>CM019826.1:73802439-76202439 GCA_009763385.1 Coix lacryma-jobi var. lacryma-jobi
GATTGGAGGGACGCTAGATTCACCTTTGTCATGCGTCTCTGACTCCTCCACCCCCCGGGTCTCATGGACGGCACTTGAGGATGTTGCGGCCGGCTTCGTTTTCCTGCAACAGACGAGTGTTCCTATTGGTACCAGAAATACGCGAGCATGTTTCAGAAAGTATTTTAACTTACTTCACAAGCTTCAAGGCTCGTGGCAGCTTTAAGATTGGCTTCTTTGGTTGCGGGTCTGGAATCGGATCTTCTTCAGGAGCCGCACCACTAGAAGTCCCCTGGGCTGTTTCAACATCTAGATCAAGCAAATATATAAGATAAGGGTCATTAAAATTCAAAACAGAAAGACTACAAAGTGCTCAGGTTTCCCCTTACCAGGAGCACCCGTAGTATAGTGCTTTTAAGCCAATTCTATTGATAAAAGAATTTTTCGACAAGCACAGCGATTACCAGTGCGAGCCCTCTTTGGGATAGGATCTCCGGCTCCTTCCAGTGGACTCGGAGACCTCTTCCGGCTACTTTTGGCTTTCGGATCTATTAGCATGACATCAGAGTCAGTTGATTCTGAGTCTAGCCAATCAAAATCACTGGGAGAACTTGACTTGTTTCGAAGGTCCTCACTTCGGATGGGACCTTCGAGAGCTATGCCTCCGCCTTCTTGAGTAGCCGGGGGCAGGGGTGGACAATCATTGTTATTCCTCCCTTGGTCCTATAAAGAAGAAGAAAATCAAGTCAAGTCAGAAGGATATCTATTAAGAATATCAAAGACAAGACAAATCAATCACTTACCGCCGGAGGTGGGTTGATAGCAGAGAAAGTTGTCATCACGGGAACAAGATGTTCATGGCCCTTCAATAGCGATTCATCCTCCTAAGGATTTATGGATTGGCAATGGCTCGGCCTCGTGACGGCTGGTCCTTCATGCAAGGTATCAAAGCCAAAGTTGGCTCATTATGGAGTGGGTGGACTCAGCGTGCGATGAAGTCTTGACGACGGGTGTACCCATCAGTCGCCGAGCTTCAACGCATCTATCATGTCAATCAGGGGTTGGACAGCTTCTACTTCTTCAGTAGAGATCTTGTCCTTCCACTCTCGGCACTTCTGAGGCGGCCAACCATCATGGCGACGAAGGGCTGGTGGTGGGTTGGCCATGTAAAACCACCTGGCAACCCACTCTCGGACAGACTCCGATAGCTCTACAGAGATATACTGAGTGGCTACCTCTAGCCTAAGTTGAATACTAGCTCCTCCGACTACCTCTACAGCAGAATCACTGGGTTGACATTTTACCCAGAAAAAGTAGCGAAGAAAGAGAGAATGAAGAGGGACATATCCCTGTTGGGTATTTTAAAGGCACACAGAGAAATACGCAAGCGCACGGATACCAATGTAGCTTTCACCCGAGAGTATTCCAGGGTATCGATTTCCATGGGGAACGTGAAGTGTACTAGAAGAATTAAGAACGTCCAAGGAAAGAATGGTAATGTGGTTAGAGAGAGATATAGGGTTTTCTAAGCAGGTCTATTTAATTAAAGGCTCACTATACTTTACTTACTTCGGAGCAACAGTACCTTTCCGATTCTCGAAAAAGACCGGGAAAAGGGTAATCAAGAAAAGGCTGCCCAAACGTTCTACGAAAACACCAAACCTAACGTGGTGGATTATAACAATCTACAAAGCTGTCACCCCTGTAGCTACCACAACTATCCAGAGGATTGGGCGCAAACTCAGGTAAACCCTAGTCTAGACACCAAGTCTACACTAACGCTTACTACTCTAATTACGTACGATAACTAGAGCACTCAATACGAGCGGAGATCCAGTAAATAAAATAAAGTAAGAACTGAAATTAAATATAATACTTAGAAATAGTAAATGAAGAACCTGGAGATTACTTGAAGACGAACCAGATACTGCACCAATACAATGTCGAGGAAGATCGGCAGATCCAGCTCCTCCTCAGCTCTCCTCTCTCTCCTAATCCAATCTCTAATTTCAACTAGATGAACTAGACATCTAGAACTAGAACTAGAAGAACTAGAAGAACTAGAACTAGATCTAATTCTAGATGAACTAGAAGAGATTCATCTAGAGGACTCTACTTCTAATTGAAACCCTAGTTTCTGATGTGGAGATGAATAATGAAGATCGAGATGCCTGAGAGGGGGGGTCTGGGTCTGGTTTTATAGCCCGGAGCGTGGAACGTGAGCCCTTGGATCAAAACGACTTCAGGGACGGGTGGAGATGCATCCTAGGAGGCGGTGGAAGAAGGTTCCAGAAGGCGGAGGCGAAACGGCCTCCGTGGCCGACCGGTCAGTCATGGGGTGGGACCGGTCGGTCTGGCCCAGTGGGCCCACGTGGCGGGCCGCCTCGTGGTGTCTTCTAGATCCTTCTTTTGCAGATTTCGTTGTGAAATTAATATCTTTTCATCTGGGACTCCGAATATAGTAAATGATATGTCCGTTTCGATCGTCTCGACGAGCCCTTCGCAATGGTGCACTCCAATTCATCACTTGAGGTACTTTTATATGGTAAAAACGTGGATGTCCTACAAAACAAGTGAGAGCACCAAAACTCGTGGAACTTGTTAGTTTCAAACCCTACAACTATGCTTTGTTATTCATTTAGTGTCATTTCATGCAATAGTTGATGGTTAATTATGAGCATTAGTGAGCATCAACAAGTTCCCCCTAAGCTTAACCTTTGCTAGTCCCGAGCAAAGCTAAACTCAACGGGGATCAGGGGTTGCTGCAATATCTTCACTTCCAACAAGTACACATTATTCAAACAGAAATTCTCATATGGAATAGGAAAAAGTATCATATTATTCATCATGGGGCTTAGTACTTTACCTTGAATCTTGAGTAATTGAAAGATAAAACGATCAAATCAAGCACTATGTCTCTTGCTCTGTCACTTCATCATTATCCCGAAGTTTTTATGAACTTTCAAAAAACATATGTTGCCAAATTAAACAATGGATCCAAAGAGAAAGTCAACCATACCATTGAATCAAGAAGTGCATGTGTATGGAAAATGGAGGAGGCGGATGCTCTTTTGAACATATCACTCTCTTTTGTTATTAGAAACACATGGCTATCAGGCTATTCTACTAGGGGGCACGTGCCCATTTTTTAATTTTTTTTCGAGGTTCCGGACACTTGTCCCTTTTTATTTTCTCAGGATCTTTCTTTTTGAGGTTCCGGACACTTGTCCCTTTTTATTTCCTCACATTTTTTCTCTCTTTTTTCTTTTTTCAATAGCCACATGCTTCCAACAACTTTGAGAGGATTGGAACAAATAATAATGAGCATTTATGCGGAAAATGGATGGAATGCGTAAGTGATCTCAATTCAATAGTATGATAACTTCTCATAGGGTCAACAAAGCTTAATTTAACTGAATGCAATTATTAGTCATATTAATATTGGAAACTCTCCGGAACTCTAGTGTTGTTTAGAACAAGATAGTAGTAGCTGAGATCATCACATGTCATATCTATCAATTACCTAGACTCTAGGTCAAGCATTTGCTACCCATGCATTTAATTTTATTTTTAAGCATCATTATTAATCAGGAGAACTCATGCTTTGAAGGCCAGGTACTTGAAAGAAATTAGATAGAGCAACTATTCATCATTTCCATATAAAAGATTAGAGAGAGAGAGTTCTTCTTTTATTATTAACTTCTTAAGACAAACTAAGCAAACTTAACACACTAATATTTAACCTAACACACTTTATATAAATAACTAAGATAATGAATAACACATACCTGGATCACGAAGATAACGGGGGTGCGTCTCCCCCAAGCTGGTTCCCTTAATAGCGTTGGGCCTTCATGTGCCCATATTTTTTCTTTTTAATAATGGTGAGCCTTCATGTGCCCACATATATTTTTTTGTTTTATATTTTATTTTCATTTATGTATAGAAGGAAAGCTTAAAAGGATAAGGATACTTCCGTGGATACACGGGGGGTGCTTTCCCCCAAGCTGAATGTTGACGTAGTCGTTCATTCTTGCCATGTAGCAAACTGGCAGTGGAAATGTACTTCCTCTATCGGAGCTTTGATTGATGTTGATGTTTGTTGAGACAGTGCTCCAACAGTGGATGGAGCATTCACTCGCTCGTCAGCTTTTCTTGGCCTTTCAAATCCTGTGAAACTCAAATAGACAACAAAACTGTGGAACAGATTAAGCGTTAGTGGTTGGCCACTTAAGCCTTAGTTGTCTAGAATTTCAGTAAGATCTCTTTCTCAATATTTTTGTATTTATATTTTTATGATGCAAGAGAAAATGCATAGGATGAAAGCATGCATATTTATTTTATTATTATTTTTTTTATGCCACCACAGTGAACATTCCTGTGGGTTTTTACACACCATAGAATTATTCACATGGGGCTTTATGATGCAGTGAAATATTTTATTTTGTTTTCTAATGTAATGCAGAAATTAAAATGTGTTGTGAATTAAATATGATGATACAAGAAATGGTTATGGATTAAATATGAGAAATATGCAGCAAAGTAAATATAAAGATAACTACCGATTTTTACCTTTTGGTGAAGGTTCGGATATTTAGGTCCGACGAACCGGACCTTCCTTGGTTCAGACCTCCCAAGGTTGTCAGACATTTGAAAGTTGTTATTGATTGTACTCTTAGGTGCGGACTTTTCTTCCATACTTTCATGGTCTGAGTCTTCACTTCCTGTGGTTCACTGTCTTGAGGTTTTCTTTCTTTTCTGGGACAGTGTCGATAGCTTCTTCTTCGTGATTGGCCTCTCTACTTTCTGTTCTGGGACATGTGGTCTGATAGATTCTTCTCGTGATTGGCTCTAGATTCTCTTCTTGATAGTTAGTCTTCTTTGGCTTTGAGAGCGGCGTCTTTCACTTCTATTCTTCTTGGGTGCTTCATTGGGCATGTAGTTGATGAAGTTGCATCGTGCCTTTTCTCTAGGAAAGTGAAATGGATTTCCTCTTGTAGATGATTGTACTTGTAGCGTAGAGGAATGGTCTTCCTAGGATGAGGTGGACATCATTGTCTTCTCATGTCGAGGATCAAGAAGTCTGTAGGGACTTCATGACCTCTAATTCTAACTACGACGTCTTCCATCATTCCTTCTTGTTCATGCCTCTTGATATGGTGTCACTCATGTTATTTGTTCATCTAGTAGTTTGAAGTGAAGCGCTAATTGTGGACGCTGGCAGCATCTTGCTCAATGTGCATGTTCTTGTAGATCTAGGACCTTCACTCTGTAGAATTTGGGAGTGACAAACTTCTCCATGTTTTGCTCAAGAGTGTGTCCTGCTCATAAAGACAAGGTAGAGATCAAGTGCATGGGCTCTATTGGTGGAAAAACACCAACAGAACCAAAAGTTTTGTTTATTCCCCTCTAACCTTAGGCACATTGCAGAAGACAACTTGTTGTTTATGTGTCCTGTTCAATCTTAACATGAGTGATAGGATCAGAGGATGAGCTTGAAAGTAGCATCTTAAAATATTTAACAGATCAAATTACTTAATCCAAGAAAGGATAATCTATGCATAAAGTGTTGATCTTTTCATGATTGAGATATATCATCTTCCAAAGGTTAGATGCAAAACATTTTTAGCTCATTTAGTTAAGATAATGAGATTCAAGAGAGTAAAGCTAGGTACAAAGAGTAAAAACTAAACATGTTGAGTTGTTTAGGTTGGATTAAGTGAGGTGCAACTTAAAACATGTTTGGTTCTTTGTGCATACGAGAATCAAAGAGAAGCTTTTAAAGTGCTGGTCACTTAACTTGAAATGTTGCTTTATCATTGAAGAGTGATTGTGTCAAACCACCTTGTGGAAGCTTTCTCTTGTCTAGCTGGTGTTGTTGTTCATGAATGGCTTGTCTTCTCTTGCTCATCTCATAGTGGCCTGAGTGATGGGAGCTTGAGAGGAGGAAGGACTAGTGGGATCATCTTTAAAGGGATCAGCCTTCCATCTCTATGCATTGACCTATCAGTGAAGGTGTGTTGTTCCTCAGGTCCGTACCAGGACCTCTCTCTTTTAGCTTGTGTTTGTACTGTCTGATATGAGAGATGAGGATTCAAGTGCCCGTACGATGGTCTCTGTCTTCTAGTGGCCCAGCTCAGACTTGTTCACCTATTTCCCTGGAGTGAGTGCTTTGATTGTAGGTATTGTTTTGTGGCACTCATCTTCTGTCTAGTTCTACAGATCTCACTTCTCCATGATTAGTGAGTTGTGTCTCCCTTGTGCAAGTTGTTGAAGTTCATGTGTCTCTTCATATCCAGTGTGGGTTCATCTCAGGACATTCCCAAATTGATATTGAAAGTTTTCCTGCAGGGGTTAGTCCAACAAAATATCCAACATCCACTATAGCATACTATTAGTTCAAAAATCAAACTAGACACCACGTCTAATTTGATTTAGGAAGGCATTTTAAGCTAAGCATGCTTAATTTTAAAACCTTTGAAAGCAAGATCATCACTCCTAAACTAGGCACCATGCTCAATTTAGAGAGATGTATGAAAGTACTTCAAACCTAAACATATTCTATAGTAGATGAAGGTAGCATTAAAACATTAAAGAGATTTACTCAAATGGTGATGAAAGAGCATGATTAGTGTATAGCACATGAGCATGTCTTAAAGGTAGGGAAAACCAACATAGCAACATGACAAGAGTTGTTCTTAAGTGCAGCCCCAAGCTTGGATTTTGCAAAAATCAAGATTGGATGAATGTAATTCAATGTTGCATGATGATTGGTTGGACATACCTGTGTTTGTCATTCCTTCAAACTTTTTGCTCCCGACCTGCAAAGGTTAGTGACAAGAATACCCGAAGGAATATTTTAACAATTATATCCCTATGCTCATTACACAAGGGCAGTGTAGCAGGAAGGTGAACACTAAATGTAAAGTGCTTGTTTTAGGACACTGAGCTTGTCATGGGAAAACCTTCAAGATGTGATTTGGTGAAGTGGTTCCCCTCCAACACCAACTTAAGAGCACTACGAGATCTACAAAATTTGTGATAAATATATACATCTACAACCACCCTTTTAAAGTTTTTGTAAACAGAAAGTGTGAGGGGGTTGAAAATCTCGAGTGTGGCAGCGTTAGACAGACCACTTGAATCAGGAGATGTCTCATATGAGCATGGATTTAAAGAGGTGTTTATGAAGTAGCTTCCATGCTCTTGGATATCATCTTCCTCGATTTCAGAGAAGAACACCGAAGGATGGGGTTTATAATTTTCTAAAGTGGGTGTGTTTTCTCTAGAGAAGGTTCCGTGACAACCAAATTATTAAAAGGATTTGAAGGAATTTCAAATTCAGTTGTGTGTTCCTTCTCGTGTTGGTCAGGGTTTTGGCTCGACTTCTTCTTCTAGGAATTTATCAAAAATGCTAGTGTAAGGAGTGTTTTCAAGGATTTTCTCTAGGATGTCTCTTCCTTCACTAACAAGTTTATGTGAGAATGATCCTCCAGAAGCTAAATCGAGATGTAGAGCAGCTTCCTTGTTAAGACCACGATAGAAGTGAAAGTGTAGTGTAGCACATGGTCCTGGCAAAGAATGGTTTGGGCCAGAACTGGTAAGGTGTTTGAACCTAGCCCAAGCTGCTCCTAGTGTCTCCTTCTCTTTTTGTTTGAATGTAAGAATTTCGATTCTAAGATCAGTGATTCGAAAAATAGGGAAGAAAACAAGACAAAAGTTGTCTCGAAGTTCATCCCAATTTCCGTTTAGGCCCCTTATGGAATGATCATACCATTTTCTCGCTCTTCCCAAAAGGGAGAACGGGAATAATTTCCATTTAATGGTCTCTTGTGTCATGCCAGCAATAGTCTGACAAGAACACAACTGCTCAAATTCCCTAAGGTGGGTGTATGGATCTTCGTCTTCTGACCCAGAGAAGGATTTTTCCCGAACCATGGCTATAAGAGTAGGGTGAAGCTCATAGCCATCTATATGAATGGGGTGTGATGATGGTGGAGGCTCCAACATGTCGCCCTTTGGAGTAAAGAACTTAAAGATAGGAGTGAAATCCATGTGGTAAGATGTGTGGTGGTGAGGTAAAGGTGGTAAAAAGAAAAGAAACACAGACGAACTTGGCTCGATTCTAGAACAGCTACCGTTACCGGCAACGGCGCCGCCAGAAAGCTTGTTGGTATTTTTAAACGCACACAGAGAAATCCGCAAGCGCACGGATACCAATGTAGCTTTCACCCGAGAGTATTCCAGGGTATCGATTTCCACGGGGAACATGAAGTGTACTAGAAGAATTAAGAACGTCCAAGAAAAGAATGGTAATGTGGTTAGAGAGAGATATAGGCTTTTCTAAGCAGGTCTATTTAATTAAAGGCTCACTATACTTTACTTACTTCAGAGCAACAGTACCTTTCCGATTCTTGAAAAAGACTGGGAAAAGGGTAATCGAGAAAAGACTGCCAAAAAGCTCTACGAAAACACCAAACCTAACGTGGTGGATTATAACAATCTAAAAAGCTGTCACCCCTGTAGCTACCATAACTATCCGGAGGATTTGGCGCAAACTCAGGTAAACCTTAGTCTAGACACCAAGTCTACACTAACGCTTACTACTCTAATTACGTACGATAACTAGAGCACTCAATACGAGCGGAGATCCAGTAAATAAAATAAAGTAAGAACTGAAATTAAATATAATACTTAGAAATAGTAAATGAAGAACCTGGAGATTACTTGAAGACGAACCAGATACTGCACCAATACAATGTCGAGGAAGATCCGGCAGATCCAGCTCCTCCTCAGCCCTCTCCTCCTCTCTCTAATCCAATCTCTAATTTCAACTAGATGAACTAGACATCTAGAACTAGAACTAGAAGAACTAGAAGAACTAGAACTAGATCTAATTCTAGATGAACTAGAAGAGATTCATCTAGAGGGACCTCTACTTCTAATTGAAACCCTAGTTTCTGATGTGGAGATGAATAATGAAGATCGAGATGCCTGGAGAGGGGGGTCTGGGTCTGGTTTTATAGCCCGGAGCGTGGAACGTGAGCCCTTGGATCAAACCGACTTCAGGGACGGCTGAGATGCATCCTAGGAGGTGGTGGAAGAAGGTTCCAGAAGGCGGAGGCGAAACGGCCTCCGTGGCCGACCGGTCGGTCATGGAGTGGGACCGGTCGGTCTGGCCCAGTGGGCCCACATGGCGGGCCGCCTCGTGGTGTCTTCTGGTGTCTTCTAGATCCTTCTTTTGTAGATTTCGTTGCGAAATTAATATCTTTTCATCCGGGACTCCAAATATAGCAAATGATATGTCCGTTTCGATCATCTCGACGAGCTCTTTGCAATAGTGCACTCCAATTCATCACTTGTGGTACTTTTATATGGTAAAAACATGGATGTCCTACAAAACAAGTGAGAGCACCAAAACTCGTGGAACTTGTTAGTTTCAAACCCTACAACTATGCTTTGTTATTCATTTAGTGTCATTTCATGCAATAGTTGATGGTTAATTATGAGCATTAGTGAGCATCAACAATCCCTAGAAAAGCCTCATAGAGGTGTGCAAAGATCGCAATGTGGAAAAGAGCGTTGGGAGTTAAATGATTGAGGGTCAAACCGTAGTAATGCAGTAATCCCCTCAAGAAATCTGATGCCGGAAGTCCTAACCCTCGTTCGACAAAAGATTTAAACATCACAATCTCCGTCGTATTTGGGGCTGGTGCACGGTGGTCCGTAGGCACTCTCCAACCATCAATCGGCTGCGATCGGAGCAAACCTAGCTGTGCCAGGAAGGCCAACTCCACCTCTTTGGTATCTGGCTTCTTCCAGGTCAGCACATCAGTGGGCGGACACGGATGGCGTGGCCTCCCGCTAGTGAGCAGCGCTTTCTTCTTCTCAGCCGCAGACTGCTTCTTGGGACCCATGTTGATGATAAGGGACTTTCTGCGCATAAACTATGGATTGGCTATGGGATTTCTAGCTTCGAAGGCAATGGCTTGATGAAAGCGTGAAAAAATCATCGGGCACAATGGCGGCTTATTAAGGATTGTTTTCGGCAACTGTTTTCGGCCACTTTCTACAAACGGCGTTATGGAACCGTTCAAAACCCTAACGGCTCGCGAACGTCACAGACGCCGTCAGTATCAGTGAACAGGCAAACTGCAAGCAGATGACATTACTTCTTTCACAAGACATATTTAGTACTCGGAGAAAAAGACAAAGGACTTAGAAAATATCCCAAGTACCCGGATCTTATTAATTATTACCCGGAATACAACGGAGATACATGGATGCATCCTGAGATACAAACAACTTCTAGTACAAGTTCACTCGGGGTGTAAAACGCTACTCTAGTGTAATCAAGGTACAGAGTCTTGATGCACGACGCACCAAGGACCGAGTTCAGTGAGACGCAGTAAAGCAGACACAGAACCTTGGGTAGATACTATTTTTCAGTGCATCCCAAGGTGGGTTTAAGGCTCTATCCCAGTACACAAGGAACTCGGAGGTAGGCCCTAAACCTAGCGCCCTTTTGAACAACCTGTGAACCCGAGGTTGCCCGCGATGCGGGAGTACAAGAGTTCTTCTAGGCGCACCTCTGTATCCCTTGCTCGCGACCACTTGGAAACCACCCTACCGGATGGTCCCTTCACAAGAGTTCTTCTGGACACATCATCTATCTTACAAAAGGAAGATATTCGGGGGCTCGGACATTTTCGCTACAGCTACTATAACACTCAAGGGACTAAGAGAAGACATATGCTCAGGAAAGTATGGCTTCTTGCTTCCCAGGCAGGGTATTTATAGGCAGTTGCCCCAGGTCTATGGACATGGGTCATGGATTCAAGTAACCAGAGATCAATAAATTTCCCCGTGTACTGTTGCAATGGTGAAGTCCGACACCAGTGATGGGTTTGATTACATGCATACTTCAAGAGGAAGACGACAAAGTTTTGCAGTTACAGAACACGACAAAAACCATCAATACGTACAGGTGGCACAATCATTGGTCAATTATTGCTGACTTCACAGTCAAATAATTATTCAGTGGGGGTGTGAAAAGGGATGTTTGATGAAAACATTACCCACCTGAAGCTGAATATCTATTACTCGGATGGATTAAGCAACAGATCAGTGTCATATATCAACTTTTGATTTTCTTTATGGATTACCCAGTAATATATTGGAAGATCCAAGAACCGACTATTGAGGTACTCGGAACTCAGGCTCGGGGGCTGCAGGGTATATACCATAAAGGAAATGTTTTTTCTTAGCCAAGAATTACTCGGAAAAGGGCTCAAAAGATCCTCAAAGTTATTTTAAATAACAAGAGGCTCGGGGCCTACACCCTATGGTGCACTTTTTAGAAAAAGTGCACGCCATGGAAGTTCTTTACCTACAGAGCACTTCAAGATTTCTTAAGACATTTCTCGGAGATTCTCAAAGAGAAACCAGAAGATAACGTTTTGAAGAAATGATGAAGAGCTCGGGGGCTTGACGGACCAGGATGTCAAAGATATCATCAGAAGATGAGTACTCGGACTTACCCTGGATGGCACGGGAGATCCTAGGACGTGATACGAAGTCTACATGGATTAGGACTCTCATTGTAACTTAGTCGAGTTCTTAAAGGAAGTCTTGTAATTAGAATAGGACTCCTCTGATTGTAACCGACTAGGTCTCAGTCTGTGCCATGCTTCACCTGGATATATAAGGGGAAGTGGGCACCGGCTACTATCATTGAATCTTGAATCATAACACAAGGCACACGCCGCACTGGACGTAAGGTATTACGCTATTAAGCGGCCTGAACCAGTATAAATCGTTGTCCCTGTGTACTCACCGATTTCTACGAACGCCGATCCCCACCGAACAAATCGTCTGAGATTCTTCAAGACGAGTTGCTGGTTAACAAACACCGACAACTTCAAGCACGCTTTAGTGAAGCGTGTCTATACTTCACTAGAGATGAAATAAAACATATCTAGCCTATAAATAAAACGTATCTGGAGGGGGTGTTTTCTTGTTAGGTTTGGGCCTCAAAACTCGGGCTGAGGACGGTTTCCAGGTTTGGGCCTCAAAATCTGGGCACTGATGGGTTTCCGAGTTTGGGCCACACAACTCGGGGCTGACGGTTTGCTGGTTTGGGCCTCAAAACCAGTGGCGGAGTTCACGAGGTGGACTGCTGGGGCGGCGATGGCACGTGGCAACATCTGGTCAAGTCGCATCGAGGCGAAGCTACCGGATGTGCGGGCATGGCCGTCGGATCAACGTCAACTTCGAGCTGGTCCAGAATAGCCTTAGGGTTTAGCTGGTTCGCTCACTGTATCAGTAGGGGTAGAGTGGGAATAATGTTAGCTTAAGTAGACGGAGACACCGACCTCCCTCCTTATCTCAGTCATTTGCTATTCTCGCTTAGGGTTTCCTTCATCCCATTCCTCTGTTGTAGCTACTGAGATCCATAGAGTGCCACAATACCTCTGTGCTTTTGAGACTTCTAGGAAACAAGGCCATAATCCCGTTGTCTCCTCGTGGGGACGATTTCCGGCTGAATTTGTGGAGTGAATTTCGTGTTCTTCTGTTGTTCTTCACGTTCTTCTTTTCTCCATGAATTTCCTGTTGCTCGATCTCCCTCTACGTTGACTTGTTTTTAAATCCGTTTGTTTCTACTTGTTCTTGATCGTGAGGTCATCGTTTCCACCGAAAGAATTTAATCAAAACCTCACGAGCAAGTAGATCGGGTCGATTCAAGTTTCTTGGTGACTTTTTCATTCTTGCGCCAATCTCTTTGATTTTCTAGAGTTTGAGTTCATTTGAGCGGATGATTCTCTAGGATTAGTCTTCCAACTACCTAGAGATCACCTTCTCCAATTTTGGGATCGAGTGATTTTGATTTGGGTCGGATTTGAGGAGATTTAGGAGAGAGGCGAAATTTTTTGCCCTCCCTGCATAGCCGCGGACAGTCCGCCACTGGGGGCGCGGACAGTCCGAGCATCGGGACTCAGCCAAATCAGTGGCTGTTCGTCTCGGTGTGCTGTGCCTCGGAACAACGGTGGACAGTCTGTAGTTGTAAAGCGTGGACAGTCCGACACCGACCAGTGGAGTTTCAGCAGCAGTGTGTTTTCTCGGATTTGGCCAGCGGACAGTCCGCCAGGGGACCGCGGACAGTCCACCTGTGGCACGGACAGTCCAGGATTGGACTCATGGACAGTCCGAGCCCCTGCAGGCTTGTACGTTTTGGTACGTTTGCTCTCTCGGCTTCTTCACTTGGTTTTCGGACTTCTCGTTTGGTCTTTGAGTTCACCAAGGAACCTCTCTAGGTATCTTTGCCACGAGTGGGCATAGGTATTTTGAGGAATTCCGAGCTAGCCTTCCATCTACGCTTCGGGGTTAGGTTTTTGGTTGAGAACTCATCTCGGTGTTCGTGAGTTTTGAGTTGCTCTCCTTGGTGGTGCCTCGCGGTGATCTTAGGGATCATCCACCTTCTTTCTGAAGGTCGTGGGCATCACGTTTGCGTGCAGAGCTTCTGGGGTTGAATTTTGGGACAGTGGCCAAAGTTTCGAAAGAAAATTTTAGGCTCCCATTCACCCCCCTCTGGTCGCCTTTGTGTAGTGTTCTCGGTCCTTCACATTCTTTGATGACCTGCAGGACCCCAAGGTTATATGGATTCTTCTACTTTTTTAAGGCTGGTCATTGCATTATTTGTATTGTATTTAAGAAGAGGGTCAGCAAAACTGATCAGAAATGAATCAGTACGATGTCACAAACATAGGGTAAGTGGATGTTTGCACCTTTTTTTATCTGCATTCCATGAATAGCCCAAATTACAACATACTGTAAATTCTAGTGCTAAACGCCCATGGGACTCCAGTAGATTTTGTCTCATTTCCTCTCCTCCATTTTTACTTACTGGCTCTCTTATTGCCCAATATTGTTTGCTTGCTTCTATTTTTTTAACTATCGATGCGCGCAAAGACGCGCGCCCTGTACTAGTTCCCAAGAAAAGAACACCAAACCAACTAAATTTATTTTCTCTCCTCTTGGATGATCTTCAAGGATCATGCCAAAAAAATTACAGCCAACTCTAGGGCTAAACAAACTAGGATACAAACGTGACTAGACACAACCAACACACGGCGCGCGAGGGACAACCGTTCAATGAAACAAACTGAAATTAAAAAATATGCAACAGCACAAAGGGGCTATAGGACCGGAAATATGTGACGGTATATTTTTTTGGCCTTTTATGGACTCTAGGTAGTGCGAAAATAGATTCAATCTAAAGGGAAAACTAGAGATATACCTATCGGGCAACTAGGTCTTTGATATCACTTGATGTAGACATGCCCCAATCTTTCGATAGGTATGATAATTTTGATTGGCGGAGAACTCGACGTTCACGATCTAGGCTTCAAACCAAGCCTAATTCGGACCCCCACAACCATTACACAACTGCTCCGCTGGTTATCAACCACACACAACACGATTGATCTCACCGAGAAGGCTTTCCTGCAAGTGAATCACAACAAAAGCAAGAACAAGATGAACGCATTGTAAAATTGCAAATAAATATGAGCCTTATGAATTTGATAGAAGGTTCAAGTCTTGAATAGAAAGGACTACTCACCATAGGTAAAACAAGATCAACAACAAGGGCCTTGGTTCAGAAAGCGATCTTGGCGATACAGTTGCAACAAACGATATTTGTTTCATAAGGAAATTAAGAATACAACAAAACTCAAACCCTAATGAGAGTGATGGCTTCTATATGTAGAGCCTTGGACGTCACCCCTTGGACGCGCCCCCTAATGGGCTCTAAGATGATATACGGTCCAACGGACCAAAATATGGTGTTAAAGCACCTTGATGATTCTGGACATTGACTTGTTTCGATGATTCCTGTTGACTCTAGATGAGTTTTGATGTCAAACAAAAGTCGTTGGTTCACTTATCAAATTATCTTTCCAACCATATGTGGATCATCAAAAATGAAGTCGTATGCGCTTGGGCGTTGATTTTACTCGGGACTGCTCCTGGATTTCGAGGAGGATTCGAACTTGATTCGGGCCTCCACCTTTGTTACTCAAACCAAATAAGTTTTGGGCTTCTTTCTCATTTTGGACACCCTTGCTGATCTCCTTGGCCTCCATGTGATTCCCCAAGCATGGTCGCATGTATGTAGGCCATATCCTCATCCCCTAGCATATAGGACCCACTCATTAGTCATATTCACCAACTTTCCTATCAACTGATCTTAGGAACTCAAGGACAAGGAGCATCATTAATGTCGTCATCCAAGTGGACTGAGCTATGGGGACGTGAGGAAATTGAGATTGTGTTATAGGACTACGAGGGCGAGAAGCTAGCACAATATATGACAGAGGATGCAAGGGATTTGAGTGAATATAGGAACATGAGGGTGAGGAGCACGAAAGACGATAAATGATATGAGGGAATGGACTGAGTTATAGGAGCATGAGGACGAAGAGCATCAAAGATGACAGAGGACATGAGGACGACTGAGGAAGAGATTTGTAACTTAGAACAAAGGGAGTAAAAAAAGTGTGATTTGATTCGTTAAAAATAGTAATGAGGTTCTCGATATAACTTATTTAAAACTAATGTAGAAAATTATTTGGAGAGTAAAATAGCTTGAGTTGTTATTTACTATTTCATAAAATTATTAGTTTAGCATGTTAATTATAGGAAACACCAAGAGTTGTTCTTATTGTCTTTGTTGATACTCTCTTTGCTCACGAAGCATAATCCGTGTTATGTCTCGGAGTGAACCACATTGGTCAACGATATTGGGATTTAAATAAATTAATAAAAAATAGCAAATTACAAAGTTTAGAGGATGTGTTTTTCTATAAGGATGAGGCTCAAAAACAATGATGGGTGTTAATGAAGTTGTGCTTTTAAATACTGATTTTACTCTTATCTTATTAGAGGGTGTTTAATTGGTGAGCGAAATGTTTTAGGTGTTAAATTGGATGTTGCAACATTAAATTTAGGGGTGTTTAGCTCCTATTCCAAAAATTTATATATATCACATGGAATATTTGAACACATGCATAAAATATAAAAGCAGACTAAAAAAATATCCTTCCGTCTCAGAATAAATGTAATTCTAAGACTAGACACGGTTACCAATACACGAGTTAAATTACTAAAATACCCCTATGAATGTGCAATCATTACGCTTTGGAAAACGAAAAAATACTTAAAAAAATAGAGTTCTCTTGTCTTATATGTAGAATTGCATTTATTTTGGGATAAATTTTAAACTCTAGAATTGCATTTATTTTAAGACTGATGACTGAGGAGTACCTAATTACACAGATTACTATAACTCTGCGAGACGACATTTTTGACTAATTAGTTTATGATTGATAATATTGTGCTGATATAATATAAATACTAACGAATAGTATTAAATTATAATTTAATAAATTTGTCTCATAATTTTCTGACGAAATATATAATTTATTTTTTATTAATCACGGCCACTAGCACAAACACCGCCACCTCTGTGGTCACTAGTGACGGCCAAGACAAACCTGGGCCCACGCGTCATCCGTTGAGTTGTTGACCCCTTTTCCTCTTTTCCGCATTTCCAGAACCTTCCCAACCTCCAGAATAACCAATTCGAACCCGTGTTCCAAGCAAGTCGAAGCTCCGGAACATTCCGAGGACGACCAACGCCTTCTCGATCTTTCACGCTCGTCGCCCATATATACGCACCGCGACAACATCCCCTGCCATCACACCATCTCAAAACAATTCGAATAGCAGCTCCAACAAAAGTTCTAGAGAGAATTTTTTTTTATTAATAAACCAATTAAATAAAAAATTTCATAATTAACACTGTTTAATTTTTTTTTTCAAAACTAACCCTTTTGCCGCGCCGTGCCGCATGGCGCGGCAAAAGCGTTAGCCGCGCCATGCATGGCGGCGCGGCAAAAGTGCCACCGTGGCAACGGCCGGCCACGCAGGCCCGCGTGGGCCCCGCCTGTCAGTTTGCCGCGCCAGGCGCGGGCTGGCGCGGCTAGTGCGTTTGCCGCGCCAGGCGGCCTGGCGCGGCCAACGGCTTTGCCGCGCCAGGCGGGGGGTGGCGCGGCAAAAGCCCATCTAGATCTGGCGCCCGCGGCTTCTCCTCCTTTCTCCTCCTTCTCGGCCGCCCGCGCCTCCGTCCCGCCGCCGCCGCCGTCGAGCCCCGCCGCCGCCGCCGTCACCGGCCGCTCCCGGGCGCCCCCGTCCCGTCCCCGTCCCGGCCGGCCGCCCCCGCCGCCGCCCCCCGTGCCTCGTCCCTGTCCCGTGCCTCGTCCCCGCCCCGGGCGCCCCCGGCCTCGTCCCCGTCCCCGTCCCGGCCGGCCGCCCCGTGCGCACCGGCGCCCCCGGCCGCCACCGGCCGCCCCCGGGGCCCCCCGGCGACACCGGCCGCCCCCGGCCGCCACCGGCGCCCCCCTCACCACCGTCTCCACCATCGTCCACGACGGAAGGTATTTTTTTTTTTTCTTTTTGTATTTTTTTTGTAGTTTGCGTTAATTAGTTAGTTAAATAGGTTAGTAATTTAGTTATTTATTTATTTATTTGCTTAGTTAGTTATAGTTAGTTAGTTAGGTTAGTTAGGTTAGATTAGTTAGTTAGGTTAGGTTAGTTTAGGTGGTTAGTTAGTTAGTTATATAGTTAGTAGTGTGTTAGTTAGTTAGTTAGCTAGCTAGTTAGTTAGGTTATGTTAGGTTAGTTTTAGTTAGTAGTTAGTTAGTTAGTTAGTTAGGTAGGTTAGTTAGGTTAGGTTAGTTAGTTAGTTCTTAGTTAGGTTAGTTACTTAGTCTAGGGTTAGGGTTTAGGGTTTACGTTAATATGTTAGTTAGGTTAGTGAAGACAACATAGTATTTATGTCATTCGTATTGTAGTTTAGAGAAGACCATCACTTGACCATCACTTGACCTTAGTTGCACTATTGACTTTGTAGATGGACACTGTATTCACATTGTTTTATGGAGGCACAGTTAGTAAACGAGACGGGTTGTTTGATGATAACATGGAACAAGAACTCGAAGTATTTGATGAGCGGCCTTCCTTTACGGACCTTATGTTGCGTCTGAAGGAGAAGTTTGATGGTGATTTCTCGTTGAAAGGGAGATTTGACAGTGGCAAGATTAGGTCGAACTATGCGTTGTTGCCCTTGCGCAACCAGGCTGACTGGGCAAAATACCAGGCGATCGTTATGGCATCCAATTCGACAATGGGTGAGATCGTGTAGTGGATGGTTTGAGGAAGCAGGCAGAGGCGTCCGATGATGGCAACGATGGTGAAGCACAGGAGGTAGGGGATGATGACGATGCAGCTCCGATGACTATGGACGTTGATGGTCACCCCACGCAGGAGACGGTGTATGCAACTGAAGATGCCCACGCTGACGTCGGTCAAATAAACAATGATTTTGATGTGGCCGACATAGAGCGGAGGGAGCAGGAGGAGCATGAGGCACAACTATTTGATGAAAACTATGATTTGATGATGATTCAGACTATGACGAAGAAGAGGACAGTTATATTTCTGCTATGCCAGAGCCGGTTCGTGCTATTCCACAACCGGTTCGTGCTATGCCACAGCCGGTTCCTCAGAATATGCATCCTCCAGGGAGACTAGTCACTGATATACCAGAGGATCATACACATTTTGATGCGTGGGGGCGTTTTAGCGAAGCACGGTATTATGTTCCGCCTGATCCTTTGACTGAGACAGAGCTGCAGCAATTGAGGTCGGTTAACATGCAGTTTAGAGGCGTTCCAAGTTATAGGGATGTCAGTATGGTGGACCAGGCTGTTTGTGATACTGGATTGAACCTGTGCAAGCAAACACTGCATGACCATACAGATTGTATTCTTCAGAAGGGTATGATTTTCAACACTATGAGTGAGCTGAAGCTTTCCTTCAGCACTATGCTGTGCATCATCATCGACCGTACACGGTCAGCCATTCTGATATTAGTTTGAGGTACCACATCAGGTGTATGCATCATAGTTGTCCCTGGAGGCTGAATGCTCGCAAGAGAACTGATGGCAAGTGGAGAATCAGTAAAGTAGTACACCGCATACCTGTTTTACAAATAAGGGACAAGAAAAACATCCTCAGTTGACGGCAAGATACCTTGCACGGCGCATTTGGCATTTGTTGATGATGACGCCGACGTATCTGTTTCACAATTGCTTATCTCCATATTTGGATTCACAGGCTATAAGGTGACTTATGGAAGGCGTGGCGTGCGAAGCAGATCGCCTTGCAATTCGTTGGGGTGGTTGGGATGAAGCGTACAACAGGATTCCACGGATTTGTGTGCAATGGCATACTATAACCCTGGCCTAAATGGTTTCCACACACCAATGGGCAGTATATAGACCGCAACACCGGCAAGGTTACACATGTGCTTCAGCGTGTATTTTGGTCTTTTGCACAAAACAGAGCATGCTTATCAGTACTGCCGTCCAGTCATACTTGTGGACGGTACTTTCCTGACCGGAGCGTACAAGGGTGTGTTTGATGATGGCGGCGGCTGTTGATCCCGAGGACCAGATAGTTCCAATTGCTTTCGCCTTGGCTGAGGGGAGAACGTTGAGTCTTGGTCTTGGTTCATGGCCCTGCTACGGATACAAGTGTTAGGGCCTTCTCGGACAATATGTTTGATTTCGGACCGTCATGTTGGGTTGCTTCGTGCCGCAGAGGAGGAGATAGAGGGTGTGTCCTCCTCTAGTGCACAGATGGTGCATGCGTCACTTTGCCGCCAATTTCTGGCGTCGGGCAGAGAAAAAAGGAGGTTGTGCCAAGGTGAAAGAGCTATGTTGTGTTAAACTGAGCACAAATTCAAAGAAACAATGGAAGAGTTGGAAAAATGTTAAACAGTGCTGCCAGGGCCTGGATCGAGAGACAGATGGAACACAAGGAGAAGTGGGCGCTTGCTTACGATGAGGGCGGTTTCCGGTTCGGCATAATGACCACCAACTCATCGGAGTCTTTCAACAAGGTATTCACCGGTGTTAGAGCCTTGCCCGTTTCTGGAATCGTTGAGTACTCGTTTCACAAGACCAACGAGTATTTTGTGAAAAGGTGGTCCATTGCTCAAGACAACCTACAAACGGATGGTGAATTTGGAAAGGGCGGGAAATGAGCACATTCAGGAAAATGAGATCTGGGCAACGCAGCTAACTTGTGAGGCTTATGGACCAACCAGACAAATCTATAATGTTCGAGCAAAGGGTGGAACTACCATGGGCGGGGAACGCTACGGTGGTCGCAACTATCGGATCGATCTTCAAGAGTGGAATGCAGTTGTAACGTGCCGCAGATAATGCATGCCCCTTGCTCTCACATGATTGCGTCTGTAGAGCGCGCGGATATAACTACAAGGCCGTACCATATATGTCCGAGTACTATCGCCGGAGCAACACCGTCGCAATATGGCAGAGCAGCTTCGAGCCTTACCTTGATCCACTCAATGGCCTCCATACTTGGGTAGAGACTTCATGCCTGATCCTGAGCTGCTGAAGTTAGGTAAGGGTAGGAGGAGGAAGAAGAGACTAAAGGGTGACATGGACAATATGGATAGGTATGCGCGGGGGGACTTTGACCAGACACGAGCACGAACCTATGCTCTGTTTGCCACATGCCAGGGCATAATGCAGCCTTCCATCGTAGACAAACACAACAGGTGTACATATGTCTTCATTTGTTTTAATGCTTTATTATTGTTATCTTTACTTATATTAATTATTTGAATGCTTTTGCTATTATTGTACATATGTCTTTCATTTGTTTTAATGCTTTATTATTTTGACGCTGTACTAACTTGTTACCATGTTTTGTTTAAACAGGATGGCGAACCCTCCGGCGCGTACCCTCTCCTTGAGCCGTTCTACGACGGCGAGCACCGGGCGCACAGGCTCACCGACTACGCCCTCCGGAGAGGTTGTCTTTGCTGAGGCCGCGCACCCACCTATGGCACCGGTGGGACGAGCGCTACGCACCCTTCCTGCGGCGCGCGGGCTTCTTGGTGCTAGCCCGCGTTGCCAACGACGTGGGGTTGCAGCTCGACCCGCGCTCCTCACCGCGCTGGCGGACAGGTGGCGTCCCGAGACGCACACCTTCCACCTAGCCTGTGGGGAGATGACCGTGACGTTACAGGACGTGGCCAAGATTTTTGGTCTACGCCTGGGCGGCCTCCCGTGACGGGGATTCTTGACACCGACACGTGGATGGACACCGTCCACCAGTTCTGTGGTCGTACGCCCCCCGACGACGCAGACGCTAAGAGGAACAAGTAAGCTATTTTTTTTTCTAATTTAGTTGCATACGATGTGCTACTATCCTTTCCTAACTTTTACTTTTTGTAAACAAACAGGAAGACTACTGGGGTGCCTTCGTCGTGGATCACCCAGCACTTTTCGTATTGCCCCCTCAACGCTGACCCACAGGTAGTCGAGAGGTATGCCAGAGTGTGGCTCTGGCACTTTATTGGGGCCTTCCTGTTTCCCGACTCATCGGGGGAACACCATCAGCTGGATGTTCGTCCCCATCCTCGCACAGCCGTGGGAGAACATCGCCGGCTACAGCTGGGGGAGCGCTGTCTAGCATGGCTGTACAGACAGCTGTGCGAGGGGTGCCGGCGGAGGCAGGCCTCCTCTAGCTTGGGAGGGTGTCTGCCCCTGCTCCAGGTTTGGGCCTGGCAGCGGCTGCCTGTGGGTCGTCCCCGCGTACGAGGGGAGGCGGTAAGTACATACCTCTTGCGTGCGTGCGTGTGCTTTTACAAATTTACAGTCATTTAACTGATTCGAATTGGAATGCAGGTGTGGACGCACCCGGACACCCGACCCACTGCTCTGTTTGTCTGGTCCACGGCAGAGGCAGTTAGAGGCAACCCCAGCGCCGCTACCACCTGTACACGGACTTGCTGGACGTCCTGACACAGCACCAGGTAATTCCGGAATGAGTTCAATTTTTTATATGAAAAAGGAACATGACTAACTATGTCTGTTCATTACAAACAGGTCAGTTGGGACCCTGGGACCTGTACGACAACGTGTTCGACCGCCACGGAGCTGGACCGTTTAGATTGGCGTTGCACCGTCCCTCTTATCTGCTTCTACGTGGTCGAGATGCACTTGCCCATCAGGGTGATGCGTCAGTTCGGCCTACGACAGGAGTTTCCTCCACCTCTGATTAGCACGGATCAGAGGTTGCACAAGTAAGTATCCTCCACAGTGTTGTTCAGTTACTCTAGTAAATTCTATCTTATGCTCTAACAGATGGGTTTCCTTTGCAATGCAGGGTGAAGCGCCAAAAGCAGACGGAAGAATCCCGTTGATTGGCGCGCGGAGCACGCCGATCATGTCCTGAGTTGGACAAACAGGTACCAGCAGGACGTTGACGACGGCGAGCGAGCCGTACGACCAGGGCGTCTTCGACCAGTACCTACAGTGGCTGCACCGGAGCACCGGTTGCACATTAAGCCACCGTACTACGAGGTCACTGCTGAGGACGAGTCGGACGACGACGAGGACCCGTACGATGCTACCACTAGGGCATCGACTCAGCCTGACAGAGCCCCTCTACACAGCTACGTGGTAATATATCATGTCCTTCAACTATTGTTTGTGTTTCTGTACTTGGTGCACTTACCCCCTGGTCTTTGTGTCGGCAGGCGTCGCAGCTGTCTCGGTACTCCGACGAGGCAGCGCAGCTTATACACCACACCAGCTCTACTGGGGACCACGCCCCGGTACAGGCTTTTCTGCAGGTATCATAACCCATTCGAACTGCACGTGTAAATTTTAAGAAGTCATAAACTGTACTAATATTTATTATTATTATTTTCTTATTTGCAGAAAATCA
Organism: Coix lacryma-jobi var. lacryma-jobi; assembly: GCA_009763385.1. Classification (NCBI taxonomy): domain Eukaryota; kingdom Viridiplantae; phylum Streptophyta; class Magnoliopsida; order Poales; family Poaceae; genus Coix; species Coix lacryma-jobi. The sequence continues at coordinate 73,825,306 of CM019826.1, forward strand.
GGAAGGGCTGCAGGAAGCTTGCTCAGAAGCTTGGGTGCATGGACACAGCGTGGGCCCCACCGCACCTTCCTCAGCCTTCGAGCCCTTTGGTGTCAGACACTGTACCAGCAGCAGCGTCGTCCGACGCTCGGAGGGAGGCACTTCTGCGGATCCACGCGGAAAGGGCCCCGCTGCAGAGGAGCAGCCCGAGGAGGAGGGGGAGGAGGAGGAGGACGAGGAGCAGTACGTCGAGCGCGCACGACACCACCCCTACACGGCTAGTGCAGGCTACATGGCCCTCGGCCATAGCTCGCACTACGCTGGAGGGTCCTCTCCAGAGGTGGCCTGGACGACACGGCGTGGCAGGTACCTGGTGCTTACGACTACCCTAGTGGCTACTACACCGGCCCTGGCTGGCAGCCTTGGCCAGAGCAGGGCGCAGCACATGAGCTGGGGTACTCACAGCTAGGTGGAGCTCCACTACCTACTCAGGAGGACGTGCAGGTACATAAGTTGACCGCTATACATTTAAGTTCGTCAGATAATTTAAGTTGTGTGCTAACATTTATTTTGAATGTTGCAGGGACTAGTCAGACGCAGGGGTCACCACGCCGGCAGCCACGCGCACGAGACCGCACGGACGTCACATTCACGCCGAACATGGATCTGTCGCAGCCGAGGCGTCGGAGGCGGCCTCGTCAGCCGTACACACCTAGCTAGGCTTAGTGTTAGACTATATGGATAGGTGATGTATATGTTAGATAACTTGTTTGAGAACCCTATTATGTACTTCGTGGAGCTTGAGCCACTAAGCCTGGTTTTTATGAGCGCTATTATGTTTCCGTTTATTCAAATTGTGTCAATGTTTGGTTCCTTGTTATTCCGTTTGCGGAAAAAGACAGGAAAAACGGAAAAAAAAACACATTCGATCAAACAGAGACAACACATTAGGACGAAGATCGAGCAGGAACTGAACAGAAGGACAACACATTAGGACGAAGATCGATCAGGAAACTCGACCAGTCAGTCGGCGGGAAACCTTGGGGCTTTGCGTGGCGACCATGCCAGCTTTGCCGCGCCAACCCTGGGGGCGCGGCTGACGCTTTTGCCGCGCCAGGCGTCCTGGCGCGGCAAATGCATTAGCCGCGCCAGCCCGCCTGGCGCGGCAAAAGCGTCAGCCGCGCCAGGGTTGGCGCGGCAAAAGCTGGCATGCCGACTGTCCCTACGATGAACATTAGTAAGGATTTTTCTCTCTCTGTTTGATCGAATGGTACTCTTTTTCTGTCATGTGTGCAGTACTTTTCAGTCACGCTCAAGTGCTGGTGCTTACCTGCCGGAAGTGGAAGAGGAAGCAATGTTCTCAAATCATCGTTTCTGTGCCAGCAGTACTTGTTCAAAAAGAATCTTCTCTCGAGATGGAGGAGGACGACGCGCATCGCAAGAGCAAGGAAGGCGGTTGCGAGAGAAGCCCTGCAAAAGCATCAGCCGCGCCACCAGGGTTGGCGCGGCAAAAGCTGGCATTGTTGCACAGCCTTTTCAGTGTCGTGTCCTGTCCTCATAAGTGCTCTGCAGTTTTGATTCCATAGACTTTTCAGTGTATAGGCTTTTCAGTTTGTAGGCTTTTCAGTATATAGGCTTTTCAGTGATTAGATTTTTCAGCGAATAGCCTTTTCAGTTGCATTAACTACACACTCACAATGCAGCTGAGATAATTCACAAGTTCAAAACCAGGGCCCCGCCTATATAAACCCATCAGTGCCTTGCATATTCAACACCTTCAGCAGAGCTTGCGAGGTTCGTAGTAGAGATGTCTGGAGGTTCGTCCAAAGGCGGGAGAGGAAAGGGTGGGAGGAAGGGACCTCCCATTGTGTGGGAGGGATCTCTTGGTCCTGATTTATTCTTAGAGGCACTATATGACTTTCCCGTTGAGAGCAAAAAGGATTTCAGCCGGGACCGTCCTCTTAGGGGATACGATAACCGTTTAGAGGACTGGCCAAAATGCCGCCATGGTGAGGACTGTTTGGTGCAGATGCTCCACGACGACCTGGAGGCAGGCCGACGTTTCTTCAAATGCCCGCGAGCATGGGTAACTTTATTTAATTGTTGTTGCTATGCCTCTCATGTTTGCTAATACTTAGTCATTTTGTGAATGACAGTCTTCTATTTCCGAAGAAAACTGCGGCTTCACCAGATGGGTGGATCCTCCTCCAATATGGCCGCATCAGGAATACATCTATTATCTGCAGCGTCGTATCGACGATCTTGAAAGAGAAGTTAAAAGCATGCTCAAGGACTATGATGATGACGACAGCGATGCAGGCGGTTCAGATGAAGCAATATGCCTTGATCCATATTGCAACTGCCCGCATCACAAGAACAAGGGGCCTCCACCGCCGCCCCCACCACCGCCACCACACCACCACCCGCAATGGGAGGCTATTACGGAGAAGGGTCTACTCAGTTTGCTATGTGGGACGGCTTCTAGACTACTTAGATCACTATGTGCGTGTTGTGTTGTGACAATCAATTACCTAAGGCATGTTAGGATTAGTCTAGGACCTTTTAACCAAGTTACGGTAAAAGGTCCTCACATGCCATGTACTAGTTTGTTGTTCGTGTAATGGTTTGCTCTATTCTATTTCTCGTACTTTATCCACAAAAAATCAACGACACATGAACTACCGCAAACAATACAACAACATATAATAAAGCCGAACAAAGTGCAGTTCAAGACTACATTATCGAGGATCCGAAATAAACGGTACAGGGGAGTACAAGCCAACAGTACAATAGACTAACAAGTCCACCAAATGACAACGATGTTCATTACTCAATAATGACTACTGAACCTACCACACTACTGAGTGCAACGAGGCCACTTTCCCTTCCTCACAGCATCCGGATCCTGCTCCATGGCAGCCTTGGCACGGCGCACACGCTCAAGCCTCTTCTCCCTCTCCCCCCTACGCTTAGCTGCATCCCTCATTCTTGCCTCTTCCTCATGCTGCTTTTGTGCTGCCTCTTCTTTGCGTCTCTTCTCCAAACGCTCCTTGTCCTCCGCAGCCCACTTTTTCATCCTCTCTACGTGCTCCTTGTCCTCCGGCTTCATCTCAGTGTCGATCCACTGCTCGAAGTCACATAGTGGTGGAGGCTCCTGCAAAATACGACTAAGTCAATTAGGTAATAAAATATAAATGATTTGTCATTCATGTATAGAACAAGTCATCAGCTTCTCACCATCAGTCCAATACGGATCTGTTTAGGTGTAGGGTCAAAGGCATAATTCTCACACATCCAATACCTCTGACCGTATGTGTGCTCCTCATCAGATATTGCGACCTTACAATCATCGCCGCAGTAGCACATGGGCACCGGAACACCGCTAGGCAATGGCAAACGGGCAAAGGCATTGCCCGTGAGAGGCTGCCTACAATCATCAACGCAATAACAAATGAACATAACACAAAATTACTTCATTAAAACAGACAAATAAATCAACAATGTACCGATCTTACCTTGCCTTACTAGCTTTGCCACGCCGCGGCATCCTAACAATAAAAAATATGTCAACGCTACACATACATTCATGATTAATTATAAATCTACATAATGACGTAACAAATATTACACAAAAAAATGTACACAAAATGAACAAAATATTAAGCAAAACAGATATAAAAGTCTAATACATGAACAAATCCATCATTAATTAACAACTAACGTCACGACAGTATCAAAATAAATATTGTCTACAAACCCTAACTTACAAAAATATGGTTCAATCCTACATTGCAAATATGGATAAAGAACAATCATATGGATCAAAATACCTCTTGTAGACAAGTTTGATTGGGGGAGGGAGATGAAGAGAGGAGGAATGAAATGGATTGGATTGGATTGAATTGGTTTGGGAGAAGAGAGGAATGAGGAGGAGCCTGCTGCTCGGCGCGGCGGCCAGATCTAGATGGGCTTTGCCGCGCCACCCCGCCTGGCGCGGCAAAGCCGTTGGCGCGCCAGGCCGCCTGGCGCGGCAAACGCACTAGCCGCGCCAGCCCGCCTGGCGCGGCAAACTGACAGGCGGGGCCCAAGCGGGCCTGCGTGGCCGGCCGGTGCCACGGTGGCACTTTTGCCGCGCCGCCATGCATGGCGCGGCTAACGCTTTTGCCGCGCCATGCGGCACGGCGCGGCAAAAGGGTTAGTTTTGAAAAAAAAAATTAAACAGTGTTAATTATGAAATTTTTTATTTAATTGGGTTATTATAAAAAAAAAATTCTCTACGGAGTACTCCGTACGCCCCAGCAGTAACAGCAATGGCGTCTCGCCGGTTTTTCCCGACCCATACGATACTACTACCCCTCCCAGGAAACTACCCCTACCCTTACCACAGTATCAGCGCCCCGCTCCGTCCGGCGGCGGCGGTGGGTTCTTTTCGGCCCCCGCGGACGCCGTGCGGGAGGCGGTGAAGGTGGACCCGCGGCCCAGGGTCGAGTCTTCGAGGTCGGTCTCCATTCCCGTCCGCTTCGTCGGGTCGGACTCGGAGCCGGAGCGCTGGGCGGCAAGGATGCCGGCGGCAGCGGTGCCGAGGAAGCGGGTGCTTGTCGGCGGGCGGCGGCGTTTGGAGGCTGCAGGCGGCGGCGCGCGGGTTCATGGCGAGGAAGTCGGTGCGGGCTGTTCGCGAGGTGGAGCGCGAGGCGGTGGAGGTTGGGGAGAAGGTTGCGCGCGAGGCGGAGGCGCTGCGCGGGGACGCGAGGGCGCGGATAGCCGTCGGGGAGGCGCTGATGAAGTTGCTGCTGCGCCTCGATGCGGTGCGCGGCGCGGCGGGAGTACCGGAGGAGGGTCACCAGGCGGGTGCTAGCGCTGCAGGATGCCGTTGACGCCCTCGAACCAAAGGCGGCGCCGGAATCGGAGGCCGTGAGGATGGAGGAGAACGAGTCTGAGTTGACGGCCGACATGGTGGATGACAGCGCGGCGGCGTTGCAGCTGCCGGTAGCCGCGGAGCATAGTGGTGAGATTGTGGTGAAGGCGGCGGCTGAGACGGATGTGGATATGGAGTTGGATGGGGACAGAACTGAAATCGAACCGGCTCCAGAAGTGGTGGAGGAATCTGGAAAATTGCAGGACGGCGGGCACATTGACGGTGACAACCCGGAACGTTCCAATGCGGAGGGCGAGTGGGAGATGGTGGCGGAGGAAGCGGAGCAGGTGTCCACCGAGTCGACCCTGCAGGAGCCGATGAAGAGCGAGGTGACGAGGACGACGGAATTGGTCGGAGCTGCCGACAGCGCCCTGGACACTCGGAAGGTGATGGAGATGGTTGCGGCGCTGTGCCAGCAGAACGCGCAGCAGTGCGTGGTGATCGGGGCTCTGGCGGAGCGCGTGGACGCGCTGGAGCGCGCCGTGCGGCGTGTGGAGGACGCCGAGCGCCGCCGCCGGCGGGGCAAGAAACCGAGCAAGGAGGGGAAGGGGAGAAATAACAGCAAGTGCTACAGCGATTGAGGACTGCAAATCTGAACACCGATAACAGCTCTGCTCTTGAGCTTATTGTATCCGTAGCGAAGAAAAATCTTTTAATAGCCTTATTCATTTGTTTTTTCTCCTAAAACTGCCTGGAAGTTTGTTCCCGGCTTGTGTTTGACTGTTGAGAAACAAGTGGCATTCATTTCATCCGTATTATAATTTGTGAACGTTTAAACTCGCCTTCTGAGGGCAGTCTCAATGAAGCATTGATGGTAGTTTCTATCTATTTTAATTACAGTGACAACTCAGCAATTTGCTGATGTGATAAAGAAACTAATTTAGAGCGAGTATGAAAAGAAGAAACCGTTTCTACTGGAAGGAACGACGTCTATTCTCTACGCCGGATACGAAAAAACCACGGAAACAGCGTTGGGGAGACACCACTCGTTTCCATCGCCCTTCCCCGGATCCTGTATGCCGCCGCCAAATCTTCGTGCGCTTCTTCTCCCGCGCGTGCGATTCACTCGATCAAATTTCTCTGCATCTGTTTCTTCTCCGGTTTGGGCAGAGCAAGCAGGCGCGGATAAATTGCCGGCGTCGTCCGTGCTCGGCTGCTCGCCACTCCTCGGCTGCTCGCCACTCCGACGGCCAAGGCTTTCTGAGTACGCTGATCTCGCCCGTCCGACTTGGCCACCGCGATGAAGAAAAAGGCCAGCCCTCTGCAGTCTGCATGTATGTCGCCATGGTTTTTGGTGAGTAGCCGGCACTAATCACATACTCCCTCCGTATCACAAATAGAAGACGTTTAGGACAGTGATACGATCTCCAAAGCGTAACTTTGACCATTTATTTCTTTAAAAATATTTGTTGTAAAGTGGTATATATATACTTTTATGAAAATACTTTTCAAGATAAATTTATTTATATGATTTTTACATTTTTAAATTCAATAATTTAAAAGTTATTCATGATTTATATTCCCAATGTTTGACCGAAACCTTTTCTAAAACGTCTTCTATTTACGATACGGAGAGAGTATAGGTTAGTATGCTGATTCGATTTGATTTGTGCTTGTTTTTTGTTCGATCTGTTTGAAGTTATGAACCCCACAATTCTGCTCATGAATCATACTGTGGGGATGGGGACTGGGTAGGCTGAGGAGATCTGGCGGCTAACGCCATGGAATGCAGTATGTTTGATCTCGTCCCTCCATGGTCTCTGCTCCTGAAGCTTCTATCAACAAAGCTTGCCCGATGAGTTTGTTTCTGTCAACAAAGCTTGCCCGGTGAGTTTTGCATCTATTTTTGAGTAGAACATGTTAATTGTACCATGATTTTGATATTAGCATGTGAGCTTCGATGTTGATGTGCCATCAGAACGTACAGGGATGATGCAACTTTTGGATATGAACTTGGACGTGAAGCATAGAGAATGTGGCAGCGTGCAGCATGTAATGTATAGAGCTTGTTGCCACAATTGATCCATCTGATTTTAATACATCATTTAATTGATCATTTGAATAAATATTGCTATGGAAACCATAGGTTGAGAATAATAGTTTCTATAGACATTAATTATTCTTGGACTCTGCAATTAGAAATGAATCATTGGGACTGCCCTGAAGTTTCCAATCTCTCGTCTCAAAAAAAAAAAAGTTTCCAATCTCTTTCGAAACCAAGCTCGGGCATTTTATTGGGCCACGTCGCTTCGTTTTCACGGCCGTTAGATCATGTCTCAACAGAAGCTTTGGGCGTCCATTCGCTCGATCGTGGTATTGCAGCTGTACTAGCAGCAGCCCTGTCAACGGACGTTCTAGAGTCTTGGCAAAGGCTGACTTCTCTCGAGCTGTCATGCAGCCCCGGACCCCTTTGTTATACCTGCGCAACGTCACGGCACGGCACGGTGCCGGGCTGGCACGACACGGTGCCTACGGGCCAAGGAGGCACGCCGTGCCCTGCGCGCCGTGCCTCACCGGCTTGCGGGCCTGGCCTTCGGGCCGTGCTGGCCCGTGAGGCACGGCAAAAAAAAAAAACAGGTCATGCCAACCCACAGCTCGTTACAAAAAAAACATCTGCAAATAAACATCTCAATCTATTTTTTATTCATGAACGCAATTTTGACCAACAAAACAGATCACACATGAAGAGAACACATTTAAATATGAAAATGAGTTGTTTTATGCAATGCTGCCTCATTAGCTCACCCTGTGAGAAACCCTAGGTAGAAAAAAAGAGTGCAGCCAGCTCCAAATGTCTTAATGTTAAGATAGTAATTACAGACCATTGTTCAAATGTTCAAATGAATACTAAGCAAGTGAGTCAGGGACACATCCACTCTCAACTCACACAAAAGTACTCCACCACTCCCTGACAGCCAATGTCACTCTCAGCCACCAGATGCCTCATCTTCACCTTCTGGTTCATCGAGGAACAGATTCTCGAATGCATCCTCAATTTTCTTGGTATCAGCAGCTTCATATTGTTGTCTCTTCTCTCCTAGCTTCTAGTCCTTCAACAAGGTTAGCATCTCAACATGTTCTGGTTTCAAGCTCCGGCGCCGTTCTTCTAGGACCCTCCCTGCTAAACTGAAGCAAGACTCTGAAGAACAAGTGGAAATAGGAACTGACATGATATCTCTGGCCATAACAGCCAGGATGGGATATGTTAGTTTGTGGTCTTTCCACCACAGGAGAATGTCGAAACCATTCTCATAAGAAGTTATGCAGTCGCTGTCCAAATAGCTTGAATGTTCAGAAGCAGTAGAGTGAGAAGAAGAACAGGCAGTGCTAGTGGAAGGACTAGGCAGACTTGATCCTCCAAATATTACCCCAAGCCTGTTTTCTCTTACCAGTGGGTGGCGTAGGACCAGCAACCCTTTCTGACCTAGTTGCACCAAACTTCCTCAAATATTTCTCAAACATTTTAAGCAACTCAATTTTCAAATCAACATAGTAAGTAGTGTAATCAGTACCAGTATATTCACTAAGTAAATGAAGGACCCTTTGCATACCTCTGAGCTTAGCTCTAGGGTTAAGAATGAATGCAAATGAGTATAAGAGAGGAATGTCCTTAAAATACTTAAGAAATTTATGTTGCATAGGGTACACAAAGGGTCTCAGATTAACATCCCTTTCAGATGCATGCAAATGGGTTGCAATTTCCAGAACATGGTGCAGTACAAGAGGACTGGTAGGATATTAAACATCAGACAATGTAGTAGTGGAGTCATAAAATACTTCCAGAAACTCCAATATTTTCCTAGCCACATGCCAATGAGCTGGAGACAACAATGCAGAACCATAATTTGAATTTATGAACACAGAAAATACTTCACTGTAAGGAACCAAGTGTTTTAGCATGAGATAAGTAGCATTCCATCTAACATCCATGTCTAAGCCAAATTTCCTAGGTCTCATACCTTTAGCTTCATGGTAGTTTTTAAACATAGAAATTCTTTGATTAGAGGAGTTCAAGAAATTAATTGCAGTTCTAAAATCCTCTATATAAGATTTGATTCTTTTTAGTCCAGATTTGACTATCATATTAATAATGTGACAAGCACAACGTTGATGCACAATACTGTAAGTTCTTTTATTGGGATCATCATCATCAGGTGCAGGATCACAACCAAGATAACCAACAAAACATGGGTGTTATAGTTTCCATAGCCTTAGCATTAGAAGATGCATTATTTAAAGTGATAGAAAAGATTTTATCAATCAAGCCATACTCCTCAACAACAGATGCAATGGAAGCAGAAATGTTTTCACCAGAATGCTTAACTTCAATCAACCTAAAACCAATAATCTTCTTTGCAATTCCCAATCAACATTGACATAGTGAGCAACAACAGATATGTAATACTCCTTAGCATTACCAGACCATATGTTAGAAGTCAAAGCAACAGGTGCAGAAGCATGCACACAGTTTCTAATCATAGCACGACGTTCAGCAAATAACTTATCCAGATCTCTAGTGGTGGTTCTTCTAGATGACCTAACAAATGTTGGGTTGTGAGCACGAACATATATTCCTCAAATGAAGCCGTGTCACCAAAACCAAGAGGAAGATCAAGCCTAGCAATCAACCTACACAGTTCAGATCTAGCAACAGCAGGATCATAGTTCCAATTATGCAAAGACCCATCAGCATTGAAAGCTAGTCGAGACTGAATTGACGGCATCGACGTCGATCGCCGGCTGTGTCCCGCGGGTGGCGTCGTCAAACACCGCAAAGGGGTCACGACCGTTGTCGTCATGCTCCGGGGACAGCCCAGCCACGACCAAGTCATCGTCACCAGTCACAGGGAACACGATAGTTGACACTGGTTATCTATCAAAATTAAAGGATAAATAAATATGAAAAGGGCATGAATTCAATCACCAATAAAGGTTTAGGGTTTTAATTGACAATATTCCATGAGTTTTGGTAAATTGTGATTCTGCAGGGACTAAACAGGAAAACGAGCACTGATTACTTCTCCTAGAAGGAAACCGAGGGAAGATTACGGAACCGACACGTCAAGAATATTCCAGAAGGTCCTAGAGGACACCAGAGGACACCTCGAGGTGGGACACCCCGAGAGGCTGCTAGATGGGACCGACCGGTCCCACCCTAGGACCAGTCGGTCACCCCGGCTCGATGCCTGGCCGTCCCTCTTCTGAAGCTTCTTCCATCGACCCCGAGGACTCATCTCAGCCCTACGTGAAGTTGGTTTGATCTAACGGCCGCGGTTGATCCCTCAGGGCTATATAAACAGGCCCCCAGGCCCCAGGGAAGATCAAGTCTCTCTTCAGAAAAGTCCACGCCTCATTTAGAAACCCTAGAAGAAGACTTTAAGAGCCAACTTTCAAGTACAAGACTAGTTACCCCTCTAGTTTAGGTTTAGAACCTAGTCTTATACTTGAACTAGAAGAGAGAGAGAGAGATCAAGAAGGAGCTCCGGCCTGTCGGATCAACTTCTTCATCTTGTACCAGCGGATTCAAGTTTATCTTCAACTTGCTTCAGCGATTGTTTTGGTAATCAATGTCTATATTTAAGTTTGAGCCATTGTTCTTGTTATTATTAAGGTTTATGACTCTCTTTTGAGTACTTTAATTCTTGTCATTGTAGAGTTAGAGTAGTTGGATAGTGTAAGCGTGGTGCTTAGACTTGAAAGCTCATAAATGCCTCCTATAACGCCGGTAGTAGTGGTTGTTCGCAAGGGTGACTCTTATAGCCTTGTTGATTATTCTATAGTCCACTTACCCGTGTGTAGGCTCGATAGGATTATACATTTCCATAAAAGACTCATACTTTGTTTGTGACCTTTTATGGCAACTTCTCCACTAAGAATAATATAAACACATGTCACTCTTAAATTGGAATTAGACAACCTTAGTGATCCCCTCTATACTTCTAGATTCTCCGTCCTTGTTAGCTACTCAGGGGTTAGACTTTAAGACATAACACTATCGTTCCTTTGGGTTCGATATTAAAACTGGGTTACTCCGGTGAAGTGCTACATCGGTAGATTTTAACTGTGCGCTTGTGGATAAAGTAGAGTGTGCGTTAATTTATACCAACAAGCATTTCTGGCGCCGTTGCCGGGGAACGGTAGATCATCTTAAGTCTTAGTTTATCCTTGTAATCATACTTTTATCTTTTTCTTTTTTGTCCCAGTCTTTTCATTATTTTTGTGGTCATTCTAATGAATGTTGTTTTTGAATTCCACTCTTATCTATCACTACCCTATGAGCGCAAGCTATAACCAGTACAATCCTTACACCTTATCATAACATCTGGTTATTAGCCACGCCTACCTTTCCACTGCACTTGCTTCTGTAATGAGCATAGAAATATAATTATGAAATTATTCCTTCGGGTATTCTTGTCACTAACCTTTCCAGGTCTAGAGCAGAAAAGAACAAAGGAACAACAAACACAAGGTATGCCCAACCAATCATCATGCAGCATTGAATTACATTCATCCAATCTTGATTTGTGCAAAATCCAAGTTTGGGAATAGACTTTCTAAGAGCATCTCTTGCCGTGTTGCTATGTTGGTTATCCCTACCTTTAAGATATGCTCATATACTAATCGTCACCATCTGAATAAATCTCTATAATACTTTCATGCTACCCTCATTCGCTATATTATATGTTTAGGTTTGGAGTACTTTCATACATCTCTTAAATTAAGCATGGTGCCTAGTTTAGGAGTGGTGCTCTTGCTTTGCTTTTAAGGCTTTTAATTTAAGCAATTAAGTTAAATGTCTTCCTAGATCAAATTAGACATGTTGCCTAGGTTGATTTTTGAGCCGATAGTATGCTATAGTAGATGTTGGATATTTTGTTGGACTAACCCGTGCAGGGAAACTTTCAATATCAATTTGGGAAAGTCCGGAGATGAACTCACACTGGAGATGAAGCAAGGCGTACAATGAACTTCAATAACTCTTGCACAATGAAGACTCAGCTCATTCATCATGGATGAAAGAACTGTGAGTATCAAAGTTTATTTATTTTGTCTTCTACTGCAAGTTATCTTTTGCCTTGAATCATGTTAAAGTGCAGCCAACACATAAAATACTAGTCTATGCTAAAATAATCCTAAAAACATCTTTTTATTAGCATAGATGCAAAATACATAAGTTGTGGACAATAACCCATGCTTCAAATTCTTGCAATCCTTCGGGTATATGTCCACTAACATTACGCACAGGAGAGAGATTTTGTTCATCCATGGTTTGGTCTGAACATTGAAGATCCAAAACTCAAACCATAGACACACAAACCTACTCTTAGATCATGACTGGTGCTGGCAATAGCTTAGCTTTGAGTCTTGCTTGGGCACTGATGACAAACAGGATGCAACTTACCTCGTATGAGACAACCTATGCCTGCAACCATCATTGTCGAAGACATCAAGACAGGAAGTGGGAAGTTATCCTCTTTTCTAATCAAGAGCTAGCTTGGGAGACAAGATGGTACCACTACAACAATAGCAAGATGTACAAATCCAAAACATGAACATGTTGTTTGGGAATCCATCTACATCACAAGTCAGCCTGGGAGAGACAATTCCGTTGTCTAGATGTGTTTCACAATCAAATGGAGGAAGGAGAAACCCAACTTCATACATATTGATCTCTTACTCACCACTTTGATCAATACAAACCACTAGATGTTGCCCCAGTCAAGAAGAGGAGTATGATCCACCACTCATTCTTGGAAGATTGTTCTTGAACACCATCAATGTTATCATCTTTGCCGGACCTAGAGAAGTCAACTTTTGGATCTTTCGCTGCATCTTCAACATCTACATCACTTATGAGCAGCCAAAGAGAACCAATAGAAGACGCCAAAGGGAGAACCAACTGCCAAGAATTGAGAAGGCCATCATGAAGGATGAAGCCACTGCACCACAAGAGTTAGAAGATGGAGAGATAGTACCTGAGCCAGCAAATCAAGAAAAACAGCCGATATGATCTCCATCATCTAGACACTGTTGAGAGGACAAGTCTCAGTTGTGACATTACAAGACAAAAGACTGACTCTCATGGAGTCACTCGAGTAGCAGCTCTAAATTCAACTCTCTTGCCAACCCAATGATTAAAGGAAAACAGAAAGGTTGACAAGAGAAGAATGCGGAACCGTCCCTACATCCTCATAGTACAGAATTAATACAAGAAAGAGAGAGGATCCTAGTCAGCATACTCGAGGAACAATGCGCCTTCACTGATAAGTCGACACAAGAGAAGGAAGGTCAATATCTCTAAAGATGATTCCACTGTGATCTTCCTCCTCTCAATCACACTGTGAGACAAACAAGAGAAGACAAGCCATTGATAAACAACAACCAGCTAGACAAGAGGAGCTTCCACAAGGTGGTTCAGCACAATCACTCTCCAATGACAAAGTAACATTTCAAGGTAAGTGACCATCACTTTAAAAGCTTCTTCTTGATTCTATTATGAACATAAATAAAGAAATAAACATGTTTAAGTTGCACCTCACTTGATCCAACCTAATCAAGTCAACATGTTCAGTCCTTTGATCTTTGTTCTAGCTTTACTCTCTTGAATCTCACTGTCTTAACTAAATGAGCTAAAATGTTGTGCATCTAACCTTTGAAAGATGATATATCACAATCATAAAAAGATTGACACATTATGCATAGATTATCTTTCCTTGGGTTAAGTAATCTGATCTATTAAATGTTTTAAGATGCTTTCATGCTCATCCTCTGATCCTATCACTCATGTTAAGATCGAATACATAAAGAACAAGTTTGTCTTGTGCAATGTGCCTAAGGTTAGAGGAGAATAAACAAAACTTTTGGTTCTGTTGGTGTTTTTCCACCAACAGATCCCATGCACTTGATCTCTACCTTGTTTTTATGAGCATGACACACTCTTGAGCAAAACATGGAGAAGTCACTCCCAAATTCTACAGAGTGAAGGTCCTAGATCTACAAGAACATGCACACTGAGCAAGATGCTGCCAGCGTCCTCAATTAACGCTTCACTTCAAACTGCTGGACGAACAAATGACATGAGTGACACCATATCAAGAGGCATAAACAAGAAGGAATGATGGAAGACGTCGTAGTCAGAATTAGAGGTCATTAAGTCCCAACAGACTTCTTGATCCTCGACATGAGAAGACGATGATGCCCACCTCATCCTAGGAAGACCATTCCTCTACGATACAAGTACAATCATTTACAAGAGGAAATCCATTTTCACTTTCCTGGAGGAAAGGCATGATGCAACTTCATCCACTAAATTCCTAATGAAGGACCCAAGAAGAATAAAAGTGGAAGACACCGCTCTCAAAGCCAAAGAAGACAAGCTATTGAGAATAGAGAGGCCAATCATGAAGAAGAAGCTATCGACACTGTCCCAGAAAAGAAGAAGAGAAACCTCAAGACAGTGAACCACAGGAAGTGAAGACTCAGACCAAGAAAGTATGGAAGAAAAAGTCCGCACCTAAGAGGTACAATAAATAACAACTTTCCAAACGTCTGACAACCTTGGGAGGTCTGAACCAAGGGAGGGTCCAGTTCGTTGGACCTAAATATCCGAACCTTCACCAAAAGTTAAAAATCGGTAGTTATCTTTATATTGACTTTACTACATATTTCTCATATTTAATCCATAATCATTTCTTGCATCATCATATTTAATTCACAAACATTTAATTTCTGCATTGCATTAGAAAAGAAAATAAAATATTGCATTTGTTACACTACATCATAAACTTTGAAGCCCCATGTGAATAATTCTATGGTGTGTAAAAACCCAAGGGAATGTTCATCGTGGTGGCATAAAAATAATAAAAATAAATATGCATGCATTCATCCTGTGCATTTTCTCTTGCATCATAAAAATATAAAATACAAAAAATTGAGAAGAGATCTGACTGAAATTCTAGACAAGACAACTAAGGCTTAAGTGGCAAACCACTAACGCTTAATCTATTCCACAAGTTTTGTTGTCTATTTGAGTTTCACAGGATTTGAAATGCCAAGAAAAGCTGACGAGCAAGTAAATGCTCCATCCACTGTTGGAAGACTGTCTCAACAAACATCAACATCAATCAAAGCTCTAATAAAGGAAGGATATATCCACTGCCAGTCTGCTACATTATAAGATCAAACGACTACGTCAACATTCAGCTTGGGGGAAGGCATCCCCATGTATCAACGTAAGTATCTTTATCCTCTTAAGTTTTTTTATAACAAATTCAAATTAAAAAAATGTGAGCACATGAAGGCTCACCATTAATTAAAAAAGAACAAAATATGTGGAACACTGGACACATGAAGTCTCACCATTAATTAAAAAAAGAGACAAAAATATATGGGCACGTGAAGGCTCAACGCTGTTAAGGGAACCAGCTTGGGGGAGACGCACCCCATTATCTTCGCGATTCAGGTATGCCTTTATTATTACTACTATTACTATTATTATTAGCTTTTATATTATATCTTAAAGTGTGTTAAATAAAATAAATAAAATAGTGTGTCTAGTTCGTTTGAAGAAGTTGATGACCAAAGAAGAGCCCTCTCTCTCTAATCTTTTGCATAGAAATGATGAATAGTTGCTCTATCTAATTTCTTTCAAGTAGCTAGCCTTCAAAGCATGAGTTCTCCTAATTAATAATGATGCCCTAATATAAAATTAATGCATGGTTGGCAATACTAATCAAGGTCTAGGTAATTGGATATGACATGTGATGATCTAAGCTGCTATTATCTTGTTCTAAACAACACTAAAGTTTCGGAGATTTCTAAATGAATATGACTAATAATTGCATTGAGTTAAATTAAGCTTTGTGACCCTATGAGTAGTTTATCATGCCATTGAATTGAGATCACTTACACATTTCATCCATCTTCCGCATAAATGCTCATCTATTGCTACCCTCTCAGAAGTTTGTTGGAAGCATGTGGCTATTAAAAAAAAGAACAGAAAGAAAAAAAGATAGAAAGATCCGAGGAAATAAAAAGGGACAAGTGTCCGAAACCTCAAAAAGATAGATCCGAGGAAATAAAAGGGACAAGTGTCCGGAACCTCGATGAAAAAAAATGTGTTAGAAAAAAATGGGCACGTGCCCGATAGTAGAATTAGCCTAATGGTCATATGTCTCTGATAAACAGAAGAGAGTGAATATATTCAAAAGAGCATCCGACTTCATTTTCTATACACATGCACTTCTTGATTCAATGGTTGGTTGACTTTCTCTTTGATCCATTGTTTAATTTGACAACACATGTATTAATGCTTTTGAAATTAATTATAACTCCGGAAAAAGGTGAAGTGAAAGAACTAGAGACATATTGCTTGACTTGATCGTTCAATCTTTCAACTACTCAAGATCTAAAGGTAAAAGTAATAAGCCCCATGAAAAATAACATAATAATATTTTGGAGAATTTTTATTTATCAGCAGGTATACTTGTTGGGAAGTGAAGATATTGTAGCAACTCCTGATCCATTGTTAAGTTTTGTTTGCTAAGGACTAGCAAAAGGTAAGCTTGGGGGAGTTGTTGACACTGGTTATCTATCAAAATTAAAGGATATAAATATGAAAAGGGCATGAATTACAACCAATAAAGGTTTATAGGTTTTAGTTGATATATTCTTCCCGATTTTGGTAAATTGTGATTCTGCAGGGACTAAACAGAAAAACCAGCACTGATTACTTCTCCTAGAAGGAAACCAATGAAATATTACGGAACCGGCACGTCACGAATATTCCAGAAGGACCTAGAGGACACCAGAGGACACCACGAGGCGGGACACCCCGAGAGGCTGCCAGGTGGGACTGACTGGTCCCACCCTAGGACCAGTCGGTCACCCCTTGGGCCCGATGGCCTCCGTCTTCTGGAAGCTTCTTCCACCGACCCCGAGGACTCATCTCAGCCCTACGTGAAGTCGGTTTGATCTAACGGCCGCGGTTGATCCCTCAGGGCTATATAAACAGGCCCCCAGGCCCCAGGGAAGATCAAGTCTCTCTTAAGAAAAGTCTACGCCTCAGTCAGAAACCCTAGAGGAAGACATCAAGAGCTAGCTTTCAAGTAGAAGACTAGTTACCCCTCTAGTTTAGGTTTAGAACCTAATCTTATACTAGAACTAGAAGAGAGAGAGAGAGGAAGAGATCAAGAAGGAGCTCCGGCCTGTCGGATCAACTTCTTCATCTTGTACCCGCGGATTCAAGTTTATCTTCAACTTGCCTCAGCGATTGTTTCCGTAATCAACGTTTATATTTAAGTTTGAGACATTGTTCCTGTTATTCTCAAGGTTTATGACTCTCTTTTGAGTACTTTAATTCTAGTCATTCTAGAGTTAGAGTAGTTGGATAGTGTAAGCATGGTGCTTAGACTTGATAGCTCATAAATGCCTCCTATAACACCGGTAGTAGTGGTTGTTTGCAAGGGTGACTCTTATAGCCTTGTTGATTCTTCTATAGTCCACTTACCCGTGTGTAGGCTCGGTAGGATTATACATTTGCATAAAAGACACATACTCTGTTTGTGACCTTTTATGGCAACTTCCCTAATATAAACATATCACTCTTAAATTGGAACTAGACAACCTTAGTGATCCCCTCTATACTTCTAGATTGTCCGTCCTTGTTAGCTACTCAGGGGTTAGACTTTAAGGCTTAACACTATCCGTTCCTTTGGGTTTGATATTAAAACTGGGTTACTCCGGTGAAGTGCTACATCGGTAGATTTTATCTTTGCGCTTGCAGATAAAGTAGAGTGTGCGTTAATTTATACCAACAATGACATCATTGCCGTGTGGGTCATAGGCCAGGGGCCCTCGGTCGCGGATGGCTGACCTCCAGCACCGTTCCACAATGGTGCGCGGCTACGACTTGGCGACATAGCGGTGCCATTGCCCTTGCCCGTCGTTCATCTACGCCACCAAGGCTAGTTGACGACGAGGCATCAGCAACAGACCTACGCAAAAAGAACACAAAACAAGAAAAGGATGAGAAAAACAACAACAAAATCGAAGCACAATAGTTAGAAAACAACAGATCTAGGAGCTAGGGTTAGGGTTATGGTTAGGGATGGCACTTGCCTGCGCAACCGGAGCCCGGCGCTGGAGAAGACGAGGGCCACACAAAGGCAAGACGAGATTAAGAAGGACAGCGAGCGACGACAGAACAAAGACGGGGAGGCGGACTCACATGTTCGTCGACAGGACAGAGGAAAAGGAGCAAAAAGGAAGACAGAGAGGGAGCAGGGAACTCAGGGAGAGGTGCTGGAGCGACGATGATGTCACCGGATCGAAGGACGACGGTCGGACTGGCGGTGAAGATGGACGGCGACGCAGGCGCAAATGGAGGCACGAGAGGAGACGAGAGCAGTGCGACGCCGCTGGGAGGAGTGGGGAATGATTTTAGGGTTAGGGTGGCCGGCTCGTCGCGTGGGGGGCTCATTATATATGGAGAGGGGGTGTTTTGGGTCGGACTTGAAGGACCGAGAATGCAATCAGAAAGCGACCAGAGGGGGGGTGAATGGGAGCTTCAAAATTCCTTTCGGAAACTTGTTGCCACTGTCCCGAAACTCAACCCCAAGAGCAAACCCTAGAACTCGTAAGTGTCCTCGACCCTAGATGTAGGGTGCATGCTTCCACGAAGCACAGCGAGACACTCTACGACTCTAGAAATCCAACGCAAAAGTCGGAAACCAAAACCGACAACGAACGTGCGAACCGCGAACGAAACAGCGTGAGACAGCAGTGACCGGACTTACCAGAGCGTCCGGTCACCAGGCACCGGACGCGTCCGGTCACAGGAAATCGGTTCTGGAACCTCTCTGTTCCTGACCGGACTCACTGAAGGGAGCGTCCTGTCATTTGTACAGAGCGTCCGGTCAAACAGAAAACAGCGGATGAACAGTGGAAACTGTGCGTCCGGTCAGCGACCAAGTGGTGCGTCCGGTCGACTACAGAGGCTTCACACACGTGGCATTCAATGACCGGACCCTGAACTTGTGCGTCCGGTCATCCCGATCAATCGTCCGGTCACCCCGACAGAGAACTGTTCGTCCACAGATTTGATTCAAACTCTCCTAAAACGAAACCTCTAGGGTTCAAACTTAGAGAGATGAGTCACAAGGAGGATAGAGAGCTATCTCTAAGAGATCATGGCTCGAACTTATCTCAAAATCGATGAATCGAAGAAATTCGGGGGAAAGGAGAAAAACTTGACCCGAAACGAAAATCGATCGATCTCCTAGACCGTGAGGTTAGAAGTGAATTCCTTCGGTCGAAAGAAGTGCCTCACGATCTAGAATAACTTGGTTCAAACGGATTTGCAAAAGATGAACGGAGCAAAGAGATCAAGCGACGGGAAAAATGTGGAGAAAAGGATTCCGCGAAGAACACAACAAAATACGAATCACAAGCACGAAATTGCAACCGTGTGGCTACCACACGCTACAACAGTGAGGATACAGCCTCACTTCCTCAAAATCTCCATTACACAGAGGTATGGTTCTCTGCGGATCTCAGCTAGCTACAGTAGGGGATTGGGAGAGCAGGAAACCCTAGAAGCAAAGAGCAAATGACTGAGATAGGAAGGGAGGTGGGTGTCTCCCTCTACTTATCCTAATTCTAACTATTCCTAATTCCCACTCTACCCCTAACTACTTACAGAGCGAACCAGCTAAATCCTAAGGTTATTCTGGACCAACTCGATGGTAGGTGGATCCGACGGCCACGCCCGCACAACTCGTAGCGTTGCCTCGACGCAACCTCCCGATTGCCGCCTACGTGCCGCCACCGCTCTGCACCCCCGGTTTTGTGGCCCAAACCGGGAAACCAGCCTTTCCAGCCAACCCCCGGTTTTGAGGCCCAAACCGGGAAACCAGCCTACCAGCATCTGAGTTTTGAGGCCCAAACTCAGCAAACCCGTAGCACCCAGGTTTTGAGGCCCAAACCTGGAAACCGTCCTCAGCCCGAGTTTTGTGGCCAAACTCGGAAACCATCCGTGCCCAGGTTTTGAGGCCCAAACCTGGAAACCGTCCACCCGATGGTTTTTCTCTGGCTCTACCACCAAACCGAAGCTGTAGAGGGGATGCACAGCCCGTGCACCCCGTCCACCGACACGTGTCCCCAAGTCCACGACTCAGGCAACACATGACCGCAAGTCTTCGCTCGTCGCTGTCCCAGGCTGCCAGCCACCACAGCTGATCCTCGGGCCACTGGTCCCTCAGTCCAAGCCTCACGTCCGCCCTTCGCCACTCTCGGTCCATCGGCACGACATGTCTCTACTTGACCTTCACCTTGCCTCTGATCACTGTATCCGTGCTCGACACCTGCACAACACAAGCCAAAGAACATGCGCATCATCCCAGTTGACAATCACTCATCACTCAGAGACTCGGCATACACCCATGTATCCGCAATCTCCCCCTTGATGAGTGCATTGTCAACTACCAACACAAATCATAATAGAAATAGAAGGAGGTTGAAGGAGAAGAGAGAACTCGACCAAATGACCCAAAAGCATAGCAAAGCCGAAGAAGGTCAAGTGGAAAGAGCAAGACAACTTGGTCTCCAAAGACATGAGCAACGGCTCGACGCGACCAAGCAAAGCAAAGCTAGCCCTCAAGAAGAGGTAGAACAGGCTCAACACCGCTAGCAAATACCAATTAAGAAATCGAAGCAAAATGCTAGTCTCTCAAGATAGAGGCACAGAGGCTCAACACAACTAGCAAAGAAAGCTCGATACCAAAACCTTACGGGCAATAGGAAGCAGCAAAAACTCCCCCTTGAATAGTGCAAACAACCAGGAAAACTCCCCCTTAGTTGAAACGGAGGGTAATGATTTGCAAATTCTCCCCCTTAGTTGAAAATGCACTTATCAAGAACAATGCTCCCCCTCGGAAAATGCACCATCAAAAAGTGCCAACAAGAGAGGGACTCTCCCTTCCAAAATGCATATGAGTCAAAATGCTAGTTAGGAGCTTCAGGAGTATACTCAAAAGAGTGCAAAGATGCTCTACAGAGTTCTGATCCGATGACTCAGAAAATGCACAGAATACTAGCAAAGGCTCAAACTGATCACTAAATCTGAAATGAGAGCACAAAGAGCAGTTTTTAGCCGAAAAGGTATTCACCATCAACATAGCACAGACATGTATAGACAGAAAGTCAAACAAGTGCTAAACATGTATACAAGGTGAACTACCCCTAGCACAGTTCAATCATCATGTTGATACAAATTGAAAAATGAAGCATATACTTGTGATTTTAATCAGAGTTGCAGCGGTGAAATTACACAAGTTCAGAAATCAGCATGTGACTGCGAGAGGTTGAATGCTTGTTATTGCCTAACTTTCCAACTGTGCAAAGCCTATACATAAGCAATCAGAAGCTTAAAGCAACAGTTTCGGTCATACACTACACAGCTCAAGTTTAACTCAAAGTGCAATGAGAAACAGTCTTGAAACTGTGAGGTGATAACAAGCAAACCCATCTCGATCTTTTTAATTCACTTAACTTCATTCAGATTTTAAACAGAATATGACATACCAAGCAAGTGAATGACTCAACACTAGAGACATAGCAACCTAGCATACATAGATAGCATAAGTGACTTCGACACATCCTACACATGCTAGTTGCATATCTCAATGGTGAACATTTTCAAGTTTTAAGTTCATTATCAAATTTCACCATTCAAAAATAGCTCAGCTCATAGTATGGATCAGTGATTAGAAAGAGCATAAGCTATAGCATCTACATAAAGCATCGGAGCAAAGACTACACAGAGCATAGTTACATTCTTCAGACTATATTCATGAAGCTCAGAATATAAAAGCGTATGCTGAAATGCAAAGATGCATGAAGAAACCAAAAGGAAGCAAAAACAACTGAAAAACACAAAGTCAGTGTATCATACAAGAGTCAAAAATGTTTCCCCCATCTAAAAGGGGAAACACACACCAAGCTCACCTCTCAACCGATTAAAAGTCGATTGGTCCAAAGGCTTGGTGAAAATATCAGCCAACTGATGATGAGTATCGACATGGCGAAGGTCGATATCACCCTTCTCATAGTGGTCTCGCAAAAAATAAAAGCGCACATCAATGTGTTTGGTCTTCGAGTGCAGCACGGGGTTCTTAGCAACGCTAATCGCACTTGTGCTGTCACAAAGCAAAGGAACACGAGAAAAGCTCAGACCAAAATCACGCAAAGTGGCCATCATCCAGAGTAACTGGGAATAGTAGCTAGCCGCAGCAACATACTCAGCCTCCGTGGTAGACTGGGCGACACTAGACTGCTTGCGAGAGGACCACGATACAAGAGAAGAACCAATAAAATGACAAGTCCCAGAAGTGGACTTGCGCTCAATGCGACAACCAGCAAAATCAGCATCAGAATAACCACAAAGGGAAAGAGTGGAGGAAGCAGAATACCAAATCCCGAATTCTGGAGTGAAGGATAAGTACCTCATAATGCGCTTGACCGCCTGACAGTGAGAAGTGCGCGGCGAAGACTGAAAACGCGCGCAAAGACACACCGCGAACTGGATGTCCGGGCGTGTCGCCGTTAGGTACAGCAGCGACCCGATCATACTCCGGTACTCCTTTTGGTCCACTTCTTCTCCCTCCTTGTCCACATCTAGGGCTGTCGTGGTCGACATGGGTGTTGGAAGAGGCTTGGCCTCACCCATATCAAATTTCTTCAGAATGTCCTGGGTGTACTTGCCCTGGTGCACGAACATCCCTTCCCGGGATTGCTTGATTTGCAACCCGAGGAAAAACGTCAACTCTCCCATCATGCTCATCTCGAATTCCCTGCTCATTGTATCTGCAAACTTGACAACCAAAGCGTGAGAGGAACCACCGAAAATGATATCATCCACGTAAATTTGGACCAAGAGAGTATCAGTTCCTTGCTTGAGGAGAAAGAGCGTTTTATCTACACATCCCATTTTAAAACCCTTAGCAAGCAAAAAGGTTTTCAACCTATCATACCAGGCTCTAGGGGCTTGTTTCAAACCATACAAAGCTTTGTGAAGTTTAAAGACATGGTTTGGAAACTTGGGATTTTCGAAATCGGGGGTTGTCTAACATACACCTCCTCTTCTATGTAGCCGTTTAAGAAGGCACTCTTGACATCCATTTGAAAAAGTTTGAAACCTTTGGATGCAGCAAAAGCCAAGAGTATTCTAATTGCCTTCAAACGAGCTACAGGAGCAAATGTTTCCTCATAGTCTATCCCCTCCTTCTGACTATATCCCTGGGCTACGAGTCTGGCCTTGTTTCTCACAACATGGCCATCTTCTCCCTGTTTGTTTTTGAAAACCCATTTTGTCCCAATTGGATGACACTCAGAAGGTGGAGAGACTAGAACCCAAACCCGATTTCTCTCAAAGTTCTCAAGCTCCTCATGCATGGCATTGACCCAATCCGGATCCGTCAAAGCGTGTCAAACATCCCGGGGTTCAAAATCAGCAACAAATGCAGAATGAGCAAAGTGAGAGATTTGCCTTGACCGGGTGACACGTTCATCGATGCTGCCGATCATCTGCTGAGGCGGGTGCTGGCGCTGCATATGTCGTGGCGCCTCCCTTGCCAAAGTGGCCTCCCCCTCAACAGCAGCTGGTGCCTCCCCGGGTACAAAGGGTATCGCTCGGGGTGGCGGATCCCACGGCCCCCAGGAAGAAGAAGTGTCGGGGCCGTGAGTCGTCGTAGAAGCCGCTCTTTGCGGCACAACAGGTGGAGGAGGTGCTGGGTCATCTATCCCTTCAGCACCTTCTTCTTCATCATCAAAAAGAGGCTCGCCAACCTCGTGATCACCTGCACGCTCAAAACGAGAAGAAGGACAAACCATGGTCTCGTCGAAGGTGACATCGGATGTCTCCATGACTCGGTTAGTGTCAAGGTTAAGTACACGATAAGCTCGAGTATGAATGTCATAACCCAAAAACACACCATCAGAAGAACGAGACTCAAACTTGTGCAGGTTGCCCTTTTTGAGTATAAAACAATGGCAACCAAAAACTCTAAAATAACTCACCTTGGGGAGTTTTCCAAAACGCAACTCATAAGAGGTCTTTTTCAAGAAAGCTCGAAAAAAAATGCGATTGGAAATATAGCATGCAGTGCTCATAGCTTCGACCCAATATCGCCTAGGAGTCCTATGCTCATCGAGCATCGTCCTGGCCATCTCTACAAGGGTCCGATTTGTGGCGGAACCGTCCTGATTATAAGAGCTCAAGTATTATCTTAGTCAAATCCGTCTGACCTTGACTCATACTTGAACCCATATAACCCCGATAGTCCGGAAATCTCGAAGGATTTCTAACACCATACATCATACAGGATCGCATCGTTCAAGGATTACATTCGTAAAGATACAACATAGCGAAAATAAAACCGAATTTAAAATATCAGAGTGCTAAATTTAAAATGGAGTTATTACAATATTGAATTTTAAAAGTGCGGAAGCTTAAATAAGTTTTTAACACACGACCACCACACACGTGGTCCAAATAAAACATTGTTTTGATAAATCCACTCGACACAATCCACTCGACCCACCCTGCCTCGTTCGAGCCGGGCCTCGAGCGAACACACACCTTCCGCCGTGCGCTCGAGCCAGGGTGGGTCGAGTTGGACTGGGCCGAAAGTCCCGTTTGGGCTAGAATAAAGTTTTTCTTTTCTGCACAGTAACTAAGTTTGTTAAGTTTGCTATAATTAATCTGTAGCTCGAGATTTGCGGACTACCGAGATTTCCTTCGAAGGATTTCTAACACCATACATCATACAGGATCGCATAGTTCAAGGATTACATTCGTAAAGATACAACATAGCGAAAATGAAACCGAATTTAAAATTAACAAAATTAGTTACTGTGCAGAAAAGAAAAACTTTATTCTAGCCCAAACGGGACTTTCGGCCCAGTCCAACTCGACCCACCCTGGCTCGAGCGCACGGCGGAAGGTGTGTGTTCGCTCGAGGCCTGGCTCGAACGAGGCAGCGCCCGAGGGTTCGCTCGAGGCCTAGCTCGAGCGAGATGATGAAAACAAACGTCTGTCCGAGGCATGGCTCGGAGGCTCGGGCGAGACGGAACACAATCGCCCGTCAGAGGCCGAGGCCTGGCTCGGAGGCTCGGGCTAGACGGAAAATAACCGCCCGTCCGAGGCCGAGGCCTGGCTCGGAGGCTCGGGCGAGACGGAAAAGTAATCGCCCGTCCGAGGCCGAGGCCTGGCTCGGGTCTCGGGCGAGACGGAAAATAATCGCCCGTCCGAGGCCGAGGCCTGGCTCGGGTCTCGGGCGAGACGGAAAATAATCGCCCGTCCGAGGCCTGGCTCGAGGGGTCCATGGGTCAACGGGACCCACCCGTCAAAGAGAGTAAAACAGGGGAGAGGTTTGACCGTTGATTCCTCGCCGACGGTGAGGTCGCTGGCGAGGAAGTTAGACTTGTGAACTCGCCTCGACGAGGCGCATCGAGTGGTGTAGGTGCTTTGGCTAGCGCACGGCCGGAGCATGCCGGCGACGAGCGGCGGCGCACGGAGGCGGCGGCATCGCGCGGCTACGCCGTTTCCGGCGGTCGCCGGTGAAATAGGTGGAGGCATAAGCTTCTACGAACCCTAGGGAGCAAGACTACGGGGTTGGTTTGGCTTGATTGGCTCCAGGGAAGCTTGACCTCGTGCATGGCCGCGGCGGACGGCCATGGCGTTCGGCCGGAGAAGAAGAGGGAGGTAGAAGGCGGTAGAGTTAGGGATAGTTGGCGTTCTCACCTCGCCTTGGCTCGGTGAGGCTCGAGGAGGAAGAAGAGGAGTCGGTGGAGCTCGGGTTGGGGAAGAACGGCGTTGCGGCTCGGCGGTGGCGACTAGCGGACCGAAGGAGGCGCTACGTCCTCCGGCGGTGTCGGGGCTCGGTCGGGGATGACGACGTGCGCACGGCGTAGGCGGAGCGGCGTGCGGAAGGAATCGGTCGGCGATGGAGGGTGGTGGTCGGAACGGAGAGGGGTGGTTGCGGCGGTGGTCGCGGCGAGAGCGAGCAGTGCTCTCGGCTCGCGTTCGTGGGTGAGGAGAGTGTGAGCGAGAGTGGAAGAGTGTGTGAGGTTGGGAGAGAGGGCGAAGGGTGCCCGGGGTCTTGGCCGGGGGCCTTGGCCGGCCAGTGGTGGTGGCGGGGCCGGCGATGGGACGTCGCGGCAGCGCGGCGCGGTTGGCGAGGCGGTGCGACAGGCAAGACCGCGCGGGAGTGGGCAAGCGCGATTGCTTGCGTGATCGGGGAGGCGAGGATCGAGCCGGGAGTGGCGGAGGCAGATTTGGCGCAGGGTTTGGGGCGCCACGCGGCAGGGCAAGCCGCCACGCGGCGATTTGGCCGGCGTACGGCGCGGCCGTGTTAGGCGGCCGGCGCGCCGTGCGCGGGCGAGCGCGCGCGCGGGCGAGCGGAGCTGGGCCGGCGCTGGCGCGGCGAGCGGGGCGCGCGGGCGAGCGGGAGCGGGCACGGGTTGGGCCGAAAGGTGGGGCGCGGGAGCAATCGTTTTCCTTTTTCTTTTTCCAAATTCTTTTCAAACTTTGACTATTCAAAACAGTTTCAAAAACTCCAAACTAGGTTTGGACCCAAATATGAAAGTTGCTCAAAATAATTTTCTCTACAACTTTTATATAAGACACTTTTTCTGAAAACCATTTTTACAACCTCCACAAAAATAAAGCCAGTTTTGCAACATAAACCATTTTCTTTGCCTCATTTTTATCTGATAAACTATTTTGAACTAGGTCAAAAACTCCAACTCTATTTTATAAAACTCTTTGCCCAGGCAGAGATCCACTTAAATCATCGAGTCAAATAGAAATACAAATCCAAATAAATAAACAAAGACAAAATACTCTCATGCTCATGAAATGATGCAATGCATTGCTCGTGTTTCTTTAGTAGCTAAATGCAGTGCCTTAATGCAGTGCTTGACAATAGAGTGTCACAGCCCTTCCCCCCTTAAAAGAAATCTCGTCCCAAGATTTGAGTTACGTACCAATCTTTATAAAAAGCGGGGTAGTTCACTCGTAAGTACTCCTCAGTTTCCCATGTCGTATCGTTGGGTCCGCGATTGCTCCAAAGAATCTTGTAAGTCTTCACTGTTTGGTTACGAGTCTCTCGGGTCTTGGTATCCAAAATCTCCTTGGGCTGTTCGTAGTATTCCAGGTCTGATCTGATGGTGACATCTGGAATCCGAACTTCTTCTTGTTCTGGAACCCGAAGACACTTCTTTAACTGTGATACGTGGAACACTGGGAGAACTGTGCTCATCTCTAGGGGTAACTGTACTTCGTATGCCACTTGTCCCTTCTTTGCTATGATCCGATAAGGTCCCACATATCGAGGTGCTAGCTTCTTCTTAATTCCAAAATGTTGGACCTTTCTCATGGGTGAGACTTTGAGGTAAACATACTCTCCTACTTGAAATTCCAAGGGTCTTCTTCGTGTGTCGGCATAGCTATTTTGCCGGGATTGTGCTACCTTAATATGTTGCTGTACTGTTTGCACAATCTCTTCGGCATCCTTTACGTAATCTGACCCATAAAATCCTCGATCTCCTGACTCAACCCAATTTACCGGGGTTCTGCAGCTTCGTCCATACAAAACTTCAAACGGTGCCATCTTTATACTTTCCTGATAGCTGTTGTTATATGAAAACTCGGCAAGGGGTAACCATTTTTCCCACGACTCTCCTGAAGATAGAACACAAGCTCTCAGGATGTCTTCCAAAATCTGATTTACTCTTTTTGTTTGTCCTGCGGTTTGGGGGTGATAGGCAGAACTCCTTACCAACTTAGTCCCTAGTTCCTTGTGCAACTGTTCCCAAAAACGTGCAATGAACTGGGGTCCTCTATCAGAAACAATCCTTTTCGGAACTCCATGTAACCTCAAGATATTATGAATATACAAGTCTGCATACTGATGGGGGCGGTGTGTAGTCTTAACTGGTATGAAGTGAGCTACTTTAGACAATCGATCCACGATAACCCAGATAGAATCATTTCCTCTCTGAGTAGTGGGAAGACCAGTGATGAAATCCATGCTGATTTCTTCCCATTTCCACTCTGGAATTGACAACGGTTGCAACAGTCCTGTAGGTCTCAGGTGTATAGCTTTTATCCTGCAGCATGTATCACATCTGGCCACGTAGGCTGCGACCTCTTTCTTCATCTTTGACCACCAATACCTTGTTCTCCAATCCTGGTACATCTTACTGCTTCCAGGGTGAATGGATAACTTTGAATTGTGAGCTTCATTCAGAATTCTTTCTTTCAGCTCTGTGTCTTTAGGAACAACCAACCTCTGATTATACCATAGAATTCTCTGCTCATCAGTCCTGAAGTTCAAAGAACTACTGGTTTCCATCCTCTTCTTAATCTGACAGATCTCTTCATCGGTCTTTTGTCTCTCGATAATGTCACTTTCCAAGGTACACTGAAGAGTGATGTTATTCACCATAACAGGGTGCATAAGGTTAAACCCATCTTCCAAAAGTGGTTGTAGGGAGTTGCAATGAGTCTTGCGACTCAAGGCATCAGCTACAACGTTTGCTTTTCCGGGGTGATAATGCACTTCTAGGTTGTAATCCTTAATTAGCTCTAACCATCTTCTCTGCCTCATATTCAGCTCTGGCTGGGTGAAGATATATTTCAGACTTTTATGATCCGTGTACACATGACATAGGTTTCCCATAAGATAATGCCTCCAAATCTTGAGTGCATGCACGATGGCTGCTAATTCCAAATCATGAGTGAGATAATTCTCTTCGTGCGGCCTCAACTGGCGAGAGGCATAGGCGATAACTCTTCCATTTTGCATGAGTACACATCCAAGTCCAATCTTGGATGCGTCACAAAACACATCAAAAGGTTCCTCCAAGTTTGGCTGAGCCAGAACATGTGCGGATGTCAACAACGTTCACAGAGTGCGAAAAGCTACTTCACACTCTGTGGTCCATTCGAACTTCTTGTTTTTCTGCGTTAAACGGGTCATAAGCTTGGCTATTCTCAAAAAATCCGGAATAAACCGACGGTAGTATCCTGCCAAACCCAAAAAGTTGCGAACCTCAAAAACACTCGTGGGTGCTTCCCAATCCATAACCTCTTGTACTTTAGAAGGGTCTACAGAGATTCCTTCGTCTGAAAGGACGTGACCAAGGAAAGGTACCTTCTTCAACCAAAACTCACACTTGCTGAACTTAGCATACAACTTATGCTCTCTAAGCCGGGTTAGAACGACTCGTAGATGTTTGGCATGATCCTCCTTGTTTTCCGAGTAGACCAAGATATCATCAATGAATACCACAACAAACTTATCTAACTCAGGCATGAAAACTGAATTCATCAGGTACATGAAATGTGCCGGTGCATTGGTTAACCCAAAAGACATAACTAGATACTCGTAGAGTCCGTATCTAGTGGAAAAGGCTATTTTCGGTATATCCTCTCCTCTGATCTTGATCTGATGGTATCCTGACCTCAGGTCGATCTTGGAGAACACTTTCGCCTTCGACAACTGATCGAACAAGACATCGATTCAAGGTAAGGGATATTTGTTCTTTATAGTTACTGCGTTAAGCGGTCTGTAGTCCACACACATCCTTAAAGTTTTATCCTTCTTCTTCACAAAGATAGCAGGACATCCCCAAGGTGACGAACTAGGGCGTATCAAACCCTTATCCAAAAGCTCTTGAAACTGAACTTTAAGCTCTGCGAGTTCTTTAGAGTGCATTCTATACGGTCTTCGAGATATGGGTGTTGTTCCAGGGACTAACTCTATAGCAAACTCCACATCTCTGTCTGGCGGTAGTCTAGGCAACTCATTAGGGAAAACATCCGGAAACTCACATACTACCGGAATCTCAGCTATCTGCTTTGCCGTGATATTAAACAATACTCCGATCTTGTGGGGGTTTCGGGGTAAATGGATTCAAAAAGAAGATCCATTCCTGGGACTAACCATGGACACTACACTTTCTGCGGTGTCTAGATTAACCTTCCAGAGTTTCATCCAACTCATACCCAAGATTACATCCAAACCTAGACCAGGATTGACTATGGGGTCCACTACGGCCTGTTTATCCCCAAAGGTCATTTCCACTCCTTTAGCCATTTTACGCGCGGAGAGAACAGCTTCGGCGGAACTTATCTGATATCCCCGGTCTAACTCTATCAACTTCAAATGACTTCTTATAACAAAATTCTCACTTATGAAAGAATGCGATGCTCCAGAATCAAACAACACAACTGCGGGGCATTGATTAACAAGAAACGTATCAGCGGTGACAGGCTCTCCTTCTGGCACTTCTTCCACGGTGGTGTGATGCACATGACCCGTACGAGGTGGGGGCTGAGTGTACTGCTTCTTTGGGCGAGGGCACTGACGTGACAGGTGTCCAGTCTGACCACAATTGTAGCATGGGCCAATCACATAAGGAGTCTTGGGACCTCCGGCACTTCCTGCCTTGTTCTTATTCTGCATCATGGGAGCAGTGTAGGGCTTCTGATAACTAGGACGGGAACGGTTGGTGGTGATCTTCCTCTGTGGGGGTCAGTATCTTGCTCCTGTGACAGGCGGGCGATAAGGGGCGCGTGCTCCGAAAGGGGTCCTCTGCTGGGATGAACCTGCTTCATTTGCACGACGGCGCGTCTCTGTCGCTAGCCGGTTGTCATTGGCCTCTTGATTTAGGCAGTCACTGACGAAGTCACTGAAGGTGGTGCGGTGACTGTTACCCATCTTTGAAAGCATGGTGGCACTCATGCCACGCTTAAAGCTTGCAATCTTCTTGGCCTCTGTATCAACAAAGTCTGGGGCGTAGCGAGCTAGGTTGTTGAAACTGTGGAGGTACTCGGACATAGACCTAGTCCCCTGGGATAACCTCATGAACTCTGCAACCTTCATTTCCATCAGTCCACTAGGGATGTAGTGGTTGCGCATAGCGGTGGAGAACTGATCCCAAGTGACACGTGCATTTACTGGCAAGGATGCACGGTACTGGGCCCACCACAGACCTACGGGTCCTTCCAACATGTGGGCGGCGTACTCTGCCTTGAGCTCTTCTGTCAAACGAATTAGACGGAACTTCTGGGTGATGGAGTTGAGCCACTCATCAGCCTCAAGCGGTTCGGTGGCTTCCTTGAACACAAGAGGGCGAGTGTCCAAGAAGTCACGGTAGGAGCTATACTGGTTGGGCTCCGGGCCTTGACGTTGATGATGCTGCTGTGCAGTGTTGTTAGCGATATTGAGGAGGGTGGCCTCCATGTGCCTCTGCATCTCCTCCATGTTCCGTTGGCTACCCAAGAACTGGCCAAAGAACGCTTCCAGCGTCATCGGCGGCGGTGGGGGAGGTGGCAGATTCTCCTCCTGTCCTGCCCCTTGCCCACGCTGGCTGCGAGTGTGTGCCGGCATCTGCATATCCCATTAATAAGCAGTCATTAGGTGATGTTACATCGATCATGAATAAATACTGCGCTGTACATAATTCGAAAATTTAGCACACGACCAAGTATAATTACTCATTTCCATACAACATCACAAAACAATCGCTCGAAATTAGACATGCAAACGACGGATTTCCATAAAAGATGCCGGATCGAAGTCCGGACTTTGTCCAAAAGCTTACATGCCATCAACCATTTTAAACATAAAACTAGCACACGTGTAGGGTGTTACATCACTTAGCGAGCAAGCTCAAGCTATACAAAAGAAAACGACCTCTAACAACTAACGCTCAGGGGTCTCCAGCGACGGATGCAGCGTCCTCTGGTGGGGCGTCGGGACCAAGGACCTCTCCGTCCTGGGGATCCGGGACCTCAGCTGCTGGGGCAGCGGCCTCCTGCGCGGCGTGGTGCATCTGATGGACGGCCTCGTGGAGCTGGTTGATGTAGGCTTGCTGTCCGTGGATCTGCTGTATCAACAGGTGAGCTCCCTCTCTGAGCTGGTCGAGCGCGGTGCGGGCCTCATCCCTCTGAAGAGCGGTGGTCAGGTACATCTGCTCTGCAACTGTCGTGGCAGTGGACTGTGCTGCTGCTGTGGTGCGGGTGTCGTCACGCTCCAGAGTGAGCTGCTGAATCCTCTCCTGCAGATGAGCAACCTCCGCGTCGAAGTCCTCCTGAAGCTTCCTCTTGCTCTGGTAGGTGGCTGTGAGGGTGAAGGACACGCTCCCAAGAGTGCGCTCCAAACTCTCACATACACCTAGCAAAGCTCCAGTGGCGCTCATCGCAGGTGTCTCACAGTAGAACCTCTCCTCTGGGCTCCCTGTCAAGACTGACTCCGAAGTCTGCTTCCAGCGCAATGGAAAAAGTGATCCACGGGGAAACACTCCTGCCATAGCGCTAGCTAGGTTGGCGGGGAAGCGGGCGATGATATCCTTCAGCACTAGGTATGCTGCCCTGTTGGCTCCATCTTTGGCACAGGTGCCTCTGGCGATCTCTGTCCACCCTGCCCAGTGAGGCTTGGCGGGCAAAGCCTTGACTTTGATCTCCACCATGACCAAGGAATCCTGCCCATAGATCTCCTTCTGCCATGAGTACCTGGGCTCCTGTCCGTCCTCATAACCCACTGCCTGCAAAATCCTCCAAAGGATAGTTAGCAGCCCGAAGTAGGTCAAGAACGTCCTCCGGGTCAGCTTGGTGGCCAAGTGATGACGCGGAACTCCTCTGCCTCCGGTGGCCTTGCGAGCTGTCAACTTGGTCCGGGCCATCTGTAGAAACAAAAAGGGGTTTCGAACTCTCATGAGACGGATATTAACTTGGCAAATTTTATAGAAAGGAGACAACTTTTAATTTAAGGGGAGGTAATGTAAATGCATGAATATAAACATGATGCATGATCGTACTTATGTTCTCACTCACTAATATGACTCGTAAGTCCTAACGTTCTAGTCGGTGGCAAGAACGATCTCTCATGCGTTATCTACACGTTCTACTCGTTCGCATAGTTAGTGTACCTGCAGAAGATTCATTTCAGCCCAAAGAAATTCCCAATGATAAAACAATTGAGTATTGGCCAATATGCGCAAAATACATAGAAGCCAACACTAAACACCATGCACCAACATAGAAAACGCCCTTGAAAACATTGATACCCTCGTATGTGGCTGCGTGGAGCTCGCACATACTTGGTATAAGAACTCTCACCTAGACCGACGGTTGGACGATCATGCTCTCATATCTCACAAAATCATTTTATGCAGGTTTTCGCGATCGACGCATTCTCTTTTTCCCGAGAATGGACCAGCAAATAAAGATCCAGCATGAAGCAAAACTCTGAACCCTGTTAGCAGTTAAGCCACCTGAATCCTAGTATAGGGCTTAAGGACGAGACTGGGCACACTTAGTAATCGAAAATAATTTTTGAAAATAGTTTTGAAATACCCATTTTAGTTCCAAAATAGCTCTCTACGGAGGTAATCACTTGAACCATGCTCTGATACCAAGCTGTGGCGGAACCGTCCTGATTATAAGAGCTCAAGTATTATCTTAGTCAAATCCGTCTGACCTTGACTCATACTTGAACCCATATAACCCCGGTAGTCCGAAAATCTCGAAGGATTTCTAACACCATACATCATACAGGATCGCATCGTTCAAGGATTACATTCGTAAAGATACAACATAGCAAAAATAAAACCGAATTTAAAATATCAGAGTGCGGAATTTAAAACGGAGTTATTACAATACTGAATTTTAAAAGTGCGGAAGCTTAAATATGTTTTTAACACACGACCACCACACATGTGGTCCAAATAAAACATTGTTTTGATAAATCCACTCGACACAACTCACACCTCCCTTTTTAAGATAATGTGCCACTAGTAGTCTCAGTCCAGCAAAAGAAAAGGGAAAAGCTTCTGGATGACCCTGCCCTAGGCCTACTCCTCATCACCTTCCACTAGGTAGAGGCAGTGCTTACAATAGCCGAAGTAGACCTAGCCATCTGCAACAAACGGGATAAACCCTGAGTACTGGAATGTACTCAGCTAGACTTACCCGTCCAACTGAAAATAAAGACACCAAGGACATGCAAGGCCTTTTTGGGTGGAGCTGGGATCTTGAATTTGCGAAAAGCTCAATTTAAGATAAGCGAAGTATTAGTGAAGTTAATGAGCTGTCATCTTTTATACCTATTCCTTCTTCTAGGTTTGCACCTGAACTATTGCACACACTTGAGTCTAGCAGACAAATAATATAACCATATCCAGTTGACTTGTCCACATTTTAGTTGAACCTTTAGATATCACATGGAGTTGTATCGTGGTGAAGCTCGCCATAGTTTCCCACTAACCGGGGGAGACGGCGACTCGAATCGAATTCCAAACCAGCTGGTGAAAGACCTTTAATACCAGCCCACACTTTCCCCGTCGGGTCCATGCATTGGGCAGCCGCTCGACGCTTGTTCGTGGTGGTAATCGCCGCGGTTCAAGCACGGACCGCCCAATTGGAACC
Source organism: Coix lacryma-jobi var. lacryma-jobi (assembly GCA_009763385.1). Taxonomy (NCBI): domain Eukaryota; kingdom Viridiplantae; phylum Streptophyta; class Magnoliopsida; order Poales; family Poaceae; genus Coix; species Coix lacryma-jobi. The sequence goes on from CM019826.1 coordinate 73,859,694, forward strand.
TGGCGATGGCCTCACGCGGCAGATCGCAATTTCCATACTAGAGGGCACGACACGGGTTGAGACCGGCCCGAACAGCTTCTAACCGGCTTTGGGGTCGATGATTACGGCACCGACATATCCCTAAGTAAAAGGGCGCGTTCAAAAATGAACGAGGGCCAACATCGATACAAACCTACACGATCCAACGGACGGACTTCCCCAAGTTTCCAAACTTGTGCCTTGCCTTCCAGTTGACCGTATTTCATTACTACACAGGTTCTTTTTCACGATAGCAAATATAGCCAACCGTGATCCGGTAAGTACCCATCAGGGTATTACGGAGACATCCTTAACTACTACTTTTATTAAGCAGGCTAAGCAATTCTACATTGCAAATAAATAACAGGATAACAAGTTAGATATTAATCAATCATCAAGGAATGGTAATGCAGCAAATAGGATTGATTCAACTCCTAAACCTAATGCATCACAATATGAAAGGACTCAAGTAATTTAATTGTAAATACTGGGAGACTTAGAATGCTCCGGGGCTTGCCTTGGGTGAAGACCGAGGCCTCGTGAGACGGGCACTCGGGCAAGTTAGTGTCGGGGACGGGGTCGGCTTCCTCGGCTTGCTGAAGCTCTGGAATCTGCTGCTCGGCGCTTATCTCCTGCTCCTGGTCGGGCTCCGGCGGGGTCGATCCTATTGCATGCGACGAATATAAATAATTGGAATGCGGGCGCAAGATGTGAGGTATGAAAAAAAAATATTTCTTGCAAACCAACAAAGCCAACTTGTTGAACCACGTTTGACATTGAGGTAATTACTTATTTATTTCATAAAACCAAATCTGATTATTCACCCTTTTCTTATTTAAATAAATCAAAAGAAACTCCGATTAGAACTGCGATTGCATTTTTTTGGACTCAGAAAAATCCACAAAAATTCCAGAAGGCAAACAACACTCTCAGGACTCCACTGAACAAATTTCATCCAAAAATAAAATACAGAGCTGCATATACGAAAATGACAAACAAACTGCCCAAAAAGGTGCTTTGAACTAGCTCTCCATCCAAAAAGTGTCAAATAGCAAGTTTCATAATTTTCCCGGCTTCTTCTACCCATAACCATGCTACTGCAGGAAATTTACTGCCAGAACATAAACATACAAGCCTACACAAAATAAACAAATCTATCCCAAGTTAAACCATTTGAACTACAACCCTACTGGAAAAGGGTGATAAACTCAACTTCATATTTTTCCCAGATTCTACTTCACATTTTATGCTTATCAAGAAAGTTCCATGAACAGAAACATTATACTATTTCTTACATGAATTTCCAAAGGAAAACACAGAAAAGCACATTTGTAAAGCATCTCCAGATTCTTCACATAACAGATCATGCTTACATTTTTCTTAGCTTGAACCTCATGAACAGAGACTACACAAATTTTCCCAGATTTTATTTTGACATATAAAACACCTTAACATTTATTGTTGGGAAATCAGCCAAAAAGGACTTTAAACCATAACAGAAACTTCTTCCACATAAATAGTGCATCATATATTTTTCACAGGTGTAAAACATGATAATAAACTTACAACAAATTTTCCAGGAATTAACTCAACCAGAAAACATATATAACCATTTATCTAAACAAAAGCATATAAACTGGAATAAATGAAAACAGTAAAATAAACTTCTGCCAAAAATACTTTCATATTTTTCCATGATAGATCTGCTCATAAGCAACTAGCAAAACTGAAATTTCATAATTAACAGAGCTACAGATTAATTATAGCAAAATTAACAAACTTAGTTACTGTGCAGAAAAGAAAAACTTTATTCTAGCCCAAACGGGACTTTCGGCCCAGTCCAACTCGACCCACCCTGGCTCGAGCGCACGGCGGAAGGTGTGTGTCGCTCGAGGGTCGGCTCGAACGAGGCAGCGCCCGAGGGTTCGCTCGAGGCCTAGCTCGAGCGAGATGATGAAAACAAACGTCTGTCTGAGGCATGGCTCGGAGGCTCGGGCGAGACGGAACACAATCGCCCGTCCGAGGCCGAGGCCTGGCTCGGAGGCTCGGGCGAGACGGAAAATAACCGCCCGTCCGAGGCCGAGGCCTGGCTCTGAGGCTCGGGCGAGACGGAAAAGTAATCGCCCGTCCGAGGCCGAGGCCTGGCTCGGGTCTCGGGCGAGACGGAAAATAATCGCCCGTCCGAGGCCGAGGCCTGGCTCGGGTCTCGGGCGAGACGGAAAATAATCGCCCGTCCGAGGCCTGGCTCGAGGGGTCCGTGGGTCAACGGGACCCACCCGTCAAAGAGAGTAAAACAGGGGAGAGGTTTGACCGTTGATTCCTCGCCGACGGTGAGGTCGCCGGCGAGGAAGTTAGGCTTGTGAACTCGCCTCGACGAGGCGCATCGAGTGGTGTAGGTGGTTTGGCTAGCGCACGGCCAGAGCATGCCGGCGATGAGCGGCGGCACACGGAGGCGGCGGCATCGCGCGGCTACGCCGTTTCCGGCGGTCGCCGGTGAAATAGGTGGAGGCATAAGCTTCTACGAACCCTAGGGAGCAAGACTACGGGGTTGGTTTGGCTTGATTGGCTCCAGGGAAGCTTGACCTCGTGCATGGCCGCGGCGGACGACCATGGCGTTCGGCCGGAGAAGAAGAGGGAGGTAGAAGGCGGTAGAGTTAGGGCTAGTTGGCGTTCTCACCTCGCCTTGGCTCGGTGAGGCTCGACGAGGAAGAAGAGGAGTCAGTGGAGCTCGGGTTGGGGAAGAACGGCGTTGCGGCTCGGCGGTGGCGACTGGCGTACCGAAGGAGGCGCTACGTCCTCCGGCGGCATCGGGGCTCGGTCGGGGATGACGACGTGCGCACGTCGTGTGCACGGCGTAGGCGGAGCGGCGTGCGGAAGGAATCGGTCGGCGATGGAGGGTGGTGGTCGGAACGGAGAGGGGTGGTTGCGGCGGTGGTCGCGGCGAGAGCGAGCAGTGCTCTCGGCTCGTGTTCGTGGGTGAGGAGAGTGTGAGCAAGAGTGGAAGAGTGTGTGCGGTTGGGAAAGAGGGCGAAGGGTGCCCGGGGTCTTGGCCGGGGGCCTTGGCCGGCCAGTTGTGGTGGCGGGGCCGGCGACGGGACGTCGCGGCAGCGCGGCGCGGTCGGCGAGGCGGTGCGACAGGCAAGACAGCGCGGGAGTGGGCAAGCGCGATTGCTTGCGTGATCGGGGAGGCGAGGATCGAGCAGGGAGCGGCGGAGGCAGATTTGGCGCAGGGTTTGGGGCGCCACGCGGCAGGGCAAGCCGCCACGCGGCGATTTGGCCGGCGTACGGCGCGGCCGTGTCAGGCGGCCGGCGCGCCGTGCGCGGGCGGGCGCGCGCACGGGCGAGCAGAGCTGGGCCGGCGCTGGCGCGGCGAGCGGGGCGCGCGGGCGAGCGGGAGCGGGCGCGGGTTGGGCCGAAAGGCCAGATGGGCCGAAAGGTGGGGCGCGGGAGAAATCGTTTTCCTTTTTCTTTTTGCAAATTCTTTTCAAACTTTGACCATTCAAAACAGTTTCAAAAACTCCAAACTAGGTTTGGACCCAAATATGAAAGTTGCTCAAAATAATTTTCTCTACAACTTTCATATAAGACACTTTTTCTGAAAACCATTTTTACAACCTCCACAAAAATAAAGCCAGTTTTGCAACATAAACCATTTTCTTTGCCTCATTTTTATCTGATAAACTATTTTGAACTAGGTCAAAAACTGCAACTCTATTTTATAAAACTCTTTGCCCAGGCAGAGATCCACTTAAATCATCGAGTCAAATAGAAATACAAATCCAAATAAATAAACAAAGACAAAATACTCTCATGCTCATGAAATGATGCAATGCATTGCTCGTGTTTCTTTAGTAGCTAAATGCAGTGCCTTAATGCAGTGCTTGACACTAGAGTGTCACACGATTCTTCCTCTCTACAACACCATTCTGAGGCGGTGTGTAGGGTGAAGAAAACTGATGCTCCAAGCCCAAAGAGTTACAAAACTTCTCAAAATCCGAATTCTTGAATTCGAAACCATTAGCACTCCCAATAGCTCGCATCGAGTTCAAAGGGAACTCGTTCTGAAGACGCAAAATCAGATTGCGAGCAGAGGAGAAAGTCTCGGTCTTCTCAGCTAAAAAGAAGACCCACGAATATCTCGAAAAGTCATCATCAACAACAAGCACATACCACTTCCCCCCAACCGAGCTAACCCGAGCTGGACCAACAAGGTCCATGTGCAAAAGCTCTCCAGGGCGCTTAGTCATGACCTAAGTCACTGGATGATGGGGAGCGGCAACCATCTTCCCATGTCTACAAGAATGGCAAACAAGATCCTTCTCCATCGACAGCTTGGGCAATCCTCGTATTAGGCCAAGTGAGCTAAGTCTTGCAAGCAAGTCGAAGCTTAAATGACCGAGCCTCCTATGCCACTTCCAAAGATCAGATGAGGAAGGACTAGCCAAAAGACAGCGGGAAATACCAAACGACTCCGAGAAATCCGCACGAAAGACTTTCCCAAAGGGCGAAATCACACAAACAAGATTGCCCTGAGGGTCCAAAATACGACTGAGATTCGGTTTAAAACGAATCTCATAGTCATCATCGAAAAGTTGCGAAACAGAAAGAAGGTTAAAATGCAAGTTACAAACAAGAGCAACATCACGCAACACAAAGTGCTCATTAACTCGCACAGACCCGCGAGACAATACCTTACCTTTGCTATTGTCGCCGAAGGTAATAAACTCCTTTCCAGCGACTGGACTAAGACTGGAGAACCACTTGGCATTTCCGGTCATGTGTCTCGAACACCTGGAATCCACCAACCAAACGTTATCCAATCGTTTTACCTACATCAATAAAAAGACATAGGGTGAGCATACGGTCCAACACTGGGGTTAGTGAAGTAGGAAGAATACCAGTGTTAGGCCGGCTGCTCAAAAGAACGGTCAGTGTAAAAACCATTCCTAGCACATCTACGAAGGAAGCGATCACCACGTTTAGAAGAACGTGGTCCGCTGGGGAAGGGGCGCTCACCGCGATACTCAAAACGCGGTGGAGGAAAACGCTCAACTACAAAGCCACCGCCACGGGGTCCATAGCCTACAACTGCAGGCTCCCGCCGGGCACGCTCTCTACGAGGCCTAGGCCTAGGAACTTGAGGCACTGCACCTCTAGGCCTAGCATCTCTCCTCGGAGCTCTCCTCTGCCTAGGCCTGGGAACTTGCGGTTCTGGACCTCTGGGCCTAGCAGCACGTCTCTGAACATTTGGCGCATGTACATCATGGAGAGGATGGTACATGTCCGCATTGTTCATCTCCCTAGCACGGCGCGCCTCTCTCTTGCGCCAAAAGCAGAACTCACTCAAGTGTCCATCTCTCCCACAATGCTCACAATGGTACCTCACCGCTTTCAAAGGGGGTTGTTGGTACACACGGTTGTGGGTGTGGATCACCTTGCCCATCTGTGGCAAACACTCCTCCTGGATAGGTGGCTTCATATCAAGCTTGTTCTTCAAGTGGTTGGGTTTGGGATGCCACACTTGGTTCTTGGGTGGAGCTCTCGGAGGTTCCTCAAACACTCCATCCTTGGTGTTAGGCTTGAGAGGCTCTTTGGGTGGAAGCTTGGTAAGTTTGGGAGTAGTGGTGGAGTTGGGCTTCTCACTCGGATTCAGACCACTCGACTCTCCAATCTTCCCAAAAGCAGAAAGATCAACACCCGGAGCAAAGCCTACACCAGGACCTCCAGCAGCTCGCTTGAATTGGGAGATCATCATCTCGAGCTGTGGCTCACCACAAGACACCCATGACAAGATGGTCCGAAGGTATGTGTTTTCCTCCTCGGTTTGCATCTTGTCATGCTTCACATTTGCAATCTCCATCTCCAAACCCTCGCACAAAGCGCACCTTGTCACACAAGTGCTACCCGAGCTGGCCTTCTCAAGAGATTCAATCTTGGCATTCTTCTCTGCCAACTCAGTTTGCAAGACAGGACAAGTCTTGCACGCACCCAACAGCGAGGGCCTAGCCTTCAGCTCATCCACCTCTCCTACCAACGCAACATACTTGCTTCTCAAAGTGAGAAGGTCAGTCATGTGCGTGGTGCACATCTCACACTCCTCCTCATCTGTAACAACCACGGTGGACTTGACTGAATCAAGTTCCTTCACCGTATCCTCCCACTTCTGCCTAAACTCCTTGCGCTCTCTAGCGGCACGCCTAAGTAGCTTATCTTGACTAAGAAGTGCGGCAGTAAGTTTCTCGACCTCAGCGGAAAGCTCGTTGTGGGTCAGAGATACCTGGGAGGTGTCGTTGTCGTCGTTCTGAGGAGTCTCCAGCTCGCCATCGAGGGCCATGGTGCAGAAGCCGTCGTCGTTGGCGAAGAAGCAGAGACCGTTCAGCTTGTCCTCGATCCTCTTCTTCTTCTCAGACTCGTCATCGCTGGAGGCAGCGGAGTCGTCATCCGAGTCATCGACGTCGCTGAGCGTGGCGAAGAACGCGTGCTGCTCAGCTTGGGCCTTCTCCAAGTACTTCGTCTTGATGTACTCTTTGTTGAAGTCGTCCTTCCGCTTGTGCCTTGCGGGGACGTACTTCTCCTTGTGCTTGCCAGAGTCGTACTTGTGCCCATGATCGCCCTTCCCAGATGTGTGCTTCTTCTTGGGACAGTTGGCGATGAAGTGGTCAGGTTCGCCGCACTCAAAGCATACTGAGCGTCCTCTCCGCGGCGATGGTTCATGCGGTTGTCGTGGAACCGCGAGAACCGGTTGGCGATCAAAGCTAGCTCGTCATCCCCCAAAGACTCAAGATGGTCCTCTATGATAGAAAAGAGTGAAGAGAGTGCAAATCATCCAGAGGGGTTAGCATAAGAGCCAGAAAGCAAAGCCATCGATGGGCCAGAAGGATTTTCATAAGAAGCCCTTGCCATGGCATCGATCTCACTGGATTTGAGCTTACTGAAGAGCTCGTCGCACGTGAGGGTCTCATAGTTAGGTGATTCGATGATCGCCTGAACTTTGGAATCCCACACCGACCGATCAAGAGGATGCAAAAGCTTCAAAGCCCTCTCATGATCGTCGAAAGGCAACAACTCCTTGTTAGCCCTCATCCTGTTGACAATCACCTGAAAGCGAGCGAATAAACTCTCTATGCTCTCGCCAGGCATATGTCGAAAGTTCTCATACTCTCGCTTGAACGACTCGTAGAGTCGGGTTTTGACTTGAGAGGTTCCCTCATGGAAACGCATGAGGGTGGCCCAAATCTCTCGAGCCGTAGCGAGGTGAGAAACGCGATCAAACTCACTCATGCTCAAACATGAGAAAAGAGCATTACGTGCTTGGCTATTGGCATCGTGCTCATCGATCTGATGCTGAGTCACACGAGCAGCCAAGACAACGTAATTGGCAGAGTTGCAAATATCCCAAATGGAAGCACCCAAACTCTGCAGATAGGCCGACATGCGTATCTTCCAATACGCATAGTTCGTCCCATCAAAGAACGGCGATTTGCCCACGCCGCGATCCATGTCGCCTTCTGTGGATCTGGAACCGGCTAAGGTGAAAGTTCCTTAACCCGCTTCGATACCAATTGAAGGACCGAGAATGCAATCAGAAAGCGACCAGAGGGGGGTGAATGGGAGCTTCAAAATTCCTTTCGGAAACTTGTCGCCACTGTCCCGAAACTCAACCCCAAGAGCAAACCCTAGAACTCGTAAGTGTCCTCGACCCTAGATGTAGGGTGGATGCTTCCACGAAGCACAGCGAGACACTCTATGACTCTAGAAATCCAACACAAAAGTCGGAAACCAAAACCGACAACGAACGTGCGAACCGCGAACGAAACAACATGAGACAGCACTGACCGGACTCACCAGAGCGTCCGGTCACCAGGCACCGGACGCGTCCGGTCACAGGAAATTGGTTCTGGAACCTCTCTGTTCCTGACCAGACTCACTGAAGGGAGCGTCTGGTCATTTGTACAGAGCGTCCGGTCAAATAGAAAACAGCGGATGAACAGTGGAAACTGTGCGTCCGGTCAGCGACCAAGTGGTGTGTCCGGTCGACTACAGAGGCTTCACACACATGGGATTCAACGACCGGACCCTGAACTTGTGCATCCGGTCATCCCGATCAAGCGTCCGGTCACCCCGACAGAGAACTGTTCATCCACAGATTTGATTCAAACTCTCCCAAAACGAAACCTCTAGGGTTCAAACTTAGAGAGATGAGTCACAAGGAGGATAGTGAGCTATCTCTAAGAGATCATGGCTCGAACTTATCTCCAAATCAATGAATCGAAGAAATTCGGGGGAAAGGAGAAAAACTTGACCCGAAACGAAAATCGATCGATCTCCTAGACCGTGAGGTTAGATGTGAATTCCTTCGGTCGAAAGAAGTGCCTCATGATCTAGAATAACTTGGTTCAAACGGATTTGCAAAAGATGAACCGAGCAAAGAGATCAAGCGATGGGAAAAACGTGGAGAAAAGGGGCTACCACACGCTACAACAGTGAGGATACGGCCTCACTTCCTCAAAATCTCCAGTACACAGAGGTATGGTTCTCTACAGATCTCAGCTAGCTACAGCAGGGGATTGGGAGAGCAGGAAACCCTAGAAGCAAAGAGCAAATGACTGAGATAGGAAGGGAGGTGGGTGTCTCCCTCTACTTATCCTAATTCTAACTATTCCTAATTCCCACTCTACCCCTAACTACTTACAGAGCGAACCAGCTAAACCCTAAGGTTATTCTGGACCAACTCGATGGTAGGTGGATCCGACGGCCACGCCCGCACAACTCGTAGCGTTGCCTCGACCCAACCTCCCGATTGCCGCCTACGTGCCGCCACCGCTCTGCACCCCCAGTTTTGTGGCCCAAACCGGGAAACCAGCCTTTCCAGCCAACCCCCGGCTTTGAGGCCCAAACCGGGAAACCAGCCTACCAGCATCTGAGTTTTGAGGCCCAAACTCAGCAAACCCGCAGCACCCAGGTTTTGAGGCCCAAACCTGGAAACCGTCCTCAGCCCGAGTTTTGTGGCCAAACTCGGAAACCATCCGTGCCTAGGTTTTGAGGCCCAAACCTGGAAACCGTCCAACCGATGGTTTTTCTCTGGCTCTACCACCAAACCGAAGCTGTAGAGGGGATGCACAGCCCGTGCACCCCGTCCACCGACACGTGTCCCCAAGTCCATGACTCAGGCAACACATGACCGCAAGTCTTCGCTCGTCGCTGTCCCAGGCTGCCAGCCACCACAGCTGATCCTCGGGCCACCGGTCCCTCAATCCAAGCCTCACGTCCGTCCTTCGCCACTCTCGGTCCATCGGCACGGCACGTCTCTACTTGACCTTCACCTTGCCTCTGATCACTGTATCCGTGCTCGACACCTGCACAACACAAGCCAAAGAACATGCGCATCATCCCAGTTGACAATCACTCATCACTCCGAGACTCGGCATACACCCATGTATCCGCAGGACTACTAGCCGTTGGGGGTGCGGGCCGTTTCGTGCCTGCCCCCTTTTAGCGGGCCATGTCGTGCCGGCCTATGGGCCTAGGGTGCGGCCCAAACACGGCCTGCACCCCCGGGTCGTGCCAGCCCAGGCCCATTGACCTTCGGGCTGGGTCGGGCTAGGGCCGGGCCAAAATAGCGGGGCCCGTGCCTGGTTCACGGGCTCGGGCTGCATGCCCAGGTATACCCCTTGTCACTGCCCTTCTCCTCCCGGCCATTGGTGTTGTCGTCTCGTTCCAGTACTTCCTCCGTTGTTGTCGCTTCACAAAGCTGGCCATCATAGCTCGTTGATCGAGCGCTCCCTTGCATGTCCAACAGGAGACAGCTCGCCCTTGTCCACCCAATTTCTAAACCAGTGCCTACTCTCCAATAAACTAGTCTACCATATCATATTTGAAGAGAACTGGAGCCAACAGGAATACGTGTTGCTCTGAAGTGTTTACATATACACAGGTTGCAAGAGATCATGGGCGACACCAAGGGCCACCACACGTCTACGCTACATCTAACAGTTGTCGTAGACTAAGCCTGTATAATTGTAGTACCCCAAAATACGTTTTGTATGTTAGAAAGCGTATTATGGCAAATGGTTCAACGCGAGTTTTAATGAGTGGCAAAAAAATGAATTTTGATACATCACCTGGATGGATGATCGGAACCATAGATGCGTAGTCTTGTCGAACACATTCCGTTTGACTAGTCATATGCATTGTTCGGAGTCTGAATTATGAAGATACATTTTTGCAAGATTTAAGGAAGAAAAAAAGAATGTGAACAGTACAGTACCTTTTCCTGGTCTCTTTCTGCCAAGAACCATAATTCCTTTGTCCCTTGAGCCGCCACCTCTCTTTCGGGTAGAGGAAACCATGGGGAGAATAGAGAAGATAGAAGAGGGAGAGAAAATCGGGCTTGGATGTCATTCGCTGCCGTGTTCGTTCTTCCTTTAAACCGGTTAGGGTTCTTGCCCTTTTGTTTTTCTCTCAATCCCATGGCTTCCCTTGCTATTCTTATTGGTTATGTCGCTCGCGGAGTAGATCAAGTCAACAAGTGGTGTGGCGTCCGGGTTCACCGCGAGGGAGAAGGTGGAACGGGAGGGACTTTGTTGTGGATCTTCTTTGTACTTGTTGTTGGGGTAAGATCTTGTTTCCCCAGTGTTTTTGAAGTGAATCCATGTTAGGTCTTACCGAATTAGATTGTTTAATAGATGGGGTTAGGGTTCTAATCTCGAACTTAAGCCCTATTGTGTTTTAGATTCTAGGGTTTTCAGATTTTGTAGTTGATGGTTATGTGCTGTTTAAGGCTTCCTTTATGTACTCTAAAATCATATAAAAATTATATTGTGTTAGTATACTTCAGTACCTTTCTTTTTGGTATAGAGAACACCTTGATAGCCCTTGTGGTTTGGGAGATATGACTGTTGTTTAATGATGCGTTTGTGCTGTCAGAATTCTGGACAGTATTAGATGCATTCAGTTTTACTTTATCTGAAGTCTTTAATCTCGTGGAATGGTCTACATGAAAGTTGTAGATAATTTAATAGGCTTTCCAGATTGTTAAAGATTATAAGTTTTGGATTAGTATATCTCTAGTCATGCATGTTGTAGTCAGTTGCTGTTTTTCAGTTGACAGAAAAGTTCAGATACTTTGTTGGCTTGATTTGGGTATGTTGTTGTCTTTAAAATCTAAAAGTTATAATATAAGAGTTGTAGATAATGATGTTCTTAATAATCTAACAAAGTTTCATAATTTTTGGACAGGTAGTTTAGTAGATTTCATTTTCTTTACCAATGGCTATCATATTTCAGGACAGATTTTATTGTCTGAATTAAACTGAATTTTAAGCATGCTTGAGTTCAGAATACATATAGTGTGGCTTCATCAAAGTTGTAGCTCTTGTTTTGTAGTTTCTGAATATATATTTATTTAATATCATTACTTTTGTATATTTAAAGATGCATAAATATTAAGAAGCTATGTTGTTGTTAACCAACCCATTGTGCTTGTTTGTTTTGTTTGCTTGATGGGTTGGAGCGTAGTTGTAGCCTTGTTGACATCTATAAACTATCATTATTTACCGTCAACAATACTTGAATAAATGCCAAAAAGAATTGTCAACTTATAAATAGGAGGTTTAAACTGACAAATTCCACGAGTTTTGGTGATTCTATACATTCTAGGGATTAGACAGGAAAACAGGACTACATTGCTTCCCCAAGAAGGAACCCAATGTAGATTACTCTACCGCCAAGTCAGGAAGTCTCCAGAAGACTCTAGAGGATAGCAGAGGACTCCACGAGGCGGGGCACCACGAGACCCTGCCCAGTGGGACCGACCGGTCTGTTGGGCCCACCGGTCAGTCGAGTCCCGGGCCCCCACGCCTCCTTCTTCCGGAATCTTCTTCCACCGACCTCGAGGACTCATCTCGACCGTACCTTAAGTCAGTTTGATCCAACGGTCGTGGTTCCATGCCCAGGGCTATATAACCAGACCCCTGACCCCCCAGATAGACAGAGACAGAGACAGAGAAGAGAAGTTCAGATCTTCTGACAAGAGTAGAACTAGGGTTTCTAGAGAGAGAGTTAGAGCTCTACTTCAAGTTTAGAGTTTAGTCTAGCTAGGTTCAAGTAGAGGCGGGCGACTTCGTCGGCATATCCGGCTAGAAGCTTCGTCTGAGTCTCCAGATCGCTGTCGAAGATTCGGTAATTTGTATCTTTATTCGACTTTGTGCTGCATTAATATATTTCAGTTTATTCAGTTTTGGAGTTTATTCTAGTTATATATTTAATATAGATCTGATTATGATAGAGTTTATGATCATGTTCGTAAAGTACTTAGCTTTATTCCAGATAGAGTTAAGTGGTCAAACTGGTGTAAGCATGGTGTTTAGGCCTAGTTTACCTGCGAATACATCCTACGCTCCGGGTCGAGAGGTAGATCACAGGAGTGACAGTCCTGTTGAGTCCTTTGTGGTCCTCCCCCCGAGTGTAGATCTTAGTAGGACGCGGTTGCAAGTTAGAATTCATTACTTTGTTCTTGATTCTAATTTAATAATGTCCCTTGATCATGGATGATAGATTAATTAGCTATAAATGATTGTATATTAACTAGAGTAATCGCTAGGCTTAGTAAATATGAAGTAACTTAGGATTCCAATCTCTTAATTAATCTCCTGACTGCTCTACTTGATTCATGTAGTTCGCTCTATCTCTAGAATTCCCATTTTTATCATTATTATTCATTATTTATCTTTATCTTGTATTACCCCTGTTGAGACATGTGAGCAGTTAATGAATGAATAGTAATCTCCACTACCATTAAATCACATTTATGTCCAATTGCTTCCCGCTTCACTGTTCCCCTCGGTAAAATATAAATAACGATACCTAGATAACCTAGGTGAAATGCTGCTACAATGGGTATATTTATCTGTGCGCTTACAGATAAATATTTATATCTTACTTGAGCTAGTGTCACAAATTAATGACATTTCTAGTATCATGTTGGGGATGACAACTTGACATTAAGTGATGCTAGGAGTGTCCCGTACATTTCTGAGGGCTTTTGCTAGAATCAGTTCATTAAAGTTTATTATGGGCAATTGCATTAAGAAGTGTCAACAAGCCTTTACATGTTATTCATGTATGCTTGAGTGAATGTATGAATTGGTTCTTGTTGCTAAACAGGTTACAATGCTTTGGATCATGTCCAGTGTTGTTTACATCATCGTTTTAAGGCAAGTAAACGTAGCGGTGGTTGCTACAGCTTGACTTGTTATTTATTCTACCTACATGTTATCATAACATGAATGAAACCAAAATGATATAACTAAATATGAATATACTTATTCATTAAATAAATTTATATATGATCTTCATTATTGAATCTTATTTGTCTATCATCGGAAGGTAAGTAATAAGCTTTATTCTTGTGGAGATATATGGTATATCTAGTAAGTGTTTGTGTATCATCCGAAGGTAAGTGATTTGTTCTAAATTGTGAAGGTATATGAACTATGTGGTAAGTATATTTGAAATTACATCATATCATTGCATCATATGCATTATTGTTTTGTGCATATGCATCAAGCCAGGTCGGTAAGAAAGTCATATAACTATTCTGGAGTGCTCTTAAGCCAGGTTGGTGAGAAAGTTATATGACTATTCCGGAGTGCTCTTGTGGATTATGTCGCCACTTGCTGGCCGCGACCGTACCAGTACAACATCGTACATTGCCCGAGGAGGGGTAAGATGCAGCTTCATACCTTATTTGGTATGGAGGCAGTGGACATGCATATGCATTGCATTTGCACTCTTTGAGGTTTATTTATATTGGAGTTTTGGTGGATTGAAGGTGGATATGATGAGTATTGCTTTTTATGAGGACTATTGTTTTATTCATATGTGGAGGTGGTTTATGTATTGTATATCATAATGTCTACTTGTTTATAAAATATTTATTGGATAACTTACATAATGTCATTTACTTTTGTATGAAAATCTCATTGATAAACAACTTGAGTATTAACTATTGTTTTCTTATGTTGTTATCTTTCATATTAAACTAATGTCTAATTAACTTGTACTTTAAATGATATGTTCAGGCAGTTTGCTTGCTGAGATTTATTCTCACCCCTCTTATCTTTCCAGGTGCTTGATTGATTCTTTGCTTGAAGGGATGGGAGTAGATGCACATCTTCACCGTTCTATTCACTTATGATAATAATGATACTTTTATCTTGTTGTAATAAACCTAAAATCACCTAGCTTGTTCACCTTCTTAGTTTAATAAAAATGTTTGAGGTGGGACCTTTCTCAATCATAGTTTTGCTCTTATTGTTACTTCCGCGCTTTACTTTGATGACAGTTGTATGTTGCCGAGTTTCACACTCTGGCATGAGGGAAGAGATGTTAGTGACATCTTGGGCTTTTGTGGTGCCTGGGGTGTTACAGTTGGTATCAAAGCGGGCATTAGATGCTTGGAAACAATAAGCTTTAATATGACACACTTGCACAATTAGGGTGGGTAGGGGTTTGTATATCCTTCATGCATTTTGAGATTGATGTGTTTTTGCTTAACTTGTCTTCATGTTTGTGTTATATAGCATTACTTTTGTTAATTATAAGTAAAGTGCAAATTTTATTTGGTTAGCTCATATCTGGTTTAATTGATCTTCATGTCTATTGTATCTGTTGAAATTTGTTTTTGAAGATATTATTTGTTCTTAGAAGTACGCTCTTGTACAGTTTTAGTATCATGATGTTTGTTAATACTTGTACCTTTAATGTGTTGTAGTTATCAATGTTTGATGTTTTATTGGTTTTGTTGGTAGAAAATAATTTTGGAAACCCGTAGATCTAGTAGCTAGAGTTTGGTAGTGCAGATGTGTTGAGTGGAGGGCCCCCATAATGCCTTTTCTACACTACTAAGTGAGGATTGCCCGAGAGATAGATTGCGATCCAACTATCCATATTCGAAGAAAATGGTGGAGTGACGCGTGGATTGGCCCTCATGCCGTACACTCTAGCTATTCTCTCTTGACATATCAGATTGGTGGATTGTTGTGTGCCTTCTCCTATATGTTGTTATTGTGATGTCTAAGCTTGACCCTAGAATGGTGTAGGATTTCCCATGTAAGTACAGCTTTGTGCAGATCATAGCGTTATAATGACAGTAGCACACAATTATTTACAAGTGGTTTTGAGGGGTAGATGCAATCATGTTTTTTCTTAGAGCATGTCGGTCGTCCAATTGCTAGTATCTAGGCATGTGAGATGGTGCTTTGAGATGTTTAGGTGAAGTGTTTGCTTGAAGTCATATATTTATTGTGTTTTATGGCATGACCTATTTGTTATAAGTTGCCTTAATCCTTGTGTCTTTATTTATAACATCATAAAAGATTAATTTAATGTCCAACTTAGATGATGTTTGTTGTATCAATGTTTTCTGTTGATGTGTTTTTGTTAGATTGTAGTGTGGTAATACTCTAAAAGGTGGTTGTTGTTCTTGTTTTCTTTTATGCTCTTATAGTTGGGTGTTGTTGCATCTTTGTTTTGTATAAGTTATGGATTTAATAAGTGGAGTAGTCCATGAGCTCTATAGGTCATGTTGGTTTACTTGTGAAAGACTAGCAAGATGAATGTCAGGTACTTAGACAAGGGGTACCCTCATACGTCGATTAAAAAGCTAAACCTCAACAAACCCACTATTATTCCTCGGCCTTAATTTCCAAACCAGCCCGAGTGCCAATCCAGACTGGGCCAGCCCACGAACGGATCTCGACGGCTCAGACTGTGTCATCCTCAAAAGGTCCCTTCTCGAGACAGAGCCGATCCGTTCGGGGTACCCCTCGATTACGGAAATCTCCCGAGCGAACAAGGCATGCCTCGAGCGCTGAGCATCCCTCGAGCACCTACTCCCTTTATGGCTCCAGGAGCATTAAATGTGCTCTACCTACTCCCGTCTAAATTGCATGGCTATAGCGGATACCACAGTGAGTCGTACCCAGGTTAAATCCAACTTTTACCGCCCATACCCGGGAAACGAGCGAATCGTACAACACCATTACGCCATACCGCGCACTATGCCTCGTCAGACACCCCCTCAAGATGCAATTGTCAACGCATTTCCCTTGTTTTTCGGGGCTCGGTCTTATCCATGCCGGCCTCGACCGCCCGACCACCCCCTCGAGCAGGATTCCGTCAAGACCAGTCAGTGCTTCAACAACCCCCGACGCGACGTCTACAACAACTCACACGCCCGCGCATGGGCGTCATCCTTCGTCAGCATCAACTGCATCATCACACGTAGCAAGGATTACCATGACATCTTAGAGCACATCCCTATAGGACACACCCCGTCACTGCATGCTACTACAGCGACACCGACGTGATCAACATCGCCTCTCCGACTTCATTGCCTACACCAGCCGTAGAACTCATGTATCCCTGTGCCTCCTCTTCGCCTATAAAAGGGGACGCCAGGGCATAGGAAGAAAAAGGTTCTGGCAAGTAGACATAGACTCTAAAGTTCATAGCAACCCATCGCAACCTAGGACTCCAGAGCCCGATTCTCTTAGTTCTAGCTCCTTCCTTCACACCCCCTCTCTCGCACGCTTATATTGGCCCCTGTACTGCGGATACATGGGTGTATGCCGGATCTTGAGATGATGAGTGATTGTCAACTGGTATGATGTGCATGTTCTTTGACTTGTGTTGTGTAGGTGTCGAGCTCAGAGACGGTGATCGAAGGCAAGGTGAAGGTCAAGTAGAGACGTGCCATGCCGATGGACCCGGAGCGGTGAAGGGCGGATGTGAGGCTTGGACAGACGGGCCAGTGGCATGAGGATCAGCTGCGGTGGCTGACAGCCTGGGACAGCGACAAGTGAAGACATGTGGGTGGACGGTGTGCACGGGCGGTGCATCCCTCTACGGCGTCGGTTTGGTGGTTGAGCCACAGAAAAACCACCGAGTGGACGGTTTCCAGGTTTGGGCCTCAAAACCTGGGTGCTGCCGGTTTCCGAGTTTGGGACTCAAAACTCGGGCTGAGGACGGTTTCCAAGTTTGCGCCACAAAACCTGGGTGATGATGGGTTTCTGAGTTTGGGCCACAAAACTCAGCCTGAGGACTGGTTTCCCGGTTTTAGCCTCAAAACCAGGGGGAGGTCCAGGAAAAGGATGGACGAAGAGTGGCGGCACGTGGCGGCATCCGGTGACGTCGCGTCGAGGCGAAGCTACCTGATGTGCGGGCGTGGCCGTCGGATCGACATCAACTTCGAGTTGGACAGGAATACTCTTAGGGTGAGCCTGCTCGCTCATTAGCTGTAAAGGTAGAACGAGAATAATTGTATTAGGCTATATAAGGAGAGGCCACCCCTCCCTCCAGACCATCTCAGCCATTTGCTACTTTCACATAGGGTTTCCTGTTCTCCCACATCCCTACTGTAGCTACTGAGATCCGCAGAGACGGCTTAATCATACCTCTGTGTATTTGGATTTTGCGGAAACGGGATCGGATTCCCGTTGTCTCCTCGTGGGGATGAATTTCGGCTGGGAATTGAGATTGTGATTCACGTTCTTGAGTTGTTTTTCGCGTTTTCCTTTTTGCCTCATTTTTCCCGTTGCTCGATCTCCCTCTACGCTGCGTCTTTTTCGAATCCACTTGAATCAACTTGTTCTTTGATGTGAGGAGAAGATTTCCACCAAAGGAATTCATCTCAACCCTCACGAACAAGTAGATCGGGTCGATTCAAGTTTCGTGGCAACTTTTTCGTTCCTACACCTTCCCTTTCGATCTCCCGGAGTTTGAATTGATTTGAGCGGGTGATTTCTTAGGGATAGTCTTCCAACTACCTAGGGATCATTTTATCCAAGTTTGGGATCGAGGGATTTTGATTTGGATCGGATTTGAGGAGATTTAGGAGAGAGGCGATCAAAATCGCCCTCTCTGCAAGGTCGCAGACAGTCCACCGCTATAGGCGCGGACAGTCCGGGCGTCGGGGACTTGGCCTGTAAAGTGGCCAAGCCTTCGCGCTGTTCGACTGAAAAACCAACGGTGGACAGTCCGGAACCATCCAGGGAGGTTTCAGCAGCAGTGCTATTTTGGGTTTTTTTGCCGGCGGACACTCTGCCACTAGACCGCGGACAGTCCGACAGTGGGCGTATAGTCCGAGACCAAACCCGCGGACAGTCTGGGATTCTGCTGAGTGTGTGTTTGCTCTCCCGGCTTGTCGGCTTCGTTTTCGGACTTCTCGTTTGCTCCTAGAGTTCACCAAGGAACCTCTCTAGGTATCTTTGCTACTTGTTAGCATAGGTATTTGGAGAAATCCCGACATAGCCGTCTATCTATGTTTGGGAGTAGGTTTTTGGTCTTGATCTTGACTTGGAGTTTGTGAGCTTTTGGTTTGCTCTCTTATGTGGTGCCTCGCTGGGATCCTAGTGATCATCCACCCTCTTTCGGAGGGTCGTGGGCATCACGTTCATATACGAAGCATTTGGGGTTGATTCATTGGGACAAAGGCCAAAGTTTCAAGAGAAATTTTTAGGCTCCCATTCACCCCCCCTCTGGTCGCCTTTGGTAGCATTCTCGGTCCTTCAATTGGTATCGGAGCGGGTTAAGGATCTTCCACCTTAGCTGGTTCTAGATCGACAGAGGGCGACATGGATCGCGACGTGGGCAAACCGCCGTTTTTCGATGGGACAAATTATGCATATTGGAAGATACGCATGTCGGCCTATCTTCAGAGCATGGGTGCTTCAATTTGGGACATTTGCAATTCTGCTGATTACGTGGTCTCGGCTGCTCGTGTGACTCAACAGCAGATCGATGAGCACGATGCCAATAGCCGAGCCCGTAATGCTCTTTTCTCCTGTTTGAGCATGACTGAGTTTGATCGCGTTTCTCACCTCGCTATGGCTCGGGAGATTTGGGCGACTCTGATGTGTTTTCATGAGGGAACCACTCTAGTCAAAACCCCTCTCTACGAGTCGCACAAGCGAGAGTATGAGAACTTTCGACACATGCCTGGTGTTGACACCTCGGGTGGCACGCAGAAGAAACCGCAAGCGCACGGCTGTCAGTTGTAGCTTTTCACCTCAGAGTATTCCGGGGTATCGAATCCACGAGGAACGCGAAGTGATTTTGAGAAAACTAGGGGGGTAAGGATATCTAGGATAGATGGAGAGAACGGGCACTATCTACTTGGGTAGATCCTAGTTCTATTAGACTTCTAGTGATTTAAGTTCTTTACTAGTGTACTGTGGGCGTACTAGCCTTTACCACTGACTTAGGTTGAACGCTAGCACAACGAGCCCTACTATTAAACTAGACCAACTACGTGGTGGAATTCAAGGCGCACAGGGCTGTCACCACCTGCTTGCTACCACAGCTATCCGGGGGCCTAGCCGTATTCACTGGCAATATATAGCCTAAGTACCACACTTAATCTATATATTACTACTACTAGCCCTGTACTAGAACTAGAGCACTTGAAACTAATATCAAGCAATGAAACAAACACACAAGTACTGAAAATAAATACTTGAAGATAAAATAGATACTAAGTTACCAAAGTTGAAGCGCAGAGCAGAGAGAAGCAGAGGTCTCCGACAACTCCGGAACTCTCCAGACTTCTACTCTTCTCCTCTCCAGCTCCTCTTCTAGTGAGGCACTCACACTCTCTCTAATCTCTCTAGCATAGCAAGTGTGCTAATCTAACCAAATGGTGAGGAATGATGTGGGGCTCTGCGAATGAGAGCTCAAGGGGCCTATTTTATAGTGCTAGGAAGCTAGGGGGGTACTTATAGAGTGAGGGGGAGGTCGGTTAGGGTTTAGGGGGTTGCGCCCGCCACCAAACCCTGGCGCCCGCCACCTCTCTGCCATTCATCCAACGGTCTTCATTTTCTCTCCCAAGTCGGTTTGAGGGCCGGTTAGGGTTTAGACACGTGTCCAAAGCCCACTATCCAGGTGATACTCTTCTTAGCCCTTGGATCAAACCACCTTAGTGTGCAATGGCCAAGATTTGAGCTTGAGGTGATTCCCACGAATCGATGACGTGGCTTGGGCCAATTTCGGCACGAATGACCTGGCGGCCGCCAGGAATAGGTGGCGGCTGCCACCTTACTCAGGCCCAAGTGGGCCAGAGTGGCTTGGCATTGCTCCTGGTGCTCTTGTTTGGCCCAAATTCCATTATTTCCTGCATTAAGATAAGAAACTATGCACATGTAGAAATAGGTTAGTTATAAACCAAATCTTCTACTTTTTATGTTGTTTTACCTTGGTTTTGGGTGAAATGTTGATGGTGAAATGATGCTTTAAGCACCATCAACAATCTCCCCCACACTAACCTCTTGCTCGTCCCGAGCAAGCATGGACTTTAAGAATTGAAACAATTTTATTGAACTAAGCATTCACACAAGATGTTCAACTACCTATACTCATGTTAGTAACCTTTCCAAGTGGCTAATAAATCATACCTATGGCGGTTGAAAGATAGAATAGCTTGCAAATAAGAGAAACACACTTTCCTATTTTACATATCTTGGGGTTTCAGGATATTTTTAAAAAGAAAAACATGGTTCATTGAATCTCTCTTTAAATCTCAAGGCACTCATGGTGTATATCCTCACTTTATGGCAAAAGAAAATGCCAGAGTCTATCCTATGGTTTATGTGGAGTTTATAGGGAAAGGAAGGAATGTAAGGCACTTCTATCTCTCTTTTATTGCTAAGTCAAGTTTAGGATCATGGGAGAGTATAGTCATGCACTAGCCAAGGTATAGGGTGGACTAACTCAACTCCTTTGTTCTCTTTTTTTTGAAACTCTTCTCTTACCAAGGATCATGGCTATATGCATCTCTTTTTTTCTTTTTTTTGAATACTTGGACACTTGTCCTTTTTTTAGAGCATTTGCTCTTCTTTTTTTTGAATACTTGGACACTTGTCCTTTTTAGAGCATTTGCTCCTTTTTTTAGATGCTATATAGCCATGTCCTTTGAAAGAATGAGAAAATTTATATAATTCTTTTAGAACAAAATTTTGGAGGAGAACTACATGAGTATACTCTCAGTGTGAGAGTTCTCTCAAAAAGGCATGGTTTGCCTTGGCTTTTAGAGCATGACTAAACTCTTCTACCTAGATCAACTATTCTTGACAAAGCTCAAAGATTGATTTAGAAGGCTTTATGGGCTATTTTCCTATACTATAATATTTTGGCTTTGGTAGGTGGATAGGAAAGAAAGATCATGAACCATGGTAATTTTGGTTTTCAAAATAAAAACTCCCAAGGTTGTAGCAGAGTACTAATGCAATTTCAATTACTACTTCTATATCTTATCAAACAACAACCTAGGTTGACTTCCCTATCAAAATGAGTAGGCTACTACACATGAATAAAAGGTAGAATAACATGTCGTGTACACACTCAATTCAAAAGAAATTGTTTTAGCATTTTTTTCCTAGCTGCATTTTTAGTTCAAACCGAGACATCCAGTGATCCAAATTGTACAGAATTTAAAACACAGGTTTAGGGGTTCACCGGGGGTGTTTCGGCGCAGAGTGGCCTGGCGACCGCCAGTAAAAGGTGGCGGCCGCCATGGGCTTTGGCCCATGCGGCTTGCAAACAGCGTGGTAGTTACCTTGCTAAGTTCAGGTTACAGCTTTGAACATTCTATCACGTTTTACAGAGGTGTTTAAAGAAGGGATTTCCCCCACACTAGAAGTTTTGGTACTTTTTATTTTTAAAATGGACAAACTTGATGAAGGGTAAAATAATAAGGGTGTCTTTTTATTCATTATAGAAACTTCCTAAACAAAAATTGAAATTTAAACAAACTAAAAATTAAATCAAGCAAAATTAAACTTAAACTAAATCAAACTAACTAGACACCCTAAATCTAATCTAATCTAGTGAAGGAGCCTCGTAGAGATCCTCAAAGCCCGTCTCTTTGAAGAGACGCTTGATCTTCGAGGTGCAGCCCTTGCGGAGGATGGTGAACCGATCCTCCATATCCATTCGCCAGAGGGCAATTTCTGCGACTTGATCCTCCAAGGCACTCTTCTCGTTGCACAACTTCTTCACTTCGGCGGTGAGTTTTTCGAGGGTTAACCCCTCCTCACCACCGCTGTGCTCCATCTCGCCGGGGACACCTGCCGGCGATGGGTTGAGACGGCGGTGCACGGATGGCTCGGAGAGCGACCCATTGGAGTCATGAGTGCTCGCCTCACGCTCACGCAGCCTCTTCTCATAATGCCCATCGGGCATCCTCACGCCATACTCCTCTAGTTTAGCCCTCTTAGGATTGGGGCTGTAACTACGGGTGCGGCTATCCAAGCCAAAGCTGACCCGAGATTTCACCCTTGACGGAGTGGGCGTCTCATCGCCCCGGGTTTTGACGGCCGGAGACTTCCTCGGGGTGATCTCCCCCGTGGTCGGCCTAGTGGGCGTCCTCAACTTTTTTCCGGGTGGCGTCACTGGAGGAGGATGAAGACGGAGCGGAGGCGAGGCCAGGGGGCGCTTCACCCCTGGCGGCCGCCCAGCAGGGGTGGCGCCCGCCACTGGAGTGGTGGCTGGTGCCTTCCCTGTACCCTCCGGTGGTGTCCCCTCGACATAGGTGCCATCAGGCAACACCATCGCTAAAGGGGGTACGTCAAGCACCTCCATGTCGACATCGATCAGAGACCGGATGATGGCTTTGGTGGAGGACGAGACGGATCCTTGAGGGTTGTAGGACATGGATTTCCGTGGAGACAACATGGTTTTGGAGGAGGCTTGGCTAGGCTTCGTGAATAGACGGAGGGAGAAGAAGGAGTTCTTCTTTTAAGAAGGGGGAGAAGTGGAGGGATAAGCCTTAGGTGAACTAACACGTCCTCATCTCCTCCTTCTTTCACTCTCCCAAGCTCGGGATTAGCTGCCACGTGGAGGGGGGCCTCTAAACCACCGCCTAGCGTGGCGGGCGCCAGGGTTTGGTGGTGGCCGCCAGTTGGGCGCCACTCCTCCTTCGCCAGGCATCGAGCGGGAGAAGGTAAGCCTCCTAAATTTCAAAGTTCCGAGGTCGAATTGGCTTGGTTGGGCCTAAAGAGGCCTTTCTCGGGGTTTTCGATGGACTAGGTGCATGAAATGGACAAGGGGTAAATTGGGTCCATCCATTAATTGTCATGGGCTTGAGCTACTTCAAAGTTAATTATATCAATTTCGTTTAGCTCATTTATATCAAAGTCATAGAATATTTTTAATCTTTGTCCAATGACTTTGAAGATTTGCCCATCATCACTTTCTAATGTGACGGCTCCATGGGAAGAGGTTGCAACAACCTTGAAGGGTCCTTCCCATTTGCTTCGAAGTTTACCATGTCCGAAAAGTCGAACACGGGAGTTAAAGAGTAAAACTTTATCTCCTACTTCGAACTCTTTCTTTTTGATCCGTTTATCGTGCCATCTCTTAGTCTTCTCTTTATAGAGCTTGGCACTATGATAGGCTTTCTCTTGCCATTCTTCTAGTTCGGAAATTTGCATCTTCGTATTTTGGCCAGCTTGGTCAAGGTCCATGTTCCATTTCTTAATGGCCCAATGAGCTTTGAACTCAAGCTCAACAGGAAGATGACAAGTTTTCCCATAAACTAGTTGGTATGGGGACATTCCAATCGGGGTCTTATAGGCGGTCCGATAGGCCCACAGAGCTTCGGGTAACTTATGTGTGGCAGAACCTCCTGAATTAAGTGGCCCACATGCACCCATCATTGTCCTGAGGACCTTTGATCGGCGTGCACGAGTTCCAAATGACTCAAGAGGTCTGTCGGGTGTCCTCGGGAAGCCCGAATCATCCACGTTACACTCTTTCCAGGATAATCCCTCATCAAGCATTACAGTATTACAACAGTTTTATAGGTAAGATAAATCAGAGTAAAGCGGAAAGATTATAATACATAGATTAAAACTTATGTTTAAAGTGTACATCACCAAAGTACTTATTACATAACTTGTTCGGAACTTTATATTACAGAAATCACACAAAAGTTGTTACTTGCCCAAGGTCACACATCAGAATCGTTATCACTCTCTTCTACCAGAGTGAAGTAGCACTGTCCATCAAAAGGTGGATCCATGTACTCACCTGCAACAAGGGTTAACAAACCCTGAGTACAAAAGTACTCAACAAGACTTAACCGATAAGAAAAGAGGAGAAGACTCAGGAATGAGAGGCTTAGGAAATCAAGGTAAGGCTTAAGCAAAATCAAGTATTTTGCACAAAAAAAAAACATTTTTGTAAATCTGGTTTTATTTTGGAAAGATTCAAATTTCTCTCACTTCTTCATTGTTCATGATTCATTTTACCTTTCAAAACATACCTGGTTGAGAACCACTCTCCGTTGACAGTCAGTGACCAAGTCTCCATAACCGAGGAGCAACGTTAATCCGGATACAGAATACTCAGCTAAGGATCCCTATTCACACGGCATATGTAGCACCCAAGCTTGCATAGGCCAACCCGTCTACCACGATTCCTCCTGGATTGGGCCCGGTCGTACGCCACCCGGAAGTACAGTACACCACTCCTATCCAGGTACGACGACCACGTGGGTACATGCTACTTCCGCCATCTCTCCACTCCCAGTGCGCGGTTGTCGGTCCCAATAAAGGATTCCTCGGAGCCAGAGCTTTCCGAAGTATGTGAATAGTTACAAGTCTTAGCCAGCAGGCTCCCGCACGGATGGTCCCTAATTTTCCGCCAGGAACCGTACCTTGGTTATATCTCACCCAAGCGTAACAGTCCTGTCAGTTTTTCAATCTTGTCCCGGTCGGTGTCAACTGTTGAGTCCCGGACTACAACATGACGGCACCGTACGCTAGGACAACCTCTTCTCGACAATGACCACATGCTAGCCAGGCAAGCAGTCATCGAACGGGAAGTATAACCAAATCCCTTGATATGATTCATCTCAGTGATCACACTTTTGAAATTGGCATTTTTATTGCAAATCTATTGTATAGCATCACTAAGCATTTTGCAAATAGTTTTTAAAACAGGGCAGGTGGATCTTCTGGTGGAGGTAAAAAGTGCAAGAAGTAGGCCATCACACAACTCCTATAACCTAATGCAGTAGTTTAACTCAAAAACATTTTAATACAACCTTTGTAAAAACAAGGGTTAAATGCACCGGGGCTTGCTATGAGGATCGGTGAAGTCCGAAGATTCTGAAAAACAAGAAAGGTCTGCACCCTCAGGAGAAATCCACTGAGAGTTAGGGCCTTCCGAAGCGGGATCTACACGTAGAAGTGCATATGCATGAATAAAGAGATGCTTATGATATGATCATGGTAAAGATGGAAATTTTCTTAACTATAACCTTTATAGAGTACAACTTTCCATCACGGTAAAGTTGCAAACCAACAAAACCACTTCAGCTATTAAAAACATTAAACAAGTTTTATTATTTTCTGATAAAGCAACTTAGAAGCAACAAAAAGGTATTTGTATAAAGGAAACCCATAACCAGGGAGCAAATCTTGCTAGTTTCCCATTGGTTGTCAAACAATTCCAAAAGTCACACAAATCTACAGGGATCAACTATTTCTATTTATTTTATTAATCATTTTAATTAGCCTTTTATTTATATACCAAGCATATTTTGTCAAACAGAGATGAAATTAAACATGAAGGTGTATATTAGTGATATAAACTCCCATGTTAAATTTCATGATTAACAGAGCTATAGATTAATTATAGCAAAAATAACAAAATTGATTACTGTTCAAAAAGACAGAAAAAGAAAAATTTAAACTAACCCAAACGGGGCTTTCGGCCCAGCCCAACTCAACTCAGCGTGGCGCGAGCGCACGGCGGTGGGTGAGGGTTCATTCGCTCGAGGCCCGGCTCGAACGAGACAGCGCCCGAGGGTCCGCTCAAGGCCTAGCTCGAGGCTCGGGCGATGCGCTGCGCATGTGCCCGCTCGAGGCTTAGCTCGAGGCTCGGGCGAGACGGAAACGCTCGTCCGTCCGAGGCCTAGCTCGGGCGGGTCGGTGAAAGCGTTCGCGTGAGGCTGGGCTCGAGCGAAGCGGTGTGCCTGACAGCTTTGCAGAAAAGCCCTCCGGCTTGCGCTAAAACAACCCGCAGTCCATGGTGCTATTCACCTGAGTCTTGGACTTTGCAACCAACACCCTGGAACTTCTCATCTTTACAACGAGGAGGTCCTCGACCATGGCCGGCGCGCATGGCGATGAACCGAGCGGCGGCGTGACTTACGCCGGCCAACTCCGGCCACTAAAGACCCAACGGACGCAAGCATCAGCACCGGCAAGCCAACCGCAACCGATTGAGCCCTAACCCTAAACTCTACTGCTACGGCGAGGTCTGGCCACGCACGGCGGCGGATTGGATCTCGGCACGGCCGTTCTAGCGAACCTAGGCCGGTAGCAAGCGAACGGAGAAGCTAGAAAGATGTAGAAGTTCACCCTGGTGCTGATGGTGAAGTCGGTTTGAGCGGAGGTTGCTCGGAGAGTAGGCGTCCACGGAGCAGTGGCCTTCGGCGGTAAACTCCGGCGAAGACGACGGTGTTCCGGTAAAACCTGAGCACCAGACAGGGAACCATCGAGCTGATGAGTTCTCTGAGATCAAGACGAAACACAAACACGAGAAAGAGAGAGTGGAGAAGTGCTCGGTTGAGCTGACCACGGTGAGATCGAGTTCGGCGGCGCTTTCTGCTCGGCGGGAAGAAAACCGGCGAGTATGAGCTCTCTGGTGCAGTAGAGGTGGACAGGATAGGTCTGGGAGATGCGCAAAGAAGTGAAGTACTTAAAGGCGCGGTGAAACTAGATGGGAAAGACTGGAGACGGTGAATCTGGAGGTTTGACCGGATTGTTCCCGTCGGCGCCTTGGTGGCAAACATGGCGACGGCGAGCTCAGAGGTGACGCCACGACGCGAGGGAGAGTGCCAGCAGCAGCTTAACTTGGCCACGAACTCGGTCGCGCGTTCCTTCGGGAGAAGTCGCCGTCCACACGCGAGAGCAGGCGATCAAAAGATCGGCCTTGCTGCCGCCATGAACAGGAGCAAGAACTTATCCCCCCCCACTTTCCCAAAACTACCCTTACCAAAATTTGAAATTACTTTGGATTTTTGAATATAAGCTGAAAATATGCCAAAATATCAAATGCTCAGAATTCACTACTAAACATCTTTCATTTTTGCAAGATACCCAAAATATGCTAAGATTTTGAATTAGGATTTGAAATACAAAAGAGGACAAAAAGGGAAAAAGGGGACTTTTACAAATACTTTTGATTTCACATGAGCACTTGAAAAACTTTAAACACCAAAGTTGTTCCTTATCAGAAATAGAGCAACTTTGCTTTTTAAAGCATACCCAAATTCTTTCTAAATTTTGATTTATAGAAAAGGGAATAAAATAAGGTTTTTGAATTATTTAAACTATTTATAGAATTCTAACCAAAATCTAATTTATACCTCAAAGATGACTTGAATCATGACTTAATTACACCTTTGAGACATAAAACCAAAGTTTGGTCCAAAACTTCACTATTATAAAAGAAATTACCATAATACCCCATATACACATAAAAGCACTAATTACCAAATAAGAAAGCATAAACTAAGGTTTAACTTAAGCACTCTTTTATCAACTAAGCACAAGCATAAAATAATAAACTTGTTTTAGTGAATGAATATCCAGGTTATCACTCAAATGAAATGCTGATGCACATGATGACATGACAAGTTTTAGTTTGCTTAACACCAGAGTGTTACAGCTCTTTCCCCCTTAAAGAAATCTCGTCCCGAGATTTAACCTGTAGGCTAAGTAAAGGAAAAGAAAATGTGTCAGGCACTTCCATTACTAACCTTTACATAAAGCAGGGAAAGATTCCCATAAGACAGATTACGAGGATTACACAGAAGAGAGAAACTCCGGAAAACTTTCTAAGAGAAACTCTTCCGACTCCCACGTGGCTTCTTCCTCCGTATGTTGATTCCATTGAACCTTGTAGAACTTGACAGTTCTTTTTCGCGTAACCCGATCTTTCTGGTCAAGAATCTTGATAGGATATTCTGAATATGTCAGATCAGGCTCTAATTCAACCTCTTCCTCATGAATGAGATGATTAGGTACTTTGAGACATTTCTTTAATTGAGAGACATGGAACACATTATGGACTAAAGATAGCTGTGGTGGTAAATCAAGTTGATATGCCACCTTTCCATATCTTTTAAGAATCTGATACGGACCTATATATCGAGGTGCCAACTTTCCTTTGATTCCAAATCGAGTAACTCCTTTTATTGGTGACACCTTGAGATAAACATAATCACCAACTTCAAAGGTAAGAGACCGACGTATCTTATCAGCATAGCTCTTTTGCCTGGATTGCGCTTTCTTCATGTTCTCTCAAATTAACCTGACTTTTTCTTCAGCTTCCTTAACCAAGTCAACTCCAAAGAGACTACGTTCTCCTGGTTCAGACCAGTTTAAAGGTGTTCTGCATCTTCTGCCATACAGAGCTTCAAATGGTGCCATTTTAATACTCTCTTGATAACTATTGTTATAAGAGAACTCTGCCAAAGGCAAACATTCATCCCATTTCTCTGAATAATTGAGCACACAAGATCTTAACATATCTTCTAAGATCTGATTAACCCTTTTAGTTTGGCCCCCAGTCTGTGGATGATAAGCTGTACTATGCAGAAGCTTGGTACCCAAAGACTCATGTATGTGCCTCCAGAAAACATTAACAAACTGTGTCCCCCTATCTGATATGATATTCTTTGGAACCCCATGCAGACTTACAATTCTATCCAAATATATCTTGGCATAGGTAGATGCTGGATATGCTGTTTTAACAGATATGAAATGAGCTGATTTGGTCAGACGATCAACAATGACCCATATAGAATCAAACCCTTTTGATGTCTTGGGCAGACCTACTATGAAGTCCATACTAATGTCATCCCACTTCCAAGATGGAATTGGCAATGATTGTAATTCTCCAGCAGACCTAAGATGAACAGCTTTCACTTTCTGACAAGTATCACATTTTGCTACATAACTAGCAATTTGAAGTTTCATCTTAGTCCACCAGAATCTCTGTTTTAGATCATGAAACATTTTATTACTACTTGGATGTACTGAAAACCTTGTTGCATGAGCTTCATTAAGAATCTGCTTTCGGAGCTCAGGAACTCTTGGAACCACTAACTGATCCTTGAACCAAATCACTCCAGCTTCATCTATTTTGAAATTGGAATTCTGCTCAGAGTGGATCTTTTCTTTTAGATGGATCATTCCCTTGCTTTCTTTCTGGGCTGCAATGATCTGATCCTTAATGGATGATTGAACTGTCACATTGGCGAGATTTCCTTGTAGAATCATTTCAAGGCTTAAACTTTCAAACTCATAACACAAAGTAATATCGATTGGCTTGACTTCTAGACAATTGCAATGATCCTTTCGACTGAGTGCATCTGCCACTACATTAGCTTTACCTGGGTGATAGTGTACTTCAATATCATAATCTTTTATCAATTCCAACCATCTTCTTTGACGCATATTCAACTCAGACTGAGTGAAAATGTACTTCAAACTTTTATGATCAGTGTATATATGACAAGTATTACCCAACAAATAATGTCGCCAGATCTTTAGAGAATGGACTACAGCTGCCAACTCTAGATCATGTGTTGGATAATGCTCTTCATGACGCTTAAGCTGTCGCGAAGCATAGGCAATAACTCTGCCTTCTTGCATCAGTACACACCCAATGCCTTTACCTGAAGCATCACAATAAACATCAAAGGACTTTTCAATGTCTGGCTGGGCTAATACTGGTGCAGTTGTCAACAATTTTTTTAAAGTCCGAAAAGCTTCTTCACATTCCTTTGACCATACAAACTTAGTGTCATTCTTTAGCAGTGTAGTCATTGGTTTAGAGATCTTGGAGAAGTCAGGGATAAATCTACGATAATACCCTGCTAATCCTAAGAAACTCCGAACTTGATGTACTGAATTTGGTGACTTCCAGTCAAGAACCTCTTGAACTTTACTTGGATCTACTGCCACTCCTTCAGCTGACAGAACATGACCCAAAAATTGAACTTCATTTATCCAGAACTCACATTTACTGAATTTAGCATAAAGTTGATGTTCTCTCAGGCGAGTCAACACTATCCTGAGATGTTCTGCATGCTCGTCTTTGGTTTTGGAATAGATGAGTATGTCATCAATGAACACAACCACGAACTTATCTAATTCCGGCATAAACACTGAATTCATCAAATACATGAAATGTGCTGGGGCATTGGTCAGACCGAAAGACATGACTAGATATTCATACAGACCATATCTAGTAGTAAATGCTGTTTTCGGAACATCTTCTGGTTTGATCTTGATCTGATGATACCCTGATCTCAAATCTATCTTCAAGAATACCTTCGCACCGGTAAGTTGATCAAAGAGGAGATCAATACGGGGCAAAGGATACTTGTTCTTGATTGTCACTTCATTTAAAGGACGATAATCCACACATAACCTCAGGGTATGGTCCTTCTTCTTTACAAATATTGCTGGACAACCCCATGGTGACGAACTAGGTCGAATGAAACCTTTATCTAGCAAACCTTGTAACTGAGCTTTCAATTCTGCTAACTCCTTTGGTGGCATCCTATAAGCCCTTCTGGCTATTGGTGTTGTGCCTGGTTTGAGTTCTATTTCAAACTCCACATCACGATTAGGTGGCAGTCCAGGTAAATCCTCTGGGAACACATCAGGAAACTCACAGACCACTGGAATGTCTTGGATTTCCTTGACAGAGGTAGCACACACTCGCTCAACTGCTCTCTTAAGAGTAGGAAGATGGATAAGGAGTTGAGACTTGCTATTAGGTACGTTGAGTCTAATGGTTCTATTCAAGGTGTCTATCACTGCACCTCTCTGGTTCATCCAGTTCATACCCAAGATCACATCTATACTTGGATCTTTTAAGACTATCATGGAGGTTGGAAATATATATACACCCAGATCTATAGGTACCTGAGGTACCATTTCCTTAGTACTTAGTCGACCCCCAGGTGACTGTATCAAGAAGTTATCTTGGGTTTCATCAATAGGTATATCATGCTTTTCCGCAAATGTTCTATTCATGAAAGTATGCGATGCACCAGAATCAAAAAGTGTAAAAGCTGGGTGTTGAGCGACAGGGAACATACCAAGCATAACAGGTTCTCCTTCAGGAATAGCTTCTATTTGAGTGTGGAAAACCTTTCCCATTTTCGGAGCACCTTTACCCTTTTGATTATTCTGTGCATCTCCCCGGTTCTGATTGGCTTGCTGATTTCCTGCTGGCCTTGGTGCATTGGCATTGGGAACATTCTGCATTGGATAAGGACATTCACGAGCAAAATGCCCCGCCTTTCCACAATTATAACATGGACCATTGGTAGCTTGCGGCACTGGTGGACGAATGGTAGAAACATTCGGCTGACGTTGAGTATTGAAAGGCACAGCAGGCCTTGCAAACGTCCCCTGAGGATACTGCTGCTGCTGAGGTGGACGATAAGGTGGACGATAAGATGGGCGGAACTGCTGGACTGGATGATATACAAACCTCTGACGCTTCTTGTTGCCGCCAGATGATCCAGGCCTTGACACAAATCCCCTCTTCTTCTTGGCCTCCTTATGTTTGCGGTTCTTTTCTTCGCTTGCTATAGCAATATTCACTGCTTCATTATAGCTGATATTGCCACAAGTAGTCATCATTGATTGAAGTTTTGTATTCAATCCCCTCATGAAACATCCCTTCTTTTTCCCCTCCGTATTGACTTGATCGAAAGCATATTGGGACAGATGATTGAATTTTCCAATGTACTGCATTACAGGTTCATCTCCCTGACGGAGAGCTAAGAACTCTTCAAGTTTCATTTGCATAACTCCATCGGGTATATAGTGAGCCCTGAAGGCTGCCCTGAACTCAGCCCAGGTAATTTGGTGGCCAGCCGGTTGAACTGCTGATAGGTTTGTCCACCAAACTCCTGTAGCGCCACGAAGCTGTTGCGCTGCAAACGCTGGCTTCTGAATCTCGGTACAATTGATAAGACTGAACTTCTGCTCCATAGTGCGGAGCCAGTCATCCGCCTCCAGAGGTTCATCTGCTTTGGTGAATACGGGAGGACGAGTATGCGTGAAGTCCATATATGTTGTTTCCTCCCTATTATAACGGCCACGGCCCCGTTGTCCGGCATTCTGATTCTGCGCCAACAAGGTCGTTGCATTGACTAATGTTGCAATCGCATCGGCCAAAGAAGGTGGAACTGGTGGTGCATTTGGGATGTCATCCCCACCGTAAGAAGAACTAGCACCGCGAGTGTTAACAGGCATCTGTTCAAACAAACCATACCTTAGTTAACATTCTTATTCATACATCATAACATGCATACCAGGTTCGACTTATTGATCATACAAGTCCGCTCTTGGGCAGGACTACTGATACCACTATCTCACACATCTGACCATATTAGAGGTCTTCTGACTAACTAGGTTACAAAGTCAGAAAGATACACTATGATACACCTTATGCTTATTCAACCTCTAAATCTATGACTCTTCCTCAGATGTGACTTCATCTTCCACCGGCTCTAACTCCTCATCTCCTTCTTCTTCTTCTTCCTCAGATGCATTTTCAGGATGTGGTGGTGTGGCAAGTTCTGGCTGCAACTGTGCGGTTAGCTCCTCTATATGCCTATGCAGGTCAGCATGATGGTTTGCCAGGATGTTTTGATTATCTCTCATTATATCTATCCGGGTTCATGCCCGGTTTCTCTGCTCAACGGCCTGCCTCCACTTGCATTCATACTCTTGGTGCTGCTCGTGGTGGTATTGTAGCTGCTCACGCAACTCTTCCCTATCTCTGGTGCCCCTCATCCTTTCTCCATTTGTCCTTGCCAACTCCATATACAGGCGGTCTACTTCCGCCTGCAACTGTGAAGTGGCAGTGTTACTACCTTCACCTTCTTCGTAAGTGACCAGGGGCTGGTTACTTCCCTCACTCTCAGCAGGGTCATCACCTCTTGGGGCAAGAACGTGCCGAGGAACACCTCGAGGTCCGGTACACTTGCGTGCAGTCTGCTTGGTACGGGCCATCTGCTAAAATATATTCATTTTGAATATTAGAACTATATATGTTCCAGGATTAAGAGATAGAGTTTTATAATTAGATAAACATATTAACTCTATTTAGATACAACCTTTTAAGAGGGAAAGTTAATTATAGGTTATCAATCATGATGCATGAATCGAACTTACGAACAAAGCATACATCAAACAAATAAATAACTTTAAAATAGTCATTTTTAATAAAAGTGAATAAACTTCCTTTTCACAATTAGGGCAATAACCTAATAAGCATTGTTCCTTAGATATAAATATCACCATAACTATACTAAAAACATATCCATTTAGATAGAAGGATAAGTCTGAAGAATAAATTAAGGCAAGTCAGAAGAATAAGACAAGTCTTAGAAGCAATTTGGACTCAAATTAATTCGAAATTTAGTTTGACTCAAAACCTTTGAAGTTTTCAAAAATGAATACTGTTATACTTTCTAAGGGAATCCTGCTCTGATACCAGCTGTGGCAGAACCTCCTGAATTAAGTGGCCCACATGCACCCATCATTGTCCTGAGGACCTTTGATCGGCGTGCACGAGTTCCAAATGACTCAAGAGGTCTGTCGGGTGTCCTCGGGAAGCCCGAATCATCCACGTTACACTCTTTCCAGGATAATCCCTCATCAAGCATTACAGTATTACAACAGTTTTATAGGTAAGATAAATCAGAGTAAAGCGGAAAGATTATAATACATAGATTAAAACTTATGTTTAAAGTTTACATCACCAAAGTACTTATTACATAACTTGTTCGGAACTTTATATTACAGAAATCACACAAAAGTTGTTACTTGCCCAAGGTCACACATCAGAATCGTTATCACTCTCTTCTACCAGAGTGAAGTAGCACTGTCCCATCAAAAGGTGGATCCATGTACTCACCTGCAACAAGGGTTAACAAACCCTGAGTACAAAAGTACTCACAAGACTTAACCGATAAGAAAAGAGGAGAAGACTCAGGAATGAGAGGCTTAGGAAATCAAGGTAAGGCTTAAGCAAAATCAAGTATTTTGCACAAAAAACATTTTTGTAAATCTGGTTTTATTTTGGAAAGATTCAAATTTCTCTTACTTCTTCATTGTTCATGATTCATTTTACCTTTCAAAACATACCTGGTTGAGAACCACTCTCCGTTGACAGTCAGTGACCAAGTCTCCATAACCGAGGAGCAACGTTAATCCGGATAAGGAATACTCAGCTGAGGATCCCTATTCACACGGCATATGTAGCACCCAAGCTTGCATAGGCCAACCCGTCTTACCACGATTCCTCCTGGATTGGGCCCGGTCCTACGCCACCCGAAGTACAGTACACCACTCCTATCCAGGTACGACGACCACGTGGGTACATGCTACTTCCGTCATCTCTCCACTCCCAGTGCGCGGATGTCGGTCCCAATAAAGGATTCGTCGAAGCCAGAGCTTTCCGAAGTATGTGAATAGTTACAAGTCTTAGCCGCAGGGCTCCCACACGGATGGGTCCCTAATTTTCCGCTAGGAACCGTACCTTGGTTATATCTACCCAAGCGTACAGTCCTGTCAGTTTTTCAATCCTGTCCCGGTCGGTGTCAACTGTTGAGTCCCGACTACCAACATGACGGCACCGTACGCATAGGACAACCTCTTCTCGACAAGGACCACATGCTAGCCAGGCAAGCAGTCATCGAACGGGAAGTATAACCAAATCCCTTGATATGATTCATCTCAGTGATCACACCTTTTGAAATTGGCATTTATTGCAAATCTATTGTATAGCATCACTACGAAGCATTTTGCAAATAGTTTTAAGAACAGGGCAGGGTGGAATCTTCTGGTGGAGGTAAAAAGTGGCAAATAGTAGGCCATCACACAACCTCCTATAACCTAATGCAGTAGTTTAACTCAAAAACATTTTATACAACCTTGTAAAACAAGGAAGGGTTAAATGCACCGGGGCTTGCCTTGAGGATCGGTGAAGTCCGAAGATTTTGAAAAACAAGAAAGGTCTGCACCCTCAGGAGAAATCCACTGAGAGTTAGGGGCCTTCCGAAGCGGGATCTACACGTAGAAGTGCATATCCATGAATAAAGAGATGCTTATGGTATGATCATGGTAAAGATGGAAATTTTCTTAACTATAACCTTTACAGAGTACAACTTTCCATCACGGTAAAGTTGCAAACCAACAAAACCACTTCAGCTATTAAAACACTAAACAAGTTTTATTATTTCTGATAAAGCAACTTACAAGCAACAAAAAGGTATTTGTATAAAGGAAACCCATAACCAGGGAGCAAATCTTGCTAGTTTCCCATTGGTTGTCAAACAATTCCAAAAGTCACACAAATCTACAGGGATCAACTATTTCTATTTATTTTATTAATCATTTTAATTAGCCTTTTATTTATATACCAAGCATACTTTGTCAAACAGAGATGAAATTAAACATGAAGGTGTATATCAGTGATATAAACTCCCATGTTAAATTTTATGATTAACAGAGCTATAGATTAATTATAGCAAAAATAACAAAATTTATTACTGTTCAAAAAGACAGAAAAAGAAAAACTTAAACTAACCCAAACGGGGCTTTCGGCCCAGCCCAACACAACTCAGCGTGGCGCGAGCGCACGGCGGTGGGTGAGGGTTCGTTCGCTCGAGGCCCGGCTCGAACGAGACAGCGCCCGAGGGTCCGCTCGAGGCCTAGCTCGAGGCTCGGGCGATACGCTGCGCATGTGCCCGCTCGAGGCTTAGCTCGAGGCTCAGGCC
The DNA here is from genome assembly GCA_009763385.1 of Coix lacryma-jobi var. lacryma-jobi. Lineage (NCBI taxonomy): Eukaryota > Viridiplantae > Streptophyta > Magnoliopsida > Poales > Poaceae > Coix > Coix lacryma-jobi. The sequence goes on from CM019826.1 coordinate 73,895,596, forward strand.
AGACGGAAACGCTCGTCCGTCCGAGGCCTAGCTCGGGCGGGTCGGTGAACGCGTTCGCCCGAGGCTGGGCTCGAGCGAAGCGGTGTGCCTGACAGCTTTGCAGAAAAGCCCTCCGGCTTGCGCTAAAACAACCCGCAGTCCATGGTGATATTCACCTGAGTCTTGGACTTTGCAACCAACACCCTAGAACTTCTCATCTTTACAACGAGGAGGTCCTCGACCATGGCCGGCGCGCATGGCGATGAACCGAGCGGTGGCGTGACTTACGCCGGCCAACTCCGGCCACTAAAGACCCAACGGACGCAAGCATCAGCACCCGCAAGCCAACCGCAACCGATTGAGCCCCTAACCCTAAACTCTACTGCTACGGCAAGGTCTGGCCACGCACGGCGGCGGATTAGATCTCGGCACGGCCGTTCCGGCGAACCTAGGCCGGTAGCAAGTGAACGGAGAAGCTAGAAAGATGTAGAAGCTCACCCTGGTGCTGATGGTGAAGTCGGTTTGAGCGGAGGTTGCTCGGAGAGTAGGCGTCCACGGAGCAGTGGCCTTCGGCGGTAAACTCCGGCGAAGACGACGCTGTTCCGGTAAAACCTGAGCACCAGACAGGGAACCATCGAGCTGATGAGTTCTCTGAGATCAAGACGAAACACAAACACGAGAAAGAGAGAGTGGAGAAGTGCTCGGTTGAGCTGACCACGGTGAGATCGAGTTCGGCGGCGCTTTCTGCTCAGCGGGAAGAAAACCGGCGAGTATGAGCTCTCTGGTGCAGTAGAGGTGGAGAGGATAGGTCTGGGAGATGCGCAAAGAAGTGAAGTACTTAAAGGCGCGGTGAAACTGGATGGGAAAGACAGGAGACGGTGAATCTGGAGGTTTGACCGGATTGTTCCCATCGGCGCCTTGGTGGCAAACATGGCGACGGCGAGCTCAGAGGTGACGCCACGACACGAGGGAGAGTGCCAGCAGCAGCTTAACTTGGCCACGAACTCGGTCGCGCGTTCCTTCGGGAGAAGTCGCCGTCCACGCGCGAGAGCAGGCGATCAAAAGATCGGCCTTGCTGCCGCCATGAAGAGGAGCAAGAACTTATCCCCCCCTTTCCCAAAACTACCCTTACCAAAATTTGAAATTACTTTGGATTTTTGAATATAAGCTGAAAATATGCCAAAATATCAAATGCTCAAAATTCACTACTGAACATCTTTCATTTTGCAAGATACCCAAAATATGCTCAGATTTTGAATTAGGATTTGAAATACAAAAGAGGACAAAAAGGGCAAAGGGGACTTTTACAAATACTTTTGATTTCACATGAACACTTGAAAAACTTTAAACACCAAAGTTGTTCCTTATCAGAAATAGAGCAACTTTGCTTTTTAAAGCATACCCAAATTCTTTCTAAATTTTGATTTATAGAAAAGGGAATAAAATAAGGTTTTTGAATTATTTAAACTATTTATAGAATTCTAACCAAAATCTAATTTATACCTCAAAGATGACTTGAATCATGACTCAATTACACCTTTGAGACATAAAACCAAAGTTTGGTCCAAAACTTCACTATTATAAAAGAAATTACCATAATACCCCATATACACATAAAAGCACTAATTACCAAATAAGAAAGCATAAACTAAGGTTTAACTTAAGCACTCTTTTATCAACTAAGCACAAGCATAAAATAATAAACTTGTTTTAGTGAATGAATATCCAGGTTATCACTCAAATGAAATGCTGATGCACATGATGACATGACAAGTTTTAGTTTGCTTAACACCAGAGTGTTACATTATGTTTCCATCCCTTCCCATTTCTTCATTTCTTCTACCGTCTTTTGCAAGATATTCTTTATTTGTTTATTGGACGTTTCGGCCTGTCCACTTGTCTGGGGGTGGTATGCAGTGGCTACATTATGTTGGACTCCTTGACTAGCTAAGAACTGTCGGAAGCTCTTATCTGTGAAATGAGGGCCTCCGTCACTAATGACTAGTCTAGGAACTCCAAAATGAGGAAAGATGTTTTCTTGGAACATTTTCTTCAAATGTTAGCATCTGCCGCTCGACAGGGTATGGCTTCTACCCATTTTGAGACATAATCCACCGCCACAAGAATGTACTCGGCGTCATAGGATTTAGGAAAGGGGCCCATGAAATCTATATATCCCAACATCGAACAACTCAACTTGGAGATTGTTCACGAGTGGCATAGCATCTCGGGCATTAATGTTACCATGCTTTTGGCAACGAGGACAACGTCTCACATAATTCTTTGTGTCCTCATACATGGATGGCCAATAAAAACCACTTTGCCAAATTTTAGCATCTGTCCGAAAGCTCCATAGTGTCCTCCATATTCGGCAGAGTGACATCTATCTATGATTTTTGTTGCTTCTTCTATGGGGACACATTTTCTCAAAAGTCCATCTGCACAGACCTTATAGAGATATGGTTCATCCCATAGGTGCGTTCTGCTTTTATATAGCAGTTTCTTTTTATTCTCCCCCGGCGGGACATAGTCGACGACTATAAAATTCACGATGTTTGCATACCAAGGGTTGGTATACGTGACTTTTAAAAGGGTATCATCGCGAAGGAAGTCATTTATTGGGAGATTGTTCGAATTATTGACTTGTAGTCTAGACAAGTGATCAGCTACTGAATTCTCTACTCCTTTCTTGTCTCTTATTTCCAGGTCAAATTCTTGAAGGAGAAGGATCCAGCGGATCAACCTTGGCTTAGCATCTTTCTAGTGAAGAGATATTTCAGAGCATAGTGATCGGTATAAACGATCACCTTAGCTCCCACTAAGTAGGATCTAAACTTTACTATGGCAAAGACTACGGCCAAAAGTTCCTTTTCTGTGGTTGCATAGTTTAGCTGGGGGCCAGTCAGGGTCTTACTAGCATAAGAAATAGCATAATGCTTCTTATCTTTAGTTTGACCAAGGACAGCCCCCACAGCATAATCACTAGCATCACACATGATTTCGAACGGCAAATTCCAATCTGGGGGTTGGATGATTGGTGCCAAAGTTAGAGCCTTTGTCAAAATATTGAAAGCTTGTAGACAATCCTCGTCAAATTTGAACGGGACGTCTTTTGCTAACAGGCTCGTTAAGGGTCTAGCGACCTGTGAGAAATCCTTAATAAACCTTCTATAAAAGCCGGCATGGCCCAAGAAGCTTCAGATTTCTCTCACATTAGTGGGTGGTGGCAATTGTTCAATTATATTGATTTGGCTTTATCCACTTCTATCCCACGTTCTGAAATTCGATGGCCTAGGACAATTCCTTCCCGCACCAAGAAGTGACACTTTTCCCAGTTAAGAACTAGGTCATTCTCTTCACAGCGTTGGAGGACTTTGTCTAAATTGGCTAGGCAATCGTCAAAGGTTTTCCCATAGACCGAAAAGTCGTCCATGAATACCTCCATGATTTGTTCAATCTTATCGGAAAAGATGGACATCATACACCGTTGGAAAGATGCCGGCGCATTGCAAAGTCCAAAGGACATGCGTCTATAGGCATAAGTTCCATACGGCCTGTGAAAGTGGTCTTACTTTGGTCATCTGGATGGATTGGGATTTGGTGATAACCAGAATATCCATCCAGGAAGCAAAAGAAGGAATGGTTTGCCAATCTCTCTAGCATCTCATCTATAAAAGGAAGTGGGAAATGATCTTTCTTTTGGCTTTATTCAGCTTCCTATAGTCTATACACATCCTCCATCCAGTGATAGTGCGTTGAGGGATTAACTCATTTTTCTCATTCTTAACGACCGTCATGCCTCCTTTCTTTGGAACTACTTGCACGGGACTTACCCATTCACTATAAGGAACTAGATAATAATTCCCCGCGTGCAAGAGTTTTCAGAACCTCCTTTTTCATGACTTCACGCGTAGCGTTATTAAGTCATCTTTGTGGCTCTCTTGAAGAGGGTATCTCAGGATCAAGAGGGATACGATGGGTGCAGAGATTTGGACTAATTCCCTTCAAATCTTGAAGTGAATAGCCAAAGACAGATTAGTGTTTTTCTAAGACAAGGGTCAACCTACGGACTTCCTCTTCAGATAGCTTACTGCTAATGATTACGGGAGTCTTGGGGTCTTTGTTTAGAAAGATGTATCTCAGGCCTTCAGGCAGAGGTTTTAGCTCTATGGAAGGTCGAGATGGCTTTTCTGATTAGTCTAAGCGAAACGGTTCATCTATCTCGGCTTCTTCTTCGATAAAGAACTCAGAATCTTCTTCAAAATCAGGCTGAGCCAACTCATAAAGAGTAGAGGTTCTAGCTTGATCGAGAAGATCTGGTTCTGGTGGTTGTTCGGCAATAGAATTTAATGCGCGAACGAAAGGTACTGAGTACTCTTTTCCACCGATTTGAGCATTAAAGTGCTCTTGACATGGTCCTTGCAAGACAAGTATGGACCACGGTTGTCCTAAGAAGACGTCAAAAAGGACTACATCAAAAATGTAGAAATCTAAGACCATGTCCGCTCCATCTACTTGGATGGGGACCATCTTTAGGATTCCTTCACTTTCCAAGATGTCACCATTTGGGTCTCTTAAACACCGTTTAGTTGGTTGTCGTTGAAGGTCGGGGAATGTTCTGGATATGTAATTACTAGCAAGAACATTAATTCCCACGACAGGGTCGTAAAAGGCAAAGGCCCTTTCTCCCCTAATTCGATAATCTATTATGCTAGGTACTTTATCTATGCGAGGAATGTTTTCTGATACTTCGGCTTCCATTGTCCATTCATGACTCATGACTGCTGAAAGTTCCAAAAGACGTTCTCAGCTATAAATTCCATCAGAGGACTCAGGAAGTGGTTTGTCGGATGGGAGAGCTTGAACGGAGTAGTTCATAGCATTTCCGTAATCCTCAAACACATCATCCTCTATCTCGCCCAAAAATTCCAGAACAATTTCTCTCCCAGATGTGGACGGAATAGGTTCCGCTAAGTCCAGTGAGCTAGACTCGGGCTCTTCTTGTTGTTCTACAGTCGAAACTTGGGTTTCTATGACTTCTTCCTCAGGGATTTCATTGGAAACTCCAGTATAAGGAATATTCTCGAGAATTCTATCAAGAACCTCCTTTCCACCTCGTGGAGAAAGATGAAGAAACGCTCCACCTGACGAATGACCAAGGTGAAGAGCGCTTTCTTTCTCTAGACCAACATAAAAATGCTGAAGGAGCACTGGATCAGGTATGGCTAAATCGGCTCCTGAATTGATTAAACCAATAAAATGGTCCCAAGCCTCCCCTAATGTCTCCTTTTCATTTTGTCTAAAGGTCAACACTTCTACTCGTAGTCGTACCACTCGGTGGACAGGGAAATACGTCAAGATAAACTTGGTCCGTAAAGTTCCCCAGTCTCCTCTGGCACTTCCCACGGTTCGAGCATGCCATGTTTTAGCTGCTCCCGTCAAAGTGAACGGAAACAGCTTCCACTTGACAGTGTCAGGTGAAATGCCCGAAATGTTCAAGCATGCACAAACTTGCTCAAACTCATGTAGATGTGTGTAGGGATTTTCTGATCCCGTAAAGATGCTCTCCTGAACTTTGTTAATAAAGTCAGGGCGCAATTTGTAACTATCAGCATATATAGGTTGTGATGATAAATGTGGCTCTAATCGCGAACTCTTAGGAGCTGCGAATTGTAAGATAGATTGGTTCTCCATGCGGAGAGGGTAAAGATGATCCTAACTCTAGTCTCAAAAATCAGCTACCGTTCCCCGGCAACAGCGCCAGAAAAGCTTGTTGACACCTCGGGTGGCACGCAGAAGAAACTGCAAGCGCACGACTGTTAGTTGTAGCTTTTCACCTCAGAGTATTCCGGGGTATCGAATTCACGAGGAACGCGAAGTGATTTTGAGAAAACTAGGGGGGTAAGGATATCTAGGATAGATGGAGGGAACGGGCACTATCTACTTGGGTAGATCCTAGTTCTATTAGACTTCTAGTGATTTAAGTTCTTTACTAGTGTACTATGGGCGTACTAGCCTTTACCACTGACTTAGGTTGAACGCTAGGACAACGAGCCCTACTGTTAAACTAGACCAACTACGTGGTGGAATTCAAGGCGCACAGGGCTGTCACCACCTGCTTGCTACCACAGCTATCCGGGGGCCTAGCCGTATTCACTGGCAATATATAGCCTAAGTACCACACTTAATCTATATATTACTACTACTAGCCCTGTACTAGAACTAGAGCACTTGAAACTAATATCAAGCAATGAAAGGAACACACAAGTACTGAAAATAAATACTTGAAGATAAAATAGATACTAAGTTTCCAAAGTTGAAGCGCAGAGCAGAGAGAAGCAGAGGTCTCCGACAACTCCGGAACTCTCCAGACTTCTACTCTTCTCCTCTCTAGCTCCTCTTCTAGTGAGGCACTCACACTCTCTCTAATCTCTCTAGCATAGCAAGTGTGCTAATCTAACCAAATGGTGAGGAATGATGTGAGGCTCTGCGAATGAGAGCTCAAGGGGCCTATTTTATAGTGCCAGGAAGCTAGGGGGGTACTTATAGAGTGAGGGGGAGGTCGGTTAGGGTTTAGGGGTGGCGCCCGCCACCAAACCCTGGCGCCCGCCACCTCTCTGCCATCCAATGCAACCGCCATCCATCCAACGGTCTTCATTTGCTCTCCCAAGTCGGTTTGATGGCCGGTTAGGGTTTAGACACGTGTCCAAAGCCCACTATCTAGGTGATACTCTTCTTAGCCCCCTTGGATCAAACCGCCTTAGTGTGCAATGGCCAAGATTTGAGCTTGAGGTGATTCCCACGGATCGATGACGTGGCTTGGGCCACTTTTGGCACGAATGACCTGGCGGCCGCTAGGAATAGGTGGCGGCCGCCACCTTACTCAGGCCCAAGTGGGCCAGAGTGGCTTGGCATTGCTCCTGGTGCTCTTGTTTGGCCCAAATTCCATTATTTCCTGCATTAAGATAAGAAACTATGCACATGTGGAAATAGGTTAGTTATAAACCAAATCTTCTACTTTTTATGTTGTTTTAAGCACCATCAACACCTAGCGAGAGCATAGAAAGTTTATTCGCTCACTTTGAGGTGATTGTCAACAGGATGAGGGCTAACAAGGAGTTGTTGCCTTACGACGATCATGAGAGGGCTCTCAAGCTTATTCATACTCTCGATCGGTCAGTGTGGGACTCTAAGGTTGAGGCAATCATCGAATCATCTAACTATGAGACTCTCACTTGCGACGAGCTCTTCAGTAAGCTCAAGTCCAGTGAGATTGATGCCATGGCGAGGGCTTCTTATGAAAATCCTTCTGGCCCGTCGATGGCTTTGGTTTCTGGCTCTTCTGCTAACCCCTCTGGAGGCTTTGCATTGTCTTCTTTTCTTTCTGTCATAGAGGAGTAGCTGGAGTTCATGGGAGAAGACGAGTTGGCTCTGCTTGCCAACCTGTTCTCGCGTTTCCACAACAACCGCATGAACCGTCGCCGCGGAGGGAGTCGAGTTGGATGCTATGAGTGCGGCGACTTGAACCACTTGATCGCCAACTGCCCAAAGAAGAACAAGCAAGCTTTTGGCAAGGGCGACTATGGCCACAAGTACGACTCTAGCAAGCGCAAGGAGAAGTACGTCCCCGCAAAGCACAAGCAGAAGGGCGGCTTCAACAAGGAGTACATTAAGGAGAAGTACTTGGAGAAGGCCCAAGCCAAGCAGCGTGCCTTCTTCGCCATGCTCAGCGACGTCAACGACTCGGACAACGACTCCACTGCATCAAGTGATGATAAGTCCAAGAAGAAGATCGAGGACAAGCTGAATGGTCTTTGCTTCTTCGCCGACGACGAGGGCTTCTGCACCATGGCCCTCGGCGATGAGGTCGACAGCAAGCTGGAGGAGATCCCTCGGAACGACGATGACGATGACTCCTCCTAGGTATCTCAGACTCCCGATGAACTCTCTGTTGAGGTCGACAAACTTACTGCTGCTCTTCTTAGTCAAGACAAGTTGTTGAGGCTTGCTGCTAGAGAGAGGAAGGAGTTTAGGCAGAAGTGGGAGGATGCCGTGAAGGAACTTGAGTCTGTCAAGTCCACCACTGTAGTCACCGAGGAGGATGAGTGTGAGATGTGCATGACTGACCTTCTCACTTTGAGGAGGAAGTATGTTGCTTTTGTTGGAGAGGTGGATGAGCTTAGGGCTAGACCCGTGTTGCTGGGTGCGTGCAAGTCTTGTGCAGGCTTGCAATCTAAGAAGAATGCCAAGATTGTGTCTCTTGAGAAGGCCAGCCCAGGTAGCACTTGTGTGTCTAGGTGCCTTGTGTGAGTGTTTGGAGATGGAAATTGCGAATGTGAAGCATGACAAGATGCAAACCGAGGAAGAAAACACATACCTTAGGACCATCTTGTCATGGGTGTCTTGTGGTGAGCCACAGCTTGGCTTGATGATTGCCCAATTCAAGCGTGCTGCTGGAGGCCCAGGTGTTGGTTTTGCTCAGGGTGTAGAGAGTTCTGCCTCTTTCGGGAAGATTTGTGAGTTTAGTGGTCTTATGCCGAGTGAGAAACCCAACTCCACCATTACTCCCAAATTGACCAAGATTCCACCCAAAGAGCCTCTCAAGCCTAACACCAAGGATGGTGTGTTTGTGGAACCTTTAAGAGCTCCACCCAAGAAAGAAACATGTGCTCCAAAACCAAACCACCTAAGGAACAAGCTAGATACCATGCCACCTATCCAAGAGGAGCTCATGCCACAAAAGAACCAATGATCCACACCCAATACCGTGAGTACCAACAACTCCTATGAGAGCGGTGAGGTACCATTGTGAGCACTGTGGGAGAGATGGACACTTGAGGGAGTTTTGCTTTCGGCGCAAGAGAGAGGAGCGTCGTGCAAAGGAGATGAACAACACTGACATGTACCATCCTCTCCATGGTGTACATGCGCCGAAGATTCAAAGGAGGGTTGCTAAGCCTAGAGGTCCAATGCCTCAAGGTCCTAAGCCACGTGGAGGTTTTGCCCGGTGGGATCCTATCTTGGTTGGCTATGGACCCCGTGGCGGTGGCTTTGTTGTTGAGCGTTACCCCCATCGCGTTTTGACTATCACGATGGACACTCTTCCCTTAGCGAACCACGTTTTCCTGTGCGTGGTAATCGCTTTCCCTGTAGGCGTGCTAGGAATGGTTTTTAGACTGACCGTTATTTTGAGCAGCCGGGACAACACTGGTATTCTTCCTGTTTTACTCACCCTAGTGTTGGACCGTATGCTCACCCTATGTCTTTTTATTGATGTAGGTAAGTAGATTGGAGAACGTTTGGCTTGTGCATTCCGGATGCTCAAGGCTTATGACCGAAAACTCCAAGTGGTTCTCCAGTCTTAGTCCAGTCACCGAAAAGGAGTTTATTACTTTCGGTGACAATAGCAAAGGTAAGGTGCTATTCCATGGTTCTGTGCGAGTTAATGAGCATTTTGTCCTTCGTGATGTTGCTCTTGTTTCGAACTTGCATTTTAACCTTCTTTCTGTTTCACAACTTTTTGAGGATGACTATGAGATTCGTTTTAAGCCGAATCTTAGTCGTATTTTAGATCCTCAGGGCAATCTTGTATGTTTGATTTCGCCCTTTGGGAATTTCTTTCGTGTGAATTTCTCGGAGTCTTTTGGCATTTCTCGCTGTCTTTTGGCTGGATCCTCCTCTGATCTTTGGAACTGGCATAGGAGACTTGGTCACTTGAGCTTCGACTTGCTTGCAAGGCTAAGTTCACTTGGCTTAATCTGAGGATTTCCCAAGTTACACATGGAGAAGGATCTTGTTTGCCATTCTTGTAGACATGGGAAAATTGTTGCTGCTCCCCACCATCTTGTGAATCAAGTTATGACCAAGCGCCCTGGAGAGCTTTTGCATATGGACTTTGTAGGTCCGGCTCGGGTGAGCTCGGTTGGTGGGAAGTGGTATGTGCTTGTTGTTGTTGATGACTTTTCGAGATATTCATGAGTTTTACTTTTAGCTGAGAAACTAAGACTTTCTCTTTTATTCGCAATCTGATTTTGTTTCTTCAGAATGAGTTCCCTAAGAACTCGATGAGAGCTATTCGTAGAGATAATGGTTCCGAGTTTAAGAACTCAGATTTTGAGAAGTTTTGTAACTCTCTGGGTTTAGAGCATCAGTTTTCTTCCCCTACACACGGCCACAAAATGGTGTTGTAGAGAGGAAAAATCGGACCCTTGTAGAGATGGCCAGGACGATGCTCGATGAGCATAGGACTCCTAGGCGGTATTGGGCCGAGGCTATAAATACTGCATGCTATATTTCCAATCGCATTTTTCTCTGTGCTTTATTGAAGAAGACCTCTTATTGAAGCGACGCAAAGTGAGTTATTTTAGAGTTTTTGGTTGCCACTGTTTTATACTTAAGAAAGGAAACTTGGACAAGTTTGAGTCTCGCTCTTCTGACGGTGTATTTTTGGGTTATGGTAATCATACTCGTGCATATCGTGTACTTAACCTTGATACTAACCGAGTCATGGAGACATCCGATGTAACCTTTGACGAGACCATGCTTTGTCCTTCTTCTAGATTTGAGCATGTAGGTGATCACGAGGTCGGTGAGCCTGTTTTTGATGATGAGGAAGATGGAGCTAAACAGATGGATGACCCAGATCTTCCTCCACCTGCTATTCCTTTGGGATCGACTTCGACGACTACTCGCGGCCCTGACCCATCTTCTTCCACTACATGGGGGCCGGTCGATCCACCACCTCGGGGCTTGCTAGTGATACCCGAGGAGGCACCAACTACTGTTGAGGGGGAGGCCACTTCAGCTAGGGAGGCACCACGACACATCCAGGGCTAACACCTGTGACACTCCAGTGTCAAGCACTGCATTAGGAACTACATTTAGCTACTAAAACCCATAAGCAATGCATTGCATCATTTCCTGTGCATGAAAGTGCTTCTTGTCCTTGGTTTATTTATTTGGATTATTGATCTCTATTGGACTTGATGGTCTAAATGGATTTCTGACTTGGCAAATAATTTTATAAAATAGAATATTGAGTCTAATACTCTTTATATTGACACCTTGATCTAGTTCAAAATGGTTTGACAAATAAAAATGTGAGAATAAATGACTTATAACTCAAGATTTGGCTTTATTTCTGTGAGAGTTTGAGAAAAGGCTTTTCAGCAGAAGTGTCTTATATGAAAGTTGTAGAGAAAATTATTTTGAGCAACTTTTATTTTTGGGTCAAAGCCTAGTTTGGAGTTTTTGAAACTGTTTTTGAATGGTCAAAGTTTGAAAAGTTTTTGGAAAAAGAAAAAGGAAAAATGATTTTTCCCGGCGCTTCACTTTCGGCCCGTTCGGCCTTTCTCCGGCCCAGGCCCGCCCCGCGCACCACGCGCGCTCGCCGCGCCGCTCGCCCGACCCGCGGCCGCGCCGTACGCTGACGACGCGGCCACGTGGCCGTTCTTCCCTGCCACGAATCCATCCCGCCACTCCGCGCGCGATCTTCTTCCACCGGAGCACGCCAGCGATCTCCCTCACCCTCTCCGCGTGCGCCTCGCCTGCCGAGCCCCCTCGCTGACCGCGCCCTGCCTCACCCCCGCGCCGCCGTGGCCCCCGCCACGTCCGGCCGTCCGCCCGCTCCGCCGAGCAAAACCCGAGCGTCTCCCTTCGCTCCCTCACTCGCCCACTCATTCGCACACACCGCCTGCCCCCTCTCCCTCTCCTCTCCCGCGAACGCGCCAAGCACTTCACTGCTCGCCACCGTTCGGCACCAAAAGCCCGCACCACCGTTCCATCCTAGCCGAGCCACCGCCGACCGATTAACTTCGGCCAACACTCCGCCATCACCCGGACCACACGGTGCGCAACTCCGCGCCATCCGCCGAGCTTCACCGACACCGGAACTCGAGAAGCGCCGCCGTGGTCGCCATCAGCGCCGCCCGGAGCCCGAACCAGTTCCGCACCACCCCGAGCTTTGCCACCTACCTCCTTCGGCATCAAGCTTCGTCAGGCCAAGGCAAGGTGAGAACACACCTCCGCGAGGTCTCTAACGGCCTCTAGCCTCCCACTCTTGCCCGACCGAGCGCCATGGACGCCGCCATGGCCGCGCACGTGGTCCAGCTGCACCGGAGCTTCACCGGCCGATCCAACCCTTCTAGTAGCCTTCCTAGGGTTCACATAAGCTATCGCCCCCGTTAATTTGGCCGACGACCGCCGAAAACGGCGTAGCCATGCGTCACCGCCGCCGCCGTCCACCATCGCTCGCCACCGGCGAGCTACGGCCATGCACTGGCCCGACCATCACCACCACTCGGTCCGCCTCGTCATGGGGAACACGCCGAGCACCATCTCACCGCCGGCGACCTCACCGCCGGCGAGAATCGCACGATCAACCCCTTCCCCTGTTTTCTCTCTCTGACCAGTGGTCCCGTGACCAGTGGGTCCCATGCGTCAGCCACCCTGCGGTCCATGGACCAAGTCCACACAGGCAGCCGGAAGAGTTAAATGATTTTTCCTTTTGTTTTATTTCCTAGAAAAAAGCTTATTATTTTTGTGTAGCATGATTTAAAAGTCCAAATGTGATGCTTTCAGTTTGGGTAGTTTTCTCATGAGTAGATCTATCATGGAAAAATATGAAAGTATTTTTGGTGAAAGTTTATATTACTGTTTTCATTTAATTCAGATTATGTGCTTTTGTTGAGATAAATGGATTTATATGTTTTCTTGTCGAGTTCATTCATGGTAAAATTTGTGTAGGTTCCCTATCATGTTAAGTACGTGTGAAAATGTGTGAGGCACTGTTTGTGTAGAAAAAGTGTCTGTTAGGGTTTTAAAGTCCTTTTTGGCTGTTTCCTTGGAAAAGTGTTAAGGTGCTTTATATGTAAAATAAAAGATGGGAAAATTTGTGCAGTCTCTTTGTGTGATGTTCCAGTTAGGAAAAATGTTAAGCATAAGTGTATATGGAAGAATGTGAAGTTGCTTTACAAATGTGCTTTTCTGTGTTTTTCTTAGGAAATTCATGTAGAAAAGATATAAATTTTCTGTTTATGGAGCTTCCTTGATAAATATGAAATATGAAGTAGAATCTGGGAAAAAATGACAAAGAGGATGTCACCCTTTTTCAGTAGGGTTGTAGTTCAAGGGTTTGTTTTGGCATAAACTTGTTTATTGTGTGTATGTTGATATGTTCATGCTTAGGCAGTGAGTTTTCAACAGTAGAGTGGTTATGAATAGGTGAAGTTAGGAAAATATGAAACCTGCTGTTTGACACTTTTCATGAGAAGAGTTAGTTCAAAGTACCTTTTGAGCAGTTTATTTCATCTTTTTGTATGTGTTGTTCTATATTTTATTTCTGGCTGAAAATTGTTCAGTGAAGTCTAGTTAGTGTTAGTTACCTTCTAAAATTTTGTGGATTTTTCTGAGTCAAGAAAAATGCACTGCAGTTCAAACCTGATTCTTTGAATAAATAAATAGGAATAGTTGAAATAATGGTTTTGTTTATGTGATAATCAAGTAGTTTACCTCAATGTCCAAAGTTGTTCAACAAGTTGGTTTTGTTGGTTTGCAAAAAAATGATACTTTTCATACCAACATCTTGCACCTGGCATTATTTAATTATGTACCGCATTGCAAAAAGGATCGCCCCCCCCGGAGCCCAACCAGGAGCCGGAAGTAACGACGAGCAGGAGATACCGGAGCTGCCCAGGACGAGGAAGTCGACCCCGAGCCGGAAACTAACCTGCCTGAGTGCCCCTCACGCGGCCTCAGTCTTTTCCCAGGCAAGCCCCGGAGCATTTTAAGTCTCCCCCAGCTTTTATATTAATTCACTTGAGTATTTTATATTGTGATGCATTAGATATAGGAGTTGATTGAATCCTAAATTGCTGCATTACCCTTCCTTGATTATTGTTTACTCCTACCTTGTCATCCTGTCACTTATTTATATGTAGAATTGCTTAGCTTGCTTAATAAAGTAGTAAAGAAAGGATGTTCCCGTAATACCCCTGGTGGGTATTTACCGGATCACGGTTGGCTATATTTGCTATCATGGAAAAGAACCTGAGTAGTAATGAAATACGACCAACTGGAAGGCAAGACACAAGTTTGGAAACTTGGGGCAGTCCGTCCGTTGGATCGTGTAGGTTTGTATCGATGTTGGCCCTCGTTCATTTTTGAACGCGCCCTTTTACTTAGGGATATGTCAGTGCTATAATGATCGACCCCAAAGCCGGTTAGAAGCTGTTCGGGCCGGTCTCAACCCGTGTGGAACCCTCTAGTATTGAAACACGATCTGCCTCGGAATGACCATCGTATAGTTCCAATTAGGTGGTCCGTGCTGTGAGCCGCGACGATTACCACCACGAACAAGCATCAAGCAGTTACCCAATGCATGGACCCGACGGGGAAAGTGTGGGTTGGTATTAAAGGTCTTTCACCAGCTGGTTTGGAATTCGATTTGAGTCGCCGTCTCTCCCGGTTAGTGGGAAACTATGGCGAGCTTCACCACGATACAACTCCATGTGATATTTTAAAGGTTCAACTAAAATATGGAGAAGTCAACTGGATATGGTTATATTATTGCTTGCTAGACTCAAGTGGATGTATTAGTTCAGGTGCAAACCTAGATTAAGAGGTAGGTATAAACTGACAGCTCACCAATGTCATTAAATATTCCTTCGCTTAATCTAAGCTTTTCGCAACTTAAGATCCCAGCTCCACCAAAAGCCTTGCATACCCTTGGTGTCTTTATTTTCAGTTGGACGGGTAAGTCTAGCTGAGTACATTCCCGTACTCAGGGTTTATTCCGTTTGTTGCAGATGGCCAGGTGTACTATGGCTATTGTAAGCACTGCCTCTACCCGGTTGAGGGTGATGAGGAGTAGGCCAAGGGCAGGGTCGTCAAGAAGCTTCCCTTTCTCTTTTGTCGGACTGAGACTCCTAGTGGCACACTATCTGAAAAAGGAGGAGTGAGTTGTGTTGAGTTAAGATATCAAACAATGTTTTATTGGACCACATGTGTGGTGGTCGTGTTTCAAAACTGATTTAAGCTTCCGCACTTTTAAAACCCAGTATTGTAATAACTCTGTTTTAATTTCGCACTCTAATGTTTAAATTCGGTTCCGTTTAACTGTGATGTTCCTTACGAATGTAATACTTGAACGATGTGATCCTGTATGTTGTAATGTTTTTGAAATCCTTCGAGATTTCCGGACTACCGGGGTTATATGGGTTCAAGTATGAGTCGATGTCAGACGGATTTGACTAAGACGGTACTTGAGCTCTTATAATCAGGGCGGTTCCGTGACAGCTGGTATCGGAGCATGGTTCAAGTTATTTCATCCGACATGAGCTATTTTTGAACTAAAATGGGTATTTCAAAACTATTTTCAATTATTAAGTGTGCCCAGTCTCGTCCTTAAGCCTATACTAGGATTCAGGTGGCTTAACTGCTAACAGGGTTCAGGGTTTTGCTTCATGCTGGATCTTTATTTGCTGGTCCATTCTCGAGGGAAAAGAGAATGTGTCGATCGCGAAAACATGCATAAAATGATTTTGTAAGATATGAGAGCATGATCGTCCAACCGTCGGTCTAGGTGAGAGTTCTTATACCAAGTATGTGCGAGCTCCACGCAAACACATACGAGGGTATCAATGTTTTGGGTATGTTTTATGGATTGCAGCATGGTGTTTAGTGTTGGCTTCTATGTATTCGTACTTATGAGACCATACTCCATTGTCTTTACCATTGGGACTGCTTTGGGCTGAAATGAATCTTCTGCAGGTACACTAACTACGTGATCGAGTAGATGACGCCTGAGAGATCGTTCTTGCCACCGACTAGAACGTTAGGACTTACGAGTCACTATTAGGCGTGAGAATGTAAGTACGATCATGCATCATGTTTATCTTCTTGCATTTACATTACCTCCCCTTACTTAAAAGTTGTCCCTTTTCTATAAAATTTGCGAACTTAATAAGCGTCTCACGCGAGTTCGAAACCCTTTTGTTTCTACAAATGGCCCGGACTAAGTTGACTGCTCGCAAGGCCACCGGAGGCAGAGGAGTTCCACATCACCGCTTGGCCACCAAGTTGACCAGGAAGACGTTTTTGACCTACTTTGGGTTGCCGACCATCCTATGGAGGATTCTGCAGGCCGTGGGCTATGAGGAGGGGCAGGAGCCCAAGTACTCCTGGTAGAAAGAGATCTATGAGCAGGATTCGTTGGTCATGGTGCAGATCAAGGTCAAAGCCTTGTCTGCCAAGCCACACTAGTCAGGATGGACAGAAATCACCAGGGGCAGTTGCGCCAAGGATGCAGCTAACCGGGCAGCATATCTAGTGTTGAAGGACATCATCGCCCGTTTTCCCGCCTATCTTGCTATTCCGATGGCAGGAGTGTTCCCTCGTGGATCACCTTTTCCATTGCTCTGGGGCAGACCTTGGAGTCAGTCTTGATCGGGATTCCCGAGGAGAGGTTCTTCTGTGAGACATCTGCGATGAGCGCCACCGGAGCTTTGGTGGGTGTGTGTGAGAGTCTGGAGCACAGCCTTGAGAGCGTGTCCTTCACCCTTGCCGCCACCTACCAGAGCAAGAGGAAGCTGCAAGAAGAGTTTGACGCCGAGGTAGCCCATCTACAGGAGAAGATCCACCAGATCACTCTTGAGCGTGACGATGCACGTGCCACCGCAGGTGCAGAGACCACCGCCAGAACCCTCGCTGAGCAGATGTACCTGACAACATCCCTACAGCGGGACGAGGCCCGCACCGCGCTTGATCAGCTCAGAGAAGGCGCCCATCAACTGATACAGCAGATACATCACTAGCAGGCCTACATCGACCAGCTCCATGAGGCTGTTCACCAGATGCATCACGCCGCACAGGAGGCCACCGCCCTAGCAGCTGACGAGGCCCCTGCAGATGATGCCAGGAGCCCCAGGACGGGATAGTGCTTGGTCGAGAGCCTTCTTCAGACGACGAGGACCACGCCGACGAGCTGATGATGGATGCCGATGAGGAGGACGCTGCATCCGCCGCAGGAGACGCCTGAGCGTTAGCTTCGCTAGGAGTCGTTTTCTTTTGTATAGCTTGAGCGTGCTCGCTGATGATGTAACACCCAGACATGTGTTGGTTTTATGTTTAAGTTGTATGATGTTATGTATGGCTTTCGAACAAAGTCCAGACTTCGATCTGGCACCTTTTATGGAAATCCGTCGTTTGCATGTCTAATTTCGAGCAATTATTCTGTGATGTTGTATGGAAATGAGTACTTATACTTGGTCGTGTGCTAAATTTTTGAATTATGTATAGCGCAGTATTTATTCATGATCAATGTGACATCACCTAATGATTGCTTATTAATGGGATATGTAGATGACGGCACCCACTCGCAGCCAACGTGGACAGGGGTCTGGACAGGAGGAGAATCTGCCACCACCCCCACAGGCACCAATGACGTCGGATGCGTTTTTCGGCCAATTTCTGGGCAGTCAGAGGAACATGGAGGAAATGCAGAGGCACATGGAGGCCACCCTCCGCAATATCGCTAACAACACTGCGCAGCAGCATCAGCAACGCCAAGGACCAGAGCCCAACCAGTACAGCTCCTACCGTGACTTCTTGGACACTCGTCCCCCTGTGTTCAAGGAAGTCACCGAGACGCTTGAAGTAGATGAGTGGCTCAACTCCATCACCCAGAAGTTCCGCCTGCTTCGCTTGACTGAAGAGCTTAAGGCGGAGTATGCCGCGCACATGTTGGAAGGACCCGCAGGTCTATGGTGGTCCCAGTACCGCGCATCCCTGCCAGCTAATGCACCAGTCACTTGGGACCAGTTTTCTACTGCTATGCGCAACCACTACATCCCTAGTGGTTTGATGGAAATGAAGGTCACAGAGTTTATGAGGCTATCCCAAGGAACCAGGTCAATGTCTGAATACCTCCATAGCTTCAATAACCTATCTCGCTATGCTCCAGATTTCGTCAACACGGAATCCAAGAAGATCACAAGTTTCAAGCGTGGCATGAGTGCCACCATGCTCTCCAAGAAGGGAAACAGTCACCGCACCACCTTCAGTGACTTTGTCAGTGACTGCCTGAACCAAGAGGCGAATGACAGTAGGCTGGCGACAGAAAACCGCCGTCATGCCAACGAAGGAGGTTCATCTCAACAAAGGACCCCTTTCGGAGCACGCACCCCGTACCGCCCGCCAGTTGCAGGAGCAAGGTTCCGTCCCCCGCAGCGGAAGATAACTAACAACCACTCCCACCCGAGTTTCCAGAAGCCCTACACCGCTTCCATGATGCAGAACAAAGCAAAGGCAGGAGGTTCAGGAGGTGCCAAGACCCCGTACGTGATTGGACCATGCTATAACTGTGGTCAGACCGGACACCTATCACGTCAATGTCCTCGGCCAAAGAAGCAGTACACCCAGCCTCCACCTCGTACAGGCCATGTGCACTTCACCACCGTTGAGGATGTGCCAGAAGGAGAACCTGTCACCGCTGGTACGTTTCTTGTTAACCAGTACCCCGCAGTTGTGTTGTTTGATTCCGGAGCATCGCATTCTTTCGTAAGTGAGAATTTTGCTATAAGAAGTAATCTCGGGTTAGTAGAGTTGGATCGGGGATATCAGATAAGTTCTGCCGGAGCTGTTCTATCCGTCTGTAAAATGGCTAAAGGAGTGGAAATGACTTTTGGGGATAAAAAGGCCATAGTGGATCCCATAGTAATCCCTGGTCTAGGTTTGGATGTAATCTTGGGTATGGGTTGGATGAAACTCTGGAAGGTCAATCTTGACATTTCAGAGCGAGTAGTTTCCATGGTTAGTCCCCGGAGTGGGTCTTCTTTTCGGTTTAAGTTACCCCGAAACCCCCATGAGATCGGAGTGTTGTTCAATATCACAGCCAAGCCGATAGCTGAGATCCCAGTAGTGTGTGAGTTTCCAGATGTCTTTCCTGATGAGTTGTCAGGGCTACCACCAGATAGGGATGTGGAGTTTGCTATAGAGTTAATCCCTGGAACGGCACCCATTTCTCGGAGGCCGTATAGGATGCCAGCTAACGAGCTAGCAGAACTCAAGGCTCAGTTGCAAGAACTTTTGGATAAAGGCTTGATACGTCCTTGTTCGTCACCTTGGGGATGTCCCGCCATCTTTGTGAAAAAGAAGGACAAAACGTTAAGGATGTGTCTGGACTACCGACCGCTTAATGCAGTAACTATAAAGAACAAATATCCCTTATCCTGAATTGACGTCTTGTTCGATCAGTTATCAAAGGCAAAAGTGTTCTCCAAGATTGACTTGAGGTCAGGCTACCACCAGATCAAGATTAGAAGGGAGGATATACCAAAAATAGCTTTCTCCACCAGATATGGACTCTATTAGTATCTAGTTATGTCTTTTGGACTGACAAATGCGCCGGCACATTTCATGTATCTGATGAATTCCGTCTTCATGCGTGAGTTGGATAAGTTTGTTGTGGTGTTTATTGATGACATTTTGGTATACTCTGAAAATGAAAAGGATCATGCTGAACATCTACGAGTCGTCTTAGCTCGACATCGAGAGCACAAGTTGTATGCTAAGTTTAGCAAGTGTGAGTTTTGGTTAAAGAAGGTACCCTTTCTCGGACACGTCCTTTCAGAAGAAGGAATTTCTGTGGATCCCACGAAGGTACAGGAAGTTATGGATTGGCAAGCACCCACTAACTGACATGAGGTACGTAGCTTTCTAGGATTTGCTAGATACTACCGTCGGTTCATTCCGGATTTCTCAAGGATCGCAAAACCGATGACTCGTCTAACTCAGAAAAACAAAAAGTTTGAATGGACTCCAGAGTGTGAGGCAGCATTTCACACTCTACGAACCTTGTTGACTTCGGCGCCAGTTTTGGCTCAACCAAATTTGGAGGAACCTTTTGATGTGTTTTGTGACGCATCAAAGATTGGACTCGGATGTGTGCTTATGCAGAACGGAAGAGTTATAGCATATGCTTCGCGCCAGTTGCGACCACATGAAGAGAATTACCCGACTCATGATTTGGAATTGGCAGCCGTAGTTCATGCGCTCAAGATATGGAGGCATTATCTTATGGGTAACCTATGTCATGTGTACACAGATCATAAAAGTTTGAAGTATATCTTCACCCAGCCAGAGTTGAATATGAGGCAGAGGAGATGGTTAGAGTTGATTAAGGATTACAACCTAGAAGTGCATTACCACCCTGGAAAAGCAAATGTAGTAGCAGATGCCTTGAGTCACAAGACTCATTGCAACTCCTTACAACCACTGTTGGAAGATGGATTCAACCTTATGCACCCCGTTGTGCTAAACAACATCACCATTCAGTGCACCCTGGAGAGTGACATCATTGAAGGACAAAAGATCCATGAAGAAATCTGTCAAATCAAGAAGATGTTGGGAACCAGTAGTTCATTGAACTTTAAAACAGATGAATAGGGAATTTTATGGTATAATCAAAGATTGGTTGTTACCGAGAACACAGAGCTGAAAGAAAGAATTCTGAATGAAGCTCATGATTCAAAGTTGTCTATCCATCCAGGAAGCAGTAAGATGTACCAAGATCTGAGAACAAGGTATTGGTGGTCAAAGATGAAGAAAGAAGTTGCAGCTTATGTCGCAAGGTGCGATACTTGCTGTAGGATAAAGGCTATACACCTAAGACCTGCCGGATTGTTACAACCTTTGTCAATCCCACAATGGAAATGAGAAGAGATTAGCATGGATTTCATCACAGGTCTTCCAACCACTCAAAAGGGACATGATTCTATCTGGGTTATTGTGGATCGTTTATCCAAAGTAGCTCACTTCATACCAGTCAAGACTACACACCGACCTCATCAGTATGCAGACCTGTACATTCAGAACATCTTGAGGTTGCATGGAGTTCCAAAAAGGATTGTTTCTGATAGAGGACCCTAGTTCATAGCGCGTTTTTGGGAATAGTTGCACAAGGAGTTAGGGACTAAGTTGGTAAGAAGTTCCGCTTATCACCCACAAACCGCAGGACAAACGGAAAGAGTAAATCAAATTCTGGAAGATATCCTCAGGGCTTGCGTTCTATCCTCAGGAGAATCATGGGAGAAGTGGTTACCCCTCGCAGAGTTCTCATATAACAATAGCTACCAAGAAAGCATAAAGATGGCACCGTTTGAAGTCTTATATGGACGAAGATGTAGAACCCCAGTAAATTGGGTCGAATTAGGAGATCAAGAATTTTACAGGTCAGATTATGTAAAAGATGCCGAGGAGATTGTGCAAACAGTACAACAACATATCAAGGCCGCACAATCCCGACAGAAAAGCTATGCTGATACACGAAGGAGACCCTTGGAATTCCAAGTAGGAGAATATGTTTACCTTAAGGTCTCGCCCATGAGAAAGGTCCAACGTTTTGGAATTAAGAAAAAGTTAGCACCCCGATATGTGGGACCATATCAAATCATAGCCAGAAAAGGGGAAGTAGTCTATGAAGTGCAGTTACCCCCAGAGATGAGCGCAGTCTTTCCCGTGTTTCACGTATCCCAGTTGAAAAAGTGTCTTCGAGTCCCGAAACAAGAAGAAGTTCGGATCCCAGATGTTGCTATTAGATCAGATCTGGAATACTATGAACAACCTCAGGAGATAATGGATACCAAGACGCGAGAGACTCGAAACCGAACAGTGAAGACTTACAAGATTCTCTAGAGAAATCACGGACCCAATGATGCAACTTGGGAAACCGAAGAGTACTTGCGCGTAAATTACCCCGCTTTTGTTAAGAAGTGGTACGTAACTCAAAATCTTGGTTCGAGATTTCTTTAAGGTGGGAAGGGCTGTTACACTCCAGTGTCAAGCACTGCATTAGGAACTACATTTAGCTACTAAAACCCATAAGCAATGCATTGTATCATTTCCTGTGCATGAAAGTGCTTCTTGTCCTTGGTTTATTTATTTGGATTATTGATCTCTATTGGACTTGATGGTTTAAATGGATTTCTGACTTGGCAAATAATTTTATAAAATAGAGAATATTGAGTCTAATACTCTTTATATTGACACCTTGATCTAGTTCAAAATGGTTTGACAAATAAAAATGTGAGAATAAAATGACTTATAACTCAAGATTTGGCTTTATTTCTATGGAGTTTGAGAAAAGGCTTTTCAGCAGAAGTGTCTTATATGAAAGTTGTAGAGAAAATTATTTTGAGCAACTTTTATTTTTTGGTTCAAAGCCTAGTTTGGAGTTTTTTAAACTGTTTTTGAATGGTCAAAGTTTGAAAAGTTTTTGGAAACAGAAAAAGGAAAATCGATTTTTCCCGGCGCTTCACTTTCGGCCCGTTCGGCCTTTCTCCGGCCCAGGCCCGCACCCCGCGCGCTCGCCGCGTCGCGCGCTCGCCGCGCCGCTCGCTCGACCCGCGGCCGCGCCGTACGCCGACGACGCGGCCACGTGGCCGTTCTTCCCTGCCGCGAATCCATCCCGGCCACTCCGCGCGCGATCTTCTTCCACCGGAGCACGCCAGCAATCTCCCTCACCCTCTCCGCGTGCGCATCGCCTGCCGAGCCCCCTCGCTGACCGTGCCCTGCCTCGCCCGCCGCGCCGCCGTGGCCCCCTGTTGGTATAAATTAATGCACACTCTACTTTATCCGCAAGCGCACAGATAAAATCTACCGATGTAGCACTTCACCGGAGTAACCCAGTTTTAATATCGAACCCAAAGGAACAGATAGCGATGAGTCTCAAGTGTATAACCCCTGAGTAACTAACAAGGTCGGAGAAGCTAAAAGTATAGAGTGGATCACTAAGGTTCTTGACTTGGCGAATGCGTTATCTCCTGTCGGTTTCCTTCTAGGGGAAGGAATTGAGGGCTGTTTTCTGATTGGGTCCCTGCGTGTTCACAATTCACCAAAGCTCGTGGAATTCATTAGTCTTAATCCCTATACTAAGGTGGAGTTTACATATCCATCCATTTTCATGCTTAATTGACCTTAAATAATAAGAGTTAATTAGTGTCAACAAGCTCCCCCACACTTAGACTTTTACTCGTCCTCGATAAAAGGTTGGATCATAAGATATCAAACATTAAGCTTTTCTGTGTTTTACCATAAAACCTTGAGAAGTTGGGAAATAGAACAGTTGAAACAGATCACCCTTTTCTTTTCAGCATAAGACATTGGAGTTTTTGGAATTTTGAAACAAGTCATAGCTTTCCTTCTCCTTTGGTAGCACTTCAATTCCTTACCAAAGCAATTTATTTGTGTGAAGCAGTTTTATGTTACTAAGTCAAAGGAGAAAAATACTATACTCTTAGATCAAGACATTAATCTTTTTAAACTTTGTCACTCTTGCTGGCATATTGTAATTAGAGGGACCATGGGCTATCTTCTTTTTCTCTTTATCATATTTTTATCATAATACTTTTCTTTCTCTCTTTTTCTTTTGAGGTATATCGGACACTTGTCCATTTTTCTTTCCTCATATTTCATACTTTTGCATAGCCCATGCCTCTAATACAATACTACTTCGAAAGAGTGAATCTTTCTTTTATTTGTAAGGATCTCGATCTTCAGAGCATAATAAATTTCTCAACAAAGAACTTAGTATTAAAGTAAACAATAATTGATTGATGTCTTTGGCAGGTAGCTTATTTACTACAAAGGAGAAGTGTTGCTAATCTCTTTTTAACCTTGCAAGTAAAATTCTCCAATGCTCATACTTTAAGAATTGAGCTCTCATTATTCTTCTATCATATTCCACAACAACTCTAGATAGTATGGGTTTCTTTAAATATCAGAACAGGTCTTTTCAGAAAGGATGTTTATGGGATTTTATACTATGAACATGTCAAATTCATCTTTCTTTAAAGTTCATGAATTGCTAGAATATGATTTTAATTTGAACAGAAGTTTAAACATAGAAAAATAGAATGTAGTAATTACATACCGATATGTGGACGAAGGAGGAGGCAAGGGGGTCAACCCCTGACCGACCGGTGGGGTCCACCAACCGGTCGGTTAGGCTTAGGGCCCAACCGCGGCCTGCTTCGTGGTGCGTGATCTTGGTAATGTTATATTCTATTCTGTGCAGCTTTGACGTTCGTTTTTCGGTAATTCTGTCGTCGTCTTCTCCCCCACACTTATTTTCTGTTTTCTGCTAATCCCAACATGTGGAGACAAGACATATATCCAAAATAACAAAATAAAAGGTAACTAAAACTTTATTGATAATTAAGGCACTTTCATTACACACTGAATTTAACTAAACAAAAACTCTTAACGAAACGAGACTTAAACACAAGACTCTGCAAACACAAGTGCCTTATTAAACTACTGATAAACTATCTCTCACTTCTCTCCCTCGAGCAGATTTGTTATTGTAGAGGCTACACTGACGACCTTGTCCTTTAAGCTAATGTGTTTAGTTACATATTCATGCATCGTAACAGCCATCTTTTTCGTAGTCTTGGCTAGAGAAGCGTATCTCTGCTTGAGTTCTAAATTATCTCTCTCAAGCTCTTCAATTCTGTCCCCGAGACGATCTAACTTGGTAGTCCTCTTGCGTTTAGCCGCGATATTAGGAGTGGTGGGTGCCCTTGTTACTGGTGGCGTGACCTTGATCTGTTCAGGGTGACCACGAACTCCCTCAAAGCGCGGGCGCGGATTTTTAGATGTGTATCTTACGACAGTGGGTTCTCCAAGCTTGTTCGTCTTCACCCCGACGAGTGTCTCGTTGGGTCTAGGAGGAAGGAGCAGGATCTCTTTGGTGACGGAGAAAGTCAGAAGTCTTCTCGCCGGCACTGCTTGGGCGTAGAAAGTTTGCTGATGATGCGACGAGGTTTCTTCTGGTGGAATCGTATCAATGGGTGTAGGCGAGTCAGCAAGAGCGATCTCCTTGGATGATGTTACGGCGAGGTCCTTGGATGCGGTGACAACAAGAGCCATCGAGTCGTCAGTGGGTTCGTTGAGGTCGATCCTAGGATAGGAGGCCATTAGTGCTGGTGGGAGGAGAGCTCTGTTGCTGCTGGTTTTCTGGGAGAGGTTGTAATGAATCTAGAGGCAGGCCTGGGGCTGGTTTTATAGCTGAGGAAGGTTGAATGATAGGCATGATAGGTTCGTTACGGGAATTATCGCTTCTACGGATCAGGTCACCAGAATGGGTACGAGAAAGAGTCGGGACACGTAACGAAAGAGGGAAGAGGGCGAGAGGCCTCCAGGGCAGACCGGTCGGTCTCCCTAGGAGACCGATCGGTCCCTCCCTGTGGGATCTTGTGGGTCCATCGCTCGTGGTGTCTTCAAACTTGATCCTAAGCCCAGAAAAATATATCCCCGATGCGCGAATTTATCGGAAAAATGACGATGGTGTAAATCTATGGGATATTGAAGAATTGGATGACATCCAACTCTTTAGAACTCTTTTTAGGTTCTAGAAAAATCTTAAGACATTGTCCGTTTACCTTGAATAACGTACCTTCGTCATTTTGAAGTGTAATGGCTCCATGTGATGAAGTGGCTTCCACCGTGAAAGGTCCTTCCCATTTGCTTCGTAGTTTTCCATGCCCGAATAATTTTACCCTAGAATTAAAAAGTAATACCTTGTCTCCTGGCATGAAGTTCTTCTTCTTGATTCTCTTGTCATGCCACCTCTTTGTTCTCTCTTTGTAGATCTTTGCGTTATGATATGCTTTTTCGCGCCATTCATCTAGTTCAGAGAGTTGCATTCTCCTCTTTACTCCGGCAGCTTCTAAGTCCATGTTCCATCTTTTGATTGCCCAGTGAGCTTTGAATTCTAACTCCACTGGTAAGTGACAAGTCTTTTCGTAGATGAGTTGATATGGAGACATTCCCAATGGTGTTTTGTAGGCAGTACGGTAAGCCCACAATGCTTCAGGTAGTCTATCTTTCCATTGTGTTCCCATCTCGTCAACTGTTTTCTGCAGAATATTCTTGATTTGCTTATTTGATGTTTCTGCCTGGCCACTTGTCTAAGGATGATAGGGAGTGGCAACATTGTGACGGATCCCATGATTTGTTAGATATTTATGAAAGCCTTTGTCAATGAAGTGGGTTCCTCCGTCACTAATTACCATCCTTGGCACTCCGAAGCGTGGAAATATTATCTCCTCGAACATCCTCTGAGAGTTTCTTGCATTAGCAGACTTGCATGGCACTGCTTCAACCCATTTTGAGATGTAGTCGACAGCAACTAGGATATACTCATGATTCCTTGATTTAGGGAATGGTCCCATGTAATCGATTCCCCAGACGTCGAAGAGCTCAATCTGAAGGTTGTTAGTGAGTGGCATGGCATCTCTGGTGTTGATGCTGCCGTGCCTTTGACATGACCCACATCTCCGGATGAAATCTTTTGTGTCTTGGTACATAGTTGGCCAGAAAAATCCACTTTGCCAGATCCTCGCATGTGTTCGGAATGCACCATAATGTCCTCCATATGGTGAAGAGTGACAACGTTCAATGATCTTGATTCCTTCTTCAGCTGGCACACATCTTCTGAGTAATCCATCAGAGCAAACTCTGAATAGATATGGATCATCCCATAGGTGGATTCTGCTCTCATAGATTAGCTTCTTCTTATTTGCTCCTGGTGGTACATACCCTGCAACTATAAAATTGACAATATCTGCATACCAGGGGTCAGATCTAGAGATTTGAAAAAGCATGTCATCCCTGAGTGAGTCATTTATAGGCAACTCCTGCGGATTTTCAAAATACATTCTAGACAAGTGATCAGCTACAGAGTTTTCTACTCCTTTCTTATCTTTTATTTCTAAGTCAAACTCTTGGAGTAACAAAATCCATCTTATCAAGCGTGGCTTAGCATCTTTCTTAGTGAGCAGGTATTTAAGTGCAGCATGATCAGTAAAAACAATCACCTTTCGTCCCACTAAATAAGATCTAAACTTGTCTATAGCAAAAACAACAGCCAGAAGTCCTTTTTCAGTAGTAGCATAATTAAGTTGAGGTCCTGATAAAGTTTTGCTGGCATAAGCGATTGCATGATGCTTTTTATCCTTATATTGTCCTAGCACAGCTCCTACAACAAAATCACTTTGCGGATACATGGGTGTATGCCGAGTCTCTGAGTGATGAGTGATTGTCAACGGGTTTGATCGCAGGGTCTTTGGCTTGTGTTGTGCAGGTGTCGAGCACGGAGACAGTGATCAAGGACAAGGTGAAGGTCAAGTTGAGACGGGTCGTGCCGACGGACCGGGTGCGGTGAAGGATGGGTGTGCCGTGCGGCGGACGTGCCATGCCGATGAACCGAGCGGTGAAGGGCGGACGTGAGGCTTGGACTGAGGGACCAGAGTGCCTGAGGATCAGCTGTGGTGGCTGGCAGCCTGGGACAGCGACAAGTGAAGACTTGCGGGGCACGATGTTGCTCGGGTCGAGGACCTGGGGACACGTGTCAGTGGACGGGGTGCACGGGCGGTGCATCCCCTCTACAGCTTCGGTTTGGTGGTAGAGCCAGGGAAAAACCATCAGATGGACGATTTCCAGGTTTGGGCCTCAAAACCTGGGCTCTGAGGGTTTGCTGAGTTTGGCCTCAAAACTCAGATGCTGGTGGGCTGGTTTCCCGGTTTGGGCCTCAAAACCGGGGGATAGCTGGAAAAGGCTGGTTTCCCGGTTTGGGCCACAAAACCGGGGGTGCAGAGCGATGGCGGCACGTGGCGGCAATCGGAAGGTTGCGTGGAGGCAACGCGGACGAGTTGTGCGGGCGTGGCCGTCGGATACACCTACCACCGAGTTGGTCCAGAATAACCTTAGGGTTTAGCTGTTTCGCTCTGTAATTAGAATAGAGAGGGGTAGAGTAGGAATTGTACTTAAACTAGAATTAGGATAAGTAGTCGGGGAGACACCCTCCGCCCCCTATCTCAGTTTTAGCCATCTCATTTGCTCTTGCTTCCTAGGGTTTCCTGCTCTCCCATCCCCTGCTGTAGCTAGCTGAGATCCGCAGAGAGACTCACCTCTGTGTACTGTTGAGTTGAGGAAGTGAGGCCGTATCCTCACCTTTGCGCTGCAAGATCATTGTGTCGATTCTCGTTTTGATTCGAGTTCGTTGTGTTCTTCACGTTCTTCGTTTCTCCGTGATTTTCCCGTCACTCGATCTCCCTCTCCGGTGCGTCTTTGCGAAATCCATTTGAACCATTTTGTTCGTATCATTGAGGAGGTCATTTCGACCAAAGGAATTCATCTAACTCCTTATGATCGAATAGATCGGGACGATTTCGTTTTCGTGGCGCTTTTTCCGTTCATCCACCTTCCCTTTTAATTTCCTGGTAATTTGGTTGATTTGAGCGGATGATTTCTTGGGGATAGTCTCCTAACTACCCCTTGATCATCTTCTCCAAGTTTGGGAACTTGGGATTTTGAGTTGGATCGGATTTGGAGGGATTTGGGAGAGGGGCGACCAAAATCGCCCTCTTTGTTCATCCGCGGACAGTCCGCCGGTGAACCGCGGACAGTCCGCGCGTCGGGGCCGGCCGCACCAGTGGCCTGACTTTGCGCTGTTGGAGCTGTGCGTTTTGAACTGCGGACAGTCCACCGGTGTTCCTCGCGGACAGTCCGGGAACCATCCAGGGAGTTTTCAGCAAGGTTGCTGTTTTGCATTTTCTGCCGGCGGACAGTCCGCCACCCAGACGCAGACAGTCCGGCCTTGGGCGGACAGTCCGGGACTCCAGGTCCGGACAGTCCGGGATCCTGCTGAGTGTTCCGGTTTAGTGCGTTTGCTCTCCCGGCTTGTTTGCTTGGTTTCCGGACTTCACGTTTGGCCCTAGAGTTGACTAAGGAACCTCTCTAGGTATCTTTGCTACTTGTTAGCATCGGTATTTGGGGATTTCTCGATGTAGCCGTCTATCTACGTTCGGGACTTGGTTTTTGAGGGGCAAACTTGTGCCGGTGCTTTTGGCGTTTGGTTTGCTATCGCTTTGTGGTTCTCCGCTGTGGTCCTAGGGATCATCCACCCTCTTCCAAGGGTCGTGAGCATCACGGTTTCAGTCGTTGCTTTTCGGGGTTGATTTTGGGACTCTTGGCCAAAGTTTCGGAAGAATTTTGATTGGCTCCCATTCACCCCCCCCTCTGGTCGCCTTGTTTGTGCTTTCTCGGTCCTTCAATTGGTATCAAAGCGGGTTAAGGATCTTCTACCTTAGCCGGTTCCAGATCCACAGAAGGCGACATGGATCGCGGCGTGGGCAAACCGCCGTTTTTCGATGGGACGAACTATGCGTATTGGAAGATACGCATGTCGGCCTATCTTCAGAGCATGGGCTCTTCTATTTGGGAGATTTGCAACAGGGACGATTACGTTGTCTTGGCTGCTCGTGTCACTCAGCTCCAGATCGATGAGCACGAGGCCAATAGCCGGGCACGTAATGCCTTGTTCTCCTGTTTGAGCATGGGTGAGTTTGATCGCGTTTCTCACCTCTCTACGGCTCGGGAGATTTGGGCCACCCTCATGCGCTTTCATGAGGGCACCTGTTGACGGTTCTTAACAACATATTTCTACCACCAACATGACCCATAAAAAGGAAGAAAGTCACATATTCTACTCACATATACCTTTACCGCTAACCAATTTCCACATGTATTGCAAAAGTATGTTTTGTAGACCATAAACTTGTATACAAGTGGAAAGCGGATAAAAAGGCGCAATTCGACACGATCAAATGCGCAAAACAACAAGAGGAATAAAAGCCCAAACAAAAGTGCTACAAACTTCAACCAGATTCAGACTCAGCACGACGTTTCAGGCCAAATGGGCTTTGGCCCAGCCCACGGGGGCCCAGCCAGGGGGCGGCCGCCCCCCTGGAGACGCCACGTGGCCACCGCCTTTGCAGAGGCGGTGCAATCAATGCCCCTAAGGCGGTTGTCGGTGCTTTTTGCAGAATGCCCCCTCCAAAACCGACCTCAAGGCACTATATAAGGAGGGGGGAGGAACATCAACAATTCATCATTCCTTCATTCCTCAAGATGTAGTCCACATGAAGATACAAGAGAAGAAATAGAGAGGGAGAGTTTTCACTCATATCCTTAGCCTTTAGGTTAGGAATAGAATAGGGAGCGAGATAGAGAGTAGAGTAAGAGAAGTAGCAAGTGACCGGCTCCATCCCCTAGTTGCACTTGTCGGGAGGCCGAAGTGTGACTACTTCCTGCGCTGTACCTCTGCAACCCGACTTACTACATTGGAGTAAGAAAAGGTTGAGTTCTACTTTTGTTCTAGTAAGTTCTCGAGCATTGTTATCTTGTTCTTACAATCTTGCGGGTTCGTTGTCCATCTTTTGGTGGATACTCTAGTAGAGGAACCTCTGAATCATTTGGAGGGGTTCCTGGCCAACGCTAGAGTAGTAGCTAATAGCGTAGACGTGGTGTCTAAGCTAAGAGCTACCCTCGTTTGCCTCGTATCCCACGGGTGAGGGGTCGGCGGCAGGTGGTGACAGCCCTGTTTGCCCTTAGTTTCCCCCACGTTCGGATACGGCGTAGAGCTATAGGCCGGAGTTACTTGACAGACCAGGTATAAGCCGGTGCCCGAAGTAAGGTTGTGAAAACACGTTACCTTGTTTGAGGCTTCTAAGCATTAAAAGAACCTCGTTACCCAAGTCATTCCCCTCTTTTCTCTCTAGGGTTTATTAGATCCGTGACCTTGAACACTTCCGTTCCCTGAGAAATTACGATACCCTGTATACCACCGGGTGAAATGCTACAACGGTATTTCCGTGCACTTGCGGACTTTGGCTGCTTCGCTAAGATTTACGAACTATCGTGCGGTATATGCTTGGCATATCACAAGGCAATGGCGCTATCCTTGTGGCATGTTAAGAAATACCGACACGGCACTTCTTGGCGCTTTTGCTGAGGATAGCTTAAAACCCTATCTTCTGTGATTGCGTTAAGAAATGTCAACAAGCATTTCTGGCGCCGTTGCCGGGGATAGCTTAAAACCCTATCTTCTGTGATTGCGTTAAGAAATGTCAACAAGCATTTCTGGCGCCGTTGCCGGGGAACGGTTGTCGTTTTTGTCTCTGAACCTAGTTGCCCATGTATCCTTGTGTTAAAAAAAAAATCTTTATCTTTTATCCTATGAAACACAAATACCATTCCCGTAAACCTACCACCATGAAGCTGGATTCAAAGCCAAACCCTTTTTGCTTCATCAGAGGAGTTCCTGATTGAATTCAAGGATTATGGCAGAACCTTGACCTTACCTTGGCACGAAAGGAACACGTTCCTTTTTAGGGAAGTTTCTCCTAACACGGAACCTTCAAAGGAGTGGTTAATGGAGGCGAAATGTTCTTCTAAAGCAATTTAGATTCTTTCACCTTCCATAACTACAACTTATTCGTTTAGGGGAATTTCCATAGAAGCCCTTCACAACATAGAAGTCGGGACTAATTTCATTTCTTGGCAGAATCCCTATTGGGCAACATGCCGCTAGTCCCGACTAACATGCTTTTCAAAGGTCCGCCAGGGCTCTTTTTTTTGCGTGTTGTTGGATTGCTAGGGCCGTGCCATTGGAAATAAATGAAACCAAGGTTCACTTAGAATTTCATATCTATGCCATCCTTGACTTTGATCTTATGTTAGGCTTCCCGCTAGACCAACTCTCACCATTTAATGGGATCCTAGCTGAAAAGTTGGGAACGGCTGCTTCCGCTAACCCTAACCCTTGTCCTGAACATCAAGTGGTGAAGTAGCAACCCAACCTCACCTTGTTTGAGGAGGCAAATTGCTTTTTCTCGTTCACTTCACACTTGGGTTAAATTAAACGACCTTTAACCTCGCTCAAACCAAAGTCATGTCCCTCTGGCCTAACAATTGTTGTTCTCGATGGTGGCCGAGAATCAACAAGTGGTTCTGCATGACACATCTTTGGAGAATAAAAACTCTCCTGGCCAAGGACATGCCCGAAACAACAACCCTAGAGACCAAACCAGATTCCACTTTTGAGCATGTTAACCTTACTTTTGAAACGTCTCATGTTTCATGCTCACCCATGGAGTCTCTAGAGTTTGTTTTGTTTCGGACCATATGCATCTATGTGGATCACAACCATTCTTGATTCTTGTTGTCTAACTTTTCGAGAGGATGGTTGTGGATGCCTATGTTTTTCATAGACATTGCAAACCCCGTAGTCGCATGATGGTGTTGACCTTGCAGCTTGAACGCTTGTGCTCAATGTTCGGTGGTGTAGCTGGGAACTACACCACCATTAATAGCTGCAAGACGAGATTCCCATGGTCAAGCTTATGACCCTAATCAAAGCACTGCCGGGAGATACCCCAGATTATCATAAAAAAATAGTTATCATGCATAAATTCCTTCTAAAAAAATAATAATAAAAACTTGCATAAATTTTTTTTTTAATAAAATATGAAAAAGAAAAAAAATCTTATATTGCTTTTGCATGAACTCTTGCAAAATGGATTTGAAAACTTTAAAATAAAAAGAGGCATGCATTTAAAAAAATATAATAAAATAAAGTAAACACCATCTTTCCTTTTTAATAAAAGCAAGTTTATATTATCAAGTTAGTATGCACCTTCGGGTATTATTGTCACTAACCATTTCAGGTGGAAACTAAGAAGAACAAGGATGCATACAAACAATAAGGAGCTACATCAACCTTAACCTTGGATGACCCTCGGTGATGGAATGCACTTAAAGGAAACCCTAACTCAACACTCAGCTTTTACACAAAAGTTCAAGTGTGGGGGAGGACGACAAGAACATCATAAACACTAAAGGTTATGCTAGGTTACCTTGCTAAAAAAAGGAAGAAGGAGAAGGACTTGGGCCATCACAAACGCGCATGTGCCTTCCAAAAAAAATGAAAAAAAAGAGATTGAAAAAAAAATTATATATCTCAAAAAAGAGAATGGGAAAGGAAGGAGGAGCAGAGTGGTCTCATCATGATCCACGTGACTCCACCTCGTGCATACAAGTCTTGGTACACTTATCATCTCATACAAGACTTGCATCGCCATATTCCACGACCTTTGCTGATGACATCAAGGCCCATGGTGTATACACATTACTCGTGTATGTGTGTGTGACCAAAGCCTTGGTGCCCACCTGAGTACGATCTTCAAAACACCGCTACAGCTGGTTCAAAATTCAAGACTACAAATGTTGCCGATAAAACACACTCAGGTATGCAAAGGTAATAAATGTTCACCAACCCATTTGCTCATATTTGTCCCTTTACTTTTAAAATTCATGCTTCCTTTTCTTATGCCATATGCTCTAGTTTGGATGGATTCCAACGATACATCCATAGGCTCTTTAAATTAAGCATGGTGCTTAGGTTAAACTAGCCTCCTTTAATCAAGTTTAAACATGGTGTTTAATTTTGATTAATGAACTTTGAGTTGTTGACATAAATAATAGAAATAATTCTTTTGCTAGAGATAAACCAAGGCTAGATTTGTGCAGCATGCTTTACCTTATCCTTGTTTGAGTTAAAGAAGCTTGGTGAACAAATAAACTCTTGAAAAAAAAAACTCTCTCGCTTTCTCTTTTCAAAATAATGGCAACCTTTTTTGATCCATGTTCTTATGAGCTTTGTGTTTCTCAATTTCCCTTAAGCATGGATATGTTCTTTCTCTTTGTTGCTATAAAAAAAAATTATGATGATAATAATAATAATAAAAAATAATAATAACTTTAGCCAATAAAAAAATTAAAATTTTGGGTTCTCGGTAATCAAGCCGATAGAACCTTTGCTTGTTGTTGTTTGTTTTTGTTTGTTTAATAAAGACAGGTACAGGCACAAGTGTGGGGGAGATCTCTCAAGCATAAACTCACACGAACTCGAGATCTCCCCAACACAGTGCACAAACACCATCTGAACCATCATGCGAAGGACAAGTATGAATTCAACTTTTACAAAACTCCTTCATCTTCAACGGTGGTTTGTGCAACTCTACTCTCATATTGTTCCTAAGTTTTTAATTTTAAAATAAATAAAATTAAAGATGCAAAACTTTTGGACATCATATAAATTCCACTCTTATATGTGATGTAAGATATGAGCTTCTTCCTCGTTGAAATGATGAATAGTTGCTCTGTTTTATTTCTCACCTATGCCTAGCTTATAACTTAGTTTCCACCAAGATTTGGGTTTATTGGTAAATAGCTCACTTAAGAACTTGAAACTGGTGGGATGCATATGCTTACTCTAGTCTAAAGTTGTTGCTAGTTATGACTTGGTAAAAACAGAGAATTGCTATGACTTTGTTTTAAGAAAAGCGTGACATCAGGTGAATTATTTCAAAAAAAAAACTTAAAATTCAAAAGTCCTCATATGCTGCTTATACTCACATTGAGCTTTGTCAAATTGTTGTGACCAATGTTGTAGATTCTTGTCATGTACTTATGATTTGAGATTCACGCACACTTGTCATCCATCAAATAAAACTCTTGTCAATTTTTCTTTCTCAAAAAGAATTCAAGAAGGAGCTATGGGCTATGCAAAAAAAAAATGAATATCCATGCCAAAAGGCATGTTGGAAAAAATGGGCAAGTGCCCGCTGTAGAATTAGGGGTATGCAAATACCCACAGAAAAAGAAAAAAATGAATATCCATGCCAAAAGGCATGTTGGAAAAAATGGGCACGTGCCCGCCAAAGTAGAATTAGCCGAAAAGATAGCCCATACTCTCAAAGGAATTCTAAAAGAGAAGAGACTTGACAAAGAGTTCAAAAAAGAACAAAAATATACCACGCACTTGCACATCTCAATCAAGAGTTTATGACTTGCATCTCCAATGGTTCGGTTTTTGACTTAGCAATAAATGTGAAACATTTGAGGAACTTACTTTGATTTTCAAAAAAAAAAACTCTGGATTAAAAGCTGCTCTAAGAACAAAAGAAAAGCATCTCTGTGAAAACCAGTCTGACATGCAGCAACCAAGGATTGGAGGAGGCTAACAAGCCCCACAGGTAACAAGGTACAAGGGTGAGTAATCAACCAGTATATTCAAACCCTGGTAGACACTTTGGTATAAACCTGGCATTAGTGAAAAATAACCGGCATGGAAGCAACTCCTGATCAACAACCATATCCTTAGCTTTTGCATGAGGACGAGCAACGGGTAAGTGTGGGGGAGTTTGTTGACGGTTCTTAACAACATATTTCTACCGCCAACATGACCCATAAAAGGAAGAAAGTCACATATTCTACTCACATATACCTTTACCGCTAACCAATTTCCACATGTATTGCAAAAGTATGTTTTGTAGACCATAAACTTGTATACAGGTGGAAAGCGGATAAAAAGGCGCAATTCGACACGATCAAATGTGCAAAACAACAAGAGGAATAAAAGCCCATACAAAAGTGCTACAAACTTCAACCAGATTCAGACTCAGCATGACGTTTCAGGCCAAATGGGCTTTGGCCCAGCCCACGGGGGCCCAGCCAGGGGGCGGCCGCCCCCTGGGTCGGCCGCCCCCCTGGAGACGCCACGTGGCCACCGCCTTTGCAGAGGCGGTGCAATCAATGCCCCTAAGGCGGTTGTCGGTGCTTTTTGCAGAATGCCCCCTCCAAAACCGACCTCAAGGCACTATATAAGGAGGGGGGGAGAAACATCAACAATTCATCATTCCTTCATTCCTCAAGATGTAGTCCACATGAAGATACAAGAGAAGAAATAGAGAGGGAGAGTTTTCACTCGTATCCTTAGCCTTTAGGTTAGGAATAGAATAGGGAGCGAGATAGAGAGTAGAGTAAGAGAAGTAGCAAGTGACCGGCTCCATCCCCTAGTTGCACTAGTCGGGAGGCCGAAGTGTGACTACTTCCTGCGCTGTACCTCTGCAACCCGACTTACTACATTGGAGTAAGAAAAGGTTGAGTTCTACTTTTGTTCTAGTAAGTTCTCGAGCATTGTTATCTTGTTCTTACAATCTTGCGGGTTCGTTGTCCATCTTTTGGTGGATACTCTAGTAGAGGAACCTCTGAATCATTTGGAGGGGTTCCTGGCCAACGCTAGAGTAGTAGCTAATAGCGTAGACGTGGTGTCTAAGCTAAGAGCTACCCTCGTTTGCCTCGTATCCCACGGGTGAGGGGTCGGCGGCAGGTGGTGACAGCCCTGTTTGCCCTTAGTTTCCCCCACGTTCGGATACGGCGTAGAGCTATAGGCCGGAGTTACTTGGCAGACCAGGTATAAGCCGGTGCCCAAAGTAAGGTTGTGAAAACACGTTACCTTGTTTGAGGCTTCTAAGCATTAGAAGAACCTCGTTACCCAAGTCATTCCCCTCTTTTCTCTCTAGGGTTTATTAGATCAGTGACCTTGAACACTTCCGTTCCCTGAGAAATTACGATACCCTGTATACCACCGGGTGAAATGCTACAACGGTATTTCCGTGCGCTTGCGGACTTTGGCTGCTTCGCTAAGATTTACCAACTATCGTGCGGTATATGCTTGGCATATCACAAGGCAATGGCGCTATCCTTGTGGCATGTTAAGAAATACCGACACGGCACTTCTTGGCGCTTTTGCTGAGGATAGCTTAAAACCCTTTCTTCTGTGATTGCGTTAAGAAATGTCAACAAGCATTTCTGGCGCCGTTGTCGGGGATATCTTAAAACCCTATCTTCTGTGATTGCGTTAAGAAATGTCAACAGCACCTCTCAAGTCAAAACCCGACTCTACGAGTCGTTCAAAAGAGAGTATGAGAACTTTCGACATCAGCCTGGCGAGAGCATAGAATGTTTATTCGCTCGCTTTCAGGTGATTGTAAACAGGATGAGGGCTAACAAGGAGCAGTTGCCTTTCGACGATCATGAGAGAGCTTTGAAGCTTTTACACACTCTCGATCGGTCGGTGTGGGACTCAAAGGTCCAGGTGATCATCGAATCGCCTAACTATGAGACCCTCACTTGCGACGAGCTCTTCAGTAAGCTCAAGTCCAGTGAGATTGACGCCATGTCGAGGGCTTCTTATGCGAATCCTTCTGGCCCGACTATGGCTTTGGTTTCTGGCTCTTCTGCTAACCCCTCTGCTGGCTTTGCACTCTCTTCACTCTTTTCTGTCACAGAGGACCAGCTTGAGTCTTTGGGGGATGATGAGTTGGCTTTGCTTCCCAACCGGTTCACGCGGTTCCACAACAACCGCATGAACCGTCGCCGCGGAGGAGGACGCTCAGGATGCTATGAGTGCGGCGATCCCGACCACTTCATCGCCAACTGTCCTAAGAAGAAGCATTCATCTGGGAAGGGCGATCATGGGCACAAGTACGACTCCGGCAAGCGCAAGGAGAAGTACGTCCCCGCGAGGCACAAGCGGAGGGGCGGCTTAGACAAGGAGTACATCAAGAAGAAGTACTTGGAGAAGGCCCAGGCTGAGCAGCGTGCGTTCTTCGCCGCGCTCAGCGACGTCGATGGCTCGGATGACGACTCCGCTTCCTCAAGCGACGACGAGTCCGAGAAGAAGAAGAGGATCGAGGACAAGCTGAACGGTCTATGCTTCTTCGCCGCCGACGACGGCTTCTGCACCATGGCGCTTGGTGATGAGGTCGACGGCAAGCTGGAGCACACCCCTCGGGACGACGACACCTCCCAGGTATCCCTCACCTACGATGATCTCTCTGCCGAGGTTGAGAAGCTTACTGCCGCGCTCCTTTGTCAGGACAAGTTGCTTAGGCGTGCCGCTAGAGAGCGCAAGGAGTTTAGGCAGAAGTGGGAGGACACGGTGAGAGAGCTTGAGTTTGCCAAGTCCACCGTGGTCGTGTCTAAGGAGGCCGAGTGTGAGTCGTGCACCACGCACATGACTGATCTTCTCACCTTGAGAGGTAAGTATGCTGCGTTGGTTGGAGAGGTGGATGAGCTCCGTGCTAGGCCGCAGCTGTTGGGTGCTTGCAAGACTTGTCCTGTCTTGCAATCCGAGTTGGCAGAGAAGAATGCCAAGATTGAGTCTTTAGAGAAGGCCAACTCGGGTAGCACTTGTGTCATGAGGTGTGCTTTGTGTGAGGGCTTGGAGAAGGAGATTGCCAATGTCAAGCATGGCAAGATGCAAACCGAGG
Organism: Coix lacryma-jobi var. lacryma-jobi; assembly: GCA_009763385.1. Classification (NCBI taxonomy): domain Eukaryota; kingdom Viridiplantae; phylum Streptophyta; class Magnoliopsida; order Poales; family Poaceae; genus Coix; species Coix lacryma-jobi. The sequence continues at coordinate 73,933,590 of CM019826.1, forward strand.
AGGAAAACACATACCTTCGGACCATCTTGTCATGGGTCTCTTGTAGTAAGCCGCAGCTCGGGATGATGATCTCCCAATTTAAGCGAGTTGCTGGAGGTTCTGGTGTAGGTCTTGCTCAGGGTGTTGATCTTTCTGCTTTTGGGAAGATTGGAGAGTCGAGTGGTCTGAATCCTAGTGAGAAGCCCAACTCCACCACTACTCCCAAACTGACCAAGCTTCCACCCAAAGAGCCCGTCAAGCCTACCACCAAGGATGGGGTGTTTGAGGAACCTCCACGTGCTCCACCCAAGAACCAAGTCTGGGCACCCAAGCCAAACCACCTCAAGAATAAGCTTGACACAATGCCACCCATCCAGGAGGAGTTGCCACAGAAGGGCAAGGTGATCCACACCCACAGTCACGAGTACCAACAACCCCCTTTGCGCGCGTTGAGGTATCATTGTGATTTCTGTGGGAGAGATGGACACTTGAGCGAGTTCTGTTTTCGGCGCAAGAGAGAGGCGCGCCGTGCTCGGGAGATGGACAACCCGGACATGTACCACCCTTTCCATGGTGTGCATGTACCGAATGTCCAGAGGAGAGCTGCTAGGCCCAGAGGTCCAGAACCTCAAGTCCCCAGGCCTAGGCAGCAGAGAGCTCCGAGGAGAGATGCTAGGCCTAGAGGCGCAGTGCCTCAAGTTGCTAGGCCTAGGCCTCGTAGAGAGCGTGCCCGACGGGGTCCTGCTTTTGCAGGCTACGGACCCCGTGGCGGAGGCTTTGTTGAGCGCTTTCCCGCACCGCGTTTGGAGTATCGCGGTGAGCGCTTCTTCCCCAGCGGACCACGTTTTCCTGTGCGTGGTGATCGCCATCCTCGTAGACAGTCTAGGAATGGTTTTTCTGCTAACCGTTCTTTTGAGCAGCCGGCCCAACACTGGTATTCTTCCTACTTCACTAACCCCAGTGTTGGACCGTATGCTCACCCTATGTCTTCTTATTGATGTAGGTTAAGCGGTTAGAGGACATTTGGTTGGTGGATTCCGGTTACTCGAGGCACATGACCGGAAACGCCAAGTGGTTCTCCAGCCTTAGCCCTGTCGCCGTAAAGGAGTACATAACCTTCGGCGACAATAGCAAAGGTAAGGTATTGTCTCGCGGGTCAGTGCGAGTTAATGAGCACTTTGTGTTGCGGGATGTTGCTCTTGTTTCTAACTTGCATTTTAACCTGCTTTCTGTTTCGCAACTTTTTGACGACGACTATGAGATTCGTTTTAAACCGAATCTCAGTCGTATTTTGGATCCTCAGGGCAATCTTGTGTGTTTGATTTCGCCCTTTGGAAAAGTCTTTCGTGCGAATTTCTCGGAGTCTTTTGGCACTTCTCGTTGTCTTGTGGCTGGACCTTCCTCCTCCGATCTTTGGAAGTGGCATAGGACACTAGGACATTTGAGCTTCGACTTGCTTGCAAGGCTTAGTTCACTTGGCCTAATCCGAGGATTGCCCAAGTTAAATATGGAGAAGGATCTCGTTTGCCACTCTTGTAGACATGGGAAGATGGTTGCCGCTCCCCACCATCCAGTGACTCAAGCCATGACCAGGCGCCCTGGAGAGCTTTTGCACATGGGGGCCCGACACCTCTTCCTCCTGGGGGCCGTGGGATCCGCCACCCCGAGCGGTACCATTTGTACCCGGGGAGGCACCAGCTGCTGTTGAGGGGGAGGCTACTTCAGCTCGGGAGGCGCCACGACACATTCAGCGCCAGCACCCGCCTCAGCAGATGATCAGCAGCATCGACGAACGGGTTACTCGGTCCAGGTCACAGCACATCTCTCACTTCGCTCATTCTACTTTTGTTGCTAATTTTGAGCCCCGAGATGTTGGACACGCTTTGACGGATCCAGATTGGGTCAATGCCATGCATGAGGAGTTAGAAAACTTTGAGAGAAATCGGGTTTGGGTTCTAGTTCCTCCTCCTCCTAACTGTAATCCTATTGGGACAAAATGGGGTTTCAAAAATAAACAAGGAGAGGACGGCCACATTGTGAGGAACTGATGAAGGACGGCCCGATCTTCCGTGAGGTAGCGATAGGTTCGATTGGTGGAGAACTCGACGTTGGCGATCCGGCTTCAAATCAGACACGATTCGAACCCTGCAACCGTTACACCACTGCTCCGTTGGTTATCAACCAAGCACAACTTGATTGACCTCGCCAAGAAGGCTAATCCTGCAAGCGAATCGAAGAACACAAGCAAGAAGGTAAAGCACGCAATCTGAAATTGCAGATATGAATATCACGAATATATTAGAGGGGTTCAAGAACTCGGTTCCAAAGGACTAATCGACACAGTGGAGGAGATCAAGAACGGGGGCCCTGGATCACTGTAAAAGGATTTGTCACCACAGTTACAATGAACGATTCAGTTTCTCGGTGGAAAACTAAACTCAAAACAAAACCCAAGACCTAACGACGGCGGCGGCGGCTAAATATAGGGTTTAGGTCGTCGCCCCTGCTGGACGTGCCCCCTAATGGGCTCCAAGACGATACACGGCCCAACGGACCAAAATACGGTGACGCAGCACCCTGGCAGATTCTGGACGCTGACTTGTTTCGACGATTCCCATTGACTCCGGACGTATTTTGACGTGATTCCAAAGCCATTGGTTAGCTTATCAAATTATCTTTCCAAGCATATCTGGTTCGTCGAAAACGGAGTCCGTATGCATCCGGGGCGTTGATTTTACTCGGGACTGCTCCTGAATTCCGAGGGTGACGTGAAAACTGAGTTGGAGTCGGATTGCAACTTGGGGAAGACCATGGCGTCGGTGAGTCCAACTTGGCGATGTCCTCATCATCCTCCCCTTCTTGAATTGGAGTCGTCCTCGACTCCATCTTGGCGATGTCCTCATCATCCCCTCCTTCTAAAATTGGAGTTGTCCGCGACTCCATGTCATCTCCAAGCTCCTGCAAAAGGTTAGTGACCGTACAATGCGAAACACAATGTATAGAATCATGTGCAGCAACACTAACATGTCGACAAAGCATAGTATAACAAGGAGCATCATTAGTATCACATAACGCAGCAGCAGTAGAAGTTGTAGCAAGAAAAACACCTCCTTTTAACTTAATCTCATTATTGTTAGCAATATTTGTTGGAGGTTTATTTTTATTTTTAATCTCTTTAGCATGTTTAATAATATCCGTAGGAGACAAAGGCAGCAAAGTAATTTTCTTGTCCTTATGTATGATAGTGTATGTATTAGTTCTACCATGGTGTAAAGCATCATTATCAAATTCCCATGGGCGACCTAACAAAATAGAACAAGCTTGCATAGGGACAACGTCAAAATCAGCAGTATCATGATAAGAGCCTGTGAAAAAGCTAATGCGTGCTGATTTAGTTACCTTAGTCATACCATTATTATTGAACCATTGAAGTTTATATGGATACGAATGTTGTCGTGTGGTTAAGCCAAGCTTCTCAACCAAATCCGAACTCACCAAGTTGTTGCAACTCCCGCTATCAATGATGGTGAGAACACGACAACCCTGCACAATGAGATACATGTGGAACAAATTGTGGCGTTGGATCTTCATCTCTTCTTCTTCATGTCCCACACGTGTACTCAACACTCGCTGCACAAGAAGACTAGGATAATCCGCAGCAGCAGCCACAGAGTCAATGGTGATGGTCTCCTTGTCGTGATCGTCCTCGATGGAATCTGTAGCAATGTTAGCAGCAAGAGCTAAATCATCTTCAACATCACTAGTACTTACATATCCATCCTCGGTAGCAATGAAAGCACGACGACTGGGGCAATCCTTCATGACATGTCCCATGCCTTTGCATCGGTGGCAAATGATTGTAGAGCTAGACGAGGAAGATGTAGTAGAAGCACCCGAAGTGGCACCTTTCTTGAATTGTGGAATCTGCACACTAGACAATTTACTTACCTTGGAAGGTGTAGACGGCTGTGGTGCAGCAGGAAGCTTGGGCGTCTCCGGCTCGGAACGTTGCTGAAAAGTCCTCCCAGTGTTATACCTGAAAGGTTGGTGTTGTTTGCGTCCCTGTACTTCTCGTTCAGCTTTAAGAGCAAGATGATATAATTGGCTGAACCTAGTCCAATCTTTGTAATCAAGAATATCCTGGATATCACGATTTAAACCACCAAAGAATCTAGCACTAGCATCATCATCATCTTCATGTATACCACAACGTGCTAAACCAATAAGCAATTCTTGATAATATGCCTCTACTCCTTTATCACCTTGTTTTAAAGTTTGCAGTTTCAAACGTAGATCACGTTGGTAATAAGGAGGAACAAAACGAGATTTCATGCGTTGCTTTAAAGTATTCCAAGTTTGAGGCACAGCAGCAGCATTATTAGCATTGCAAAGATCACTCCACCAGAATAAAGCAAAATTAGTAAACTCACTAGTAGCAAGTCTAACTCTATGCTCAGCAGGAACATTATAAGAATCAAATTTTTGTTGAACAGTAAGTTCCCAATCTAAATATGTCTCTGGATCCATATTACCAGCAAAGGAAGGTAGGCTAAATTTAATTTTAGCAAAAGGATCATTATTATTATTATTACCTCCCATACCGCGACGATTGAAGTTGAGGCGGCGACGAGGACCAGCATCAGCATCCACATCGTCATCACCAAAAGCATCCGCATCTTCGTCATCACGATTTGGTTGAGGGCGTTGCTCAAGCTGCGTAATGCGGTTGACCAGATTGTTCACGTTGCGTGTCAGCTCGGTCATAAGATTGCGTTGTTCATTCATGAATGTCGTAAGCTCGCCTTTGGACACGCACTCATTGAAGTCCGTCGGAATTCCTGCCATTGTTAGAAGATAGAAAAAATACAACAGCAAAGGATTATCCCTATCAACTAAAGGAACCAAGTGGTGGTGGTAGAAGTGGAACTGGAATGCAAAATCACAGGCGGCTTACCACCGTCTTGCCTGTATTCTTACCAACGCCAAACAAGATCAAACCAAAGTGACGAAGCAATCTGTTGTTGAGCGTGGGTAACAGTTGCAAGATAAACCTGTGCTGACAGAAGTATATGTGGAGCTATAGGTAGGCACAATATGACAGCAAGGATTAGCAATTAACGAAAGCAGATTAGCAAAGTTCAATAAGTATCCAAAGCACAAGTCACAATTGCTGGCTAAGACGTGTGTAGACGTAGCGCAACAAGATGAAACAAAGAACGATGGAAAGAACTCACAGAACAAGCAAAGAATCTGAATTTTTCTTTGTCCTGAATTTTCCCTTGATTTTCCAAAAAGGTACTAGTAGGAATCAAACTTTTTTATTTTTTCACTATTTTTTTTATATTTTTCCTTGAACAAGGATCACAAAAGATGTAACCACAAAAATTGGCGCCTGCAACTGAGGTCGGATGTGGTCTACACAAAATCAGCAAGTTCTCTGAAAAGCGTGCTGAAACCTTGTCAATTTTTTTTATTTATTTTCCCGATTTTTTTTTGGCAATTTAGAGGGACCAAACAGGGCGAAGCCGAGTTTGGGTGAGGTCCAAACGGTGTCAAGAATCGCCACAAAAAATTTCAGATTTTTCGGACAAACGAGCGAAAAGTTATGTCTGTTTTACCGAATGTACCTCAAGTTATGTTTTCTGGAAGGCACACACAAAAATCGGCAGTAAGAGCAACTCGGCAGCGGCAGTTAAGGCAAAGCGACCCGAAACTCCAACACCGATCACAAGATCATGCGTCCTTGTGACTAACAACAGAAGGTAGATGCCAGATGATGTAAGGAGGGCTGCGATGCAGGCAAAAAATTAGAGCGGTTGGCAACCTGTCTAGGGTTTGCGCGGCGGCGAGAAATTACACAAGGCGGCTAGCGGGCAAGTCGAGTAATGTGGTGGCTTCGACTTGTTGTTTAGGAACGGTGGATGGGATAGCGGCGAAAACAAAGAAACAGCAACGGGCACGATGAACTACGACGACGAACACAACCTAAACCAGCAACAAGACTCGACCACGGACACAAACTCAACAAAGCGAATCTGAAACGAAATTGCAAAGGCACAAAAGGCGATAGGACAGCGGAAATTGAAATATTTTTTGGCTTTTTGTGGACTGTAGGTAATAACAAATATGAATCTAAGGGCAAACGAGATTATACCTCGCGGGAAACCTGAAAAATCCGATACCAATTGATGAAGGACGGCCCGATCTTCCGTGAGGTAGCGATAGGTTCGATTGGTGGAGAACTCGACGTTGGCGATCCGGCTTCAAATCAGACACGATTCGAACCCTGCAACCGTTACACCACTGCTCCGTTGGTTATCAACCAAGCACAACTTGATTGACCTCGCCAAGAAGGCTAATCCTGCAAGCGAATCGAAGAACACAAGCAAGAAGGTAAAGCACGCAATCTGAAATTGCAGATATGAATATCACGAATATATTAGAGGGGTTCAAGAACTCGGTTCCAAAGGACTAATCGACACAGTGGAGGAGATCAAGAACGGGGGCCCTGGATCACTGTAAAAGGATTTGTCACCACAGTTACAATGAACGATTCAGTTTCTCGGTGGAAAACTAAACTCAAAACAAAACCCAAGACCTAACGACGGCGGCGGCGGCTAAATATAGGGTTTAGGTCGTCGCCCCTGCTGGACGCGCCCCCTAATGGGCTCCAAGACGATACACGGCCCAACGGACCAAAATACGGTGACGCAGCACCCTGGCAGATTCTGGACGCTGACTTGTTTCGACGATTCCCATTGACTCCGGACGTATTTTGACGTGATTCCAAAGCCATTGGTTAGCTTATCAAATTATCTTTCCAAGCATATCTGGTTCGTCGAAAACGGAGTCCGTATGCATCCGGGGCGTTGATTTTACTCGGGACTGCTCCTGAATTCCGAGGGTGACGTGAAAACTGAGTTGGAGTCGGATTGCAACTTGGGGAAGACCATGGCGTCGGTGAGTCCAACTTGGCGATGTCCTCATCAGGAACAAAGCGCGTCTTGTGGCCAAGGGTTATAGTCAGAAGGAGGGGATAGACTTTGAGGAGACTTTTGCTCCTGTAGCTCGTTTGGAGGCTATTAGGATACTCTTGGCTTTTGCTGCATCCAAAAATTTTAAACTCTTTCAAATGGATGTCAAGAGTGCCTTCTTAAACGGCTACATAGAAGAAGAAGTGTATGTAGAGCAACCCCCCGGTTTTGAAAATCCCAAGTTTCCAAACCATGTTTTTAAACTTCACAAAGCTTTATATGGTTTGAAACAAGCCCCTAGAGCCTGGTATGATAGGTTGAAAACCTTTTTGCTTGCTAAGGGTTTTAAAATGGGATGTGTAGATAAAACGCTCTTTCTCCTCAGGCAAGGCAAAGACACTCTCTTGGTCCAGATTTACGTGGATGATATCATTTTCGGTGATTCTTCTCATGCTTTGGTTGCCATGTTTGCAGATATTATGAGCAGGGAGTTCGAGATGAGCATGATGGGCGAGCTGACCTTCTTTCTTGGGTTGCAAATCAAGCAATCCCGAGAGGGGACGTTTGTGCACCAGGGCAAGTACACCAAGGACTTGCTGAAGCGGTTCGATATGGGTGAGGCCAAGCCTCTTCCAACACCCATGTCGACGACGACTGCCCTGGATGCGGATGTGGATGGAGAAGCAGTGGACCAGAAGGAGTACCGAAGTATGATTGGGTCGCTCCTCTACCTGACGGCGACACGCCCGGACATCCAGTTCGCGGTGTGTCTGTGTGCGCGCTTTCAGGCGTCGCCGCGCACTTCTCACCGTCAGGCGGTGAAGCGGATTTTCAGGTACCTTCGTTTCACACCTGAGCTCAGGATTTGGTATTCTGCTTCTTCTACCCTCTCCCTTTGTGGTTATTCGGATGCCGATTTTGCTGGTTGCCGTATTGAGCGCAAGTCCACTTTTGGGACTTGCCAGTTTATTGGTTCTTCTCTTGTTTCGTGGTCTTCTCGCAAGCAGTCTAGTGTCGCTCAGTCCACTACAGAGGCTGATTATGTTGCTGCGGCTAGCTGCTGTTCCCAGTTGCTTTGGATGATGGCCACTTTGCGTGATTTTGGTCTGAGCTTTACTCGCGTGCCTTTGCTTTGTGACAGCACGAGTGCCATTAGCGTTGCTAAGAACCCCGTGCTTCACTCGAAGACCAAACACATTGATGTGCGCTTTCATTTCTTGCGAGACCACCAGGAGAAGGGTGATATCGACCTTCGCCATGTCGATACTCATCATCAACTGGCTGATATTTTCACCAAGCGTTTAGACGAATCAACCTTTAATCGGTTGATGTGTTTTGGATCTTGTATAGTAGACTGACTTTCTTTCGTTTGTCTTTCTTTTCTCTTGCATTTTAGCATACGCATTTACATTCTGAGCTTCATGTCTATAATCACTAGAATGTAACTATGCTCTATGTAGTATGCTCCGGTGCTTATGTTGATGCTTGTAGCTTATGCTCTTTCTGATCACTAGTACATGTTGTGAGCTGAGCTATTTTTGAAATGGTGAATTTGCTTAATAACTTAAAATCTGAAAATGTTCACCATTGAGATATGCAACTAGCATGTGTAGGATGTGTTGAGTCCATTCATGCTTTTCATATATGCTAGGTTGCTATGTCTTTAGTTCTGAATCATTCACTTGCTTGGTCTGTTCATATCTTGCTTAAAATTTTGAACCAAGTCTTAGTGAATTGAAAAGATCGAGATGAGACTGCTTGTCAACACATCACGGTATCGAGACAGTTTCTCATTGCACTTTGAGTTAAACTTGAGCCGTGTAGTGTATGACTAAAACCGCAGCTTTAAGCTTCTGATTGCTTCGGCATAGGCTTTGCTCGGTTGAAAAGTTAGGCAAAGACAAGCTTTCAACCTCTCGCAATCACATGCTAATAATTGAACTTGTGAAATTTTCACCGCTGCAATTCCGATATAAAAATGAAATCACAAGTATATGCTTCATTTCTATGCATGATGATTGAACTTTGCTAGAGGTAGTTCACCTTGTATACATGTTTAGCACTCGTTTGGATTCCTGTCTATACATGAGTAGTGCTATTTTGATGGTGACTCCCTTTTTGGCTAAAAACTGCTCACATGCTCATATGTTCATATTTCGTATGTGTGATCCGTTTGAGCCTTTGCTATTTGAGTGCCTAGTTGAGTCATTGGAGTTCTCCTGTTTAGAGCATCTTTGCACTCTTGTGAATATATGCCTGAAGCTACTAACTTGCATTTCTGACTTCATATGCATGTTGGAAGGGGGAGTTTCTTGCCTTGATGCTTTTCTTGATAAGTGCATTTTCAACTAAGGGGGAGAGTTCTTGCAAATCATATACTCCTGGATGTTCAACTAGAGGGAGTTTTCCTAGTTGCTTGCACTTGTCGAGGGGGAGTTTGCTAGTTGTGTTGAGCCTTTGCCTCTATCTTGAGGAACTAGCAAACATTTTTAGGGTTTTTCGATCGATTGGTTCTCTTTTAGTTTGGAGTCATTCCAATTGGTTCGGAGCTTTCTGTGCTAGTTGTGTTGAGCCTCTGTGCCTCTATCTTGAGGGACTAGCATTTTGCTTCGATTTTCATTCGGCTTCAATTGGATTTGAGCTCTTTTCTCTGGAGTTTCCAATTGGCTTCTGCTAGCGGTGTTGAGCCTGTTCTACCTCTTCTTGAGGGCTAGCTTTGCTTTGCTTGGTTGCGTCGAGCCGTTGCCCATGTCTTTGGGGACCAAGTTCTTTTGCTCTTTCCACTTGACCTTCTTCGGCTTTGCTAGGCTTTTGGGTCATTTGGTCGGGTTCTCTCTTCTTCTTCCTTCCTCTCTTCTTCTTTTCATTATGATTTGTGTGAGTAGTTGACAATGCACTCATCAAGGGGGACATTGCGGATACATGGGTGTATGCCGAGTCTCTGAGTGATGAGTGATTGTCAACGGGTTTGATCGCAGGGTCTTTAGCTTGTGTTGTGCAGGTGTCGAGCACGGAGACAGTGATCAAGGGCAAGGTGAAGGTCAAGTTGAGACGGGTCGTGCCGATGGACCGGGTGCGGTGAAGGATGGGCGTGCCATGCGGCGGACGTGCCATGCCGATGAACTGAGCGGTGAAGGTCGGACGTGAGGCTTGGACTGAGGGACCAGAGTGCCTGAGGATCAGTTGTGGTGGCTGGCAGCCTGGGACAGCGACAAGTGAAGACTTGCGGGGCACGGTGTTGCTCGGGTCGAGGACCTGGGGACACGTGTCGGTGGACGGGGTGCACGGGCGGTGCATCCCCTCTACAGCTTCGGTTTGGTGGTAGAGCCAGGGAAAAACCATCAGATGGACGGTTTCCAGGTTTGGGCCTCAAAACCTTGGCGTGGACGGTTTCCGAGTTTGGCCACAAAACTCGGGCTGAGGGTTTCCGAGTTTGGCCACAAAACTCGGGCTGAGGACGGTTTCCAGGTTTGGGCCTCAAAACCTGGGCTCTGAGGGTTTGCTGAGTTTGGCCTCAAAACTCAGATGCTGGTGGGCTGGTTTCCCGGTTTGGGCCTCAAAACCGGGGGATAGCTGGAAAAGGCTGGTTTCCCGGTTTGGGCCACAAAACCGGGGGTGCAGAGCGAGGGCGGCACGTGGCGGCAATCGGAAGGTTGCGTGGAGGCAACGCGGACGAGTTGTGCGGGCGTGGCCGTCGGATACACCTACCACCGAGTTGGTCCAGAATAACCTTAGGGTTTAGCTGGTTCGCTCTGTAATTAGAATAGAGAGGGGTAGAGTAGGAATTGTACTTAGACTAGAATTAGGATAAGTAGTCGGGGAGACACCCTCCTCCCCCTATCTCAGTTTTAGCCATCTCATTTGCTCTTGCTTCCTAGGGTTTCCTGCTCTCCCATCCCCTGCTGTAGCTAGCTGAGATCCGCAGAGAGACTCACCTCTGTGTGCTGTTGAGTGGAGGAAGTGAGGCCGTATCCTCACCTTTGCGCTGCAAGATCGTTGTGTCGATTCGCGTTTTGATTCGAGTTCATTGTGTTCTTCACGTTCTTCGTTTCTCCGCGATTTTCCCGTCACTCGATCTCCCTCTCCGGTGCGTCTTTGCGAAATCCATTTGAACCATTTTGTTCGTATTATTGAGGAGGTCATTTCGACCAAAGGAATTCATCTAACTCCTCATGATCGAATAGATCGGGATGATTTCGTTTTCGTGGCGCTTTTTCCGTTCATCAACCTTCCCTTTTGATTTCCCGGTAATTTGGTTGATTTGAGCGGATGATTTCTTGGGGATAGTCTCCTAACTACCCCTTGATCATCTTCTCCAAGTTTGGGAACTTGGGATTTTGAGTTGGATCGGATTTGGAGGGATTTGGGAGAGGGGCGACCAAAATCACCCTCTCTGTTCATCCGCGGACAGTCCGCTGGTGAACCACGGACAGTCCGCGCGTCGGGGTCGGCCGGACCAGTGGCCTGACTCCGCGCTGTTGGAGCTGTGCGTTTTGAACTGCGGACAGTCCGCCGGTGTTCCTCGCGGACAGTCCGAGAACCGTCCAGGTAGTTTGCAGCAAAGTTGCTGTTTTGCATTTTCTGCCGGCGGACAGTCCGCCACCCAGGCGCAGACAGTCCGGCCTTGGGCGGACAGTCCGGGACTCCAGGTCCGGACAGTTCGGGATCCTGCTGAGTGTTCCGGTTTAGTGCGTTTGCTCTCCCGACTTGTTTGCTTGGTTTCCGGACATCACGTTTGGCCCTAGAGTTGACTAAGGAACCTCTCTAGGTATCTTTGCTACTTGTTAGCATCGGTATTTGGGGATTTCTCGACGTAGCCGTCTATCTACGTTCGGGACTTGGTTGTTGAGGGGCAAACTTGTGCCGGTGCTTTTGGCGTTTGGTTTGCTATCGCTTTGTGGTGCTCCGCTGTGGTCCTAGGGATCATCCACCCTCTTCCAAGGGTCGTGAGCATCACGGTTTCAGTCGTTGCTTTTTGGGGTTGATTTTGGGACTCTTGGCCAAAGTTTTGGAAGAATTTTGATTGGCTCCCATTCACCCCCCCCTCTGGTCGCCTTGTTTGTGCTTTCTCGGTCCTTCACACTTGCATCACACATGATCTCAAAAGGTAGAGACCAATCAGGAGGTTGAATGATAGGTGCAGAAGTGAGTGCTTTCTTAAGAGTGTTAAAAGATTCTAAACATGCATCATCAAATTCAAAAGGAAAATCTTTGGCCAAAAGATTTGTAAGTGGTCTTGCAATATATGAAAAATCTTTTATAAATCGACGGTAAAAACCAGCATGGCCAAGAAAACTTCAGATTCCTTTGACATTAATCGGTGGAGGCAAACGTTCAATTACTTCAATTTTAGCTTTGTCTACCTCAATTCCACGTTCTGATATTAAATGACCCAGCACTATGCCTTCTTTAACCATGAAGTGACATTTTTCCCAATTAAGGACTAAGTGCTTTTCTTCACATGTTTGCAAAACCTTGTCTAAATTTTCAAGACAATCATCGAATGTTTTTCCATAAACAGAAAAGTCATCCATGAAAACTTCCATGATTTCTTCAATCATATCAGAAAATATAGACATCACACATCTTCGAAAAGAAGCAGGTGCATTACATAATCCAAAAGACATTCGGCGATAAGCATAAGTTCCGTATGGACATGTAAAAGTGGTTTTGCTTTGATCATCTGGATGGATTGGGATTTGGTGATATCCAGAATATCCATCAAGAAAACAAAAGAAAGAGTGATTGGCTAACCGTTCTAACATTTCATCTATGAAAGGTAGCGGAAAGTGATCTTTCTTAGTTGCCTTGTTTAATTTTCTGTAATCAATACACATTCTCCAACCAGTAACAGTTCTTTGTGGAATTAATTCATTCTTCTCATTCTTTACCACAGTCATGCCTCCCTTTTTAGGCACAACTTGGACAGGGCTTACCCACTCACTGTGTGGCACAGGATAAATGATCCCGGCGTGCAAGAGTTTCAAAACTTCTTTCTTTACTCCTTCTCTCATCGCATTGTTAAGCCTGCGTTGTGGCTCTCTGGATGGTGATATGTTAGGATCAGTAGGAATGCGATGGGTGCAGAAAGCGGGGTTGATTCCCTTTAAGTCATGGAGTGAATAGCCAAAAGCTGATTTATTCTTTTCTAAGACAGTGATCAACCTAGAAGTTTGTTCCTGGGTGAGATTATTATTTATGATGACTGGAGATTCAGGATCATTATTCAAGAAAGCATATCGAAGCCCAGAAGGTAAGGGTTTTAACTCTATGGGAGGTTTAGGAGGTTCTTCTAAGGAATCTAAAGGATCTGGATCAGGTGTGTTATCTTCTTCCTCAGTGAAGAATTGAGCATCTTCTTCATATTCGGGTTCATTTATTATTTCAAACGATGCTTCTTTAATTTCTTCCATAGGATCTGGCTCGGGACATGATTCATTCTCAGCATTTAGAGAGTGAGTAATAGGTATGGTTCCTTTAAGATTTTTCCCAAGATGGAAGTTTAAGATCCCTAATTGTCCTTCATGAATGAGTTGCTTAAGTGGTTGGCCTATCAGCAGATTAAACTCTTTAATATCAAAAATATAAAAGCTTAAGTCAAGTGGAGTGTTATCTACTGTGACAGGCAGGACATACATGATTCCTGAGCTAGGAATAACATGTCCTAAAGGGGTTTTCAATAATTTAGCTATTGGGGCAAGTGGCATTTGTTTTAATATATCTCGAGCAAAAGTTTCAGACATAATGTTGATTCCCACAACAGGATTATAGAGAGCTTCGAAGGTTTGTTGATGGATTTCACATTGAATGTGTGTAGAAGGTGAATTTAAGCGAATTGTATCAGTAGAAAGCTCTGATTCTTCTAACCATTCATGACTTATTATAGAGATTAGTTTCTTCGCAGTCTCTTTTAGGAAAACCTTATCAGTAGGTTCTTCTAAAGACGATCTTTGATTTTGTGGTTTCCTAATTGTGTGATATTTCAAGGTATTACCAAATTCGGTAAAGTACTCATCCTCGAAATCATAGGTGTCTCCTAAGATTGAGGTTTCCCTCTCACTAGGAATTAAAGCTGAGGTTTGTGTATGATTAAGAATAGATATAGGATCAGCTTCAAAATTTACTTCTAGTGGTTCTTGTGGTTTAGCTTCAGGAGTAGGGGTGATTTGAGATAAGTTTTGCAACATTTCCCTTGCCTTAGAGGCTGGGGTATGTAGGAATGATCCATTTGAAGCTAAGTTAAGGTAATTAGAAGTTTTTCTATTCAGACCATTATAAAAGTGTTGAAGCAAGACAGAGTCTGGAATAGATAAGGCTGGACCAGAGCGGACAAGATTATCGAATCTTTCCCAGGCTGAAATTAGAGACTCATTATCCTCTTGGATGAAGGACAAAATCTCTAAGCAAAGACAAATAATTTTGGAGACAGGGAAGTATTCTAAGCAAAAGCTAGAGCAGAGTTCTTTCCAATCCCCATTTTTACTTGGTGCTGTTTGAAGGTACCATGTTTTGGCTCTTCCCTCTAAGGAGAATGGAAAAAGTTTCCATCTAAGGGTTTCGTCGGACATGCCTGCAATATGTAGGCACGCACAGGTTTGTTCAAACTCATTTAAATGAATATGTGGGTTTTCGTCTTCTGAGCCAGAAAAAATTTGATTCTTCACCATCTCTATCAAATTTGGGCGTAGCTCGTAGTTGTCTAAAAGGATAGGTTTAGCAGATTTGGGCAACTCTAAGTCTACGACAGTGTGATAGGTATACTAGTTCAGTGGAATGAAATTCATAGAGCTAGTGGTTGGCTCTGAGAAATCCATTGTGAAAAGAGCAAAGATAAAGTATAGAGTATAGTAAAAGATAAAAGTATAATACAAGGTTATACTTCAGACGTAAAAAGATCTACCGTTCCCCGGCAACGGCGCCAAAAATGCTTGTTGGTATAAATTAATGCACACTCTACTTTATCCGCAAGCGCACAGATAAAATCTACCGATGTAGCACTTTACCGGAGTAACCCAGTTTTAATATCGAACCCAAAGGAACGGATAGCGATGAGTCTCAAGTGTATAACCCCTGAGTAACTAACAAGGATGGAGAAGCCAAAAGTATAGAGGGGATCACTAAGGTTGTCTAAACCCAACTTAAGAGTGATATGTTTATCATTCTTAATGGGGAAGTTGCCACAAAAGGTCACAACAGAGTATGATTCTTTTATACAAAAGTATAATCCTACCAATCCTACACACGGGTAAGTGGACTATATAAGAATCAACAAGGCTATAAGAGTCACCCTTGCAAACTACCACTACTACCGGCGTTATAGGAGGTAAATATGAGTTATCCAGACTAAGCACCACGCTTATACTATCCAACTACTCTAACTCTAGAGCGACTAGAATTAAAGTACTCAAAAGAGAGTCATAAACCTTAAGAATAATAAGAACAACAGCTCAAACTTAAATATGAATGTTGATTACCGAAACAATTGTTGAAGCAAGTCGATGAAGAACTTGAATCCACTGGTACAAGATGAAGAAGTTGATCCGACAGGCCAAAGCTTCCTCTTGATCTCTTCCTCTCTCTCTTTCTTCTAGTTCTAAATAAGACTAGGTTATAATCCTACTAGAGGGGTATCTAGTCTTCTACTTGAAAGCTAACTCCTAAAGTCTCTTCTAGGGTTTCTAGTTGAAGCGTAGTCTTCTGAAGAGGGACCTTCTGTCTGACCTGGGGCCTGGGGGTCTGTTTATATAGCCCTGAGGGATCAACCGCGACCGTTAGATCAAACCGACTTCACGTAGGGCTGAGATTGATCCTCAAAGTCGGTGGAAGTAGCTTGCAGAAGACGGAAGCGCGGGGCCTCCGTGGCCGACCGACCGGTGAGCCCTGTGGGACCGGTCGATCACACAGGTAAGCCTCCTGTGGTGCCCTTTCGCATGGTGTCTCTACGTGATCTCTGGAGTCTTCTCAAAGGTTCCTGACTTGGCGAATGCGTTATCTCCTGTCGGTTTCCTTCTAGCGGAAGGAATTGAGGGCTGTTTCCTAATTGGGTCCCTGCGGATTCACAATTCACCAAAGCTCTTGGAATTCATTAGTCTTAATCCCTATACTAAGGTGGAGTTTACATATCCATCCATTTTCATGCTTAATTGACCTTAAATAATAAGAGTTAATTAGTGTCAACACCCCCGCCACGTCCGGCCGTCCGCCCGCTCCGCCGAGCAAAACCCGAGCGTCTCCCTTCGCTCCCTCACTCGCTCGCTCATTCGCACACACCGCCTGCCCCCTCTCCCTCTCCTCTCCCGCGAACGCGCCGATCACTTCACTGCTCGCAACGGTTCGGCACCAAAAGCCCGCACCACCGTTCTGCCCTAGTCGAGCCACCACCGGCCGATTAACTCCGGCCAACACTCCGCCATCACCGAGACCACACGGTGCGCACCTCCGCGCCATCCGCCGAGCTTCACCGACACCGGAACTCGAGAAGCGCCGCCCGGAGCCCGAACCTGTTCTGCCCCACCCCGAGCTTCGCCACCTAACTCCTTCGCCATCAAGCTTTGTCAGGCCAAGGCAAGGTGAGAACACACCTCCGCGAGGTCTCTACCGCCCTCTAGCCTCCCACTCTTGCCCGACCGAGCGCCATGGACGCCGCCATGGCTGCGCACGTGGTCCAGCTCCACCGGAGCTTCACCGGCCGAACCAACCCTTCTAGTAGCCTTCCTAGGGTTCACATAAGCTACCGCCCCCGTTAATTTGGCCGGCGACCGCCGAAAACAGCGTAGCCGTGCGTCACCACCGCCGCCGTCCGCCATCGCTCGCCGCCGGTGAGCTACGGCCATACACTGGCCTGACCATCACCACCACTCGCTCCGCCTCGTCATGGGGAACACGCCGAGCACCATCTCACCGTCGGCGACCTCACCGCCGGCGAGAATCGCACGGTCAACCCCTTCCCCTGTTTTTTCTCTCAGAACAGTGGGTCCCGTTGACCAGCGGGTCCCATGCGTCAGCCACCCTGCGGTCCATGGACCAAGTCCACAAAGGCTCAGCCGGGAAGAGTTAAATGATTTTTTCCTTTTGTTTTATTTCCTAGAAAAAAAGCTTATTATTTTTGTGTAGAACGATTTAAAAGTCCAAATGAGGTGCTTTCAGTTTGGGTAGTTTGCTCATGAGTAGATCTATCATGGAAAAATATGAAAGTATTTTTGGTGAAAGTTTATATTATTGTTTTCATTTAATTCAGTTTATGTGCTTTTGTTGAGATAAATGGATTTATATGTTTTCTTGTCGAGTTAATTCATGGTAAAATTTGGGTAGGTTCCTTATTATGTTAAGTACCTGTGAAAAATGTGTCAGGCACTGTTTATGCAGAAAAAGTGTCTGTTAGGGTTTAAAGTCCTTTTTGGCTGTTTCCTTGGAATAAGTGTTAAGGTGCTTTATATGTAAAAATAAAAGATGGGAAAATTTGTGCAGTCTCTGTGTGTGATGTTCCAGTTAGGAAAAATGTTAAGCATAGGTTGTATATGGAAAAATGTGAAGTTGCTTTACAAATATGCTTTTCTGTGTTTTTCTTAGGAAATCCATGTAGAAAAGAATTTAATGTTTCTGTTCATGGAACTTCCTTGATAAATATGAAATGTGAAGTAGAATCTGGGAAAAATATGACAAAGAGGAAGTCACCCTTTTTCAATAGGGTTGTAGTTCAAAGGGTTTGTTTTGGCATGAACTTGTTTATTGTGTGTAGGTTGGTATGTTCATGCTTAGCCAGTGAGTTTTCTACAGTAGAGTGGCTAGAAAAAATATAAAACCTGCTGTTTGACACTTTTCATGACAAGAGTTAGTTCAAAGTACTTTTTGAGCAGTTTATTTTATCTTTTTGTACCTGCTATTCTGTATTTTATTTCTGGCTGAAAATTGTTCAGTGAAGTCCAGTTAGTGTTGGTTACCTTCTGGAATTTTTGTGGATTTTTCTGAGTCCAGAAAAATACACTTGCAGTTCAAACTTGAGTTCTTTTGAATAAATAAATAGGAAATAGTTGAAATAATGGTTTTGTTTTATGTGATAATCAAGTAGTTACCTCAATGTCAAAAGTTGTCAAACAAGTTAGTTTTGTTGGTTTGCAAGAAATGATACTTTTCATACCAACATCTTGCACCTGACATTATTTAATTATGTACCGCATTGCAAATAGGATCGACAGCCCCGGAGCCCAACCAGGAGCCGGAAGTAAACGACGAGCTGGAGATACCGGAGCTGCCTAGGACCGAGGAAGTCGACCCCGAGCCGGAAACTAACCTGCCTGAGTGCCTCGCTCATGAGGCCTCATTCTTTTCCCAAGGCAAGCCCCGGAGCATTTTAAGTCTCCCGGCTTTTATAATTAATTCAGTTGAGTATTTTATATTGTGATGCATTAGGTATAGGAGTTGATTGAATCCTAAATTGCTGCATTACCATTCCTTGATTATTGTTTACTCCTACCTTGTCATCCTGTCACTTATTTATCTGTCGAATTGCTTAGCTTGCTTAATAAAGTAGTAAAAAAAGGATGTTCCCGTAATACCCCTGCTGGGTATTTACCGGATCACGGTTGGCTATATTTGCTATCGTGGAAAAGAACCTGAGTAGTAATGAAATACGGTCAACTGGAAGGCAAGGCACAAGTTTGGAAACTTGGGGCAGTCCGTCCGTTGGATCGTGTAGGTTTGTATCGATGTTGGCCCTCGTTCATTTTTGAACGCGCCCTTTTACTTACGGATATGTCGGTGCTGTAATCATCGACCCCAAAGCCGGTTAGAAGCTGTTCGGGCCAGTCTCAACCCGTGTCGCACCCTCTAGTATGGAAACACGATCTGCCTCAGAATGGCCATCGTATAGTTCCAATTGGGTGGTCCGTGCTGTGAGCCACGACGATTACCACCACGAACAAGCATCGAGCGATTACCCAATGCATGGACCCGACGGGAAAAGTGTGGGTTGGTATTAAAGGTCTTTCACCAGCTGGTTTGGAATTCGATTCGAGTCACCGTCTCCCCCGGTTAGTGGGAAACTATGGCGAGCTTCACCACGATGCAACTCCATGTGATATTTTAAAGGTTCAACTAAAATATGGAGAAGTCAACTGGATATGGTTATGTTATTGCATGCTAGACTCAAGTGGATGTATTAGTTCAGGTGCAAACCTAGATTAAGAGGTAGGTATAAACTGATAGCTCACCAATGTCATTAAATATTCCTTCGCTTAATCTGAGCTTTTCGCAACTTAAGATCCCAGCTCCACCAAAAGCCTTGCAAACCCTTGGTGTCTTTATTTTCAGTTGGACGGGTAAGTCTAGCTGAGTACATTCCCATACTCAGGGTTTATTCTGTTTGTTGCAGATGGCCAGGTGTACTATGGCTACTGTAAGCACTGCCTCTACCCGGTGGAGGGTGATGAGGAGTAGGCCCAGGGCAGGGTCGTCAAGAAGCTTCCCTTTCTCTTTTGTCGGACTGAGACTCCTAGTGGCACACTATCTGAAAAAGGAGGAGTGAGTTGTGTTGAGTTAAGATATCAAACAATGATTTATTGGACCACATGTGTGGTGGTCGTGTTTCAAAACTGATTTAAGCTTCCGCACTTTTAAAACCCGGTATTGTAATAACTCTGTTTTAATTTCACACTCTGATGTTTAAATTCGGTTCCGTTTAACTGTGATGTTCCTTACGAATGTAATACTTGAACGATGTGATCCTGTATGTTGTAATGTTTTTGAACTCCTTCGAGATTTCCGGACTACCGGTGTTATATGGGTTCAAGTATGAGTCGATGTCAGACGGATTTGACTAAGATGGTACTTGAGCTCTTATAATTAGGGCGGTTCCGCGACAGCTGGTATCGGAGCATGGTTCAAGTTATTTCATCCGACAGGAGCTATTTTCGAACTAAAATGGGTATTTAAAAACTATTTTCAAAACTATTTTCAATTACTAAGTGTGTCCAGTCTCGTCCTTAAGCCTATACTAGGATTCAGGTGGCTTAACTGCTAACAGGGTTCAGGGTTTTGCTTCATGCTAGATCTTTATTTGCTGGTCCATTCTCGAGGGAAAATAGAATGCGTCGATCGCGAAAACATGCATAAAATGATTTTGTAAGATATGAGAGCATGACCGTCCAACCGTCGGTCTAGGTGAGAGTTCTTATACCAAGTATGTGCGAGCTCCACCTAAACACATACGAGGGTATCAATGTTTTGGGTATGTTTTATGGATTGTAGCATGGTGTTTAGTGTTGGCTTATATGTATTCGTACTTATGAGCCAATACTCCGTTGTCTTTACCATTGGGACTGCTTTGGTCTGAAATGAATCTTCTACAGGTACACTAACTACGTGATCGAGTAGAACGAGTAGATGACGCCTGAGAGATCGTTCTTGCCACCGACTAGAACGTTAGGACTTACGAGTCACTATTAGCAGTGAGAACGTAAGTATGAACGTAAGTACGATCATGCATCATGTTTACCTTCTTGCATTTACATTACCTCCCCTTACTTGAAAGTTGTCCCTTTTCTATAAAATTTGCCAACTTAATATGCGTCTCACGCGAGTTCGAAACCCTTTTGTTTTTACAGATGGCCCGGACTAAGTTGACTGCTCGCAAGGCCATAGGAGGCAGAGGAGTTCCACGTCACCGCTTGGCCACCAAGTTGACCAGGAAGACGTTTTTGACCTACTTCGGGTTGCCGACCATCCTATGGAGGATTCTGCAGGCCGTGGGCTATGAGGACGGACAGGAGCCCAAGTACTCCTGGCAGAAAGAGATCTATGGGCAGGATTCGTTGGTCATGGTGCAGATCAAGGTCAAAGCCTTGCCTGCCAAGCCTCACTGGTCAGGATGGACATAAATCACCAGGGGCAGTTGCGCCAAGGATGGAGCTAACCGGGGCAGCATATCTAGTGCTGAAGGACATCATCGCCCGTTTTCCCGCCGATCTTGCTAGTGCGATGGCAGGAGTGTTCCCTCGTGGATCACCTTTTCCATTGCGCTGGGGGCAGACCTTGGAGTCAGTCTTGATCAGGAGTCCCGAGGAGAGGTTCTTCTGTGAGACGTCTGCGATGAGTGCCACCGGAGCTTTGGTGGCTGTGTGTGAGAGTCTGGAGCGCAGCCTTGAGAGCGTGTCCTTCACCCTCGCTGCCACCTACCAGAGCAAGAGGATGCTGCAAGAAGAGTTTGACGCCGAGGTAGCCCGTCTACAGGAGAAGATCCACCAGATCACTGTTGAGCGTGACGATGCACGTGCCACCGCAGGTGCAGAGACCACCGCCAGAACCCTCGCTGAGCAGATGTACCTGACAGCATCCCTACAGTGGGACGAGGCCCGCAATGCGCTTGATCAGCGCCCATCAACTGATACAGCAGATACATCACCAGCAGGCCTACATCGACCAGCTCCATGAGGCAGTTCACCAGATGCATCACGCCGCACAGGTGGCCGCCGCCCTAGCAGCTGACGAGGCCCCTGCAGATGAGTCCCAGGAGCTTAAGGACGGGATAGTGCTTGGTCCAGAGCCTTGTTTAGACGACGAGGACCACGCCGACGAGCCGATGATGGACGCCGATGAGGAGGACGCCGCATCCACCGCAGGAGACGCCTGAGCGTTAGCTTCGCTGATGATGTAACACCCAAACATGTGTTGGTTTTATGTTTAAGTTGTATGATGGTATGTATGGCTTTTGAACAAAGTCCAGACTTCGATCTGACACCTTTTATGGAAATCCGTCGTTTGCATGTCTAATTTCGAGCAATTATTCTGTGATGCTGTATGGAAATGAGTACATGTACTTGGTCGTGTGCTAAATTTTTGAATTATGTACAACGCAGTATTTATTTATGATCAATGTGACATCACCTAATGATTGCTTATTAATTGGATATTGTTGACACTTACTAACGTCGTTACTAAGAATGGACCTTACGATCCATCCCCGGCAACGGCGCCAGAAATGCTTGTTGGTATTTCTTAGCGTAAGCAGAAGAATCCGCAAGCGCACGGAAGTACCGCTGTAGCACTTCACCCGGTGGTATTCAGGGTATCGTATTTCCACGAGGAACGGAGGTATTTCTTCTATCTAGTTCATCCAAGGACAACACAAGGGTAGAGAAAGAGAGGGGAATAGAGACGGATCGCTAAAGCTTTACTGTCTAAAGATAGATAAACGTTACTTCTACTTGTTCACTTCGGGCACCGGCTTATACCTGGTCTGCCAGGTAACTCCGGCCTTTGTGTAGCTCTACGCCGTAACCGAACGTGGGGAAAACTAAGGGCAAACAGGGCTGTCACCACCTGCCGCCGATCCCTCACCCGTGGATTACGAGGCAAACGAAGGTGAACCCTAGCCTAGACACCACGTCTACGCTATTGATCACTACTCTAGCGTTGCGCAGGTACCCCTCCAAATGATTCAGAGGTTCCTCTACTAGAGTATCCGCTACGAGAACGGACGACGAACCCACAAACAAGAAGAGATAAAGCTTATCTAATCAAAAGAACAATAATACTGTAGAAACCACGAACACTTACTATGTATGGATCCCGATGTGGGTACAAGGTAAGGGCTCGTCGAGGTACAAGCTCGGGGAGAGACCGACAAGCCCGGTACTTCCACGCTCTCTTCCCTCACATCTCACTCTCCAACTCTAGAAAGCTACTAGGGCATGGCCCTAAGGAGTGGGGATCTACTCAAGAGAGAGGTGCTCTTCTATTCCTTTTGTGTGTTGTTTTTGAGAGGGGATCCAGGCCTTCTTAAATAGGCTAGGAGGGGGTGGAACCACTCCTAGACTAACAATATGGCACTAATCTGCACGCGGAAACGCCTTAGGGAGGAGTCAACACAACGCCTCACCAAGTTTGGGCCGAAACCGATGTTCTAGGGGGGCGGTCGACCCAGGGGGCGGCCGCCCCCTGGCTGGGCCCCCGTGGGCTGGGCCAAAGCCCATTTGGCCTGAAATGTCATGCTGGGTCTAAATCTGGTTGAAGTTTGATGCACTTCTATATGGGCTTTTTGTGTCCTTGTTCATTTTGCGCATTTCGGCGTGTTGGATTGCGCCTTTTTGGTTGTTATCCACCTGTATGCATGTTTATGGTCTGCAAAACATAACTTTGCACTACATGTGGAACTTGGTTAGCAATAAATGTATATATATGAGTAAAATGCATGCTTCCTATTCCCTGGATTGCATGGTAGGTGGGCCACTTGGTATTTGTGTTGCATAATGATGTTTTATGCATTATTTTCCTTGCCTTTATATGCATTTCCATCGATGTATGCCTGTAAGCGAATAATCACCAAAACTCGTGGAATGCTTTAGTGTAAAGCCCTATTCACTAGTCTTGGGAATATTTTTATATATTTTTATAATGAAGTTGGTGGTATAAAATATGAGTTAAGGACCACCAACAAGCTCCCCCACACTTAGCCCTTTGCTCGTCCTCGAGTAAAGATTAGGACTAAGATGGGTCATCTCTCTGATATGTAACCTGCATACAAGTTATTCCAAGCTTCACCTGCACTTATGAACTCTGAAGTGTCTACCATGATATCTTGGGTGATTGAAAGATGGAACAACATGGATTCAAATCCCCTTGCATCAATCAATTCAGAAACTTGGGTTTTCATTTAATTTGGAAAATGTAAACCATAGCTTAGCTCCTCAAATGATTCTCTCAAATCGCTCATTTATGTGTTTGGTTCCTCACCAAGGCATACCAAAGTGTTGCCTTCTTTCTTTCCTATTCCTAAAAAGCTTTTGTGGAGTTTGGGTAGGTAAAGATATGAAGGCATACTTACTCCGCATATTTTGCTAAGTCAAATCTCGGATCCGAGGAGAAAGATGCCATACCCTTAGATCAAGAAGTGCAAGTGTGGGGAATATATATGTATATATATTTATATATATTTTTTTTTGAACTCCTTTGTCATGCTTCTCTCTCCCCCTTTTTTTAGAAACTTATGAAAATATGGGCTATCTTTATTATTATTTTTTTAGAGAGAGGCGGGCATCGAAGTACCCATTGTTTTCTCATTTGGACACTTGTCCATTTTTTCTGCTCTCTCATTTTTTGGCACATGCTTCTTTGGCATGGCATCTTTTCTATTTTCTTCATGCTTTTTGGCATGGGATTATTGTTTTTTCATAGCCCATATTTTGCAAAATTAAAAAGGAATTTTGGGAAGAGAGGTTCATAACACAAGTGGTGGAGTTTTTATTTTGGTGGAATGGAAAGGCATGTTTTTGCGTAACTCTTAGTGCAAGAGTTAGCATTTTTTTATGTGGGTGTACGTGAATCTTGATCTTAGGGGCATGATAAGTTTCTCAACAAGGCATCAACAAGACTTGACAAAACTCAATGCAGTAGTAAGTTGCAAGTATTTGGAGGTTTTAAAATCTAACACTAGATATGGCTTTGGTAGGAATTTTCATATCATTGAGGAGCATGCTATTTGAACTTTGTTTTTGTAAAATAAATCCCAAGTTCTTCACATGAAAGAGCAAGGTTCATTTTCATCCTACTATATCTCATATTTCAATTACTTAGATAGCATGGGGTCCCTATGAAATGTGTTCACAAGTTATAGGAATATTAGCAAGGAATAAAGAGTATGCAAATTTTATCAAAGGATAACTTGGAGATGACATGTCAAAAGTTTTGTCTTTTTAATTTGTTTAGTTTTAATCTTCAAAACATGGGAGATGTGAGGATAGAGTTTTGCACAAACCATCGTTTGAAGATGAAGGAGTTTACGATGAGTTAGAAATGATTTGACCAACCCGGAAGTTAAGTCAATCCATTCTAAAACCTTTTACCTTGTCCTTCTCCATGTTGGGTTTCTCGATGTTGTGCAATGTGTTGGGGAGATCTCAATTGTGTGAAAGGTTATACTTGGGAGATCTCCCCCACACTTATTCTTGTACCTGTTTATTGAAACAAAACAAAAGAAACAACAAGAAAGGCTCTACCAGTTTGAAAACTGGGAAAGCTCAATTGTATTATGAATAATTTTTTTTATTTTGAAGCTCTTCATGCTTTCTTACATCATATGTACCCTTGTTCTTCTTGATCATGTCCTGAAAAGGGTTAACAACCAAGAATACCCGAAGGTGCACACTAACTAGATAGCATGATCTTATTTTTATTAAGAATTTTTTTTAAAGATAGTAATAAAAGAAATATAAAGCTATTTTTTAAATCATTATATAAATATTTTTTCTTTTTTTTAGGATAATCCGGGGTATCTCCCGGCAGTGCTTAAGTTATAGTCTTAAGCTTGACCTTGGGAACTTCATCTTGCAGCCTACAGTGGTGGTGTAAATCCTAGTTCACCACCAAGTATTTGGCATTAACACTCAAGCTGCAAGGTTAGCACCACCATGCATCTACGGGATTTGCAATGTTTGTGATAAACATAAGCATCCACAACCATTCTCTTAAAGAGTTTGACAATGAGAATCAAGAGAAGGTTGTGATCCTCGTAGAAGCATGTGGTTTGAAGCAAAACGAACTCTAGAGAACCTAAAAGTGAGCATGTGACATGAGGGATCTCAAAAGAGAAGTTATCATGCTCATTAACAGATTCTTGCTTGGTTTCTAGAGTTGTTGCTTCACACATGTCCATGGCATGAAAGTTTCCGCACTGGAAAGATCTATCATGAAAGACGAGCGTTGATACTTGACTGCTGTCGAGAACAACGTTATGATGGCCAGAGGGACATGGATTAAGCTCGAGCGAGGATGGTACTGGACGTATCGTTTCACAAGGATGAGATTGAAACTCAAACGAAACGCACGGAGCTATGCATTTTACCACCTCGCATGAGTTAGCGTTGGGCTGCTCCTTCGCCTTTGGATTTGCGGAACTAGCGATAGACTCGGCGGAAGTGATTGCTCCCAACTGTTCATCAGGGCCCCCACGGAATGGTTTCTCTATGGAAAGTTTTTCGAAAGGGTGGCCTAACAGAAGTTCGAATTCGAGGATGTCGTAGATATGAAAATCTAGGTGAACCACATTTTCGTTTATTTCAAAAGGTACGGCCTTAGCAACTCCACAACACTCCCAGAGAAATCCTGGCGGACCTTCAAAGAGTTTGTCGGTCGGGATTAGTGGAGTGTTACCCAAAAGAGATTCCGCTAAGAATTTTGACATGATATTTGTTCCGACCGATGGGTTGTGAAGAGCATCAACAATTGTTCCCCTAAATGTGCAAGATACGGTCGTGGAGGGTGAAAGAATCTGAATTACATCAGAATAACGTTTCACCTCCACTAACAATTCTTTTGATGGCTCTATTTTAGGGGACACTTCATATGTCGAGCGTTTTTCGTACCTACGAAGGTTCGTGATTCTGTCATAATCCTCGAATTCAATTGCAAACTCCGAAGGATAAAGCATTATCGGTGTTTGTAGCTCGGGTGAGGGCTCAAAAGTCGAATCTATGTATGGCAAAGTTGTTGATTTGACTGATGAGGGCTCCTCAAAACTTGACATGCCCTTGTTTTGGAGAGGTTTTGGTTCTACAACGGGAGAAGTGTGCTTCTCTAGGAAGTTATCAAGGATTTTTCTCTGTTCCATCGTAGATTTGCTTGAAAACGACCCTCCAGCGGCCCTATCAAGGACTGGGGCAGCATCTTCATCTAGACCCGTAGAAAAGAAATGCAATTGCACGCTCTCGGGTAAAGACATGTCTGGGCTAGCGTGTAGTATCGTCAAATACCTGGCCCAGGCTTCACCTAAAGACTCCTCATCTTGCTCGAAATGGAGGATTTCCTTTGGTATAGAGGTGATACGGGATCTAGGGAAGAATGCAAGATAAAACTTGTTTTTAAGTTCTTCCCAATCCCCATTCACACTTTCTATGACATTAGCCTACCATTGTTTTGCCTCCCCATTGAGGGAAGACGAAAACAATTTCCACATAATCGTTTCTTTGTCATGCCTGGGATGCTTAGGCATGAGCAAATTTCCTCCAGATCTCGTAAGTGGTTAAAAGTATCTTCATTATGAAAACCAGAGAAGTGTAGTGTCCGAGCTATGGATTTTAAATAAGGGGGGAGTCCATCATTGGATGAAAGTTTTGGAGAAGGTTTTGGCTCGGTGAACTCCCCCTTTGAAGCGGACGAATTTTGAATTGGAATGGTTGGCTTCATGATAGAAAAGGTAAAAAGAAAATATTTTTGGTTTTTATAAAAAGGATACAGATACGAGGATGAACTAGGTCCTGAACACAAAAACAACAACCGTTCCCCGGCAACGGCGCCAGAAATGCTTGTTGACACTTACTAACGTCGTTACTAAGAATGGACCTTACGATCCATCCCCGGCAACGGCGCCAGAAATGCTTGTTGGTATTTCTTAGCGTAAGCAGAAGAATCCGCAAGCGCACGGAAGTACCGCTGTAGCACTTCACCCGGTGGTATTCAGGGTATCGTATTTCCACGAGGAACGGAGGTATTTCTTCTATCTAGTTCATCCAAGGACAACACAAGGGTAGAGAAAGAGAGGGGAATAGAGACGGATCGCTAAAGCTTTACTGTCTAAAGATAGATAAACGTTACTTCTACTTGTTCACTTCGGGCACCGGCTTATACCTGGTCTGCCAGGTAACTCCGGCCTTTGTGTAGCTCTACGCCGTAACCGAACGTGGGGAAAACTAAGGGCAAACAGGGCTGTCACCACCTGCCGCCGATCCCTCACCCGTGGATTACGAGGCAAACGAAGGTGAACCCTAGCCTAGACACCACGTCTACGCTATTGATCACTACTCTAGCGTTGCGCAGGTACCCCTCCAAATGATTCAGAGGTTCCTCTACTAGAGTATCCGCTACGAGAACGGACGACGAACCCGCAAACAAGAAGAGATAAAGCTTATCTAATCAAAAGAACAATAATACTGTAGAAACCACGAACACTTACTATGTATGGATCCCGATGTGGGTACAAGGTAAGGGCTCGTCGAGGTACAAGCTCGGGGAGAGACCGACAAGCCCGGTACTTCCCCGCTCTCTTCCCTCACATCTCACTCTCCAACTCTAGAAAGCTACTAGGGCATGGCCCTAAGGAGTGGGGATCTACTCAAGAGAGAGGTGCTCTTCTATTCCTTTTGTGTGTTGTTTTTGAGAGGGGATCCAGGCCTTCTTAAATAGGCTAGGAGGGGGTGGAACCACTCCTAGACTAACAATATGGCACTAATCTGCACGCGGAAACGCCTTAGGGAGGAGTCAACACACCGCCTCACCAAGTTTGGGCCGAAACCGATGTTCTGGGGGGGCGGTCGACCCAGGGGGTGGCCGCCCCCTGGCTGGGCCCCCGTGGGCTGGGCCAAAGCCCATTTGGCCTGAAATGTCATGCTGGGTCTGAATCTGGTTGAAGTTTGATGCACTTCTATATGGGCTTTTTGTGTCCTTGTTCATTTTGCGCATTTTGGCGTGTTGGATTGCGCCTTTTTGGTTGTTATCCACCTGTATGCATGTTTATGGTCTGCAAAACATAACTTTGCACTACATGTGGAACTTGGTTAGCAATAAATGTATATATATGAGTAAAATGCATGCTTCTTATTCCCTGGATTGCATGGTAGGTGGGCCACTTGGTATTTGTGTTGCATGATGATGTTTTATGCATTATTTTCCTTGCCTTTATATGCATTTCCATCGATGTATGCCTGTAAGCGAATAATCACCAAAACTCGTGGAATGCATTAGTGTAAAGCCCTATTCACTAGTCTTGGGAATATTTTTATATATTTTTATAATGAAGTTCTTGGTATAAAATATGAGTTAAGGACCACCAACAGATATGCAGATGCCGGCACACACTCGCAGCCAACGTGGACAGGGGTCTGGACAGGAGGAGAATCTGCCACCACCCCAATAGGCACCAATGACACCGGATGCGTTTTTCGGCCAATTTCTGGGTAGTCAGAGGAACATGGAGGAAATGCAGAGGCACATGGAGGCCACCCTCCGCAACATCGCTAACAACACTGCACAGCAGCATCAGCAGCGCCAAGGCCCAGAGCCCAACCAGTACAGCTCCTACCATGACTTCTTGGACACTCGTCCCCCTGTGTTCAAGGAAGTCACCGAGCCGCTTGAAGAAGATGAGTGGCTCAACTCCATCACCCAGAAGTTCCGCCTGCTTCGCTTGACTGAAGAGCTTAAGGCGGAGTATGCCGCGCACATGTTGGAAGGACCCGCAGGTCTATGGTGGTCCCAGTACCGCGCATCCCTGCTAGCTAATGCACCGGTCACTTGGGACCAGTTTTCTACTGCTATGCGCAACCACTACATCCCTAGTGGTTTGATGGAACTGAAGGTCACAGAGTTTATGAGGCTATCCCAAGGAACCAGGTCAATGTCCGAATACCTCCATAGCTTCAATAACCTATCTCGCTATGCTCCAGATTTTGTCAACATGGAATCCAAGAAGATCGCAAGTTTCAAGCGTGACATGAGTGCCACCATGCTCTCCAAGAAGGGAATCAGTCACCGCACCACCTTCAGTGACTTTGTCAGTGACTGCCTGAACCAAGAGGCGAATGACAGCAGGCTGGCGACAGAAAACCGCCGTCGTGCCAATGAAGGAGGTTCATCTCAACAAAGGACCCCTTTCGGAGCACGCACCCCGTACCGCCCGCCAGTTGCAGGAGCAAGGTTCCGTCCCCCGCAGCGGAAGATAACTAACAACCGCTCCCGCCCGAGTTTCCAGAAGCCCTACACCGCTTCCATGATGCAGAACAAAGCAAAGGCAGGAGGTTCAGGAGGTGCCAAGACCCCGTTCGTGATTGGACCATGCTATAATTGTGGTCAGACCGGACACCTGTCACATCAGTGTCTTTGGCCAAAGAAGCAGTACACCCAGCCTCCACCTCGTACAAGCCACGTGCACTTCACCACCGTTGAGGAAGTGCCAGAAGGAGAACCTGTCACCGTTGGTACGTTTCTTGTTAACCAGTACCCCGCAGTTGTGTTGTTTGATTCCGGAGCATCGCATTCTTTCATAAGTGAGAATTTTGCTATAAGAAGTAATCTTGGGTTAGTAGAGTTGGATCGGGGATATCAGATAAGTTCCGCCGGAGCTATTCTATCCGTCTGTAAAATGGCTAAAGGAGTGGAAATGACTTTTGGGGATAAAAAGGCCATAGTGGATCCCATAGTAATCCCTGGTCTAGGTTTGGATGTAATCTTGGGTATGGGTTGGATGAAACTCTGGAAGGTCAATCTTGACATTTTAGAGTGACTAGTTTCCATGGTTAGTCCCTGGAGTGGGTCTTCTTTCCGGTTTAAGTTACCCCGAAACCCCCATGAGATTGGAGTGTTGTTCAATATCATAGCCAAGCAGATACCTGAGATCCCAGTAGTGTGTGAGTTTCCAGATGTCTTTCCTAATGAGTTGCCAGGGCTACCACCAGATAGGGATGTGGAGTTTGCTATAGAGTTAATCCCTGGAACGGCACCCATTTCTCGGAGGCCGTATAGGACGCCAGCTAACGAGCTAGCAGAACTCAAGGCTCAGTTGCAAGAACTTTTGGATAAAGGCTTGATATGTCCTAGTTCGTCACCTTGGGGATGTCCCGCCATCTTTGTGAAAAAGAAGGACAAAACGTTAAGGATGTGTGTGGACTACCGACCGCTTAATGTAGTAACTATAAAGAACAAATATCCCTTACCCCGAATTGACGTCTTGTTCGATCAGTTATCAAAGGCAAAAGTGTTCTCCGAGATTGACTTGAGGTCAGGCTACCACCAGATCAAGATTAGAAGGGAGGACATACCAAAAACAGCTTTCTCCACCAGATATGGACTCTATGAGTATCTAGTTATGTCTTTTGGACTGACAAATGCGCCGGCACATTTCATGTATCTGATGAATTCCGTCTTCATGCCTGAGTTGGATAAGTTTATTGTGGTGTTTATTGATGACATTTTGGTATACTCTGAAAATGAAAAGGATCATGCTGAACATCTACGAGTCGTCTTAGCTCGACTTCGAGAGCACAAGTTGTATGCTAAGTTTAGCAAGTGTGAGTTTTGGTTAAAGAAGGTACCCTTTCTCGGACACGTCCTTTCAGAAGAAGGAATTTCTATGGATCCCACGAAGGTACAGGAAGTTATGGATTGACAAGCACCCACTAACGTACATGAGGTACGTAGCTTTCTAGGATTGGCCAGATACTACCATCGGTTCATTCCGGATTTCTCAAGGATCGCAAAACCGATGACTCGTCTAACTCAGAAAAACAAAAAGTTTCAATGGACTCTAGAGTGTGAGGCAGCATTTCGCACTCTGCGAACCTTGTTGACTTCAGCACCATTTTTGGCTCAACTAGATTTGGAGGAACCTTTTGATGTGTTTTGTGACGCATCCAAGATTGGACTCGGATGTGTGCTTATGCAGAACGGAAGAGTTATAGCATATGCTTCGTGCCAGTTGCGACCACATGAAGAGAATTACCCGACTCATGATTTGGAATTGGCAGCCGTAGTTCATGCGCTCAAGATATGGAGGCATTATCTTATGGGTAACCTATGTCATGTGTACACAGATCATAAAAGTTTGAAGTATATCTTCACCCAGCCAGAGTTGAATATGAGGCAGAGGAGATGGTTAGAGTTGATTAAGGATTACAACCTAGAAGTGCATTACCACCCTGGAAAAGCAAATGTAGTAGCAGATGCCTTGAGTCACAAGACTCATTGCAACTCCTTACAACCACTGTTGGAAGATGGATTCAACCTTATGCACCCCGTTATGCTAAACAACATCACCATTTAGTGCACCCTAGAGAGTGACATCATTGAAGGACAAAGGATCGATAAAGAAATCTGTCAAATCAAGAAGAGGTTGGGAACTAGTAGTTCATTGAACTTTAAAACAGATGAATTGGGAATTTTATGGTATAATCAAAGATTGGTTGTTCCCGAGAACACGGAGCTGAAAGAAAGACTTCTGAATGAAGCTCATGATTCAAAGTTGTCTATCCATCCAGGAAGCAGTAAGATGTACCAAGATCTGAGAACAAGGCATTGGTGGTCAAAGATGAAGAAAGAAGTTGCAGCTTATGTCGCAAGGTGCGATACTTGCTGCAGCATAAAGGCTATACACCTAAGACCTGCCGGATTGTTACAACCTTTGTTAATCCCAGAATGGAAATGGGAAGAGATTAGCATGGATTTCATCACAGGTCTTCCAACCACTCAAAAGGGACATGATTCTATCTGGGTTATTGTGGATCGTTTATCTAAAGTAGCTCACTTCATACCAGTCAAGACTACACACCGACCTCATCAGTATGCAGACCTGTACATTCAGAACATCTTGAGGTTGCATGGAGTTCCAAAAAAGGATTGTTTCTGATAGAGGACCCTAGTTCATAGCGTGTTTTTGGGAACAGTTGCACAAGGAGCTAGGGACTAAGTTGGTAAGAAGTTCCGCTTATCACCCACAAACCGCAGGACAAACGGAAAGAGTAAATCAAATTCTGGAAGATATCCTCAGGGCTTGCGTTCTATCCTCAGGAGAATCATGGGAGAAGTGGTTACCCCTCGCAGAGTTCTCATATAACAATAGCTACCAAGAAAGCATAAAGATGGCACCATTTGAAGTCTTATATGGACGAAGATGCAGAACCCCAGTAAATTGGGTCGAATTAGGAGATCAAGAATTTTACAGGTCAGATTATGTAAAAGATGCCGAGGAGATTGTGCAAACAGTACAACAACATATCAAGGCCGCACAATCCCGACAGAAAAGCTATGCTGATACACGAAGGAGACCCTTGGAATTCCAAGTAGGAGAATATGTTTACCTTATGAGAAAGGTCCAACGTTTTGGAATTAAGAAAAAGTTAGCACCCCGATATGTGGGACCATATCAAATCATAGCCAGAAAAGGGGAAGTAGCCTATGAAGTGCAGTTACCCCCAGAGATGAGCGCAGTCTTTCCCGTGTTTCACGTATCCCAGTTGAAAAAGTGTCTTCGAGTCCCGGAACAAGAAGAAGTTCGGATCCCAGATGTTGCTATTAGATCAGATTTGGAATACTATGAACAACCTCAGGAGATAATGGATACCAAGACGCGAGAGACTCGAAACCGAACAGTGAAGACTTACAAGATTCTCTGGAGCAATCACGGACCCAATGATGCAACATGGGAAACCGAAGAGTACTTGCGCGTAAATTACCCCGCTTTTGTTAAGAAGTGGTACGTAACTCAAAATCTCGGGACGAGATTTCTTTAAGGGGGAAGGGCTGTGACACTCCAGTGTCAAGCACTGCATTAAGAACTACATTTAGCTACTAAAACCCATAAGCAATGCATTGCATCATTTCGTGTGCATGAAAGTGCTTCTTGTCCTTGGTTTATTTATTTGGATTATTGATCTCTATTGGACTCGATGGTTTAAATGGATTTCTGACTTGGCAAATAATTTTATAAAATTGAGAATATTGAGTCTAATTCTCTTTATATTGACACCTTGATCTAGTTCAAAATGGTTTGACAAATAAAAATGTGAGAATAAAATGACTTATAACTCAAGATTTGGCTTTATTTCGGTGGAGTTTGAGAAAAGGCTTTTCAGCAGAAGTGTCTTATATGAAAGTTGTAGAGAAAATTATTTTGAGCAACTTTTATTTTTAAGTCAAAGCCTAGTTTGGAGTTTTTGAAACTGTTTTTGAATGGTCAAAGTTTGAAAAGTTTTTGGAAAAAGAAAAAGGAAAAACGATTTTTCCCGGCGCTTCACTTTCGGCCCGTTCGGCCTTTCTCTGGCCCAGGCCCGCACCCGCGCACCCCGCGCGCTCGCCGCGCCGCTCGCCCGACCCGCGGCCGCGCCGTACGCCGACGACGCGGCCACGTGGACGTTCTTCCTTGCCGCGAATCCATCCTGGCCACGCTGCGCGCGATCTTCTTCCACCGGAGCACGCCAGCGATCTCCCTCACCCTCTCCGCGCACGCCTCGCCTGCCGAGCTCCCTCGCTGACCGCGCCCTGCCTCGCCCGCCGCGCCGCCGTGGCCCCCGCCACGTCCGGCCGTCCGCCCGCTCCGCCGAGCAAAACCCGAGCGTCTCCCTTCGCTCCCTCACTCGCTCACTCATTCGCACACACTGCCTGCCCCCTATCCCTCTCCTCTCCCGCGAACGCGTCGAGCACTTCACTGCTCGCCACCGTTCGGCACCAATAGCCCGCACCACCGTTCCGCCCTAGCCGAGCCACCGCCGGTAGATTAACTCTGGCCAACACTCCGCCATCACCCAGACCACACGGTGCGCACCTCCGCGCCATCCGCCGAGCTTCACCG
This sequence comes from Coix lacryma-jobi var. lacryma-jobi, assembly GCA_009763385.1. Classification (NCBI taxonomy): domain Eukaryota; kingdom Viridiplantae; phylum Streptophyta; class Magnoliopsida; order Poales; family Poaceae; genus Coix; species Coix lacryma-jobi. The sequence goes on from CM019826.1 coordinate 73,967,868, forward strand.
ACACCGGAACTCGAGAAGCGCCGCCGCGGTCGCCATCAGCGCCGCCCGGAGCCCGAACCTGTTCTGCACCACCTCGAGCTTCGCCACCTACCTCCTTCGCCATCAAGCTTCATCCGGCCAAGACAAGGTGAGAACACACCTCCGCGAGGTCTCTACCACCCTCTAGCCTCCCACTCTTGCCTGACCGAGCGCCATGGACGCCGCCATGGCCGCGCACGTGGTCCAGCTCCACCGGAGCTTCACCGGCCGAACCAACCCTTCTAGTAGCCTTCCTAGGGTTCACATAAGCTATCGCCCGCGTTAATTTGGCCGGCGACCGCCGGAAACGGCGTAGCCGTGCGTCACCGCCACCGCCGTCCGCCATCGCTCGCCGCTGGCGAGCTATGGCCATGCACTGGCCCGACCATCACCACCACTCGGTCCGCCTCGTCATGGGGAACACGCCGAGCACCATCTCACCGCCGGCGACCTCACCGCCGGCGAGAATCGCACGGTCAACCCCTTCCCCTGTTTTCTCTCTCTGACCAGTGGGTCCCGTTGACCAGTGGGTCCCATGCGTCAGCCACCCTGCGGTCCATGGACCAAGTCCACACAGGCTCAGCCGGGAAGAGTTAAATGATTTTTTCCTTTTGTTTTATTTCCTAGAAAAAAGCTTATTATTTTTGTGTAGCACAATTTAAAAGTTCAAATGAGGTGCTTTCTGTTTGGGTAGTTTGCTCATGAGTAGATCTATCATGGAAAAATATGAAAGTATTTTTGGTGAAAGTTTATATTACTATTTTCATTTAATTCATTTTATGTGCTTTTGTTGAGATAAATGGATTTATATGTTTTCTTGTCGAGTTAATTCATGGTAAAATTTGTGTAGGTTCCTTATCATGTTAAGTACCTATGAAAAATGTGTGAGGCACTGTTTGTGCAGAAAAAGTGTCTGTTAGGGTTTAAAGTCCTTTTTGGTCGTTTGCTTGGAATAAGTACTAAGGTGCTTTATATGTAAAAATAAAAGATGGGAAAATTTGTGCAGTCTCTGTGTGTGATGTTCCAGTTAGGAAAAATGTTAAGAATAGGTTGTATATGGAAAATATGAAGTTTCTTTACAAATGTGCTTTTCTATGTTTTTCTTAGGAAATTTATGTAGAAAAGAATATAATGTTTCTGTTCATGGAACTTCCTTGATAAATATAAAATGTGAAGTAGAAACTGGGAAAAATATGACAAAGAGGATGTCACCCTTTTTCAGTAGGGTTGTAGTTCAAAGGGTTTGTTTTGGCATAAACTTGTTTATTGTGTGTAGGTTGATATGTTCATGCTTAGGAAGTGAGTTTTCTACAGTAGAGTGGTTATGAATAGGTGAAGCTAGGAAAAATATGAAACCTGCTGTTTGACACTTTTCATGAGAAGAGTTAGTTCAAAGTACCTTTTGAGCAGTTTATTTCATCTTTTTGTACCTGCTGTTGTGTATTTTATTTCTGGCTGAAAATTGTTCAGTGACGTCCAGTTAGTGTTGGTTACCGTCTGGAATTTTTGTCGATTTTTCTGAGTCCAGAAAAATGTACTTGCAGTTCAAACCTGAGTTCTTTTGAATAAATAAATAGGAAATAGTTGAAATAATGGTTTTGTTTTATGTGATAATCAAGTAGTTACCTCAATGTCAAAAGTTGTTAACCAAGTTAGTTTTGTTGGTTTGCAAGAAATGATATTTTTCATACCAACATCTTGCACCTGACATTATTTAATTATGTACCGCATTGCAAATAGGATCGACAGCCCCGGAGCCCAACCTGGAGCCGGAAGTAAACGACGAGCAGGAGATACCGGAGCTGCCCAGGACCGTGGAAGTCGACCCCGAGCCGGAAACTAACCTGCCTGAGTGCCCCGCTCACGAGGCCTCAGTCTTTTCCCAAGGCAAGCCCTGGAGCATTTTAAGTCTCCCAGCTTTTATAATTAATTTACTTGAGTATTTTATATTGTGATGCATTAGGTATAGGAGTTGATTGAATCCTAAATTGCTGCATTACCATTCCTTGATTATTGTTTACTCCTACCTTGTCATCCTGTCACTTATTTATATGTAGAATTGCTTAGCTTGCTTAATAAAGTAGTAAAGAAAGGATGTTCCCGTAATACCCCTGGTGGGTATTTACCGGATCACGGTTGGCTATATTTGCTATCGCGGAAAAGAACCTGAGTAGTAATGAAATACGGTCAACTGGAAGGCAAGGCACAAGTTTGGAAACTTGGGACAGTCCGTCCGTTGGATCGTGTAGGTTTGTATCGATGTTGGCCCTCGTTCATTTTTGAACGCGCCCTTTTACTTAGGGATATGTCGGTGCTGTAATCATCGACCCCAAAGCCGGTTAGATGCTGTTCGGGCCGGTCTCAACCCGTGTCGCACCCTCTAGTATGGAAACACGATCTGCCTCGGAATGGCCATCGTATAGTTCCAATTGGGTGGTCCGTGCTGTGAGTCGCGACGATTACCACCACGAACAAGCATCGAGCGGTTACCCAATGCATGGACCCGACGGGGAAAGTGTGGGTTGGTATTAAAGGTCTTTCACCAGCTAGTTTGGAATTCGATTTGAGTCGCCGTCTCCCCCGGTTAGTGGGAAACTATGGCGAGCTTCACCACAATACAACTCCATGTGATATTTTGAAGGTTCAACTAAAATATGGAGATGTCAACTGGATATGGTTATATTATTGCTTGCTAGACTCAAGTGGATGTATTAGTTCAGGTGCAAACCTAGATTAAGAGGTAGGTATAAACTGACAGCTCACCAATGTTATTAAATATTCCTTCGCTTAATCTGAGCTTTTTGCAACATAAGATCCCAGCTCCACCAAAAGCCTTGCATACCCTTGGTGTCTTTATTTTCAGTTGGACGGGTAAGTATAGTTGAGTACATTCCCATACTCAGGGTTTATTCCATTTGTTGCAGATGACCAGATATACTATGGCTATTGTAAGCACTGCCTCTACCCGGTGGAGGGTGATGAGGAGTAGGCCCAGGGCAGGGTCGTCAAGAAGCTTCCCTTTCTCTTTTGTCGGACTGAGACTCCTAGTGGCACACTATCTGAAAAAGTAGGAGTGAGTTGTGTTGAGTTAAGATATCAAACAATGTTTTATTGGACCACATGTGTGGTGGTCGTGTTTCAAAACTGATTTAAGCTTCCGCACTTTTAAAACCCGGTATTGTAATAACTCTGTTTTAATTTTCGCACTCTGATGTTTAAATTCGGTTCCGTTTAACTGTGATGTTCCTTACGAATGTAATACTTGAACGATGCGCTCCTGTATGTTGTAATGTTTTTGAAATCCTTCGAGATTTCCGGACTACCGGGGTTATATGGGTTCAAGTATGAGTCGATGTTAGACAGATTTGACTAAGACGGTACTTGAGCTCTTATAATCAGGGTGGTTCCGCGACAACACCCTCCTCAACAGATGATCGACAACATCCATGAACACGTCACTCGGTCAAGGTCACAACAAATCTCTCACTTTGCTCATTCTGCATTTGTTGGTAATTTTGAGAGCCAAAATGTTCGGCACGCTTTATCTAATCCGGATTGGGTCAATGCCATGCATGAGGAGCTTGAAAATTTTGAGAGAAATCGGGTTTGGCTTCTTGTTCCACCTCCTCCTGAGTGTCACCCTATTGGGACAAAATGGGTTTTCAAAAACAAACAAGGAGAGGATGGCCATGTTGTGAGAAACAAGGCCAGACTTGTAGCCCAGGGGTATAGTCAGAAGGAGGGGATAGACTATGAGGAGACTTTTGCTCCTGTAGCTCGTTTGGAGACAATTAGGATCCTCTTGGCTTTTGCTACATCCAATGGTTTCAAACTTTTTCAAATGGATGTCAAGAGTGCCTTCCTAAACGGCTACATAGAAGAAGAGGTGTATGTGAGACAACCCCCCGGTTTCGAAAATCCCAAGTTTCCAAACCATGTTTTTAAACTCAACAAAGCTTTGTATTGTTTGAAACAAGCCCCTAGAGCCTGGTATGATAGGTTGAAAACCTTTTTGCTTGCTAAGGGTTTTAAAATGAGATGTGTGGATAAAACTCTTTTTCTCCTCAAGCAAGGCAATGACACTTTGTTGGTTCAGATTTACGTGGATGATATCATTTTCAGTGGTTCTTCTCATGCTTTGGTTGCCAAGTTTGCAGATACAATGAGCAGGGAATTTGAGATGAGCATGATGGGCGAGTTGACATTCTTTCTCGGGTTGCAAATCAAGCAATCCCGAGACGGGACATTTGTGCACCAGGGCAAATACACCAAGGACATAGTGAAGAAGTTTGATATGGGTGAGGCCAAGCCTCTTCCAAAACCCATGTCGACAACAATGCCCTGGATGCGAATGAGGAGGGAGAAGCTGTGGACCAGAAGGATTACCGGAGTATGATCGGGTCGCTAATGTACTTGACGGCGACACGCCCGGACATTCAGTTCATGGTGTGTCTTTGTGCATGATTTCAGTCGTCACCGCGCACTTCTCACCGTCAGGTGGTCAAGCGCATTATCAGGTACCTTCGTTTCACTCTAGAGTTTAGGATTTGGTATTCTGCTTCTTCTACCCTCTCTCTTTGCGGTTACTCTAACGCTGTTTTTGCTGGTTGCCGACTTGATCGCAAGTCCACTTCTGGGACTTGTCAGTTTTTGGGTTCTTCTCTTGTTTCTTGGTCTTCTCGCAAGCAGTCTAGTGTCGCTCAGTCTACCACAGAGGCTGAATATGTTGCTGTGGCTAGCTGCTGTTCCCAGTTGTTGTGGATGATGGGCACTTTGCGTGATTTTGGTCTGTGTTTTTCTCGAGTACCATTGCTTTGTGATAGCACGAGTGCGATTAGCGTTGCTAAGAACCCCATGCTTCATTCTAAGACCAAACACATTGATGTGCGCTTTCATTTCTTGCGAGACCACTATGAGAAGGGTGATATCGACCTTCGCCATATCGATACTCATCATCAGTTAGCAGATATTTTTACCAAGCCTTTGGACCAATCAACCTTTGTTAGGTTGAGAGGTGAGCTTGGTGTGTGCCTTCCCTTTTAGTTGGGGGAAACATTTTGGTTATTGTATCATAGACTGATTTCCTTTGTTTAGTTCTTGTTTAGTCTTTGCATTTCATCATCTATGCATCTTTACTTTTTCAAGGTTCATGTCTATAATCTTTAGAATGAATCTATGCTTTGATTAGTGTATGCTCCGATGATATATGATGTTGCTTGTAGCTTAGGCTCTTCTTGATCACTGATACATGTTGTGAGCTGAGCTATTTTTCAAAACTGTGAATATGCTCAATTCAAACATAAAATGTGAAACTTGTTCACCATTGAGATTGACAACTAGCATGTGTAGAATGTGTTGAAGTTACTTGTGCTATTCCTATATGCTAGCTTGCTATGTCTCTAGTTCTAAGTCTTTCACTTGCTTGGTATGTTCATATTCTGTTAAATTTGAACCAAGTCTAAGTGAATTAAAAAGATCGAGATGGGATTGCTTGACAGCACATCATGGTATCGAGACTGTTTCTCATTGCACATTGAGTTAAACTTGAGCCGTGTAGTGTAAGACCAAAATCGTTGCTTCAAACTTCTGATTGCTTATGCATAGGCTTAGCTCGGTTGAAAAGTTAGGCAAAGTCAAGCTTTCAACCTCTCGCAATCACATGCCGAAAATTCAAACTTGTGTAATCACCGCTGCAACTCCGATAAAATTTGAAAGCACAAGTCTATGTTTCATTCTATAGCATGATGATTGAACTTTGCTAGGGGTAGTTCACCTTGTATACATGTTTAGCATTTGTTTGACTTCCTATCTATACATGTTTGATGCTATTTTGATGGTGAACCCCTTTTTGAATGCCTTAAAACTGCTCACTATGCTCATATGTTCATATTTTGTATTCTGTGATCAGTTTGAGTTTTTGCTGGCATTTATACCTGTTGTTGAGTACTCGGATCAACACTATTTAAAGCATCTATTCATTCTATTGGCTATATACATGAAGCTGCAAACCTGCATCTGTGACTCATGCATTTGCCTGATTGTGCGTTTTCAACTAAGGGGGAGAAATTTGACAAATCATGTCCTAGTTGTGTGCACTATTGAAGGGTGAGTTCATGTCCAGGGGGAGTTTGCTCGCTTGATGAGTTTTCAATTGGTTCAATTGGTTTCGAGCGGTTTTCAGCTAGTTGTGTTGAGCCTTTGCCTCTTTTTGGAGGGACTAGCTGATTTACTCAGGTTTTGGCTTCTTTGCTCTGAACTTCTCGCTAGCGGTGTTTAGCCCGTTTTGCCTCTTCTTGAGGGCTAGCTGTGACTTGCTTGGTTGTGTTGAGCCGTTGCCCATGTCTTTGGGAACCAAGTTGTCTTGCTCACTCCATTCGACTTCTTTTGGCTTTGCTTCGCTTCTGGTCGATTGGTTGAGTTTCCTTCCTTCTTCTTCTTTTCATTTATTCCATATGATTTGTGTTGGTAGTTGACAATGCACTCATCAAGGGGGAGATTGCAGATACATGGGTGTATGCCGGATCTTGAGATGATGAGTGATTGTCAACTGGTATGATGTGCATGTTCTTTGGCTTGTGTTGTGTAGGTGTCGAGCTCAGAGACGGTGATCGAAGGCAAGGTGAAGGTCAAGTAGAGACGTGCCATGCCGATGGACCCAGAGCGGTGAAGGGCAGACATGATGCTTGCATTGACGGACTGGTGGCCTGAGGATCAGCCGTGGTGGCTGACAGTCTGGGACAGCGACAAGTGAAGACATGTGGGTGGATGGGGGTGCACGGGCGGTGCATCCCTCTACGGCGTCGGTTTGGTGGTTGAGCCACAGAAAAACCACTGAGTGGACGGTTTCCAGGTTTGGGCCTCAAAACCTGGGTGCTGCCGGTTTCTGAGTATGGGCCTCAAAACTCGGGTTGAGGACGGTTTCCAGGTTTGGGCCACAAAACCTGGGCAATGGCGGGTTTCTGAGTTTGGGCCACAAAACTCAGCCTAAGGACTGGTTTCCCGGTTTCAGCCTCAAAATCGGGGGGAGGTCTAGGAAAAGGATGGACGGAGAGTGGCGGCATGTGGCGGCATCCGGTGAGGTCGCGTCGAGATGAAGCTACCTGATATGAGGGCATGGCCGTCGGATCGACATCAACTTCGAGTTGGATAGGAATACCCTTAGGGTTAGCCTGCTCGCTCATTAGCTGTAAGGGTAGAAGGGGAATAATTGTATTAGGCTATGTAAGGAGAGGCCACCCCTCCCTCCAGACCATGTTAGCCATTTGCTACTTTCACTTAGGGTTTCCTGTTCTCCCACATCCCTGCTGTAGCTACTGAGATCCACAGAGACGGCTTAATCATACCTCTGTGTATTTGGATTTTGCGGAAACAGGACCAAATTCCCGTTGTCTCCTCATGGGGACGAATTTCGGCTAGGAATTGAGATTGTGATTCGCGTTCTTGAGTTGTTCTTCGTGTTTTCCTTTTTTCCTCAATTTTCTCGTTGCTCGATCTCCCTCTACGCTGCGTCCTTTTTGAATCCACTTGAATTAACTTGTTCTTTGATGTGAGGAGAACATTTTCACCAAAGGAATTCATCTCAACCCTCACAAACAAGTAGATCGGGTCGATTCAAGTTTCGTGGCAACTTTTTCGTTCCTACACCTTCCCTTTCGATTTCCCGGAGTTTGAATTGATTTGAGCGGATGATTTCTTAGGGGTAGTCTTCCAACTACCCTGGGATCATTTTCTCCAAGTTTGGGATCCAGGGATTTTGATTTGGATCAGATTTGAGGAGATTTGGGAGAGAGGTGATCAAAATTGCCCTCTCTGCAAGGTCACAGACAGTCCGCTGCTATAGGCGCGTGCGGATACATGGGTGTATGCCGAGTCTCTGTGTGATGAGTGATTGTCAATGGAGATGATGCGCATGTTCTTTGGCTTGTGTTGTGCAGGTGTCGAGCACGGAGACAGTGATCGATGGCGGGTGAAGGTCAAGTTGCGACGTGCCGTGCCGACGGACCGGGCGCGATGAAGGATGGGCGTGCCGTGCGGCGGACGTGCCATGCCGATGTATCGGACGGTGAAGGGCGGACGTGGACTTGGACTGATGGACTGGAGGCCGGAGGATCAGCTGTGGTGGCTGGCAGCCTGCGACAGCGACAGGCGGAGAAGTGCGATCATGTCGGTGGAAGGGGTGCACAGGCGGTGCATCCCCTCTACGACGCCGGTTTGTTGGTAGAGCCCGGGAAAAACCAACGGTGGACGGTTTCCAGGTTTGGGCCTCAAAACCTGGGTGCTGGGTTTCCAGGTTGAGCCACAAAACCTGGGCGTGACGGTTTCCAGGTTGAGCCTCAAAACCTGGGCGTGGGCCGGTTTCCGAGTTTGGGCCTCAAAACTCGGGCGCGGACGGTTTCCGAGTTTGGCCACAAAACTCGGGCTGGAGGCTGGTTTCCCGGTTTGGGCCTCAAAACCGGGGGCTGATGGAAAAGGCTGGTTTCCCGGTTTGGGCCGCAAAACCGGGGGTGCAGAGTGGTGGCGGCACGTGGCGGCGATCTGAAGGTTGCGTGGAGGCGACGCGGAAGACCGTGCGGGCGTGGCCGTCGGATCTACCTACCACCAGTGGGTGGACTAGAATAGCCTTAGGGTTAGGCTGGTCCGCTCTGTAAATAGAGTAGAGAGGGGTAGAGTAGGAAATAGACTTAGACTAGGTTAGTATAAGTAGTCTAGGGGAGACACCCTCCTCCCCATCTCAATCTCAGTTAGAGCTTTCATTTCCTAGGGTTTCCACTCTCCCACACCCCTGCTTTAGCTAGTTGAGATCCGCAGAGAGACTCCACTCTGTGTACTGTTGATTCGAGGAAGTGAGGCCGTATCCTCACCTTGGATCCCATCTCTTGGTGTCAATTCGCGTTTTGATTTCATGTTCATCATGTTCTTCGCGGATTGCTTTGTGCCTTGAGTTTTCCCGTCGCTTGATCTTTGTGCTCGGTTCATCTTTCACGATTCCGTTTGAACTGAGTTGCTCTAGATCGTGAGGCACTTCTTTCCACCGAAAGAAATCATCTCTAACCTCACGGTCTAGGAGATCGATCAAGTTTTAGTTTCGGGTCTCTTTTTCTTCTTTCCCCCGAATTCCTTCGATTCACCGATTTGGAGTTAGGTTCGAGCCATGATCTCTTAGAGATAGCTCACTAACCTCCTTGTGACTCCTCAGATCGAATCCCAAGCCTAGAGCACTTGATTCGGAGGAGATCGGGTTGAATCGCCGGAGTTTTAGTGCAGTCGCGGGGTGACCGGACGCTCTGTCGGGCTGACCGGACGCATGCTTTCAGAGTCCGGTCGTTGAGCACGGCGCCAAGCTTTTCTGCGTACTGACCGGACGCTCTCGACCGGACGCTCTGTTTGCATTTCGACCGGACGCTACGCTTGCACTGTTCCCGTGTCATTGTCTCATCTGACCGGACGCTCAGTGAACGACCGGACGCTTGAGCTCCGTGCGTCCGGTCGCGAACAGAGAGCTCCCAGAGCTGTTTTCTGACGACCGGACGCGTCCGGTCCCTGCTGACCGGACGCAGGCCAGAGTCCGGTCGCTGCAGTTTCGCGCGTCTTCGTTCGCGGTTCGTTCGTTCTTGATTGGATTTGAGTTCCGTCTTTTGGGTTGGCTTTCTAGGGTTGTCTAGTGTCCCGCTGTGCTTCTAGGAAGCATCCACCCTACATCTAGGGTCGTGGACATTAGCAAGCTCTAGGTTTCGCTTTTGGGGTTGATCTTGGGACAGTGGCATCTAGTTTCCGAAAGGAAATTTTTGAAGCTCCCATTCACCCCCCCTCTGGTCGCTTTCGGGTAGCTTCTCGGTCCTTCAATTGGTATCGGAGCAGGTTAAGGATCTTCCACCTTAGCCGGTTCCAGATCCACCGAAGGCGACATGGATCGCGGCGTGGGCAAACCGCCGTTTTTCGATGGGACGAACTATGCGTATTGGAAGATACGCATGTCGGCCTATCTCCAGAGCATGGGCTCTTCTGTTTGGGAGATTTGCAACAACGCCAACTACGTTGTCCTGGCTGCTCGTGTCTCTCAGCTTCAGATCGATGAGCACGAAGCCAATAGCCGGGCGCGTAACGCTTTGTTCTCCTGTTTGAGCGTGGGTGAGTTTGATCGCGTTTCTCACCTCTCTACGGCTCGGGAGATCTGGGACACCCTCATGCGTTTTCATGAGGGCACCTCTCAAGTCAAAACCCGACTCTACGAGTCGTTCAAGAGAGAGTATGAGAACTTCCGACATCAGCCTGGCGAGAGCATAGAAAGTTTATTCGCTCGCTTTCAGGTGATTGTCAACAGGATGAGGGCTAACCGAGAGCAGTTGCCATTTGACGATCATGAGCGTGCTTTGAAGCTTTTGCACACTCTTGACCGTTCGGTGTGGGATTCTAAAGTTCAGGCGATCATCGAATCCCCGAACTATGAGACCCTCACCTGCGACGAGCTCTTCAGTAAGCTCAAGTCCAGTGAGATTGATGCTATGGCGAGGGCTTCTTTTGAAAATCCTTCTCGCCCGTCCATGGCTTTGGTTTCCGGCTCTTCCTCTAACCCCTCAGCTGGCTTTGCTCTTTCTTGTCTCTTTTCTGTTACAGAGGACCAGCTGGAGACGTTGGGTGACGACGAGTTGGCTTTGCTTGCCAACCGGTTCTCGCGGTTCCACAATAACCGCATGAACCGTCGTCGCGGAGGAGGACGCTCGGGCTGCTACGAGTGCGGCGACCCCGACCACTTCATCGCCGACTGCCCCAAGAAGAAGAACAAGCACTCGGGCAAGGGCGATCATGGGCGCAGGCGCGACTCCAAGTACAAGGAGAAGTACGTTCCCCCAAAGCACAAGAAGCGGGGCGGCTTCGACAAGGAGTACATCAAGAAGAAGTACTTGGAGAAGGCCCAGGCTGAGCAGCGCGCGTTCTTCGCCACGCTCAGCGACGTCGACGGCTCGGATGACGACTCCGCCAGCTCGAGTGATGACGAGTCCGAGAAGAAGAAGAGGATCGAGGACAAGCTGAACGGCCTCTGCTTCTTCGCCGACGACGACGGCTTCTGCACCATGGCGCTGGGCGATGAGGTCGACGGCGAGCCGGAGCGTACCCCTCGGAACGACGACGACGACGACACCTCCCAGGTATCTCTCACCTACGACGAGCTTTCCTCCGAGGTTGAGAAGTTGACTGCTGCCCTCCTTAGTCAAGACAAGTTGCTTAGGCGTGCCGCTAGAGAGCGCAAGGAGTTTAGGCAGAAGTGGGAGGACACGGTGAAGGAGCTTGAGTTCGCTCGGTCCACCGTGGTTGTGTCGGAGGAGTTGGAGTGCGAGAATTGCGCCGCGCACATGACGGATCTTCTCACTCTGAGGAGTAAGTATGCTGCGCTGGTAGATGAGGTGGATGAGCTCCGAGCTAGACCGCAGCTGTTGGGTGCGTGCAAGACTTGTCCTGTCTTGCAATCCGAGTTGGCAGAGAAGAATGCCAAGCTTGAGTCTTTTGAGAAGGCCGGCTCGGATAGCACTTGTGTCAAGAGATGTGCTTTGTGTGAGGGCCTGGAGCAGGAGATGGCAAATGTGAGGCATGACAAGATGCGTACCGAGGAGGAAAACACATACCTTCAGACCGTCTTGTCATGGGTGTCTTGTGGTGAGCCTCAGCTCGGGATGATGATCTCCCAATTCAAGCGAGCTGCTGGGGCTCCTGGTGTAGGTCTTGGCCAGAGTGTTGATCTTTCAGCTTTTGGTAAGATTGGAGAGTCTAGTGGTCTGAACCCCTGTGAGAAGCCCAACTCCACCACTACTCCCAAACTAACCAAGCTTCCACCCAAAGAATCTGCCAAGCCTGTCACCAAGGATGGAGTTATAGTTGAATCCCCCAAGGCTCCACCCAAGAATCCACAATGGCAACCCAAGCCCAATCACCTAAAGAACAAGCTTGACACAATGCCACCCATCCGAGAGGAGTTGCCACAGAAGGGCAAGGGCAAGGTGAACCATACCCACATCCCTGCAAACCAACAACCCCCTTTGCGCGCGGTGAGGTTTCAGTGTGACTTTTGTGGGCGGGATGGTCACCTGAGTGAGTTCTGCTTTAGGCGCAGGAGAGAGGCGCGCCGAGCTAGGGAGATGCAGAACCCGGACATGTTTCACCCAGCTCGTGGTGGACATGCTCCGAAGCCTCAGGGGAGAGCTGCTAGGTCTGGAGGGAAGCATACCCAGCCTAGGCAGGAGAGAGCTCCGAGGAGAGACGCTAGAGTTGAGCAGCAGGCTCCTAGGCGTAGACCTCGTAGAGAGCGTGCCCGACGGGGTCCTGCTTTTGCAGGTAACGGACCCCGTGGCGGAGGCTTTGTTGAGCGCTTTGTCCCACCGCAGGTAGAGTTTCGCGGTGAGCGCTTCTTCCCCAGCGGACCACGTTTTCCTGTGCGTGGTGATCGCTATCCCCCTAGACAGGATGGTTTTTACACTGACCGTTCTTTTGAGCAGCCGGCCCAACACTGGTTTCCTTCTTATCTTACTAACCCCAGTGTTGGACCGTATGCTCACCCTATGTCTTTTTATTGATGTAGGTAGAGCGGTTGGAGGACATTTGGTTGGTGGATTCCGGTTGTTCAAGGCACATGACCGGAAACGCCAAATGGTTCTCCAGCCATAGTCCGGTCGCCGGAAAGGAGTACATAACCTTCGGCGACAAAGGTAAAGGTAAGGTGTTATCAGTTGGCTCGGTGCGGGTTAATGAGCACTTTGTGTTACGCAATGTAGCTCTTGTTTCTAACCTGCATTTTAACTTGCTTTCTGTTTCGCAACTTTTTGATGAGGGCTATGAGATTCGGTTTAAACCAAACCTTAGTCGCATCTTAGATCCTCAGGGCGATCTTGTATGTCTAATTTCGCCCTTTGGGAAAGTTTTTCGCGCGAATTTCTCAAAGTCGTTTGGATCTTCTCGCTGTCTTTTGGCTAGTCCTTCTTCTTCTGATCTTTGGAAGTGGCATAGGAGGCTCGGTCACCTGAGTTTTGACTTGCTTACAAGACTTAGCTCACTTGGCTTAATCCGAGGATTGCCCAAGCTTTCGTTGGAGAAGGATCTAGTTTGCCATGCTTGCCGGCATGGAAAGATGGTTGCTGCTCCCCACCATCCTTTGACCAAGGTTATGACCTCGCACCCCGGAGAGCTTTTGCATATGGACCTTGTTGGTCCGGCTCGGGTGAGCTCGGTTGGTGGGAAGTGGTATGTGCTTGTTATTGTTGACGACTTTTCGAGGTATTCGTGGGTCTTCTTTTTAGTTGAGAAGTCCGAGACATTCTCCTTCGCTCGCGATCTGATTTTGCGTCTTCAGAACGAGTTCCCTTTGAACTCGATGCGAGCGATTAGAAGTGATAATGGTTCCGAGTTTAAAAATTCGGATTTTGAGAAGTTTTGTAAATGCCTTGGTTTGGAGCATCAGTTTTCTTCTCCCTATACACCACCCCAAAATGGTGTTGTAGAGAGGAAGAATCGGACCCTTGTTGAGATGGCCAGGACGATGCTTGATGAGCATAGGACTCCTAGGCGCTATTGGGCCGAAGCTATGAACACTGCATGCTATATTTCGAATCGCATTTTTCTGAGAGTGTTTTTGAAGAAGACCTCTTATGAGTTGCGTTTTGGTCGCCAGCCCAAGGTGAGTTATTTTAGAGTCTTTGGTTGCCACTGTTTTATATTGAAAAAGGGCAACCTAGACAAGTTTGAGTCTCGTTCTTCTGACGGTGTGTTTTTGGGTTATGGCACTCACACTCGAGCTTATCGTGTACTTAACCTTGACACTAACCGAGTCATGGAGACATCAGATGTCACCTTCGACGAGACTCTTGTTTCTCCTTCTTCTCGTTTTGAGCGTGCAGGTGATCACGAGGTTGGAGAGCCTCTTTTCGATGACGAGGAAGAGGGTGCTGAAGGTATAGATGATCCAGCACCCCCTCCGCCTGCCGCGCCGCCGGGAGCGGCTTCGACGACGACCCGTGGCCCCGAGACGTCTTCTTCCTGGGGGCCGTGGGATCCACCTCGCGCGGTACCTTTTGTACCCGGGGTGGAACCAGCTACTGTTGAGGGGGAGGTTACTTCTTCCCGGGAGGCGCCACGACACATCCAGCGCCAGCACCCCCCTGAACAGATGATCGGAGACATCGACGAGCGAGTTACTCGCTCCAGGTCACAGCACATCTCGCACTTTGCTCATTCTGCTTTTGTTGCGTCTTTTGAGCCCCGAGATGTTGGACACGCATTGACGGATCCGGATTGGGTCAATGCCATGCATGAGGAGTTAGAGAACTTTGAGCGAAATCGGGTTTGGGTTCTAGTGCCACCACCTCCTGACTGTAAACCTATTGGGACAAAATGGGTATTTAAAAACAAGCAAGGAGAGGAGGGCCACATTGTGAGAAACAAGGCCCGGCTTGTAGCGAAGGGTTATAGTCAGAAGGAAGGGATAGATTATGAGGAGACCTTCGCTCCTGTAGCTCGTTTGGAGGCTATTAGGATACTCTTGGCTTATGCTGCATCCATGGGTTTCAAACTTTTTCAAATGGATGTCAAGAGTGCCTTCTTAAACGGCTATATTGAGGAGGAGGTCTATGTCCAGCAACCCCCCGGTTTTGAAAATCCCAAGTTTCCAAACCATGTCTTTAAACTCCACAAAGCTTTGTATGGTTTGAAACAAGCCCCTAGAGCCTGGTATGAGAGATTAAAAACCTTTTTGCTAGCTAAGGGTTTTAAAATGGGATGTGTAGATAAAACGCTCTTTCTCCTCAAGCAAGGCAAAGATACTCTCTTGATTCAAATTTACGTGGATGATATCATTTTCGGTGGTTCTTCTCACGTTTTGGTTGCCAAGTTTGCAGATACTATGAGCAGGGAGTTCGAGATGAGCATGATGGGCGAGCTGACTTTCTTTCTCGGGTTGCAAATTAAGCAATCCCGAGAGGGGACGTTTGTGCACCAGGGCAAGTACACAAGGGACTTGCTGAAGCGGTTCGACATGGGTGAGGCCAAGCCTCTTCCAACGCCCATGTCGACGACGACTGCCCTGGATGCTGACACGGATGGAGAAGCAGTGGACCAGAAGGAGTACCGCAGCATGATTGGATCGCTGCTCTACCTGACGGCGACACGGCCGGACATTCAGTTCGCCGTGTGCTTGTGCGCGCGCTTTCAGGCTTCGCCACGCACTTCTCACCGTCAGGCGGTGAAGCGCATCCTCAGGTACCTTCGTTTCACGCCTGAGCTCGGGATTTGGTATTCTGCTTCTTCCACCCTCTCGCTTTGTGGCTTTTCTGATGCTGATTTTGCTGGTTGTCGCATTGAGCGCAAGTCTACTTCAGGGACTTGCCAGTTTATTGGATCTTCTCTTGTGTCGTGGTCTTCTCGCAAGCAGTCTAGTGTCGCTCAGTCTACCACGGAGGCTGAATATGTTGCTGCGGCTAGCTGTTGTTCCCAGTTACTCTGGATGATGGCCACTTTGCGTGATTTTGGTTTGAGCTTTACTCGAGTTCCTTTGCTTTGTGACAGCACGAGTGCCATTAGCGTTGCTAAGAACCCTGTGCTTCACTCGAAAACCAAACACATTGATGTGCGCTTTCATTTCTTGCGAGACCACCAGGAGAAGGGTGATATCGACCTTCGCCATGTCGATACTCATCACCAATTGGCTGATATTTTCACCAAGCCTTTAGACGAATCAACCTTTAATAGGTTGAGGGGTGAGCTTGGTGTGTGTTTCCCCTTTTAGATGGGGGAAGCATTTTGAGATGTACAGACTGACTCTTTTATTTTGAGGCTCTTTTCTTTTGAGTTTCTTGAGTCTTTCCAATTGGTATCTTCCTTCTTTCAGTTTTGTGTCGGACATACGCACTTACGTTCTGAGCTTTATGTCTATATTCACTAGAATGTAATTATGCTCTTGTTAGTATTGCTCCGATACTTATGATGATGCTTGTAGCTTATGCTCTTTCTGATCACTGTTACATGTTATGAGCGAGCTATTTTTGGAATGGTGAATTATGCCTAATGTATATAAATCTGAAAATGTTCACCATTGAGATATGCAACTAGCATGTGTAGGGTGTGTTGAGTCCATTCCTGCTTTTCATATATGCTAGGTTGCTATGTCTCTAGTTCTGAGTCATTCACTTGCTTGGTTGTTCATAACTTGCTTAAAATCTGAACCAAGTATTGTTGAATTGAAAAGATCGAGATGGGATTGCTTGTCAACACCTCATGGTATTGAGACTGTTTCTCATTGCACTTTGAGTTAAACTTGAGCCATGTAGTGTATGACCGAAACCGTTGCTTTAAGCTTCTGATTGCTTCGGCATAGGCTTCGCACGGTTGAAAAGTTAGGCGATGACAAGCTTTCAACCTCTCGCAATCACATGCTAAAAATGAACTTGTGAATTCTTTTACCGCTGCAACTCCGATATGAATTTGAAATCACAAGTATATGTTTCATTCCTATGCATGATGATTGAACTTTGCTAGGGGTAGTTCACCTTGTATATATGCTTAGCACTTGCTTGGATTCCTTCTATACATGTCTAGTGCTATGTTGATGGTGACTATCCTTTTGGCTTAAAACTGCTCACATGCTCATATGCTTCATATTTCGTATAAGTGATCAGTTTGAGCCTTTGCTATTTGAGTGCTTAATTGAGATGTTGGAGCTATACTGATTAGAGCATCTTTGCACTCTTTTGACTATATACTTGAAGCTCCTAACTTGCATTTTGACTTCATATGCATTTTGGAAGGAGATCTTGTGTTCAGGGGGAGTTTATGTGAAGGGAGTTGCTTCTCCGATACCTTTTGGCCTTGATAAGTGCATTTTCAACTAGGGGGAGAAATTTACGCAAATCATA
This sequence comes from Coix lacryma-jobi var. lacryma-jobi, assembly GCA_009763385.1. Classification (NCBI taxonomy): domain Eukaryota; kingdom Viridiplantae; phylum Streptophyta; class Magnoliopsida; order Poales; family Poaceae; genus Coix; species Coix lacryma-jobi. The sequence goes on from CM019826.1 coordinate 73,984,778, forward strand.
TGCCCTGAAAATCTTTTGTCTTAGTTGCTTGCATTTGTCGAGGGGGAGTTTGCTAGTTGTGTTGAGCCGTTGCCTCTGTCTTGAGGGACTAGCAAACGTTCCTAGCTTCTCATGAGCTTTCATAAGCTTTCTCATTTGGCTTTCAATTGGTATCGTCTGGTGTGCTTTCCCATTTGGTTTGGGTTGATTTTCAATTGGTTCGGAGTGATTTTCTTGCTAGTTGTGTTGAGCCTCTGTGCCTCTATCTTGAGGGACTAGCATTTTGCTTCTGCTGTCCTCCGATCTTCAATTGGTATCTGCTAGCGGTGTTGAGCCTGTTCTACCTCTTCTTGAGGGCTAGCTTTGCTTTGCTTGGTTGCGTCAAGCCGTTACCCATGTCTTTGGGGACCAAGTTTTTCGCTTCATCCACTTGACCTTCTTTGGCTTTTGATAGGCTTTTGGGTCATTTGGTTGGGTTTTCTCTTCCCACTCCTTCCTACCTTCTTCTTCTTATTCATGATTTGTTGTGGAGTTGACAATGCACTCATCAAGGGGGAGATTGCGGATACATGGGTGTATGCCGAGTCTCTGTGTGATGAGTGATTGTCAATGGAGATGATGCGCATGTTCTTTGGCTTGTGTTGTGCAGGTGTCGAGCACGGAGACAGTGATCGATGGCGGGTGAAGGTCAAGTTGCGACGTGCCGTGCCGACGGACCGGGCGCGATGAAGGATGGGCGTGCCGTGCGGCGGACGTGCCATGCCGATGTATCGGACGGTGAAGGGCGGACGTGGACTTGGACTGATGGACTGGAGGCCGGAGGATCAGCTGTGGTGGCTGGCAGCCTGCGACAGCGACAGGCGGAGAAGTGCGATCATGTCGGTGGAAGGGGTGCACAGGCGGTGCATCCCCTCTACGACGCCGGTTTGTTGGTAGAGCCCGGGAAAAACCAACGGTGGACGGTTTCCAGGTTTGGGCCTCAAAACCTGGGTGCTGGGTTTCCAGGTTGAGCCACAAAACCTGGGCGTGACGGTTTCCAGGTTGAGCCTCAAAACCTGGGCGTGGGCCGGTTTCCGAGTTTGGGCCTCAAAACTCGGGCGCGGACGGTTTCCGAGTTTGGCCACAAAACTCGGGCTGGAGGCTGGTTTCCCGGTTTGGGCCTCAAAACCGGGGGCTGATGGAAAAGGCTGGTTTCCCGGTTTGGGCCGCAAAACCGGGGGTGCAGAGTGGTGGCGGCACGTGGCGGCGATCTGAAGGTTGCGTGGAGGCGACGCGGAAGACCGTGCGGGCGTGGCCGTCGGATCTACCTACCACCAGCGGGTGGACTAGAATAGCCTTAGGGTTAGGCTGGTCCGCTCTGTAAATAGAGTAGAGAGGGGTAGAGTAGGAAATAGACTTAGACTAGGTTAGTATAAGTAGTCTAGGGGAGACACCCTCCTCCCCATCTCAATCTCAGTTAGAGCTTTCATTTCCTAGGGTTTCCACTCTCCCACACCCCTGCTTTAGCTAGTTGAGATCCGCAGAGAGACTCCACTCTGTGTACTGTTGATTCGAGGAAGTGAGGCCGTATCCTCACCTTGGATCCCATCTCTTGGTGTCAATTCGCGTTTTGATTTCATGTTCATCATGTTCTTCGCGGATTGCTTTGTGCCTTGAGTTTTCCCGTCGCTTGATCTTTGTGCTCGGTTCATCTTTCACGATTCCGTTTGAACTGAGTTGCTCTAGATCGTGAGGCACTTCTTTCCACCGAAAGAAATCATCTCTAACCTCACGGTCTAGGAGATCGATCAAGTTTTAGTTTCGGGTCTCTTTTTCTTCTTTCCCCCGAATTCCTTCGATTCACCGATTTGGAGTTAGGTTCGAGCCATGATCTCTTAGAGATAGCTCACTAACCTCCTTGTGACTCCTCAGATCGAATCCCAAGCCTAGAGCACTTGATTCGGAGGAGATCGGGTTGAATCGCCGGAGTTTTAGTGCAGTCGCGGGGTGACCGGACGCTCTGTCGGGCTGACCGGACGCATGCTTTCAGAGTCCGGTCGTTGAGCACGGCGCCAAGCTTTTCTGCGTACTGACCGGACGCTCTCGACCGGACGCTCTGTTTGCATTTCGACCGGACGCTACGCTTGCACTGTTCCCGTGTCATTGTCTCATCTGACCGGACGCTCAGTGAACGACCGGACGCTTGAGCTCCGTGCGTCCGGTCGCGAACAGAGAGCTCCCAGAGCTGTTTTCTGACGACCGGACGCGTCCGGTCCCTGCTGACCGGACGCAGGCCAGAGTCCGGTCGCTGCAGTTTCGCGCGTCTTCGTTCGCGGTTCGTTCGTTCTTGATTGGATTTGAGTTCCGTCTTTTGGGTTGGCTTTCTAGGGTTGTCTAGTGTCCCGCTGTGCTTCTAGGAAGCATCCACCCTACATCTAGGGTCGTGGACATTAGCAAGCTCTAGGTTTCGCTTTTGGGGTTGATCTTGGGACAGTGGCATCTAGTTTCCGAAAGGAAATTTTTGAAGCTCCCATTCACCCCCCCTCTGGTCGCTTTCGGGTAGCTTCTCGGTCCTTCAGCGCGGACAGTCCGGGAGTCGGGGACTTGGCCTGTTCAGTGGCCAAGCCTTCGCGCTGTTCGGCTGAAAAACCAACGGCAGACCGTCTGCTGTTGTTGGCCGCGGACAGTCCAGAACCATCCAGGGAGGTTTTAGCAGTAGTGCTATTTTGGGGTTATTGCCAGCGGACAGTCTGCGACCAGACCGTGGATTGTTCGGCAGTGGGCGAACAGTCCGAGACCGAACCGGCGGACAGTCCGGGATTTTGCTCAGTGTTGTTTTTCAGTGCGTTTGCTCTCCTGGCTTGTCGGCTTCATTTCCAGACTTCTCATTTGCTCCTAGAGTTCACGAAGGAACCTCTCTAGGTATCTTTGCTACTTGTTAGCATAGATATTTGGAGGAATCCTGACGTAGCCGTCTATCTACGTTTGGGAGTAGGTTTTTGGTCTTGAACTTGACTTGGAGTTTGTGAGCTTTTGGTTTGCTCTCTTGTGTGGTGCCTCGCTGTGATCCTAGGGATCATCCACCCTCTTTCTGAGGCTCGTGGGCATCACGTTCGTATACGAAGCATTTGGGGTTGATTCGTTGGGACAGAGGCCAAAGTTTCAAGAGAAATTTTTAGGCTCCCATTCACCCTCCTCTGGTCGCCTTTTGGTAGCATTCTCGGTCCTTCATGTACAAGCACTTCGATGCAAGATAATACAAACTCCCCTCCCCCGCTGGACGTATGGCCTTCTCTTGCCTGAACTAGGATAAACGCTTGTGTTCTTCTTGCATCACCATTCGTATTAGGTAGCACGCAATCACAAATTTACTCGTTGGTGTTGGCCCCGGGGGTCGAAACACCGATAGTTAGCGCGCCAGTTAGGGGAACTGCGTGTCACTGATGATTTCCCACCATTTTTCCAGATGGCCGACTCGGCTTCACCGCTCCCGTGTGCTACGGTGATCTGGTTCGTGAGCCTGGAGTTCATATCTCTTGGCCACGGCTACGACATGGCTCTGCTCTCGGTCGGTGATCCGAGCGAGGAACGCGCCGAGCCCTCACGCACAGGAGGGGCCGCACGCCGACCTCACCACCACGCTTCTTCGACGAAGGAGAGGCGCGTCCGACGCCACCATCATCACCAGCTTGCGATCGGGGACCTCGACAGAAACCCCGACTTCACCTTCATCATGCGCACGACGAGGGAGCCCGGCCAATCTCCCCTGACACGCACGACTCCGACACCACCAAGCCTGCTGCCGCACGGGCTGTTCAGCGCCCGTCGGTGTCTCCCATTCGGCCTGAACAACACCGCCGCAAGCTACTCCGTCGAGATATGCTCTAGGATGAATGCGCACGAGGACCGCCCTGGGGCTCTCTTACGTGCCACTACAACCCTAGCTACCATTTTCCCAACCTCCATGGATTTAGGATTCACGTGAGCGCCTGGGCTAGGGCGACACACCATTAGCACGCTGTGACAATGGTTGGAGGAGAAACAATGGGGACAGTTCCCCATCTTCTACTGCGGCAACCCCGACTCCGACTCGGACCACTACGACCCCACGAGGGAGTGCTTCAACCTTGAGGACGGAGTTGTTGCCTCGGATGATGAGACGGTGGACCTAGATGCGGCCGCCGCAGCGGCTGCAGCTAGGGCCGAGGGTGCCTCCCCAAGATGAGGAAACGGGCCAGAGGATCCTGCCGATCCGCCCAACCCTCATGACGAACAGATTGCACGGATTGCGCAAATTAGGGAGATGAAGTCCAAGCTCAACGAAGATCGCCGGTGGTTGGACCAAATCGAGCAGGCCCTCGAGCAAGGCCATACTCCGCCACATGGCGGAGGAGCTCAGGGCATGGCTCAAGAAGTCCATCAGCAGATCATCGAGGATGGAGCGCCCGAGAGCCTCGTCAATTGCTTTCCTCGAGCTGGACAGAACATTGTAGCCACAACCATGCTACTATGCAACATGCCCGAGCCATCGAATCCCCAAGCTTGAAGCATACGAGATGAGAGGTAGAATCTGCTCCAAGTCACAACCGTTCAACAGGCTGAAAGCTCAGCCTCGAGACGTCGAGGTGTGGTCTCAGAACGACCGGTTGAGCCCTCCCGCCACAAGAGGCAGGCCTCGGACCACCAGGAGGCTTCCCCTTGGGCCAAAAACATTCGAGACCGTGTCATCGATACCCATGAACCCCGCGACCCGAACAATGCCCACCGCGACATCATCAACAGCCGGTGGCGCAAAGACAAGGGAGCCGAGGATCGAGGCTATAGCGCCCATCGAGGGGGGTGTTACAACAGCGACGAGGACCGCAGGGATCTTGAGCCACCGGGGCCTCGAGTCTTCAGCATGGCAATCCGCAGCACACCGTTGCCTGATCCATTCCGACCCACCAGGAGCATCATCAAGTTCAACGTTGAAATCGAGCCCGCGCTCTAGTTAGCCGACTTCCGCCTAGCCTGCCGTTATTTCTGTCTGACATCACCCGTAGGTGGCTCGAGGAGCTACCCCCTGATAAGATCTACAACTGGGTCGACCTAGCTCGGGTCTTCGAGGGGAACTTCAAGGGAACCTACTTCCACCCCAGTAACTCGTGTGATCTCAGCAGATGCAAGCAACGACCCAGGGAATCCCTCCACGACTACGCTCGTGAAGGACTGAATTGGCGACCAGAGGGGGGTGTGAATGAGAGCCTCAAATTTCTTCTCGAGAAATCGATGGCCCTTGACCCAGAGAGTCACCCCAAAAGCAAGACAAGGACTTGGTAGTGTCCACGACCCTAGATGTAGGGTGGATGCTTCCAAGAAGCACAACGGGACACTACTTGAGCACAAATGAGCCTCGGAGCATTTGCAAAACTGCAGCGACCAATCTTGGGAGAAAAACCAAAAGCAGTATCAAACGATGTCCAAAAATTGTGAAATTTGAACCACAGGTACTAGACACCCCCAGGAAGGTCTCCCAAAAATTGCAGCTCAAAACTCCAAAGTCTCAATACCGGACATGTCCGGGTTTCCTATCGGACATGTCTCGTATGCACTGCCTATACCAGTTTTGGGAGAAAATTCCAAAACCCTATCAAACGGTGTCCAAAAATTATGAAACTTTAACCAGAGCTAGTAGACACCTAAGGGAAGATCTCCACAAAATTGCAGCTCAAAATTTCAAGACGTAATTACCGGACATGTCCGGATTGCCTACCGGACATGTCCGGGTTGCACGCTGCAGCTTCAGAAAATTCTGATTTCGAAGCCAAAACTCAACCAATTCAACTCCGAAAAATCTGAAATTTTGCAGAGTAGATCACAACAAGGTTAGTGAGCTATCTCTAAGAGATCATGGCTCTAACCTAAGCATAGATTGGAGAATCGAAGAAAATCGAAGAAGAATGGCCAAGGGAGAAAGAACTCGATGCAAACACGAAAACCGACCGATCTGCTAGCTCGTGAGGTTAGAGACGGATTCCTTCGGTGAAAAGAGATGCCTCATGATCTATAACAAGTTGGTTCAAGTGGAATCGAAAAACACCCCTCGAATCGAAAGAACTCCTGAAATCACCGAGGGGGAAAAGGAAGAAACACGAAGAACAAAACGCGAATTCAATCCACATTTTAGCCAACAAAGTGGAGTAAAAAATTGATCCTTGGATTGCAACAAGATGATGAATTGTGTAGCACACGGTGTCGAGTTACAAGCCACTCCTCGCAACAACAAAGCTCGGATAGTGAAAATCTCAAGAATAAGAGCCCTCTCTCCTCTAACCCTAGCCACTCCTCACAACACAAAATGAGAATGACAACACCTCCAAGGATTGCTGTCCAACACAGCCCCTTCATCTATATATAGGCGTACGTCTGAAGACCAAAACGCCCTTACATGAAGCACTCAACCCAAATACCCCCCAGGGGTAAAACCATCCAACTCTGGTAGTTTTCATCTGACGGCCACGCGCCTTCTCATCCTTCGCTTTGCCTCGACGCAAGCTCCAGGATGCTGCCACGTGCCGTCACGTCGACCACCGCGCCTTGCTCACCGATAGTTTCGCCACAACGCAAGCCTCTCGGTGCCGCCACGCGTCGACCGTTCCGCATAGGAACCTCCGCCTGGTTTTGAGGCCCAAACCGGTAAACCCGCCAGCCCAGGTTTTGAGGCCCAAACATGGAAATCGTCCACCCCGAGTTTTGAGACCCAAACTCGGAAACCGGCCACCCCAAGTTTTGAGGCCCAAACTCGGAAACCAGTCACCCCGAGTTTTGAGGCCCAAACTCGGAAACCGTTGAGGGTAGCTTTTTAAGGCTCAACTACCGAACCCGCGCCGTAGACGGGATGTGGTTCGCACACCCCGACCACCAGCACCGATGCCGATGCATGTCCAGCCTCCACGCCGGGCACAACGCCTTTGCCTTCCTTCTTGACTCGGCCGATGGCACTTGCGCCGCACGCAATCCCATGTCCGACTTCCTGCCAAGTGCCACGACGCCATCGTCTTCCTCCCGACTCGGCCGATGCATCGCACATCCTCATGTGCTCCTGCTCATCGATGCCACGTGCCAGCTACCACAGCTGGTCCTTCGGCCTCTCGGTCCATCGGTCCAAGCCTCACGTCCACCCTTCACCGCTCTGCGTCCATCGGCATGGCACGTCTGCCGCACGGCACGCCCATCCTTCACCGCTCCCGGTCCGTCGGCACGACACGTCTCTACTTGACCTTCACCTCGCCATCGACCACTGTCTCCGAGCTCCACATCTGCACATCAACACAACCAAGAAACACATGTTGCACACACACCAACACGGTAACACACCACAACTCAATGCCACCGGTTAGTCATAAACATTAAGCACTTAGCGAGATAATGACTCAACCGGGAAAAGCCTCAAACCTTCCTCACAAATGTCAATCATTTTTTTTTGAAAACGCAGGAGAACTGCGCTTCATTATATCAAGAAGATAGTAAAAAGGGGTAAGAACCCATACAACACACCACACACACCACACACAACAACAGTTGTTGCTGCTAGGAAGCTAACTTGCCTTTGACATAGAAAGCACGACCCAAAAACAGACAGGGTGCTAACCACCCTGAGCGACATATATGTTCTCAATCTCCCACTTGATGAATGCATTGACTAAAAATAAAACCACAAAGGAAGGGTTTGAAGGCAAGCCTCATTCAAGTGCCCAAAAGCCAAGCAAAAACAAACACAAGGCCACTTGATATGAGGAAGGATCATGAAAACTCCAAATAAAAGCTATTGGTCCCAAAAGAAACGAGAAAATCGGGCAAAGCCTCCACACAACCGAAGAGTCAAGATAAAACAAGAGTTTCATGAATCCCAGAAGCCATGAATCCCAAAAAAAACACTCAAAAACCAGTCTCAAATAAATTGTCAAACAATCATCACAAAAGAAACCAAGGTTCTTATCCACTTGGAAGGTTCTTATCCACTTGGGTTTCAAAATTTCTCCCCCTTGATGATTGAATTGACAAAAACTAGGCACAAGAGATTGGTTGAGATACCAAAACCGAAAACTTGGTCCCCAAAGACATCGGCAACGGCTCAACGCAACCAAGCAAAGATCGAGAGAGTGAAAGACTTGGTTCCCAAAGACATGGGCAACCGCTCGACGCAACCAAGTCAAAAATGAGCTAGCCCTCAACAAGAGGAAGAAAAGGCTCAACACCACTAGCTCAAAAGACTCCATATCAATCAAAAATACCAAGCAAAAACTGCTAGCCCCTCAAGACAGAGGCAAGACGGCTCAACACCACTAGCGGGCTCGATACTAACTGAGAAACCACAAAGAGAAGCCCAAAACCAAATGGAGCACAAAAAAATTCCAATTAAGAAACCATAAAAAGAGCTAAACTCCCCCTAGCTCAAAGCTCTCCCCAAAATGCATGACTCTCCCCTTTTGTGCCAACACATAAACTCCCCCTTGCAAACAGCTTCTCCCCCTTGACAAAAGGGAACATGCTGAGGGGTTTTGACATTTTTCCACAAAGTTGACACAAACACAAGACAAGTCATCAATCAAAAGCATATGGGGGTGATCACAAGGTGTATCAGAGCTGGGGGTATGTACACTAAGCAAAAAATGTGTGATATGTACAATGCAACAGCTTCAAGTGTATAGCAATCAGAATGAAAAGATGCTCAAAGAGTGCTACCCTGAAAGTGTAGCAACAAAGACAAATGCTAGCAAAGGCTCAAACAGATCAAATGAATATGAAATCTAAACAATTGAGCATATGAGCAGTTTTAAGCCATTTGAAAGGATTTCACCACTAAAAATAGCACTTAGCATGAATAGACAAGAAATCAAACAAGTGCTAACTCAAGTATAAAAGGTGAACTACCCCTAGCAATGTTCAATCATCATGCCATAGAATGAAGCATAAACTTGTGTTATTTTCAAATTTTATCGGAGATTGTAGCGGTATTAACACAAGTTCAAATTAAATCATGTGATTCCGAGAGGTTGAAAGAATGGTCATGGCCTAACTTTTCAATCGGGCTAAGCCTATGCAAGAAAAGCAATCAGAAGCATAAAGCACCGGTTGCGGTCTTAGACTACACGGCTCAAGTTTAACTCAAATGTGTAATGAGAAACAGTCTCGATACCATGAGGTACTGACACATGCAATCCCATATTGATCTTTTCATTTCACTTAGACTCAGATCAAATTTTAAGCACAAGGTAAATATGATTAATCCAAGCAAGTGAATGACTCATTGCAAGAGACATAGCAACCTAGCATACAAAAGATAGCACAAGTGATCTCAACACATCCTACCCATGCTAGTTGCCAATCTCAATGGTGAACAAATTAAAGATTTCATAGTTGATTATTCAAGTTCACCAATTGCAAAAATAGCTTAGCTCATAACATGTATCAAGTGATCAAAAAGAGCCTAAGCTACAAGCATCATCATGAATCAATAGGGCATACCAAAAAGAGCATAATCTCATTCTCATTACTATATACATGAAGCTCTAAAATGCACTAAAATACATGATGAAATGCAAGCAAAAGCTAATTTATCAGAAACAAAGCAAAAACTAGCCTAAAAAGGAAGTTCTAAAACAAAAGGGGTATCGGAGAAGTCAAACAATGTTACAATAAGCAAAATGCATCCCCCAACTAAAAGGGAAACACACACTAAACTCACAAGTGGCGAGCAGCCAGCAAAAACCACATCGGAAAGACCACATAGCAAAAAGTGGTCGAAGAAGAAGATTACCAAAACCCAAACTCAGAAGTGTGTTGGAGGTACCTCATGAAGTGCTTGATCGTCTGCTGGTGTGATAGACGAGGGGACGCCTGCCACACCAAAGTCATCTCCCCCTCGCCAGATGCTGTCGCTCCCTCAAGTGCAGCTAGTTCTCGCTGGAGAGCAGCTCGAACGGAACCCCAAGTCGTGGAAGAAGTGGGATCGGGTCCGTGAGCCGAAATGCTCTCTCCATGCTCCTGTTCTCCTGCACACTCAAAAGCAGAAGAAAACACAAGGCATTGTCTCGTCCAGTGTGACATCAAGGTCTCCACAAAGCGGTTAGTCACATAAAAAGCATAAGGTGAACTCTCATCAAAAATAGATCTACCTATGAATGATACCGCAAAGAGTTCTGAACTCAAACTAGACACGACTACCAAGCAACAGGATAAAGCACTATTGAGCAAAATGCAACCTAGAGACATGATCAACCCAAACATAGCCTAAACCTCAACACATGCTACAATGCAAGATAATGATAGCAATTGATTCAGAAGCATGTAACATGATAAAATTGTGGTAAGGCTAGTGCTCAACCTAATCATATCAATAGGATACATGTAGCTAACCAAAACTAGCACCTGAAAATGATTTCTAATGAACATCATACCTATACAAGTATAGCTCATGGAGAAGTATGGTAAAGCATGGCATAATGTTCATGAGGATCACAAACTAGCATGAAAAGAGACTAATCCACTAGGCTATACACAAGGCTAGCATGACATATGATATAGAAGAGAGTACAAGCTAGACTAAAACAAAACATGATCCAAAAGAAAATATATATGCAAGAACTATACACGTGAGCACATGAAAGACCATCTCGTACCACAAGAAAAAGAACATGGATGTACAAGGTATGAGTGTATAAGAAAGCTCACCAAGTAGCAAAAGCCTCTTTGGAGGCAATTCTAAGCGGGGTGTAGAGAACCATCAACTGTTGATCACATCTAAAAGATCAAGTTCCATCGGGCGCATGTTCTCCACCCCGCGTCCTCATATCTACACACAAGAGGACAAAGTAACCCGAGTCTTCGATCCCGAAGGGTTAGCAAGCATGTACTTGGGAACCCAAGACTTGGTCACAAATCTCAACTTATCATGTGGGTTAGCATGATGCAAATGTTGGTTCAAATGCAATTTTGAAACACCCTTGGAAGCATTCCTCAAAAGGACAACTCGAGGAGAAGAACGAGTCGTAGCATGGGCAAAGAGGCAAACATCTTCCAAGGTTTTTTGAGAAGAACCAATAGAAGCACCATGAGAAGCATGACGTGGACCAACACAAGAAGCATGTCCACGACCATGACATAACCCACTAGAAAAGGAGTCATAAAACCCATCAACAAAGAGGGGCTTCTTACTAGGAGCACAAGTGTTCATGCCGTGATAAGGGCTATGAACCACCATCTTCCTATAAGAGCGAGCTTGGCGCAAACGTTTGGCACGCCGATAGCAAAAGCTTTCTTGATGCCCATCTTTCTCACAAAAAGAGCAATGGTACAAAGGCCTATCGGAAGGCACACCATTCTCCGACAAGTGAGAAGTCCCTTGGGACTTAGAACAAGAAGCATCAAAGTTCAACTTGGTGCCAACACTTGGAGCACACGTGCCATGGGAAAGGCTACGTGGCTTCCTAAAAGCCTTAGCTCGAATACGTCGCTCGTGTTTGACACGGCGGAAACAAAAATCGAATGAGTGTCCATCTTTCTTGCAAAAGGTGCAATGGAATATTGGATTGGGAACATGAGTTCCAAAAATGTGAGAAGCAACCTTGTCAAGAGAAGTCCCTTGGACATCACTCGAAGAAACAGCAAGGTTAGTAGTAGCTATGAAAGAGCTATCCAAAACCTTGGCACTAGTGCTATTATCAAAAGACTCACGCGCAACACAAGAACTCAACTACGGTTTCAAAGAATCAAACTTAGAAATATCAACATCGGAGTTGCAAGAAATGCGTGACTCAAAAGACTTAGCACAAAGACTCTTGCATCTTTTGGCTAATGAGAACACAAGGTTGATATGTGCCCTTGTGGTTCCCTTCCTGAGTGATGAGTGATCGATCAACGAGCAACATGTCTCTTGGCTGTGTTGATGTGCAGGTGCGGAGCTCGGGCAGTGGTCTAAGGTGAGGTGAAGGTCAAGTAGGGACGTACCGTGCCGACGGACCGGGAGCGGTGAAGGGCGGACGTGGAGCTTGGACCGACGGACCGGGAGACCTGAGGACCAGCTGTGGTAGCTGGCACGTGGCATTGACAAGCAAGAGCACATGGGGATGTGAGGTGCATCGGCCGAGTCGAGAGGAAGTTGATGGCGTCGTGACACTTGGCGGGAGGCCGAGAAGGATGGCGAATGCACTGTGCCCGGCGTGGAGGCTGGACATGCTCCAGCATCGGTGCTGGAACTCGGGGTGTGCGAATCACATCCCGTCATTGGCGCGGGTTCGGTAGCTGAGCCTCTAAAAGCTACCCTCGATGATTTCCGAGTTTGGGCCTCAAGACTCGGGGTGGCCGGTTTCCGAGTTTGGGCCTCAAAACTCGGCGTGGACGGTTTCCAGGTTTGGGCCTCAAAACCTGGGCGCACGGGTTTCTGAGTTTGGTCCACAAAACTCAGCCTGCGGACAGGTTTCCCGGTTTCAGCCTCAAAACCGGGGGAAGGCCCAGGTTTCCCGGTTTCGGCCTCAAAACCACGGGGAGGTCCGCAAAAAGGACGGTCGACGCGTGGCGGCATGAAGAGGCTGGCGCGGCGGCGCAACTATTCGCGAGGTAGGTGCGGCGGTCAACGGGGCGGCATCCTGAGGCTTGCGTCGAGGCGAAGCTAAAGATGAGATGGGCGCGTGGCCGTCGGATCGGCAATCAGCAGAGTTGGACCGGGATACCCCTAGGGTTGGCCGCTTTGCTCTTGTATCTAGGAGTAGAAGGGGATTATTGTTTTAGGCTATAAATAAGAGAGGCACCCCTCCTCTCTATATCCTTGCAGTCATTTGTTCCTGAGCTCTCTATCTCTCTAGCCCCCACTTAGGTTCTAATCATACCTCGCTGCAAGCGATCCATAGAGACGGGAATCATACCTCTGTGTATTTGGATCTTTTGAGGAAACGAGGCCGTATTCTCGTTGTCTCCTCGTGTGGAGCAATTTCGGCTGAAATCCAATCAATTCGCGTTTGTGTTCGTGTTCTTCGCGTTTTGCTTTTTCATCTCCCAGAGACTTGTCTCGTTGTCCCTCTTCATGAGATGATTTTCGATTCCACTTGAATCAATTTGTTCTTAGTCGTGAGCCCCTTCTTTCTACCGAAGGAATTCTCACCTAACCTCACGAATCCATAGATCGGGTTGATTTCGTGTTTGTTCTCCGTTCTTTCCCCTTTCCAGTGATCCTCGGATTTCTCTTGATAGGCTTGGTTTGGTGCGATGATTTTTTAGGATTAGCACCCCAACACGTAGAGGAACATCTGGGAGGAGTTCGATCGAAGTCCCTTTTGATTTGGTTGAGATCGAAGCGGATTTGGTTTTGAACCCGAGCAGTTTTGTGCTTCCTGGGTGTTGGCGGACAGTCCGCACCTCTGACGGCGGATAGTCCGCGCAACGGGTCTCGGCCAGGTCAGTCGGGCGCAGACCCCTGACTGTTCACTGTAGAGTGAACGGTGGACAGTCCGCGGTACAAACCCGCGGACAGTCCGGGACCTGTCCAGCAGACTTGCAGCACTGTTTGGTTTCTGCGTTTTTGCCGGCGGACAGTCCGGCTCCCAGTCGCGGACAGTCCGGGACTCAACGGCGGACAGTCCGGGATCCTAACCCCGGACAGTCCGTGAATCTGCTGCTTGTGCAGTTTTGCTCCGTGGCTTTGTCAGTTGGTTTCATTGTTTCTCTGGGGGTTCCGCTGTACCACTAGGACATCTCCTAGGGTATCCACCTACTCGTAGGTCATGAACTCTTTGGTTGTTTCGAGTCTTAGCTTTTGGGGTAATTTTCTGGGACAAGGGCCATACTATTCACGAGTTGAATTTGAGGCTCCCATTCACCCCCCCTTTGGTCACTAATCTGGTCCTTCAATTGGTATCGGAGCCAGTTAAGGATCTTCTCCATCTTAATCGGTTTCTGATCCTAAGGGTGACATGGAATGAGGGAACGGCAAGGCTCCTTGGTTCAATGGAACAAACTACTCCTATTCGAAGATTCAGATGCGTGCTTACCTCAACAGCATCGGATCTTCTGTCTGGGAGATATGCGAGAATGCTGAGTACGTAGTCCTTGCGGCTCGCGTGGGTCAGATCCAGATTGACCAACACGAGGCCAACTCCAAGGCTCGTAATGCTCTTTTGGCCAGCATCTCCCTTCCTGAGTTCGTATGTGTCTCTGAGCTTGAGACGGCACGAGAGATCTGGGTGAAGCTTCAAAGCTATCACGAGGGGACAGCCCATGTCAAGACCAGACTCTTTGAGATGTACAAGCGCGAGTACGAGAACTTTGCTCAGTTGGAGGCAGAAACGATTGACACCCTGTTCGCTCGTTTCCAAACGATAGTGAACAAGATGCGTGCCAATCGGGCTAACCTACCCTATGACGATCATGAGAGGGCACTCAAGTTACTATATGCTCTGGATCGGAGGGTATGGGAGGTGAAGGTGTCGACTATCATTGAGTCTCCATCTTATGACACCCTCACCGTGGATGAGCTGTTCAGCAAGCTCAAGTCCACCGAGATCGATCACCTGACTCAGGCCAAGGTGAAGAACCCATCTTCACATTCCATGGCTTTGGTCTCAGGCACGGGTGGATCAACTGTCTCTGCTAATGCTTCACCTCCTCTTGTTGCTTTGTCTTCTTTGCATACAGTCACGGAGGAGTAGTTGGAGACGCTTGGAGACGATGAGCTCGCCCTCGCCATCACCCGGTTCTCGCGGTTTCACAACAACCGCCTGAATCGCCGGCGTGGTAGCGCAGGCGAGGGCTGCTACAAGTGTGGTGATCTAGACCACTTCATGTCGAACTGTCCCAAGAACAACAAGAAGTCTTCCGGCAAGAATCGCAACTTCAGGCGCAAAGGCAAGATGGAGTACAAGACCGAGAAGAAGAACAAGGACAGCTTTCGCCGAGAGGACTTGGAGAGGGCTTTCGACGCTGGTCGGTGCGTGCTCTTCGCCGGCAAGGGCGACACCGACAAGTCCTCCGACAGCGACTCCAGCGACGATGGGTCTGAGCACAAGACTGAAGATTGCTTCAACGGACTCTGCTTCTTCAGCAACTCCTCCAAGGGCATGTGCACCATGGCCCTGGATGAAGAGGACTCCAAGTGTCAGGCGAACGACGCTGATGACGCCAACAGCGACGACGACGACGACAACGCCTCTGAGGTATCAAATTCCTCTCTTGTCGATCGTCTCACTGATGAGCGCGATAGCTTTGCGGAGTTAGTCGTTGCTTTGGAGAAGAGACTCAAGGAGGTTCTCCAAGAGCGCGGTGAGTTTAAGGCCAAGATGAAAGAGGCGCTTAAGGAGCTTGATTTTGCTAAGTCCGAAGTGAGGATGATCGATGAGGAAGAGTGCGATGAGTGTACCACACACATGGCAAACTTTTCCACTCTACAAACCAAGTATGCCTCTTTGATCGAGGTGTATGATGAGCTGAAGAGTAGGCTAGACTTGGTGGGTGAGTGCCGTGAGTGTGCTTCCATGAAGAAGGAGCTGGAGGAAGTGAAGGCGAGGCCTTCTTTGCTGGGTGCGTGCAAGCTTTGTCCTAGCTTGCGAACTGAGTTGGCAGAAGTTAATGCCAAGCTTGCTGAAGCCATGAAGGCCAGCTCAGTCAGCACATTGTCCGCTCCATGTGAGCGATGCGTGGGGTTGGAGCCTGAGATTGCCAATTGTCGGCATGACAGGATGCTAACCAGGGAGGAAAACACATACCTCTGGTCCATCCTGAGTTGGGTGTCGTGCCGTGAGCCGCAGTTGGGCATGATGATCAGTCAGTTCAAGAGGGGAACTGATTGCTCGGGAGTAGGCTTTGCTTCAGGTGGGAAGGGCGTTAGTAGCTTTGGCAAGATCGGTGAGTTTAGTGGAGTGAGCCCTAGTGAAAAGCCATCCACTATCCCTAAGCTTACCAAGATCACCCCACCTGAGCCTCCCAAGCCTATCACCAAGGATGGCATCCTTGATGAACCTCCCAAGGCTCCACCTCACAAGCAAGTGTGGGTTCCAAAACCTAACCATCTTAGGAACACACTTGACACCCTTCCTGATGTCTCTAGTGATCCCCTTCCGAGAGGCAAGCAGCCAGCCAGAGTGAACAACCCTCGCAACCGTAGGAACCAACAACCCAAGAGAGTGGTGAGGTTCGAGTGCGAGTATTGTCATCGTGAGGGTCACCTAGCTGAGTTTTGCTTTCGGAGGAAGAGAGACGCTAGGAAGGAATTAGAACTGAACAACCAGGCCAGGCACCACCCTCTCCATGGTGTGCAAGGTTGGGAAGTTCAGAGGCAGGGCGCTAGACCTGGAGGTGCACACCCTCAGGTTGCTAGGCCTCAGGCAGCTAGACCACAGGGTGGTGGTCGTGCCCATCGCGGTTCCGGTCGTCCTCAATACGATCGTGAGCCGAGTGTAAGAGGTTTTGTTGCTCAGTCCCATAGCGGACCACCTTTTCAGTATGGTGGTGATCGCTTTGCACAAATGGGACAAGTAGGTCAGTTTGGAGGTTTTCCATTCCATAGCGGACCACCCTTTCAGGTTGGTGGTGATCGCTATCCACCCATGGGACGAGGACAGCTTGGTGTTGCTACTAACACTTTTTTTGGGCCTATGACACAGCACTGGTATCCTTCCCAGTATACTAACCCCAGTGTTGTGCCATATGCTCATTTCCTGCCTTTCTATTGATGCAGGAACTTCGGTTGGAGAACATGTGGCTCATGGATTCCGGGTGTTCGCGCCACATGACCGGAAAGAAGGAATGGTTCTCCAGCCTTAGCCCCGTGATGCACAAGGAGTACATCACTTTCGGGGACAATAGTAGATGTAAGGTTATTTCTCATGGAGCTATTCGGCTCAATGAGAACTTTGTTCTTAAGGATGTTGCTTTGGTTTCTAACTTGCATTACAATTTGCTTTCTGTTTCGCAACTTCTTAAGGATGATTGAGAGGTGTGTTTTAAGAAAGGTCTGAGTCGTGTATTAGACCCTCGGGGAGATCTTATTTGTCGGATCGTCTCTTTTGGTCGTGTTTTCAGAGCTGATTTTGCTCGTTCGTTTGGCTCTGCTAGATGTTTGATGGCTGGTCCTTCTTCTGATTTGTGGAAGTGGCATAGGAGGCTCGGTCACTTGAGTTTTGACTTGCTTGCAAGACTTAGCTCACTTAGCTTAATTCAAGGATTGCCCAAGCTTAAGTTTCAGAAGGATCTTGTTTGCCATCCTTGTCGTCACGAGAAGATGGTTGCTGCTTCCCACCCACCTGTTAATCAGGTGATGACAAAGCGATCCGGCGAGCTTTTACACATGGACACAGTTGGTCCAGCTCGGGTTTGCTCAGCGGGTGGTAAGTGGTACATTGTAGTGATCGTTGACGATTTTTCGAGGTACTCTTGGGTGTTCTTTATGGAGGGTAAGGATGAAGCCTTTTCTTTTGCTCGTGATTTGATTTTGAGGTTGAAAACTGAGTTTCCCCCTGATACTATTAGAGCTATTCATAGCGATAATGGTACTGAGTTTGATAACTCATAGTTTGCCTCTTTCTGTTCTTCTAATGGGATCGAGCAGTAGTTTTCTTCTCCTTATGTCCCCCAGCAGAACGGTGTTGTTGAGCGCAAGAACCGGACCCTTGTTGAAATGGCCAGGACGATGCTCGATGAGTATAGGACTCCTAGGCGCTTTTGGGCCGAGGCGATCAACACCGCTTGCCATGTTTCAAATCGCATCTTTCTTCGAGCGTTAATGAAAAAGACTTCTTATGAGTCGCATTTTGGACGGATTCCCAAGGTGTCTCATTTTCGGGTGTTTGGGTGCAAGTGCTTTATCCTGAAACAAGGAAATTTGGACAAATTTGAATCTTGCTCTGCTGATGGGGTGTTTCTTGGTTATGCTTCTTATTCACGTGCTTATCGAGTTCTTAACCTTGAGACTAACCAGATAGTGGAGACCTGCGAGGTCACATTCGACGAAACTATGCCTTGTGTTTCTTCTGCTTTTGATGTTGCAAGAGAACAGGAGATGGCAGAGACCATCTTTGTGGAGGAGGAGCAGGAGAATGCCGATTGGGATGATCCTGAGCCAACTCCACTGGCTGCCCCCCATCGACCCTGCGAAGTCTACTTCAGCTCGAGGACCCGATCCCATGACGTCTTCTTCTTGGGGTCCTCTAGAGCCACCTCTCCAGCGAGCACCCGCTGCACCTGAGAAAACGACAGCATCTGGCGAGGGGGAGGCGACTTCGGCGAGGCAAGCGCCCCGGAGCGTTTAGCAAGTTCACCCTCTGCGTCAGATGATCAGCGGCATCGACCAGCGAGTCACGCGGTCGTGAGTGTATGAAATCTCTCACTTTGCTCATTCTACGTTCGTTGCTTCTTTTGAGCCCAAAGATGTTGGACACGCACTTTCTAATCCTAACTGGGTCAATGCCATGCATGAGGAGCTAGAAAACTTTGAGCGAAACCAAGTTTGGACCCTAGTTCCACCTCCACCAGAATGCCACCCTATAGGTACCAAATGGGTTTTCAAAAACAAAGAGGGTGAGGATGGGATGGTAGTGAGGAACAAGGCTAGGCTAGTAGCCCAGGGTTTCTGCCAGAAAGAGGGGATAGACTATGAGGAAACCTTTGCCCTTGTAGCCCATTTAGAAGCCATTAGAATCCTTCTAGCCTTTGCTGCTTCGAAGGGTTTTAAGCTTTACCAGATGGATGTCAAGAGTGCCTTCTTGAATGGGTATATAGAGGAAGAGGTTTATGTTAGGCAACCCCCGGGTTTCGAGGATCCCAAGTTTCCAAACCATGTTTATAAACTTTCGAAAGCTTTGTATGGTTTGAAACAAGCCCCGAGAGCGTGGTATGATCGTTTGGAAACCTTTTTACTCTCCAAGGGTTTTAAAATAGGACGGGTCGATAGAACTTTGTTTCTCCTCAAGCAAGGCAACGATACCCTCTTAGTCCAGATTTACGTGGATGATATCATGTTTGGTGGCTCCTCTCACGCACTTGTTGCCAAGTTTGCAGATTCTATGAGCAGGGAGTTTGAGATGAGTATGATGGGTGAGTTGACCTTCTTCCTTGGGTTGCAAATCAAGCAAACCCGAGACGGGACGTTCGTGCATCAAGGCAAATACATGAAGGACATCCTGAAGACGTTTGACATGGGCGAGGCCAAGCCTCTTACGACGCCCATGGCGACGACTGCTGCGATGGACGCGGACCAGGACGGAGAGCCGGTTGACCAGAAGGAGTATAGGAGCATGATCGGCTCGCTTCTGTACCTGACGGCGACGAGGCCGGATATATAGTTTTCTGTGTGTCTGTGCGCTCATTTCCAGGCGTCCCCTCGGACTTCCCACAAGCAAGCGGTCAAGCGCATCATGAGGTACCTCCGATACACTCCTAAGTTCGGACTCTGGTACTCTTCTTCTTCGACCCTCTCGCTTTGTGGTTATTCCGATGCGGATTTTGCCGGCTGTCGGCTTGAGCGCAAGACTACGTCTGGGACTTGCCAGTTTCTTGGCTCTTCCTTGGTTTTGTGGTCTTCCCGCAAATAGTCGAACGTAGCCCAGTCTACTACTGAAGCCGAGTATGTTGCCGCTGCTTCTTGTGCTTCGCAACTTTTATGGATGGTTGCTACTTTGCGTGATTTTGGTCTAGATTTCAGTCGGGTCCCTTTGCTTTGCGACAGCACTTCTGCCATTAGTATAGCAAAGAACCCTGTTCTTCATTCCAAGACCAAACACATGGATGTTTGCTTTCACTTTCTTTGTGGTCACTATGAGAAAGGCGACATTGATCTTAGGCATGTAGACAGCCATAACCAGGTTGCGGATATTTTTACCAAGCCTTTGGATCTCTCAACTTTTGCTAGGTTGAGAGGTGAGCTTGGTGTGTGCTTCCCCTTTTAGATGGGGGAAGCATTTTGTTTGTTGTATAATAAACTGACTTTCTGATCCTTTTTGTTTTTGGGTCTTGAGTCATTTTGGTTTTGTCTTGGCTCCGATTCAGACTTCATCGTATGTGCATCTTGCATTTTCAAGCTTCATGTCTATATTCTTGAGAATGAACTTATGCTCTGATTAGTGTATGCTTCGATGATATATGATGATGCTTGTAGCTTAGGCTCTTTTTGATCACTGATACATGTTGTGAGCTAAGCTAATTTTTCAGAACGTTGAACATTCTTAATCAACTTAACATTTGATACATGTTCACCATTGGGATTGGCAACTAGCATGTGTAAGATGTGTTGAGGTCACTTGAGCTATTTCATATATGCTAGGTTGCTATGTCTCTAGTTCTGAGTCTTTCACTTGCTTGGATTGTTCATATTCTGTTTAAAATGAACCAAGTGTTAGTAAATTGAAAAGATCGAGATGGGATTGCTTTGTCAGCACATCACGGTATCGAGACTGTTTCTCATTGCACTTTGAGTTAAACTTGAGCCGTGTAGTGTAAGACCGAAACCGATGCTATAAGCTTCTGATTGCATATGCATAGGCTTAGCACGGTTGAAAAGTTAGGCAATGACAGGCTTTCAACCTCTCGCTATCACATGCTGATTTTGAACTTGTGTTAATAACCGCTGCAATTTCTCCGATAAAATCTGAAAACACAAGTCTATGTTTCACTCTCTAGCATGATGATTGAACTTTGCTAGGGGTAGTTCACCTTGCATACATTGTTAGCACTTGCTTGACTTCCTGTCTATACATGTTCAGTGCTATTTTGATGGTGAAACCCCTTTCAAAACGGCTTAAAACTGCTCACTTGGCTTATGCATTCCTATCTTGTATTCAGTGATCAGTTTGAGCCTTTGCTAGCAATTTTGAATGTTGCTGTGTAGTCGGGTCAGCACTCCTTAGAACATTCTTTCACTCTTTCGAGTATATACCTGAAGCTGCTAACTTGCACTTTTAACTCACATGCATTTGCTTAACTCCGATAGGCATGACCTAGCTCCGTTTTACTTACTTGAGTCCGTTTACCCTCTCTTTTGATTGCAAATTGCCCCCAAGGGGGAGAATGTTCAAATGATGTGATTTTTTTAGACTTTCTGTGGTGACAATTTGCAAATTACGCTTCACTTATTGAGGGGGAGTTCTTTGAGTAAGGAGGAGTTTTTATGTCTGCTCCGAGTCGGTTTTATTTGATATCGATCTTTTAGCTAATTGCGTCGAGCCTCTGTGCCTCTGTCTTGAGGGACTAGCTGTTTTTACCCTGTTTTGATGGTTCTTGATTGGTATCGGGCTTACTGCGGGTTGTGTTGAGCCTCTGTGCCTCTATCTTGAGGGACTAGCAGTAGCTGCTTTCTATGCACTCTTCATTTGGTATCGAGCCTTCAGCTAGTGGTGTTGAGCCCTTTTCTACTTCCTCTGGACGACTAACTTTCTTTTAACTTGGTTGCGTCGAGCCATTGCCCATGTCTTTGGGAACCAAGTCTTGTGCTCTGATTTTGATCGAGTTTTGCTCTCTGATGAGTTCTTGCTCCAAACCTTGCCTTGGTTGTGTTGAACCGTTGCCCATGTCTTTGGGGACCAAGCTTTGCTCATCTCGATTTGTGCCTCTTCGGCCTTTTCTCTGGCTTTTGTACATCTCGAGTGAGTTTTTCTCCTTCTACCCAATTCTGCTTTTCTTTTATTTTGATTATGGTTACTATGAGTTGACGATGCACTCATCAAGGGGGAGATTGAGAACACAAGGTTTATGTGTGCCCTTGTGGTTCCCTTCCTGAGTGATGAGTGATCGATCAACGGGCAACATGTCTCTTGGCTGTGTTGATGTGCAGGTGCGGAGCTCGGGCAGTGGTCTAAGGTGAGGTGAAGGTCAAGTAGGGACGTACCGTGCCGACGGACCGGGAGCGGTGAAGGGCGGACGAGGAGCTTGGACCGACGGACCGGGAGACCTGAGGACCAGCTGTGGTAGCTGGCACGTGGCGTTGATAAGCAAGAGCACATGGGGATGTGCGGTGCATCGGCATCGTGACACTTGGCGGGAGGCCGAGAAGGATGGCGAATGCACTGTGCCCGGCGTGGAGCCTGGACATGCTCCGGCATCGATGCTGGAACTCGGGGTGTGCGAACCACATCCTGTCATCGGCGCGGGTTCGGTAGCTGAGCGTCTAAAAGCTACCCTCAACGGTTTCTGAGTTTGGGCCTCAAAACTCGGGGTGGCCGGTTTCCGAGTTTGGCCCTCAAAACTCGGCGTGGACGGTTTCCAGGTTTGGGCCTCAAAACCTGGGCGCACGGGTTTCTGAGTTCGGGCCACAAAACTCAGCCTCAGGACAGGTTTCCCAGTTTCATCCTCAAAACCGGGGGAAGGCCCATGTTTCCCAGTTTTGGCCTCAAAACCGAGGGGAGGTCCGCAAAAAGGACGGTCGACGCGTGGCGGCGTGAAGAGGCTGGCGCGGCGGCGCAACTATTCGTGAGGTAGGCGCGGCAGTCGACGGGGCGGCACGTGGCGGCATCCTGAGGCTTGTGTCGAGGCGAAGCTAAGGATGAGATGGGCGCGTGGCCGTCGGATCGGCAATCAGCAGAGTTGGACCGGGATACCCCTAGGGTTGGCCGCTTCGCTCTTGTATCTTGGAGTAGAAGGG
Source organism: Coix lacryma-jobi var. lacryma-jobi (assembly GCA_009763385.1). Taxonomy (NCBI): domain Eukaryota; kingdom Viridiplantae; phylum Streptophyta; class Magnoliopsida; order Poales; family Poaceae; genus Coix; species Coix lacryma-jobi. Next base: position 74,007,333 of record CM019826.1, read on the forward strand.
GATTATTGTTTTAGGCTATAAATAAGAGAGGCACCCCTCCTCTCTCTATCCTTGCAATCATTTGTTCCTGAGCTCTCTATCTCTCTATCCCCCGCTTAGGTTCTAATCATACCTCGCTGCAAGCGATCTGCAGAGACGGGAATCATACCTCTGTGTATTTGGGTCTTTTGAGGAAACGAGACCGTATTCTCGTTGTCTCCTCGTGTGGAGCAATTTCGGCTGAAATCGAATCAATTCGCGTTTGTGTTCGTGTTCTTCGCGTTTTGCTTTTTCATCTCCCGGAGACTTGTCTCGTTCTCCCTCTTCGTGAGATGATTTTTGATTCCACTTGAATCAATTTGTTCTTGGTCGTCAGCCCCTTCTTTGTACCGAAGGAATTCTCTCCTAACCTGACGAATCCATAGATCGGGTTGATTTCGTGTTTGTTCTTCGTTCTTTCCCCTTTCCGGTGATCCTCGGATTTCTCTTGATAGGCTTGGTTTGGTGCGATGATTTCTTAGGATTAGCACCCCAACACATAGAGGAACATCTGGGAGGAGTTCGATCGAAGTCCCTTTTGATTTGGTTGAGATCGAAGCAGATTTGGTTTTGAACCCGAGCAGTTTTGTGCTTCCTGGGTGTTGGCGGACAGTCCGCGCCTCTGACGGCGGACAGTCCGCGCATCGGGTCTCGGCCAGGTTAGTCGGGTGTAGACCCCTGACTGTTCACTGTAGAGTGAACGACGGACAGTCCGCGGTACAAACCCGCGGACAGTCCGGGACCTGTCCAGCAGACTTGCAGCACTGTTTGGTTTCTGCGTTTTTGCCAGCGGACAGTCCGGCTCCCAGTCGCGGACAGTCCGGGACTCAACGGCGAACAGTCCAGGATCCTGACCCCGGACAGTCCGCGAATCTGCTGCTTGTGCAGTTTTGCTCCGTGGCTTTGTCAGTTGGTTTCGTTGTTTCTCCGGGGGTTCCGCTGTACCACTAGGACATCTCCTAGGGTATCCACCTACTCGTAGGTCATGAACTCTTTGGTTGTTTCGAGTCTTAGCTTTTGGGGTGATTTTCTGGGACAAGGGCCATTCTATTCACGAGTTGAATTTGAGGCTCCCATTCACCCCCCTCTGGTCGCTAATCCGGTCCTTCAGCTAAAACCTTATTCTCAAACATTAGGCGATCATAAGTACCACATGGAGCATTTTTCAGATTTTCCATCTGCTTTCTAATGCTCTCGGCATATGTGGTACGCAAGAGTTCAATTTCCTTCTCAAGGTTGGCACTCGTATCATTGTGCTCAACCAACTTGGCGCTCATATCATCGCGCATTTGTTTCAAAGCCAAAAATTCTTTTTCTAAATCAATGCAAGATGTGCAAATGAAATCGGTGGAAGATACATCACCATTCACATCAAGCAAAGAATCATGGTTAGTGCAAGAAGTAAGGCTAGCATTAGCATTCAAAGAGCATGAGCTACAAGGCCTAGAATTTATTTCAATAATTTCAGCCCTAGCATGCTCAAGTTCAGTTACACATGTACTGTGAATCACACTAAATTCTCTAAGTCTAGCAACAAAAGACTCACAAGTATCACATGGTAACAAAGCATTTGACTTTAGCAAGGCTATTTCAGTTTTAGCACAATCAAGGTCCATGCGCAAGTCAACGTAAACTAGACATGGTTCGGAAGCATTGGATTTCAACAATTCAATTTTAGATCTTAAGCTATCAAGAGAAAAGCATAGCTCATCATTCTTCCTAACCATGTCACTACAAGAGGTGCAAGGTAAAGACGCACTAGACTTCCAATGAGAAAGACCACATCTCAACCTAACAACAGAGCATTTCAACTTCTTGATCTTTCTATGCAAGGTATCACAAAGCTCATCATATCTAATGTTATCATCACAACAAGCATCAAATCGTTGGGACAAAATCCCAAGACTAGCGGCAAGTGTAGCTTTCTTGGCCTTGCCAAGTTCACATATACGATCCTCCGTTGAATGCTCTTCATCTCGTAGGAAGTCCAGCGAAGCATCCACTTCACGTTCTGCCTCAAGAACCGCACTCCTCCTTCTTCCGGAAATGTCATCCTCGATTGCATGTCCATGATTCAAACCTGAGGACAAAGACACACTAGAAGAGGAACTTGGTGCCATTTCTAAAAGCACCGTTAGTATTAGCAAGACAAAAGCTTAACACCTCGACAAACCACGTCGGAAGCAAAACCACTCTAAAAGGTCGCCTTCGCGGATCCGGAACCGGTTAAGGTAGAGAGATCCTTAAGTGGCTGCGATACCAATTGAAGGACCGAATTGGCGACCAGAGGGGGGTGAATGGGAGCCTCAAATTTTTTTTCGAGAAATCGATAGCCCTTGTCCCAGAGAGTCACCCCAAAAGCAAGACAAGGACTTGGTAGTGTCCACGACCCTAGATGTAGGGTGGATGCTTCCAAGAAGCACAACGGGACACTACTTGAACAGAAATGAGCCTCGGAGCATTTGCAAAACTGCAGCGACCAATCTTGGGAGAAAAACCAAAAGCAGTATCAAACGGAGTCCAAAAATTGTGAAATTTGAACCACAGGTACTAGACACCCCCAGGAAGGTCTCCAAAAAATTGCAGCTCAAAACTCCAAAGTCTCAATACCGGACATGTCCGGGTTTCCTATCGGACATGTCTCGTATGCACTGCCTATACCAGTTTTGGGAGAAAATTCCAAAACCCTACCAAACGGTGTCCAAAAATTATGAAACTTTAACCAGAGCTAGTAGACACCTAAGGGAAGATCTCCCCAAAATTGCAGCTCAAAACTTCAAGACGTCAATACCGGACATGTCCGGATTGCCTACCGGACATGTCCGGGTTTCACGCTGTAGCTTCATAAAATTCGGATTTCGAAGGCAAAACTCAACCAAATCAACTCTGAAAAATCTGAAATTTTGCAGAGGGGTTTACATCAAGGTTAGTGAGCTATCTCTAAGAGATCATGTCTCTAACCTAAACATAGATTGGAGAATCGAAGAAAATCAAAGAAGAACGGCCAAGGGAGAAAGAACTCGATGCAAACACGAAAACCGACCGATCTGCTAGCTCGTGAGGTTAGAGATGGATTCCTTTAGTGAAAAGAGATGCCTCACGATCTAGAACAAGTTGGTTCAAGTGGAATCGAAAACCACCCCTCAAATCGAAAGAACTGCTGAAATCACCGAGGGGGAAAAGGAAGAAACGCGAAGAACAAAACGCGAATTCAATCCAAATTTCAGCCAACAAAGAGGAGTAAGAAATTGATCCTTGGAGTGCAACAAGATGATAAATTGTGTAGCACATGGTGTCGAGTTACAAGCCAGTCCTCGCAACAACAAAGCTCGGATGGCGAAAAGCTCAAGAACAAGAGCCCTCTCTCCTCTAACCCTAGCCACTCCTGACAACACAAAATGAGAATGGCAACACCTCCAAGGATGGCTGTCCAACACAGCCCCTTCATCTATATATATAGGCGTACATCTAAAGACCAAAACACCCTTACATGAAGCACTCAACCCAAATACCACCTAGGGGTAAAACCGTCCAACTCTGGCAGTTTTCATCCGACGGCCACGCGCCTTCTCATCCTTCGCTTTGCCTCGACGCAAGCTCCAGGATGCCGCCACGTGCCATCACGTCGACAACCGTGCCTTGCTCACCGATAGCTTCACCACAACGCAAGCCTCTCGGTGTAGCCACGCGTCGACCGTTCCGCATACGAACCTCCGCCCGGTTTGGAGGCCCAAACTGGTAAACCCGCCAGCCCAGGTTTTGAGGCCCAAACCTGGAAACCGTCCACCCCGAGTTTTGAGGCCCAAACTCAGAATCTGGCCACCCCGTGTTTTGAGGCCCAAACTCGGAAACCGGTCACCCCGAGTTTTGAGGACCAAACTCGGAAACCGTCGAGGGTAGCTTTTTGAGGCTCAACTACCGATCCCGCGCTGTAGATGGGGTGTGGTTCGCACACCCCGACCACCAGCACCGATGTCGATGCATGTCCAGCCTCCACGCCGGGCACAACGCCTTCGCCTTCCTTCTTGACTCGGTCGATGGCACTTGCGCCGCATGCAAGCCCGTGTCTGACCTCCCGCCAAGTGCCACGACGCCATCGTCTTCCTCCCGACTCGGCCGATGCATCGCACATCCCCATGTGCTCCTGCTCGTCGATGCCACTTGCTAGCTACCACAGCTGGTCCTCCGGCCTCTCGGTCCATCGGTCCAAGCCTCACGTCCGCCCTTCACCGCTCTGGGTCCATCGGCATGGCACGTCCGCCGCACGACATGCCCATCCTTCATCGCTCCCGGTCCATCGGCACGACACGTCTCTACTTGACCTTCATCTCGCCATCGACCACTGTCTCCGAGCTCCACACCTACACATCAACACATCCAAGAAACACATGTTGCACACGCACACCAACATGGTAACACACCACAACTCAACGCCACCGGTTAGTCATAAACATTAAGCACATAGCGAGATAATGACTCAACCGGGAAAAGCCTCAAACCTTCCTCACAAATGTCAATCATTCATCATATATGTTCTCAGCTCGACTCTTCTCCAAGCAGCGCACCGAGCTCCCACACATCTCCGACCATGATTTCATCGTGGCATTTGTCTCAGGCACCACCTACAAGGAGTTGGTTCGCGAGTTGGGATGCAACCGCCCAAGACCGTCGATGAGTTGATGGACGTAGTTGCCAACTATGCGGCCGGCAATGAGGCGGTTGGGGCGTTCTTTGACAAAGGGAACGACAAGGGCAAGGCGCAGGCTGCTGCTGATGATGGCTCGAGCAAAGGCCCGAAAAAAAGAAGAAGAAGAAGAAGAAGAAGAAGAAGAAGAAGAAGATGGCCCAACAAGCCAAGCGCAAGGCCATGGATGACGATATCATCGCCGCGGCTGAGCGTAAGAAGCCTCGAGGTTCCCGGCCCCCGAGGGGCCATCTTTGACATGATGCTGAAGGAGCCCTCCCCTTACCACAAGGGAGGGGTGAATCACAAGCTCAAAGACTGTCGTATGCTCAAGAAATACTATGAGAGCCTGGGCATCAAGAAGGACGACCAGAAGAAGGATAAGGGCACCGACAAGGACGATGACAGGGAGGACACAAAGTTCCCTGAAGTCTATGACTGCTACATGATCTACGGTTGACCCTCGACTCGGCTCAAACCTCAACAGCGCAAAAGGGAGGTGCCGAGAAATCTTCTCCGTCCAAGTCGCTACACCCCAGTATCTCGACTGGTCTGATGCGCCAATCACATTCGACTGTGATGACCATCCGGATCACATCGTCAACCCTGGGGCCTACCCGCTCGTCGTTGACCCGATCATCATCAACACCCGCCTCTTGAAGGTACTCATGGTCGGAGGCAGCAACCTCAACATCATGCACCCCGAGACCCTAGAGCTCCTGGGCATCGCGAGGTCACAGCTCCAGCCAAGTGTCGGGGGCTTCCATGGAGTGGTGCCGGGGAAAAAGGCACAGCCTATCGGCCGCATCGACCTCCCCGTCTACTTCGGCTCCCCCTCGAACTTTAGGAAGGAGACTCGCACCTTCAAGGTGGTTGGGTTACCCAGCACATACCACGCCATCATCGGCCAGCCTGGCTACGCTCAATTCATGGCGATCCCCAATTACACCTACCTCAAGCTCAAGATGTCGGGGCCCAAGGGCATCATCAATACCAGTTCCTCCTACGAGCACGCGTACAACTGTGACGTCGAGTGCGTCAAGAAAGGAGATGCCATCGTACAGACAACTCTTCTGACCTCGAAGGTCGACGATCTCACCACCGAGGCCCTTGATCCCAAGCGCCACGCGGGAAGCTTCGAGGCTGCGGAGCATACGAAGAAGATTCGTCTCGACCCGAGCTCGTCTGACGAGAAGGCATTGACCATCAGTGCCACCCTCACCTCCAAATAGGAAGCAGTGCTCGTCGACTTTCTTCGCGCAAACACCGATATGTTTGCGTGGAGTCCCTCGGACAGGCCGGGCATATCGAGGGATGTCGCCGAGCACGCCTTGGAGATCCAGGTCAGATCCAGACCGGTGAAGCAACGCTTGCGTTGCTTCGACGAGAAGCGCAGGATCCTCGGCGAGGAGGTACACATGCTTTTGGCAACTGGATTCATCAAGGAGGTTCATCATCCCAAGTGGGTTAGCTAATCCTGTACTAGTTAAGAAGAAAAATGGAAAGATGCGGATGTGTGTAGATTAGACTAGTTTGAATAAAGCATGTCCTAAGGTTCCATTTCCTTTACCATGCATTGATCAAATAGTTGACTCTACCGCGGGATGTGAAACCCTTTCGTTCCTTGATGCTTATTCTGGTTATCACCAAATCAAAATGAATGTGTCCGACCAGCTCGCGACTTCCTTCATCACCCCTTTTGGCATGTATTGTTACGTCACCATGCCCTTTGGCCTTCAGAACGCCGTGGCGACATACCAGCGATGCATGCTCCACGTTTTCGAAAAACACATAGACAAAACAGTCGAGGCCTATGTCGATAATATCGTAGTCAAGTTCGAGAAGGTCAGTGACCTCATCGAGGATCTCAAAATCACGTTTGGATGCCTTCGAGCCAAGAATATCAAGCTCAACCCCGAGAAATGTGTCTTTGGTGTACCCCGTGGCATGCTCGTAGGATACATTGTCTCTCAGCGCGGTATCGAGGCCAACCCCGAGAAGGTCATGGCCATCACGAGGATGGGGCCGATATGAGACTTGAAGGGTTTACAAAAGGTTACGGGCTGCCTCGCCGCCTTCAGCCGCTTCATCTCACGACTAGGCGAGAAAGCCCTGCCCTTATATCGCCTCTTGAAGAAATTCAAGCACTTTGCATGGACCGCGAAGGCCGAAGAGGCCCTCGGCAAGCTCAAGTGCATGTTGACCTCTGCTCCAATCCTCGTCCCACCTAGACCCGCTACATCGACCGTGCGGATACATGGGTTTATTCTGGGTCTTGTGATGATGAGTGATTGTCAACTGGTTTGATGCGCATGTTCTTTGGCTTGTGTTTTGTAGGTGTCAAGCTTGGAGACGGTGATTGAAGGCATGGTGAAGGTCAAGTAGAGACGTGTCGTGCCGATGGACCCAGAGCGGTGAAGGGCGGACGTGAGGCTTGGAATGACGGACCGGTGGCATGAGGATCAGCTGTGGTGGCTGACAGCCTGGGACAGCGACAAGTGAAGACTTGCGGGTGGACGGGGTGCACGGGCGGTGCATCGTTCTACGACTTCGGTTTGGTGGTAGAGCCCCAGAAAAACCACCGGTGGGATGGTTTCGAGGTTTGGGCCTCAAAACCTGGGTGCTGGAATTCCTGTTGTCTCCTCGTGGGGGTGATTTTGTGGAAACGGGACCGAATTCCTGTTGTCTCCTCGTGGGGATGATTTTCGGCTGGAATTTGTGGTTGTGATTCGCGTTCTTGAGTTGTTCTTCGTGTTCATCTTTTCTCCACGTTCTTCCCGTCGATCGATCTCCCTCTTTGTTGCCTCGTTTTCAAAACCATTTGAACCAACTTGTTCTTTGTTGTGAGGGGATCATTTCCACCGAAGAAATTCAACTTAAACCTCACGAACAAGTAGATCGGTCGGTTTTCGTTTTGGATCAGTTTTCTCTCCTTTGCCCCGAATTCTTTCGATTTACCGATTTGGAGATAGGTTCGAGCCATGATCTCCTTGGAGTAGCTCACTATTCTCCTTGTGACTCTCCTCATCAAGTTTGAAACCTAGAGTCTTTGATTTGAGTGAGATCGAGTTGAATCAGTGGAAGAATTGCTCTGCGTCGGGATGACTGGATGCTGGGATCGGGGTGACCGGACGCTCGGCAGTGTGTCCGGTCATTGAAGGAGTTCACAGTTATTTTTCCCGTAACGTGACCAGACTCTTTCTTGACCAGCGATCGGGCGTGACACTGCTACTGTTCACCGCTGAGTGTACTGACCGGACACACCTAGTGCCTGTGAGTCCGGTCCAAAACAGAGAGGTCCTAGAACATGTTTTTGTTGACCGGATACGTCCGGTCGTTCCTGATCGGACGCTGGTCAGAGTCCGGTCAGTGCTGATTAGCACATTCTCGTCTGCAGTTCGTTCGTCTGTCATGAGATTTGGTTTCGGGTTTTTGCGTTGGGTTTCCAGAGTTGTGTAGTGTCCCGCTGTGCTTCTTGGAAGCATCCACCCTACATCTAGGGTCATGAACACTATCAAGCTCTAGGTTTGCACTTGGGGTTGATTCTTGGGACAACGGCTATAAGTTTCTGAAAAGAAATTTGAGGCTCCCATTCACCCCCCCCCCCTCTGGTCGCCTTTGTGTAGCACCTTCGATCCTTCAATTGGTATCAGAGCAGGTTAAGGATCTTCCACCTTAGCCGGTTCCAGATCCACAGAAGGCGACATGGATCGCGGCGTAGGCAAACCGCCATTCTTCGATGGGACAAACTATACGTATTGGAAGATACGTATGTCGGCCTATCTTTAGAGTGTGAGTGCTTCGGTTTGGGAGATTTGCAATTCTATCGATTACGTGGTCTTTGCTGCTCGTGTGACTCAACAGCAGATCGATGAGCACGATGCCAATAGCCGAGCCCATAATACTCTTTTCTCGTGTTTGAGCATGACTGAGTTTGATCGCATTTCTCACCTCACCATGGCTCGAGATATTTGGGCGACTCTCATGCGTTTTCATGAGGGAACCACTCAAGTCAAAACTCATCTCTACGAGTTGCATAAGCGTGAGTATGAGAACTTTTGACACATGCCTAGCGAGAGCATAGAAATTTTATTCGATCACTTTCAGGTAATTGTCAACAGGATGAGGGCTAACAGAGAGCTTTTGCCGTACGACGATCATGAGAGAGCTCTCAAGCTTCTTCATACTCTTGATCGGTCGGTGTGGGACTCCAAAGTTCAGGCGATCATCGAATCACCTAACTATGAGACTCTCACTTGCGTTGAGCTCTTCAGTAAGCTCAAGTCCAGTGAGATTGATGCCATGGCGAGGGCTTCTTATGAGAATCCTTCTGGCCCATCTATGGCTCTGGTTTCTGGTTCTTCTGCTAACCCCTCTGGATGCTTTGCACTTTCTTCTCTTTTGTCTATTACAGAGGAGCAGCTGGAGTTAATGGGAGATGATGAGTTGGCTTTACTTGCCAACCGGTTCTCACGGTTCCACAACAACCGCATGAACCATTGCCGCGGAGGAGGATGAGATGGATGCTACGGGTGCGGCGACCCCGACCACTTCATCGCCAACTTCCTGAAGAAGAACAAGCAAGCTTTCGGCAAGGGCGATCAAGGCTACAAGTACGACTCCATCAAGCGCAAAGAAAAGTACATCCCCGCCAAGAACAAGCGAAAGGGTGGCTTCAACAAGGACTACATCAAGAAGAAGTACCTGGAGAAAGCTCAAGCCGAGCAGCGTGGTTTCTTTGCCACGCTCAGCGACGTTGACAACTCCGACAATGACTCCATTGCGTCAAGCAACGATGAGTCCGAGAAGAAGAAGATCGAGGACAAGCTGAACGACCTCTGCTTCTTCACCGACAACGAGGGCTTCTGTACCATGGCCCTTGGCGATGTGGTCAACAGCGAGCTGGAGGAGATTCCTCAGAACGACGACAACAATGACGACTCCTCCCAGGTATCTCAAACTCCCGATGAACTTTCTACTGAAGTCAAGAAATTGCTGCTGCTCTTATTAGTCAAGACAAGTTGCTAAAACTTGCTACTAGAGAGAGAAAGGAGTTTAGGAAGAAGTGGGAGGATGCGTTGAAGGAGCTTGAGTCTATCAAGTCCAGCGTTGTAGTCACCGAGGAGGAAGAGTGTGAGATGTGCTCCAAGCACATGACTGACCTTCTCACTTTGAGAGGAAAGTATGTTGCTTTGGTTGGAGAGGTGGATGAGCTTAGGGCTAGAACCACTTTGCTTGGTGCGTGCAAGTCTTGTGCAGGATTGCAATCTGAGTTGGCAGAGAAGAATGCCAAGATTTAGTCTTTTGAGAAGGCCAACTCAAGTAGCACTGGTGTGTCTTGGTGTGCTTTTGTGTGAGTGTTTGGAGATGGATATGGCTAACGTGAGGCATGACAAGATGCAAACCGAGGAAGAAAACACATACCTTCGGACCATCTTGTCATGGGTTTCTAGTGGAGAGCCGTAGCTTGGCATGATGATTGCCCAATTCAAGCGTGCTGCTGGAGGTCCAGCTGTTGGCTTTGCTCAGGGTATGGAGAATGCTACTTCTTTCGAGAAGATTGGTGAGTCTAGTGGTCTTAAGCCGAGTGAGAAGCCCAACTCCACTACTACTCTCAAACTAACCAAGATTCCACCCAAAGAGCCTCTTAAGCCTAACACCAAAGATGGAGTGTTTGTGGAACCTCCAAGAGCTCCACCCAAGAAACAAACATGGGCTCAAAAACCAAACCACTTGAGGAACAAGCTAGATACCATGCCACCTATCCAAGAGGAGCTCATGCCACAAAAGAACCAAGTGATCCACACCCAATACCATGAGTACCAACAACCCCCTATGAGAGCGGTGAGGTACCACTGTGAGCACTGTGGGAGAGATGGACACTTGAGGGAGTTTTGCTTTCGGCGCAAGAGAGAGGAGCGTCGTGCAAAGGAGATGAACAACATGGACATGTACCATCCTTTCCATGGTGTACATGTGTCAGATGTTCAAAGGAGGGTTGCTAGGCCTAGAGGTCATAGGCCACAAGGAGGTTTTGCCCGACGGGATCCTAGTTTTGTAGGCTATGGACCCCGTGGCATTGGCTTTGTTGTTGAGCGTTACCCCCCACCGTGTTTTGACTATCGCGGTGAGCGCTCTCCTCCTAGTAGATCATGCTTTCCTGTGCGTGGTGATCGCTTTCCCCGTAGGTAGGGTCAATTTGGTGATCCTTTTTAAGTGGAGTGGAATTGATCACAAAACATGACTCTCATATTACATAAACTAAACTCCCCCTAAGTGTATGCATACATATGGTGTAAGGCAAAGCATATGCATAACCGGCAAATTAATGCACAAAGGAGTTTAATATATATAATGCATGGAGAAAGCATAATAGTATCAAATTGAAATCAACATAATGATATCGGTTAGGAATACCACATGTAGATACCAATTGGATTATCGCCACACACGATGCTTGTCTCCAGGGACTCCATTTTCCTTGCAATGAGACTACTACACACATGATAAATTTGAAAGTAGTGTTAGTCTCAAAGCTTCCAAATTGTAGAGTAAACTCCCCCTCAAAGTGTGCATACAAGTTTGAAATACCTGTAGGAGACATGCACATTGACTTGCAAGGTCAAACTACCATTTTGCAAGTTGACATCACTAGAAATGTGACACCAATTGAAGATGGTAATCGGGGTAGTTTATCTGCTATTTGGACTTTGGCACATATAAGATAAATACAAGGTAAAAGAAGCTATGTGTCATGCTCCTAAACAAATTAAACCATGTAGGTTTGCTCTAAGAATGTGAGTGGAGCCGAGCAACCCTACCATATTGACGCACCAGGATGTCAGAGATATCATCAGAAGATGATTACCCCAACTAATCCCGGATGCCATGGGAGATCCGAAGACTTGATACGAAGCGTACTTGGATTAGGACTCTCATTGTAACTTAGTTGAGTTCTTAAAGGAAGTCCTATAATTAGAATAGGACTCCTCTGTTGTAACCGACTAGGACTCGGTCTGCGCAATGCTTCACTCGGATATATAAGGGGAAGCAGGCGCATGCTCCTTTCAATTGAATCTTAATCATAACACAAGGCACATGCCGCACTGGACGTAAGGTATTACGCTATTTAGCGGCCTGAACCAGTATAAATCGCTGTCCCTGTGTACTCACCGAGTTCTACGAACGCCGATCCCCACCGAACAAATCGTCTGAGATCCCTCAAGATGAGTTGCCAGTTAACAAACACCGACAACTGGCGCGCCAGGTAGGGGTTCTCGGCGTTTCGACGATCAAGAGCTCGACGAACCGCGTCAACATGTTCTCGGCAGGATCAATTTTCGTTTTTGGCTCGTGGACTTGCATCGCGGATGATCAAGGGAAGCTGCATCGACAGCTCCTCCCAGAATCAAAAATGCAAGCCACACCAAAGATGGAAGATCTCACCCGGAACTTAGCAAACCTCGCAATCCAAGATCCACAAGATTCTGAGGACCAACTGAAAGCATCCGACTCCTACTCAGATTCAAACTCTGCAAAAAGGACTCGGACACCAGACATGGCATCACCTTTGGACTACGGAACTCAGCTGAAAACCTCCAAGACCTGATTGATGCAAAATTCAAAGAGTTTCAACAGATTCCTTTGACCGGAGCTCAGCGGGGACTCGTTTTCAACTCTACCAAGGAGGGTAATATCGTTCATTGGCCAATACAGCAAGCTCCGGCCATGCTGATTGGCACAATCGACTAACAACTTCCATACCAACATGGACATTAGCTCCCTGTTGGTAGTTCTTAGCTACACCTAGGATAGGGTAACTAAAGTAGGTATCTACTAATGCCAAACGGGGTTGTCAGTCCCGACACTAGTAGGAGCTAGCTAGCGAGAATGCAATCTACTAGGAGGAGATTCTGCAAGCGCACAGAACTATCGTAGTAGCACTTCGCCTGGGAGTACCAGGTGTCGATTTATTTGATCCCAAGGGAAGGCTAGGGTGGTGTATGAGTCGAGTCAAGGAGGGGATGAGAGTCGAAAAAGGGAAAAGAGAAAAGGGGAGAAGGGAAGAGAAGGGATGGAAGGCTAGAAAGAGTATATGGGTGGATAGGTAAGGATGAAATGGATGGCTAAGGTAAGGTGGATGGATAGGTAGATAAGGGGTAACTAACGGTATCTAAAGATAACTAAGTACTAACTACTCCTAGATAACTACAAAGCAAGATAACTACGAAGCAAGATAGTTATGAAGCAAGGCAGGCAAAAGTCAATAAAGCAACTAAGTTGAGTATAGTTTTATTCCTATCTTGTCAAGTATCGAGGCGTACTAGCCTTTACCACTGACTTCGGTTGAACGCTAGCACAACGAGCCTTAGTGTTAAACTGGGCCAACTACGTGGTGGAATTCAAGGCGCACAGGGCTGTCACCACCTGCTTGCTACCACAGCTATCCGGGGGTCCAGCCGTATCTGAAGGTAAGTCTATAACTAAGCACCACGCTTAACTATATTCTAACTATCTGTACCCTAGCTTTGAATAGAGACACCCTTGCGGACGTCAGAGCAAATACTTGACTTAATAAGATAAACACTAAACTAACTAAGCAACATATTGGCAAAGATCAATCACTAAGCACACTAGAGATTAACTACTATGGCTAAGTGAATTGAACTGTAGGATAACTAGGTCACACTCAAGGTACTTGATAAAGTAATAATGAAAGTAATACTGAAAGTAATGCTTAAAGTAATACTGAGATAAAGATAAATGTACCTGAGATACAAGAGAGCAAACCAGACCAGCGACGCCGGGAAATCAACCGACCTCCAATGCTAGTCGCTCGCACCCGCTTCTCTCTTAGCAAGCTCTACGCTCCTTTTACCAAGGACTTAGGCTGAGCTGTGCTAAACTAAGAGCCGCGCTGTAGCGAGGGCACTAGAGCTATACTCTCTCTACTAGCTAACCTACTTGCCTAAGCTCTCTGAGCTTCTAACCTAACTCTCACTTGCTTCTCTTGCTTGTGTGTTGCTTGGTGTGGTGGTACTCTGGGATGTGATGGTACAAATGAAGTGTTTCCACCAAGGGGGGTATTTATAGCCTTGTGGAGTGAAGGGGGTACTTATAGGGGGCAGCCAGCCGATCTAGGGTTTGGTCAGGTGGCGGGCGCCACCCCCTACAGGCGGCCGCCAATCCCCTGGCCGTTGGATGCATCATCACTGATCCTACGACCTCCAGGTTGTTGTCCAAGGCGGTTTGGAGGTCGGTTGCATGTCCTAGCAACCGACTTAGGTCATGATCCATGCCACTCGCCTCTGTAGCCCTCCGATCCAACCGACCTAGTGACCAAGGGCCAAGATTTGGCCTTGGGGTGGTCACATGGATCAGTGACGTGGCAGGGGGATTCTGGGCCAAATCCTAGTGGCGGGTGCCACCTAGGGGTGGCGGGCACCACCCCCCTAAGGCCCATTGGGCCCTGCTGAGTGGGTTTGGCCTCTGGTGGTTCAAATGTCCAAATTTGGTCCAAATTCCTGCATTCAAATAAAAATCTATGGACATGTGGAATTTGGTTAGTTTGAAACCTATTTGACTACATTTCATGCCTTTTTGGTGAATTTTAGGGTAAAATGTTGATGGTAAAACAGGTGTTTAAGGACCATCAACACTCCCCTTTGAGGAACACGAGACCTCAACAGAGCTAAACTCTAATGCTTCTACTCTAGAGTCAGCTACACCGGGATCAACAAACCAAGGCTTCATTCGCGAAGTATTCATGGCAGGACATCAATTATCTCTACGACCTCCAACTCGTCCATATGTCCTTCGTGATGATGAAACCTTGAGTATGATATCCAACAACGACCCAGAAGGACCCAGAGAAACCGAGTCCTTAAAGGCAGAAAGAATAAGGAAGAATCAAGCTAAAGATGCTCGCAAACGATGAGCAAATCATCAAAAGGAAGCCATAGAGCGCTACAATGTACGACTCAAGGAATATAATACTCAGAGGCGCTTGGAAGAGGATGCGGAGCATCAAGCTCGCACCCAACGTGATCAGGAGAATCAATCCCAGAATGATCACAACCGTCGACGTGCTGATTGCTCCCTTAACCTCGAGCCTAAATTTATGAGGGTTGCTGGCCACAAGGTTTATCAAACACCCTACCAGAACATTATTGCTTTGGCGACAGAGATGGGAGCCAAGAACAACCGCACCCCTGACGAAGAGCGACGTTTGGTCATGCTTCAAACTACTGCACTACAACTCAAGGGACGAAACCTCGAGTCCTTAGTAGATGAACAAGCGTCATCCCATCCAAGCCAGAGGTGACCTGTTCATGAGTGACTAGGCCGAGCACTAGTGAGGAGCCGCCTGGGCAACCGAGAACCTGATCAAGCTGAAGGAGGAGCAGAATCATCATACCGAGGAGTCGCCATTGCAGCATCTGACGCAGTCGATCGCTTCCCTTGCTTTTCCCAAAGGCTCCGAACAGTCCCGTTTCCACAGAAATTCAAGCCTGGGAACTATTCAAAGTACGATGGGAAGACAGAACCTAAATGGTGGCTCAGACTGTATGTTCAAGCAGTCGAGTTAGCGGGAGGAAGCAACGATGTCAAAGCACTTTTTCTCCCCATGGCTCTAGAAATAATGCCACTTGCTTGGTTCGACAGGCTTAGGCCCGAGTCCATCGACTCCTGGGAACAACAACATCGTATCTTTATAGAGAACTTTGCGGGCGTCCCCGAGAGATCAGATCCCCGGACTAAGCTCAGGACTTGCAAGCAGCAAAAAAATGAGACAATGCGAGAATACTACAGATGCTTCTCAGAGATCCGATCCATAGTCTCTGACATAACAGACAGAGAAGTAATTGACCTTTTTGGCAATGGAATTTGTGAAAGGTATAATTACAAAGACTTCAAGAAGCACGACCCGACCACCGCCGACGAGTTTCATCGGGCAGTAAACTCCATGATGGCGACAGAAGAACGCACACAGGAACACTTTCCTGAAAGGAACACGCAAGGTGATCGAGGTAACATCCAGAGAGGCAACCAGGCACCGCAGCAAAACAACCGCAAGAGAACAGGGGACAACACTGTTGCAACCATGGAACCCCAGAATAAGGGAAACAAGCCATCCACCTTTGATGACTTACTCGACGGACCATGCCCTTTCCATCCGAATGGAGGACATCAGGCTAGGCATTGCCGACAGCTCAAGGAGCGAGGCTTCAAATCTGACTTCAATAGAAACAAGAAAGATAAGGGGAAGAAAGTAGCTGAAGACCCTCAGCAGGACGCCGGCGGTTTTCAACACCCCAAAGAGACCATCAATGTCATATTTGGAGGAGTAACCACCAGCGACAGCAAACATCTCCAGAAACTTTCCGTACAGGAGATCATGTCTACAGAACCGGCTACCCCTAGATACCTTGATTGGTCCGAGTATCCGATCAATTTCTCTCGAGCAGACCAATGGACCAATGTATCGAATGCAGGGCATTACCCGCTAGTCCTAGATCCCACGGTCGCCGGGTTTAAATTGGGAAGAGTACTCATCGATGGAGGAGCAGGACTCAACGTCATCTTTGCAAGCACCTTACGCAAGATGAACTTGGACCTCGCAACTCAGCTCACACCATCAAACGCTCCCTTCTACGGCATAGTACCCGGAAAGGCAGCCATACCACTCGGAAGGATCATACTACCCGTCACTTTTGGAACTCAGACCAATTACCGGACTGAGTACATCAGCTTTGAGGTAGCCGATTTCGAGTCATCCTACCATGCCATATTTGGGCGACCAGCTATCGCCAAGTTTATGGGAGTACCTCACTACCCGTATCTCCTACTGAAGATGCTGGGTCCTAAAGGCATCCTAACCTTCAGGGGTGACTTGAAGCGATCTTTCGACTGCGACACAGAGGCTGTCCAAATCGTCAAAAAAGCTGAACTCGCCCTAGAAGTACAAGAACTTGCTCAGATGGTACATAGCACCAAGCCTGGAGATGTAGAAATCAAAACTAAGAAGGCGGGTACTAAACAACCATCAGCAGAAATCTCTACAAAAACCATTGACCTGAAAACCGGTGATCCTTCAAAGACAGTGGTTATCAGTGCTCACCTATCTGAAGAATAGGAACTCGCGCTCACCAAGTTCCTCAGAGCAAGCAAAGACATATTTGCTTGGAAACCGGCTGATATGCCAGGAGTTCCTAGGAGCTTGGCTGAGCACAAATTGGAACTAAAAGAGGGCTCCAGACCCACTAAGCAAAGACTACGACGATTCTCACTAGAGAAGAAAGAGGCAATCAAGAAGGAAATAGCTCAACTACTCACGGCTGGGTTCATCAGAGAAATCCTTCACCCCGAGTGGTTAGCTAACCCAGTACTGGTCAAGAAGAAGAACTCTGCCGAGTGGCACATGTGTGTCGACTACACAGACCTCAATAAGCACTGTCCAAAGGATCCTTTCGGATTACCAAGGATAGATCAAATAGTTGACGCCACCGCAAGCTCCGCTCTATTATCTTTTCTAGACTGCTACTCCGGATATCATCAGATTGCTCTCAAAGAAGAATAACAACCCAAGACATCGTTTATAACTCCCTTCGGAGCATACTGTTATAAAACTATGTCCTTCGGGTTGAAGAATGCAGGGGCTACTTACCAGCGTGCCATCCAAGACTGTTTGGTCGACCAAATTGGACGCAACGCGGAAGCATATGTTGATGATGTGGTCATAAAAACAAAGGATCTGACTACCCTCATATCAGACCTTGAGGAAACCTTCAACGGGCTGCGCGCATACCAATGGAGACTCAATCCCACAAAGTGCATTTTTGGAGTACCCTCAGGACAGTTACTCGGCATTGAGGCTAGTCAAAAACAGATCACAGCTATCATCAACATGAAACCACCTACCTCAGTCAGGGATGTCTAGAAACTCACCAGGTGTATGGCTGCGCTAAACCGATTTATCTCACGGCTAGGAGAAAAGGGACTCCCATTCTTCAAATTACTCAAGGTCGGCAATAAATTTCAGTGGACAGAAGAAGCGGACAGGGCCTTTGAACAGCTCAAGGGATATCTTACCAATTCACCTATACTGACGCCGCCAGAACCCAGGAAACCGATGATGCTTTATATTGCAGCTACCACACACATTGTAAGAACAACAATTGCGGTGGAGCGCAAGGATGACAAGCACATCTACCATACCCAGCGACCAGTATACTACATCAGCGAGGTACTCTCCGACTCAAAGGTCAGGTACCCGCAAGTACAGAAATTACTCTACGCTCTACTCATATCTTCAAGAAAACTGCGACACTACTTTGAAGCTCATGAGATCACAGTTGTTACGGATTTCCCATTGGTAGAAATTCTCCATAATCGTGATGCTACTTGAATAATATCAAAGTGGGCAGTCGAGTTAGGGGCACTTAACATCATGTTCACTCCAAGGAAAGCAATCAAGTCACAGGCACTTGCCGATTTCATCGCCGAGTGGACAGAAATACAACAGGCCCAGAACAATGCTATTCCTGAGCATTGGAAGATGTACTTCGACGGATCCTTAAAACTCGGGGGAGCAGGAGCTGGAGTACTACTTGTATCACCCGCTGGAGAGCAACTCAAGTACGTTCTGCAGATATTGTGGCCCGCTACCAACAATGAGGGGAATATGAAGCACTACTACACGGACTCAAGCTAGCAGTCGCATTGGGCATCAAGCGACTCCTAGTCTACAGCGACTCTTCCATGGTAATTCACCAACTCAACAAGGATTGGGACTGTACCAAAGAAACAATGAACGTTGTTGGTAGTTCTTAGCTTCACTAAAGATAGAGCTAGGCAACTATCCCTGGTAATGGCCCAGAAATGCTTGTTGACACTAGCCAACGTCGTTACTAGGAGCAGACTATGGAATCTATTCCAGGCAACGGTGTCAGAAGTGCTTGTAGCAAGTCCAGTCACTATACCTAAAGGAATGAAGCTAAAGCAGCTATCTACTAATGTCAAGTGGGGTTGTCAATCCCGACACTAGTAGGAGCTAGCTAGAGAGAATGCAATCTACCAGGAGGAGATTCTGCAAGCGCACAGAACTATCGTAGTAGCACTTCGCCTGGGAGTACCAGGTGTCGATTTATTTGATCCCAAGGGAAGGCTAGGGTGGTGTATGAGTCGAGTCAAGGAAGGGATGAGAGTCGAAGAAAAGAGAAATGGGAAATGGAGAGAAGGGAAAAGAGGTGATGGAAGGCTAGAAAGAATATGTGGGTGGATAGGTAAGGATGAAATGGATGGCTAAGGTAAGGTGGATGGATAGGTAGTTATGGGGTAACTAAGGGTAACTAAAGATAACTAACTACTAACTAATAACTACTCCTAGATAACCACAGAGCAAGATAACTGCGAAGCAAGATAGTTATGAAGCAAGGCAGGCAAAAGTCAATAAAGCAACTAAGTTGAGTATAGTTTTATTCCTATCTTATCAAGTATCGAGGCGTACTAGCCTTTACCACTGACTTAGGTTGAACGCTAGCACAACGAGCCTTACTGTTAAACTAGGCCAACTACGTGGTGGAATTCAAGGCGCATAGGGCTGTCACCACCTGCTTGCTACCACAGCTATCCTGGGGTCCAGCCGTATCTGAAGCTATGTCTATAACTAAGCACCATGCTTAACTATATTCTAACTATCTCTACCCTAGCTTTGAATAGAGACACTCTTGCGGACGTCAGAGCAAATACTTGACTTAATAAGCTAAACACTAAACTAACTAAGCAACCTATTGGCAAAGATCAATCACTAAGCACAATAGAGATTAACTACTATGGCTAAGTGAATTGAACTGTAGGATAGCTAGGTCACACTCAAGGTACTTGATAAAGTAATACTGAAAGTAATGCTTAAAGTAATACTGAGATAAAGATAAATGTACCTGAGATACAAGAGAGCAAACCAGACCAGAGATGCCGGGAAATCAACCTACCTCTGATGCCAGTCGCTCGCACCCGCTTCTCTCTTAGCAAGCTCTACGCTCCTTTTAGCAAGAACTTTGGCTGAGCTGTGCTAAACTAAGAGTCGCGCTGTAGCGAGGGCACTAGAGCTATACTCTCTCTACTAGCTCACCTACTTGCCTAAGCTCTCTGAGCTTCTAACCTAACTCTCACTTGCTTCTCTTGCTTGTGTGTTGCTTGGTGTGGTGGTACTGGATGGTACGAATGAAGTGGTGTCACCACGGGGGTATTTATAGCCTTGTGGAGTGAAGGGGGTACTTATAGGGGGCAGCCAGCCGACCTAGGGCTAACCCTAGTGGTGGGCGCCAGCCCTAGGTGGCAGCCGCCACCTGCATCACCGTTGGATGCACCGCCTTGGCTTCAACGGCATCCAGGAGCTCCAGAGAGGCGGTTGGTAGGTCGGTTGCATGTCCAAGTAACCGCCATCCTGCCTTGATCCACGCCACTCCATCCTGAGCCGTCCGATGCCACTGACCTAGTGACCAAGGGCCAGGATTTGGCCTTGGGATGGTCACACGGATCAGTGACGTGGCAAAGGGGGAGAGTTGGGCCTCTCCATGTGGCGGGCGCCACATATGTGTGGCGGGCGCCACCTCACTTGGGCCCAAATGGGTCCTGGTGAGTGGGCTTGACTCCTGGTGGGTCCATTCTCCAAATTTGGTCCAAATTCCAGCATTCAAATAAAAATCTATGGACATGTGAAATTCGGTTAGTTTGAAACCCATTTGACTACATTTCATGCCTTTTTGGTGAACTTTAGGGTAAAATGTTGATGGTAAAACAGGTGTTTAAGGACCATCAACAAGCTCCCCCAAGCTAACCTGTTGCTCGTCCTCGAGCAACAATGCGGTTTAAGCATTGAGCATCAAATGGATAGCAACTTAAGATGTATGCAAGTGCACATTGTATAGTGAGAAATAACTTAGCATATATCATTAATCATAGCAATGTGGGGCTTATAGCTTTTCACTTCAAACATGCAAGAGTGAAATAAATTAGTAGATAGGAAACTTTTATCTTGCTTAGGTTTGACTAGGATTTTGTCTGGGGGTTTTTCAAGGTTTTCAAAAGATAACAACTTGCTTAAGTCCTCCAAGATTCACTCAATCACTCAATGGTGTTTAAATCCTCACTTATGCCAAAATGTAGCCTCTCCTATTTCTAAAGAATGGTATGTGGAGTTATAGGTAGGCTAAGAATCATGAGCAAATTGCCTGATGTTTATTGCTAAGCTAGACACTCAGATCATAAGGAGCAGCAAATCATAAAAATTGATCAAGATGTGCATGTGTGGTTATGTGGAAGTGTATAGAGGGATATTTCATAATCCTTCCTAGTTAATTTCTGGGGTCTAGAGCTAATGATAATTCTCTATCTTTTTTTTGGATACATAGTGAGTAGACAAAAGATGTGTCCTCACATTTTCTTAGGACATAGTCCTCTTTTGAGCTACTTTCCTCATTTTTTTTTCTTAGGACATAATCCTTTCTTGAGCTACTTTGCTCATTTTTCTCTCACTTTCTCTTTTTTTTTGCTCTAGATTTCCCCAGACATCTATAGGAAAGGAGTTCAGAAATGAAAAAGGGGGAAGAGGGGGAAAAGCTTATTCCCAGTGTAGGAATAAGCATAAGGCTAGCAATGGGATGTTTGGTAGGGTATTGCATATCTCTAGTGTAGAGAATAAGCAATTTATTTGGTGGTTGCAAACTTCCAAAGTGGAGAGTAGGCAATTTATGGTGGGTGTGTGTGAATCTTGATTCAAAAGATATGATAAGCTTCTCTACTAAGATCTATGAGGTCTAACAAAGCTCAACACAAACAAAGCTCTTTGTGGTTTGACTAATGACTAACAAATATTTGGCTGGTGGTGGGATGGGATAAAATCCAGGAGGAACTTTTAGCAAGGTTTTCATGATTTTTAAAAGAAATCCTCCAGATTAGGTCCTAATTTCACTTTAGCAAGTTTAAAGAATTACTCCATTTCTTACTAACTTTATTCACTAAGCATGATTTCAGTTAAAGCATGTGCAACCCACAAAAGCTACATCTTAGATAAGACCAGTTATTCAAACCATAACAATAGCATTTGCATGACATATTTCAAATCTTATTCAGGTTTCAACTTGTTTAAGCAGATTTTATCAATTTTATTCATGGAGTGGTTATTTAGGCAAGCATGTGACATTCAAAAGATATAGAATTTAAGAACTGAATGTAAAGTGTAGGCTTTGAGACATACCTTATTGGAGCGGGAGTCTCCCCCAAGCTGGCTTCTTGCTTGGTGAAAGATCTTCTTCTTCTCAGTCGGAGCTCTTGTTCTCATTTTATTAAAAAGGAAAACTATCTAATGTTGTGAAAAGGGAAACTATCCTACTATGATATTTTATTGTTCTAACTAAGTTAACATATACCTATGCATATAACTAATGATAACTGTTTTTTTAGTTTCATGCATGACATATGTTATTTATTCAAAAAAGGGAAAATCGAAGGGAAAAATTAAAAATAAAACCATACCTTAGGTCCATGGAATTTCATCCTTATCAGGTGGGTCTTCTTCTTCCTTAGGCACTTCTTCTCTCAGTACTTCATCAGGTTCTTCTTCTTTTGGCACCTCTCCTTTGTTATGTGAATTACACAACTCAGGAAGAGGTGGTTGTTTCTTTATGTTCCACCTTGTTCTTGGGCGCCTCTTCTTGGTACGAACGGGTTTTGCTACCTGCATGTTAGCGGCATATGCGGGACCACGGGAAAAGGAGAATATTTCCTTCCTCCCTACTAATGTCATTTGCATTTTACCACTCCCCACATATATGCAAGCATCAACAGTGTTCAAGAAGGGTCTACCTAAGATTAGAGGCACATCTATCCTATTTCCCTTATCTAATATTATGAAATCAGTAGGAACATAGGAACCTCTAATATGAACATGTAAATCATTAACTATTCCTTCTACATAGCAAGTGGATTGATCAGCTAGCACAACATAGGCAGATGTGGATCACATGGGTGGAAAGAACGAGTTTTCATAGAAATCTTTAGATAAAATGTTCACACTCGATCCTAAATCACACATGGCATTTTTAAAGACTTCACCAAAGATTGAGCATCTAATTATGGGACTACCAGGATCACCCTTTTTAACAGTCATAGTTTGATCTTCATAATAGTTAAAATATTTTATTTCAACCATATTTGCAGTTTCCATGTCAGGTTTAGCAGGAATTTTGCCAGTTTCAAAAGATGGTATGATAGCAGCAAGTTGAGCTAATTGGGTTTCAAACATCTTATTAAAGCTTAATTGATTTTTCAGAGCAGATGAGAAATCTTCCAATTTAGCATTTATATTCTCAAGGGTTTTATCATTCGACATTAATTTCTTATTCAAGAAATCAGTAGTTCTACCTTGTGAGTAAACTAAATTTTTCAAGAATGAGAGACTATTAGAATTATGAAAATTAGAGCGGGGGAATGAATTGTTATCTTGAGAGTTTGCAGGCTGATTCCATCCTTGATTCTGTTGACGGAAACCGTTGTTGTTGTTGATGAAGTTCAAATCTTCATGTAGCTCGGGGCAGTGGCTCCCAGAATGTCCGGTTTCTCCATAGACTTCACAAGTCATGTAGGATTCCAGAGATTGGACACTCTCTTGTTGGTTCATCTTCTCACAGCTGTCCAGCTTCTTTGCCAGCAGGTCCATCTTGGCCACGATCATGTCGGCCTCCTTAAGGGAATGTATACCTCGCTTACGGGGCTGCAGTCTCTCATGATTCCATCCTTGGATCGACACCATCTTCTCTATGAGAGCCTTAGCATCTGCAACATTCAGAGAAAAGAATGCACCGCCGGCGGCGGCATCCAAATGGCTTCTAGAGAGATGGGTTAGGCCATGGTAGAAGTTCTGGATCAATTGCCAGTCCTCCATACCGTGGTGTGGAAAAGCAGCGACATACTCTTGCAACCT
This sequence comes from Coix lacryma-jobi var. lacryma-jobi, assembly GCA_009763385.1. Taxonomy (NCBI): domain Eukaryota; kingdom Viridiplantae; phylum Streptophyta; class Magnoliopsida; order Poales; family Poaceae; genus Coix; species Coix lacryma-jobi. The sequence goes on from CM019826.1 coordinate 74,031,020, forward strand.
CTCCCAAGCCTTGGGAAAAGATTCCTCGGCTTGTTGCGTAAAGCTGGAGATTTTGTTGCGTAGAGCATTCGTCTTGCCCATAGGAAAGAATTTGGCGAGAAAAGCATTGGAACACTTGTCCCATGTGTCTATAGCGTTGCTGAAGGACCGAGAATGCAACCAGCAAGGCGACCAGAGGGGGGGTGAATGGGAGCTTCAAATTTTCCTTTCGGAAACTAGTACCCACTGTCCCGAGAATCACCCCAAAAACAAACCCCAGAGCTTGCAAGTGTCCACGACCCTAGATGTAGGGTGGATGCTTCGGAGAAGCACAGCGGGACACTGCACAACTCTAGAAAGCCAACGCAAAAGATGGAAACTAAATCCGACAACAAGCGAGCGAACTACGGACGAAACAACACAAACCAGTTCTGACCGGACTCTGGCCTGCGTCGGGTCACAGAGCACCGGACGCGTCCGGTCAGGCCAATGCAGATTTCGGAGCTCTCTGTGTTGGACCGGACTCACTGAGAAGATGCGTCCGGTCAGGCACTCAGCGTCCGGTCGCGCATAACAAAACATATGAATAGGAGAACCTGCGCGTCCGGTCAGTCTCAAGATCCTGCGTCCGGTCAAGTTGAAACACACGCGCAGTCAACGCATTCAACGACCGGACTCTGACCATGCGTCCGGTCAGCGCGTGTCCAGCGTCCGGTCACCGCGACAATGAACTGTTCGTCCACCGATTTGATTTGAACTCTCCCAAAACGATACCTCTATGGTTCAAACTTGGAGAGATGAGTCACAAGGAGGTTAGTGAGCTATCTCTAAGAGATCATGGCTCGAACCTATCTCCAAATCGATGAATCGAAGAACTTCAGGGGAAGGGAGAAAAACTTGACACGAAATGAAAATCGACCGATCTCCTAGACCGTGAGGTTAGAGGTGAATTCCTTCGGTGGAAAGAAGTGCCTCACGACCTAGAACAACTTGGTTCAAACGGATTTGCAAAAGATGAACCGAGCAAAGAGATCGAGCGACGGGAAAACATGGAGAGAAAGGATTCCGCGAATAACACGAACAAAACGCGAATCACAACCACGAATTGCAACCGTGTGGCTAGCACACGCTACAACAGTGAGGATACGGCCTCACCTCCTCAAAATCTCATGAACACAGAGGTATGGTTCTCTTCTCTATGGATCTCAGGTTCGCTACAGCAGGGGAGAGGGAGAGCAGGAAAACCTAGAAGCAAAAGAGCAAATGACTGAGATAGATAGGGAGGTGGGTGTCTCCCCCTACTTATCCTAATTCAAACTATTCCTAATTCCCACTCTACCCCTAACTACTTACAGAGCGAACCAGCTAAACCCTAAGGTTATTCTGGACCAACTCGGTGGTAGGTGGATCCGACGGCCACGCCCGCACAACTCGTAGCGTTGCCTCGACGCAACCTCCCGATTGCCGCCACGTGCCGCCACCGCTCCGCGTCCTTTTCCTGGACGTCGCACCCCCGGTTTGGAGGCTCAAACCAGGAAACCAGCCTTCACAGCCAACCCCCCAGTTTTGAGGCCCAAACCGCGAAACCAGCCCACCAGCGTCTGAGTTTTGAGGCCCAAACTCAGCAAACCCGCAGCGCCCAGGTTTTGAGGCCCAAACCTGGAAACCGTCCTCAGCCCGAGTTTTGTGGCCAAACTCGGAAACCCTCAGCACCCAGGTTTTGAGGCCCAAACCTAGAAACCGTCCACCCGATGGTTTTTCTCTGGCTCTACCACCAAACCGACGTCGTCGATGGGATGCACCGCCCGTGCACCCCGTCCACCGACACATGTCCCCATGTCCACGACTTAGGCAACACATGACCGCAAGTCTTCGCTCGTCGCTGTCCCAGGCTGCCAGCCACCACAGCTGATCCTCGGTCCACCGGTCCCTCAGTCCAAGCCTCACGTCAGCCCTTTGCCACTCTCGGTCCATCGTCACGGCACGTCTCTACTTGACCTTCACCTTGCCTCTGATCACTGTATTCGTGCTCGACACCTGCACAACACAAGCCAAAGAACATGCGCATCATCCCAGTTGACAATCACTCATCACTCAGAGACTCGGCATATACCCATGTATCCGCAATCTCCCCCTTGATGAGTGCATTGTCAACTACCAACACAAATCATAGTAGAAGCAGAAGAAGGAAGAAGGAGAAGAAGAGAGAACTCAACCAACTGACCCAAAAGCATATCAAAGCCGAAGAAGGTCAAGTGGAAAGAGCAAGACAACTTGGTCCCCAAAGACATGGGCAACGGCTCGCCGCAACCAAGCAAAGCAAAGCTAGCCCTCAAGAAGAGGTAGAACTGGCTCAACAGCGCTAGCAAATACCAATCGAGAAATCGAAGCAAAATGCGAGTCCCTCAAGATAGAGGCACAGAGGCTCAACACAACTAGCAAAGAAAGCTCGATACCAAAACCGGTCAAACTCCCCCTCGAGTAGTGCACACAACTAAAACACTTCCAGGAAGCATATGATTTGCAAATTCTCCCCCTTAGTTGAAAATGCACCATCAAGAAAGAAGAGCCGAAAGCAATGTTCTCCCCCTCAGAAAATGCACCAACGAAAGTGCCAACAAGAGAGGGACTCCCACTTCCAAAATGCATATGAGTCAAAATGCAAGTTAGCAGCTTCAGGAATAGAGTCGAGAGAATGCAAAGATGCTCTAAACAGTATAGCTCCAACGACTCACTAGAAAGCAAAAAAGCTAACAAAGGCTCAAACTGATCACCAAATATGAACTATGAATATATGAGCAAAGTGAGCAGTTTTCAGCCAAAAAGGTATTCACCATCAAAATTGCACAAACACGTATAGACAGGAAGTCAAACAAGTGCTAAACATGTATACGAGGTGAACTACCCCTAACATAGTTCAATCATCATGCTGATACCAATTGAAAAATGAAGCCTATACTTGTGATTTCAAATTTTAATCGGAGTTGCAGCGGTGAAATTACACAAGTTCAGAAATCAGCATGTGACTGCGAGAGGTTGAATGCTTGTTATTGCCTAACTTTCCAACTGTGCGAAGCCTATGCATAAGCAATCAGAAGCTTAAAGCAACAGTTTTGGTCATACACTACACAGCTCAAGTTTAAGTCAAAGTGCAATGAGAAACGGTCTCAAAACTGTGAGGTGTTAACAAGCAAACCCATCTCGATCTTTTCAATTCACTTAACTTGGTTTAGATTTTAAACAGCATAAGACATACCAAGCAAGTGAATGACTCAACACTAGAGACATAGCAACCTAGCATACATAAATAGCATAGGTGACTTCGACACATCCTACACATGCTTAGTTGCATATCTCAATGGTGAACATTTTCAAGTTTTAAGTTCATTATCAAATTTCACCATTCAAAAATAGCTCAGCTCACAGTATGTATCAGTGATCAGAAAGAGCATTAGCTACAACATCCACATAAAGCATCGGAGCAAAGACTACACAGAGCATAGTTACATTCTTCAGACTATATTCATGAAGCTCAGAATGTAAAAGCGTATGCTGAAATGCAAAGATGCATGAAGAAACCAAAAGGAAAGCAAACAAACTGAAAAACACAAAGTCAGTGTATCATACAAGAGTCAAAAATGTTTCCCCCATCTAAAAGGGGAAACACACACCAAGCTCACCTCTCAACCGATTAAAAGTTGATTGGTCCAAAGGCTTGGTGAAAATATCAGCCAACTGATGATGAGTATCGACATGGCGAATGTCGATATCACCCTCCTCATAGTGGTCTCGCAGAAAATGAAAGCGCACATCAATGTGTTTGGTCTTCGAGTGAAGCACGGGGTTCTTAGCAACGCTAATAGCACTCGTGCTGTCACAAAGCAAAGGAACGCGAGAAAAGCTCAGACCAAAATCACGCAAAGTGGCCATCATCCAGAGTAACTGGGAACAGCAGCTAGCCGCAGCAACATACTCGGCCTCCGTGGTAGACTGGGCGACACTAGACTGCTTGCGAGAAGACCACGATACAAGAGAAGAACCAATAAACTGGCAAGTCCCAGAAGTGGACTTGCGATCAATACGGCAACCAGCAAAATCGGCATCGGAATAACCGCAAAGCGAGAGGATGGAGGAAGCAGAATACCAAATCCCAAATTTTGGAGTGAAGGATAAGTACCTCATTATGCGCTTGACCGCCTGACGGTGAGAAGTGCGTGGCGACGACTGAAATCGCGCGCACAGACACACCGCGAACTGGATGTCCGGGCGTGTCGCCGTCAGGTACAGCAGCGACCCGATCATACTCCGGTACTCCTTCTGGTCCACTGCTTCTCCCTCCTTGTCCGCATCCAGGGCCGTCGTGGTCGCCATGGGTGTTGGAAGAGGCTTGGTCTCACCCATGTCGAATTTCTTCAGAATGTCCCGGGTGTACTTGCCCTGGTGCACGAACGTCCCTTCCCGGGATTGCTTGATTTGCAACCCGAGGAAAAACGTCAACTCGCCCATCATGCTCATCTCGAACTCCCTGCTCATAGTGTCTTGACCGGGTGACGCGTTCGTCGATGCTGCCGATCATCTGCTGAGGCGGGTGGTGGCGCTGAATGTGTCGTGGTGCCTCCCTTGCCGAAGTGGCCTCCCCCTCAACAGCAGCTGGTGCCTCCTCGGGTACAAAGGGTACCGCTCGAGGTGGCGGATCCCACGGCCCCCAGGAAGAAGAGGTGTCGGGGCCGTGAGTCGTCGTAGAAGCCGCTCTTGGCGGCACAACAGGTGGAGGAGGTGCTGGATCATCTATCCCTTCAGCACCTTCTTCTTCATCATCGAAAAGAGGCTCGCCAACCTCGTGATCACCTGCACGCTCAAAACGAGAAGAAGGACAAACCATGGTCTCGTCGAAGGTGACATCGGATGTCTTCATGACTCGGTTAGTGTCAAGGTTAAGTACACGATAAGCTCGAGTGTGAGTGCCATAACCCAAAAACACACCGTCAGAAGAGCGAGACTCAAACTTGTCCAAGTTGCCCTTTTTGAGTATAAAACAATGGCACCCAAAAACTTGAAAATAACTCACCTTGGGTAGTTTTCCAAAACGCAACTCATAAGACGTCTTTTTCAAGAAATCTCAGAGAAAGATGCGATTGGAAATGTAGCATGCAGTGCTCATAGCTTCGGCCCAATATCGCCTAGGAGTCCTATGCTCATCGAGCATCGTCCTAGCCATCTCTACAAGGGTCCGATTCTTCCTCTCTACAACACCATTCTGAGGGGGTGTGTAGGGGGAAGAAAACTGATGCTCTAAACCCAAAGAGTTACAAAACTTCTCAAAATCCGAATTCTTGAATTCTGAACCATTATCACTCCTAATAGCTCGCATCGAGTTCAAAGGGAACTCGTTCTGAAGACGCAAAATCAGATTGCGAGCAAAGGAGAAAGTCTCGGTCTTCTCAGCTAAAAAGAAGACCCACGAATATCTCGAAAAGTCATCAACAACAACAAGCACATTCCACTTCCCCCCAACCGAGCTCACCCAAGCCGGACCAACAAGGTCCATGTGCAAAAGCTCTCCAGGGTGCTTGGTCATGACCTGAGTCACTGGATGGTGGGGAGCGGCAACCATCTTCCCGTGTCTACAAGAGTGGCAAACAAGATCCTTCTCCATATGCAACTTGGGCAATCCTCGGATTAGGCCAAGTGAACTAAGCCTTGCAAGCAAGTCGAAGCTCAAATGTCCAAGTCTCCTATGCCACTTCCAAAGATCAGAGGAGGAAGGTCCAGCCACAAGACAACGAGAAATGACAAAATACTCTGAGAAATCCGCACGAAAGACTTTCCCAAAGGGCGAAATCACACAAACAAGATTGCCCTGAGGGTCTAAAATACGACTGAGATTCGGTTTAAAACGAATCTCATAGTCGTCGTCGAAAAGTTGCGAAACAGAAAGAAGGTTAAAATGCAAGTGAGAAACAAGAGCAACATCGCGCAACACAAAGTGCTCATTAACTCGCACAGACCCACGAGACAGCACCTTACCTTTGCTGTTGTCGCCGAAGGTAATATACTCCTTTCCGGCGACCGGACTAAGACTGGAGAACCACTTGGCGTTTCCGGTCATGTGCCTCGAACACCCGGAATCCACCAACCAAACGTTCTCCAATCGTTTTACCTACATCAATAAAAAGACATAGGGTGAGCATACGGTCCAACACTAGGGTTAGTGAAGTGGGAAGAATACCAGTGTTGGGCCGGCTACTCAAAAGAACGGTCAGTGTAAAAACCATTCCTAGCACACCTACGAAGGAAGCGATCACCACGTTTAGACAGACGTGGTCCGCCGGGGAAGGAGCGCTCACCGCGATACTCAATACGCGGTGGGGGAAACGCTCAACTACAACGCCACTGCCACGAGGTCCATAGCCCACAAATGCAGGCTCCCGCCGGGCACGCTCTCTACGAGGCCTAGGCCTAGGAACTTGAGGCACTGCACCTCTAGGCCTAGCATCTCTCCTCGGAGCTCTCCTCTGCCTAGGCCTGGGAACTTTAGGTTCTGGACATCTGGGCCTAGCAACTCTCCTCGGAGCTCTCCTCTGAACATTCGACACATGTACATCATGGAAAGGATGGTACATGTCTGGGTTGTTCATCTCCCTAGCACGGCGCGCCTCTCTCTTGCGCCGAAAGCAGAACTCGCTCAAGTGTCCATCTCTCCCACAATGCTCACAATGGTACCTCACCGCTCTCAAAGGGGGCACACATGGTTGTGGGTTTGGATCACTTTGCCCTTCTGTGGCAAACACTCCTCCTGGATAGGTGGCATCATATCAAGCTTGTTCTTTATGTGGTTGGGTTTGGGATGCCACACTTGGTTCTTGGGTGGAACTCTCGGAGGTTCTTCAAACACTCCATCCTTGGTGTTAGGCTTGAGTGTCTCTTTGGGTGGAAGCTTGGTAAGTTTGGCAGTAGTGGTGGAGTTGGGCTTCTCACAAGGGTTAAGACCACTCGACTCTCCAATCTTCCCAAAAGCAGAAAGATCAACACCCGGAGCAAATCCTACACCAGGACCTCCAGCAGCTCGCTTGAATTGGGAGATCATCATCCCGACCTGCGGCTCACCACAAGACACCCATGACAAGATGGTCCGAAGGTATGTGTTTTCCTCCTCGGTTTGCATCTTGTCATGCTTCACATTCGCAATCTCCATCTCCAAACCCTCACACAAAGCGCACCTAGTCACACAAGTGCTACCCGAGCTGGCCTTCTCAAGAGACTCAATCTTGGCATTCTTCTCTGCCAACTCAGTTTGCAAGACAGGACAAGTCTTGCACGCACCCAACAGCATGGGTCTAGCCCGGAGCACATCCACCTCTCCTACCAACACAACATACTTGCTCCTCAAAGTGAGAAGGTCAGTCATGTGTGTGGTGCACAACTCACACTCCTCCTCATCGGTAACAACCACGGTGGACTTGACAGAATCAAGTTCCTTCACCGTATCCTCCCACTTCTGCCTAAACTCCTTGCGCTCTCTAGTGACACGCCTAAGCAGCTTATCTTGACTAAGAAGCGCGGCAGTAAGTTTCTCGACCTCAGCGGAAAGCTCGTCGTGGGTCAGAGATACCTGGGAAGTGTCGTCGTCGTCGTCGTTGTTCTGAGGAGTGTCGCCTCCGACCTCTTCACCAAGGGCCATGGTGCAGAAGCCGTCGTCGTCGGTGAAGAAGCAGAGGCCGTTGAGCTTGTCCTCGATCCTCTTCTTCTTCTCGGACTCATCGTCGCTTGAGGAAGCGGAGTCATCGTCCGAGTCGTCGACGTCGCTGAGCGTGGCAAAGAACGCACGCTGCTCAGCTTGGGCCTTCTCCAAGTACTTGGTCTTGATGTACTCCTTGTTGAAGCCGCCCTTCAGCTTGTGCCTCACGGGGACGTACTTCTCCTTGCGCTTGCCGAAGTCGTACATGTGCCCATGATTGCCCATCCCAGAATGCTTGTTCTTCTTGGGACAGTTGGCGATGAAGTGGTCGGGGTCGCCGCACTCGTAGCATCCCGAGCGTCCTCCTCCACGGCGACGGTTCATGCGGTTGTTGTGAAACCGCGAGAACCGGTTGGCAAGCAAAGCCAACTCGTCGTCTCCCAGAGACTCCAACTGCTCCTCTGTGACAGAAAGAAGAGAATGCAAAGCAAAGCCTCCAGAGGGGTTAGCAGAAGTGCCAGAAAGCAAAGCCATCGACGGGCCAGAAGGATGTTCATAATTAGCCCTCGCCATGGCATCAATCTCACTGGACTTGAGCTTACTGAAGAGCTCGTCGCACGTGAGGGTCTCATAGTTAGGTGAGTCGATGATCGCCTGAACTTTGGAATCCCACACCGACCGATCAAGGGTATGCAAAAGCTTGAGAGCCCTCTCATGATCGTCGAAAGGCAACAGCTCCTTGTTACCCCTCATCCTGTTGACAATCACCTGAAAGCGAGTGAATAAACTCTCTATGCTCTCGCCAGGTATATGTCGGAAGTTCTCATACTCTCGCTTGAACGACTCGTAGAGTCGGGTTTTGACTTGAGAGGTTCCCTCATGGAAACGCATGAGGGTGGCCCAAATCTCCCGAGCCGTAGCGAGGTGAGAAACGCGATCAAACTCACTCATGCTCAAACATGAGAAAAGAGCATTACGTGCTCGGCTATTGGCATCGTGCTCATCGATCTGATGCTGAGTCACACGAGCAACCAAGACAACGTAATCGGCAGAGTTGCAAATATCCCAGATGGAAGCGCCCAAACTCTGCAGATAGGCCGACATGCGTATCTTCCAATACGCATAGTTCGTCCCATCAAAAAACGGCGGTTTGCCCACGCCGCGATCCATGTCGCCTTCTGTGGATCTGGAACCGGCTAAGGTGGAAGATCCTTAACCTGCTCCGATACCAATTGAAGGACCGAGAATGCAACCAGCAAGGCGACCAGAGGGGGGGTGAATGGGAGGTTCAAATTTTCCTTTCGGAAACTAGTAGCCACTGTCCCGAGAATCACCCTAAAAACAAACCCCAGAGCTTGCAAGTGTCCACGACCCTAGATGTAGGGTGGATGCTTCCGAGAAGCACAGCGGGACACTACACAACTCTAGAAAGCCAACGCAAAAGACGAAAACTAAATCCGACAACAAGCGAGCGAACTGCGGACGAAACAGCACAAACCAGTTCTTACCGGACTCTGGCCTGCGTCCGGTCACAGAGCACCGGATGCGTCCGGTCAGGCCAAAGCAGATTTCGGAGCTCTCTGTGTTGGACCGGACTCACTGAGAAGATGCGTCCGGTCAGGCACTCAGCGTCCGGTCGCGTATAACAAAACAAATGAACAGGATAACCTGCGCGTCCGGTCAGTCTCAAGATCCAGCGTCCGGTCAAGTTGCAACACACGCGCAGTCAACGCATTCAACGACCGGACTCTGACCGTGCGTCCGGTCAGCGCGTGTCCAGCGTCCGGTCACCCCGACAATGAACTGTTCGTCCACCGATTTGATTTGAACTCTCCCAAAACGATACCTCTAGGGTTCAAACTTGGAGAGATGAGTCACAAGGAGGTTAGTGAGCTATCTCTAAGTGATCATGGCTCGAACCTATCTCCAAATCGATGAATCGAAGAACTTCGGGGGAAGGGAGAAAAACTTGACACGAAACAAAAATCGATCGATCTCCTATACCGTGAGGTTAGAGGTAAATTCCTTCGGTGGAAAAAAGTGCCTCACGACCTAGAACAACTTGGTTCAAACGGATTTGCAAAAGATGAACTGTGACGTAACAGCTCTAACCCCATGGCCCACTGATCACTATCAACCACTGACAGTCGATCCGTACAACCAAGAAATTAAGACCGGGTTCGCCACTGGGCTACATCAGTGCCCGATGTCCGCAGGATCATCTCACAATTCAGTTACAACCTCTTGAACATTTTGACAAATAACATCGGAGTAAATAGCGGAAGACTTAGATAACAATAGTTTTACAAACCAGTGTTCAACGTAAACTTAAAGTGAAGTTATTACAGACCATAGTTCAAATAGAGTTGGCAGGGTAGCAGATGACAACAACTAAGGTATAAAGATACATCACCCAGCCCGAGGGTGAGTAATCACTCATCGGCCTCATCGGCCTCTTCCTGAACAACAGTCACACAGCAGGGTCCAAGGCATACTGAGGAATCTGCCATACCTGCAACATGGGTAAAAGAACCCTGAGTACAAAGGTACTCAACAAGACTTACCCGACTAAAGAAAAAGGGAGAAGACTCAGGAATGCAGGCTTAGGGTAGTCAAGGTAAGGCTTAAGCAAGTTCAAGTATTTTGCAGAAAAGCATTTTTGGTAAACCTTATTTTTATTTTGAAAGATTCGGTATTCCTTGTTCCAACATAATCCTTGATTCATTTTACTTTTCAAAAACAGACCTAGTTGAGAACCACTCCCTGTTGACAGTCAGTGACTAAGTCTCCATAACCGAGGAGCAGCGTTAATCCGGATAAATAATACTCAGCTGAGGGTCCCTATCCACACTGCATATGTAGCACCCAAGCTTGCATATGCCAACTCGACTACCACGATTCCTCCAAGATTGGGCCCGGTCCTACGCCACCCGGAAGTACAGTACACCACTCCAATCCGGGACTCTAACCCACATGGGTACATGCTACTTCCGCCATCTCTCCACTCCCAGTGCGCGGTTGTCGGTCCAATAAAGGATTCCTCGGAGCCGAAGCTTTCCGTAGTATGTGAATAGTTGCAAGTCTTAGTCAGCAGGCCCCCATACAGGTGGTCCCTAAATTTTCCAGCCAGCGACAAGCACCTCGGGACTCTAACCCGAGAGTACAGGTCCTGTCAGTTTTTCAACCCTGTCCCGGTCGGTGTCAACTGTTGAGTCCCGGACTACAACATGACGGCACCGTACGCAAGGACAACCTCTCCTTCCCATTGACTAGGTACGGATCAGATACTTAGCCAATAGTGGGAGTAAACCAGAAATTCCCATAAAGGTTCTTAAAGTGATCACACTTTTGAAATTGGCATTTTTATTGCAATTCTATCATATAGCATTACTAAGCACTTTGCAAATAGTTTTTGAAAAGCAGGTATCGGGTGTATCATTGGTCAAGGTAGATAATGCATCAGATAGGATTTCACTCAACTCCTATCAACCTAATGCAACAATTTAACTCAAAACATTTAAGGAAAACATTTATAAAAGCAAGGTAGGGTTAAATGCACCGGGGCTTGCCTTGGACGGCAAAAAGAGCAGAGTCGGGGTAGGTATAGGTGTCGGAGCTCGGGGTTGCCTCGGGGACAGATCCTTCGGTGGCTACCTCGACTTCAGGGCCTTCTTCGTCAACTATACGGATGCAATGATGAATGCTCATGAGAATGATGATATGGACTTAAGGTGCAAGACCATACCACAGATTCAAGATTACTCTTAGGCAAGGCATAACCGAAATCTAGGTTGAGCATAAAAGGTAACCATTTCTTCCTTAAGCAAAATTGATTAAACTAGACTTTATCATAACTATCCTAAGCATCAACCAAACATAGCATCACAAACATCATAGGCCAAAGGGTAGGGGTCTATGAACATCAAGCAATCCCAAAAGTCACATCACAGGGCATTCAACGCTAACCCTAATCACCTTTTCTATTTTTCTTAATTATTTAAAAAGGTCATTTTATGAAGGTGCTCCAAAAATTACCAAATTAATCACACAAGTTCATTAGGGTACAAGTATATGGCAAAACAAATTTCATAATTTTTGGAGGTCATTAAGGTGCTTAATTAAATCTAGCCATTTAATTAACAAAAGGCACTATTCCTTAATTAAAATAAAGCTCAAAAATCAACTTGCTCCAAATGACTTCAAAATTTTACCAGAGACTCATCATGACACAACTAGCTTGCAAAATTAATCTCAAGATTTTTGGAGCTACAGAACACTCTCTAAAAATACCAAAGCCTTCATTTTTCAATTAAAAGGGGAATTTTTCATTTTCAAATTTTTGCAGGAAAGTCAAGTTTTATATTTTTATAAAATACTTCAGAGCATAAAGAGTCTACCACAAAATTTTCAGAATTTATGGATCAATACAGAAAATCACACAAAAATATGAAATCTGAACACTATTCACATGTATGAGAAAAAAAGGAAAACGGCACTGTTCTTCTCCTCCGTTCGCCGGCGACCACCGACGACGGCGGCGCTGCTACGCCGGCCGCGACGAGGCGTCTCAGGCGAAACCGAGGAGATGGGAGGCTTCAGGAGCTCACCGTGAGTCGATTAAGCGGCTCGGCGAGGGAAGGGGATGAACGGAGGGAGGTGGTCGACGGTGGCCGGCGGAAAGCTCACGGCGGCGATCGTCGTCCCGATGATCCTGCGCGACACAAGTGACCGCAAGGGGTCAGTCAGAGGCGCAAAGGAGTAAGGAAGATGATGCGGGGGTCGGAGGGAGATGATCAAAGCCGGAGAGGGAGTATTTCACAATCCCGACCTCGACGGGCTTCTCGCCGGAGATGGGAACGGCGAGTTACGCCGGGCAAACAGGGACGGTAGAGACCAAATTGAGGAGTGGGGAAGCTGCACGGGATCAAGGCGGAGCTGTTGAGCTAGTTGGTTGAGCGGCGGAAGCTCTGTAGTGGACTGGCCACGGTGGCGGAGGTGGGTGAGTGAGCTCGGGGCTCCGGCGGCTTATATAGCCGCGGCTAGCGGCCGGTAGAGAGCTCGGAGAGGTGTGGACGAGTTCGGCCGAGGCACGCGCAATCGATTGCGAGCTGGCGGAGATGATGGCGTGCAGCCGGGGCCTGGGCGTGAGCTCGCCGGCGATCGGCCACGCGGCGGCGACGCGCAGAGCACTGTAGGGGACGGGAGCGCGGGTCAGCGCTCGCGTGCGGGCGCGGAGGGGACAAGGGGACAGCGGCGGCAGGGTGGAGGCGCGTGGGGAGCAGCCAGGCGCGCGGCGCACGCGGCGCCGGCGAGGCGGCCATGGCCGGGCCCCCCCCCCCCTACCGGAGAAGATGAACAGGGTAGGGTGTAGGGTTTGACTTTGGCTGATCTCTGTATTTTTCAAATTTCTCCCAAAATTTGAACTGTGCGACAAAAACTTAAAACACCAAAGTTGTTCAGAAAAACGAGATCTACAACTTTGTCAATATGAACATTTTCAAATTCCAAATAGTTTTTGAACAATATTTGAAAACAGTAAAGGGGACACTTTTTCAACTTGATTCAAATCAAAATTACTCTGGATTTCAAACTGAAATTTGAAAATCTGTAAACATGAAAGTTGTTCCTTTTATCAAAACCTACAACTTTGCTATTATACACTTTTCCAGAAACTCATTAGTTTTTGAACTCATTTTGAAAACTGAAAAGGGGACAAAAACTGGAGTTTGATTGAATTTGAAATAACTCAAAACTTTGTACTGCAACTTGAAAATTTGTAAATACCAAAGTTGTTTCTCTTTGACAGATCTACAACTTTGCTTTTTGGACCAACCCCAAATTTTGAATAATTTTTAAATTACAAAAAGAGGGATAAAATCCAGGGTTTGGAAATCAGGGTTTTGCAAAGAGATTTGAAATCAAATTCTGATTTTTGAACTTTGGCCAACACAACAACACTTCAAGACACCAAAGGAACAAGAATTACACAAAGCTAGGCACAGAGGTGAAATTACCATTTTGCCCTAGTAGAGAGAAGTGGGCTAAATAGGGTTTTTGCAATAGAGGGAATTCACATAAAATGATACACTAGCAAAATGCATACACATGAAATCATGATCAAGATACTTAAAGATGATTATGATGATATGTCAAGTTAATTACAGTTAAACACCAGAGGTGTTACAGCCTTCCCCCCTTAAACGAAATCTCGCCCCGAGATTCCACGTCTTAAAAAAGGACAAAGAGGGATAAAGGCAAACTTTACATTGACAGGGATTCGAGAAAGTCGGGGTAGTTCTTTGCTAAGAAGTCTTCAGATTCCCAGGTGGCTTCTTCTTCGGAGTGCTGGTTCCACTGGATTTTGTACCATCTCGTGGTGGTTCTTCGGGTAACACGATCTTTGTGATCCAACACGCGAACTGGATATTCCGAGTAGGATAGATCAGGCTCTAGCTCGACACCTTCAACTTCCACGACATGTTCTGGTACTCGGAGACACTTCTTGAGTTGGGAGACATGGAAAACATTGTGGACAGCGGAGAGATGATCGGGCAACTTCAGCTTGTAAGCTACCTTGCCACAACATTCCAAAATCTCAAACGGACCAATGTAGCGGGGTGCTAACTTTCCTTTGACTCCAAAACGAGTGACTCCTTTGGTCGGTGAGACCTTGAGATATACATAATCTCCAACTTGAAACTTCAGAGGTCGACGTCTCTTGTCAGCGTAGCTCTTCTGTCGAGATTGGGCAATCTTCATATTCTCTTGTATCTGCTTGACTTTCTCTTCCATATCTTTGACCAGGTCAACTCCAAAGAATTCTCTTTCTCCCGGGCTCAGACCAACTGAGGGGTGTACGACAACGACGGCCGTACAGTGCTTCAAAGGGTGCCATTTTGATGCTCTCTTGGTAACTGTTATTATAAGAGAACTCTGCCAAAGGCAAACAGTCATCCCAAGTATCTGCGAAGGTAAGAACACAGGCTCTCAACATGTCCTCCAGCACTTGGTTGACTCGCTCAGTTTGTCCATCAGTTTGCGGATGATAAGCTGTGCTATGTAAGAGCTTGGTTCCAAGTGAGGTATGGAACGCTTTCCAAAACTTAGCGACAAACTGGGTACCACGGTCAGAGACAATGGTCTTGGTATGCCATGAAGCTTCACTATGTTGTTTTTGTACAAAGTGGCATACGTGGGGACGGTGTAACTGGTCTTCACTGGCAGAAAGTGAGCTTGTTTGGTGAGTCGGTCCACGATTACCCAAATGGAATCAAAACCTTTCTGGGTCTTGGGTAGTCCATTGACAAAATCCATACTAATGTCGTCCCATTTCCAAGTGGGTACTGACAAAGTTGCAACTCTCCTCCAGGCTTCATGTGTACTGCCTTGACTCTTTGGCAGGTATCACACTGAGCGACATCCGGGCAATCTCAATCTTCATTTAGTCCACCAGAATCTCTGCTTTAAGTCTTGGTACATCTTTTTACTGCCCGGGTGAATAGAGAATCTGGTCAAGTGTGCTTCATCAAGGATTAACTGTCTCAATTCAGCACCTGGGAACTACTAGACGGTTCTTGAACCAAACAACTCCTACATCATCGATCCTGAAACAATCAGCCTTTCCGGTCTGGATCTTTTCGATGATGTGCTTGATTCCAGGGTTATCCCTTCTGAGCAGCAATGACTTGATCCTTGATGGTTGTTTCTATGCTGGACATTGTTCAGCTTCCTTGCGGATCATTTCGATACCCATCCCTTCAAGTTCATGGCACAAGGAAAGATCGTAGGCTTCGTCGTCGTCAGACAGTTGCAGTGTGACTTGCGACTGAGGGCATCGGCAACTACATTTGCCTTACCAGGATGGTAATGTACTTCGAGATCATAATCTTTAATCAACTCAAGCCATCTTCTCTGCCTCATATTCAATTCTTCTTGAGTGAAGATATACTTTAGGCTCTTGTGATCCGTGTACATATTGCAGGTGCTGCCCAACAGATAGTGACGCCAAATCTTCAAGGCATGCACGACTGCTGCTAGCTCAAGATCATGGGTTGGGTAATTTTCCTCATGTCGCTTAAGCTGCCGTGAGGCATAAGCAATTACTCGTCCTTCTTGCATCAAAACACAGCCCAAACCAGTACCAGATGCATCACAGTATACATCGAAGGGTTTCTCGATATCAGGTTGAGCTAGGACTGGTGATGTAGTTAGCAGTTTCTTCAGGGCTTGAAAGGCTTGCTCACAGGCTGGTGACCAAACGAAATCCACGGAATTCTTCAACAACCCTGTGATAGGCTTGGCGACTCTGGAGAAATCTGGGATGAAACGACGATAGTATCCAGCCATTCCCATGAAGCTGCGAACTTCGCGGACAGTGGTAGGTGGCTTCCAATCCAAGATATCTGCCACTTTTCAGGGTCAACTGACACACCTTCCGCGGACAGGACATGACCAAGGAATTGAATTCGATCTAGCCAGAATTCACATTGCTGAACTTGGCATACAGCTGGTGATCCCTGAGACGAGAGAGAACGATTCGAAGATGCTTGGCGTGATCTTCAGGAGTTCTTGAATAGACAAGGATGTCGTCAATGAACACGACTACAAATTTATCGAGCTCTGGCATGAACACAGAGTTCATGAGATACATGAAATGAGCGGGGGCATTGGTCAAGCCGAAGGACATGACCAAGTACTCATATAGGCCGTATCTGGTGGTGAAAGCTGTTTTAGGAATGTCTTCTGGACGGATTTTTATTTGTGATAGCCAGATCTGAGATCAATTTTGGAGAACACTCTGGCTCCAGACAACTGATCAAAAAGAAGGTCAATGCGAGGCAAGGGATATTTTATTTGATGGTGACCTCGTTGAGCGGGCGATAGTCAACGCACAGACGAAGACTTTTGTCCTTCTTCTTCACAAAGATAGCAGGACAGCCCCAAGGAGATGAACTTGGGCGAATGAGACCCTTGTCCAAGAGCTCTTGCAATTGGATCTTCAGCTCTGCCAACTCTCTGGGAGGCATTCGATAAGCTCTACGGGATATAGGAGCAGTCCCGGGCTTTAGCTCTATGGCAAACTCAACATCACGGTCGGGAGGCAGACGGTAGATCTTCTGGAAAGACATCAGGGAACTCACAGACCACGGGAATATCCCTGATTTCGGAACACAGGCGGTATTCAACTGGGTGGTTGTGGTTTTTGAGGCATAGGAAGTTGGAGAAGGAGTTTGGAGCTGCTGTTAGGAATATCCACTCTCACAACTCTATTCAAGATGTCTATCATGGCTTTATACTGACACATCCAATTCATGCCTAAGATGACATCTATCTCTTGATTGCGCAGTACTATCATGGTGGTAGGAAAGACATGTTCCCCCAACATTACTGGTATACTGCGGACCACTTCCTTAGTATTTATCCGCCCTCCAGGCGAAAGTATGCAAAAACTTTCTGTTAACTCCCCCATGGGTAACTCATGCTTGATGACAAAAGTGCGACTGATGAAGGAATGCGATGCACCAGAATCAAACAAGACGACTGCAGGATGATTGGCAACAGGGAACCTACCGAGCATGACGGGCTCTCCTTCTGGGATGTTACTGACGGTGGTGAAGTAGACTTGCCCGTGCTTCTTGACAAAACTTGCCCTTCTGGACGTGCTGCTGCGGTGCACGGTGCTGCTGCTGTGATCCTCCAGGGCCTTTCTGTGCATGCTGGGCATTCTTCTTTGGTTTTGGGCAATCGCGAGACCAGTGACCAACTTGGCCACAGTTGTAGCATGGATGGTTGTAAGCTGTTTGAGGGGGGTGACACGAACACCTGGGGCGTTCGGCTGAGTGGCACTTTGCTGGTTGGCATTATGAGTGGTGGCCGCGGTACGAACGACCACTTGCTGATGAGGGTATGGGGCACGGTTTTGGTGGTGGCTGGGGTGATAGATGATTCTTGGGCGCTTATGGTTGCTGGAGAAGCTGCTAGACCCAGCCTTCTTCTTCTTCTTCTCCTCTTGGTACTGGCGGTTACTCTCCTCGAAAGCGACAGCACGATCAACGACATCATGATAAGATCCATTGAGGTTGTTGGATAGACCTCTGCGAATCTTAGGGTGCAGACCCCTGAGAAAACAATCTCTTCTTCTCATCCGTGTTGACATAGTCGGAGGCATACTGGCTCAGGTGGTTGAACTGTCCAACGTACTGCATAACGGTGGAATCTTCTGTTGCAGGGCTAGGAACTGATCAAGCTTCATCTTCATCAGACCTGACGGGATGTGGTGTGCACGGAAAGCGGTGCGGAACTCTTCCCGTCAGCTGGTGACCTTCAGGCTGGGCAGCCAACAGGTTGGCATACCAAGCACTTGCGGGACCACGGAGCTGCTGAGAAGCGAACCGGGGCTTCTGGATTTCAGTGCATCGGATGAGACCAAACTTCTGCTCCATGGTGCGGAGCCAATCATCAGCTTCGAGGGGTCATCGGCTCTGGTGAAAACCGGTGGACGGGTTTCAGTGAACTCCACATAGGTGGTCTCTTGGTTGTGACGGCCACGGTGACCAACATTCTGCTGTCCTTGGTTCTGAGCCATCAGGTTGGCAGCGGCGGCCAAGGCTGCAATGGCATCTGCCAGGGTAGCAGGAACTGGTGGAGGGTTTGGAAGGTTGGCACCTCGGAACTTCCGGCTCCAGTGCGGGTGTTCACAGGCATCTGTTAAGAATTTGGGAACTTAGCATCCAAAGATTGATTTTGAACGAAACTGACTGATAAGATTCATTGATGCAAGGGTAGTTAACTGATACAGAAGTTCGATAGATAACCACTAACTGACAAAGGAAAGGTACAAGACACGATACAGACTCGACTAGACAGAAGACCAACTAACGTCCCAAACCTAGACTAAGGCTTTAGGTGAGCAGATGGTACAGACACAAGGAATCTAGTCGTCATCGATGATGATCATCTCTTCATCGTCGTCTTCATCTTCGATGATGAGCTCAGGCTCTTCCTCCTCATCCTCGTCCTCAACGTGAACATCTTCAGCAGGTTCCACTTCTTCATTCTGGACTGGCTCATGTTCTACTTCAGGTTCCTCCACGACTCCATCTTCTGGATCCTCAGCAACAGGTGGAATCACGGGGTGAAGTTGGTCGTACAGTTGATGTACCTCCTCATGAAGCATATCATTGTACTGCTCAATCTGGGCAGTGTACTGCTGCAGTCCATGGAGCTGGGCTCTGGTGATCCTCTCGGATCCATGTTGCATCACGCTGCTGGATAGCGCGAACCACATTCTGGTTAGCTTCCTCAAGAGCGGCTCGTGCCTCGTAGAACTCCAGGCGGGAAGGTAGAAGTCATGCTCCATGTTCTCCATCTCAGCCTTGAGATTCTTGATCTCCTCCTTCAGCTGCTTGCGGGTCTGACGGGGAAAACGACGTCCATTGGAGGGTTCTCCAGTCTCTTCTCCGGTGCGTGGCGCCAGCTGGTGACGCGGCACACCATGCGGTCCAGTCGACTTGCGAGCGGTGAACTTGATACGGGCCATGTCTGGATCAGATAGATAGAAGAGAAGCATAAGGCTAGCAAGAAAAGGTAAAGGCATACTAACCCAACAGACTTAGAGAGGAAGTTATTATCTTAAGTTATTATGACATGATGCATGAATCGTTCCTACGGAACAAGGCAATGCAACTACTAAGGTAAAGTACATAGGGCTTATACAAGTTGTCTTGCTACAAGTTGCCAAAGATTAGATGAGATGAGAGAAGCAATTTGGACTCACAATAGTCAAGTTTAGTTTTTGGACTCAAAGACCTTTTGAAGTTTTCGCAAAAAGATTGCAACGTCGTAGTGAGATGCTCCGATACCACTCTGTGACGTAACAGCTCTAACCCCATGGCCCACTGATCACTATCAACCACTGACAGTCGATCCGTACAGCCAAGAGATTAAGACCGGGTTCGCCACTGGGCTACATCAGTGCCCGATGTCCGCAGGATCATCTCACAATTCAGTTACAACCTCTTGAACATTTTGAAAATAACATCGGAGTAAATAGCGGAAGACTTAGATAACAATAGTTTTACAAACCAGGTTCAACGTAAACTTAAAGTGAAGTTATTACAGACCATAGTTCAAATAGAGGGCAGGGTAGCAGATGACAACAACTAAAAGATAAAGATACATCACCCAGCCCGAGGGTGAGTAATCACTCATCGGCCTCATCGGCCTCTTCCTGAACAACAGTCACACAGCAGGGTCCAGGCATACTGAGGAATCTGCCATACCTGCAACATGGGTAAAAGAACCCTGAGTACAAAGGTACTCAACAAGACTTACCCGACTAAAGAAAAAGGGAGAAGACTCAGGAATGCAGGCTTAGGGTAGTCAAGGTAAGGCTTAAGCAAGTTCAAGTATTTTGCAGAAAAGCATTTTTGGTAAACCTTATTTTATTTTGAAAGATTCGGTATTCCTTGTTCCAACATAATCCTTGATTCATTTTACTTTTCAAAAAAGACCTAGTTGAGAACCACTCCCTGTTGACAGTCAGTGACTAAGTCTCCATAACCGAGGAGCAGCGTTAATCCGGATAAATAATACTCAGCTGAGGGTCCCTATCCACACTGCATATGTAGCACCCAAGCTTGCATATGCCAACTCGACTACCACGATTCCTCCAAGATTGGGCCCGGTCCTACGCCACCCGGAAGACTCCAATCCGGGACTCTAACCCACGTGGGTACATGCTACTTCCGCCATCTCTCCACTCCCAGTGCGCGGTTGTCGGTCCAATAAAGGATTCCTCGGAGCCGAAGCTTTCCGTAGTATGTGAATAGTTGCAAGTCTTAGTCAGCAGGCCCCCATACAGGTGGTCCCTAAATTTTCCAGCCAGCGACAAGCACCTCGGGACTCTAACCCGAGAGTACAGGTCCTGTCAGTTTTCAACCCTGTCCCGGTCGGTGTCAACTGTTGAGTCCCGGACTACAACATGACGGCACCGTACGCAAGGACAACCTCTCCTTCCCATTGACTAGGTACGGATCAGATACTTAGCCAATAGTGGGAGTAAACCAGAAATTCCCATAAAGGTTCTTAAAGTGATCACACTTTTGAAATGGCATTTTTATTGCAATCTATCATATAGCATTACTAAGCACTTTGCAAATAGTTTTTGAAAAGCAGGTATCGGGTGTATCATTGGTCAAGGTAGATAATGCATCAGATAGGATTTCACTCAACTCCTATCAACCTAATGCAACAATTTAACTCAAAACATTTAAGGAAAACATTTATAAAAGCAAGGTAGGGTTAAATGCACCGGGGCTTGCCTTGGACGGCAAAAAGAGCAGAGTCGGGGTAGGTATAGGTGTCGGAGCTCGGGGTTGCCTCGGGGACAGATCCTTCGGTGGCTACCTCGACTTCAGGGCCTTCTTCGTCAACTATACGGATGCAATGATGAATGCTCATGAGAATGATGATATGGACTTAAGGTGCAAGACCATACCACAGATTCAAGATTACTCTTAGGCAAGGCATAACCGAAATCTAGGTTGAGCATAAAAGGTAACCATTTCTTCCTTAAGCAAAATTGATTAAACTAGACTTTATCATAACTATCCTAAGCATCAACCAAACATAGCATCACAAACATCATAGGCCAAGGGTAGGGGTCTATGAACATCAAGCAATCCAAAAGTCACATCACAGGGCATTCAACGCTAACCCTAATCACCTTTTCTATTTTTCTTAATTATTTAAAAAGGTCATTTTATGAAGGTGCTCCAAAAATTACCAAATTAATCACACAAGTTCATTAGGGTACAAGTATATGGCAAAACAAATTTCATAATTTTTGGAGGTCATTAAGGTGCTTAATTAAATCTAGCCATTTAATTAACAAAAGGCACTATTCCTTAATTAAAATAAAGCTCAAAAATCAACTTGCTCCAAATGACTTCAAAATTTTACCAGAGACTCATCATGACACAACTAGCTTGCAAAATTAATCTCAAGATTTTTGGAGCTACAGAACACTCTCTAAAAATACCAAAGCCTTCATTTTTCAATTAAAAGGGGAATTTTTCATTTTCAAATTTTTGCAGGAAAGTCAAGTTTATATTTTATAAAATACTTCAGAGCATAAAGAGTCTACCACAAAATTTTCAGAATTTATGGATCAATACAGAAAATCACACAAAAATATGAAATCTGAACACTATTCACATGTATGAGAAAAAAAGGAAAACGGCACTGTTCTTCTCCTCGTTCGCCGGCGACCACCGACGACGGCGGCGCTGCTACGCCGGCCGCGACGAGGCGTCTCAGGCGAAACCGAGGAGATGGGAGGCTTCAGGAGCTCACCGTGAGTCGATTAAGCGGCTCGGCGAGGGAAGGGGATGAACGGAGGGAGGTGGTCGACGGTGGCCGGCGGAAAGCTCACGGCGGCGATCGTCGTCCCGATGATCCTGCGCCACAAGTGACCGCAAGGGGTCAGTCAGAGGCGCAAAGGAGTAAGGAAGATGATGCGGGGGTCGGAGGGAGATGATCAAAGCCGGAGAGGGAGTATTTCACAATCCCGACCTCGACGGGCTTCTCGCCGGAGATGGGAACGGCGAGTTACGCCGGGCAAACAGGGACGGTAGAGACCAAATTGAGGAGTGGGGAAGCTGCACGGGATCAAGGCGGAGCTGTTGAGCTAGTTGGTTGAGCGGCGGAAGCTCTGTAGTGGACTGGCCACGGTGGCGGAGGTGGGTGAGTGAGCTCGGGCTCCGGCGGCTTATATAGCCGCGGCTAGCGGCGGTAGAGAGCTCGGAGAGGTGTGGACGAGTTCGGCGAGGCACGCGCAATCGATTGCGAGCTGGCGGAGATGATGGCGTGCAGCCGGGGCCTGGGCGTGAGCTCGCCGGCGATCGGCCACGCGGCGGCGACGCGCAGAGCACTGTAGGGGACGGGAGCGCGGGTCAGCGCTCGCGTGCGGGCGCGGAGGGGACAGGGGACAGCGGCGGCAGGGTGGAGGCGCGTGGGGAGCAGCCAGGCGCGCGGCGCACGCGGCGCCGGCGAGGCGGCCATGGCCGGGCCCCCCCCCCTACCGGAGAAGATGAACAGGGTAGGGTGTAGGGTTTGACTTTGGCTGATCTCTGTATTTTTCAAATTTCTCCAAAATTTGAACTGTGCGACAAAAAATTAAAACACCAAAGTTGTTCAGAAAAAACGAGATCTACAACTTTGTCAATATGAACATTTTCAAATTCCAAATAGTTTTTGAACAATATTTGAAAACAGTAAAGGGGACACTTTTTCAACTTGATTCAAATCAAAATTACTCTGGATTTCAAACTGAATTTGAAAATCTGTAAACATGAAAGTTGTTCCTTTTATCAAAACTACAACTTTGCTATTATACACTTTTCCAGAAACTCATTAGTTTTTGAACTCATTTGAAAACTGAAAAGGGACAAAAACTGGAGTTTGATTGAATTTGAAATAACTCAAAACTTTGTACTGCAACTTGAAAATTTGTAAATACCAAAGTTGTTTCTCTTTGACAGATCTACAACTTTGCTTTTTGGACCAACCCCAAATTTTGAATAATTTTTAAATTACAAAAAGAGGGATAAAATCCAGGTTTGGAAATCAGGGTTTTGCAAAGAGATTTGAAATCAAATTCTGATTTTTGAACTTTGGCCAACACAACAACACTTCAAGACACCAAAGGAACAAGAATTACACAAAGCTAGGCACAGAGGTGAAATTACCATTTTGCCCTAGTAGAGAGAAGTGGGCTAAATAGGGTTTTTGCAATAGAGGGAATTCACATAAAATGATACACTAGCAAAATGCATACACATGAAATCATGATCAAGATACTTAAAGATGATTATGATGATATGTCAAGTTAATTACAGTTAAACACCAGAGGGGTTACATGAACCGAGCAACGAGATCGAGCGACGGGAAAACGTGGAGAGAAGGATTCCGCGAAGAACACGAACAAAATGCGAATCACAACAAAGAATTGCAAGTGTGGCTAGCACACGCTACAAAGTGAGGATACAGCCTAACTATCAAAAATCTCATGAAAACAGAGGTATGGTTCTCTTCTGTGATCTCAGGTTCGTACAGCAGAGGAGAGGGAGAGCAGGAAAACCTAGAAGCAAAAGAGCAAATGACTGAGAAGATGGGGAGGTGGGTGTCTCCCCTATTATCTAATTCTCACTATTCTAATCCCACTACCCCTAACTACTTACAGAGCTAACAGCTACACTAAGGTTATCTGGACCAACTCGGTGTAGGTGGATCGACGGCCACGCCCGCACAAATCGTAGGTTGCCTCGACGCAACCTCCCAATTGCCGCCACGTGCCGCCACCGCTCCGCGTCCTTTCCTGGATGTCGCACCCCCAGTTTTGAGGCCCAAACCGGGAAACCAGCCGACCAGCGTCGAGTTTTGAGGCCAAACTCAGCAAAACCGCAGCGCCAAGGTTTGAGACCCAAACTGGGAAACCGTCCTAGCCCGAGTTTTGTGGCCAAACTCGGAAAACCCTCACACCCAGGGTGGGCCCAGGCCAACCTGGAATCGTCCAATCGATGGTTTCTCCGGCTTACCACCAAACCGACGTTGTAGATGGGATGCACCGCCGTGCACCCGTCCACCGACACATGTCCCATGTCCACGACTAGTCAAACACATGACCGCAAGTCTTCGCTCGTCGCTGCCCACGCTGCCAGCCACCACAGCTGATCCTCGGACCACCGGTCCCTCAGTCCAAGCCCACGTAGCCCTTCGCCACTCTCGGTCCATCGGCACGGCACGTCTCTACTTGACCTTACCTTGCCTCTGATCACTGTATCCATGCTCGAACCTGCACAACACAGCCAAAGAACATGCACATCATCCCAGTTGACAATCACTCATCACTCAGAGACTCGGCGTATACCCATGTATCCACAGTTGCGATCGGTATAGAACCATTGCTTCGCTTTTCCTAGCAAAGAGAAAGGAAAGAGACGAAGACGAATGGCTTCTTGGATTATCCCCTAATGGTGAAGGTGCTGCAAATCTCCAAAATTGTTGGAGGTGAGCATGGCATCCTCATGAGCTTTGCCACAGAACGGGCTAGCTTGGACCATCGTGATCAGAGCCGGTTTCAAATCAAATTTGAGGTTGCATCGATCACGTGGTCCTATCGCTACATTAGCGGCAAAAGGAGCAGAAAATTCACGAATGGTCTGTTGGCCATCGTGAAGATAGAACGAGATTAGAAAGAAAGAAGTTGAAGAAGATGAAGGAAAAAGATAAGAAGTGTTAAGGAAAGGAAGAATGGGGTAAGATGGGATTCGCTAAGCGGGAGCTTAAACGAAGATAAATTTGACACCGACTCAACCGACACACTGATTGCCTTCCCTGGCAACGGCGCCAGAAATGCTGGTTGGTAGTTCTTAGCTTCACTAAAAATAGAGCTAGGCCACTATCCCCGGTAACGGCCCGGAAATGCTTGTTTACACTAGCCAACGTCGTTACTAGGAGTAGACTATGGAATCAATCTCAGGCAACGGTGTCAGAAGTGCTTGTAGCAAGTCCGGTCACTATACCTAAAGGAATGAAGCTAAAGCAGCTATCTACTAATGTCAAGTGGGGTTGTCAATCCCGACACTAGTAGGAGCTAGCTAGAGAGAATGCAATCTACTAGGAGGAGATTCTGCAGCGCACAGAACTATCGTAGTAGGACTTCGCCGGGAGTACCAGGTGTCGATTTATTTGATCCAAGGGAAGGCTAGGGGGTGTATAAGTCGAGTCAAGGAAGGGATGAGAGTCGAAGAAAAGAGAAATGGGAAATGGAGAGAAGGGAAAAGAGGTGATGGAAGGCTAGAAAGAATATGGGGTGGATAGGTAAGGATGGAAATGGATGGTTAAGGTAAGGTGGATGGATGGTAGTTATGGGGTAAACTAAGGTAACTAAAGATAACACATACTAACTAATAACTACTCCTAGATAACACAGAGCAAGAGAAATGCGAAGGAAGACAGTTACGAAGCAAGGCAGGCAAAAGTCAATAAAGCAACTAAGTTGAGTATAGTTTATTCTATCTTATCAAGTATCAAGGCGTACTAGCCTTTACCACTGACTTAGGTTGAACGCTAGCACAACGAGCCTATGTTAAACTGGGCCAACTACATGGTGGAATTCAAGGCGCACAGGGCTGTCACCACCTGCTTGCTACCACAGCTAACGGGGGTCCAACCATATCTGAAGGTAAGTCTATAATAAGCACCACGCTTAACTATATTCTAACTATCTCTACGCTAGCTTTGAATAGAGACACCCTTGCGGACATCAGAGCCAAATACTTGGCTTAATAAGATAAACAAAACTAACTAAGCAAACCTTGGCAAAGATCAATCACTAAGCACACTAGAGATAACTACTATGGCTAAGTGAATTGAACTGTAGGATAGCTAGGTCAACTCAAGGTACTGAAAAGTAATACTGAAAGTAATACTGAAAGTAATGCTTAAAGTAATACTGAGATAAAGATAAATATACCTGAGATACAAGAGAGCAAACCCAGACCAGAGATGCCGGGAAATCAACCGACCTCGAGTGCCAGTCGCTCGCACCTGCTTCTCCTTAGCAAGCTTACGCTCCTTTACCAAGAACTTAGGCTGAGTGTGCTAAATAAGAGCCGCGCTGTAGCGAGGGCACTAGAGCTATACTCTCTCTACTAGCTAACTACTTGCCTAAGCTCTCTGAGCTTCTAACCTAACTCTCACTTGCTTCTCTTACTGTGTGTGTGCTTGGTGTGGTGGTACTGGATGGTACGGGATGGTACGAATGAAGTGGTGTCACCAGGGGGGTATTTATAGCCTTGTGGAGTGAAGGGGGTACTTATAGGGGGCAGCCAGCCGACCTAGGGCAACCTAGTGGGGGGCGCAGCCTAGGTGGCGGGCCGCCACCTCCATCACGTTGGATGCACCGCCTTGGCTTCAACGGCATCAGGAGCTCCAGAGAGGCGGTTGGTAGGTCGGTTGCATGCCCAGTAACCGCCATCCGCCTGATCCACGCCACTCCATCCTGAGCCGCGATGGCACTAACCTAGTGACCACGGGCCAGGATTTGGCCTTGGGATGGTCACACGGATCAGTGACGTGGCAAAGGGGGAGAGTTGGTCCTCTCCATGGGGCGGGCGCCACATATGGGTGGCGGGCGCACCTCACTGGGCCCAAATGGGTCCTGGTGAGTGGGCTTGTCTCTGGTGGGTCCATTCTCCAAATTTGGCCAAATCCTGCATTCAAATAAAAATCTATGGACATGTGGAATTCGGTTAGTTTGAAACCAATTTGACTACATTTCATGCCTTTTTGGTGAACTTTAGGGTAAAATGTTGATGGTTAAAACAAGGTGTTAAGGACCATCAACAACCACCTGCTTGTACCAAAGCTATCCAGGGGTCCAGCCGATCTGAAGGTAAGTCTATAATAAGCACACGCTTAACTATATTCTAACTATCTCTACCCTAGCTTTGAATAGAGACACCCTTCCGGACGTCAGAGCAAAATACTTGACTTAATAAGCAACACTAAACTAACTAAGCAACCTATTGACAAAGATCAAACATAAGCTCACTAGAGATTAACTACTATGGCTAAGTGAATTGATCTGTAGGATAGCTAGGCACTCAAGCAATCAATCAAGTATACCACTCAATACTAATAAGTAGAATAAAGTAATACTTGAAATGATGAAATAGAATATAGTAAAGTGCTGAGTAACAAGAGCAAAACCTGAACTGGAGATGAAGGAAGACTTCTTCCAGCTCTAGGACTGATCACTCGCACGCCTCTACTCTGAGCTAAGCCTGAGCAGCGCTTCCGCGATGGCAAAGATGCCTGCTCTACTAGCTACCTACTTGCTTAAGCTCTCTGAGCTTCTAACCTAACTCTCACTTGCTTGTGTTGCTTCTTGTTGTGGTATGGGATGTAAATGAAGTGATGCCTCACGGGGGTATTTATAGTCTTGAGGAGTGAGGGGGGTACATATAGGGGACAGCCAACTGACCTAGGGCTAACCCTTGTGGCGGGCGCCAACCCTAGGTGGCGGCCGCCACCCCACAACGTTGGATGCACCGCCTTTGTTTCAAAGGCATCCAGGAGCTCTAGAGAGGCGGTTGGTAGGTCGGTGCCTTGTCAAGTAAACCGTCATTCGGCCTTGATCCACGCCACTCACTCCTGAGCCGTCGATGACACTAACCTAGTGACAAGGGCCAAGATTGGCCTGGGATGGTCACAGGATCAGTGACGTGGCAAAGGGGGTTGGCTCTCCGATGTTGGACTCTCCAGGTGGCGGGGCCACATTTAGGTGGCGGGCGCCACCTCTGGTTGGCGAGCGCCACCCCACGGGGCCCAAATGGGTCCTGGTGAGTGGGCTCGTCTCCTGGTGGGTCCATTATCAAATGGTCCAAATCCTGCATTCAAATAAAAATCTATGGACATGTGGAATTTGGTAGTTTGAAACCTATTTGACTACATTCATGCCTTTTTGGTGAACTTTAGGGTAAAATGTTGATGGTAAAACATGGTGTTAAGGACCATCAACAAGCTCCCCAAGCTAACCTGTTGCTCGTCCTCGAGCAACAATGCGGTTAAGCATTGAGCATGAAAAAGATAGCAACTTAAGATGTTATGCAAGTGCATATTGTATAGTGAGAAATAACTTAGCATATATCATTAATCATAGCAACGTGGGCTTATAGCTTTTCACTTCAAACATGCAAGAGTGAAATAAATTAGTAGATAGCAAACTTTTATCTTGCTTAGGTTGACTAGGATTTTGTCTGGAGGTTTTTCAAGGTTTTCAAAAGATAACAACTTGCTTAAGTCCTCCAAGATTCACTCAATCACTCAATGGTGTCTAAATCCTCACTTAGGCCAAAATGTAGCCTCTCCTACTTCTGAAGAATGATATGTGGAGTTATAGGAAGGCTAAGAATCATGAGCAAATTGCCTGATGTTTATTGCTAAGCTAGACACTCAGATCATAAGGAGAATCTAATCATAAAAATTAATCAAGATGTGCATGTGTGGTTATGTGGAAGTGTATAGAGATATATTTCATAATCCTTCCTAGTTAATTTCTGGGGTCTAGAGCTAATGATAATTCTCTCTCTCTCTTCTTTTTTTTGAATACATAGTGAGTAGACAAAAGATGTGTCCTCACATTTTCTTAGGACATAGTCCTCTCTTGAGCTACTTTGCTCATTTTTTTCTTAGGACATAGTCCTTTCTTGAGCTACTTTGCTCACATTTTTTTGTATCTCTCTCTCTCTCTTTTTTAGCTTTAGATTTCCCCAGATATCTATAGGAAAGGATTTTTGAAATGAGTAGGGAAATGAGAGAAATGCTTATTCCCAGTGTAGGAATAGCATAAGGCTAGCAATGGGACGTTTGGCAGGGTATTGCATATCTCCAGTGTAGAGAATGAGCAATTTATTTGGTGGTTGCAAACTTCCAAGGTGGAAAGTAGGCAATTATGGTGGGGTGTGTGAATCTTGATTCAAAAGTTATGATAAGCTTCTCTACTAAGATTTATGAGGTCTAACAAAGCTCAACACAAACAAAGCTCTTTGTAGTTTTGACTAACAAATATTTGGTTGGTGGTGGGATGGGATAAAATCTAGGAGGAACTTTTAGCAAGGTTTTCATAATTTTTAAAAGAAATCCTCCAGATTAGGTCCTAATTTCACCTTAGCAAGTTTAAAGAATTACTCCATTTCTTACTAACTTTATTCACTAAGCATGATTTCAGTTAAAGCATGTGCAACCCACAAAAACTACAACTTAGATAAGACCAGTTATTCAAACCATAACAATAGCATTTGCATGACCTATTTCAAATCTTATTCAGGTTTCGACTTTTTAAGCAGATTTTATCAATTTGATTCATGGAATGGTTATTTAGGCAAGCATGTGACATTCAAAAGATATAGAATTTAAGAACTGATTGTAAAGTGTAGGCTTGAGACATACCTTATTGGAGCGGTGTTGATGGTGCTTAAAGCATCATTTCACCATCAACATTTCACCCAAAACCAAGGTAAAACAACATAAAAGGTAGAAGATTTGGTTTATAACTAACCTATTTCCACATGTGCATAGTTTCTTATCTTAATCCAGGAAATGATGGAATTTGGGCCAAACAAGAGCACCAGGAGCAATGCCAAGCCACTCTGGCCCATTTGGGCCTGAGTAAGGTGGCGGCCGCCACCTATTCCTGGCGGCCGCCAGGTCATTCGTGCCAAAAGTGGACCAAGCCATGTCATCGATCCGTGCGAATCACCTCAAGCTCAAATCTTGGCCATTGCACACTAAGGCGGTTTGATCCAAGGGCAAAGAAGAGTATCACCTGGATAGTGGGCTTTGGACACGTGTCTAAACCCTAACCGGCCCTCAAACCGACTTAGGAGAGCAAATGAAGACCGTTGGATGAATGGCGGTTGCAGTGGACGGCAGAGAGGTGGCGGCGCCAGGGTTTGGTGGCGGGCGCCACCCCCTAAACCCTAACCCGACCTCCCCCTCACTCTATAAGTACCCCCCTAGCTTCCTAGCACTATAAATAGGCCCCTTGAGCTCTCATTCGGAGAGCCTCACATCATTCCTCACCATTTGGTTAGATTAGCACACTTGCTATGCTAGAGAGATTAGAGAGAGTGTGAGTACCTCACTAGAAGAGGAGCTGGAGAGGAGAAGAGTAGAAGTCTGGAGAGTTCCGGAGTTGTCGGAGACCTCTGCTTCTCTCTGCTCTGCGCTTCAACTTTGGTAACTTAGTATCTATTTTATCTTCAAGTATTTATTTTCAGTATTTGTGTGCTTGTTTCATTGCTTGATATTAGTTTCAAGTGCTCTAGTTCTAGTAGGGCTAGTAGTAGTAATATATAGATTAAGTGTGGTACTTAGGCTATATATTGCCAGTGAATACGGCTAGGCCCCGGATAGCTGTGGTAGCAAGCAGGTGGTGACAGCCCTGTGCGCCTTGAATTCCACCACGTAGTTGGTCTAGTTTAACAGTAGGGCTCGTTGTGCTAGCGTTCAACCTAAATCAGTGGTAAAGGCTAGTACGCCCACAGTACACTAGTAAAGAACTTAAATCACTAGAAGTCTAATAGAACTAGGATCTACCCCAGTAGATAGTGCCCGTTCCCTTCATCTATTCTAGATATCCTTACCCCCTAGTTTTCTCAAAATTACTTCGCGTTCCTCGTGGATTCGATACCCCGGAATACTCTGAGGTCAAAAGCTACAACTGACAGCCGTGCGCTTGCGGTTTCTTCTACGTGCCACCCGAGGTGTCAACAAGCGGGGGTCTCCCCCAAGCTGGCTTCTTGCTGGGTGAAGGATCTTCTTCTTCTTCTCGGTCGGAGCTCTTGTTCTCATTTTATTAAAAAGGAAACTATCTAATGTTGTGAAAAGGGAAACTATCCTATTATGATATTTTATTATTCTAACTAAGTTAACGTATACCTATGCATAAAAGTAATGATAAATGATTTTTTTAGTTTCATGCATGACATATGTTATTTATTCGAAAAAGGGAAAATTAAGGGGAAAAATTAAAAATAAAACCATACCTTAGGTCCATGGAATTTCATCCTTATCAGGTGGGTCTTTTTCTTCCTTGGGCACTTCTTCTCTCAGTACTTCATCAGGTTCTTCTTCTTTTGGCACCTCTCCTTTGTTATGTGAATTACACAACTCAGGAGGAGGTGGTTCTTTCTTTATGTTCCACCTTGTTCTTCGGCGCCTCTTCTTGGTACGAACGGGTTTTGCTACCTGCATGTTAGCGGCATATGCGGGACCACGGGAAAAGGAGAATATTTCCTTCCTCCCTCCTAATGTCATTTGCATTTTACCACTTCCCACATATATGCAAGCATCAACAGTGTTCAAGAAGGGTCTACCTAAGATTAGAGGCACATCTTTCCTATTTCCCATATCTAGTATTATGAAATCAGTAGGAACATATGAACCTCTAATATGAACAGGTAAATCATTAACTACTCCTTCTACATCGCAAGTGGATTGATCAGCTAGCACAACATAGGCAGATGTGGATGAGATGGGTGGAAAGAACGAGTTTTCATAGAAATCTTTAGATAGAATGTTCACACTCGATCCTAAATCACACATGGCATTTTTAAAGACTTCACCAAAGATTGAGCATCTAATTATGGGACTACCAGGATCACCCTTTTTAACAGTCATGGTTTGATCTTCATAATAGTTAAAATATTTTATTTCAACCATATTTGCAGTTTCCATGTCAGGTTTAGCAGGAATTTTGACAGTTTCAAAAGATGGTATGATAGCAGCAAGTTGAGCTAATTGGGTTTCTAACATCTTATTAAAGCTTAATTGATTTTTCAGAGCAGATGAGAAATCTTCCAGTTTAGCATTTATATTCTCAAGGGTTTTATCATTCGACATTAATTTCTTATTCAAAAATTCAGTAGTTCTACCTTGAGAGTAGACTAGATTCTTTAAGAACGAGAAATCATCAGAATTATGAAAATTAGAGCGGGGGAATGAATTGTTACCTTGAGAATTTGCAGCCTGATTCCATCCTTGATTCTGTTGATGGAAACCATTGTTGATGAAGTTCAAATCTTCATGTAGCTCGGGGCAGTGGCTGCCAGAATGTCCGGTTTCTCCACAGACTTCACAAGTCATGTAGGATTCCAATGATTGGACACTCTCTTGTTGGTTCATCTTCTCACAGCTGTCCAGCTTCTTTGCCAGCAGGTCCATCTTAGCCACGATCATGTCGGCTTCCTTAAGGGAATGTATACCTCGCTTACGGGGCTGCAGTCTCTCATCATTCTATCCTTGGTTTGGCACCATCTTCTCTATGAGAGCCTTAGCATCT
The DNA here is from genome assembly GCA_009763385.1 of Coix lacryma-jobi var. lacryma-jobi. Lineage (NCBI taxonomy): Eukaryota > Viridiplantae > Streptophyta > Magnoliopsida > Poales > Poaceae > Coix > Coix lacryma-jobi. Next base: position 74,063,587 of record CM019826.1, read on the forward strand.
GCAACATTCAGAGAAAAGAATGCACCACAGGCGGCGGCATCCAAATGGCTTCTAGAGAGTGGGGTTAGGCGATGGTAGAAGTTCTGGATCAATAGCCAGTCCTCCATACCATGGTGCGGACAAGCAGAGACATACTCTTGCAACCTCTCCCAAGCCTCGGGAATAGATTCCTCGGCTTGTTGCGTAAAGCTAGAGATTTTGTTGCGCAGAGCATTCGTCTTGCCCATCGAAAAGAATTTGGCGAGAAAAGCATTGGAACACTTGTCCCATGTGTCTACAGCGTTGCGGTCGGTATAGAACCATTGCTTCGCTTTTCCTAGAAGAGAAATGGGAAAGAGACGAAGACGGATGACTTCTTGGGTTATCCCCTTAATGGTGAAGGTGCCGCAAATCTCCAAGAATTGTTGGAGGTGAGCATTGGCATCCTCATGAGCTTTGCCACAGAATGGGCTAGCTTAGACCATCGTGATCAGAGCCGGTTTCAACTCAAAATTGAGGTTGGCATCAATCACGTCTGGTCCTATGGCTACATTAGCGGCAGAAGGAGCGGAAAACTCACGAATGGTCTTATTGGCCATCGTGAAGATAGAACGAGATAAGAAAGAAAGAAGTTGAAGAAGATGAAGGAAAAAGATAAGAAGGACTAAGGAAAGAAAGAATGGGGTAAGATGGGATTCGCTAAGCGGGAGCTTAAGCGAAGATAAATTCGACATGGACTCAACCGATACACCGATTGCCTTCCCCGGCAACGGCGCTAGAAATGCTTGTTGGTAGTTAGCTTCACTAAAGATAGAGCTAGGCAACTATCCCCGGTAACGGCCCAGAAATGCTTGTTGACATTAGCCAACGTCGTTATTAGGAGCAGACTATGGAATCTATTCCAGGCAACGTTGTCAGAAGTGCTTGAAGCAAGTCCGTTCACTATACCTAAAGGAGTGAAGCTAAAGCAGCTATCTACTAATGCCAAGCGGGGTTGTCAATCCCGACACTAGTAGGAGCTAGCTAGAGAGATTGCAATCTACCAAGAGGAGATTCTGCAAGCGCACAGAACTATCGTAGTAGCACTTCGCCTGGGAGCTGAATACCAGGTGTCGATTTATTTGATCCCAAGGGAAGGCTAGGGTGGTGTATGAGTCGAGTCAAGGAGGGGATGCGAGTCGAAGAAAAGAGAAATGGGAAAAGGAGAGAAGGGAAAAGAGGGGATGGAAGGCTAGAAAGAATATGTGGGTGGATAGGTAAGGATGAAATGGGTGGTAAGGTAAGGTGGATAACTAGATAGATAGATAGAATGTGATAACTAAGGATAACTAACTAATTACTAACTACTAACTACTAACTACTAACTACTCCTAGATAACCACAGCGCAAGATAACTGCGAAGCAAGACATGCAAATGTCAATCAAGCAACCTAGTTAAGTATAGTTTTATTCCTATCTTATCAAGTATCGAGGCGTACAAGCCTTTACCACTGACTTAGGTTGAACGCTAGCAAAACGAGGCTTACTGTTAAACTGGGCCAACTACGTGGTGGAATTCAAGGCGCACTGGGCTGTCACCACCTGCTTGCTACCACAGCTATCCGGGGGTCCAGCCGTATCTGAAGGTAAGTCTACAACTAAGCACCACGCTTAACTATATTCTAACTATCTTACCCTAGCTTTGAATAGAGACACCCTTGCGGACATCAGAGCAAATACTTGACTTAATAAGATAAACACTAAACTAACTAAGCAACCTATTGGCAAAGATCAAACACTAAGCTCACTAGAGATTAACTACTATGTCTAAGTGAATTGATCTGTAGGGTAGCTAGGCACTCAAGCGATCAATCAAGTATACCACTCAATACTGATAAGTAGAATAAAGTAATACTTGAAATGATGAACTAGAATATAGTAAGTGCTTGAGCAACAAGAGCAAAACCTGAACTGGAGATGAAGGAAGACTCTTCCCATCTCCAGGACCGATCACTCGCACGCCTCTACTCTTGAGCTAACCCTTGAGCAGCGCTACCGCGAGGGCGAAGATGCCTTGCTCTACTAGCTACCTACTTGCCTAAGCTCTCTGAGTTTCTAACCTAACTCTCACTTGCTTGTGTTGCTTCTTGGTGTGGTATGGGATGTAAATGAAGTGATGCCTCAGGGGGGTATTTATAGTCTTGAGGATTGAGGGGGTACTTATAGGGGGCAGCCAACCGACCTAGGGCTAATCCTAGTGGCGGGCGCTAGCCCTAGGTGGCGGCCGCCACCCTCACAACCGTTGGATGCACCGCCTTTGCTTCAACGGCATCCAGGAGCTCCAGAGAGGCGGTTGGTAGGTCGGTTGCATGTCCAAGTAACCGACATTCGGCATTGATCCACGCCACTCACTCCTGAGCCGTCTGATGCCACTGACCTAGTGATCAAGGGCCAAGATTTGGCCTTGGGATGGTCACACGGATCAGTGACATGGCAAAGGGGGAGCGTTGGGCCTCTCCATGTGGCGGGCGCCACATTTAGGTGGCGGGCGCCACCTCTGGTTGGCGGGCGCCACCCCACTAGGGCCCAAATGGGTACTGGTGAGTGGGCTCGTCTCCTGGTGGGTCCATTCTCCAAATTTGGTCCAAATCCTGCATTCAAATAAAAATCTATGGACATGTGGAATTTGGCTAGTTTGAAACCTATTTGACTACATTTCATGCCTTTTTGGTGAACTTTAGGGTAAAATGTTGATGGTAAAACATGTGTTTAAGGACCATCAACAAACGCGTATTGCGTTGAAGTCCGTAAGTGAGAAAAACACTTTTCAGGGCTTGAACTCATTAATATTACTCGGGATCTTAATGTCGCAGCAGATATCCTAGCAAAATTGGGATCCGACAGAGCTATGGTCCCCAGCGGCACCTTTGTACATGAGCTATCTAAGACTTCAATTCAAGAGAAGGAAGAGGTCGACCCCGCACCCTCCACTCAGATTCTAACTCTAGCACCCGACTGGACACAAGTTTTCATCGACTACTTCAAAGAGCATAAACTACTCAGTGATAAAACTGCTATAGAGCAGGTCACCAGACGTAGCAAAAACTATGTTCTAGTCGGAGACAGGCTATATCGACGCGGTGCTTCATCCGGAGTCCTCCTCAAGTGCATCTCACCAGAAGAAGGCAGAGAAATCCTTAATGAGGTTCACTTCGGGTGTTGTGGCAATCATGGAGCATCAAGGACACTAGTCGGTAAAATCTTCAGATCAGGGTACTACTGGCCCTCAGCCTTGAAAGACGCAGAAGACAAAGTCCGCCACTATCAATCGTGCCAGTTCTTCGCCAAACAGCAGCACGTACCTGCACATGAATTGATCTGTATTCCTCTGTCATGGCCTTTCTCATGCTGGGGACTCGACATGGTGGGTCCTCTTAAGCATGCTCCAGGCGGATTCAAGTACATCTACGTCGCAATCAACAAGTTCACCAAGTGGATTGAGTACATGCCATTGGTCAAGTTCAATGCATCCAAGTCAGTACAATTCATGCAGAGCATCTTCCACCATTTTGGGATACCACATAGAATTATAACTGACCTTGGATCCCCTTTCACGGCTATTGAGTTCAAGTCATGGGCCAGCAACTGTGGAATCAAGATAGACTACGCTTCAGTGGCTCACCCACAATCAAACGGTCAAGTTGAACGTGCAAACACCCTTATTCATGCCGGATTAAAACCAAGGCTATTCGACCTTCTAAAAGATCACGACGGGAAATGGGTCGAAGAACTGCCTAAGGTAGTATGGGGGGCTACGGACACAGCGAAGTCGGGCAACGGGCCAGACTCCTTTCTTCTTGGTGTATGGCACTGAAGCAATCCTCCCAGTAGACTTAATCTAGAACTCCCCACGAACAGAGCAGTACAATGAAGGCGAAGCTGATGATACAAGGCGACTAGATGTCGACAGCCTTGAAGAGGCCCGATTAGCCACACTCTTTCAGTCAGCAAGATACCTTCAAGGGATGAGGCGCTACAACAACAAGAACGTCCATCACCGTACCTTCCAAGTAGGCGACATGGTCCTGAAGAAGATTCAGAATACAGCAGGGCGCCACAAGCTTATGAGTCCATGGGAGGGACCCTACATAGTATCTAAAGTAACAAGACCCGGGTCATTTGAGCTAGTCACTGAGGATGGTTCTCCATTGCCAAATTCATGGAATATTGAGCATCTGAAGAAATTTCACACCTAAGGACTATGCTACAAAATGGACTCAGTGCAAATGTACTCATTACTCGGACATTAATAAAGTTTGGAGTTCTTCAGAAACAAGAGCTTTATGATTAATTTTTTTTATCATACTTCATCACGACTATTTAGTCGGATGAAGCCCAACAATAATACAATAAGCTTTAGCTATTTTATCCCACCGACTAATATATAATATTACTCGGATGGATGGTTCAATGGCAACTATTCTTGAGTTACAAGCTCCGAGCTCAATACAACTCAAATGATAGTACGGCTTAATACCCGGCTATCAGCCTATAGCGAATATGGTATCTGCTAAAATAGATACTAGTTCTTATAAGGCATAACAAGGGGAGTAATACTCACCCTGTTACATCTTAACTGGACAGAGGTCCACCCATTTTCGCACTCAAGCTGCGACTACCAAGAGGATATGAGTCACCTAGAAGGAACCATTGTCACGGTCCTTCAAGAGGTGCTTGATCAAAATTATCCCTTGAACAAGGGTACTAAGAGTAGTACTCGGGCAAGACTAAGTTCTCTATACGATCATTACAAGACTATTAGAGAAACGAAGTCACACGACCCAAACCTAAGTGCTAGAGAGCACACGGATAGACCCGTCTAATAAGACGCCTGGTCACACATCCATATCAAACAAAACCACCCAATGACAAGAAATTTCTTGCAATGACGAGTTGACCATACATGAAATTCACAAGACTCAAAGGTAACTAATAATTTGATTCTTTATACTTAATAATAATTGTTTCCAAGGAGTACAAGCTGTGGTCAAAGGACCAAGGAAGCTAGACTACTCTACAAGATCAAGAATTTGAGAGTACTCCTCCGCCATAGGCTTGACCTCCTCCTGCATCGCCGCCAGGTCCTCATCACTCTTGCCTTCAGGAAGCGCCATGATGGACGACAGGTCGAAGGTTGGCAGATGCAACCGCAGCGTCGCCAGCAGATCCTGCACCACTGAAGTCGACATATCCTTGATGTACTGAGCCAGCCGCCCGGGTGCAGCCTTGGCTTGATCAATCAAGGATTCGTCAGCTCCTTTAGGGCGTGGGATCATATCTAGTACGGGCTCAACAGCATGCTCCAGTGTTGTCAGTTGTGCTTGCACCGCTTCAAGAGCCTCCCGCGACTGCTTCGTCGATTTCAATGCCTGCAGGAGGTCCTAGTCAGCACCCTCACGCATCAATTTGGCTTCTTGAAGAGTACTTTGTGCATTAGCATATACCTCTTCAAGCTCTGCCTCCTTCCGGTTGAAAGCATTTTGCCACTCGTACACCAGAGTCTTTGCATCTAAAAAAACATCAGTCGGATAAGTCTCAGAAAGTCTGCAAGTGAAAAATGGACTCGGGGCAGTACTGTCAACCTACCAGCCAACTGTTTCTTGGAAGATTTTTTGAACACTTTCAGTTTCTGCTCCAAGGCAACATCTTTGGCAATTAGCGCAACTTCTCGATTGTTGGCTGCATCGCGTTCAGCAACAACAACCTTAAGATTGCCTTGCAATTCATTGATGTGATTGTGTAGCAGCTAAGTGGCCACTTTTTGGCTAATTTGATCTTGGGCGATGTAATCTTTGAGCTCCTGATTCTCACAGGACATCTCCTGGCGAATCTGAGTGATTTGCTCTTTGACCTTTACATCAAAGCCCTGCACAGACACAATACTATAAGTACTCGGATGAGACTACAACATATGCAGAGGACTTCAAGATAATTACCTCAACAAAATTGCGAAGCACTTCGGTAGGTGCCATCACTTGCTCACTCAACTCCTTCAGCCGGGTGAGGTCTTGGTTGTACCCCACTACATCAAGCATCGCTCCTTGGCGCGAGGACTCGGGGGCACCCTCGGACCCTCCCTGAGGGCGAGTCAAAGTTTCAGCGTGGGCGTCGGCCAAGACCATCTCCAGAGTTGGCTCGTCTGGCTGTCGAGTGAGGAAAAACCACTCATTGATTACTCGGTCAAAATCCAACCGAGCAGGAGAACGGAAGATTGAGTATGGCACACCAACCTGAGGCAAAGGGAGAATATCCACTTCAGGCGCTGTATAGATTTGAGGACCAGACGGAGAGGAGCCGGGCAGAGGATCTACCTGGCTAAAGATAGGTGGGTGTTGGTAGTTCTTAGCTACACCTAGGATAGGGTAACTAAAGTAGCTATCTACTAATGCCAAGCGGGGTTGTCAGTCCCGACACTAGTAGGAGCTAGCTAGCGAGAATGCAATCTACCACGAGGAGATTCTGCAATCGCACAGAACTATCGTAGTAGCACTTCGCCTGGGAGTACCAGGTGTCGATTTATTTGATCCCAAGGGAAGGCTAGGGTGGTGTATGAGTTGAGTCAAGGAGGGGTTGAGAGTCGAAGAAAAGAGAAAAGGAAAAGGGGAGAAGAGAGGCTAGAAAGAAATATGGATGGCTAGGTAAGGATGAACTGGATGGCTAAGGTAAGTGGAATGGATAGGTAGATAGAGGGTAACTAAGGATAACTAACACTACTAACTACTAACTACTAACTACTCCTAGATAACTACAAGCAAGATAACTACGGAGCGAGACCGTTACGAAGCAAGGCAGGCAAAAGACAATAAAGCAACTAAGTGAGTAAAGTTGTATTCCTATCTTGTCAAGTATCGAGGCATACTAGCCTTACCACTTACTTAGGTTGAACGCTAGCACAACGAGCCTTACTGTTAAACTGGGCCAACTACGTGGTGGAATTCAAGGCGCACAGGGCTGTCACCACCTGCTTGCTACCACAGCTATCAGGGGGTCCAGCCGTATCTGAAGGTATGTCTATAACTAAGCACCACGCTTAATTATATTCTAACTATCTCTAACCTAGCTTTGAATAGAGACACCCTTGCGGACGTCAGAGCAAACACTTGACTTAATAAGATAAACACTAAACAAACTAAGCAACCTATTGGCAAAGTTCAAACACTAAGCTCACTAGAGTTTAACTACTATGGCTAAGTGAATTGATCTGTAGGGTAGCTAGGCACTCAAGCGATCAATCAAGTATACCACCCAATACTGATAAGTAGAATAAAGTAATACTTGAAATGATGAACTAGAATATAGTAAGTGCTTGAGTAACAAGAGCAAAACCTGAACTGGAGATGAAGGAAGACTCTTCCCTGCTCCAGGACCGATCACTTGCACGCCTCTACTCTTGAGCTAACCCTTGAGCAGCGCTACCGCTAGGGCGAAGATGCCTTGCTCTACTAGCTACCTACTTGCCTAAGCTCTATGAGCTTCTAACCTAACTCTCACTTGCTTCTCTTGCTTTGCTTCTCTTGGATGGTAATGTGATGGGTGTTGTACTGGTACTGGTACGATTGAAGAGGTGCCTCCAGGGGGGTATTTATAGCCCAAATGAGTGAGGGGGGTTCTTATAGTGGGCAGCCAACCGACCTAGGGTTAGGTTAGGTGGCGGGCGCCACCCCTACTGGCGGCCGCCAGCTCCCTGGCCGTTGGATGAACCGCCTCTGCTTCAACGGCATCCAGGTGGTTGTCCAAGGCGGTTTGGAGGTCGGTTGCATGTCCTAGCAACCGACATTCAGCCTTGATCCACGCCACTCCTCCCTGAGCCGTCCGATGCCACTGACCTAGTGACCAAGGGCCAGGATTTGGCCTTGGGGAGGTCACACAGATCGGTGACGTGGCGGGGTGACACTTGGGCCAACCCGAGTGGCGGGCGCCACTTAGAGGTGGCGGGCGCCACCTAGGGGTGGCGGGCGACCCCCCTTAGGCCCATTTGGGCCCTGCTGAGTGGGCTTGGCCTCTGGGGGGTCCATATGTCAAAATTTGGTCAAATCCTGCATTCAAATAGAATTCTATGGACATGTGGAATTTGGTTAGTTTGAAACCTATTTGACTACATTTCATGCCTTTTTGGTGAACTTTAGGGTCAAATGTTGATGGTAAAACATGTGTTTAAGGACCGTCAACAAGCTCCTCCAAGCTAACCTGTTAGCCGTCCTCGAGCAACAATGCGGTTTTAAGCATTGAGCATGAAATGGATAGCAACTTAAGATGTCTGCAAGTGCATATTGTATAGTGAGAAATAACTTAGCATATATCATTAATCATAGCAATGTGGGGCTTATAGCTTTTCACTTCAAACATGCAAGAGTGAAATAAAGCAGTAGATAGGAAACTTTTATCTTGCTTAGGTTTGACTAGGATTCTGTCTGGAGGTTTTTCAAGGTTTTCAAAAGATAACAACATGCTTAAGTCCTCCAAGATTCACTCAATCACTCAATGGTGTTTAAATCCTCACTTAGGCCAAAATGTAGCCTATCCTATTCTAAAGAATGATATGTGGAGTTATAGGTAGGCTAAGAAACATGAGCAAATTGCCTGATGTTTTATTGCTAAGCTAGACACTCAAATCATAAGGAGCAGCAAATCATAAAAAATGATCAAGAAGTGCATGTGTGGTTTATGTGGAAGTGTATAGAGAGGTATTTCATAATCCTTGCTTGTTAATTTCTGGGGTCTAGAGCTAATGATAATTCTCTCTTTTTTTGGATACATAGTGAGTAGACAAAAGATGTGTCCTCACATTTTCTTAGGACATAGTCCTCTCTTGAGCTACTTTGCTCACTTTTTTCACAAGACATAGTCCTTTCTTGAGCTACTTTGCTCATTTCTCTCTCTCTCTCTCTTTTAGCTCTCGATTTCCCAAGACATCTATACGAAAGGATTTTTGAAATGAAAAGGGAAAGGGAGAGAAATGCTTATCCCAGTGTAGGAATAGCATAAGGCTAGCAATGGGATGTTTGCAGGGTATTGCATATCTCCGGTGTAGAGAATAAGCAATTTATTTGGTGGTTTGCAAACTTCCAAAGTGGAAAGTAGGCAAATTATGGTGGGTGTGCGTGAATCTTGATTCAAAAGATATGATAAGCTTCTCTACTAAGATCTATGAGGTCTAACAAAGCTCAACTCAAACAAAGCTCTTTGTGGTTTTGGACTAATGACTAACAATATTTGGCTGGTGGTGGGATGGGATAAAAATTTAGGAGGAACTTTTAGCAAGGTTTTCATAATTTTTTAAAAGAATCCTCCAGATTAGGTCCTAATTTCACTTAACAAGTTTAAAGAATTACTCCATTTCTTACTAACTTTATTCACTAAGCATGATTTCAGTTAAAACATGTGCAACCCAAAAATCTATAACTTAGATAAGACCAGTTATCAAACCATAACAATAGCATTTGCATGACATATTTCAAATCTTATTCAGGTTTCAACTTGTTTAAGCAGATTTTATCAATTTTATTCATGGAGTGGTTATTTAGGCAAGCATGTGACATTCAAAAGATATAGAATTTAAGAACTGAATGTAAAGTGTAGGCTTGAGACATACCTTATCGGAGCGGGAGTCTCCCCCAAGCTGGCTTCTTGCTTGGTGAAAAGATCTTCTTCGTCTCAGTCGGAGGCTCTTGTTCTCATTTTATTAAAAGGGAAACTATCTAATGTTGTAAAAAGGGAAACTATCCTATTTTGATATTTTATTATTCTAGCTAAGTTAACATATACCTATGCATATAACTAATGATAACTGTGAAATTTTTTTTAGTTACATGCATGACATATGTTATTTATTGAAAAAGGGAATTTGAAGGGAAATAAAAATTAAAAGTAAAAACCATACCTTAGGTCCTGGAGTTTCATCCTTATCGGGTGCATCTTTTCCTTGGGCACTTCTTCTCTTAGTACTCATCGGGTTCTTCTTCTTTTGGCACCTCTCCTTTGTTATGTGAATCACAAACTCAGGAGGTGGTTCTTTCTTTCTTTCACCTTGTTCTTGGGCGCCTCTTCATGGTACGAACGGGTTTTGCTACCTGCATGTTAGCGGCATATGCGGGACCACGGGAGAAGGAGAATATTTCCTTCCTCCCTCCTAATGTCATTTGAATTTTACCACTTCCCCATAATGCAGGCATCAATAGTGTTCAAGAAGGTCTACCCAAAATTAAGGCACATCTTTCTATTTCCCATATCTAGTATTATGAAATCAGTAGGAACATAGGAGCCTCTAATATGAACAGGTAAATCATTAACTATTCCTTCTACATAACAAGTGGATTGATCAGCTAGCACAACATAGGAAGATGTGGTTGACATGGGTGGAAAGAATGAGTTTTCATAAAAATCTTTAGATAAAATGCACACTCGATCCTAAATCACACCATGGCATTTTTAAAGACTTCACCAGGATTGAGCATCTAATTAGGGACAAAAAAAAAAACTACCAGGATCACCCTTTTAACAGTCATGGTTTGATCTTTTGGACTTTTGTTGTCATAATAAGTTAATATTTTTATTTCAAACCATGTTGTAGTTTCCATGTAAGGTTTAACAGGAATTTTGCCAGTTTCAAAAGAGGTATGATAGAGCAATTTGAGGCTAATTGAGTATAACATCTTATTAAAGCTAAGTCGATTTTCAGAGCACATGAGAAATCTTCCAATTTAGCATTTATATTCTCAAGGGCTTTATCATTCGACATTAATTTCTTATTCAAAAATTCAGTAGTTCTACCTTGTGAGTAAACTAAATTCTTTAAGAACGAGAAATCATCAGAATTATGAAAATTAGAGCAAGGGAATGAGTTGTTACCTTGAGAGTTTGCAGGCTGATTCCATCCTTGATTCTGTTGACAGAAACCATTACTGTTGTTGATGAAGTTCAAATCTTCATGTAGCTCGGGGCAGTGGTTCCCAGAATGTCCGGTTTCTCCACAGACTTCACAAGTCATGTAGGATTCCAGAGATTGGACACTCTCTTGTTGGTTCATCTTCTCACAGCTGTCCAGCTTCTTTGCCAGCAGGTCCATCTTGGCCACGATCATGTTGGCCTCCTTAAGGGAATGCATACCTCGCTTACGGGGCTGTAGTCTTTCGTCATTCCATCATTGGTTCGACACCATCTTCTCTATGAGAGCCTTAGCATCTGCAACATTCAGAGAAAAGAATGCACCGCCGGCGGCGGCATCCAGATGGCTTCTAGAGAGAGGGGTTAGGCCATGGTAGAAGTTCTGGATCAATAGCCAGTCCTCCATACCGTGGTGTGGACAAGCAGCGACATACTCTTGCAACCTCTCCCAAGACTCGGGAATGGATTCCTCGGCTTGTTGCGTAAAGCTAGAGATTTTGTTGCGAAGAGCATTCGTCTTGCCCAAAGGAAAGAATTTGGCGAGAAAAGCATTGGAACACTTGTCCCATGTGTCTACAGCGTTGCGATCGGTATAGAACCATTGCTTCGCTTTTCCTAGCAAAGAGAAAGGAAAGAGACGAAGACGGATGGCTTCTTGGGTTATACCCTGAATGGTGAAGGTGCCGCAAATCTCCAAGAATGGTTGGAGGTGAGCATTGGCATCCTCATGAGCTTTGCCACAGAACGGGCTAGCTTGGACCATCGTGATCAGAGCTGGATTCAACTCAAAATTGAGGTTGGCATCGATCACGTCTGGTCCAATCGCTATATTAGCGGCAGAAGGAGCAGAAAATTCACGAATGGCTTTGTTGGCCATCGTGAAGATAGAACGAGATAAGAAAGAAAGAAGTTGAAGAAGATGAAGGAAAAAGATTAGAAGAACTAAAGAAAGAAAGAATGGGGTAAGATGGGATTCGCTAAGCGGGGGCTTGAGCGAAGATAAATTCGACACGGACTCAACCGATACACCGATTGCCTTCCCCGGCAACGGCGCCAGAAATGCTTGTTGGTAGTTCTTAGCTACACCTAGGTTAGGGTAACTAAAGTAGCTATCTACTAATGCCAAGCGGGGTTGTCAGTCCCGACACTAGTAGGAGCTAGCTAGCGAGAATGCAATCTACCAGGAGGAGATTCTGCAAGCGCACAGAACTATCGTAGTAGCACTTCACCTGGGAGTACCAGGTGTCGATTTATTTGATCCCAAGGGAAGGCGGTGGTGTATGAGTTGAGTTAAGGAGGGGATGAGAGTCGAAGAAAAGAGAAAAGGGAAAAGGGGAGAAGAGAGGCTAGAAAGAATATATGGATGGCTAGGTAAGGATGAACTGGATGGCTAAGGTAAGGTGGAATGGATAGGTAGATAGAGGGTAACTAAGGATAACTAACTAACTACTAACTACTAACTACTAACTACTCCTAGATAACTACAAAGCAAGATAACTACGAAGCGAGACAGTTACGAAGCAAGGCAGGCAAAAGACAATAAAGCAACTAAGTTGAGTAAAGTTTTATTCGTATCTTGTCAAGTATCGAGGCGTACTAGCCTTTACCACTTACTTAGGTTGAACGCTAGCACAACGAGCCTTACTGTTAAACTGGGCCAACTACGTGGTGGAATTCAAGGCGCACAGGGCTGTCACCACCTGCTTGCTACCACAGCTATCCGGGGGTCCAGCCGTATCTGAAGGTAAGTCTATAACTAAGCACCACACTTAATTATATTCTAACTATCTCTACCCTAGCTTTGAATAGAGACACCCTTGCGGATGTCAGAGCAAACACTTGACTTAATAAGATAAACACTAAACTAACTAAGCAACCTATTGGCAAAGATCAAACACTAAGCTCACTAGAGATTAACAACTATGGCTAAGTGAATTGATCTGTAGGGTAGCTAGGCACTCAAGCGATCAATCAAGTATACCACTCAATACTGATAAGTAGAATAAAGTAATACTTGAAATGATGAACTAGAATATAGTAAGTGCTTGAGTAACAAGAGCAAAACCTGAACTGGAGATGAAGGAAGACTCTTCCCAGCTCCAAGACCGATCACTCGCACGCCTCTACTCTTGAGCTAACCCTTGAGCAACGCTACCGCGAGGGCGAATATGCCTTGCTCTACTAGCTACCTACTTTCCTAAGCTCTCTGAGCTTCTAACCTAACTCTCACTTGCTTCTCTTGCTTTGCTTCTCTTGGATGGTAATGTGATGGGTGTTGTACTGGTACTGGTATGAATGAAGAGGTGCCTCCAGGGGGGTATTTATAGCCCAAATGAGTGAGGGGGTTTCTTATAGTAGGCAGCCAACCGACCTAGGGTTAGGTCAGGTGGCGGGCGCCACCCCCTAGTGGCGGCCACCAGCTCCCTGGTCGTTGGATGAACTGCCTCTGCTTCAACGGCATCCAAGTGGTTGTCCAAGGCGGTTTGGAGCTCGGTTGCATGTCCTAGCAACTGACATTCAGCCTTGATCCACGCCACTCCTCCCTGAGCCGTCCGATGCCACTGACCTAGTGACCAAGGGCCAGGATTTGGCCTTGGGGGGGTCACACGGATCGGTGACGTGGTAGGGTTGACACTTGGGCCAACCCAAGTGGCGGGCGCTACTTAGAGGTGGCGGGCGCCACCTAGGGGTGGCGGGCGCCACCCCCCTTAGGCCCATTTGGGCCCTGCTGAGTGGGCTTGGCCTCTGGTGGGTCCATATGTCCAAATTTGGTTGAAATCCTGTATTCAAATAGAATTCTATGGACATGTGGAATTTGGTTAGTTTGAAACCTATTTGACTACATTTCATGCCTTTTTGGTGAACTTTAGGGTCAAATGTTGATGGTAAAACAGGTGTTTAAGGACCGTCAACAGTGGGGCGCCGGATTCTTCCATGTCCAGCGTCTCCGACTCCTCTACATCCCGGATCTCGGGGACAGTACTCGAGGGTGCTGCAACCGGCTTCGTTTTTCTATAGCAGACGAGTATCTATGTTGGTACCAGAAACATGCGAGCACTCTAAAAGTAAAGTTCTGTAAGTTACTTTACGAGCTTCAACGCTCGCGGTAGCTTCAAGAGTGGTTTCTTCATTTGTGGGTCGGCAGCTGGAGCTTCTTCAGAGACCGCACCGCTCAAAGTCCCCTGGGCGTTTTCAACATCTGGATCAAACAAAGATATAAGACAAGGATTTATTAAATCCAAACAAAGAAAGAGTACAAGGTACTCAGGTTTCCTCTTACCAGGAGCACCCATATTACAGTGCTTTTCAGCCAATTCTGGTGACAAAAGTACTTTTCGACAAGCATGGCAATTACCAATGCGAGCCTTCTTTGGGACAGATTCCCCGGCTTCTTGAAGTGGAGTCGGCGACCTCTTCCGGCTACTCTGAGCTTTTGGGTCTATGAGCATGACATCAGAGTCAGTTGATTCTGTGTCAAGCCAATCAAGGTCATCAGGAGAGCTTGGGTTGTTCGGAAGGTCCTCACTTCGGATAGGACCTCCTAGAGTTATGCCTCTGCCTTCTTCAGTCGCCGGAGGAAGGGACGGACAATCATTGTTATCTCTCCTCTGGCCCTATAAAAGAAGAAAATTCAGTCAAGTTAGTAGGATATCTACTAAGAATCTCAAAGATAAGACAAATCAATTAGTCACCTGAGGAGGCGGGATGATGGCGGAGAACGTCGTCATCACCGGAACAAGATGTTCTCAGCTCTTGAGTAGTCGGTTCACCCTCCTTAGGATCTCGTGGTCAGCCAGCTGCTCCACATCATGACGACCCAGGTCCTTCGTACCCAGGTACTCGAAGCCAAAGTTGGCTCAATGTTGAAGCGGATGGATGCGGCGCACAATGAAGTCTTGGACGACGGTGTACCCATTCAATCCGCTAAGCTTCAATCAATCTATCATATCAATGTAAGGTTGGACAGCCTCTACCTCAATAGCGGTAATCTTGTCTTTCCATTCCCGGCACTTTTGTGGAGGCCATCCATCATGGCGGCGAAGAGCTGGCGGAGGGTTGGCCATGTAAAACCATCTGGCAGCCCAGTCTCGGACAGAATCTGATAGCTCTACAGTAATATACTATGCGGCTACCTCTAGCCTAAGTTGGATGCTAGCCCCTCCAACTACCTCTACGCTAGCGTCACTAGGTTGACACTTTACCCAGAAAAAGTAGCGAAAGAGAGTAAAGGAAGGGCAGATCCCCAGAAAAGCTTCACACAGATGGGTAAAGATCGCAATATGAAAGCAGACATTGGGAGTGATATGGTTGAGAGTCAAACCATAGTAATGGAGCAACCCCCGCAGAAAGTCAGATGCTGGAAGCCCCAATCCCCGATCCACAAAGGACTTGAACATGACTATCTCTGTCGTATTGTGCGCGGGAGCGCGATGGTCAGTAGGAACCCTCCACGCATCAAGTGGTTGTGCTCGGAGCAGTCCTTGTTGTGCCAAGTAAGCAAGCTCCGTCAGCCTGGTATCCGACATCTTCCATGCCAAGACATCAGTAGGCAGGCAAGGATGGCGCAGCGTCCTAGTGGTGGTGATCCTGGCCTTCTTCTTCTCTGCAGCGGCTTGTTTCTTAGGACCCATGTTGGTGACAAGGGATTTTCTATGCATCAACCGAGGATTGGCTACAGGATTTTTTAACGTCGGAGGCAGTGGCTTGATGAAAGCATGAGGAAATCATAGGCCTAGTGGCGGCTTATTATAGATCTGTTCCGGCAACCGTTCATCTTTTCCAAACGGCGTTATGAAACCGTCCAAAACCCTAACGGCTGAGGGGACATTTCAGATGGCGTCAGAGATTGTGAACAGGCACACCGCAAGCAGCTATACTTCCTTTTTTTCACAAGACACATATAGTACTCGGAGAACAAGACAAAGGACTCGGAAAGTATTCCAAGTACCCGGATCTTATTTATTATTACTCGGGATTACAACGGAGATACATGGAAACATCTTGAGATACAGCAACTACCAGCACAAGTACAATCAGGATGTAAAACGCTACTTTAGTGTAATCAAGGTACAGAGTCTTGATGCCTACCGCACCAAGGACAGGGTTCAGTGAGACGCAGTAAAGCAGACACAGAACCTTGGGTAGACACTATCTTTTCAGTGCATCCCAAGGTGGATCTAAGGCACCGCCCCAGTGCTCAAGGAACTTTGGGGAAGACCATAACCCTCGCTACCTTTAGACAACCTGTGACTCCGAGGTTATCTACGAGTGGCAGTCACAAGAGTTCTTCTAGGCGCACCTCTGTATCCCTCTGCTCGCGACCACTTGGAAACCACCCTGGCGGATGGTCCCTTCGCAAGAGTTCTTCTGGACACCTCATCTACTTTACAAAAGGAGGACACCCGGGGGCTCGGCCATCTCCACTACTAATACTATAATACTCCTGGGACTAAGGGAAGTTATACGCTCAAGAGGATATGAGTTCTTTGCTTCCCAGCCAAGGTATTTATAGGCAGTTCATCTTGGTCAATGGACATTGTTCACGGACAGAAGTGGCCGAAGGGTCCAATAATTCAACCGATGCATTGTTGCACATGTGATGCCTGGCACCAATGATGGGTTTGATTCCCATGCATACATCAAGAGGAAGGCGACAAAGTTTGCAGTTGCAGAACATGACAAAAATCATTAATATGTATAGCTGGAACAGTCGTTGGTCAATTATTGCTGACTTCACAGTAATTTCTATTCAGTGGGGGGTGAAAAGGGATGTTTGATGAAAACATTACCCACCTGAAGTTGGATTCTTATTACCCGGCTGGAGTAAGTAACAAGCCAGTGACATGTTTCAAACTCCTCAAGACCTTTATGCATTACCCAGTCATATTTTTTGAAGACCCCAAGAACCGACTACTAAGCACTCCGAACTCAGGCTCAGGGGCTGCAGGGTATATACCATAAAGGAAATGTTTTTTCTTACCAAAGGATTACTCGGAAAAGGATCAAAAGATCCTCAAAGTTATTATAAATAACAAGAGGCTCGGGGGCTACACCCTATGGGTGCACTTTTTTAGGAAAAAGTGCACGCCATGGAAGTTCTTTACCTACGGAGCACTACAAGATTTCTCAAATCATTACTTGGAGGTTCTCAAAGAGAATCCAAAAGACAACGTTCTGAGGAAATGATGAAGAGCTCGGGGGCTTGACGGACCAGGATGTCAGAGATATCATCAGAAGATGATTACCCCGACTAATCCCGGACGACATGGGAGATCCAAAGACTTGATACGAAGCATACTTGGATTAGGACTCACACTATAACTTAGTCAAGTTCTTAAAGGAAGTCCTATAATTAGAATAGGACTCCTCTGTTGTAACCGACTAGGACTCGGTCTGTGCAATGCTTCACCCGGATATATAAGGGGAAGCAGGCGCAGGCTCCTTTCAATTGAATCTTAATCATAACACAAGGCACATGCCGCACTGGACGTAAGGTATTACGCTATTTAGCGGCCTGAACCAGTATAAATCGCTGATCCCCACCGAACAAATCGTCTGAGATCTCTCAAGACGAGTTGCCGGTTAACAAACACCAACACATATGATAAGCCTGATGAATGCATGACAAAAGATATGAAAATACCAATGCAAACCTAGGCAATGAAAGGAACTAGATGCTAAAAGAAATTGCAAGAATTTAAATCTAGTTACCTAACATGGGAGGGGGAACTTGGGTCCATAGTACCCACTAACATACTTGGCAATGACATGATCCAATGTGATGCACCCCATGATATGCACCCAAAACTTTGCCAAGTCTCCAAATTCCCCGTAGTCAACTTGACTACTCACTTCCCTTTTGGGACCCAAATCTTTTGGTGCTCTTCATGGTTGAGATGATGTCCTTAGGCACCCAAATGCGTTTGGCCCCACTGTTGGATTGCTTGTTTGCTTTGACGGCCACCACATTGTCATTCTTCTTCTTCTTCAAAAGATAAGGTATGGAGGCCATCTTGTTCACCTTGTTGGTGTAGGTGTTGGAGAACTTGCTTATTTGCTTTTTGTTTTTCTCTTTCTTCTTTTTCTCTCCCCCATGATTCACCTTGCACTCATAGGACTTGTGGCCTTCCTTGTGGCAAACATAACAAACCACGGTTTGCTCCTCATCAAGCTTCTTCACTGCCTTGATGGTGTTATCCTGATGAGTTCGGGTTTGCTTTGTCTTCCCTTTTGCTTGAGTCAAGTCCATGGTGAGGCGAGCCACTTCTTGCCTTAGTAGCTTAGTCTCCATTGCAACATCTTATGTACATGTTTCTACAATCACATTCTTAGCACAAGCTTGTTTGCACATGGGTGAGTCTAAATCAAGTAAATCAATGCAAGAAGTAGAGGCATCCTTTTTAGGCATATCAAAGATAGAGTTTATAATTTTAGGTGCCTCGATGGGGTTTGCTCCGATGGTTTCAAGATTAGCAACTTTATTAGTTAGCTCATCTCAATGTTTGCACATAATTTCCATTTTGGCAAGCAAACTTTTGTAAGCATCTTGTGTGCTAGCTAACTTTTCTTTATTTTTTCATTCTTCTTAGCAAGTTGCTCATCATTACTTGTGTTATCATATGTGCTTATACTAGCCTCAAGTTTCTCATTGAAAAAGTTTCATATTGATCAAGCATAGCATTATAGGCTTGTTGAGAACTATCTAATTTCTCTTTTAAGGCATTATTTTTCTTTTGTTGGCTAGTACAAGCTTTAGCATATTTAAGATTATCTTGCACAAATTCATTATAAGAGGGAAGCTCATCATCACTATCACTAGATATAGAGTTTGTGTTAGCTCGTGCCATAAGGCACATACTTGAGGAGTTTGATGATGAGTGCTTGTGGCCACGCCTCTTGTGTTGTGCTTCATCATCACTTGATGAATCATCCCATGTCTTGATGGTGGTGAGGGCTTTGACCTTGCATCCCTTCTTTTACCTGTCCTTGGGTGTGGGCTTTTGTTTTGGACAATCCTCCACAAAGTTCCCTTTCTTGCCACATCTATAGCATCCATTTTTCCTTTGCTCCCTTCTTTGATTGGTGAAAAGGCAACCTTCAATTGTGATGGGCGCACCCTTGACATTGAGCTTGCGGATCATCCTCTTCACTCCTTTCATAAGCTTGATTGTTTCTTCTTCATCTATGGAGGAATCGGATGAGGTGGAGGCTTGATCATCATCACTTGATTCTTCATCTTCATCATCCTCTTCTTCTTCTTCACTTGAGGAGCTTGAGCTTGTGTCAACTTGCTTTTTACCCTTCATCTTTTTGTGCTCATCACATGTGAGAGCAATGCTTTTTTCTTGATGAAGCGGCTTCTTCTTGACCCATCTTACGTGACATCTCAAATGCCACCAATTTGCCAATGACAATGGCTGGGGTCATGGTGCTCAAGTCCTCCATGTTGTGGAGGATGGTGATGATGGTTGCATACTTGTTCTTTGGAAACACGGAGATGATCTTCCTCACAATATCCGCATCACCTAGCTTTGTGATTCATACAGAATTGAGCTCAATGATAATTAGATTCAAATGAGAATACATATCATGAACAAGCTCATTATCATTCATTTTAAAGGAATCATAGCTTGTTTTTGTTAGGTGATGTTTTTGCTCACGTACATTACTTGTACCATCATGGAGCTCATGTAGCTTTAACCAAATTTCATGAGATGTTTGTAAAGTAAAAACTTGGTTAAAGACATCCATGCTAAAGGATTCAAACAAGCAGTTTTTGGCTCTAGCATTAAGATGATTTTATTTTTCATCACCCGCAGTTAGCTTGATGGGATTCTTAGGGGGTCTCATCCCATCGCGGGTGACTCTCCAAACACCTAGATCAACCGCTTCTAGGTAACAAGCCATTCTAGCACTATAGTATGGGAAGTTTGTGTTGTCAAAGTGCGGAGGCCTAGGGGTATCCATCCTAACCACTCTTAGGGGCATCGGTTCGAAGGCGGTGAAGCCAAGAGTCCACAAATGAGCCAACCGGCTCTGATACCAATTGAAAGGACCATGAGCCTAAGAGGGGGGGTGAATTAGGCAACTAAAAACTTTACTCTAACAATGGCCTCTAATTACCACCTAGTCAAAGCCTATGCAAGAAAGTAAACTATCTAATTGTGCAACTATGGTTTTGCTAGGTGTGTAGCTATCTCTACCGCCAAAGAGTTATGCGACCTAAGTTCCAATCCTATCAACTAGCCTATCAACTAATCTAGGAAAGGTAAAGTACATAAATAAGGTAGCAAAGTAAATGTGGAAGCTAAAGAGCAAGGTATAAATGCAAACTCCGGTCAACGACTCCGGTATTTTTACCGAGGTATCGAGAAGCACGCAAGCTTCCCCTAGTCCTCATTGGTGCCTGTTGATGGTCCTTAAACACCTGTTTTACCATCAACATTTTACCCTAAAGTCCACCGAAAAGGCATAAAATGTAGTCAAATAGGTTTCAAACTAACCAAATTTCACATGTCCATAGATTTTTATTTGAATGCAGGAATTTGAAACAAATTTGGACATTTGAACCACCAGAGGCCAAACCCACTCAGTAGGGCCCAATTGGGCCTTAGGGGGGTGGCACCTGCCACCCCTAGGTGGCGCCCGCCACTAGGGTTTGGCCCAGAATCCCCCTGCCACGTCACTGATCCATGTGAGCACCCCAAGGCCAAATCTTGGCCCTTGGTCACTAGGTCGGTTTGATCGGAGGGCTACGGAGGGGAGTGGGGTGGATCATGACCTAAGTCGGTTGCTAGGACATGCAACCGACCTCCAAACCGCCTTGGACAACCACCTGGAGGCCGTAGGATCAGTGATGATGCATCCAACGGCCAGGGGACTGGCGGCTGCCAGTAGGGGTGGCGCCCACCACCTGACCTAACCCTAGGTCGGTTGGCTGCCCCCTATAAGTACCCCCCTCACTCCACAAGGCTATAAATACCCCCCTGGTGGCAACACTTCATTTGTACCATCCAGAACCATCATATACCACACCAAGAAGCAACACAAGCAAGTGAGAGTTAGGTTAGAAGCTCAGAAAGCTTAGGCAAGTAGGTAGCTAGTAGAGCAAGGCATCTTTGCCATCGTGGAAGCACTGCTCAAGGCTTAGCTCAAGAGTAGAGGCGTGCGAGTGATCGGTCCTAGAGCAAGGAAGAGTCTTCCTTCATCTCCAGTTCAGGTTTTGCTCTTGTTGCTCAAGCACTTTACTATATTCTATTTCATCATTTCAAGTATTACTTATTTCTACTTATCAGTATTGAGTGGTATACTTGATTGATTGCTTGAGTGCCTAGCTATACTACAGATCAATTCAATTAGCCATAGTAGTTAATCTCTAGTGAGCTTAGTGTTTGATCTTTGCCAATAGGTTGCTTAGTTAGTTTAGTGTTTATCTTATTAAGTCAAGTATTTGCTCTGACGTTCGCAAGGGTGTCTATATTCAAAGCTAGGATAGAGATAGTTAGAATATAGTTAAGTGTGGTGCTTAGTTATAGACTTACCATCAGATACGGCTGGACGCCCGGATAGCTGTGGTAGCAAACAGGTGGTGACAGCCCTGTGCGCCTTGAATTCCACCACGTAGTTGGCCCAGTTTAACAGTAAGGCTCGTTGTGCTAGCGTTCAACCTATGTAAGTGGTAAAGGCTAGTACGCCTCGATACTTGACAAGATAGGAATAAAACTTTACTCAACTTAGTTGCTTTATTGTCTTTTGCCTGCCTTGCTTCGTAACTATCTTGCTTCGCATTTATCTTGCTCTGTGGTTATCTAGGAGTAGTTATTAGTTAGGTATCTTAGTTATCCTTTAGTTACCCCTTAACTACCTATCCATCCACCTTACCTTCGCCATCCATTTCATCCTTACCTATCCACTCATATATTCTTTCTAGCCTCTCTTCTCCCCTTTTCCCTTTTCTCTTTTCTTCGACTCTCATCCCCTCCTTGAATCAACTCATACACCACGCTAGCCTTCCCTTGGGATCAAATAAATCAACACCTGGTACTCCCAGGCGAAGTGCTACTACGATAGTTCTGTGCGCTTGCAGAATCTCCTCTTGGTAGATTGCAATCTCTCTAGCTAGCTCCTACTAGTGTCGGGATTGACAACCCCGCTTGGCATTAGTAGATAGCTGCTTTAGCTTCACTCCTTTAGGTATAGTGACCGGACTTGCTACAAGCACTTCTGACACAGTTGCCTAGGATAGATTCCATCGTCTACTCCTAGTAACGACGTTGGCTAGTGTCAACAAGCATTTCTGGGCCATTACCGGGGATAGTTGCCTAGCTCTATCTTTAGTGAAGTTAAGAACTACCAACAAGCATGTCTGGCGCCGTTGCCGGGGAAGACAATCGGTGTATCGGTTGAGTCCGTGTCAAATTTATCTTCGCATAAGCTCCCGCTTAGCGAATCCCATCTTACCCCATTCTTTCTTTCCTTAGTCCTTCTTATCTTTTTCCTTCATCTTCTTCAACTTCTTTCTTTCTTATCTCGTTCTATCTTCACGATGGCCAATAAGACCATTCATGAGTTTTTTGCTCCTTCTGCCGCTAATGTAGCGATAGGACCAGACGTGATTGATGCCAACCTCAATTTTGAGTTGAAACCGGCTCTGATCACGATGGTCCAAGCTAGCCCATTCTGTGGCAAAGCTCATAAGGATGCCAATGCTCACCTCCAACAATTCTTGGAGATTTGCGGCACCTTCACCATTAAGGGGATAACCCAAGAAGCCATCCGTCTTCGTCTCTTTCCTTTCTCTTTGCTAGGAAAAGTGAAGCAATGGTTCTATACCGATCGCAACGCTGTAGACACATGGGACAAGTATTCTAGTGCTTTTCTCGCCAAATTCTTTCCGATGGGCAAGATGAATGCTCTGTGCAACAAAATCTCCAGCTTTACGCAACAAGCCGAGGAATCTATTCCCGAGGCTTGGGAGAGGTTGCAAGAGTATGTCGCTGCTTGTCCGCACCATGGTATGGAGGACTGGCTATTGATCCAGAACTTCTACCATGGCTTAACCCCACTCTCTAGAAGCCATTTGGATGCCGCCGCCGGCAGTGCATTCTTTTCTCTGAATGTTGCAGATGCTAAGACTCTCATAGAGAAGATGGTGTCGAATCATGGAATGACGAGAGACTGCAGCCCCGTAAGCGAGGTATACATTCCCTCAAGGAGGCCGACATGATCGTGGCCAAGATGGACCTGCTGGTAAAGAAGCTGGACAGCTGTGAGAAGATGAACCAACAAGAGAGTGTCCAATCTCTGGAATCCTACATGACTTGTGAAGTCTGTAGAGAAACCAGACATTCTGGAAGCCACTGCCCCGAGCTACATGAAGATTTGAACTTCATCAACAACAATAATGGTTTCCGTCAACAGAATCAAGGATGGAATCGGCCTGCAAACTCTCAAGGTAACAATTCATTCCCCCGCTCTAATTTTCATAATTCTGATGATTTCTCATTCTTAAATAATCTTGTCTACTCTCAAGGTAGAACTACTGAATTTTTGAATAAGAAATTAATGTCGAATGATAAAACCCTTGAGAATATAAATGCTAAATTGGAATATTTCTCATCTGCTCTGAAAAATCAATTAAGCTTTAATAAGATGTTAGAAACCCAATTAGCTCAACTTGCTGCTATCATACCATCTTTTAAAACTGGCAAAATTCCTGCTAAACCTGACATGGAAACTGCAAATATGGTTGAAATAAAACATTTTAACTATTATGAAGATCAAACCATGACTGTTAAAAAGGGTGATCCTGGTAGTCCCATAATTAGATGCTCAATCTTTGGTGAAGTCTTTAAAAATGCCATGTGTGATTTAGGATCGAGTGTGAACATTTTATCTAAAGATTTCTATGAAAACTCGTTGTTTCCACCCATGTCATCCACATGTGCCTATGTTGTGCTAGCTGATCAATCCACTTGCTATGTAGAAGGAATAGCTAATGATTTACCTGTTCATATTAGAGGTTCATATGTTCCTGCTGATTTCATAATACTAGATATGGGAAATAGGAAAGATGTGCCTCTAATCTTAGGTAGACCCTTCTTGAACACTGTTGATGCCTGCATATATGTGGGAAGCGGTAAAATTCAAATGACATTAGGAGGGAGGAAGGAAATATTCTCTTTTTCCCGTGGTCCCGCATATGCCGCTAACATGCAGGAAGCAAAACCTGTTCGTACCAAGAAGAGGCGCCCAAGAACAAGGTGGAGCAGAAAGAAAGAACCACCTCCTCCTGAGTTGTGTAATTCACATAACAAGGGAGAGGTGCCAAAAGAAGAAGAACCCGATGGAGTACTAAGAGAAGAAGTGCCCAAGGAATAAGATCCACCCGATAAGGATGAAATCACATGGACCTAAGCTATGGTTTTACTTTTAATTTTTTCCCTTCAAATTTCCCTTTTTTCGAATAAATAACATATGTCATGCATGAAACTAAAAAAATATCACCATTTATCATTAGTTATATGCATAGGTATATGTTAACTTAGCTAGTATAATAAAATAGGATAGTTTCCCTTTTCACAACATTAGATAGTTTCCCTTTTAATAAAATGAGAACAAGAGCTCCGACTGAGAAGAAGAAGATCTTTCACCATGCAAGACGCCAGCTTGGGGGAGACTCCCGCTCCGATAAGGTATGTCTCAAAGCCTACACTTTACATTCAGTTCTTAAATTCTATATCTTTTGAATGTCACATGCTTGCCTAAATAACCACTCCATGATTAAAATTGATAAAATATGCTTAAACAAGTTGAAACCTGAATAAGATTTGAAATATGTCATGCAAATGCTATTGTTAT
Source organism: Coix lacryma-jobi var. lacryma-jobi (assembly GCA_009763385.1). NCBI lineage: Eukaryota > Viridiplantae > Streptophyta > Magnoliopsida > Poales > Poaceae > Coix > Coix lacryma-jobi. Next base: position 74,088,349 of record CM019826.1, read on the forward strand.
GGTTTGAATGACTGGTCTTATCTAAGTTGTAGCTTTTGTGGGTTGCACATGCTTTAACTGAAATCATGCTTAGTGAATAAAGTTAGTAAGAAATGGAGTAATTCTTTAAACTTGGTAAGGTGAAATTAGGACCTAATCTGGAGGATTTCTTTTAAAAATTATGAAAACCTTGCTAAAAGTTCCTCCTAGATCTTATCCCATCCCACCACCAGCCAAATATTTGTTAGTCATTAGTCAAAACCACGAAGAGCTTTGTCTGTGTTGAGCTTTGTTAGACCTCATAGATCTTAGTAGAGAAGCTTATCATATCTTTTGAATCAAGATTCACACACACCCACCATAAATTGCCTACTCTCCACTTTGGAAGTTTGCAACCACCAAATAAATTGCTTATTCTCTACACCGGAGATATGCAAAACCTTGCCAAACATCCCATTGCTAGCCTTATGCTATTCCTACACTGGGAATAAGCATTTCTCCCTCTTCCCCCTTTTTCATTTCTGAAATCCTTTCCTACAGATGTCTGGGGAAATCTAGAGCTAAAAAAAGAGAAAGAGAGAGAAAAATGAGCAAAGTAGCTCAACAAAGGATTATGTCCTGAAAAAAATGAGCAAAGTAGCTCAAAAGAGGACTATGTCCTAAGAAAATGTGAGGACACATCTTTTGTCTACTCACTATGTATCCAAAAAAAAGAGAGAGTGAATTATCATTAGCTCTAGACCCCAGAAATTAACTAGGAAGGATTTGAAATACCCTCTATACACTTCCACATAACCACACATGCACATCTTATCAATTTTTATGATTTGCTGCTCCTTATGATCTGAGTGTCTAGCTTAGCAATAAACATCAGGCAATTTGCTCATGATTCATAGCCTACCTATAACTCCACATATCATTCTTTAGAAATAGGAGAGGCTACATTTTGGCCTAAGTGAGGATTTAAACACCATTGAGTGATTGAGTGAATCTTGGAGGACTTAAGCAAGTTGTTATCTTTTGAAAACTTTGAAAAACCTTCAGACAGAATCCTAGTTAAACCTAAGCGAGATAAAAGTTTCCTATCTACTACTTTATTTCACTCTTGCATGTTTAAAGTGAAAAGCTATAAGCCCCACATTGCTATGATTAATGATATATGCTAAGTTATTTCTCACTATACAATATGCACTTGCAGACTTCCTAAGTTGCTATCCATTTCATGCTCAATGCTTAAACCGCATTGTTGCTCGAGGACGAGCAACAGGTTAGCTTGGGGGAGCTTGTTGATGGTCCTTAAACACCTGTTTTACCATCAACATTTTACCCTAAAGTCCACCGAAAAGGCATGAAATGTAGTCAAATAGGTTTCAAACTAACCAAATTCCACATGTCCATAGATTTTTATTTGAATGCAGGAATTTTGACCAAATTTGGACATTTGAACCACCAGAGGCCAAACCCACTCAGCAGGGCCCAATTGGGCCTTAGAGGGGTGGCGCCCACCACCCTGTTGGTATTTCTTAGCGTCGCTACTAAGAATAGAGTTTTAATCTATCCTCTGCAACGGCGCCAGAAACGCTTGTTAACACTTCTTAACGCAACCACTAGAACTAGACTATGGAGCCTAACCCCAGCAACGGCGCTAGAAGTGTCTTGGTGGTAAAACTATTGACTATTGGATAGTTCCGCAAGCGCACAGAAAATACCGATGTAGCACTTCACCCGGGAGTATTCCGAGGTATCGTTATTTATTTTATACCGAAGGAAAGCAAGCTAGGAAAGATGTAGAGAGAGGAAAGATAGATCCTTTAGTCTTACTATAATCTATTATCAATTAGAGAAGCAAAGGGGTTAGTGGATATAAGGGAGGATAGATAGATAAGATAAATAAGTTAAGCAAAGAGTAAATGATATGAAAGATAACTTTAGTAGAGTTAGCTAGGTGGGAGGACAACGAGTGAGTATAAAGTACTCCTATGTTTCTACCTTTACTCCTATGAACTAATCCTAATTGAATAGATGACTTAACTAGATTGACGCCTTGCTACTTGTGTGAGAGGGATAAACGAGAGAGTAAAGCGATAGAAGGTTGTTCACCTAACCCAGTACTCAAGCGGATATTTGGCTTATGGACGCCTTACCTTTTAAGAACTATCCTGAGTTCACGTGAGGGGAACTAGGTAGCCAGGCAAAATCTGTCACCTTTTTCCCATGCGCCCCTATTGTCCATGCAAGCCAGCGGTAGTCAAAGATAAGATGAAGTATGAGCACCACGCTCACACTTATCTACACCTTTAGCTATCGATCAAAATAGCTAAAGCCCCTATCCTAAGATAGGACGATGACGCACACACAAGAAGCTATTTAAAGGAAATCAATCTAACTAAGACAACTATAGAACTAAGATAAGCACACAACAAGACTATATAAATATAGACTTGTACTAAGTAAATACTTAAATAAATATTTGGAAAGTAAATACTTAAGTAAATGCAAAGTAAAGTAAAGAAAGAATAATATATTAAATAAATAAAGTCTTACAAAAGAAGAAAGATACAAGGGCTATACCAGACTCCCAGAAGACGACTCCGGAGACCCGAGCTTCACCCGACTCGACTCTAACTCCCACTCTAGACTAACTACTACTACTCTTGCTTGATCTCCCTTGAGAGTGGAGATGTGTGAGATATCTTGGGGTGTGTAGAATGAGAGGGTGAAGGCCTCTATTTATAGTGGAGGTGGAGTAGGGGCTACTCCGGCGCCACGTCAGCGATCCGTGTGCTCATCCTCTCTTCACCCTTGGATCCACCGTCATAGCAACCGACCTTGATGAATGGCTTGGATATTCTTCACGTGTCAAACATGCACTTTGCCACCGACTTGGATGAGGGTCACCATGGGGTCGGCCGACCCCTGTCTCTGACATGTGGGCCCGGGGTACATCTTCTAGAAGGTGCTGATGTCACCCTGATGAATAGTGTTGCTGGGTCCCACCAAGGGGGGATCGGCCGACCCCCCTATGACAGGGTTGGCCCACCTTCTTCTCTCCCTTGGTGACCCCACATGTCATGGAGCAAGTCTTGTGAAGTTGGTTGCATTTGGTTTTCGGTGTGGACCCATGAATCCATGTGCTTCTCATCTTGCACCATTGAGCAAAAGCACATGCTTCATCCAATGGTTGATATTGGCTTGAACATGCTTCTCTTGGATCATGCCATGTCACCATGGCTGAGGTGGCCCAAAGGTGGGGTCGCCCGACCCCCTTGGTGGGCCCACCTGGCCTCATTTTGTTCATTTTGCCATCTCCTACAAGTTCACAAGCTAAGAGTACAAGTGGAACATATTAGTGATAAATATGCTCATGATATGTTATTCTTCCTTGAAACCGAGGCCTGTTGAGGGTATTTTGATAAGGTAAAACATGCTATAACTTCCGTCAACAAGATCCCCCAAGCTTAACCTTTGCTCGTCCCGAGCAAACAATCAAACTTGGCCTCGGTGGATCAGTATTGTTACTATGCATCACATTTCAAGAGTACCATGTTCACAACAAAGTTCTTCTCTTTGAATGGAAAAATTAGCTATGTAAATCACCCATATTTTCCTAGTACACTATGGGGCTTATGGCTTTTCCTTTGTCTTAGGTGGTTGAAAGATAGAACTGTTTGACTTGAGCACTAACTTTCTTGTTTTTAGCAAGTTCCATACCAGAGGTTTTGCAATATTTTTCAAAAGAAAGACTTAATGTTCCTCATATGGTTCTCTCATGTCGCTCAAATGGTGTATGATTCCTCACCAAGGCATATGATAAGTGTTGCCTTCTTTACTTCATCCTACTTCTAAACAGGCTTATGTGTAGCTCAAGGTAGAGATGAAAGAAGATGGCATACTTACTTGCATTTTGTTGCGAAGTCAAAACTCGGATCCTTGAAGAGAAGTGTCATACTCCCAGATCAAGATGTGCAAGTGTGTGGTGTATGGTGGACTAGATTGCTTCTTTATTTGATAAGATCTATCCCTCTATATTTTTTTTCTTTTTCTCTCTTTTCTAATGAGACATGGCTAGCATTTTTTTTCATGGACTTTCACTTGTCCATCTTTTTTTTTCATCTTTATTTTGCCTAGCCTTTTGAGTCTCATCTACTAAATAATTGAGAGAGATTTCCTAATACTTGGAGTATGAAGCAACCTATTTGGTGGAAATGAAAGGCATGTTTTTGCGTACTTCCAGTGTAGAAGCAGCATGTATATGAGGTGTGTACGTGATCTTGATCTTAGGAGCATGAAAAGTCTCTTAACAAGGGTTAACAAGACTTGACAACACTCAATACAAAGCAAATAGCCTATGTAGAAGGTTTGTAAACATGTAAAACATATATGACTATGGTAGGAATTTATCACCATTGACAAACAATTAAGATTTTGATCATTTTAAGAATAAATTCTCCGGTGATCTATCATGCTTAGAACAATATTATAGCAGCTCTTGTCTCACTATATCATGTCTCACAACAACATAGACTTAGTTCTAGCACTTGCAACCCACAAAGTTTTTAGGTTCATGATGGTTGAAATGAGCTAAGTGATCCATACTTAGAGAAATACCAAGTTGTAAACTAGGCACTAGAGAAACATTAGCAAGGCAACTAGTCATCATTTCCATGGGGAAGATAGACATATATGAGACATATGTGTTAAGGGGAATACTAAGCAAATATTTTTGGTTTTTTTTTAAAAATGCAATGAGAAAACTAATTGAAACGTAAATAACTTAAGATACAGGACTTACCTTGGTGGGGGAGAGGATCTCCCCCAAGCTTGGTTCTTGCCTACTGTGGTGGTGGATAATGCTTGTACCACCCGGCCCAACGTCGTGCTTCTTATTCTTGAATGGACCGCAGGAGTTGGGCGTTTTGTTGTGCAAGAAGCAATGTTGCCTCTTGTTCGATGTTCATCGCACCCATGTTGTCTATGAGCTCATCCATCGGCGTCCTTTGATGTTGCCTTCCTCTACCCCGTGGGCGAGGAGTGTCTTGAGAGCGAGGGGTGTCCTGTGAGCGAGGAGGCCTCCCCAAGGACCCTGAAATGTCCAAAGAGGCTGCCTCATCTCCCTCCTCAACTTCTTCAGCCTGATGTGAAGGTCTGCCTTGTTCCATTCAAGTAGCACGGGACGCTCTCCTTGTCCTCCATCTAGTACCTGCAACTTTTGGGGCTCTTTCCTCGGGGTCCAAATCAAAGGTTAGCATACGAAGCGCATAAAATCGAAGTCCCTCACAAGGGAGAGTGATTTCGACTGTATGGCCTGGATAAATAATTATTAGTTCACCCTTGGGACCCCTTTTTAGTACATTGCAACCAATAAATACACTTTCTTCCACAACATCTCTCACAGTTTCAATGTACTCAAAAGTTTGGGATTCTAGTGCACCCAAAGCTTCGGCTATGTGTGTGATGAATGATGTGAAGTATATGGGTTTCCTAGGCTTTATGTAGCTAAGCCAATAGTTCACTAGCATTTTAACAGGTGAAACTTTAACCTTGCTAACCATGGCATAAAGTAGTTTCAGCTCATCATCACTTACCAAAGCTCCTCTCATGAGCACTAGCATGGTGAGGTTCCTGGGAAGAACTCTCACCCTTGTTGGACTTTTTTGAAACGGGAGGCAAGCAACTTCTTCATCTTACTACAAGATAAGCTACCAAGCTTCTACCACTAGTATGAAATAGGGACTATTTTTGGGTTTTTGGTTTTTGGATGGCTACTACTAAGCTAAGCTTGAGAATGAACTTGCAACTAAGGAGGGAAAGGAAGAACTTGTGAGCTCGAGATGGTTCTGGTGGTTTTGGTGTGGAGTTGAGCTCACAATGCAAGGGTATATATAGGGGGAGAAGGGCATCTTGATGTCTCCCACAACATGGATCGGCCGACCCCCCTTCTTGGCACTTTCAAATTTGCTTTTGCTTTAGCTAGGGGACATGTCTAAAGTGAGAAAACATCTTTTCAGGATTGGCCAACACATGGGTCGGCCGACCCCCCTACGTGTCCCCTCAACCTTTAAACTTTGTGTCATCGTGTGTCTAGCAAAGATGTAGCTATGTTTGCTCCAAAGTTGACACAAATTTCAGAGATTCCCTTGCTTAGTGTTTGGTGAAAGAGAAAAAATGAATGGCCAAAGTGGAGACATGTCTAAAGTGATTCCCATGGACCATGAGAGCACTAAGACATGTCTTTGGCTGGTTGTTGTGGTCCCCATGAGCATCCAACATAAAGAGGAACATCTCATGCTTAAAGAGTAAAGCAAAGGACCATTTCTTTTCAGATGTTGGCTTTGTTGATATGCATGATGTTTATGAGCATGCTGAGTGGAATGCAGCAGGTTGCAGGAGGGTACCATGGTGGGATCGGCCGATCCCTCCTTGGATGCTCCTTAAGCACCAAAGTGTTGTGTCAAACTCAGGGTACTAAGCCAAGATAGAGCATGTGCTAGTGGGCCCACTGGTGGGGTCGGCCGACCCCACCTTGGGTTGGTTCCCATGGCATCAGTTTATTGCAAGGAAGGAGAAACGTGTTACTAGCATGGAAATTTATTTTTTCGAAATGAAATATGCAGAATTAACTAAGTATGCAATTGAATGCAAAAAAATTGAGATGCATAAAAAATTAAATATGAGATAACTACTGATTTACCTTATCAGCGAGGGCTCCATGTTTTAGGTCCGTAGAGCAGGACCTCTCCATCATGTCATTCATTGGGTGCTTCGGTCGGTCCCGGAGATGGAGACCGTGGTTGCACCTCGTCGGTGAGTTCTTCTTTTACTTTCCCTTGTTGGCCGACTCGCTCTTTTTCTTGTTCCTACGGCGTGGGTGACGATGACGATGTTTGTTGTCTCGAGGTTCTTTGTTCTTCACCTGCATGTTAGCTTTATAACCGTTGAATGGACACTTTACCTTATATTCCGGGAATTGGAGGTGAAGTTGGCGGATCCCACGTAGATGGGCGTTAACGGCGTTGAACCGGCGCTTCCCAGGATGATCGCGACGTCTAGATTGGATCCCATGTCCAATATAAGGAAATCGACGGGGACGTAGCTGTTTTGGACTTTGATGAGAATGTCCGTTGCTAGTCCCTCGGGGAACCGTAGCGTCTGATCGGCCAGCTGCAAATGAACAAATGTGGGGAGCAAAGGTCCCCCTAGTAAGTTATCATATGTTACCTTGGACATGATGTTGACACTCGATCCATGGTCATAGAAGGCGTCGTGGAAGACTTGTGGTCCGATCTGGCAGGTGATGGTCGGCAGGCCTAGATCTTCCTTCTGGGTGATGAAGGGTGGATCAAGTAGATAACCCCAGTTTGACCGGAGCGGAGGCTTACCGTACCTCGTAGTGACTAATTTAACACCCTCTATTGGATCCTCAGGTTTCCCTGGGATCTTACCTTGCTCGTAGGATGGGACAGCTGCTGCTAGTTGAGCTAATTGTGTTTCTAGCATTTTGTTAAAACTCAATTGATTTTTCATGGCAGAATTAAAGCTATCCAGTTTCTCATTTATATTTTCAAGAATCTTATCATTAGCCATCATCTTTTTATTAATATTATCATTTATTTTAGACTGGCCTAAGACAAGATCTCTTAAAGAAGGTTGGTTATTATAAGAATTATTGAAATTATTGCTATAACTGTTACCTTGATTTTGGTAGAAGGGGCGCGAGTTCCATCCTTGTTGTTGTTGTTGGGGCCGGTACCCGTTGTTGTTGGCGTTGTTGATGAAGCTCACTTCCTCCTTTGTCTCGGGACAATTATTTCCCAAATGGTCATTGCCTCCGCATACCTCGCACCATTGGTCGGCTTTGACGGCTCGTGCGGTTGCATAAGGTTGAACGACCTCTTGTTCCCTCTTTGAACTTTCTTCTAGTTTCTTCATCAGGAGGTCCATCTTCGCGCAGAGCATGTCCACCTCATTGAGAGCATGAACACCTCTCTTCTTCGACTAAAGACGTTCCTCATTCCAACCTTGGTTGGTTACCATCTTCTCTATGAGGTCCTTGGCATCTCTCACATTGTGTTGTAAGAATGCCCGTCCAGCGACTGCATCTAGGTGACTACGGGCCATACCAGTCAGGCCATGGTAGAAACCTTGCATGATAAGCCACTCCTCTATCCCATGATGAGGACAGGCGCGAATGTACTCTTGTAGACGTTCCCATGCTTCAGGAATCATCTCATCAGCTTGTTGCTGGAAGCTAGAAATCTTTCTACGAAGGGCGCTAGTCTTGCCCATCGGGAAGAACTTCTTGAGAAACGCATTGGCACACTCCTCCCAAGTGTTGGCTTCACTCTTGTTGGCGTAGAACCATTGCTTCACCTTTCCCAATAACGAGAACGGGAAAAGACGAAGACGGATGGCGTCTGTAGACACATTCTTCATAGTGAAGTTACCACATACCTCCAAGAAGTGTTGGAGATGGGCGTTGGCATCCTCATGCGGCTTCCCACAGAATGGATTGGCTTGCACCATGTTGATGAGAGCCGCCTTGAGCTCGAAAGTCGCATCCCCCAAGTTAAGCTGCGGACCCGTGGTGACATTGTCGGCCGACGGCGCAGAGTATTCAGAGATGGTCTTTTGGGCCATGGCTTCTCTTCTAGCTGGTGCAGAAACTTCCTCCTCGAACGGATTCAGGTTCGAGATGAACCTCTGAGGTGGAACTTGACGAAGTCTAGTCCTCCTCAACAACTGCTTGGGATTTTCAACGAAGTTTGACGATAGTTGGAAACCTCTCATACACCTACTAGTTTCACGATAATGGAAAGAAACTAGACAGGTGAGGGGTTAGCCCCTATACCAATTGATAACTGATAAATAGCAGACTCCGGATTCACTCTCTCTAAACTCCTAGGCGGTTGCTTTCCCTGGCAACGGCACCAGAAATGCTTGTTGGTATTTCTTAGCGTCGCTACTAAGAATAGAGTTTTAATCTACCCCCGGCAACGGCGCCAGAAACGCTTGTTAACACTTCTTAACGCAACCACTAGAACTAGACTATGGAGCCTAACCCCAGCAACGGTGCTCTAGAAGTGTCTTGGTGGTAAACTATTGACTATTGGATAGTTCCGCAAGCGCGCACAGAAAATACCGATGTAGCACTTCACCCGGGAGTATTCCAAGGTACCGTTATTTATTTTATCCCAAAGGAAAGCAAGCTAGGAAAGATGTAGAGAGAGGAAAGATAGATCCTTTATTCTTACTATAATCTATTATCAATTAGAGAAGCAAAGGGGTAAGTGGATATAAGGGAGGATAGATAGATAAGATAAATAAGTTAAGCAAAGAGTAAATGATATGAAAGATGACTTTAGTAGAGTTAGCTAGGTGGGAGGACAACGAGTGAGTATAAAGTACTCCTATGTTTCTACCTTTACTCCTATGAACTAATCCTAATTGAATAGATGACTTAACTAGATTGACGCCTTGCTACTTGTGTGAGAGGGATAAACGAGAGACTAAAGCGATAGAAGGTTGTTCACCTAACCCAGTACTCAAGCGGATATTTGGATTATGGACGCCTTACCTTTTAAGAACTAGCCTGAGTTCACGTGAGGGGATCTAGGTAGCCAGGCAAAATCTGTCACCTTTTGCCCATGCGCCCCTACTGTCCGTGCAAGCCAGCGGTAGTCAAAGATAAGATGAAGTATGAGCACCACGCTCATACTTATCTACACCTTTAGCTATCGATCAAAATAGCTAAAGCCCCTATCCTAAGATAGGACGATGATGCACACACAAGAAGCTATTAACAACATAACAATCAACTAAGACAACTATAGAACTAAGATAAGCACACAACAAGACTATATAAATATAGACTTGTACTAAGTAAATACTTAAATAAATACTTGGAAAGTAATACTTAAGTAAATGCAAAGTAAAGTAAAGAAAGAATAATATATTAAATAAATAAAGTCTTACAAAAGAAGAAAGATACAAGGGCTATACCAGACTCCCAGAAGACGACTCCAGAGACCCGAGCTTCACCCGACTTGACTCTAACTCCCACTCTAGACTAACTACTACTACTCTTGCTTGATCTCCCTTGAGAGTGGAGATGTGTGACATATCTTGGGGTGTGTAGAATGAGAGGGTGAAGGCCTCTATTTATAGTGGAGGTGGAGTAGGGGCTACTCCGGCGCCACGTCAACGATCCGTGTGCTCATCCTCTCTTCACCCTTGGATCCACCGTCATAGCATCCGACCTTGATGAATGGCTTGGATATTCTTCACGTGTCAAACATGCACTTTGCCACCGACTTTGATGAGTGTCACCATGGGGTCGGCCGACCCCTGTCTCTAACATGTGGGCCCAGGGTACATCTTCTAGAAGGTGCTGATGTCACCCTGATGAATAGTGCTACTGGGTCCCACCAAGGGGGATCGGCCGACCCCCCTATGACAGGGTTGGCCCACCTTCTTCTCTCCCTTGGTGACCCCACATGTCATGGAGCAAGTCTTGTGAAGTTGGTTGCATTTGGTTTTCGGTGTGGACCCATGAATCCATGTGCTTCTCATCTTGCACCATTGAGCAAAAGCACATGCTTGATCCAATGGTTGATATTGGCTTGAACATGCTTCTCTTGGATCATGCCATGTCACCATGGCCGAGGTGGCCCAAAGGTGGGGTCGCCCGACCCCGTTGGTGGGCCCACCTGGCCTCATTTTGTTCATTTTGCCATCTCCTACAAGTTCACAAGCTAAGAGTACAAGTGGAACTTATTAGTGATAAATATGCTCATGATATGCTATTCTTCCTTGAAACCGAGGCCTGTTGACGGTATTTTGATAAGGTAAAACATGCTATAACTTCCGTCAACACACCCCTAGGTGGTGCCCGCCACTAGGGTTTGGCGCAGAATCCCCCCAGCCACGTCACTGATCCATGTGACCACCCCAAGGCCAAATCTTGGCCCTTGGTCACTAGGTCGGTTTGATCGGAGGGCTACAGAGGGGAGTGGCATGGATCATGACCTAAGTCGGTTGCTAGGACATGCAACCGACCTCCAAACTGCCTTGGACAACCACCTGGAGGCCGTAGGATCAGTGATGATGCATCCAACGGCTAAGGGACTAGCGGCCGCCAGTAGGGGGTGGCGCCCGCCACCTGACCTAACCCTAGGTCAGTCTGCTGCCCCTATAAGTACCCCCCTCACTCCACAAGGCTATAAATACCCCCTGGTGGCAACACTTCATTTGTACCATCCAGTACCATCATATACCACACCAAGAAGCAACACAAGCAAGTGAGAGTTAGGTTAGAAGCTCAGAGATCTTAGGCAAGTAGGTAGCTAGTAGAGCAAGGCATCTTTGCCCTCGCGGAAGCGCTGCTCAAGGCTTAGCTCAAGAGTAGAGGCATGCGAGTGATCGGTCCTGGAGCAAGGAAGATGAAGGACCGAGAAGCTACCCGAAAGCGACCAGAGGGGGGGTGAATGGGAGCTTCAAAAATTTCCTTTCGGAAACTAGATGCCACTGTCCCAAGATCAACCCCAAAAGCGAAACCTAGAGCTTGCTAATGTCCACGACCCTAGATGTAGGGTGGATGCTTCCTAGAAGCACAGCGGGACACTAGACAACCCTAGAAAGCCAACCCAAAAGACGGAACTCAAATCCGATCAAGAACGAACGAACCGCGAACGAAGACGCGCGAAACTGCAGCGACCAGACTCTGGCCTGCGTCGGTCAGCAGGGACCGGACGCGTCCGGTCGTCAGAAAACAGCTCTGGGAGCTCTCTGTTCGCGACCGGACGCACGGAGCTCAAGCGTCCGGTCGTTCACTGAGCGTCCGGTCAGATGAGACAATGACACGGGAACATGGGAAGCAGCGTAGCGTCCGGTCGAAATGCAAACAGAGCGTCCGGTCGAGAGCGTCCGGTCAGTACGCAGAAAAGCTTGGCGCCGTGCTCAACGACCGGACTCTGAAAGCGTGCGTCCGGTCAGCCCGACAGAGCGTCCGGTCACCCCGCGACTGCACTGAAACTCCGGCGATTCAACCCGATCTCCTCCGAATCAAGTGCTCTAGGCTTGGGATTCGATCTGAGGAGTCACAAGGAGGTTAGTGAGCTATCTCTAAGAGATCATGGCTCGAACCTAACTCCAAATCGGTGAATCGAAGGAATTCGGGGAAAGAAGAAAAAGAGACCCGAAACTAAAACTTGATCGATCTCCTAGACCGTGAGGTTAGAGATGATTTCTTTCGGTGGAAAGAAGTGCCTCACGATCTAGAGCAACTCAGTTCAAACGGAATCGTGAAAGATGAACCGAGCACAAAGATCAAGCGACGGGAAAACTCAAGCACAAAGCAATCCGCGAAGAACATGATGAACATGAAATCAAAACGCGAATTGACACCAAGAGATGGGATCCAAGGTGAGGATACGGCCTCACTTCCTCGAATCAACAGTACACAGAGTGGAGTCTCTCTGCGGATCTCAACTAGCTAAAGCAGGGGTGTGGGAGAGTGGAAACCCTAGGAAATGAAAGCTCTAACTGAGATTGAGATAGGGAGGAGGGTGTCTCCCCTAGACTACTTATACTAACCTAGCCTAAGTCTATTTCCTACTCTACCCCTCTCTACTCTAATTACAGAGCGGACCAGCCTAACCCTAAGGCTATTCTAGTCCACCCGCTGGTGGTAGGTAGATCCGACGGCCACGTCCGCACGGTCTTCCGCGTCGCCTCCACGCAACCTTCAGATCGCCGCCACGTGCCGCCACCACTCTGCACCCCCGTTTTGCGGCCCAAACCGGGAACCAGCCTTTTCCATCAGCCCCCGGTTTTGAGGCCCAAACCGGAAACCAGCCTCCAGCCCGAGTTTGTGGCCCAAACTCGAAACCCCAGCGCCCAAGTTTTGAGGCCCAAACATCGGAAACCGGCCCACTCCCAGGTTTTGAGGCTCAACCTGGAAACCCAGCACCCAGGTTTTGAGGCCCAAACCTGGAAACCGTCCACCGTTGGTTTTTCCCGGGCCTCTACCAACAAACCGGCGTCGTAGAGGGATGCACCCCTTTGCACCCCCTTCCCCCACCACCGACATGATCGCACTTCTCCGCTGTCGCTGTCACAGCTGCCAGCCACACAGCTGATCCTCCGGCCTCCAGTCCATCAGTCCAAGTCCACGTCGCCCTTCCCGTCCGTACATCGGCATGGCACGTCCGCCGCACGGCACGCCCATCCTTCATCGCGCCCGGTCCGTCGGCACGACACGTCGCAACTTGACCTTCACCGCCATCGACCACTTTCTCCGTGCTCGACACCTGCACAACACAAGCCAAAGAACATGCGCTCATCTCCGTGACAATCACTCATCACACAAGACTCGGGCTACACAATGTATCCCAATCTCCCCGGCATACACCCATGTATCCGCAATCTCCCCCTTGATGAGTGCATTGTCAACTCCACAACAAATCATGAATAAGAAGAAGGAGGTAGGAAGGAGTGGGAAGAGAAACCCAACCAAATGACCCAGAAGCCTTAACAAAAGCCGAAGAAGGTCAAGTGGATGAAGCAAAAACTTGGTCCCCAAGACATGGGCAACGGCTTGACGCAACCAAGCAAAGCAAGGCTAGCCCTCAAGAAGAGGTAGAACAGGCTCAACACCGCTAGCAGATAGCAATTGAAGATCGGAGGACAACAGAGGCAAAATGCTAGTCCCTCAAGATAGAGGCACAGAGGCTCAACACAACTAGCAAGAAAATCACTCCGAACCAATTGAAAATCAACCCAAACCAATGGGAAAGCACACCAGACGATACCAATTGAAAGCCAAATGAAAAAGCTTATGAAAGTTCATGAAAAGCTAGGAACGTTTGCTAGTCCCTCAAGACAGAGGCAACGGCTCAACACAACTAGCAAACTCCCCCTCGACAAATGCAAGCAATTAGGACAAAAGATTTTCAGGGCATATGATTTGCGTAAATTTCTCCCCCTAGTTGAAAATGCACTTATCAAGGCCAAAAGGTATCGGAGAAGCAACTCTCTTCACATAAACTCCCTCTGAACACAAGATCTCCTTCCACAATGCATATGAAGTCAAAATGCAAGTTAGGAGCTTCAAGTATATAGTCAAAAGAGTGCAAAGATGCTCTAATCAGTATAGCTCCAACATCTCAATTAAGCACTCAAATAGCAAAGGCTCAAACTGATCACTTATACGAAATATGAAGCATATGAGCATGTGAGCAGTTTTAAGCCAAAAGGATAGTCACCATCAAAATAGCACTAGACATGTATAGAAGAAATCCAAACAAGTGCTAAGCATATATACAAGGTGAACTACCCCTAGCAAAGTTCAATCATCATGCATAGGAATGAAGCATATACTTGTGATTTCAAATTCATATCGGAGTTGCAGCGGTAAAAGAATTCACAAGTTCATTTTTGGCATGTGATTGCGAGAGGTTGAAAGCTTGTCATTGCCTAACTTTTCAACCGTGCGAAGCCTATGCCGAAGCAATCAGAAGCTTAAAGCAACGGTTTCGGTCATACACTACATGGCTCAAGTTTAACTCAAAGTGCAATGAGAAACAGTCTCAATACCATGAGGTGTTGACAAGCAATCCCATCTCGATCTTTTCAATTCAACAATACTTGGTTCAGATTTTAAGCAAGTTATGAACAACCAAGCAAGTGAATGACTCAGAACTAGAGACATAGCAACCTAGCATATATGAAAAGCAGGAATGGACTCAACACACCCTACACATGCTAGTTGCATATCTCAATGGTGAACATTTTCAGATTTATATACATTAGGCATAATTCACCATTCCAAAAATAGCTCGCTCATAACATGTAACAGTGATCAGAAGGAGCATAAGCTACAAGCATCATCATAAGTATCGGAGCAATACTAACAAGAGCATAATTACATTCTAGTGAATATAGACATGAAGCTCAGAATGTAAATGCGTATGCCCGACACAAAACTGAAAGAAGGAGATACCAATTTGAAGGACTCAAGAAACTCAAAAGAAAAGAGCCTCAAAATAAAAGAGTCAGTCTGTACATCTCAAAATGCTTCCCCCATCTAAAAGGGGAAACACACACCAAGCTCACCCCTCAACCTATTAAAGGTTGATTCGTCTAAAGGCTTGGTGAAAATATCAGCCAATTGGTGATGAGTGTCGACATGGCGAAGGTCGATATCACCCTTCTCCTGGTGGTCTCTCAAGAAATGAAAGCGCACATCAATGTGTTTGGTTTTCGAGTGAAGCACGGGGTTCTTAGCAACGCTAATGGCACTCGTGCTGTCACAAAGCAAAGGAACTCGAGTAAAGCTCAAACCAAAGTCACGCAAAGTGGCCATCATCCAGAGTAACTGGGAACAGCAGCTAGCCGCAGCAACATACTCAGCCTCCGTAGTAGACTGGGCGACACTAGACTGCTTGCGAGAAGACCACGACACAAGAGAAGACCCAATAAACTGGCAAGTCCCAGAAGTGGACTTGCGCTCAATGCGACAACCAGCAAAATCGGCATCGGAATAACCGCAAAGCGAGAGAGTGGAGAAGCAGAATACCAAATCCCGAACTCAGGCGTGAAACGAAGGTACCTGAATATGCGCTTCACTGCCTGACGGTGAGAAGTGCGTGGCGAAGCCTGAAAGCGCGCGCACAAGCACACGGCGAACTGAATGTCCGGCCGTGTCGCCGTCAGGTAGAGCAGCGATCCAATCATGCTGCGGTACTCCTTCTGGTCCACTGCTTCTCCATCCGTGTCGGCATCCAGGGCAGTCGTCGTCGACATGGGCGTCGGAAGAGGCTGGCCTCACCCATGTCAAACCGCTTCAGCAAGTCCCTCGTGTACTTGCCCTGGTGCACAAACGTCCCCTCTCGGGATTGCTTAATTTGCAACCCGAGAAAGAAAGTCAGCTCGCCCATCATGCTCATCTCGAACTCCCTGCTCATAGTATCTGCAAACTTGCAACCAAAGCGTGAGAAGAACCACCGAAAATGATATCATCCACGTAAATTTGGACCAAGAGAGTATCTTTGCCTTGCTTGAGGAGAAAGAGCGTTTTATCAACACATCCCATTTTAAAACCCTTAGCTAGCAAGAAGGTTTTTAATCTCTCATACCAGGCTCTAGGGGCTTGTTCAAACCATACAAAGCTTTGTGAAGTTTAAAGACATGGTTTGGAAACTTGGGATTTTCAAACCGGGGGGTTGCTGGACATAGACCTCCTCCTCAATGTAGCCGTTTAAGAAGGCACTCTTGACATCCATTTGAAAAAGTTTGAAACCCCATGGATGCAGGCATAAGCCAAGAGTATCCTAATAGCCTCCAAACGAGCTACAGGAGCGAAGGTCTCCTCATAATCTATCCCCTCCTTCTGACTATAATTACCCTTCGCTACAAGCCGGGCCTTGTTTCTCACAATGTGGCCCTCCTCTCCTTGCTTGTTTTTAAATACCCATTTTGTCCCAATAGGTTTACAGTCAGGAGGTGGTGGCACTAGAACCCAAACCCGATTTCGCTCAAAGTTCTCTAGCTCCTCATGCATGGCATTGACCCAATCCGGATCCGTCAATGCGTGTCCAACATCTCGGGGCTCAAAAGACGCAACAAAAGCAGAATGAGCAAAGTGCGAGATGTGCTGTGACCTGGAGCGAGTAACTCGCTCGTCGATGTCTCCGATCATCTGTTCAGGGGGGTGCTGGCGCTGGATGTGTCGTGGCGCCTCCCGGGAAGAAGTAACCTCCCCCTCAACAGCAGCTGGTTCCACCCCGGGTACAAAAGGTACCGCGCGAGGTGGATCCCACGGCCCCCAGGAAGAAGACGTCTCGGGGCCACGGGTCGTCGTCGAAGCCGCTCCCGGCGGCGCGGCAGGCGGAGGGGGTGCTGGATCATCTATACCTTCAGCACCCTCTTCCTCGTCATCGAAAAGAGGCTCTCCAACCTCGTGATCACCTGCACGCTCAAAACGAGAAGAAGGAGAAACAAGAGTCTCGTCGAAGGTGACATCTGATGTCTCCATGACTCGGTTAGTGTCAAGGTTAAGTACACGATAAGCTCGAGTGTGAGTGCCATAACCCAAAAACACACCGTCAGAAGAACGAGACTCAAACTTGTCTAGGTTGCCTTTTTTCAATATAAAAACAGTGGCAACCAAAGACTCTAAAATAACTCACCTTGGGCTGGCGACCAAAACGCAACTCATAAGAGGTCTTCTTCAAAAACACTCTCAGAAAAATGCGATTCGAAATATAGCATGCAGTGTTCATAGCTTCGGCCCAATAGCGCCTAGGAGTCCTATGCTCATCAAGCATCGTCCTGGCCATCTCAACAAGGGTCCGATTCTTCCTCTCTACAACACCATTTTGGGGTGGTGTATAGGGAGAAAAACTGATGCTCCAAACCAAGGCGTTTACAAAACTTCTCAAAATCCGAATTTTTAAACTCGGAACCATTATCACTTCTAATCGCTCGCATCGAGTTCAAAGGGAACTCGTTCTGAAGACGCAAAATCAGATCGCGAGCGAAGGAGAATGTCTCGGACTTCTCAACTAAAAAGAAGACCCACGAATACCTCGAAAAGTCGTCAACAATAACAAGCACATACCACTTCCCACCAACCGAGCTCACCCGAGCCGGACCAACAAGGTCCATATGCAAAAGCTCTCCGGGGTGCGAGGTCATAACCTTGGTCAAAGGATGGTGGGGAGCAGCAACCATCTTCCATGCGGCAAGCATGGCAAACTAGATCCTTCTCCAACGAAAGCTTGGGCAATCCTCGGATTAAGCCAAGTGAGCTAAGTCTTGCAAGCAAGTCAAAACTCAGGTGACCGAGCCTCCTATGCCACTTCCAAAGATCAGAAGAAGGACTAGCCAAAAGACAGCGAGAAGATCCAAACGACTTTGAGAAATTCGCGCGAAAGACATTCCCAAAGGGTGAAATCAGACATACAAGATCACCCTGAGGATCTAAGATCCGGCTAAGGTTCGGTTTGAAACGAATCTCATAGCCTTCACGAAAAAGTTGCGAAACAGAAAGCAAGTTGAAATGCAGGTTAGAAACAAGAGCAACCTCGCGCAACACAAAGTGCTCATTAACCCGCACTGCACCAACGGACAATACCTTGCCCTTACCTTTGTCGCCGAAGGTTATGTACTCTTTTCCGGCGACCGGACTATGGCTGGAGAACCATTTGGCATTTCCGGTCATGTGCCTCGAGCAACCGGAATCCACAAGCCAAATGTCCTCCAACCGCTCCTCCTACATCAATAAAAAGACATAGGGTGAACATACGGTCCAACACTGGGGTTAGTTAGTAGATAAGAAGGAAACCAGTGTTGGGCCGGCTGCTCAAAAGAACGGTCAGTGTAAAAACCATCCTGTCTAGGGGGATAGCGATCACCACGCACAGGAAAACGTGGTCCGCTGGGGAAGAAGCGCTCACCGCGAAACTCTACCTGCGGTGGGACAAGGCGCTCAACAAAGCCTCCGCCACGGGGTCCGTTACCTGCAAAAGCAGGACCCCGTCGGGCACGCTCTCTACGAGGTTACGCCTAGGAGCCTGCTGCTCAACTCTAGCGTCTCTCCTCGGAGCTCTCTCCTGCCTAGCCTAACAAACTGAGGTGCTGGACCTCTAGGCCTAGTCTCCCTCCTCGGGCTCTCATCTCCTGCCTAGGCTGGGACCCTGACGTCCGGACCTAGCAGCTCTCCCCTGGGCCTTCGGACATGTCCACCATGAGCTGGATGGTACATGTCCGGGTTCTCCATCTCTCCGAGCCCTGCGCGCCTCTCTCTTGCGCCTAAAGCAGAACTCGCTCAAGTGACCATCCCTCCCACAAAAATCACACTGGTACCTCACCGCACGCACAGGGGGTTGTTGGTGACCAGGGCTGTGGGTGTGGCTCACTTTGCCTTTGCCCTTCTGTGGCAACTCCTCACGGATGGGTGGCATAGCATCAAGCTTGTTTCTAGGTGGTTTGGCTTGGGTGCCCAAACTGGGTTCTTGGGAGGAGCTTCGGGGGTTCCTCAACCACACCATCTTTGGTGATAGGCTTGGCTGGCTCTTTGAGTGGAAGCTTGGCAAGTTTGGGAGTAGTGGTGGAATTGGGCTTCTCACATGGGTTCAGACCACTAGACTCTCCAATCTTACCAAAAACTGAGAGATCAACACTCGGGCCAAGACCTACACCAGGGGCCCAGCAGCTCGCTTGAATTGGGAGATCATCATCCCGAGCTGCGGCTCACTACAGGAGACCCATGACAAGATGGTCCGAAGGTATGTGTTTTCTTCCTCGGTTTGCATCTTGCCATGCTTCACATTGCAATCTCCATCTCCAGCCCTTCACACAAAGCACACCTCTTGACACAAGTGCTATCCGAGCCGGCCTTCTCAAAAGACTCAAGCTTGGCATTCTTCTCTGCCAACTCGGATTGCAAGACAGGACAAGTCTTGCACGCACCCAACAGCTGCGGCCTAGCACGGAGCTCATCCACCTCTCCAACCAACGCAGCATACTTACCTCTCAGAGTGAGAAGGTCAGTCATGTGCGCGGTGCACGACTCGCACTCCGCCTCCTCCGACACAACCACGGTGGACCGAGCGAACTCAAGCTCCTTCACCGTGTCCTCCCACTTCTGCCTAAACTCCTTGCGCTCTCTAGCGGCACGCCTAAGCAACTTATCTTGGCTAAGGAGGGCAGCAGTCAATTCTCAACCTCGGAGGAAAGCTCGTCGTAGGTGAGAGATACCTGGGAGGTGTCGTCGTCGTCGTCGTTCCGAGGGTTACGCTCCGGCTCGCCTCGACCTCATCTCCGAGCGCCATGGTACACAGGCCTTCGTCGCCGGCGAAGAAGCAAAGCCGTTGAACGTGTCCTCCAGCTTCTTCTTCTCGGACTCGTCATCACTCGATCGAGCGGAGTCGTCATCCGAGCCGTCGACGTCGCTGAGCGTGGCGAAGAACGCACGCTGCTCAGCCTGCTGCTTCTCCAAGCACTTCTTCTTGATGTACTCTTTGTCGAAGCCGCCCCGCTCTTGTGCTTGGCTTGGGGGAACGTGCTTCTCCTTGTACTTGGAGTCGCGCCTGTGGCCGTGATCGCCCTTCCCCAGATGCTTGTTCTTCTTCTTGGGGCAGTCGGCGATGAAGTGGTCGGGGTCGCCGCACTCGTAGCATCCGTGCGTCCTCCTCCTCGACGACGGTTCATGCGGGTTGTTGTGGAACCGCGAGAACCGGTTGGCAAGCAAAGCCAACTCGTCGTCTCCCAAAGACTCCAGCTGGTCCTCTGTCACAGAAAGAGAGAAGAAAGCGCAAAGCCAGCTGAGGGGTTAGAGGAAGAGCCGGAAACCAAAGCCATGGACGGGCGAGAAGGATTTTCAAAAGAAGCCCTCGCCATAGCATCAATCTCACTGGACTTGAGCTTACTGAAGAGCTCGTCGCAGGTGAGAGTCTCATAGTTCGGCGATTCGATGATTGCCTGAACCTTGGAGTCCCACACCGAACGGTCAAGAGTGTGCAAAAGCTTCAAAGCACGCTCATGATCGTCAAATGGCAACTGCTCTCTGTTAGCCCTCATCCTGTTGACAATCACCTGAAAGCGAGCGAATAAACTTTCTATGCTCTCGCCAGGTGATGTCTAAAGTTCTCATACTCTCGCTTGAACGACTCGTAGAGTCGGGTTTTGACTTGAGAGGTGCCCTCATGAAAACGCATGAGAGTGTCCCAGATCTCCCGAGCCGTAGCGAGGTGAGAAACACGATCAAACTCACCCATGCTCAAACAAGAGAAAAGAGCATTACGGGCTCGGCTATTGGCATCGTGCTCATCGACCTGCTGTTGAGTCACACGAGCAGCCAAGACCACGTAATCAGGGGAGTTGCAAATATCCCAGATCGAAACGCCCAAGCTCTGCAAATAGGCCGACATACGTATCTTCCAATACGCATAGTTCGTCCCATCGAAAAACGGCGGTTTGCCCACGCCGCGATCCATGTCGCCTTCGGTGGATCTGGAACCGGCTAAGGTGGAAGATCCTTAACCGCTCCGATACCAATTGAAGGACCGAGAAGCTACCCGAAAGCGACCAGAGAGGGGGGGTGAATGGGAGCTTCAAAAATTTCCTTTCGGAAACTAGATGCCACTGTCCCAAGATCAACCCCAAAAGCGAAACCTAGAGCTTGCTAATGTCCACGACCCTAGATGTAGGGTGGATGCTTCCTAGAAGCACAGCGGGACACTAGACAACCCTAGAAAGCCAACCCAAAAGACGGAACTCAAATCCGATCAAGAACGAACGAACCGCGAACGAAGACGCGCGAAACTGCAGCGACCGGACTCTGGCCTGCGTCCGGTCAGCAGGGACCGGACGCGTCGGTCGTCAGAAAACAGCTCTGGGAGCTCTCTGTTCGCGACCGGACGCACGGAGCTCAAGCGTCCGGTCGTTCACTGAGCGTCCGGTCAGATGAGACAATGACACGGGAACAGTGCAAGCGTAGCGTCCGGTCGAAATGCAAACAGAGCGTCCGGTCGAGAGCGTCCGGTCAGTACGCAGAAAAGCTTGGCGCCGTGCTCAACGACCGGACTCTGAAAGCGTGCGTCCGGTCAGCCCGACAGAGCGTCCGGTCACCCCGCGACTGCACTGAAACTCCGGCGATTCAACCCGATCTCCTCCGAATCAAGTGCTCTAGGCTTGGGATTCGATCTGAGGAGTCACAAGGAGGTTAGTGAGCTATCTCTAAGAGATCATGGCTCGAACCTAACTCCAAATCGGTGAATCGAAGGAATTCGGGGGAAAGAAGAAAAAGAGACCCGAAACTAAAACTTGATCGATCTCCTAGACCGTGAGGTTAGAGATGATTTCTTTCGGTGGAAAGAAGTGCCTCACGATCTAGAGCAACTCAGTTCAAACGGAATCGTGAAAGATGAACCGAGCACAAAGATCAAGCGACGGGAAAACTCAAGGCACAAAGCAATCCGCGAAGAACATGATGAACATGAAATCAAAACGCGAATTGACACCAAGAGATGGGATCCAAGGTGAGGATACGGCCTCACTTCCTCGAATCAACAGTACACAGAGTGGAGTCTCTCTGCGGATCTCAACTAGCTAAAGCAGGGGTGTGGGAGAGTGGAAACCCTAGGAAATGAAAGCTCTAACTGAGATTGAGATAGGGAGGAGGGTGTCTCCCCTAGACTACTTATACTAACCTAGCCTAAGTCTATTTCCTACTCTACCCTCTCTACTCTAATTACAGAGCGGACCAGCCTAACCCTAAGGCTATTCTAGTCCACCCGCTGGTGGTAGGTAGATCCGACGGCCACGTCCGCACGGTCTTCCGCGTCGCCTCCACGCAACCTTCAGATCGCCGCCACGTGCCGCCACCACTCTGCACCCCCGGTTTTGCGGCCCAAACCGGGAACCAGCCTTTTCCATCAGCCCCCGGTTTTGAGGCCCAAACGGGAAACCAGCCTCCAGCCCGAGTTTTGTGGCCCAAACTCGGAAACCCTCACGCCCCGAGTTGAGGCCCAAACTCGGAAACCGGCCCACTCCCAGGTTTTTGAGGCTCAACCTGGAAACCCAGCACCCAGGTTTGAGGCCCAAACCTGGAAAACCGTCCACCGTTGTTTTTCCCGGGCTCTACCAACAAACCGGCGTCGTAGAGGGGATGCACCGCCTGTGCACCCCTTCCACCGACATGATCGCACTTCTCCGCTTGTCGCTGTCACAGGCTGCCAGCCACCACAGCTGATCCTCCGGCCTCCAGTCCATCAGTCCAAGTCCACGTCCGCCCTTCACGTCCGATACATCGGCATGGCACGTCCGCCGCACGGCACGCCCATCCTTCATCGCGCCCGGTCCGTCGGCACGACACGTCGCAACTTGACCTTCACCCGCCATCGACCACTGTCTCCGTGCTCGACACTGCACAACACAAGCCAAAGAACATGCGCATCATCTCCGTTGACAATCACTCATCACACAGAGACTCGCATACACCATGTATCCGCAGAAGAGTCGTCCTTCATCTCCAGTTAGGTTTCCTCTTGTTACTCAAGCAACTTTACTACACACTTAAATTTCATCATTTCAAGTATTACTTATTTGTACATATCTAGTATTCTTGAGTGGTTATACTTGATGGTGATTGCTTGAGTGCCTATGCTACCTATAGATCAATTCACTTAGCCATAGTAGTTAATCCCTAGTGAGCTAGTGTTTGATCTTTGCCAATAGGTTGCTTAGGTTAGTTTAGTGCTTATCCTATTAAGTCAAGTATTTGCTTTGACGTCCGCAAGGGTGTCTATTCATCCAAGCTTCTAGGATAGAGATAGTTAGAATATAGTTAAGCGTGGTGCTTAGTATAGTACCTAGATACGACTGGATCCCAGATAGTTGTGGTAGCAAGCAGGTGGTGATAGCCCTGTGCGCCTTGAATTCCACACGTAGTTGGCCCAGTTTAAAAGTAAGGCTCGTTGTGCTAGCGTTCAACCTAAGTAAGTGGTAAAGGCTAGTACGCCTCGATACTTGACAGATAGGAATCAAACTATACTCAACTTAGTTGCTTTATTTGACTTTTGCCTGCCTTGCTTTCGTACTATCTTGCTTCGTAGTTATCTTGCTTCGTGGTTATCTAGGAGTAGTTATTAGTTAGTAGTTAGTTTATCTTTAGTTATCCTTTAGTTACCCTTTATCTACCCATCCATCCACCTTACCTTAGCCATCTATATCATCCTTACCTATCCACCCATACATTCTTTCTAGCCTTCCATCCTTTCTCTTCTCTTTCCCCTTTTCTTATTTCTTCGACTCTCATCTCCTCCTTGACTCGACTCATACACCACCCTAGCCTTCCCTTAGGATCAAATAAATCGACACCTGGTACCCCCAGGCGAAGTGCTACTACGATAGTTCTGTGCGCTTGCAGAATCTCCTCTTGGTAGATTTCAATCTCTCTAGCTAGCTCATACTAGTGTCGGGATTGACACAACCCGCTTGGCATTAGTAGATAGCTGCTTTAGCTTCACTCCTTTAGGTATAGTGACCGGACTTGCTACAAGCACTTCTGACACCGTTGCCTGGGATAGATTCCATCATCTTCTCCTAGTAACGACGTTGGCTAGTGTCAACAAGCATTTCTGGGCCGTTAACGGGGATAGTTGCATAGCTCTATCTTTAGTGAAGTTAAGAACTACCAACAATGCCCCTCGCAAGGAATCCCTCGCAAGGGCCGAGCTCCCGGTCGGGTAACTCCGTGGATAGCTCCGGTCCTTCCCCACTCGCAAGTGGGTCTCCGTTTAAGCCACTCATGGCAAAGCCTCTCCCGGATGCTCCCCGCCGTCTCCACTGTCAAGCTTCTGGCCGAACCGCTGTGGGCATATCGTGGGGCCTTGTTCCCCTCCGTACACGGTGGAGCCACACACAAACGCGGTTGGGGTGGTCTCACAAGACTACAAGCTCCTCCGATGTACAACAATGGTGCGTGCAAGCACCGAGTATGCGGATACATGGGTGTATGCCGGATCTTGAGTGATGAGTGATTGTCAACTGGTTTGATGCGCATGTTCTTTGGCTTGTGTTGTGCAGGTGTCGAGCACGGATACAGTGGTCGAAGGCGAGGTGAAGGTCAATTAGAGATGTGCCGTGCCGATGGACTGGGAGCGGTGAAGGGCGGACGTGAGGCTTGGACTGAAGGACCGGTGGCCTGAGGATCAGCTGTGGTGGCTGACAGCCTGGGACAGCGACGAGCGGAGACTTGCGGGGCACAATGTTGCTCGGGTCGAGGACCTGGGGACATGTGTCGGTGGACGGGGTGCACGGGTGGTGCATCCCCTCTACAACGTTGGTTTGGTGGTTGAGCCACCGAAAAACCACCGGGTGGACGGTTTCCAGGTTTGGGCCACAAAACTTGGGTGCGTCCGGTTTCCGAGTTTGGGCCACAAAACTCGGGCTGAGGATGGTTTCCAGGTTTGGGCCTCAAAACCTGGGCGCTGGCAGGTGCTTGAGTTTGGGCCACAAAACTCAAATGATGGACGGCTGGTTTCCCAGTTTGGGCCTCAAAACCGGGGTTTGGTCGGGAAGGCTGGTTTCCCGGATTGGGCCTCAAAACCGTAGGTGAGGTCCATGAAAAGGACGAGCAGAACGGTGGCGGCACGTGGCGGCAATCGGTGAGGTTGCATCGAGGCAACGCTACCAGTTGTGCGGGCGTGGCCGTCGGATCACCACCTACTATGAGTTGGTCCACAATAACCTTAGGGTTTAGCTGGTTCGCTCTGTAGTTATTAGGGGTAGAGTGGGAATTATAATTAGGATAAGTAGGGGGAGACACCCACCTCCCAAACCATCTCAGTCATTTGCTATTCTCTACCTTAGGTTTTCCTGCTCTCCCAATCCCCTGCTGTAGCTACTCAGATCCGCAGAGAACCATACCTTTGTGTTCATGAGATTTTGCGGAAGTGAGACCGTAATCTCACTATTGTAGCGTGTGGTAGCCACACGGTTGCAAATTCATGGTGTGATTCGTGTTTTGATTTTATTCTTCGCGTTCTTCTTTTCTCCACTTTTTTCTGTCACTCGATCTCCCTCTCTACTGTGTCTTTCTGAAATCCACTTGAATCAACTTGTTCTTTATAGTGAGGAGAACATTTCCACCGAAGGAATTCATCTCTGCCCTCACGAACAAGTAGATCGAGTCGATTCAATTTTTGTGGTGCTTTTTCGGTTCATACTCCTTCCCCTTCGAATTCCCGTTGATTGAGTTGATTTGAGCGGATGATTTCTTGGGGATAGTCTCCTAACTACCTCGTGATCATCTTCTCCATGTTTGGGAACAAGGGATTTTGATTTGAATCGATTTTGTGAAGATTTGGGAGAAGGGCGACCGAAATCGCCCTCTCTGCAAGGTCGCGGACAGTCCGCCACCTGACCGGCGGACAGTCCGGGCATCGGGGGCAGGCCAGATCAGTGGCGGTGTTCTTCGGCTGCTTTACTAATTTTTGACCGGTGGACAGTCCGACGTAGGAACTTGCGGACAGTCCGGGAGTCGAGCAGAAGGTTTCAGCAACCTTGCGGTTTTGTCCATTTGGCCGGCGGACAGTCCGCCACAGGCTCGAGGACAGTCCGCGGTTGAGCCGGACAGTCCGGGACCGTACTCGCGGACAGTCCGGGAACTCGCAGACTTATCTGTTTCAGTGCGTTTGGTCTCCTGGCTTTTTCGCTTCATTTTCGGAACTTCTCGTTTGGCCCTATAGTTAACCAAGAAACCTCTCTAGGTATCTTTGCTACTTGTTAGCATTGGTATTTGGAGATTTCTCGATGTAGCTCTCTATTTACGTTCTGGAGTTGGTTTTTGGGGTCGAACTTGAGCCGGTGCTTTTGGTGTCTGATTCGCTCTTGCGTTGTGGTGCCTCGCTGTGATCCTAGGGATCGTCCCCCCTCTTCCAAGGGTCGTGGGCATCACGTTTTGGTAAAAGCTTTCGGGGTTTGATTTTTGGGACAAAGGCTGAAGTTTCGAGAGAAATTTTTTAGGCTCCCATTCACCCCCCCTCTGGTCGCCTTGCTTTTGCATTCTCGGTCCTTCAATTGGTATCGGAGCTGGTTAAGGATCTTCCACCTTAGCCGGTTCCAGATCAACAGAAGGCGACATGGATCGCGACATGGGCAAACCGCCGTTTTTTGATGGGACGAACTATGCGTATTGGAAGATACGCATGTCGGCCTATCTTCAGAGCATGGGTGCTTCTGTCTGGGAGATTTGCAACAAGGATGATTACGTGGTCTTGGCTACTTGTGCTACTCAGCTGCAGATCGATAAGCACGATGCCAATAGCCGAGCCCGTCATGCTCTTTTCTCCTGTTTGAGCATGTCTGAGTTTGATCACGTTTCTCACCTCCCCGCGGCTCGTGAGATTTGGGCGACCCTCATGCGCTTCGATGAGGGAACCACTCAAGTCAAATCCCGTCTCTACGAGTCGCACAAGCGGGAGTATGAGAACTTTCGACACATGCCTGGCGAGAGCATAGAGAGTTTATTCGCTCGCTTTCAGGTGATTGTCAACAGGATGAGGGCTAACAAGGAGCTGTTGCCTTTCGACGATCATGAGAGGGCTCTCAAGCTTTTGCATACTCTCGATCGGTCAGTGTGGGACTCTAAGGTTCAGGCGATCATCGAATCACCTAAGTATGAGACCCTCACGTGTGACGAGCTCTTTAGTAAGCTCAAGTAAGTGAGATTGATGCCACGGCGAGGGCTTCTTATGAGAATCCTTCTGGCCCGTCTATGGCTTTGCTTTCTGGCTCTTCTGCTAACCCCTCTGGAGGCTTTGCACTTTCTTCTCTTCTTTCTGTCACAGAGGAGCAGCTGGAGTTCATGGGAGACAATGAGTTGGCTCTGCTTGCCAACCGGTTCTCGCGGTTTCACAAGAACCGCATGAACTGTCGCCGCGAAGGATGACGTTCTTGATGCTTCGAGTGCGGCGACCTCGACCACTTCGTCGCCAACTGCCCCAAGAAGAACAAGCAAACTTTTGGGAAGGGGGATCATGGGCACAAGTATGACTCCGGCAAGCGCAAGGAGAAGTACGTCCCCGCGAAGCACAAGCGGAAGGGCGGCTTCAACAAGGAGTACATCAAGAAGAAGTACTTGGAGAAGGCCCAGGCTGAGCAGCGTGCTTTCTTCGCCACGCTCAGCGATGTCGACGACTCGAATGACGACTCTGCTTCTCCAAGCGACGACGAGTCTGAGAAGAAGAAGAGGATCGATGACAAGCTGAATGGCCTTTGCTTCTTCACCGACAACGAGGGTTTTTGCACCATGGCCCTCGGCAAGGAGGTTGATAGTCAGCTGGAGGAAATCCCCCAGAACGATGATGACGACAACACCTCCCAGGTATCTCAGACCCCTGACGAGCTTTCTGCTGAGGTCGAGAATCTTACTGCCGCCTGTTGGGAGCACTCCTGCCCAACCTCCGCTGCAAGGCAGGGGTTTGGTGCGAGGGTGGACAACTGTCTGACGAACGTAAGAGGAATGCGGAGGTGAACACTAGCGAAAGTACAGGGAACAAGCTGGTTGGGAAAGTTCACTATTCCCCAAAAAATCTCCCTTTTACATTGTTCATCTCTTGGTATTTATAGGGAATACCAAGTGTCGGGGGACCACAAAAGGGGTACCCCCAATCAACGCAAAACAAATAAGTTAAACCTATAGCACCAATTAATAAGAGACCTGACTAGTCTAACCCCCTAAAAAACCAACCCCTCAAGGCCTACAACGCCGGCCCACCGCCAGGAAGCCCAGGCCCGCCAAAGCCTTACCGACCGCCTCATGGTAGCCCACCTCTCGAGCCCCGGCACATAGGCCTCGAGCCCACTACAGCCGTACACCGTTCCTCGAGACCCCACGTGGGGACCTCGAGCCTCTCTAACGTGGTAACCTATCCCTCGAGACACATCATACCTCCCTCGAGCAGCGCCAGACATTGGATACCAGCCCCATACTGCGCATTTAATGCGTCCACCTACTCCAGTCACATCCTCTGGTACACGACGTGTGCCATAGTGAACCGGGGCCTGAGTCAAACCTAGTTTTCACCACAAGCATGGGCAAAAAGGCACAAGTACAACACTGTAAGGCCATACCTTGCACTGTAGCACACTCGAGCCACATCTCGAGACCTGGATTCCCGCTGTACGGCCGGGTTTTCCGGGACTTGCCCATACCTGCGGGGGCTCGAGCCCCCCGTAGGCGCCACCTCGAGGCCGGCCCTGCGCCCTCGAGCCCTGACTGCTTTCATGCTATTGGACGACAGGTACCCCAAGACCCGGAGGGACCCTGCCACGTCCTGTACGTGCCGGAATGGGCGCTGCACGGCCTCCACGTCGCCACGCCTCCACGTCCGTGCCCAGGATGGAAGCCACGCTTCAAGGACGCCTCAACAACAACCCCCACGCCGGCCCCAGTGACCTCGACAATACCGAATTCCAACCCTTCGCCGTATTGGACATTGTACATGTCACTCCTGTGTAACCCTGGCCTCCTCTTCTTCTATAAAAGAGGACACCAGGGCCCTTCACGCACACAGGTCCACACGACACACACACGAGTCCAGACTCTCGTCCACGCTCGTTGAGTTTGTATTGCCCCTGTACAAGCACTTAGGTGCAAGTAATACAAGAACCTCCTCCCCCCACTGGACGTAGGGCCTTCTTTGCCCGAACCAGGATAAACCCTTGTGTCATCTTGCATCACCATTCAGGAAGGGAGCACGTGATCATATTACTAGTTGGTGTCATACCCCCGGGGTCGAAACAACGACAGTTGGCGTGCCAGGTAGGGGCCTTCGCGTGTCAGAGTCGATTTCTCGTTGTTTTCTGGATGGCATCTTCCACTCCTTCGTTCTCTGCTGGTGCCATCATCTGGTTCGGGAGCCTCGAGTTCCTGGCCACCGGCAGCGGCAACGAGCTGACCCTGCTCTCCATGGAGAGCCGAGCGGAGGGCGTGTCACGCCACCGCGTGGGGGCGTGGCGCGTCGCCCGCACCACCACGCGTTGCCACCTCGTGAGCGGCATCATCGTCACCATCGTCGCCAGGCACAGGCGGTGCCCGTGGCGCACACCCACTTCCCGCGGCCAGCGCAGAGTCCCGAGGAGAAACCTGCCCGGCGCGCGGCCGAGACATCTAGGGCGCGCGCGCACTCTCCGAGCGAGTTCGCGTTCGTCATGCGCACGGACCGGGAGTCTGGGCAGAGGCCCCCGAGCCGTGCTCCGTCGACACCACCTGGCTTCCTCCCGCACGGGGTGTACCGCGCTCAATGCCAGCGGCCCCGTTCTGCCTCAAGAACTCCGCAGTTGTCTACGCCCACCACCTCGACGAGCGTCATCAGGACCGGGCGGCGGCAGAGCGGGAGGAACGTCCGGGCATAATCCTACGAGCCACCAACGACCTAGAGATCGTCTACCCCGCGCATGTCGATCGCGACTTCTCACGAGTCGTCGAGCCACCCCGGCGAGCCACCATCGGAGAGTGGTACCGCGAGCTGCAGTCCCAACACGAGCCAGGGCGGCGCGACATCAACAGCTCCGTCTCCGACGAGTACGACTACCACGACCCTACCCTCTGGGATCCCACCAGGGAGTGCTTCCAGCTCGAGGGGGTCGTGGGCAATGCCGAGGACGACGACGACGCCAGGCCGACGCTCAACCTCGAAGAGCCCAACGACGTGGCTGCGGCGGGCGGACCACATGTTCAGGGGAGGAACGAACCCCCGGCACCGGATGCACCACCTCAGCACAACGACGACCAGGCGGCGCAGCTCGCGCAGCTGCGGGAGGCGATCACCAAGGCTGAGGAGGACCGACAACGCCTGCTGCAACTCGAGCAAACTCTTGTGCAGGAACAAGCCCAGCCTCGAGGCCCCGCGCTCGTGGCCGCGCTCGAGAGGTGCACCGAGATCCTCGAGGATGGGGCACCAGCACGCCCCGAGGTGTGCTTCCCGCGAGCCGGGCAGAACGTGGTGGCGGCCGCGATGCTGCTCCGTGATCTACCCGCCATCTCCAACCCTGACGCCAGGCGCATGATCAGGGAAATGAAGAACCTCCTCGAGACAGCCGCTCTGCAGTAGGCCGAGAGCTCAGCCTCGCGCCGGCGCGGAGCGGCCTCGGGGAAGCCAGCAGACACGCCCTGCAACGAGCGTGAGACATCCGTCCACCAGCCGGACGCCTCTTGAGCCAGGCCAGTCCGGGAGCGGATCGTCGACAACCGACCACCTCGAGCCCCCAATGACGCCCGCAACAACATCAACCACCGGCGCAAGGACAAAGGGGCCCGAGGAGCGTGGCTATAATGCCCATCGAGGGGGGCGCTACGACAGTGACGAGGACCGGCAAGCCCTCGAGCCCCCGGGCCCCAGGGTCTTCAGCTGGGCCATCCGCAGCTCAAACCTCCCCGACCGCTTTCGACCACCGACCAACATCGTGAAGTATGATGGGGAGGTCGAGCCCAAGCCATGGCTCTTCGACTTCCGCCTGGGCTGCCAACTGGGTGGGGCGAAGAGCGACGACCGCGTGATCATACGCCAGCTCCCACTCTACCTCTCGGACACCGCCCATCGGTGGCTCGAGGGGCTCCCGCCGGATCAGATCCACGACTGGGCTGACCTAGTCTAGGTCTTCGATGGGAATTTCAAAGGGGACTTGTGTGCGCCCAGGCAACCCCTGGGATCTACGACGTTGCAGGCAGACAGCGGACGAGCCCGTCCGCGACTTCGCTCGGCAATTCTCGAAGCAGCGCCTCGAGCTCCCCCACGTGCCTGATGAAGATGTCATCTCAGCGTTCCTCGCGGGCACGACATGCCAAGAGCTAGTCCACGAGCTAGGGCGCTACCATCCCAGGATGGTCGAGGATCTGATGGATCGTGTCACTAGCTTTGCCTCAGGCGACGAGGCAGTGGGGACCTTCTTTGGCCGGTCCACGGACAAAGGCTAGGTGGTGTCCACGCCGGAGGGCTTGAGCAAGGCAACAACAACACAAGAAACGCAACAACAACAACAAAAAGAAGAAGAACAAAGGCAAAGGTCAGAAGGCGAAGCGCGACACCAATGACGACGACGATGAAGAAGTGCTCATGGGCGCCCTCGAGCATAAGAAGCCTCGAGGCCCCCCTGACGGGGCTGTCTTCGACAAAATGCTCGAGGACCCCTGCCCTTATCACAAGGGTCCCACGAATCACAAGTTGAAGGACTGCCAAATGATGAAGGGCTTCTACTCCAAGCTCGGCGACAAGAAGGAAGACGCGCCTAAGGGCAAGGACAACAATCGACGCGATGACGGGGACGCGGACGGTGACTTCCCCTCGGTGCGCGACTGCTTCATGATCTACGGGGGTCCAACCGTCGGGCTCTCAGCTCGAGAGAGAAAGAAGGAGTGCTGGGAGGTCTTTGCACTCTGCCACGACGCCCCCCGGTATCTTGACTGGTCTGATGCGCCGATCACGTTCGACCGTGACGACCATCCGGACCATGTCGTAAATCCGAGGGCGTACCCCCTCGTCGTCGACCCCGTCATCGTCGATGTACGGTTCTCCAAGGTGTTGATGGATGGGGGCCCGAGCCTCAACATCATATACCTCGAGACCCTCGACCTCCTGGGGATTTCGAGGGACCAGCTCTGACCCAGCATCAGGGGGTTCCACAGAGTCATACCAGGGAAGAAGGACCACCCCCTCGGGCGCATCGACCTACCTGTTTGCTTTGGCACGCCAGCCAACTTCCGCCGGGAGACGCTCACCTTCGAGGTGATTGGGTTCCAAGGGACCTACCACGCCATCATCGGCAGGCCTGGCTACGCCAAGTTCATGGCAGTCCCCAACTACACATACTTGAAGCTCAAGATGCCGGGGCCAAAAGGGGTCATCACCGTCGACACCTCCTACGAACACGCGTACCACTGCGACGTGGAGTGCGTCGAGCGTGCGGAGGCCAACGTCCAAGTCAACTCGCTCAAGGCCCTGGCTGCCCTGGCCACCGAGACCCCTTAAGCAAACCGCCACGCCGGCACCTTCGAGCCGGCAGAGCACACCAAGCAGATACCCGTCGACCCAACCTCGTCCGATGGCAAGACGCTGGCCATCAGTGCCAGCCTCGAGCCTAAATAGGAAGCAGTGCTCGTCGACTTTCTCCGCGCGAACATCGACATGTTTGCGTGGAGCCCCTCGGACATGCCAGGCAAACCGAGGGGAGTCGCCGAGCATGCCTTGGCGATCCAGGCCGGGTCCAGACCGGTGAAGCAACGCCTACGCCGCTTCGACGAGGAGAAGCGTAGGATCATCGGCGAGGAGGTGCACAAGCTTTGGCGACTGATTCATCAAGGAGGTATTTCACCCGGAGTGGCTAGCTAACCCTATACTAGTTAGGAAAAAGAATGGAAAAATGCGGATGTGTGTAGACTACACTGGTTTGAATAAAGCATGTCCAAAAGTTCCATTTCCTTTACCTAGAATTGATCAGATTGTCGATTCCACTGCGGGGTGTGAAGTACTTTCATTTCTCGATGCGTATTCCGGCTACCACCAGATTAAGATGAAAGAATCCGATGAGCTCGCTACCTCTTTTATTACGCCTTTTGGTATGTATTGCTATGTTACAATGCCCTTCGGCCTTCGAAATGCCAGGGCAACATATCAGTGTTGTATGCAGCATGTCTTTGGCGAACACATAGGCAAAACCGCCGAGGCCTACGTCGATGACATCGTGGTTAAGACCAAGAAAGTCGGGGACCTCATCAGCGATCTTGAGACCACGTTCGAGTGCCTCCGGGCCAAGAATGTGAAACTCAACCCCGAGAAATGTGTCTTTGGTGTGCCTCGAGGCATGCTACTTGGCTACATTGTCTCACAACGAGGGATCGAGGCCCACCCCGAAAAGATCTCAGCAGTCACGAGGATGGGCCCAATTCGAGACCTCAAGGGCGTACAGAAAGTGACAGGCTGTCTAGTCACTCTCAGCAGGTTCATCTCGAGGCTAGGGGAAGAGGCGCTACCCCTCTATCGCCTGCTGAAGAAAACAAAACGCTTTGCGTGGACCGTCGAAGCCGAATGAAGCCCTAACCAAGTTGAAGGGTTTGCTGACTTCCGCGCCAATTCTCGTCCACCACGACCAGCCCAGGTGACGATCCCCCAAGCCTCTCCTCCTCTATGTGGCCGCAACCACCCAGGTGGTCAGCGCGGTCGTAGTCGTCGAGAGACACGAGGAGTGTCACGCGCTACCAGTCCAACGGCCGGTGTGCTTCATCAATGAGGTGCTCTCCGAGGCCAAGGTCCGGTACCCACACATCCAGAAGCTGCTCTACGGCATCATCATCACGAGGCGCAAGCTCCAGCATTATTTCCTCGCTCATCCCATGATGGTAGTATCCTCCTTCCCCCTCGAAGAGATCATCAAAAACCGAGAGGCCACGGGGCGCATCGCCAAGTGGTCTGCCGAGTTGATGAAGAGGCCATCACCTACGCTCCACGAAAGCCTATCAAGTCGCAAGCGTTGGCGGACTTCGTTGCTGAGTGGACCGACACCCAGCTCCCGCTGGCACAAATCCAAGCCGAGCTCCGACCCCCCCCCCCTCCGACCCCCCCCACCCCCCCCAACCCCCGCCTCCCCCCCGGCCCCCTCCCCTAACCACCCCGAAACGAGGAGCGTCTGGACTATGTACTTCGACGGGTCCCTCATGAAGACAGGGGCAGGCGTAGGCCTGCTCTCCATCTCACCCCTCGGAGTCCACATGCGCTACCTGATGCGCTTGCACTTCCCCGCCTCCAACAACGTCGCTGAGTACGAGGCCCTCGTCAACGGGCTGCGCATCTCCCTTGAGCTTGGGGTCCGATGCCTCGACGTTCGAGGGGACTCACAGCTCGTCATCAACCAGGTCATGAAGGCCTCGAGCTGCATCAATCCCAAGATGGAAGCATACTGTGGAGAAGTGCGCAAGCTAGAAGACAAGTTCTATGTCCTCGAGCTCAACCACATCGCTCGAAAGTACAACGAGGCCGCAGATGAGCTGGCTAAGTTAGCATCCACGCGCGGCACCGTCCCACCAGATGTCTTCTCGAGGGACATTTTCGACCATCCATCAAAATCGGCCCGGGGGCTGGCCCCTCGACGCCACCCCTCGATCCGGACACGGGGGCTCGACCTTCAACGCCACCCCTCGAGAATGACCCCTCGACATCCGCTGAGGCAATGCAGATCGACGCACCGCCTCTTCTTCATCATGACCCCTCGACTGGCGGACGCCCTTCCTCGACTACCTGACGCAAGGCGTGCTACCAGAAGACAAGACGGAGGCCCGACGCATCGCTCGAAGGGCCAAGACCTACGTCATCTACGGCGACGAACGAGAGCTGTACCGTCGAAGCCCATCAGGAATCCTTCAGCGCTGCATCCCCTCGAGGAAGGACGCAGGCTCCTCGATGACATGCACTCGGGGGCTTGCGGCCATCACGTAGCGCCAAGGACCTTGGTGGGGAACGCCTTCCGCCAAGGCTTCTACTGGCCAACCGCCATTGGAGACGCCAAGCGCCTGGTTCGAGCCTGCCAAGAGTGTCAGTTCTACGCCAAGCAAACGCACCAGCCCGCGCACGCCCTGCAGATGATCCCCATTACTTGGCCTGCCGTCTGGGGGCTCGACCTCATGGGTCCCCTCAAGATGACAAATGGAAAGTACACGCATGTGCTCGTGGCCGTTGACAAATTCACCAAGTGGATCGAGGCTAAGCCTATACGCAACCCCACCTCCGAGAAGACCGTCGAGTTCATCTCCGACATCATGTACCGGTTTGGGGTGCCTAACATCATCATGACCGACAATGGCACACAATTCACGGGCAAAAAGTTCATCAACTTCTGCGACGACAACAACATCTGCGTGAACTGGGCCTCGGTCGCATACCCTCAACGCAACGGGCAGGTCGAGCGCGCCAACGGTATGATACTCCACGGGCTGAAGCCGAGGCTGTTCAAGACCCTCAAGAATTTTGGAAAGAGGTGGGCTGCAGAGCTCCCCTCGGTGCTGTGGGGCCTCAGGACTACGCCGAGTCGAGCCACTGGGTTCACTCCGTTCTTTCTAACCTACGGCGCCGAGGCTGTCTTGCCTACGAACCTCGAATACGGCTCCCCTCGACTTCGAGCCTACAAAGAGCAAACCAACGACGAGAGGCTTGCCAACGCCAAGGACCAGCTCGAGGAGGCTCGAGACGTGGCGCTCATCAACTCCGCGCGCTACCAGCAAACACTTCGACGCTACCACGACAAGCACGTGCGCAAAAGGGACCTGGCGGTGGGGGACCTTGTGCTTCGACAGCTGCAAGATAATTGAGGGCGCCACAAGCTCACCCCTCCATGGGAGGGCCCATACACCGTAGCTGAGGTGCTCAAGCCAGGAACATACAAGCTCTACGACGGTCAAGGCAGGATCCTGGCGAATGCGTGGACCATATCTCAGCTACGTCGCTTCTACCCTTAAGGGCCTCGAGGCCTTGTACATTTTGTTGCTTTGTACAAACACGTCAAATACGAATGAACAAACTCGTGCACTGTCTTTCATTTACTTAACAACTTAAGGTAGCCTCGACCCTGCCTGCTCAGGGTTGAGCCTCCCTCGGGGGCTGACAGGGGGGACCCCCCCAGACTCCGGAAAAACACGCTTTTCTTTTCAAAAATTCGACCCTTATCTCGATTCGTATCTCGAGCGTACTAGCAACGTCTAAGTCCGTAGATACCTCGAGCCTCCAAGAGGAGGGGGGCGTCGACGTAGACGGCCACCCACGCCCCCGGGCTACGGTACCCTACCTACGCCTCCCCTCGAGGAACTCATGACGCGTATCGAAAGAACATAGACCAAGCCGGTAGAACTCGACTAGCGACAAAGAGAAATGATTGAATAAAATTGAAAAGAAAACAACTTCTTTAAACAACATAAGTCATATGCATATGTTGGCCTCGACGGGCCATAAGTCATGACATGAATTTTACAAAGGCCTCGACGCCCAAATTTGGGCTGCACGCAGCTCAGTCTGCACTTCCTCTCAGTCTCTCTGCTGCTGCGGGCCTCAGCCGACGTCGGGCCAGGAGGAGGGGAGCCCTCTACACCACTGTCTGCAACGGGAGCAGCACGTCCTCCTCAAAGAGCTTTGCGAGTGCCGCCCCCGGCCTCTCCACCTTCTCCAGGATCTTGTCGACACGGCGGTCGTTCCACTCTTCGTCCTTCCCTCGATCTCGACGAAGCCCTTGGCGACGACGTTGACGGGGTAGCAGAAGCCAGAGCGGACGGCCGGAGCGCCTGCTACGCAGTGTGGAGAGCGCGACGGCGACGCCCGGTTAGCAGTGGCGAGCGCTGACGCGGCGCCTTCGGAGAGCACAGGGCACCGCACCGAGGGCGTCGCCTCGAGCCACTGCGCCCTCTGCCGTGGCCACCGAGTCGGCACCCCACGTGGAGCAGAGCCTGTCGAGGGTGCCGCGCGCCCGCTCCGCCACATGGTCTCACCCTGGAGTTGCTCCATGAGAGTCTATTCGTCCTCGCGGAGCTCCTCGGTGGTCATGTCCAGATCTGTGTGCAACAAACAGAAAAGAGTAAGTCCGCGGCGTGGAAAGAATCTCGAAATCAAAGCAAGACAAAGCCTGAAAGATTACGACAGTACCTTGGCAGCGCACGCCCAGAGCGTCAAAGTCGCTGGTAAGGACCCTGACGCGCTGCTCGAGTGTATGCTTTTGGGATAGCACGTCAAGTTTTTAGCCCTTAAGCTCCTCGACCAGCTTGCCTGTCTGCGCAAGGCCCAGATCCTTCTTGATCACCTCCTGCCGAGCGGCCTCGATCTTGAGCGATAGGTCATTAGCTCTGTCGAGAGCCTGATCCATGTCAATCTCGAGGCCTTGGATCCTCGAGCACGCGGCAGTTAAGGCCTCCTGGGCCTCCTTCCGCGCTGCCTCCGCCGCAGCCAGGGCGGTGGCGGCCTTGCTCTTGGCCTCCTCGGCCTCCTTCCTCGTTGCCTCCGCTGCAGACCGGGCGGTGGCGGCCTCGCTTCGGGCGTCGGCAGCCTCCTTCCTCGATGCCTCCACCGCGGATAGAGCGGTGGTGGCCTCCCTCTTAGCTTGGGCGGCCTCGTCTCGAGCCACCTCGGTCTCCGCCTGTGCGTCGTTGAGCCAGCCCGCCATCTGCGCGTTCCGACCCAGCTTAGTGTGGAGCTCCTGGAACTCCCCCTCCGCCCTCACGAGGGCAACCGCCACCCGCGCGGACTTGTCTGCCTCCTCCACGAAGGCCCTCTCTGCCTGCGCCACGAGCTCGGTCACCTCCGTGAAAATCGACCGCACCTCCCGCGGAACCCCTGCTGAATCGACCGCTCGACGGGGATAACGGCGCCGGACGAGCCCTCCCCCACGGGCTCGCAAGAGTCAGGGTATGGCCACACCGATCGACCGGTCTCGACGATGAGCAGGTCCTCCTCCTCCGACTCGAGCAGCACCAGCTGTGGCCGACCAACCGGCGGCACTGGCTGCGGCTCTCTCCGCCCCTCACCGTCATCGTGCGGCCCCTCAACCATCTCCTCCTGCTGTTCCGTCCCCTCCCAAGGCGACGGTGCGGCATCGCGTAGAGGCGGGGGCTCGAGCGGTAGCGGATCGCTCGAGGGGTGGCTCGTCTCCAAGCTCTCCTCGCGCCGGCCGAGGGACCGATCGTCCCCTCCGCCTCGTTCCCCGGCCGGCCCCTCGAGCCTCTCCTCCCTCACTGGGTCTTCCGGCGTCTTGTCGTCCCTGGCCGGTGCCTCGAGCGCCCCTCCAGCGCTGAGCCCTTGACCGGGGACGGCTCCTTCTCCAGCTCATCCAGGAGCCCCTCCACCATCGGTATCTTCTCCACCGACGCCTCCCCCTCCTTCTCCTTCTCCGCGGGCGCGCGAGGCTCTGTCGGTAGGGGATCCTGTCCAGCGGGCCGGCTCGCGTCGACTGGGGTCTCGAGGGCCGCTGTCCCCTCAGCCCCAGACGCCGATGGAGCCGCGCCTGTCTCGGGTGCTCCCCCCGAGATGGTCGTCGTGACGGGGGTGTGGCGGAACGGTCCTAATCCCATGGCCCACAGGTCCCGGTCAGCCTCTGACAGCCGAACCTATGTCCCATGTGACCAAGACAGTTCGTCACCGGGCTGCATCAGCGCCCATCGTCCGCAGGATCATCTCACCATTCGGTTACAGCACTGGATACTTTAAAATAACATCGGAATACAGAGCGGAAGACTTAAATAACATTAGTTTTACAAACCGAGGTTCCAAATAAAATTAAAGGTGCAGCTATTACAAACCAAGTTCGGATAATAGAAATAGGCAACGTAGCGGAGTACAACAAAATAAAGATACTTGCAAACACCCAGCTCAAGGGTGCACAATTATTCATCGGCGTCATCGGCCTCTTCCTGGACGATGGTCATGCAGCAGGGCGCAAGACACATCGGGGACTCAGTCATACCTGCAGCATGGGTAACAAACCCTGAGTACTAGGGTACTCAACAAGACTTACCCGACTAAAGAAAAGGAAGAAGATTCAGTGATGAGAGGCTTAGGGTAGTCAAGGTAGGCTTAAGCAAGACCAAGTATTTTGCAGAAATGCATTTTGTAAACCTTGTTCTATTTTTGGAAAGATTCAGGCATTTCTCAATTCTTCATTGTTCAGGATTCATTTTACCTTTCAAAAACATTCCTAGTTGAGAACCACTCTCCGTTGACGGTCAGCTGAGGATCCCTATCCACACTGCATATGTAGCACCCAAGCTTGCATATGCCAACTCATCTACCACGATTCCTCCAAGATTGGACCGCTCCTACGCCACCCAGAAGTACAGTACACCACTCATATCCAGGCACGACGACCACGTGGGTACAAGCTACTTCCGCCATCTCGCCACTCCCAGTGCGCTGTTCTCGGTCCCAATCAATGAGTCCTCGGAGCCAGAGCTTTCCGAAGTATGTGAATAGTTACAAGTCTTGACCAGCAGGCCCCCATACGGATGGTCCCTAATTTTTCTGCCAGAACTATACCTCGGTTATATCTCACCCAAGCGTAATAGTCCCGTCAGTTTTTCGACCCTGTCCCGGTCGGTGTCAACTGTTGAGTCCTGAACTACAACATGACGGCACCATACGCTCAGACAACCTCTCCTCGCTGTTGACTAGGTACGGATGAGATACTTAGCCAACAGTCGGGGAGTAAAGCCAAATTCCCATAAAATTT
This sequence comes from Coix lacryma-jobi var. lacryma-jobi, assembly GCA_009763385.1. Taxonomy (NCBI): domain Eukaryota; kingdom Viridiplantae; phylum Streptophyta; class Magnoliopsida; order Poales; family Poaceae; genus Coix; species Coix lacryma-jobi. The sequence continues at coordinate 74,128,084 of CM019826.1, forward strand.
TTTTAAGTGATCACACTTTTGAAATTGGCATTTTTATTGCAAATCTATTGTATAGCATCACTAAGCATTTTGCAAATAATTTTTAAACAGGGCGGTGGTTTGCCGGTGGAGGTAAATAGTGCAGGCAATAGGTCATCACACAACTCCTATAACCTAATGCAGTAGTTTAACTCAAAGGCATTTTAAGTAAACTTTTATAAAAACAAGGAAGGGTTAAAATGCACCGGGGCTTGCCTTGAAGAGCAAAAAGGACAGGCTCGGGGTCGGCAGTGCAGGTGTCGGAGCCGGGGTCGCCTCGGGGGGTTCGTCAGCGGCTGCCTCGACTTTGATGCCTTCTCCTTCAGACACTACACGTATGCAATGATGTATGCTTATGAGGATGCTGACAAGAACAAGAGATTTGCTAAGGCGCAGGATAATTCCACTGATTCTAGAATACAACTTTCCATCGTGAAAGTAACTCCTAGTGTGGACATAAAGTTACTTATCTCTCCCTTAGCAAGATTAATCAAACCTATTAAGCATCATCTAGTAATCCTAAGCATAAGTCATGCATGGCATCACAAACATCATAGACCAGCTGGGTGGGGGTCTATGAACAGCAAACAATCCCAAAAGTCACATCACAGGGCATACAACATGAACCCTAATTGCTTTTCTATTTTTCCTAATTATTAAAAAAGGTTATTTTATGCAGTTGCTCCAAAAGTACCCAATTAATCTCATAAGTTCATTATGGTATAAATAGGTGACAAAACAAATTTCATAATTTTGGAGATCATTAAGATGCTTAACAAAAATCAAACATTTAATTAACAAAAGGCACTATTTAACAATTAAAATAAATGCCCAAAAATAAACTTGCTCCAAAAGGCCTCAAAATTTTACCAGAGACTAAACATGACATAACTAGCACATAAAAATTTATCTCCAGATTTTTGGAGCTACACATGATTTTCTAAAAATCTAAAACCATCCATTTGTTAATTAAAAGAAGGATTTTCATTTTCTAATTTTTGCAGAAAAGTAGCATTTCTTATTTTTCTAAAATATTACACAGTGCAAGGAGCATACCACACTTTTCTCACGATTTAAGGAGCAACAGATTAATTCTCACAAAAAAGAGAAAACAGAACACTATACACATTTTCATAAAAAGAAAAGGGACACTGTGCTTCTTCCCCGCGGGCTCGGCGCGTCCGCCGGCGAGAGAGCGCGCGCGGACCGGCCGCTCGGGCCTTGCGCTGGGAAAACAGAGGGCAGGGGGAGCTTCGTGGGCTCACGGGGGTCGGGAACGGGGAACGGCGAGGCGATGCAAGGGTCGGGGGAGGGAGTTTGATGGCGGCGGTGCTTCGGCGGAGCTCTTCGGCGGCGAGCAAGCGTTCCGGCGGCTCTGTCCATCAAAAGGGATCACCGGTGTGCGGTTAGGAGCGCACCGAGGTGAGGAAAAGAGGACGGGGGTCGGAGAGACGGGAGGAACACTCACGACGACAAATTTTGCCCTTCACCGCGGCGGGGCCGTTCGGCGGAGTCGGGGACGAATCGCTTGCGCCGGGCGAAAGGAAGGGCGGAGGGGTGAATTGGTGCTCGGGAAGGTGGTGGAGAAGCTCAAGGCGAAGGCGATGGGGTGCTCAGCGGGCTCCGGGGCGGTCCGGTGGCTCGGGTTGACGGGGTTGCGACGGTGGCGGCAACGGCGGGAGCTCGGCGGCTTTTATAGCCGCGGGGCGGCGCTGGGGGGTCCGGGCGAGGGGTGAGGAGGAGCGTTCGCGCGGCACTAACGGTGGTAAGGGGCAGGGGGGCGGCGCGACGTGGGCAGGGAGCTCGCGCGCGGCGCGGCGGCTTGCCGGCGGCCGGCATCCGCCCGCTGTCCCGGCCGTAGGGGAAAAAGGAGGAGGGTAGGGGTCGGCGAGGCGGTGGTAGGGGAACGGGGAGGTCGGGCGCCTGCGCTGACCGCGCGCGGCACGGGCGCGGGTCAGCCGGTCGGGTGTGGCCCGCGCTCCGCCGCCGGGGCCGCGGGCCCCCCTGCTTTAAAGCTCGTGCACAGTGACGTCATATTTTTCCCTTTCTGAAAATTTGAAATTACTCCCAAAATTTGAACTACACAAAGAAAACTCAAAATACCAAAGTTGCTTAAAATTTTGAGATCTACAACTTTGCCAATATAAACTTTTTCTGAAACTCAATACTTTTTGAGATAATTTTGAAAACTGAAAAGGGGACAAAATTGAAGTTTGAAAGAATTTGAAATTACTTCTGATTTTGTATTGAAACTTGAAAATCTGCAAAGACCAAAGTTGTTCCTTATTGCAAGATCTACAAATTCTTATTGGGCCAACTTCAAATTCTAAATAGTTTTTGAATTAGAAAAAGAGGGGTAAAACTAGAGTTTGGAAATTTAGGGTTTTTTTGAAAAGGAATTTAAATTCTATTTCTGATTTTGAACTTTGATCAACACAACAAGACATCAAGACACTCACTGAACAAGATTCACAAAGCTAGACACAGAGATGAAATTACCATTTGCCCTTATAGGAAGATTTGGGCCTTTAGGGTTTTTGAAAAAGAGATCACTACACAAGTCACCTCAAAAAAAGGTAAATGCAAAAAAAGTATTAGGCAAACATAATGCATGGCAAGGATGATTAATGACTAAAGATGATGACATGTCAGGTTAATTACATATTAAACACCAGAGGTGTTACAGCCTTCCCCCCTAAAAGAAATCTCGCCCCGAGATTCTGCATCTTAAGAAGGACAAAGACAAAACTTTACATCTACAGAGTATCGAGAAAGTTGGGATAATTCTTCGCTAAGAAGTCTTCGGATTCCCAAGTGGGCTTCTTCTTCAGAGTGTTGGTTCCACTGGATCTTGTACATCTTGTGGTAGTCCTCCGGGTAACACGGTCCTTGTAATCCAACACGCGAACTGGATACTCGGAGTATGACAGATCGGGTTCTAACTCAACACCTTCAACTTCCACCACGTGTTCAGGTACTCAGAGACATTTCTTGAGTTGGGAGACGTGAAACACATTATGGACTGCGGAAAGATGGTCAGGCAACTTCAGTTTGTAAGCTACCTTGCCACAACGTTCCAGAATTTCAAAGGGACCAATATAGCGTGGTGCTAACTTTCCCTTGACTCCAAAACAAGTAACTCCTTTGGTGGGTGAGCCTTCAGATACACATAATCCCCGATGGAACTTCAGAGGTCGATGTCTTTTGTCAGCATAGCTCCTCTGTCGAGACTGCGCAATCTTCATATTCTCTTGTATTTGCTTGACTTTTTCTTCCATATCTTTTACTAGGTCAACTCCAAAGAATTCCCTTTCTCAGGTTCAGACCAACTGAGAGGTGTACGACAACGGCGACCGTTACAGTGCTTCAAAGGGTGCCACTTTGATGCTTTCTTGGTAATTGTTATTATATGAGAATTCTGCCAAAGAAAAACACTCATCCCGAGTATCTGTGAAGGTGAGCACGCAGGCTCTCACATGTCCTCTAACACTTTGGTTGACTCGCTCAGTTTGTCCATCCGTTTGTGGATGATATGCCGTGCTATGCAAGAGTTTGGTTCCAAGTGAGGTATGGAATGCTTTCCAGAATTTTGCGACGAACTGGGTACCACGATCAGAGATAATGGTCTTGGGTATGCCATGGAGTTTTACTATGTTGTTCTTGTACATAGCGGCGTAAGTGGGGACGGTGTAGCTGGTCTTGACTGGCAGGAAGTGAGCTTGCTTAGTGAGGCGATCCACGATCACCCAGATGGAATCAAAACCTTGGTGTTTTGGGTAGCCCATTGATAAAATCCATACTGATATCGTCCCATTTCCAAGCAGGTACAGGTAAAGGTTGCAATTCTCCTCCGGGCTTCATGTGCACAGCTTTGACCCTCTGGCAAGTATCACATCGAGCGACATACCGGGCGATCTCAATCTTCATCTTTGTCCACCAGAATCTCTGCCTCAAGTCTTGGTACATCTTGTTGCTGCCGGGGTGGATGGAGAACCTAGTCAAGTGTGCTTCATCAAGGATTAACTGCCTCAACTCAGGCACTTTGGGAACTACCAGTCGGTTCTTGAACCAAACCACTCCTACCTCATCAATCCTGAAACAATCAGCTTTTCGGCTCGGACCTTTCGACGATGTGCTTGATTCCAGGGTTATCTTTCTGTGCAGTGATGATTGTTCCCTGATAGGTGTTTCTATCCTGATATTATTCAGCGTTCCTTGTGGAACCATCTCAATACCCAGCTTTTCTAGTTCATAACATAGGGAAGAATTACAGGCTTCATCATCTGACAGTTGTAGTATGACTTGCGACTGAGCGCATCAGCGACTACATTGCCTTACCCGGATGGTAATGTACTTCGAGATCATAGTCCTTAATTAACTCAAGCCATCTTCTCTGTCTCATATTCAGTTCTTCTTGAGTGAAGATATACTTCAGGCTTTTGTGATCAGTGTACACATTACAGGTACTGCCCAACAAATAATGACGCCAGATCTTTAAGGCATGCACCACTGCTGCTAACTCAAGATCATGGGTTGGATAATTCTCTTCATGTCGCTTAAGCTGCCGGGAGGCATAAGCGATCACTCGACCTTCTTGCATCAAAACACAGCCCAAACCAGTACCAGATGCATCACAGTAGACATCAAAGGGCTTTTCGATGTTTGGCTGGGCTAGCACTGGTGAGTGGTTAACAGTTTCTTCAGCGTTTGAAAGGCCTGCTCACAGGCTGGTGACCAGACAAACTTCACAGAATTCTTTAATAACTCGGTGATAGGCTTGGCGATTCTGGAGAAATCCGGGATGAAACGGCGATAATATCCAGCCATTCCCATGAAGCTGCGGACTCCGTGAACAGTGGTAGGTGGCTCCCAATCCAGAATGTCTGCCACCTTTCCGGGATCGACTGACACTCCTTTAGCGGATAGGACATGACCAAGGAACTGTATCTGATCTAACCAGAACTCACATTTACTGAACTTGGCATAAAGCTGATGATCTCTGAGGCGGGATAGAACGATACGAAGATGTTCGGCATGCTCTTCAGGGGTCTTTGAGTAGACAAGGATGTCGTCAATGAACACGACCACAAATTTATCAAGCTCCGGCATGAATACGGAGTTCATGAGGTACATGAAGTGGGCAGGGGCATTGGTCAAACCGAAGGACATGACCAGGTACTCATATAGGCCGTACCTAGTAGTGAAAGCTGTTTTAGGAATGTCTTCGGGACGTATTTTTATTTGGTGGTAGCCAGATCTGAGGTCAATCTTGGAGAATACTCTGGCTCCAGCTAGCTGGTCAAAAAGAAGGTCAATACGAGGCAAGGGATATTTATTTTGATGGTGACCTCGTTGAGTGGGCGATAATCAATGCATAACCTGAGACTCTTGTCTTTCTTCTTCACAAAGATTGCAGGACAGCCCCAAGGAGATGAACTTGGGCGAATGAAGCCCTTATCCAGCAACTCTTGTAACTGGATTTTTAGCTCTGCCAACTCTCTGGGAGGCATTCGATAAGCTCTGCGGGATATAGGAGCAGTCCCGGGCTTAAGCTCTATGGCAAACTCAACATCACGGTCAGGAGGTAGGCCAGGTAAGTCCTCTGGAAAAACATCAGGAAACACAGACCACGGGGATGTCTCTGGTCTCCTGAACATAGGTGGTATTCAATTGCGTGGCTGCTGGTTTCGGAGGCATTGGGAGTTGGAGAAGGAGCTTGGAGGTACTGTTAGGAATGTCCACTCTCACAACCCTATTCAGGATGTCAATCATGGCTTTATACTGGCACATCCAATTCATGCCTAAAATGACATCTATTTCCTGATCACGAAGCACTATCATGGTGGTAGGAAATACATGTTCCCCAACATCACTGGTATATTACGAATTACCTCCTTAGTACTTATACGCCCTCCAGGCGAAAATATGCAGAAATTTTCTTTCAATTCCCCAATTGATATCCCATGCTCAATGACAAATGTACGACTGATGAAGGAATGCGATGCACCGGAATCAAACAGCACGACTGCGGGATAATTGGCAACGGAAACCTACCGATCATGACGGGCTCCCCTTCTGGGATGTCGCTGACAGTGGTGTAGTAGACTTGCCCGTGCTTCTTGACAACCTTGCCCTTCTGAGCATGCTGCTGCTGGACACGGTACTGCTGCTGCTGAGGTCCTCCAGGACCCTTCTGAGCGTTCTGAGCATACCTCTTGGGCTTTGGGCACTCACGAGCCCAGTGGCCAGTCTGGCCGCAGTTGTAGCAGGGATGGTTGTAGGCGGTTTGTGGGGTGGTGATACGAACACCTGGGGCGTTCTGCGTGGCACTTTGCTGGTTGGCGTTGTGGGTGGTGGCCGCAGTACGGACGACCACTTGCTGGTGGGGGTAAGGTGGGCGATTTTGGTGGTGGCTAGGGTGATAAATGACCCTCTGGCGCTTGTGACTGCCAGAGAAACTGCTAGATCCTGCTTTCTTCTTCTTCTTTTCCTCTTGGTACTGGCGATTGCTCTCCTCAAAAGCAACAGCCCGGTCAACGGCATCATGATACGAGCCGGTCAGGTTATTGGACATACTTCTGCGGATCTTGGGGTGCAGTCCCCTAAGGAAACAGTCCCTCTTTTTCTCGTCCGTGTTGACGTACTCCGAGGCATACTGGCTAAGGTGATTGAACTGACCCACGTACTGCATCACTGTGGAGTCCTTCTGCTGCAGTGCCAGAAACTGATCAAGCTTCATCTTCATCACTCCAGAAGGGATGTGATGTGCACGGAAAGCTGTGCGGAACTCTTCCCAGGTCAACTGATGGCCCTCTGGCTGGGCAGCCAACAGGTTGGCATACCAAGCGCTTGCTGGACCACGAAGCTGCTGAGAAGCGAACCCGGGCTTCTGGGTGTCGGTGCAGTGGAGAAGACCAAACTTCTGCTCCATGGTGCGGAGCCAATCATCAGCTTCAAGGGGTTCATCGGCCTTCGTAAAGACCGGTGGACGGGTTTCGGTGAAATCCACATATGTGGTCTCATGGTTGATGTTGTGGCGACCACGGTGGCCATTGTTCTGCTGCCCTTGGTTTTGAGCCATCAGGTTAGCAGCGGCTGCCAAGGCTGCGATGGCATCTGCTAGCGTAGCAGGTACAGGTGGAGGGTTTGGAAGGTCAGCCTCCTGAGAACTTCCAGCTCCAGTGCGAGTGTTCACAGGCATCTGTTAAAAACTTGGAACTTAGCATCCATTGATTAAGTTCTGAAAACAACTGACTGAAAAACTTCACTGATACAAAGGTAGATGATTGATAAAGATGACTGACAGATAACAACAGACTGATAAGGGAAAAGATACGAAAAGAAAGATACAGACCCGACTAAACAAAAGACAGACTAGCGCCCCAAACCTAGACTAAGGGTTTAGGTAAGCAGGTGGTACAGACACACGGGATCTCCATCCTCTAACAACGAGTCTAGTTCATCGATGATGATCATGTCCTCGTCGTCGTCTTCCTCGAGGATGAGCTCAGGCTCAACCTCCTCGTCCTCGTCTTCGGCGTGGATGTTCTCGGCAGGTTCAATCTCCTCGTCCATGCTGGCTCCTGCTCCACGTCCGGCTCTTCCACTACTCCGTCCTCAGGGTCCTCGACAACCGGGGGAACCACGGGGTGGAGTTGGTTGTACAGCTGGTGTACCTCCTCATGAAGCATATCATTGAACTGTTCAATCTGAGTTGTGTACTGCCGCAGTCCGTGAAGCTCGGCCTGGTGACGTCCTCGCGAATCCAAGTGGCATCGCGCTGCTGGATGGCGCGAATCACGTTCCGGTTGGCCTGCTCCAGGGAGGCTCGGGCCTCATAGAACTCCAGACGTGAGTGGTAGAAGTCATGCTCCAAGTTCTCCAGCTCAGCCTTCAGATTCTTGATCTCCTCCTTTAGGTGTTTGCGGGTGCGACGGGGAAAGCGACGACCGTTGGAGGCTTCGCCAGTCTCCTCTCCAGTGCGTGGTGCCAGTTGGTGGCGTGGCACACCATTGGGTCCAGTCGACTTGCGAGCAGTCAGCTTGATGCGAGCCATGTCTGGATAAGGTAAGTTGGATGAGGAGTAAAAAGGCTAGCAAGAAAAGGTAAAGGCATACTATCCAACGAACTTAGAGAGGAAGTTATTAACTTAAGTGAATATGACATGATGCATGATTCGTTTCTACGGAACAAGGCAATGTAATAAATAAACAAGGTACTAGGGCTTAAAACATGTTGTCTCGCTAATCTAGTGTTGCCACACACAAGACAAGATGAGAAAAGCATTTGGACCCAAAATAGCCAAGTTTAGTTTGTTTGGACTCAAAGATCTTTTGAAGTTTTCGCAAGAACACTGCAACGTTATAGTGAGATGCTCCGATACCACTCTGTGGCGGAACGGTCCTAATCCCATGGCCCACAGGTCCCTGTCAGCCTCTGACAGCCGAACCTATGTTCCACGTGACCAAGACAGTTCGTCACCGGGCTGCATCAGCGCCCATCGTCCGCAGGATCATCTCACCATTCGGTTACAGCACTGGATACTTTTACAAATAACATCGGAATACAGAGCGGAAGACTTAAATAACATTAGTTTTACAAACCGAGGTTCCAAATAAGATTAAAGGTGCAGTTATTACAAACCAAGTTCGGATAATAGAAATAGGCAACGTAGCGGAGTACAACAAAATAAAGATATTGCAATCACCCAGCCCGAGGGTGCACAATTATTCATCGGCCTCATCGGCCTCTTCCTGGACGATGGTCATGCAGCAGGGCGCAAGACACATCGGGGACTCAGTCATACCTGCAGCATGGGTAACAAACCCTGAGTACTAGGGTACTCAACAAGACTTACCCGACTAAAGAAAAGGAAGAAGACTCAGGGATGAGAGGCTTAGGGTAGTCAAGGTAAGGCTTAAGCAAGATCAAGTATTTGCAGAAAAGCATTTTGTAAACCTTGTTTATTTTTGGAAAGATTCAAGCATTTCTCAATTCTTCATTGTTCATGATTCATTTTACCTTTCAAAAAATACCTAGTTGAGAACCACTCTCCGTTGACAGTCAGTGACCAAGTCTCCATAACCGAGGAGCAACGTTAATCCGGATAAATAATACTCAGCTGAGGATCCCTATCCACACTGCATATGTAGCACCCAAGCTTGCATATGCCAACTCGTCTACCACGATTCCTCCAAGATTGGACCGGTCCTACGCCACCCGGAAGTACAGTACACCACTCATATCCAGGCACGACGACCACGTGGGTACAAGCTACTTCCGCCATCTCGCCACTCCCAGTGCGCGGTTGTCGGTCCCAATCAAGGAGTCCTCGGAGCCAGAGCTTTCCGAAGTATGTGAATAGTTGCAAGTCTTGACCAGCAGGCCCCCATACGGATGGTCCTAATTTTTCTGCCAGAACTATACCTCGGTTATATCTCACCCAAGCGTAATAGTCCTGTCAGTTTTTCAAACCCTGTCCCGGTCGGTGTCAACTGTTGAGTCCCCCGGACTAAACATGACGGCACCGTACGCTCAGACAACTCTCCTCGCTGTTGACTAGGTACGGATGCAGATACTTAGCCAACAGTCGGGGAGTAAAGCCAAATTCCCATAAAAATTCTTTAAGTGATCACACTTTTGAAATTGGCATTTTTATTGCAAATCTTATGTTACATCACTAAGCATTTTGCAAATAATTTTTAAACAGGGCGGGGTATTTGCCGGTGGAGGTAAATAGTGCAGGCAATAGGTCATCACACAACTCCTATAACCTAATGCAGTAGTTTAACTCAAAGGCATTTTAGTAAACTTTTATAAAAACAAGGAAGGGTTAAAATGCACCGGGGCTTGCCTTGAAGAGCAAAAAGGACAGGCTCGGGGTCGGCAGTGCAGGTGTCGGAGCTCGGGGTCGCCTCGGGGGTAGGTTCGTCAGCGGCTGCCTCGACTTTGATGCCTTCTCCTTCAGACACTACACGTATGCAATGATGTATGCTTATGAGGATGCTGACAAGAACAAGAGACTTGCTAAAGCGCAGGACAATTCCACTGATTCTAGAATACAACTTTCCATCGTGAAAGTAACTCCTAGTGTGGACATAAAGTTACTTATCTCTATCACCCTAAGCAAGATTAATCAAACCTATTAAGCATCATCTAGTAAATCCTAAGCATAAGTCATGCATGGCATCACAAACATCATAGACCAGCTGGGTGGGGGTCTATGAACAGCAAACAATCCCAAAAGTCACATCACAGGGCATACAACATGAACCCTATTGCTTTTCTATTTTTCCTAATTATTAAAAAAGGTCATTTTATGCAGTTGCTCCAAAATTTACCCAATTAATCTCATAAGTTCATTATGGTATAAATAGATGACAAAACAAATTTCATAATTTTTGGAGATCATTAAGGTGCTTAACAAAATCAAACATTTAATTAACAAAAGGCACTATTTAACAATTAAAATAAATGCCCAAAATCAACTTGCTCCAAAAGGCCTCAAATTTTACCAGAGACTAAACATGACATAACTAGCACATAAAAATTTATCTCATGATTTTTGGAGCTACACATGATTTTCTAAAAATCTAAAACCATCCATTTCTTAATTAAAAGAAGGATTTTTCATTTTCAATTTTTGCAGAAAAGTAGGGTTTCTTATTTTTCTAAAATACTACACAGTGCAAGGAGCATACCACATTTTTCTCAGGATTTAAGGAGCAACAGATTAATTCTCACAAAAAAGAGAAAACAGAACACTATTCACATTTTCAAAAAAAGAAAGGGACACTGTGCTTCTTCCCCGCGGGCTCGGCGCGCACGCCGGCGAGAGCGCGCGGCGGACCGGCCGCTCGGGCCTTGCGCTGGGAAAACAGAGGGCAGGGGAGCTTCGCGGGCTCACCGGGGGTCGGGAACGAGGAACGGCGAGGCGGTGCAAGGGTCGGAGGAGGGAGTTCGACGGCGGCGGTGCTTCGGCGGAGCTCTTCGGCGGCGAGCAAGCGTTCCGGCGGCTCTGTCCATCAAAAGGGATCACCGGTGTGCGGTTAGGAGCGCACCGAGGTGAGGAAAAGAGGACGGGGGTCGGAGGGACGGGAGGAACACTCACGGCGACGAATTTCGCCCTTCACCGCGGCGGGGCCGTTCGCCGGAGTCGGGGACGAATCGCTTGCGCCGGCGAAAGAGGGGGGCGGAGGGGTGAAATTGTTGCTCGGGAAGGTGGAGAAGCTCAAGGCGAAGGCGATGGGGTGCTCAGCGGGCTCTGGGGCGGTCCGGTGGCTCGGGTTGACGGGGTTGCGCCGGTGGCGGAACGGCGGGAGCTCGGCGGCTTTTATAGCCGCGGGCGGCGCTGGGGGTCCGGGCGAGGGGTGAGGAGCGTTCGCGCGGCACTAACGGAGGTAGGGGGCAGGGTAGGGCGGCGCGACGTGGGCAGGGAGCTCGCGCGCGGCGCGGCGGCTTGCCGGCGGCCGCATCCGCCCGCTGTCCGCGGCCGTAGGGGAAAAGGAGGAGGGTAGGGGTCGCGAGGCGGTGGTAGGGGCCGGGGAGGTCGAGCGCCTGCGCTGACCGCGCGCGCACGGGCGCGGGTCAGCCGGTGGCGTGGCCGGCGCTCCGCCGCCGGCGGCCGGGCCCCCCCTGCTTTAAAGCTCGTGCACAGTGACGTCACCTTTTTTCCTTTCTGAAAATTTGAAATTACTCCCAAAATTTGAACTACACAAAGAAAACTCAAAATACCAAAGTTGCTTAAAATTTTGAGATCTACAACTTTGCCAATATAACTTTTTCTGAAACTCAATAGTTTTTGAGATAATTTTGAAAACTGAAAAGGGGACAAAATTGAAGTTTGAAAGAATTTGAAATTACTTCTGATTTTGTATTGAAACTTGAAAATCTGCAAACACCAAAGTTGTTCCTTATTGCAAGATCTACAACTTTTCTTATTGGGCCAACTTCAAATTTTGAATAGTTTTTGAATTAGAAAAGAGGGGTAAAACTAGAGTTTGGAAATTTAGGGTTTTTCAAAGGAATTTAAATTCTATTTCTGATTTTGAACTTTGATCAACACAACAAACATCAAGACACTCAACTGAACAAGATTCACACAAAGCTAGACACAGAGATGAAATTACCATTTTGCCCTTATAGGAAGATTTGGGCCTTTAGGGTTTTTTGAAAAGAGATCACTACACAAGTCACCTCAGAAAAAGGTAAATGCAAAACAAGTATTAGGCAAACATAATGCATGGCAAGGATGATTAATGACTAAGATGATGACATGTCAGGTTAATTACATATTACACCAGAGGTGTTACAAGGGGAGGAGCGGCCCTCATCGGTAGGCGCCCTCGGAGGAGGAGGAGGAGTAGGTGTGGTGGTGCTGCGATGGACGCAGTGGCGGCGGGCCTGGCGCCAGGAGCCGCGGTCCCTGCTGAAAAAGAGACAACGTCGCAATTCAGGAAAAGCCTCGACCCCCGTTGGTGGTCGATGCGTCGGCCTCACCAAGATCCGCGGCGGCCATCTGACTTCCCCGAGCCATGGCTACCTCGAGCCTTCACCAAGCCAAGCGGCCATTTCAGCGGAAGAAGAGCCCATACCTCGAGGTGCTTGTCCTCAGCAGAGCTCGAGGTCTTGGCCCGCTTGGACACCGCGGGGTCTGCCTCCAGCCGGGAGCGCTTTTCCCTGAAACACCAGAAATGGCACACATCACCAAAGGTAAAAAGGTAATGCTTCACTACCAACGGAATTGAGAAACGTTACTTACCCAAAGCGACGGCGGGACTTCTTCCCCGAGTCGCCGGACCTGCTCGGGGGCTTCGAGCCCACCCCATGGCTCGAGCCATGCCCCCGAGCCGTCTCTGTGTGGCTCGAATGGGGGGAAGGCTCCCGGTGCTACCCGTGGCTCGACCCCGATGGGGAGCCCTCCTTTTGTCTCTTGTCTCGGGGGGGCGACCGCGTCTCCTTCAAGCGGTCCTCTTGGCGCCTTTCCTTGCGCGGGCTCCGGGACCTGCTCCGGCGCTCGTGCCGGCGGTCGTGCCCCCCCACGTCTGCCTGCTTCTCCCGGCGACGGTGCGGCGATGGGTTCCAGGATCGCTCGCGACTCCCGTCACGAGACGATCGACAACTCCCCCCTCGACGGTCATGGTGGCGGGGTTCGACGCCCCCTCATGTTGTCCGCTCTTTCCGCGGGCTCGATGTCGTCCTCGACGACTTGCGGCGGTTGGGCCCGGAGTCCCTCTCGGCATGTTGACCGCTTCTCGATGTCCGGCCCTTCTCGAGACCCCCCGCCTGGGTCGACGGTCGTGGCCTCCTCCTCTCTGCGCCGCAGCGATGGCGCCCCGAGTTCGAGGCCTCTTCAACGTCAGGGGGCACGTCTAGCACGAGCTCGACGTGCCCTGAGCCTACGATGAGCGGGGCCTGGCGTGGCCTTCCGCTGCTGCGTCCCGTGCGATCCCTTCGCCGGGGGGATCTCCAGGATATTCTCCTGCACAGAGAGCAGTCATCCCTGATGTCCACCACCGCCCCCTCGCGCGCGCCTCAGACGCGCATCCATCCCTCATCATCGCTCGCTCCTCCTCATCGTCATCCTCCTCCTCCGAGCTCGTGTAGTTGAGCTCGGGGGACTCCTCTCCAGGCTGCCGGTTACGACGAGCCTTCGCTAGCCTCTGATCCCGGTCCACCCGACGCAAGTTCTTCTCTTTCTCTTTCTCTTCTTTGCATCCTTACTCTCCTTATCTTTTTGAGCAGAGAGGCGCCTCACTTGTCTTTCCGCGGCGTCCTCCTTCACCGGGGCCTCGACGCGTGATGTGTGAACGCCCCCTGCAAAAAGAAACTTGATGAGAAAACCACAAGGAGAGTAAACAAGGTTCGAAGAAAGAGAAAGGAGGGGAGTCTCGAAATAGCCTAGCTTGAGGAAGGCTTACCGGTCGAGACACCCCGTGTCGGGTGCCATGGCGATCAGGTTGATCTCCTCAGGGCGCAACGGCCCGTGGATCGTGACCGTCACCCGGGAGGCACCCTCGTTCCGAGGCAGCCTATCCTCGGCCATCCTCGACCTGTTCAGCGCCTCGAGTGGGGCATTTGGCCCATCTCGTACATGAGAAGGGGGCAGTCCGCCAGAAGAAGGACCCTCCGCTAATGGAACGCCCAAATGACCGCCTGGACAGCCAGTCCCTTCTCCTCCACCAGCGACCACATCGTATTCATTAGTGGCATCAGGTGGCGCTGCCTGTCCGCCACAACGCCCCAATTCCACTTCTCAGGGCGCTTGGTGATGATCCTGCCGGTGTACTGCGGAAGGAGCCCATCCTTGTTCCGCAGGTAGAACCAGTGGTCGTCCCACCCCGCCTGGTTAGAGGAAAGCTTGTACTGGAGGTAGTGACGGGGGACGTTGGCCGACGAGGGACCGGTCCTCGCGGTGATGGTGAGGGAGCCCGCGCGCGTGAGCCTCCTCCCGCTCGGCTTCACGGCCTTATGAAAGAGCTCGCCCGGAAGAGGTGGACGAATCTCCCAATGAGGCTCGATCTTCATGTATCCCTCGCACACCACGACGTAGATGGTGGCGTGCGAGATTGAGTTGGGGGAGAAGTGCTGCAATTCCACCTCGAAGTGGTGAGCCAGCCCCCGCATAAAGCGGCTTGGCGGAACGCCAAGCCCCATGCGGTGGTAGCGCGTGAAGCTCACCACATACCCCTCCGGCGGGTGCGGCTCCTGGTGGTCCGCGACGGGAGAATCCACCACGCGGGCCCCTCCGCGGGTTGGGGCGGAGAAGCCCCTGGTCCACCAGCGACTCTAGCTCAAGCTGCGACATCTTCGTCGGGCACCAGTCTTCGGGCGGCAGCACCTGGGTCTGGGCAGCCATGGCGGCGACGGTGCGGATCTGAGCGGCGGACGGACGACCGGGAAGATTACCAATCGCTAGCTTGGGGAGAAAGCGTGTGGGAAGTACGGCGGCTGTGAAGGCAAAGGCAAAGTAAAGTGTCCCTCACCCCTCACTCGATATTTATAAAAGAAACCCCAACGGCGGGGTCTCCCACGGCAGAGGAAAGGTAAACGCACACATTTAATGTGCCCACCTAACCACGTCTCGAGCCGGTTGACAGGTACACGCGACAACTCCCCATTCGCTCCACTACCAGGGCCCACCACGACCGCCGCTCCGACTTCATGTCCGTCGCCCTGGCGCCACGATCTCCACTACCTGACAGTTTCCGCAAAAAGGCGCGCCCAACGGGCAGAAGGATTCCAAACGACGGAGGTTCTTCAAGAAGGTAAAAACGGGCCCCGGCCCTTCCAAGTCTCGAGGCAGCGAAGGCTGGCCCTCGAAGAGGGTTCGACAGCCGGCTTCGAGCACCCGAGTCAGGGACACCAAGGGGCGCCACTCGCAGCATCGCTCGAGGGCCAAGCCTCGAGGCCCCTCACGTGTATCCAAGGCAGGGCGCACGACATGCAGTGAGATCCCCTAGGGGGGAGGCATCGAGCCACCAGGTCCTATCGAATGGACCCGGCATTCCTGCAGACCGAGCGCCCATGCTTTATGAGATCGCCTCCGGGCTTCAGTCGACCCAAACAAACGGGGCACGAGGTCTCACTTGGATTCCCCCGTTACCAGCTCACCGGGAACCTCGATACTCGCCCGCTCGTGGTAGTACGAGGCAGCCCCATCGCATCCGATCGAAAGGACTCGCGGGATGACAAGCCAGGGCAACTGGCGTGCCGGACAGCTCGAAGAGCCGGCCGGTCAGTTCAGCCTGGCACCCCTCGACGAAAGAGGGTCGAAGAACTCAGGGGCTCGACACTCCCGAACCTAAAAAATGTAACTAACATTCACACTCATGAAAAAGCCCATGAGGGAGTCCTAACCACTCCCCCGTGGCCTCGGGGGCTACACCCGCGGGTGTCGCTCGCGCGACACCCACGGAATCAAAACAACCAAACCCTCGTGAACCAGTTAGCTAACCCTCGAGATCCGGGTAGGGAGCCCCTGCTCGAGTACTAGCACTCGAACAAGGGCGGGGGCTACTGTCGGGGGACCACAAAAGGGGTACCCCCAATCAAGGCAAAACAAATAATTTAAACCTAGAGCACCAATTAATAAGAGACCTGACTAGTCTAACCGCCTAAAAAAAACCCCTCGAGGCCTACAACGCCGGCCCACCACCAGGAAACCCGGGCCCGCCAAAGCCTTACGACCGCCTCATGGTAGCCTACCTCTCGAGCCCCGGCACATAGGTCTCGAGCCACTACAGCCGTACACCGTTCCTCGAGACCCCACGTGGGGACCTCGAGCCTCTCTAACACGGTAACCTATCCCTCGAGACACATCATACCTCCCTCGAGCAGCGCCAGACATCGGATACCAGCCCCATACTGCGCATTTAATGCGTCCACCTACTCCGGTCACATCCTCTGGTACACGACATGTGCCACAGTGAACCGGGGCCAGAGTCAACCTCGTTTTCACCACAAGCATGGGCAAAAAGGAACAAGTACGCACTATTAGGCCATACCCTGCACTGTAGTGAGAACATATTTGATGAATGATTGACTTTGATGAGGAAGGTTTGAGGCTTTTACCCGGTTTAGTCCATATCTCGTTATGCGCTTAATGTTTATGACTAACCGTGGCGTGAGTTGTGTTGTGTTTATGTGTTGGCGTGTGTGTGCAACATGTGTCTCTTGGCTGTGTTGATGTGTAGGTGTGGAGCTCGGAGACAGTGGTCTATGGTGAGGTGAAGGTCAAGTAGAGACGTGCCACCAACGGACCGGGTGCGGTGAAGGATGGGCGTGCCGTGCGGCGGACGTGCCATGCCAAGGTACCGAGCGGTGAAGGGCGGACGTGAGGCTTGGACTGATGGACCAGGGCCAGAGGACCAGCTATGGTAGCTGGCACGTGGCATCGGCAAGCGAGAGCACATGGGGATGTGCGGTGCATCGGCCGAGTCGGGAGGAAGACGATGGCATCGTGGCACTTGGCGGGAGGTCGGACACGAGCTTGCGTGCGGCGCAAGTGCCGTCGGCCAAGTCCAGAAGGAAGGCTAAGGCGTTGTGCCCGACATGGAGGCTGGACATGCATCGGCATCGGTGCCGGTGATCGGGGTGTGTGAACCACATCCCGTCTATGGTGCGGGTTCGGTAGCTGAGCCTCAAAAAGCTACCATCGACGGTTTCCAGGTTTGGGCCTCAAAACCTGGGATGGCCGGTTTCCGAATTTGCGCCTCAAAACTCGGCGAGGACGGTTCCAGGTTTGGGCCTCAAAACCTGGGCTGGCGGGTTTCTGAGTTTGGGCCTCAAAACTCGGGGTGGACGGTTTCCCGGTTTGGGCCTCAAAACCGGGGGTTGGTCCGAAAGGACGGTCGACGCGTGGCGGCACCGAGAGGCTTGCGTTGCGGCGAAGCTATTGGTGAGAAGGCGCGGCGGTCGACAGTGGCAGCACGTGGCGGCATCAGGGAGGTCGCGTCGAGGCGAAGCTACTGGATGTGCGGGCGTGGCCGTCGGATCAAACTGTCAAGTGTGGACGGTTTTACCCCTGGGGGGTAATTGGGACGAGTGCTTAATGTAAGGGCATTTTGGTCTTCGGACGTGCGCCTATATATATGAAGGGGGCTGCTAGTGCAGCCGCCATCCTTGAGCAGTGTCACCTCATTTTGCTGTTTGTGAGAGGAGGCTAGGGTTAGGGAGAGTTGGCTCTTGTTCTTGAGCTTTTCGCCATCCAAGCTTTGATCTGCTGGAGTGGCTTGTATCCCGACACCGAGTGCTTAATGAATCATCCATTCCTCTGAATCCAAGGGTCAAATTCGTGGTGGAATTCGCGTTTTGATTTTGTTCTTCGTGTTCTTCGCGTTCTCCTTTTTCTCCACGATTTTCTCCTCCCCCGATCTCCCTCTACGCTGCGTCTTTTGCGATTCCGTTTGAATCAACTTGTTCTTTGATGTGAGGAGAACATTTCGACCGGAGGAATTCATCTCTACCCTCATGAACAAGTAGATCGAGCCGAAATCGTTTTCGTTCTTCGTCGTTCCCCTTTTACGGTGTTCTTCGCATCTCTCATGGTGTAGTTGGATTGAAGCGATGATATCCTAGGATTAGCTTCCCAACACGTAGAAGAACACTTGGGTGAAGTTTGGTCGCAGCCCCGTTCGATTTGGTGAAGATCCAATCGATTTTGGTTTTGACCCGAGCAGTTTTTGTGCTTTCTGGGAGATCGCGGACAGTCCGCCATATTGGCCGCGGACAGTCCGCCAAGTTAGGCGCGGACAGTCCGGCCATCGGGCTCCAGCCGATTCAGTGGCTGCGCAGCTCGGTTGGTTAGGTCAACAGTGACCGGCGGACAGTCCGCCAGTGTTGGGCGCGGACAGTCCGGGCCTGAGCAGAGTCGTTCCAGCAGCTTTGCTATTTTTCATGTTTAGCCGGCGGACAGTCCGCCAGGACCCGCGGACGGTCCGGGGTCCTCATCGGACGCGGCTTCGGGCAGGCATCGGACGCTCATCGTTCACTGTTCATGTGAACCGCGACAGTCCCGCGTGCAACCGCGGACTGTCTGGGACCCGTCCAGCAGCTGTTGCAGAACAGTTTTGTTTTTGGGTCTTTTGCCGGCGGACAGTCCGGACTCCCAGGCGCGGACAGTCCGCCCTTGACCGGACAGTCTGGCACCAGCAGCCCGGACAGTCCGGGATCGTGCTGAGAGCTGATTTTCAGTGCGTTGGCTCTCCCGGCTTTTCCGCTTCATTTCCGGACTTCTCGTTTGCTCCTAGAGTTCACCTAGGAACCTCTCTACATATCTTTGCTACGCGTTAGCATCGGTATTTGGAGGAATCCTGACGTAGCTCTCTATCTACGTTTGGGAGTGGTCTTTTAGGCACGAACTTGACTCGGAGTTTTGGAGTTTTGTTTTGCTCCCTTGTGCGGTGCCTCGCTGTGATCCTAGGGATCATCCACCCTCTTTCTAGGGTCGTGGGCATCGCGTTTGAGTCTGAAGCTTTAGGGGTTGATTTTGTTGGGACAGAGGCCGTAATTTCGAGAAGAAATTTTTAGGCTCCCATTCACACCCCCCCCTCTAGTCACCTTGCTTTAGCATTTTCGGTCCTCCAATTGGTATCGGAGCCAGTTAAGGATCTCTCTACATTAACTGGTTCTGGATCCGCGAAGGCGACCTTTTAGAGTGGTTTGGCTTCCGACGTGGTTTGTCGAGGTGTTGAGCTTTTGCTTTGCTAACACTAACGGTGCTTTTTGAAGTAGCACCTAGCTCTTCTTCAAGTATGTCTTTGTCCTTCAGCATGAATGGTTCCATGGATGACATCTTGGGAAGAAGGAGGAGTGCAGTTGATGAGAGGGATCACGAGGTGAACGATCTGCTGATCCTTCTACGAGATGATGAGCTTTCACCGGAGGATCTTCTATGTCAACTTGGCAAGGCCAAGAAAGGTACTCTCGCTTCGAGTCTTGTGACCTTGCAAAATCTTTATGAGGCTCGATCTAGGAATGTTGAGCTTTGTAGTACCTTGCGTAGAAAGGTCGAAAAGTTGAAATGCTCCATTGCTAGTTTGAAGTCTAGTACATCTTTGCCTTGCACCTCCTGTAGTGACATGGTTAGGAAAGATGAGCTAAGCTTTTCCCTTGCTAGCTTAAAGTCTGAGAATGAAATGTTGATATCTAATGCTTCCAAACCATGTTTAGTTTGCACTGACTTAAGCAAGGACCTTGATTGTGCTAAAACTGAAATAGCCTTGCTAAAGTCGGATGCTTTGTTACCATGTGTTTCATGTGAGTCTTTGCTTGCTGAAATCAATACTTAAAATTGACTCACTCACACACATGTGTAGATGAACTTGAGCATGCTAGGGCTGAAATTATTGAGATAAATGCTAGGCCTTGTAGCTTGTGCTCTTTGAGTAAAGATGCTTGCCTTACTTCTTGTGTTGATCATGATTCTTTGCTTGATGTTTCTAGTGATGTTTCTTCCACCGATTTCATTTGCACATCATGCATTGGTTTGGAAAAAGAAGTTTTGGCTTTGAAAGTTTTGCGCGATGATATGAGCGCCAAGTTGGTTGAGCACAATGATACGAGTGCCAACCTTGAAAAGGAGATTGAGCTCTTGCGTACCACATATGCCGAGTGCTTTAGAGAGGAGATGGAGAATCTTAAAAATGCTCCATGTGGTACTTGTGATCGCCTCATGTTTGAGAATGAGGTTTCAGCCAAAAGGTGCAAGAGCCTTTGTGCTAAGTCTTTTGAGTCACGCATTTCTTCCAACTCCGATGTTGATATTTCCAAGTCTGCATCTTTGCAACCGGAGTTGAGTTCTTGTGTTGCGCGTGAGTCTTTTGACGATAGCACTAGTGTCAAGGTTTCGGATAGCTCTTTCATAGCTACTCCCAACCTTACTGTTTCTTCGAGTGATGTCCAAGGGACTTCTCTTGACAAGGGTGCTTCTCATATTTTTGGGACTCGTCCTCCCAATCCTGTTTTTCATTGCACCTTTTGCAAGAAGGAGGGACATTCGCTCGATTTTTGTTTTCTCCGAGTCAAGCACGAGCGGCGAATTCAAGCTAAGGCTTTTAGGAAGCCGCGTAGCCTTTCCCATGGCACGTGTGCTCCTAGTGTTGGTACCAAGTTGGTGGTTGATGCTTCTTGCTCTAAGTCCCAAGGGACTTCTCACTTGTCGGAGAATGGTGTGCCTTCCAGTAGGCCTTTGTACCATTGCTCTTTTTGTGAGAAAGATGGGCATCAAGAAAGCTTCTGCTATCGGCGTGCCAAACGCTTGCGCCAAGCTCGTTCTTCTAGGAAGGTGGTGATTCATAGCCCGTCTCATGGCATGAATGCTTGTGCTCCTAGTAAGAAGCCCATTTTTGTTGATGGGATTTATGACTCCTTTTCTAGTGGGATAGGTCATGGTCGTGGACATGCTTCTAGTGCTTCTTCTCTTGGTCCACGCCATGCTTTTCATGGTGCTTCTATTGGTTCTTCTACAAAGACCTTGGAAGATGTTTGCTTCTTTCCCGTGGTACGACTCGTTCTTCTCCTCGAGTTGTCCTTTTGAGGAATGCTTCCAAGGGTGTTTCACAATTGCATTTGAACCAACATTTGCATCATGCTAACCCACATGATAAGTTGAGATTTGTGACCAAGTCCTTGATTCCCAAGTACATGCTTGCTAACCCTTCGGGATCCAAGACTCGGGTTATTTTGTCCTCTTGTTGTAGAAATGAGGACGCGGGGTGGAGAACATGCGCATGATGGAGCTTGATCTTTTAGATGTGATCAAGAGTTGATGGTTCTCTACACCCCGCTTAGATTTGCCTCCAAAGAGGCTTTTGCTACTCGGTGAGCTTTCATATGCACTCATACCTTGTACATCCATGATCTATGTCTTGTGGTATGAGATGGTTCTTCATGTGCTCACTTGTATAGTTGTTACATGTACATTTTCTTTTGTACCATGTTTTTGCTTTAGTCTAGCATGTGCTATCTTGTATATCATGTCATGCTAGCCTTGTGTATAGCTTTTGTGGAATATCCACTTTTCATGCTAGTCTGTGATCCATATGAACTTTATGCCATGCTTTACCTGATTTCTCATGAGCTTTACATGTATAGGTATGATGTTCATTAGGTGTCACTTTTCAGGTGCTAGTTTTGGTTAGCTACATGTATCCTGTTGATATGATTAGTTTGAGCATTAGCCTTTCCTCAATTTTATCATGTTACATGCTTTTGGATCTATTGCTATCATTATCTTGCATTGTAGCATGTGTTGAGACCTAGGCTATGTTTGGGTTGATCATGTCTTTAGGCTGCATTTGCGCTCCATAGTGCTTTATCCTGTTGCATGGTAGTCTTGTCTAGTTTGGATTCATATCTCCTTGCGGTATCATTCATAGGTAGGCCTCTTTTGTTGAGTGTTCACCTTATACTTTTATGTGACTAACCGTTTTCGTGGAGACCTTGAGGTCACACTGGACGAGACAACGCCTTGTGTTTCTTCTGCTTTTGAGTGTGCAGGAGAACAGGAGCCTGGAGAGAGCATTTCGGCTCACGGACCCGATCCCACTTCTTCCACGACTTGGAGTTCCGTTCGAGCAGCTCTCCAGCGAGCACTAGCAGCACCTGTGGGAGAGAAAGTAGCAGGCGAGGGGGAGACGACTTCGGCGAGGCAGGTGCCCCGAAGATTTCAGCAGTTTCAGGCGTCCCCTCGGGTATCACAAGCAGGAGGTCATGCGCTTCATGAGGTACCTCCGACCCTCTCCTGAGTTAGGGTTTTGGTACTCTTCTTCTTCGACCCCTTTTCTGCTGTGTGGTCTTTCCGATGTGGTTTTTGCTGGCTTTCGCTTGAGCATTTCTTGGCTCTTTATTTGTGTCTTTGGTGCGTGTTTCCCTTTTAGTTGGGGAAGCATTTTGCTTATTGTATCTTAGTTGGTCTTCTTCGATACCCTTTTGTTTTCGGTTTTCCTTATAGGCTAGCTTTGCATGCATTTCATCATGTATATCTTGCATTTTAGAGCTTCATGTATATAACAATGAGAATGAGATTGTGCTCTTTTTGGTATGCCCTGCTTATTCATGATGATGCTTGTAGCTTAGGCTCTTTTTGATCACTTGATACATGTTATGAGCTAAGCTATTTTTGCAAATGGTGAACTTGACTAATCAACTATGAAACCTTTAATTTGTTCACCATTGAGATTGGCAACTAGCATGGGTAGGACGTGTTGAGATCACTTGTACTATCTTTTGTATGCTAGGTTGCTATGTCTCTTGCATTGAGTCTTTCACTTGCTTGGATTGCATATTTACCTTGTGCTTAAAATTTGACCCAAGTCTAAGTGAATTGAAAAGATCGAGATGGGATTGCATGTGTCAGTACATCACGGTATCGAGACTGTTTCTCATTGCACATTTGAGTTAAACTTGAGCCGTGTAGTGTACGACCGAAACCGGTGCTTTAAGCTTCCGATTGCTTTTCTTGCATAGGCTTAGCCCGGTTGAAAAGTTAGGCAATGACCATGCTTTTAACCTCTCGCAATCACATGCTTTTAAATATGAACTTGTGTGAATACCGCTGCAATCTCCGATGAAAATTTGAAAATAACACAAGTTTATGCTTCATTCTATTGCATGATGATTGAACTTTGCTAGGGGTAGTTCACCTTTTATACCTGAGTTAGCACTTGGTTGATTTCCTGTCTATCCATGTTAAGTGCTATTTTAGTGGTGGACTCCTTTTCAAATGGCTTAAACTGCTCATGTGCTTAATTATTCATATTTCGTATTCACTTGATCAGTTTGAGCCTTTGCTAGCATTTGTATTGATTGCTACACTTTCAGGGCAGCACCCTTTTGAGCATCTTTTCATTCTGATTGCTATACACTTGAAGCTGTTGCATTGTGCATATCATGCATTTTTAGCTTAGTGTACATACCCCCAGCTCCGATACACTTCTTGGTCACTTTCGTTGCTTTTCTCAGCCCCCATATGCTTTTGGTTGATGACTTGTCTTGTGTTTGTGTCAATTTTGTGAAAAATGTCAAAACCCCTCAGCATGTTCCCTTTTGTCAAGGGGGAAGCTGTTTGCAAGGGGAGCTTATGTGTTGGCACAAAGGGGAGAGTCATGCATTTTGGGGAGAGCTTTGAGCAAGGGGGAGTTTAGCTCTTTTATGTTTTTCTTCACTCGGTTTAGCTCTTTTATGTGTCTCAATTGGTATCCATCTCTTGGTATGGAATGCAATTGGTGTCATGAGCTTTGTGCATAGCTTTTGTGTATAGGCTTGCTTTCAGGGGAGTCGCTTTTGTCTTGCTGTTTCTCCGCGTGCTCCGAGTGTTTGTGCTCCATTTAGTGTTGAGCCTCTCTTGTGGTTTTTCTCTCAGTCGGTATCGAGCCTGCTAGTCGTGTTGAGCCATTTTTGCCTCTATCTAGAGGGACTAGCAGTTTTTGCTTGGTATTTTCGATTGGTATGGACCCTTCAGCTAGTTGCGTCGAGCCTATGTGCCTCTGTCTTGAGGAACTAGCTATTTTTCACCAATTCTTGGCTGTTTGTGATCAGTTTGGCATTCTTATGCGTTGATTCAGCCTCGATTGGTATCGAGCCTTGAGCTAGTGGTTTGAGCCATTTTCTGCCTCTTCTTGAGGGCTAGCTCATTTTTGACATGGTTGCGTCGAGCCGTTGCCCATGTTTGTGACAGAACCGACCAATTTATACCAGATTAAGCACCGAATCGCTGCTTGCGCAGAGACTACAAGTACTTAAGCTCGTATAAACCCGGTAGTCCGGAAATCTCGAAGGATTTCAAGTCATTCAACTTTAACCAAGATCGTAATAGATTAGCGTACATGTCCACGACATACATTCAGTTCGCACATAGTTCAAATACATCGGAGTTCAACAGTTATTACAAACCATAGTTTGAATTCAAAAGCGGAAGCGACATAGTTTTGAAACACAAGTCCTTAGTTCACAATACAGTGCCATATGCTTGATCAGTCCACAAAAGCATCAGGGAAGATAAGAGTTGACCATGCCCATGGTCTAGTCACTGCCCTCGACGGGGTACAGACAGTTCTCGCAATAGCCGAAGAAGCATTGCCCATCTGCAACAACAAGGGATAGAACCCTGAGTACGAGAAGGTACTCAGCTAGACTTACCCGTCATAAACCAGAAATAATCAACACCAAGGATTATGCAAGGCTGTATCTGGGGTTGGCCACACTTACCTTTTTGCATAAAAGCATTTTATTATTAAATAATCATCATTAGAGTATTAGCAGTCACTTTTATGTAATCAGCCTGATTATCTAGATTCGCACCTGATCTAGAGCAAACACTTGACTACTTATTCAAGCAAGAGTGACTATTTCATTAATAGCCTTTCAGATTCACCAACCATAACCATCATTATTTCATATATTACTACGGTAACACATGCTCAGTCAAGTTACTCACTAACCAGGAGCGATGGCGATTATAATCGATTCCTACCAGCTGGGGATAAAATGTCGCACACTCGCCCGTCACACCCTGCCAGGTGGCCGTTGGCAACCAATTCAGGAGGTTCGAGAACCCAAATCGCGGGACGGCCATGGACCCTTCTACACCGAGGGTTATCTCAATGCCAGGTCGCTCAAGCTATTAACTGCCCACGGTCATGCCAGGTCGATCAGGCCCTGCCTGCCCTCGGACCATGCCAGGTCGATCAGAATAGTTGCCCACGGTACATGTAAGGCCCTGGGTGTTAGGCGTCAACGTCTCCATCACCGGCTCCAAACACCTTACTCGGCTTCACGGGAGGTACCCGCACCTGCTCCGTTAAGTGATTGACGCGTTCAAAATGACTGAGGTGTGCCTTCGTCGGTTCCTAATCGACACAGACGGGAGACTACTAGCACACAGAACCCATGTCCTGCTGCCCCTACATCCCGCCCGGTCTCCAATTAATTATCACATGGTTACATTCCACGATAGCATGAGGCTAAACATGTTTAGTATCCACCTATATGCGGGAGACAGGAAATCACCCGACTTTTACCGGTCTAAGCAGGGCTAAGCATAAACGAGCCTAGCCTTATCAGGGATAACAAGGTAATATTTGCAGGTGGACAAGGATAATTAATTAATGCAGCAACGGTATCACACAACTCCTATAACCTAATGCAACAATCATATCAGGTTAACTTGTAAACGGTAATTTGCAAACCGTAGGAGAAAATGCTCCGGGGCTTGCCTCGCTCGAAGTCGGCGGGGCGGTGATCACGGCACTCCGGCAGGTCCTCAGCGTCTCCTTCCGGGATCCTCTCCTCGGGTGTCTCCTCCTGACGCTGCTCCTCCGGGCGTCTCCTGGGCTTCCACTACCGATCCTGCATGATGCGGTACATGAATGAATAACATGAATGCACATGAGATGCATGGTGATGCAACATGGAGTAACAATTTAGGAGATAAGCACATGTCATCTACTGCTACTCACTTACTTAATTTAACATACTACTTACTAAGTCTTGTTGTCACCACATCAAAGTTGCTTAACGGGTTTATTACCCTCTAATTATTTGTAGAATTAAATCTAGTTAAATAGGCCTATAACAGTAACCTATCCTAGACAGCTTCACAAAAATCTATAAAAAATACTGGAGATTAATAACACTTAATCTAATCCTCTGTCCAAATTTCATCCCATTTGGACCTAGACTCTACCCCCTATGAAAAAGACAAATTCTATCATGAAAAGGTGCTTTGAACTACACACCCTAGCACAAAGTGTCAAACAACAAATTTCATAATTTTCTTCTGAACATCTTAGCACAAGAGCAGTGTGTAAAATTACCAAGTCCATACTCTTCATATTTTAATTACTACAAAATAAACAAGAAAACAGCATTTAATCATTTTAATTACTACTGCCAAATTATTTCCATAGAGCAACCACATTTTATATTTTTCCCAGGAAGTACTCATCAACACAAAACCTAACAAAACAAGAATCACATTTTTCTGAGATAACCACAAATTACTATGCATTTAACAAGATTTCAGCCTAAACATAAATTAAATATAACTACACAGAAAATTACCACAAACTGGACATATTATATTTTTCATGCATAGACCTCAACATAACAATCCTAACAAAACTTGTTTCACCTTTTTAGCATTTATATTTAGCAAGATATGAATTAACAAGCATTACAACAATTTCTGAAACTATTTAAACAAACCCTGAAAAACATTCAAACCTAAACTGCTACGTGCACCCAAACCAGTGCACACAGACGGAACCTGACTCACTGACGCGCGGCCCTCGGGTCAAACTGACCCCACCTGTCATCCCCACCGAGACAGGGAGGAGTTGACCACGGCGGAGCTCGCCGTCGGCGACTTCTCCGGCGAAACTAACCCCACCGATGGAATCCCCTTCTCCTTCCGCACCCGACGGTACCCTCGGCTGGCCCAGCGCACACGCGGATCGAGCTCGCCGACGGCGATGGCGGACACGGCGGCGCGGCCCTAGCTACGCCGGCCGGCTCCGGCCACGACGGGCTCATCCGACCCTCGAGATCTACTCCGGCGACCTTCATAACCCTAGCCCAGGGCTCGGAAGCCAGGGCGCAAGCTCCGAGCACCCTTGTCCACGGCGGTGCCACTCCGGCGACCTTGGCAAGCGGCGGACGACGGCGTACTCGCGCTTCCGACCCTAATCGGCCTAACCGTCACCACCACTAGCTCCGGCAAGTCGAGGCGACTCGCGAACACTAGCTAGGGCAGATGGTTGAGCTCGGGAAGAGGGTTGGCCACGGCGGACCGAGCGCGCCGGCCATGGCGGTCATGGCGGACGGCGGCGTTCCGCGGGCTCTTAACCCTAATCGACCAAACCAACACCCTCTACCCTCTCCTCGGACCTCACTAACCCCTATACGGACGCGCTAGGGTGACATGACAACCACGGGAAGGTGGCCGGCCACGGCGAACCGAGCTCGGCGGTCATGGCGGCCATGGCGGCGACTCGTCCCGGGGCTTACCTAGGGCTTCCTAGGGAGCGCTAAGGACAGCACGGGGTGCGGGGGCTCACGGCGAGGCTTGGCAGCTGGTTGGGTGGACGGTGCGGCGGCGGGACGGCGGTGAACGGCGGCGGCGCTCGCAGCTTTTCCCCTTTTTCCCCGCTCGGGCTCCGGCGAAAGGAACAAGAGCGAGAGAGGGACAGAATGGAGGGAGGAGCGGCGCGGCTTCGGGCAGCGGGGCGAGCGGCAGCTTATGCTTGCCACGCCGCGCGCGGACGCTGCGCCCCGGCCGAACGCGCCACGGCGAGCAAGCTCTGCGCGCGGTCGGCCACGACCGGCTGATTCAAACTGAATCGCCCGATTCAGTTAACGATGGCCGACTGACGGCCAACTTTGAGCGCGATTAACTCCTAATCCATTTGATGAAACGCTAAACCACTTGCTCCTTTACTTAGAGCTACATGCCAGCTACAACTTTGGTTACAAGATTGGTCTCTGGTTCGGCCTAGATTGCTCCCGAGAAAGCTCCAAAGTTGGCTCCACGAAACTGTTTGGTCAGTTAGAGACTTAGAAAAATTTCTAAGTCTAAACTCCCTCAAATCTGCCTTGTGGGTCCTAAAACACCTTTTAAACCCATTTTCATGGGTTGGGCCTTAAACAACTTTTGTTCTACTCTAAATTCTACACACTTTTGGTTAAGGGCCCACAGCCATGCAAAGCTTCTATCAAGAAGGTCTTAGTTAGTCAAACAAAAGGACTCCTAGGGCTCTATCAAGGCAACTAGGGTTAGAGACTTGGTTAGCCAACATGACCAACATAAACCTAGCTTCATTTTGACTCCCCAACAAGGTTCAGCTACTAAGAGACTTAAGCACTCCACAACAAGACAAACAAGCATTCAATCAAGCATAGCATTACAAAAGCTCACATGAAATGACACTTAATAAGAAAGAATGCAACATGAGATGATGATGCGTTATGCTCATGAGATGTCAAGTTATGCACTTAGGTTTGCTTAACACCTAGGGTGTTACAGCCCTCCCCTCCTTAAAGGAATCTCGTCCCGAGATTTAAGTTACTAACCATTCTTTATAAAACTGTGGATATACTTCTTAGATAGTCTTCGGTTTCCCATGTGGCATCTCGGTCGTCTTGTTCACTCCAAGACACCTTATATTGCTTCAAGATTCTTCCGCGAGTCACTCTTTCTTTCTCATCGAGTACTCGATATGGCTTCACCGAGTAAGTAAGGTCGGATTGTAACTTGATATTGGCCGGTTGTACTTCCTCTTCTGGAACTCGAAGACATTTCTTTAATTGTGACACATGGAATACAGGGAATATAGCCTTTAAATGTTCAGGTAACTGTAGTTGATAAGCCACTTTTCCCTCCTTTCCATTATCCTGTAGGGTCCCACAAACCTTGGCGCTAACTTTCTTTTCACGCCAAAACGTCTAACTCCTTTCATGGGTGATACTTTCAAATACACATAGTCACCTACTTTGAATTCAAGCGGCCTTCTTCGCTTATCGGCATAGCTCTTCTGTCGGGACTGTGCCGCTGCGATATGTTGTTGAATTATTCTAACTTGTTCTTCTGCTTCCCTAACGAAGTCAATTCCATAGTAGCGACGTTCTCCTGGTTCCAACCCAACTTACTGGTGTTCTGCATCTTCTGCCATACAGAGCTTCGAAAGGTGCCATATGAATGCTTTCTTGATAACTGTTGTTGTAAGCAAATTCTACTAATGGCAACCACTTCTCCCAAGATCCCTTCGCGGATATCACACATGCTCTCAACATATCCTCTAAAACCTGATTTACCCTTTCAGTTTGCCCTGAAGTCTGGGGATGGTAAGCTGAACTATGGATTAACTTAGTGCCTAACTCTTTTTGCAGTTCTCCCAGAATGGTGCAGTAAACTGTGTTCCACGATCCGAAACTATGACCTTGGGTATACCATGTAATCGTACAATCTGATTGATATAAATCTCCGCATAGTCCGGTGCTCGATAACAAGTTTTAACTGGTATGAAATGAGCGGTCTTGGTGAGACGGTCTACGATTACCCATATTGAATTGTTTCCCTTCTGAGTGACAGGCAAACCGGTGATAAAATCCACTACTTCTTCTTCTTCCACTTCCATTCAGGTATTGATAAAGGTTGAAGTGTTCCGGCTGGCTTCAGGTGAATGGCCTTCACTCGACAACACGTGTCGCATCTGGCTACATATGCGGCAATTTCCTTCTTCATTTTGGTCCACCAAAATCTTGGACGCAAATCTTGATACATCTTAGTGCTCCCGGGATGGATAGACAATTTAGAAAGATGAGCCTCATCCATAATCTGATTTTTGAGTTCCCTATTCTTGGGTACCACTAAGCGATTATCAAACCATAACACTCCCTTATCATCAACTCGGAAATGTTTTACGGGTTCAGTGGCAGCTCTTAGCTTTTCTTTGATATAATAGATTCCCTTGTCTGTTTTCTGCCCTTCTAGAATCTGATCAACTAAGGTGCTCTGCAGCTCGATGTGACGCAGGATCACAGGGTGTACGAGACTAAACTCGTCCTTTGGTTGTAACCTCAAGTTATTACAATGCGACTTCCGACTTAGTGCATCAGCAACCACATTTGCCTTTCCAGGGTGATAATGTATCTGCAAATTATAATCCTTAATCAACTCAAGCCATCTTCTCTGCCTCATATTCAGTTCAGGTTGAGTAAAGATATACTTGAGACTTTTGTGGTCCGTGTACATGTTACAGACGTTACCAAGCAGATAATGTCTCCATATTTTTAGAGCGTGTACCACAGCAGCTAATTCCAAGTCATGCGTAGGATAATTAACTTCATGTTTTCTCAACTGACGTGAAGCATAAGCAATCACTCTGCCTTCTTGCATAAGAACACAACCTAAACCAACTTTTGATGCGTCGCAGAAGACATCAAACGGCTTCTCGATATCTGGTTGAGCTAAGACAGGAGCAGTGGTTAATAGTTTCCGCAAGGTACGGAAAGCTGTTTCACACTTCTCTGTCCACTCAAACTTCTGATCCTTCTGAAGCAAACTTGTCATGGGCTTGGCAATCTTGGAGAAATCGGGAATGAAACGACGATAATACCCTGCTAAACCGAGAAAACTCCGAATCTCCCCAACTGAAGTTGGAGCTTCCCACTCCATCACTTCTTGTACTTTGCTAGGGTCCACAGAGATTCCTTCTTCTGACAGGATGTGACCAAGGAATTGTACTTGCTTCAACCAAAACTCGCATTTACTAAACTTAGCGTAAAGTTTATGTTCCCGGAGTCTTGTCAAGACGATCCTCAAATGTTCTGCATGGTCGTCCGGGTTCTCAGAATAAACCAAATATCATCAATGAACACCACTACAAACTTATCTAGTTCTGGCATGAATACCGAGTTCATCAAACTCATAAAGTAAGCTGGAGCATTTGTCAATCCAAAAGACATGACTAAATACTCGTATAGGCCATATCTGGTTGAAAAAGCAGTCTTTGGGATATCTTGTGGTCGGATTCTAATTTGATGATAGCCTGATCTCAGATCGATCTTGGAGAATACTTTGGCTCTGGATAACTGGTCAAACAAAATATCTATCCGTGGCAACGGATATTTGTTCTTAACGGTCACGGCATTAAGCGGTCGATAATCCACACACATCCGCAGAGACTTGTCCTTCTTCTTGACAAACAAAGCTGGACATCCCCACTCCGACACACTAGGTTGAATGAAACCCTTGTCCAAAAGTTCCTTAATCTGCGTCTTGAGTTCGGCTAACTCATTGGGCGGCATACGATAAGGTCTTCTCGAGATCGGTGCAGTCCCTGGTAACAGCTCAATGGTAAACTCTACAGCCCGCTTGGGCGGTAAACCCGGCAACTCATCTGGAAAGACGTCTGGGAAATCCCGAACAACTGAATTTTTGACAGGTCCTCTATAGATAAGGTACAAGATAGATCAACAAAATCAGCCCCTCGAGGAAGAGAGATACGTAACTTGTTGTCCATCCTTGGATCAGACAAGGTAAGAGTTCTTCCTGCAGTGTCTAACACCGCTTTCCACATACTCATCCAACTCATTCCTAGGACTACATCCATACTGAGCCCTGGCAAAACTACTAAATTAGCCCCAAACTTATGCCCTCCGATGTCGATGGTTGCATCACGGACCATCTGCCTAGACAACACACTACTCCCCACAGAGCTTACGCGAAACCCATAATCCATTTCAGACACCTCTTGATCATGCTTTTGTGCAAATGCTTTACTCATGAACGAATGCGATGATCCAGTATCAAACAAAACAACTGCAGGATGATGGTTAACAAGACACATACCAGCAGTCACGGGTTCTCTAGCACGAGCTTCTTCAGCGGTCATGTTGTGCAGGCGTGCGGGGTAGTGGGCCTGTTGCTTCTTTGGGTAGGGGCAGTATCTTGCGAAGTGCCCCTCTTGGTTGCAGTTGTAGCATGGTCCCCGAACCAACGGTTTTGTTCCCTGAAGAACTGCCTTGACCACGAGCCTGAGCAGCAGCTATCTTGTATGGCTTCTGATTGCGCTGAGCTTGTGGCTGATTCTTCTTCTTCTGCGGCGGCCTAAAACGTGCCCCCGGCGCTGGTGGTCGATACAGATTTCGCTGAGCTGGTGGTCCTCTGGGTTGTGATGATCCTGATTCAAAGGTCCTCTTCCGGGCCTTGCTAGCAGCATGCTTGTTGTTATGATTCTCTTGAATCAGACAGTCACTTATGAAGTCATTGAAATTGGTACGGGACGATGTACCCACTGACTTTCCCATTTTAGTGTTCAAGCCTCTCTTGAAACTAGCAATCTTCTTAGCGTCTGTGTCAACGAAGTCTGGGACATAGCGAGCCAGTGAATTGAATATGTAATGGTACTCCGTAACAGATCGAGTCCCCTGTGTCAGGTTCATGAACTCGGCCACCTTCATCTGGGTCAAACCCGGCGGAATGTAATGACCTCGGACAGCAGCAGTAAACACCCTCCAAGTGATGGGAACATTGGCAGGGTAGGTGGTGCGGTGATGTCCCCACCAAATCCCGGCTGGTCCCTGCAACTGGTGTGCGGCATATTCTGCTTTAAGCTCTTCTGTGAGCCTAAGCAAACGAAACTTCTGCTCCAGAGTATGCAGCCATTCTTCTGCCTCCAATGGTTCTGTAGCTTCCTTGAAGATTGGTGGTTTGGTATCCAGGAAATCCTTGAAAGAACTATATTGGTTCGGCTCAGGGCGTTGATGTCCCTGCGCCAAGTTCTCCCTCAGCAAAGCTTCGATGTTGCGCTGGCTTCCAAGAAATTGAGCAAAAAGTTGCTCAGCCGTCGGGGGTGGAGGAGGTGGTGGATTGCGGTTTTCTCTGGGGTCCTCATTTCCACCACTACCGCCTGCTCCACTACGAGTTGTCGTCATCTGCATATAGGATAGTAAGCGACCATTAGGCGAAGTTGCAACTTGTAGAGAACAATAAATCATACCCACTGAAATTATTCGGAAAAACGATTCACCAAACAATGACAGAGGTACAATAAATTTTAATCCACATCGCATCAACACATAACAAGATCACTTAACACATCATGCAAAAGATAACATAACATCCATAGTTTTGCCCATACATATGGGTCTTTCCAAGGTCTCACACACACATCACATAAGTCTGCTACCCATGCTTACATCAGCCCAACACACCAAAAGATCGGGCGTGCCAACATACGCAAAAGACCATCTAGACGCTAAGCATACGATCTAGACTACTCTCTAGCGATCTCACCAACGTCACCGTCCTCACTAGACATATCTGAAGAACTACTAGAAGAACTACTCGGCTCCGGATCCTCCTGGGGAAAGATGGGGTTCCTCTCATTCTCCCTGCGATGGATCTCCTCGTGCAAACGGTCGTTGTAGTCCTGCAGGTGATGGAGTTGCAGCTCTAGGTCTCCCACTCGCAACCTCAGCAGCCTGTTCTCCTCTGAACACGAATGCCCTCAACACAAACTCCTCGAAGCGCCTCCTCAGTCTCCCTCATGACCGAGGCCAAGAAAGTAGTCGACCCCTGCTGAATGGCAAGCTGATGAGCAGTCTCCTGCTCCCTCTGAAGTGCCTGGTCTCTCTCTACTGTCAACTGAGCTAGCTGTGTAGTGAGGAGGTCTATCTCTGTAGCGTGCTCCTCCTGCCGGCGATGCTGTGCAGCCATCTCCTCACTAAGAATATGATCCAGATGATCATAGCTGCGCGACAGGCACCCATAAGTAGCCATCAGAGCAGCCATAGCACTCCCTGCTGGTCCAGCACAATGCTCCCTCTCAAGAGAGCTAGCCTCAAGTACGGTAGCGCCTGGCTGACGCCACACTGCCTGGTAAGGATCTGCCGTCGGGAAGATACTGGCGGTAGCTTGGGCAACCACCTCTGGATGGTCCTCCATGATGTCCCGGAGAACTGTGTATGCGACCCTGTTGGCTGCATCCCAGGGGGTCCTCCCCTGCAAAGCAAACACTCGACGGCACCAGACGTGATCCTGCTCATCACGGCTGGGTACGTCCACCTCCACCGTGTACACGTGACGATCCTCTGACAACTGCACACGGTGCCAGTCGTACTGCGGCTCCTGGCCCTCCTGATATCGACCAGGCAGAACTCTCCAAAGGATAGTGGGCATCCCAAACTCTCCCAAAAAATCCTCTGATCCCTCATCGGTCCATGCCCCAGCATGGTGTAGTTAGGCCTCTTGCCTCCCGTGGACTTGCGAGCAGTGCGCTTGGTGCGTGCCATCTGTAAGAAGTGTACCCACACATAGATTTTTATTAGTTTGAGAACAACTTTTATTAGAAAAAGGACGGAAACCATAAGGAAGGAAGTAAGATATAAGCAAGATTATATGATCATGATGCATGCACGTTTCATACGTCCTCACTGCCTAACAATCTAACGGCTAGGCGGTGGCATACACGCTCACTCATAACGTTAACTAAACGTACTACACGTTCGCAAGTTAGCGTACCTGCAGAAACTCACTTCAGCCCTTCCCACAGTATGAATATCATGCACTGCGGAAATTTAAATCTAATACTCACTTAGGTGTACACCCGTATACACGTAAGCAGTATATGCACCCATCAGAAATTATTACTCCCACAATCAACACTTTCACATATACTTGTGTGGAACAGGTATACGCATCAGTATCATATAAGCACTTCCCTAGATTGGCGGTTGTCCAATCATGCTCTCACATCTGCCTTTACCTTGGCGTAGAGGCAATTGATCCATACATTACTATTCCGAGGAATAGCATCCATACAATTTCACCCTTGCCGTATGGACGACAGAATAAACGAAATAAAGTATGATGCATAGCCCCAAAGTTAGTACTTAAATAGCCACCTAAGGTTCCTATTGGGCATAAGGACTTGATCAATGGCACACCTAAATCTTTATAAGAAGGGTTTTTCAGAACCTACTATAGCTACAAGTTTTGACAATGGAGGAATTTTATTTGAAAATACAGTTTTTTTCAAATAGAATCATGAACAGTAACGCTAACCACGCTCCGATGCCAGCTGTGACAGAACCGACCAATTTATACCAGATTAAGCACCGAATCGCTGCTTGCGCAGAGACTACAAGTACTTAAGCTCGTATAAACCGGTAGTCCGGAAATCTCGAAGGATTTCAAGTCATTCAACTTTAACCAAGATCGTAATAGATTAGCGTACATGTCCACGACATACATTCAGTTCGCACATAGTTCAAATACATCGGAGTTCAACAGTTATTACAAACCATAGTTTGAATTCAAAAGCGGAAGCGACATAGTTTTGAAACACAAGTCCTTAGTTCACAATACAGTGCCATATGCTTGATCAGTCCACAAAAGCATCAGGGAAGATAAGAGTTGACCATGCCCATGGTCTAGTCACTGCCCTCGACGGGTACAGACAGTTCTCGCAATAGCCGAAGAAGCATTGCCCATCTGCAACAACAAGGGATAGAACCCTGAGTACGAGAAGGTACTCAGCTAGACTTACCCGTCATAAACCAGAAATAATCAACACCAAGGATTATGCAAGGCTGTATCTGGGGTTGGCCACACTTACCTTTTTGCATAAAAGCATTTTATTATTAAATAATCATCATTAGAGTATTAGCAGTCACTTTTATGTAATCAGCCTGATTATCTAGATTGCACCTGATCTAGAGCAAAACTTGACTACTTATTCAAGCAAGAGTGACTATTTCATTAATAGCCTTTCAGATTCACCAACCATAACCATCATTAATTCCATATATTACTACGGTAACACATGCTCAGTCAAGTTACTCACTAACCAGGAGCGATGGCGATTATAATCGATTCCTACCAGCTGGGGATAAAATGTCGCACACTCGCCCGTCACACCCTGCCAGGTGGCCGTTGGCAACCAATTCAGGAGGTTCGAGAACCCAAATCGCGGGACGGCCATGGACCCTTCTACACCGAGGGTTATCTCAATGCCAGGTCGCTCAAGCTATTAACTGCCCACGGTCATGCCAGGTCGATCAGGCCCTGCCTGCCCTCGGACCATGCCAGGTCGATCAGAATAGTTGCCCACGGTACATGTAAGGCCCTGGGTGTTAGGCGTCAACGTCTCCATCACCGGCTCGAAACACCTTACTCGGCTTCACGGGAGGTACCCGCACCTGCTCCGTTAAGTGATTGACGCGTTCAAAATGACTGAGGTGTGCCTTCGTCGGTTCCTAATCGACACAGACGGGAGACTACTAGCACACAGAACCCATGTCCTGCTGCCCCTACATCCCGCCCGGTCTCCAATTAATTATCACATGGTTACATTCCACGATAGCACGAGGCTAAACATGTTTAGTATCCACCTATATGCGGGAGACAGGAAATCACCCGACTTTTACCGGTCTAAGCAGGGCTAAGCATAAACGAGCCTAGACTTATCAGGGATAACAAGGTAATATTTGCAGGTGGACAAGGATAATTAATTAATGCAGCAACGGTATCACACAACTCCTATAACCTAATGCAACAATCATATCAGGTTAACTTGTAAACGGTAATTTGCAAACCGTAGGAGAAAATGCTCCGGGGCTTGCCTCGCTCGA
This sequence comes from Coix lacryma-jobi var. lacryma-jobi, assembly GCA_009763385.1. Taxonomy (NCBI): domain Eukaryota; kingdom Viridiplantae; phylum Streptophyta; class Magnoliopsida; order Poales; family Poaceae; genus Coix; species Coix lacryma-jobi. The sequence goes on from CM019826.1 coordinate 74,164,735, forward strand.
AGTCGGCGGGGCGGTGATCACGGCACTCCGGCAGGTCCTCAGCGTCTCCTTCCGGATCCTCTCCTCGGGTGTCTCCTCCTGACGCTGCTCCTCCGGCGTCTCCTGGGCTTCCACTACCGATCCTGCATGATGCGGTACATGAATGAATAACATGAATGCACATGAGATGCATGGTGATGCAACATGGAGTAACAATTAGGAGATAAGCACATGTCATCTACTGCTACTCACTTACTTAATTTAACATACTACTTACTAAGTCTTGTTGTCACCACATCAAAGTTGCTTAACGGGTTTATTACCCTCTAATTATTTGTAGAATTAAATCTAGTTAAATAGGCCTATAACAGTAACCTATCCTAGACAGCTTCACAAAAATCTATAAAAAATACTGGAGATTAATAACACTTAATCTAATCCTCTGTCCAAATTTCACCCATTTGGACCTAGACTCTACCCCTATGAAAAAGACAAATTCTATCATGAAAAGGTGCTTTGAACTACACACCCTAGCACAAAGTGTCAAACAACAAATTTCATAATTTTCTTCTGAACTTCTTAGCACAAGAGCAGTCAGTAAAAATTACCAAGTCCATACTCTTCATATTTTAATTACTACAAAATAAACAAGAAAACAGCATTTAATCATTTTAATTACTACTGCCAAATTATTCCACAGAGCACCACATTTTATATTTTCCGGAACTACTCATCAACACAAACCTAACAAAACAAGAATCACATTTTTCTGAGATAACCACAAATTACTATGCATTTAACAAGATTTCAGCCTAAACATAAATTAAATATAACTACACAGAAAATTACCACAAACTGGACATATTATATTTTTCATGCATAGACCTCAACATAACAATCCTAACAAAACTTGTTTCACCTTTTTAGCATTTATATTTAGCAAGATATGAATTAACAAGCATTACAACAATTTCTGAAAACTATTTAAACAAAACCTGAAAAACATTCAAACCTAAACTGCTACGTGCACCCAAACCAGTGCACACAGACGGAACCTGACTCACTGACGCGCGGCCCTCGGGTCAAAGACCCCACCTGTCATCCCCACGAGACAGGGGAGGAGTTGACCACGGCGGAGCTCGCCGGCGGCGACTTCCCGGCGAAACTAACCCACGGATGGACCCCTTCTCCTTCCGCACCCGACGGTACCCTCGGCTGGCCCAGCGCACACGCGGATCGAGCTCGCCGACGGCGATGGCGGACACGGCGGGCGGCTAGCTACGCCGGCCGGCTCCGGCCACGACGGGCTCATCCGACCCTCGAGATCTACTCCGGCGACCTTCATAACCCTAGCCCAGGGCTCGGAAGCCAGGGCGCAAGCTCCGAGCACCCATGTCCACGGCGGTGCCACTCCGGCGACCTTGGCAAGCGGCGGACGACGGCGTACTCGCGCTTCCGGACCCTAATCGGCCTAACCGTCACCACCACTAGCTCCGGCAAGTCGAGGCGACTCGCGAACGCTAGCTAGGGCAGATGGTTGAGCTCGGGAAGAGGGTTGGCCACGGCGGACCGAGCGCGCCGGCCATGGCGGTCATGGCGGACGGCGGCGTTCCGCGGGCTCTTAACCCTAATCGACCAAACCAACACCTCTACCCTCTCCTCGGACCTCACTAACCCCTATACGGCGCTAGGGTGACATGACAACCACGGGAAGGTGGCCGCCACGGCGAACCGAGCTCGGCGGTCATGGCGGCCATGGCGGCGACTCGTCCGGGGCTTACCTAGGGCTTCCTAGGGAGCGCTAAGGACAGCACGGGGTGCGGGGGCTCACGGCGAGGCTTGGCAGCTGGTTGGGTGGACGGTGCGGCGGCGGGACGGCGGTGAACGGCGGCGGCGCGCTCGCAGCTTTTCCCCTTTCCCCCGCTCGGGCTCCGGCGAAAGGAACAAGAGCGAGAGAGGGACAGATGGAGGGAGAGCGGCGCGGCTTCGGGCAGCGGGGCGAGCGGCAGCTTATGCTTGCCACGCCGCGCGCGGACGCTGCGTCCCCGGCCGGAACGCGCCACGCGGCGAGCAAGCTCTGCGCGGTCGGCCACGACCGGCTGATTCAAACTGAATCGCCCGATTCAGTTAACGATGGCCGACTGACGGCCGAACTTTGAGCGCGATTAACTCCTAATCCATTTGATGAAACGCTAAACCACTTGCTCCTTACTTAGAGCTACATGCCAGCTACAACTTTGGTTACAAGATTGGTCTCTGGTTCGGCCTAGATTGCTCCGAGAAAGCTCCAAAGTTGGCTCCACGAAACTGTTGGTGGCAGTTAGAGACTTAGAAAATTTCTAAGTCTAAACTCCCTCAAATCTGCCTTGTGGGTCCTAAAAACACCTTGTTAAACCCATTTTCATGGGTTGGGCCTTAAACAACTTTTGTTCTACTCTAAATTCTACACACTTTGGTTAAGGGCCCACAGCCATGCAAAGCTTCTATCAAGAAGGTCTTAGTTAGTCAAACAAAAGGACTCCTAGGGCTCTATCAAGGCAACTAGGGTTAGAGACTTGGTTAGCCAACATGACCAACATAAACCTAGCTTCATTTTGACTCCCCAACAAGGTTCAGCTACTAAGGAGACTTAAGCACTCCACAAACAAGACAAACAAGCATTCAATCAAGCATAGCATTACAAAAGCTCACATGAAATGACACTTAATAAGAAAGAATGCAACATGAGATGATGATGCTTTATGCTCATGAGATGTCAAGTTATGCACTTAGGTTTGCTTAACACCTAGGGTGTTACTACAATGTCTTTGGGAACCAAGTCTTTTGCTCTGTGTGATCGAGTTTTGCTCTTTGTTGAGTTGTTGCTCCGATCCCTTGCTTGGTTGCGTTGAGCCGTTGCCCATGTTTGGGGACCAAGTTATATCCATTTCAAATTGCCCCTTCTTTAGTTTTCGGTCCTTCAATGTCCTTCAATTGGTATGGCATTTGAATGGATAATCTTCTCATGACAAATGACTTTGTTTTGCCCTCCGATGGCTTTTGATCACTTGAATGAGATTTTTGGTTGTGGTATCTCAAACCATCTCTTGTGCCTAGTTTTTGTCAATTCAATCATCAAGGGGGAGAAAGAGAAAGAGAAAGAAAGAAAAAAGGGGGAGAATTTGACCCAAAACCAAGTGGATAAGTACCTTGGTCTCTCTTTTGTGATGATTGATTGACAATTTTATTTGAGATTGGTTTTCGAGTGCCTTTGGGTTTCATGAAACTCTTGTTTATCTTGACTCTTCGGTTGTGTGGAGGCTTTGCCCGCTTTTCCCGTTTCTTTCGGGACCGAGAGCTTTACTTGGAGTTTCATGATCCTTCCTCTCTCAAGTGGCTTGTGTTTGCTTTTACCTGGCTTTTGGGCACTTGAGTGAGACTTGCCTTCAAACCCTTCCTTTTTGGTTTTACTGTTAGTCAATGCATTCATCAAGGGGGAGATTGATAACATATATGATGAATGATTGACTTTGATGAGGAAGGTTTGAGGCTTTTACCCGATTTAGTCCATATCTCGCTATGCGCTTAATGTTTATGACTAACTGGTGGCGTGAGTTGTGTTGTGTTTATGTGTTGGCGTGCGTGTGTGTGCAACATGTGTCTCTTGGCTGTGTTGATGTGCAGGTGTGGAGCTCGGAGACAGTGGTCTACGGCGAGGTGAAGGTCAAGTAGAGACGTGTCGTGCCGACGGACCGGGTGCGGTGAAGGATGGGCGTGCCGTGCGGCGGACGTGCCATGCCGAGGTACCGAGTGGTGAAGGGCGAACGTGAGGCTTGGACTGACGGACCAGGGGCCAGAGGACCAGCTGTGGTAGCTGGCACGTGGCATCGGCAAGCGAGAGCACATGGGGATGTGCGGTGCATCGGCCGAGTCAGGAGGAAGACGATGGCGTCGTGGCACTTGGCGGGAGGTCGGACACGGGCTTGCGTGCGGTGCAAGTGCCGTCGGCCAAGTCAAGAAGGTAGGCGAAGGCGTTGTGCCCAGCGTGGAGGCTGGACATGCATCGGCATCGGTGCCGGTGGTCGGGGTGTGCGAACCACATCCCGTCTACGGTGCGGGTTCGGTAGCTGAGCCTCAAAAATCTACCATCGACGGTTTCCAGGTTTGGGCCTCAAAACCTGGGGTGGCCGGTTTCCGAGTTTGGGCCTCAAAACTCGGCGAGGACGGTTTCCAGGTTTGGGCCTCAAAACCTGGGCTGGCGGGTTTCCGAGTTTGGGCCTCAAAACTCGGGGTGGACGGTTTCCCGATTTGGGCCTCAAAAACGGGGGTTGGTCCGAAAGGACGGTCGACACGTGGCGGCACCGAGAGGCTTGCGTTGCGGCGAAGCTATTGGTGAGAAGGCGCGGCGGTCGACGGTGGCGGCACGTGGCGGCATCAGGGAGGTCGCGTCGAGGCGAAGCTACCGGATGTGCGGGCGGGCCGTCGGATCGAAACTGTCAAGTGTGGACGATTTTACCCTGGGGGGTATTTGGGACGAGTGCTTAATGTAAGGGCATTTTGGTCTTCGGACGCGCGCCTATATATATGAAGGGGGCTGCTAGGGCAGCCGCCATCCTTGGAGCGGTGTCACTCTCATTTTGCTGTTTGTGAGAGGAGGCTAGGGTTAGGGAGAGTTGGCTCTTGTTCTTGAGCTTTTCGCCATCCAAGCTTTGATCTGCTGGAGTGGCTTGTATCCCGACACCGAGTGCTTAATGAATTATCCATTCCTCTGAATCCAAGGGTCAAATTCGTGGTGGAATTCGCGTTTTGATTTTGTTCTTCGTGTTCTTCGCGTTCTCCTTTTTCTCCACGATTTTCTCCTCCCCCGATCTCCCTCTACGCTACGTCTTTTGCGATTCCATTTGAATCAACTTGTTCTTTGATGTGAGGAGAACATTTCGACCGGAGGAATTCATCTCTACCCTCACGAACAAGTAGATCGAGCCAAAATCGTTTTCGTTCTTCGTTCTTCCCCTTTTACGGTATTCTTTGGATTTCTCATGGTGTAGTTGGATTGAAGCGATGATATCCTAGGATTAGCTTCCCAACATGTAGAAGAACACTTGGGTGAAGTTTGGTCGTAGCCCCGTTTGATTTGGTGAAGATCCAATCGATTTTGGTTTTGACCCGAGCAGCTTTTGTGCTTTCTGGGAGATCGCGGACAGTCCGCCATATTGGCCGCGGACAGTCCGCCGTAGGCGCGGACAGTCCGCCAAGTTTGGCGCGGACAGTCCGGCCAGCGGGCTCCAGCCGATTCAGTGGCTGCGCAGCTCGGTTGGTTAGGTCAACAGTGACTGGCGGACAGTCCGCCAGTGTTGGGCGCGGACAGTCCGGGCTTGAGCAGAGTCGTTCCAGCAGCTTTGTTGTTTTTCACGTTTAGCCGGCGGACAGTCCGCCAGGACCGCGGACAGTCCGGGGTCCTCATCGGACGCGGCTTCGGGCAGGCATCGGACGCTCATCGTTCACTGTTCATGTGAACCGCGGACAGTCCGGCGTGCAAACCGCGGACTGTCCGGGACCCGTCCAGCAGCTGTTGCAGAACAGTTTGTTTTTGTGTCTTTTCCCGGCGGACAGTACGGACTCCCAGGCGCGGACAGTCCGCCCTTGACCGGACAGTCCGGCACCAGCAGCCCGGACAGTCCGGGATCCTGCTGAGAGCTGATTTTCAGTGCGTTGGCTCTCCCGGCTTTTCCGCTTCGTTTCCGGACTTCTCGTTTGCTCCTAGAGTTCACCTAGGAACCTCTCTACATATCTTTGCTACGCGTTAGCATCGGTATTTGGAGGAATCCCGACGTAGCTCTCTATCTACGTTTGGGAGTGGTCTTTTAGGCATGAACTTGACTCGGAGTTTTGGGAGTTTTGTTTTGCTCCCTTGTGTGGTGCCTCGCTGTGATCCTAGGGATCATCCACCCTCTTTCTAGGGTCATGGGCATCGCATTTGAGTCCGAAGCTTTTGGGGTTGATTTTGTTGGGACAGAGGCCGTAATTTCGAGAAGAAATTTTTAGGCTCCCATTCACCCCCCCTCTGGTCGCCTTGCTTTAGCATTTTTGGTCCTCCAAGTAGCACACTCGAGCCACATCTCGAGACCTGGATTCCCGCTGTACGGCCGGGTTTTCTGGGACTTGCCCATACCTGCGGGGGCTCGAGCCCCCCGTAGGCGCCACCTCGAGGCCGGCCCTGTGCCCCTCGAGCCCTGACTGCTTTCATGCTATTGGACGACAGGTACCCCAAGACCCGGAGGGACCCTGCCACGTCCTGTACGTGCCGGAATGGGCGCTGCACGGCCTCCACGTCGCCACGCCTCCACGTCCACGCCCAGGATGGAAACCACGCTTCAAGGACGCCTCAACAGCAACCCCCACGCCGGCTCCAGTGACCTCGACAAGACAGAATTCCAACCCTTCGCCGTATTGGGCGTTGTACATGTCACTCCTGTGTAACCCTGGCCTCCTCTTGTTCTATAAAGAGGACACCAGGGCCCTTCACGCACATGGGTCCACACGACACACACACGAGTCTAGACTAGACTCTCGTCCACGCTCGTTGAGTTTGTATTGCCCCTGTACAAGCACTTAGGTGCAAGTAATACAAGAACCTCCTCCCCCCGCTGGACGTAGGGCCTTCTTTGCCCGAACCAGGATAAACCCTTATGTCATCTTGCATCGCCATTCAGGAAGGGAGCACGCGATCATATTACTAGTTGGTGTCATACCCCCGGGGTCAAAACACCGACACCAAGGGACACCGGCCAAATTACAAAAGGGTACAGAAAAGATTCCTCGGCACCGTACAGGGAAAGGGGTATAACCGTACAAACACGTGCGGAGTGGAAACCCTAGTTTGCCTTCCTCCTGCCCGCCGCCATCTTGTTCAGCCCACCTTCATGGAAAAAGTGAAGGTCAGCCCCTCGTGACTCTGCTGGCCGCGAGGTCAGCATCCGCTAGCCATTCGCTGAGCTTGAAGTCTTGGGCGAAGGAGCCTCGGAACGTGCGAGGGTCACTTCCTGTGTCCACTGCGCGCCTTTACCTGCAAGAAACACAATGAACTCCGAGGGTCGGTTTTGTACCCGAAGGTTAGGAGACCGATCCGAAGGGTCCAATCCGACGGAGAGAAGAAAGTTTGTGAGGGCGCCCGGGTCGTGCGAAGGTTGCCATCCGAGCCAGCCTGCAAGGCGCTACTTCTGAGGGTCCCTTCCCCCAATAGTAGCCCCTTGTTGCCTTGGATCTAAAGAACAGTGTTTAGGCCCAAGCAGCGGTCTTTGATGGGAAAAGTAACGGGACCCTTGGCAGCGGTGCCCGTGGCTGCTTCGGGCCGGGCCGTTTGTTTTTTTTTTACTGTTGAGGTCATTTCGTTTTTAGCGCGTGGACTTCGGTTGTAGTGCCGGTATTGTCGGGGGGGTGTTGTTCTCGTCTTCCAGCCTATAAATAGATGGGGTTGGTGGTGGTGGTTTGAAGTCGTGCCCTCCTTTGGTCTAGCCATCCTGCTGCTGCGCAAATCTTTTTGCGAAGGTTGTTTTCATCTAGTTGCGAAGGTTTTGCGTGCTGTGTTCTGTGAGGGTTTTAGTTTTGAGAGATGGCTAGGTCCAAGCAAACCGCTCATGTCGCTTCCCCCTCCGCTGCGGATGAGGGGGTTACTTTTGAGTTTGGTCTTAGCCGAGTCTGCAGTTCGGAGTTGGTAGCTTATGTGAAGCGGGGTTGGATCGAAGATGGAAAGGCGAGGACTAGCGCTGGAGAGACTATTCTGAAGCTAGACGCTGATGAGGTTGTTGTGTTTGAAGAGTTCTTTGTTGCTGGTCTGCGCTTCCCTGCTGCTTCTTTTGTGACCTCAGTTTTACAGAGGTTTAACCTGAGGTACCATCAGCTGACACTGTCGTGCTTTACGAAGATGTCGTTGTATGTCTGGGCATGCCGCTCTCAGGGCATTGTTCCTCATGTCGAGGGTTTTATACGCACTCATCGTGTGCATATGCAGCCTCGAAAGATTGTTGATGGCGAAGGTAACACCAGCCTCGGCCAATTTGCGGTGTACACCTTCTGCCATCGCGCCGGATCGGAGTTGCCGGTGCAGGCCCAGAAAAATAGGTGGACCAGTGGATGGCAAGAGTTCTGGTTCTACTACAAGCTTAGTGGCCACGCCGAGCTCTGTGGTGAGCTCCCGCTGCTCGGTGACGTAAGCGTCGAAGCTAAGATGAGCGTCAAGGCGCACGCTGCTGTTGACTGTCTGAGGGTGGTGGCGTGCTCTCAGTGTGCTCGAGATTTAGTCGAGGAGTACTGCTGTGCCAAGGTTTGGCCCCTCAACCAGAGGCAGGTTTGGTTTGCAGTCGAGGATGACCCCCAGTACGAGGGTAAGGGTTTGAAGAAGCCGAAGGTTGATTTGAACAAGGTTTGGGAAAAGGTTCTCGAGAAGTTGAGGGTGAGGATGAGAGAAGCCGTCTACAAGCGTGTTCAGCAGAGGGCGGAGGAACTTGAAGTTGCCCACTTTGGAGGTTAAGGCTATCCACAGCTCGGTGGGTAGCGGAGGTCGAGTCAACAGGCTGTTCGACATACTTGGGATCCGGTATGCTGACTGGCCTGCTCCTTCGAGCGAGGATGCGCCAAAGAAAAGGAAACGTGCTGCTGCGGAGGAGAAAGAGATTGTTTCGCGGTCGAAAAGGGGTCATGGTCGAGGTCGTGGTGGCGCCGGTGGCCGAAAGAAAACTTTTGCGACAAAAGTCGCTGTTGTTTCGGGCTTTACCGGTACTTCGTCCTCTTTGGCCGTCGTTTCGTTAGGGAGTGGCCGAGGCCTTGCGAAGGTTGGAGGGCAGGTTCCCCGAGTCGGGGGTATTGGTGCCCTGATCCAAGTTTCGGACGATGAAGACGTCTCCGATGATGACGAGAAGGAGGAGGAGAAAGATGTTGAAAAAGAGTCGGACACTGAAGATGACTCATCCAGCGAGGTTAGCGGCACCTTGAGTGGCGAAGATGACTCTGATGATGATGTGTCTATCGAAGATGATTGTGGGAAAAGGATTGCCTCGTCTAGTGCTGGTGCAGCGGCTGCTCGACATATCAAAGATATCATTCGGGACTTCGAGCCAGAGAGTCCTCCACGAGGGTCATTTCCCAAGTTTGCTGGATCGCACATATGGGTCGATGGTTTCGAGTTTTCTGGTGATCTTGAATCTGAACGGACCCCCGGGAAAAGGCCGTACGGCGAGGCTAGCCGATCAAGCCTTCCTTATTTCGCCAAGAAGATTGGAGTGTCTGATCCGGCGGCGGAGCTTTTTACGAGTTCGGACCTTCGAGAGTGCCATTTACAATGTGCTCCGGAGGAAAGGCGTTTTCATGGTCGGGTGTTTAACCGTATTTGTGTGCTGGAAGCAGAGCTTCGACTGGCCAATGTGCCCTTGGACAACCTTCATGATGACATCGATGTCAAAGTGGCTGAGTTGATGCTCCTTAACCGTTCGGCGCGCCAGAGGGCGAGTTATAATCTTCACCATTTGAATGATCGGTTGATTGAAGTTGAAAAAGATAATAAGGACCTTCGCCAAAATTTAGAGAATAAAGAAATTGAGCTTAAGGCTGCCTTGGAAAAAGTTAGAAAATCTCGAGAGGAGGCACAGGAGGCTGCAAATAGTAACGCCAAACTTTTGGCGGCTTGCCATCAAAAAGATAAGGATTTGTTAACAGCGAACACTCGCATAAGTGACCTATCGTCAGAGGTAGCTTCGCAGTCGGAGGCTTGGCAGAGGAGTATGGGGAAAATTAAGAGCAAGCTTGATACCTGCTTGACTGAAGCCGGAGGTTCTACCGGTGAACCGCTGCCTGCTGCCAATGGGGAGGCCTTCGAAGGTTGGCTGTGCAATGAGCTGGATGTATTTAGCTCATTGGTGGAAACGCGTCCGACTTGGTGGGTATGCCGGAGCATTGGCGATGGCCAGTACACTTCGTCAAGCAGATTGCGAGCACCTTCGCAAGATCAGAAAACCCAACCATAATTTCCCGACAGTTGACGAAGTGCGCCAGATGAAGATTGATGACGCTAAGGTTCGGAACTATGCGATGCGATTGCTTCGCATGTTCTGGATTGCTGGTGGTGGCCGCGCTCTTACTTTCGAAGAAGCTGCCGAGGCTACTCGTCAGGTTTGTGGTATTGGAGAGAATTTGGTTTTGGGTTTGTTTCAATAATGAAGGAGTTATTATTAATTTTGAGGGTTCACCCTTATTATTCCTTGCAGGCTCGGAAGGAAGCGATGCCTTCGCCACCTGCGACTAACGATTGCTGCCGGTGGTTCCGAAGCTGCTCCTGCGCCCGATTCTGCGGGGGTTCCACCCGTCGAGGTTGAGCACTTGGCTGAGGATGCTCCGATCACTGGAGAAGCTAAAGTTGGAGAAGCGGCGACGGAGGAGGCACCTGCTGAGGGCTTGGATGCTGCCACTGGCGAAGGTTTAGAGGCTGCGACTGGCGAAGCTGGTGCGGGTGAGCAGGGGGAAACCGAGCAGGGTGTGAAAACTTAGGATTGGTCGGGAAGAGAGGTTGTTTTGTAATATGTGTGGTAGTTGGAATGACTTGATGACACTGAGATGCTTTTTAATTCTATGGAAATGCAGGTTTCTGACGGAACCGTGCTAGAAGTATTTGATGTGACGCAACTGACGCTAAATTATCGAGATACTTTTATAACTGGTGAATCGTGGGCTCAGGCTAGGTTTAAACACCCTTCGCTATCTTTTGAATGCTTTTGGTGGTCGAAGGTACGAAGGTACGATTTGAAGAACAGCAGATCGAGTCGTTTTTGGCACGAGACAGATTATACTGATCGTCAGGCCACGCTTTGTTTGTTTGGTTCTTCTTTGTCCTCGTAAGATGTTATTGATGATGATATTGATGAGAAAACAACTCTGGATTATTTGTTTGGGCGAAGCAAACTAGATCTAGGTTCGGATGGATCACTTGTGGTTCCGAAGGAGGAGCCTTTAGAGGTTAGTGATATGGATCGGAGATATATGTATAGGGCGAGGGTTTTGACCAGTGAACTGCCAATGGTTCCTGCGACTCCTTTGTTGTGGGGACCCATGGTTCCGGTTGAAGAGGGGTTGGAGGAGGGTGGTGAGGTTTTGGACAATCTAATGTTGATTGAGAACGATGATAGTCCCTTGTAATTTTATTCTTTATATTGAGTGTGTACCATACTAAGCTTGTTTTGTACATAAGAGGAAAAAAGTAAGAAAGATATTTATGAAAAAGGTGACGTCCTCTTTCTATTTTTAGCGAGGCTCGCTTATTGTAAATGTGTGATGAGCGACGCTCCCTTTTCTTTTTAGCGACGCTCGCGTAACGCTTTGGTAAGCTGATTAGGAAAAACAGCGATGCCCCCTTTTCTTTTTGGCGAGGCTCGCTTAACACTTTGGTAAGCTGATTAGGAAAAAACAGCGACGCCCCTTTTTTTAGCGAGGCTCGCTTAACACTTTGGTAAGCTGATTAGGAAAAAACAGCGATGCCCCTTTTTTTTTTAGCGAGGCTCGCTTAACACTTTGGTTTCGCGGGGGTACTCGAGTTTTTTGGAATTTGCACCTCCCGTTGTCTTTGGTGGAGGTGAAGTTTGTTTTGCGAGCCCCTGGCGTTTTTAACGCGGGTGAAGTTTTTTTTTGCAAGCCCCTGGCGCTTTTGTGAGGGTGCTCGACTTTTTTGGACTTCGCGCCTCCCCTTGTCTTAGGTGGAGGTGAAGTTTGCTTTGCGAGCCCCTGGCGTTGTGTGAGGGTACTCGACTTTTTGAACTTCGCGCCCCCCTTGTCCTAGGTGGGGGTGAAGTTTGCTTTGCGAGCCCCTGGCTTTTTGTGAGGGTACTTGACTTTTTGGACTTCGCGCCTCCCCTTGTCTTAGGTGGAGGGTGAAGTTTGCTTTCGAGCACCTGGCGTTTTTGCGAGGGTGCTTGACTTTTTTGGACTTCGCGCCTCCCTTGTCTAGGTGGAGGTGAAGTTTGCTTTGCGAGCCCCTGGCGTTTTTGCGAGGGTGCTCGACTTTTTTGGACTTCGCGCCTCCCCTTGTCTTAGGTGGAGGTGAAGTTTGCTTTGCGAGCCCCTGGCGTTTTGCGAGGGTGCTTGACTTTTTGGACATCGCGCCTCCCCTTGTCTTAGGTGGAGGTGAAGTTTGTTTTGCGAGCCCCTGGCGTTTTTGCGAGGGTGCTCGACTTTTTTGGACTTCGCGCCGCCCCTTGTCTTAGGTGGAGGTGAAGTTTGCTTTTCCCAAGTTTTTTTTTGAAAAAGTTTGTGTTTCGAAGCAATCTTCGGTGTTTTTTCATCGATTTTAAGCGCTCTTGGATAAGAGCTGCTTTTATCGATGTTTAAGGAAAACTGTAAGAAGGGACTTTAGAGTTTTGTTTTTTCGGGGGTTGATGCCTTTATTAAGGACTTGGAAACTGCCTCGTTAAAAAACCTTACGCCCCTTCGTAAGGAAAAAGAGTGCAGCTCCTTTGTTTTGGTTACAAGTTTGTTGCTGACAGAAATAATGACTGGAGGCAGATTACATGTTGCGAGAGCTCGCTAAGGCTCCGCTATGGGTAGTATTTGCGAAGGTCATCAACATTCCAGGTGTGAGGCAGGATGTTTCCCTCGCTGTCAGAGAGGTGAAAGGAGCCGGGACGATTGCATTCTACTATTAAGTATGGACCCGTCCATTTTGGCTGAAACTTTCCCGCCATATTGGAGTTTTGCTTCCGAATGCACCCTTCTTTAGTTCTTTGAATCTCACCTTTTTGTCTCTCCATTTTTTTGTTTCTTCCTGATACCTGCGAAGGTTGTGCACTGAGTTGTATCTTGTTTCTTCAAGTAAGTCTTTGTCCAGCAGTTGGTTTGTTCATTTGTTTCGAGGGTTGTTCTGAGTGATCCATGTTTCAACTCATTTGGTGACATAGCTTCTTCCCCAAACAGGAGCCTGAAAGGAGTGTATTTTGTGGCTCTGCAATCCGAGTGTTATGGGACCAGGTAACCGAGGTTAGTTCTTCTGCCCACTTTCCCTTGGGCCTGCCTTGCAATTTTTTGGATATGGGTTGGAAAATTGTTGCATTGGCTCTTTCAGATAAGCCATTGGATTGAGGGTGGCGGACTGAGGCGAAGCACACAAACTGTTCTGATTTTGTGCGCAGAATTCTTTGAAGACCTCGCTGTCAAACTGAGTGTCATTGTCGACAGTTAGGTATTTGGGGACCCCAAACCGACAAATTAATTGCTGCCAGAAAAACTTCTCACGGCTATGGAGGTGATGGAAGCCAGCGGTCTAGTTTCAATCCACTTCGTGAAGTATTCCACAGCTACCATTGCATAGCGGAGGTTTCCTGGAGCTGTTGGTAGTGGACCAACGAGATCCATTGCCCATCTTTGCAAAGGCCATGTTGGGCAAATCAGAGTTCTTCGAGCCCCTGGGGCGTTTTGTGTTTTTGCCATTAGTTGGCAACCCTCGCAACGTTTGACGATGCCTTCTGCATCTTTTATTGCTGTTGGCCAGTAGAAACCTTGTCGGAGGGCTTTTCCAACTAACGCCCTGGGCCGTTGTGTGAACCACAGATACCTTCGTGAATAAGCTGAGAATGTCATTTCCTTCAGTTTGTGACACGCATTTGAGCCATGGCGAGGTTACGAAGCTTTGAACAGGATGTTGTCCACAATTTGTACCCTCGAACTCTCTATTTTAGTCTGTTTTCTTCCTCTTTGGACTCGGGTTCAAGCAACCCGTTGATATAGGCCATGATGGGTGCTCTCCAGTCTTCGTTCTGGATCACATTGATCAGCTTCGCATTCTTTTCGGAGGCTTCAAATGCTGGTTGAGTTGTTACTCGTGAAACACGTCAGGTGGCAGATGTAGTTGTTGTGCTGCTGCTTTGGCAAGGCTGTCTGCCTCGTTGTTTTTAGACCTCGGTATTGCTTTCACAGTTATGCCGAGGAAAAAGGATTCTAACCTTCGGACATATTGGAAGTATTTTTGAAGCTCTGGATCTTTTGCCTTGTAATTTTTCTCAATGTGTCCGCGATGACTGGGAGTCTATTTTAATGACCGCCCTTCGGACTGATAAAGATCGAAGCTTTGAGAGTGCTAGTATTACAGCTTCGTATTCTGCAGAGTTGTTTGTGCACTTGAAGTCGAGCTTTTTTGTTATCTTAACTTCGACCCGGATGGCGAAACTAGAATACCTGAGGCTATTACTCCAGTTGCTCCCCAGGCTCCATAACATACACAATCCAAAACGGATCTGATTGGGCTCCATCTCTGCGAGGGTCTGGGGTCCATTCGGCTATGAAATCTGCTAGTGCCTGTGACTTGATCGCTGTTCTTCCGACGAAGGTTATGGCATAGCTGTTCAGTTCGACTGCCCATTTTGCTATTCTGCCGATTGCCTCATTGTTCTTGAAAATGTTCTCGAGGGGGTATGCTGATGGTATATGGATTTCGTGTGCCTAGAAATAGTGTTTTAGCTTCCTTGAAGCCATGACCACAGCGTATGCTACCTTTTCGAGCTCTGAGTAGTTTCGTTTGGGACCTTCGAGGGTTTCTGACACATAGTAGACTGGGGCCTGTCTGTTTTTGCTAGTTTTCGTGCAAGTCTTTGATCAACACTGCGCTGGCTGCATGAGGCGAGGCTGCGACATACAGCAGTAGAATGTCCCCTTTGTTCGGGCTGGTTAAGACGGTCAAGTTGGTGAGGTACAGTTTCAAGTCCTCGAAGGCTTTCTGCTGCTGAGGTTCCCAATTGAATGGAGCTGTGCTTCTCAATGTTTCGAAGAAAGGTAACCCTCGCTCAGCTGATCTGGAGATGAATCTGCTGAGAGCTGCTAACCGGCCTGACAGACGCTGAGCTGCTTTTTTGGTTGTTGGGGGTTCCATGTTGATGATTGCGACAATTTTTTTGGGATTGGCTTCGATTCCCCTTGTTGAGACGATGCAGCCTAGTAATTTTCCTTCGCTTACCCCGAAAACACATTTTTCGGGGTTTAGTTTCAATCCGGCTGACCAAAGGTTGTTGAACACTCTTGCCAAATCTGAGATGTGGTTTTCTTTTTCTTCGCTTTGAACAATCAAATCGTCGACGTAGGCAGAGATGGCGTGTTCGTCTTTGAAGACTTCAGATGTCATGCGAGCGAAGGTTGATCCTGCATTTCTGAGGCCTTCTGCCATTCTTCGAAAGCAAAAGGTGCCCGAAGGTGTAATGAAGCTTGTTTTTTCCTCATCTTCTTCATTCATCCAGATCTGGTGGTACCCTGAGAAACAATCGAGGAGAGAAAGCATTTGGCAACCAGCTGCTCTGTCGACCAAGGTACTTATGTTAGGCAGGGGAAAGTCATCCTTTGGACAGGCTTTGTTTAGGCATGTGAAATCTACACACATTCTCCATTTCTTGTTCTTTTTCTGGACTAGGACCACATTTGATAGCCATGTTGGGTATTTGACTGGGCGGATGACCCCTGCGTCCAAGAGTCTTTTTACCTCTGCCCTTGCTGCCTCTTTCCTTTCTTCTGACATTTTGCGAAGCTTTTGCTTGACTGGGCGATGTCCTGGCTTTATGTTTAGGCTATGCTCGATCAGAGTTCTATTTACTCCCTTGAGGTCCTCTGCAGACCAAGCGAAGGTGTCAGAGTTTTCCTTGAGGAAGCGGATGACGTTATTTTTTGACTGGGGGTCAAAGTTGGGCTGAAATGAACACTTTCCTTTCTAAGTTGCCCTCGAAGAGTTGGACTTGTTTAGTTTCTTCTTTGGGTGATGCTTTTGTTTGGTCAGTGCAAACTTCACCTTCGGTGTTGATGTTTGTTGTTCTAGGCTTCGACAAGTTGTGGACATTGCGTTGCCCAGGTGCTACTGTTCATTCTGCGGCTCTTGCGACGTCTTGATCTCCATATACTGCAACAACCCCCTTTCGGAGCAGGAAGCTTCATGCAGAGGTATGCAGGATGGATAACAGCGTTGAATGCGTTGGTGACCCCTCGTCCAAATATTGCATTGTATGGATAGAACATGTCAACCACATCGAAAGTTATGTGCTCTGTTCTGCAGTTCACTTGATCTCCGAAGGTTATGGGTAAAGAGATTTTTCCGATGGCTCTTACTTGCTGGCCCCCGAAACCGTATAGAGGGTTGTCAGCAGGTTGCAAGAGGTTTCTGTCAAGCTTCATGCTATCGAAGGTTGTCGCGAACAGAATATCTGCGGTGCTTCCCGTGTCAACCAGGATTTTGGTGACTGTCCATCCTGCTAGATTGGTTTCGATCACCATAGCGTCAGTATGAGGGTAATCCCTTAGCCTCATATCACCGGAGTCAAAGGTTATTGGGACATGGGACCATCGCCCGAATTTGTGTGGTCCTTCGACGGCTACGTGGTGCACTCTTCTAGTGTATTCTTTCCTTTGCCTTTTGTTGCCACTGATCTTCGTTGGAGCCTCCGATGATAGCTAGTATCACACCGAAGGTTGATGTTGGGTTGTTGATGGTTGTCTGGGTTTGGGCTTTCGGATTTGACAGGTTGTGGAGCTGGCAAGGCCGGTATTGGTGGTGGTGGTGGTAGAGTGTTGCTCACTTGCTGGTTGGTTTGGGTTTGAGGGGTTATTGGGAATGTGACAGTGTATGGTACATTTTGGCGTTGAGGAAACGAGGTTGGCTGATATGAGGTGTGGTTGTAGTGTGGGTGTTGAGCGTAGAATTGTTGGTGCGAAGGTAAGCCGTAGTTTGTGGGTGTGTACTGGTAAGGAGGATGGGTTGGGTTGAGGTTTGGCTTTCTGGTATGATTGATGGTTCTGTTTTCTGTTGATGAGGTTCTTTTGGATTCCTGGTACTCTTTTCCTTTGGCGAAGCACTCACATTGCTTTGTTGTGTGCCCCTTTCCTTGGCCACAGAAATGACAATACATTTTGGCCGGGTCCCTCTGTTGGTTTCTTTGGTCAGGCGGGGGTGGAAATCCATGTGGGTTGTGGTTGCCCGAAGGCTGATTGTCCCTTCTCTGGTCTTCGAGTGGATTCGCCTTGTTGATCGCCCCAATGTTGCTCTGATCTTGGCGAGGGTTGTTCTCCCTCACTTGGGGCCTCAGCTGTGGTTTCTGCTGCGACCTTCGAGCATCGGACTTTGCCCGGAAGTCCATGTCCGCTCTACAGTATCTTTCCATTGTATCATGAAGCTCTTCGATTATGTTTGCTGGTTTTTTGGCGAACGTTGAGGAACATGGGCCTGGACGCAGGCCGCTGATTGCAGCGAGGATCACGGCCTCATCGGATATTCCCGAAGTTCTTGCTCTAATCTAGATGAACCTTCGCCAGTAGTCTTCCAGCAGTTCGCGCTCTTCTTGTTTGTAGTTGAACAGCTCGATGGGGTTTGATGGGGCTGCTGTGATGCCCTTGAAGTTTGTGCAGAGTCTGTCTCTGAGGTTGGCCCAGGAATCCACTGTTTTGGGGTGAAGGTTGCTGTACCAAGTCTGCGCGATGTCACGAAGGATGATTACGAAAGACTTCGCCATTGTTGATTCATCTCCTCCTGCTGCGGCGACTGCCGCTTCATAGCTCATTATGAATTGGCGAGGGTCAGTGAGTCCGTCATAACGGGGCAGATTTTGTGGATTGTAGCATGGTGGCCAGGGTTGGGTTTGCAGTATTTCAGAGAATGGTGATCTTGGGTCGTAGGGCATCTGGTGTTGTTGGGCCCTTCGCTGAATGCGAAGGTTTGGCTCTCGCTCTTCTGGGTAGAGCTGGCAAAAATTTGGTGGTGGTGGGGGTGGTGGAGGTTGACGGGCGCCCGACTCTTCATTCCCCTCTTGACGGGATGACATTTCTGTATCATTCCAACCCTCGGCTTCAGCTTCAACTGCCGCGAGGGACTCTTCCATTCGGCGAAGCTGTTCCCTTGCTTCGTACGCCTTTTGCCTGATGGCGCACAGCCGGTTGTGCCTCTCAAGCTGGTCTATGCGCCTCTTCTTCTCTTGTAACTCAGCTTGAAGTCTTTCTAGTGCCATCGAGGCCCAATTCCTCTCTGTCTCCTCCCTCACCTTCTCCTGAAGTGTGGGGGTGCGGTTGTGTCGCCGTCCGGGTATGAGGGCCCGGGACTTCTGAATCTGGGGTCACATCTTCTACTCCCGAGGGTTCCACAATCTCTTCAACGGATGGAACTACCGCGGCGGCCTCTCTAGCCGCGCGATGGTCTCTAGTAGTGGACGCTCTTCTGTTTCCCGCCATTTCGAACACCGTTCCCCACGGTCGGCGCCAAACTGTTGGGAGCACTCCTGCGCAACCTCCGCGGCAAGGCAGGGGTTTCTGTCGGATGAACGTAAGAGGAATGCGGAGGTCAACACTAGCGAAGGTACAGAGAACAAGCTGGTTGGGAAAGTTCACTATTCCCTAAAAAATCTCCCATTTACACTGTTCATCTCTTGGTATTTATACGGAATACCATGAGAACATATATGATGAATGATTGACTTTGATGAGGAAGGTTTGAGGCTTTTACCCGGTTGAGTCTATATCTAGCTATGAGCTTAATGTTTATGACTAACCGGTGGCATTGAGTTGTGTGGTGTTTCTGTGTTGCTGTGCGTGTGCGACATGTGTCTCTTGGCTGTGTTGATGTGCAGGTGTGGAGCTCAGATACAGTGGTCTATGGCGAGGTGAAGGTCAAGTAGAGACGTGTCGTGCTGACGGACCGGGAGCGGTGAAGGATGGGCGTGCCGTGCGGCGGATGTGCCATGCCGATGTACGCAGAACGGTGAAGGGCGGACATGAGGCTTGGACTGAAGGACTAGAGGACCAGAGGACCAGCTGTGGTAGCTGGCACGTGGCATCGGTGAGCGAGAGCACATGGGGATGTGCGGTGCATCGGCCGAGTCGGGAGGAAGACGCTGGAGTCGTGTCACTTGGCGGGAGGTCGGACACGGGCTTGCGTGCGGCGCAAGTGCCGCCGGCCAAGTCAAGAAGGAAGGCGAAGGCATTGTGCCCGGCGTGGAGGCTGGACATGCGTCGACATCGGTGCCGGTGGTCGGGGTGTGAGAACCACATCTCGTCTACGGTACGGGTTCGGTAGCTGAGCCTCAAAAAGCTACCATCGACGGTTTCCGAGTTTGGGCCTCAAAACTCGGGGTGGCCGGTTTCCGAGTTTGGGCTCAAAACTCGGCGTGGACGGTTTCCAGGTTTGGGCCTCAAAACCTGGGCTCGCGGGTTTCCGAGTTTGGGCCTCAAAACTCGGGGTGGACGGTTTCCAGGTTTGGGCCTCAAAACCTGGGCTGGGAGGTTTCCCGGTTTGGGCCTCAAAACTGGGGGAAGGTCCAAAAGGACGGTCGACGCGTGGCGGCACTGAGAGGCTTGCGTTGTGGCGAAGCTATCGGTGAGAAGGCGCGGCGGTCGATGGTGACGGCACGTGGCGGCATCAGGGAGGTCGCGCTGAGGCGAAGCTACCGGATGTGCGGGCGTGGCCGTCGGATGAGGATTGACCAGACTGGATGGTTTTACCCCTGGGGGGTATTTGGGTTGAGTGCTTAATGTAAGGGCATTTTTGTGGCGGAACGGTCCTAATCTCATGGCCCACAGGTCCCCGTCAGCCTTTAACAGCCGAACCTATGTTCCACGCGATTAAGACTGTTCGTCACTGGGCTGCATCAGTGCCCATTGTCCGCAGGATCATCTCACAATTCGGTCACAGCACTGCATACTTTTACAAATAACATCGGAATACAGAGCGGAAGACTTAAATAACATTAGTTTTACAAACTGAGGTTCCAAATAAGATTAAAGGTGCAATTATTACAAACCAAGTTCGGATAATAGAAATAGGAATAGGCAACGTAGCGGAGTACAACAAAATAAGATACTTGTAATCACCCAGCCCGAGGGTGCACAACTATTCTTCGGCCTCATCGGCCTCTTCCTGGACGATGGTCATGCAGCAGGGCGCAAGACACATCGGGGACTCAGTCATACCTGCAGCATGGGTAACAAACCCTGAGTACTGGGGTACTCAACAAGACTTACCCGACTAAAGAAAAGGAAGAAGACTCAGGAATGAGAGGCTTAGGAAGTCAAGGTAAGGCTTAAGCAAGATCAAGTATTTTGCAGAAAAAAACATTTTGAAATCCTTGTTTTATTTTTGGAAAGATTTCAGTATTTCTCAATTCTTCATTGTTGATGATTCATTTTACCTTTCAAAAACATACCTAGTTGAGAACCACTCTCCGTTGACAGTCAGTGACCAAGTCTCCATAACCGAGGAGCAACGTTAAGCCGGATAAATAATACTCAGCTGAGGATCCCTATCCACACTGCATATGTAGCACCCAAGCTTGCATATGCCAACTCGTCTACCACGATTCCTCCAAGATTGGACCGGTCCTACGCCACCCGGAAGTACAGTACACCACTCCTATCCAGGTACGACGACCACGTGGGTACATGCTACTTCCGCCATCTCTCCACTCCTAGTGCGCGGTTGTCGGTCCAATAAAGGATTCCTCGGAGCCAGAGCTTTCCGAAGTACGTGAATAGTTGCAAGTCTTGGTCAGCAGGCCCCCATACGGATGGTCCCTAAATTTTTCTGCCAGAACCATACCTTGGTTATATCTCACCCAAGCGTAATAGTCCTGTCAGTTTTTGAACCCTGTCCCGGTCGGTGTCAACTGTTGAGTCCCGGACTACAATATGACGGCACCGTACGCTCAGACAACCTCTCCTCGCAATTGACTAGGTACGGATCAGATACCTAGCCAATGGCCGGGGAGTAAAGCCAAAATCCCATAAAGATTCTTCAAGTGCTCACACTTTTGAAAATGGCATTTTATTGCAAAATCTATTGTATAGCATCACTAAGCATTTTGCAAATAGTTTTTAAAACAGGGCAGGTGGATCTTCTGGTAGAGGTAAACAGTGCAGGTAATAGGTCATCACACAACTCCTATAACCAAATGCAGTAGTTTAACTCAAAGGCATTTTAAGTAAACCTTTTATAAAAACAAGGAATGGTTAAAATACACCGGGGCTTGCCTTGAAGAGCGAAAAGGACAGGTTTGGGGTTGGTGGTGCAGGTGTTGGAGCTCGGGGTCGCCTCGGGAGTAGGTTCGTCAGCGGCGGCCTCGACTTTGATGCCTTCTTCTTCGGTCACTATACGGATGCAATGATGTATGCTTAGGAGGATGCTGACATGAACAATACAGCACACGACAAAACCACTGATTCTACAGTACACTTTCCATTGCGTAAGTAACTGCTTAGTGTGGACATAAAGTTACTTATCTTTGTCGCTAAGCAAAATTAATCAACCTATTAAGCATCATTTATTCGACCTAAACACAAATCATGCATGGCATCACAAACATCATAGACCAAATGGGTGGGGGTTTATGAACAGCAAACAATCCCAAAAGTCACATCACAGGGCATGCAACATGAACGCTAATGTCTTTTCTATTTTTTTTCCTAATTATTTAAAAAAGGTCATATTATGCAGTTGCTCCAAAATTTACCCAATTAATCTCATAGGTTCATTATGGTATAAAAAGATGTCAAAACAAATTTCATAATTTTTGGAGATCATTAAGGTGCTTAACAAAAATCAAACATTTAATTAACAAAAGGCTCTATTTAACAATTTAAATAAAAACCCAAAAAATCAACTTGCTTCAAAAGGCCTCAAAATTTCACCAGAGACTAAACATGACGTAACTAGCACATAAAAATTTATCTCATGATTTTTGGAACTATACATGATTTTCTAAAAATCTAAAACCATTCATTTCTTAATTAAAACGGAGATTTTTCATTTTCAAATTTTTGCACAAAATTCAAGTTTCATATTTGTCTAAAATACTACAAGGTATAAAGTGTCTACCAGCAAATTTTCAGAATTTCTGGAGCAACACAGAAAATCACACAAAAAGATGAAAAAGGAACACTATTCACATCCTTCCAAAAAGGAAAAAGAGCACTGTGCTCCTTCCTCGCAGGGCTCGGGCGAATCGCGCGGCGGACCGCAGGGCTCGGGCGAACCGCAGGCGAGGCGGACGGCGGACCGGCCGCTCGGGGCTCGCGCTGGGAAAGTCGAGGGTGGGGAAAGATTCGCGAGCTCACCGTGAGTCGGGAGGGAGGCTCGGCGAGGCGGTGCAGGGTCGGAGGAGGGAGTTCGACGGTGGAGGTGCTTCGGCGGAGCTCTCTGGCGGCGAGCGGCGTCCGGCGGCTCTGTCCACCAAAAAGGGGTCGCCGAAGGTGCGGTTAGGAGCGCTTCGAGGTGAGGAAGAGAGGGCAGGGGTCGGAGGGAAGAGTGAAGCACTCACGGCGGCGAATTTCTCGCCTAGCCGAAACGCGGCCGCTTGCCGGAGTCGGGGACGAAGCTCCTGCGCCGGCGAGAGAAGCGCGAAGGGGTGAAATTGGTTGCCCGGGAAGGTGGAGCAGCTCAAGGCGAAGACAGTGGAGGGCTCGGCGGGTGCTGGGGTGGTCCGGTGGTGCGGGGCGCCGTGGTGGCGGCAATGGCGGAGTTCGGCGGCTTCTTATAGCCGCGGGGCGGCGCTAGGGGGGGTCCGGGCGAGGGGTGAGAAGCGTTCGCGCGGCATTAACGGAGGTAGGGAGCAGGGTAGGGCGGCTCGGCATGGGCAGGAGCTCGCGCGCGGCGCGGCGGCTTGCCGGCGGCCGGCATCTGCGCGCTGTCCGTGGCCGTAGGGGAAGGAGGAGGGTAGGGTAGAGGACGGCGAGGCGGCGGTAGGTAGGGGCTCGGGGAGGTCGAGCGCTTAGCGCTGGCCTCGGGCGACACAGAACGGGTCAGCTGGGCTCGGCGAGGCTGACTCGGCGTGGGCAGAGGTAGGGGCCGGAGAGGTCGAGCGCTAAGCGGTGGCCTCGGGCGACACGGACGCGGGTCAGCCGGGCTCGGCGTGCTGACGCAGCGCTGCCGTCGGCCGGGGCCCCCTAGCTTTAAAGCTCGTGCACAGTGTCGTCATTTAATCCAAAACTTCCCCTTTCTGAACTTTTGAAATTACTCCCAAAATTTGAACTACACAAAGAAAACTCAAAACACCAAAGTTGCTTAAAATTTTAAGATCTACAACTTTGCCAACATAAACTTTTTCTGAAACTCAATAGTTTTTGAGATAATTTTGAAAACCAAAAAGGGGACAAAATTGAAGTTTGAAAGAATTTGAAATTACTTCTGATTTTATATTGAAACATGAAAATCTGTAAACACCAAAGTTGTTCCTTTTGACAAGATCTACAACTTTTCTTATAGGGCCAACTTCAAATTTTGAATAGTTTTTGAATTAGAAAAAGAGGGGTAAAACTAGAGTTTGGAAATTTAGGGTTTTCCAAAAGGGATTTAAATTCTATTTCTGATTTTGAACTTTGAACAACACAACAAAACATCAGGGCACTCGACTGAACAAGATTCACACAGAGCTAGACACAGAGATGAAATTACCATTTTGCCCTTATAGGAGGATTTGGGCCTTTAGGGTTTTTGAAAAAGAGATCACTACAAGTCACCTCAGAAAAAAAATAAAAGCAAAACAAGCATTAGGCAAACATAATGCATGGCAAGGATGATTAATGACTAAAGATGATGACAGGTCAGGTTAATTACATAATAATCACCATAGGTGTTACAACCTTCCCCCCTAAAAGAAATCTCGCCCCGAGATTCTGCGTCTTAAGAAGGACAAGGGTAAAACCTTACATCTACAGAGTATCGAGAAAGTCGGGATAGCTCTTTGCTAAGAAGTCTTCGGATTCCTAAGTGGCTTCTTCTTCAGAGTGTTGGCTCCACTGGATCTTGTACCATCTTGTGGTAGTCCTTCGGGTAACACGGTCCTTGTGATCCAACACGCGAACTGGACACTCGGAGTATGACAGATCGGGTTCCAACTCAACACCTTCAACTTCCACCACGTGTTCGGGCACTTGGAGACACTTCTTGAGTTGGGAGACGTGAAACACATTATGGACTGTAGAAAGATGATCGGGCAATCTTAGTTTGTAAGCTACCTTGCCACAGCGTTCCAAAATTTCAAAGGGACCAATATAGCGTGGTGCTAACTTTCCCTTGACTCCAAAACGAGTAACTCTTTTGGTCGGTGAGACCTTCAAATACACATAATCTCCGATCTAGAACTCCAAAGGTCGACGTCTCTTGTCAGCATAGCTTTTCTGTCGAGACTGCGCAATCTTCATATTCTCTTGTATTTGCTTCACTTTTTCTTCCATATCTTTTACTAGATCAACCCCAAAGAATTCTCTTTCTCCGGGTTCAGACCAACTGAGAGGTGTACGACAACGGCGGCCGTACAGTGCTTCAAAGGGTGCCATTTTGATGCTTTCTTGATAACTGTTATTATATGAGAATTCTGCCAAGGGCAAACAGTCATCCCAAGTATCTGTGAAGGTGAGCACGCAGGCTCTCAACATATCCTCTAACACTTGGTTGACTCGCTCAGTTTGTCCGTCCGTTTGCGGATGATATGCCGTGCTATGCAATAGCTTGGTTCCAAGTGAGGTATGGAACGCTTTCCAGAACTTTGCGACAAACTGAGTACCACGATCAGAGACAATGGTCTTGGGTATGCCATGGAGTTTTACTATGTTGTTCTTGTACAAGGTGGCGTAAGTGGGGACGGTGTAGCTGGTCTTGACTGGCAGGAAATGAGCTTGCTTAGTGAGGCGATCAACGATCACCCAGATGGAATCAAAACCTTTTTGTGTCTTGGGTAGCCCATTGATAAAATCCATACTGATATCGCCCCATTTCCAGGCTGGTACAGGTAAAGGTTGCAACTCTCCTCCGGGCTTCATGTGCATAGCTTTGACCCTCTGGCAGATATCACATCGAGCGACATACCGGGCGATCTCAATCTTCATCTTTGTCCACCAGAATCTCTGCCTCAAATCTTGGTACATCTTGTTGCTGCCGGGGTGGATGGAGAACCTAGTCAAGTGTGCTTCATCAAGGATTAACTGCCTCAACTCAGGCACTTTGGGAACTACCAGTCGGTTCTTGAACCAAACCACTCCTACCTCATCAATCCTGAAACAATCAGCTTTTCCGGCTCGGACCCTTTCGACGATGTGCTTGATTCCAGGGTTATCTTTCTGTGCAGTGATGATTTGTTCCCTGATAGGTGTTTCTATCCTGATATTATTTAGCGTTCCTTGTGGAACCATCTCAATACCCAGCTTTTCTAGTTCATAACATAGGGAAGAATTACAGGGCTTCATCATCTGACAGTTGTAGTATGACTTGCGACTGAGCGCATCAGCGACTACATTTGCCTTACCCGGATGGTAATGTACTTCGAGATCATAGTCCTTAATTAACTCAAGCCATCTTCTCTGTCTCATATTCAGTTATTCTTGAGTGAAGATATACTTCAGGCTTTTGTGATCAGTGTACACATTACAGGTACTGCCCAACAAATAATGACGCCAGATCTTTAACGCATGCACCACTGCTGCTAACTCAAGATCATGGGTTGGATAATTCTCTTCATGTCGCTTAAGCTGCCGGGAGGCATAAGCGATCACTCGACCTTCTTGCATCAAAACACAGCCCAAACCAGTACCAGATGCATCACAGTAGACATCAAAGGGCTTTTCGATGTTTGGCTGGGCTAGCACTGGTGAGGTGGTTAACAGTTTCTTCAGCGTTTGAAAGGCCTACTCACAGGCTGGTGACCAGACAAACTTCACAGAATTCTTTAATAACTCGGTGATAGGCTTGGCGATTCTGGAGAAATCCGGGATGAAACGGCGATAATATCCAGCCATTCCCATAGAGCTGCGGACTCCGTGAACAGTGGTAGGTGGCTCCCAATCCAGAATGTCTGCCACCTTTCCAGGATCGACTGACACTCCTTTAGCAGATAGGACATGACCAAGGAACTGTATCTGATCTAACCAGAATTCACATTTACTAAACTTGGCATAGAGCTGATGATCTCTGAGGCGGGATAGAACGATATGAAGATGTTCGGCATGCTCTTCAGGGGTCTTTGAGTAGACAAGGATGTCGTCAATGAACACGACCACAAATTTATCAAGCTCCGGCATGAATACGGAGTTCATGAGGTACATGAAGTGGACAGGGGCATTGGTCAAACCGAAGGACATGACCAGGTACTCATATAGGCCGTACCTAGTAGTGAAAGCTGTTTTAGGAATGTCTTTGGGACGTATTTTTATTTGGTGGTAGCCAGATCTGAGGTCAATCTTGGAGAATACTCTGGCTCCAGCTAGCTGGTCAAAAAGAAGGTCAATACGAGGCAGGGGATATTAATTTTTGATGGTGACCTCGTTGAGTGGGCGATAATCGATGCATAACCTGAGACTCTTGTCTTTCTTCTTCACAAAGATTGCAGGACAGCCCCAAGGAGATGAACTTGGGCGAATGAAGCCCTTATCCAGCAACTCTTGTAACTGGATTTTTAGCTCTGCCAACTCTCTGGGAGGCATTCGATAAGCTCTGCGGGATATAGGAGCAGTCCCGGGCTTAAGCTCTATGGCAAACTCAACATCACGGTCAGGAGGTAGGCCAGGTAAGTCCTCTAGAAAAACATCAGGAAATTCACAGACCACGGGGATGTCCCTAGTCTCCTGAACATAGGTGGTATTCAATTGCGTGGCTGCTGGTTTCGGAGGCATTGAGAGTTGGAGAAGGAGCTTGGAGGTACTGTTAGGAATGTCCACTCTCACAACCCTATTTAGGATATCAATCATGGCTTTATACTGGCACATCCAATTCATGCCTAAAATGACATCTATTTCCTGATCACGAAGCACTATCATGGTGGTAGGAAATACATGTTCCCCCAACATCACTGGTATATTACGAATTACCTCCTTAGTACTTATACGCCCTCCAGGCGATAATATGCAGAAATTTTCTTTCAATTCCACAATTGATATCCCATGCTCAATGACAAATGTTCGACTGATGAAGGAATGCGATGCACCGGAATCAAACAGCACGACTGCGGGATAATTGGCAACGGAAAACCTACCGATTATGACGGGCTCCCCTTCTGGGATATCGCTGACAGTGGTGTAGTAGACTTGCCTGTGCTTCTTGACAACCTTGCCCTTCTGAGCATGCTGCTGCTGGACACGGTACTGCTGCTGCTGAGGTCCTCCAGGACCCTTCTGCGCGTTCTGAGCATACCTCTTGGGCTTTGGGCACTCACGAGCCCAGTGGCCAGTCTGGCCGCAGTTGTAGCAGGGATGGTTGTAGGCGGTTTGTGGGGTGGTGACACGAACACCTGGGGCGTTCGGCTGCGTGACACTTTGCTGGTTGGTGTTATGGGTGGTGGCCGCAGTACGGACGACCACTTGCTGGTGGGGGTAAGGTGGGCGATTTTGGTGGTGGCTAGGGTGATAAATGATCCTCTGGCGCTTGTGACTGCCAGAGAAACTGCTAGGTCCTGCTTTCTTCTTCTTCTTTTCCTCTTGGTACTGACGATTGCTCTCCTCAAAAGCAACAGCCCGGTCAACGGCATCATGATACGAGCCGGTCAGGTTATTGGACATACTTCTGTGGATCTTGGGGTGCAGTCCCCTAAGGAAACAGTCCCTCTTTTTCTCGTCCGTGTTGACGTACTCCGAGGCATACTGGCTAAGGTGATTGAACTGACCCACGTACTGCATCACTGTGGAGTCCCTCTGCTGCAGTGCCAGAAACTGATCAAGCTTCATCTTCATCACTCCAGAAGGGATGTGATGTGCACGGAAAGCTGTGCGGAACTCTTCCCAGGTCAACTGATGGCCCTCTGGCTGGGCAGCCAACAGGTTGGCATACCAAGCACTTGCTGGACCACGAAGCTGTTGAGAAGCGAACCGGGGCTTCTGGGTGTCGATGCAGTGGAGAAGACCAAACTTCTGCTCCATGGTGCGGAGCCAATCATCAGCTTCAAGGGGTTCATCGGCCTTCGTAAAGACCGGTGGACGGGTTTCGGTGAAATCCACATATGTGGTCTCATGGTTGATGTTGTGGCGACCACGGTGGCCATTGTTCTGCTGCCCTTGGTTTTGAGCCATCAGGTTAGCAGCGGCTGCCAAGGCTGCGATGGCATCTGCTAGCGTAGCAGGTACAGGTGGAGGGTTTGGAAGGTCAGCGTCCTAAGAACTTCCAGCTCCAGTGCGAGTGTTCACAGGCATCTGTTAAAAACTTGGAACTTAGCATCCATTGATTAAGTTCTGAAAACAACTGACTGAAAAACTTCACTGATACAAAGGTAGATGATTGATAAAGATGACTGACAGATAACAACAGACTGATAAGGGGAATAGATACGAAAAGAAAGATACAGACCCGACTAAACAAAAGACAGACTAGCGCCCCAAACCTAGACAAAGGGTTTAGGTAAGCAGGTGGTACAGACAAATGGGATCTCCATCCTCTAACAACGAGTCTAGTCTTCATCGATGATGATCATGTCCTCGTCGTCGTCTTCCTCAAGGATGAGCTCAGGCTCAACCTCCTCGTCCTCATCTTTAGCTTGGATGTTCTCGGCAGGTTCAATCTCCTCGTCCACGCCTGGCTCCTGCTCCACGTCCGGCTCTTCCACTACTCTGTCCTCAGGGTCCTCAACAACCGGGGGAACCACGGGGTAGAGTTGGTTGTACAGCTGGTGTACCTCCTCATGAAGCATATCATTGAACTGTTCAATCTGAGTTGTGTACTGCCGCAGTCCGTGAAGCTCGGCCCTGGTGACGTCCTCGCAAATCCATGTGGCATCGCGCTGCTGGATGGCCCGGATCACGTTCCGGTTAGCCTTCTCCAGGGAGGCTCGGGCCTCATAGAACTCCAGACGTGATTGGTAGAAGTCATGCTCCAAGTTCTCCAGCTCAGCCTTTGAAAGGTCCTTGTTTGGTTTTGGTAATTGAGTGACAACTTTAGGTGGACTAATGGTGTTTATGTGAGATACACAGGGATTAGTCCACAGGTACATGTGTGTGAGCACTTGAGCCATGGAGGTGAATGGCTTGGACTTGATGTGAAGCTCACACATGTGATGATCAAGAAGGAGCTTAATGCACATGAAACATGACATGTGGTCATGTGGCTAAGATGGTGAAGATCAAGGCAAGACTTGGCTTGACGGACCGGTTGCGAAGGTGAAGGGCAAGTTGAGGCTTTGAAGCCGTTGGTACCGAGTGTCGGGAGGCTTAAGCAAGACTTGGCGCTGAAAGACCGAAGCGATGGTGAAGTGCAAGTGATGTCAAGATCAATGGACCATGGAGGCCATGTGATGATATGAAGTGGATCATATCATTTGAAGATAGGTTGGTGCATGTGTTGCATCAACACCGGAGGAGATGGAATGGAATGCGCAAGGCAAAGGTATATTTGTAGGGCATTTCATTTCACCGGTCATAGGTGTGTAGAGAAGTTTATGACCGGGTTTAGGATAGATGGCCGTACTATTAAGAGGAGCAAACTTGTTTGCATATCGGTCATCTAGTGCCACTTGAGCGATCTAACTTTGCGATGTTACTAGGATCGAGTGGCGTGGTGAGTGCAAGAGAAAATCCTTTGAAAAATGATTGTGAAAATGCTAACACACATGCACATGTTAATATACACTTGGTGGTGTTAGCACATTTGCAAAGGAGAAGTTGTTGGAATAGTTTTGGATCAACTCAAAGATGAAAATGGTTTTTTTTTGTGTGCAGCCGGTGGTACCGGCCAGGTGCATCCGGTGGTACCGGCCAGAAGGGGTCGGTGGTACCACCCTTTTTGTAGCGTGCAGACCTCTCTGTGTTGGTCGCATTTTGTCCTACCGGTGGTACCGCTATAACCCCGGTACCACCGGGTCCGGTGCTACCGGGCTCAGCCGGTTGTTGCCCAGTTTTTCAGAGGTCTCTGTGTAGGTTCAGTTTTGAACTACCGGTGGTACCGCTATAACCCCGGTACCACCGGGCTCGGTTGTACCGGGCCTGGCCGGTGGTGTGGCGAGTCTTTGCAGAGCTCTCTGTTCGTTTGAAAAATGACCTGCCGGTAGTACCGCCATAAGGCCGGTACTACCGGGCCCGGAGGAACCGACCAAGGGTCGGTGGTTTGCCTAAATCAGCGGAAAGTGAGGAAACGGCTAGTTTGACCGAGGCCGGTACTACCGGCCAGGGGGGCCGGTACTACCGACCGAGGCGCAGAGAAAGGGGAAACGGCTAGTTGGCCGCTCCCCTCTATAAATAGGAGTGGAGGCCGGCTGAGGGCCGGTGGCCGGAGCACTCCAAAGCCTTGGTGGCTTGTGTGGATGTGCCTGGGAGCCTTCTAACTCGCTTGTGCTTGCTAGCGTGCGAATCTATTGCGAGTGAGCGATTCTAGTGCGTTGCTTTGAGAGATTGCATCGAGTGGCACTAGGTGTTCGAGTTGCAAGCCGGTGGTGCTTATTACTGTTGGAGGTTGCCACCTCCTAGACGGCTTGGTGATCGAGTCTCCGTCGTGAAGCCCGCGTGAAGGTTGTGCGTGGCTCCGGAGAAAGCTTTGTGAGGGGCATTGTGCTCGCCCCGCGGGGATCGCGAAGAGCAACTCTAGTGGATTGCGCGTGTCATTGAGTTACCCTCACTTGTGGGTGAGTTCTTGCGGCGCTCGAGTGTCGAGCTAGGCGTGGTGCCTATTAGCCGCCGAACTACCAAAGTGTGTGGTCGACACAACGGGGACTAGCTTGGTGGCAACCAAGTGAACCTCGGGAGAAAAATCACCGTGTCAACTTCGTGTTCATCTTCTCGGTGGTTTGCAACTCCTTTCTCTAGCTTGTATTTACTTGTTCATATACATGTGCTAGTGTAGTTGCTCTTATGATTAGTTAGCTTATGTAGCTTGCTAGTTACCTTCCTTGCTTGTGTAGCATAGAAGTTAATCCCGTGAGTGACTAGTTGACTTGTAGTCTTGCTAGTCACATTGCTTAGTTTGTGTAGCTAAGTTGAGCTCTCTAATTTGGCTTGTGTAGCCTTGTTATTGAGCATTGCTAGTGAGCTTAGGCTTTGTGCTTTTGCTTAGTGGCATGTGTAGGAGCTCCCCGGTTGATTGAGTACTAGTTGCTTAGGTTTGTGTAACCTTGCAAGCTAGAATTGTTTAGGTGAGCTCTAGCTAGCCCGACACCTTATTTGCATTATTTAGGATTTTTTATAAGGTGTCATAGAGTATAAGTAGAGGGGCGTAGTCTTGGCTAGACCGATAGTTTTAATTCCGCATTTGTTTCGGTTAGCCGGTGCGATTATTTTTAGAAAGGACTATTCACCCCCCCTCTAGTCCGCCATCTCGACCCTTCAGCCTTCAGATTCTTGATCTCCTCCTTTAGGTGTTTGCGGGTGCGACGGGGAAAGCGACGACTGTTGGAGGCTTCGCCAGTCTCCTCTCCAGTGCGTGGTGCCAGTTGGTGGCGTGGCACGCCATTGGGTCTAGTCGACTTGTGAGCAGTCAGCTTGATACGAGCCATGTCTGGATAAGGTAAGTTGGATGAGGAGTAAAAAGGCTAGCAAGAAAGGTAAAGGCATACTATCCCAACGAACTTAGAGAGGAAGTTATTAACTTAAGTGAATATGACATGATGCATGATTCGTTTCTACGGAACAAGGTACTAAGGGCTTAAAACGTGTTGTCTCGCTATCTAATGTTGCCACACACAAGACAAGATGAGAAAAGCAGTTTGGACCCAAAATAGCCAAGTTTAGTTTGTTTGGACTCAAAGATCTTTTGAAGTTTTCGCAAGAACACTGGAACATTATAGTGAGATGCTCCGATACCACTCTGTGGCGGAACGGTCCTAATCCCATGGCCCACAGGTCCCTGTCAGCCTCTGACAGCCGAACCTATGTCCCATGTGACCAAGATAGTTCGTCACCGGGCTGCATCAGCGCCCATCGTCCGCAGGATCATCTCACCATTCGGTTACAACACTGGATACTTTTACAAATAACATCGGAATACAGAGCGGAAGACTTAAATAACATTAGTTTTACAAACCGAGGTTCGAAATAAGATTAAAGGTGCAGTTATTACAAACCAAGTTCAGATAATAGAAATAGGCAACGTAGCGGAGTACAACAAAATAAAGATACTTGCAAACACCCAGCTCAAGGGTGCACAATTATTCATCGGCCTCATCGGCCTCTTCCTGGACGATGGTCATGTAGCAGGGCGCAAGACACATCGGGGACTAAGTCATACCTGCAGCATGGGTAACAAACCCTGAGTACTAGGGTACTCAACAAGACTTACCCGACTAAAGAAAAGGAAGAAGATTCAGGGATGAGAGGCTTAGGGTAGTCAAGGTAGGCTTAAGCAAGACTAAGTATTTTGCAGAAAAGCATTTTGTAAACCTTGTTCTATTTTTGGAAAGATTCAGGCATTTCTCAATTCTTCATTGTTCAGGATTCATTTTACCTTTCAAAAACATTCCTAGTTGAGAACCACTCTCCATTGACAGTCAGTGACCAAGTCTCCATAACCGAGGAGCAACGTTAATCCAGATAAATAATACTCAGCTGAGGATCCCTATCCACACTGCATATGTAGCACCCAAGCTTGCATATGCCAACTCGTCTACCACGATTCCTCCAAGATTGGACCGGTCCTACGCCACCCGGAAGTACAGTACACCACTCATATCCAGGCACGACGACCACGTGGGTACAAGCTACTTCCGTCATCTCGCCACTCCCAGTGCGCGGTTGTCGGTCCCAATCAAGGAGTCCCCGGAGCCAGAGCTTTCCGAAGTATGTGAATAGTTACAAGTCTTGACTAGCAGGCCCCCATACGGATGGTCCCTAATTTTTCTGCCAGAACTATACCTCGGTTATATCTCACCCAAGCGTAATAGTCCTGTCAGTTTTTCAACTCTGTCCCGGTCGGTGTCAACTGTTGAGTCCCGGACTACAACATGACGGCACCGTACGCTCAGACAACCTCTCCTCGCTGTTGACTAGGTACGGATTAGATACTTAGCCAACAGTCGGGGAGTAAAGCCAAATTCCCATAAAAATTCTTTAAGTGATCACACTTTTGAAATTGGCATTTTTATTGTAAATCTATTGTATAGCATCACTAAGCATTTTGCAAATAATTTTTAAACAGGGCGGGGTATTTGCCGGTGGAGGTAAATAGTGCAGGCAATAGGTCATCACACAACTCCTATAACCTAATGCAGTAGTTTAACTCAAAGGCATTTTAAGTAAACTTTTATAAAAACAAGGAAGGGTTAAAATGCACCAGGGCTTGCCTTGAAGAGCAAAAAGGACAGGCTCGGGGTCGGCAGTGCAGGTTTCGGAGCTCGGGGTCGCCTCGGGGGTAGGTTCGTCAGCGGCTGCCTCGACTTTGATGCCTTCTCCTTCAGACACTACACGTATGCAATGATGTATGCTTATGAGGATGCTGACAGGAACAAGAGATTTGCTAAGGCGCAGGACAATTCCACTTATTCTAGAATACAACTTTCCATCGTGAAAGTAACTCCTAGTGTGGACATAAAGTTACTTATCTCTACCACTAAGCAAGATTAATCAAACCTATTAAGCATCATCTAGTAATCCTAAGCATAAGTCATGCATGGCATCACAAACATCATAGACCAGCTGGGTGGGGGTCTATGAACAGCAAACAATCCCAAAAGTCACATCACAGGGCATACAACATGAACCCTAATTGCTTTTCTATTTTTCCTAATTATTAAAAAAGGTCATTTTATGCAGTTGCTCCAAAATTTACCCAATTAATCTCATAAGTTCATTATGGTATAAATAGATGACAAAACAAATTTCATAATTTTTGGAGATCATTAAGGTGCTTAACAAAAATCAAACATTTAATTAACAAAAGGCACTATTTAAAAATTAAAATAAATGCCCAAAAATCAACTTGCTCCAAAAGGCCTCAAAATTTTACCAAGGACTAAACATGACATAACTAGCACATAAAAATTTATCTCAAGATTTTTGGAGCTACACATGATTTTCTAAAAATCTAAAACCATTCATTTCTTAATTAAAAGAAGGATTTTTCATTTTCTAATTTTTCAGAAAAGTAGGGTTTCTTATTTTTGTAAAATACTACACAGTGCAAGGAGCATACCACATTTTTCTCAGGATTTAAGGAGCAACAGATTAATTCTCACAAAAAAGAGAAAACAGAACACTATTCACATTTTCAAAAAAAGAAAAGGGACACTGTGCTTCTTCCCCGCGGGCTCGGCGCGTACGCTGGCGAGAGCGCGCGGCGGACCGGCCGCTCGGGCCTTGCACTGGGAAAACAGAGGGCAGGGGGAGCTTCGTGGGCTCACCGGGGGTCGGGAACGGGGAACGGCGAGGCGATGCAAGGGCCGGGGGAGGGAGTTCGACGGCGGCGGTGCTTCGGCGGAGCTCTTCGGCGGCGAGCAAGCGTTCCGGCGGCTCTGTCCATCAAAAGGGATCACCGGTGTGCGGTTAGGAGCGCACCGAGGTGAGGAAAAGAGGACGGGGGTCGGAGAGACGCGAGGAACACTCACGGCGACGAATTTCGCCCTTCACCGCGGCGGGGCCGTTCGCCGGAGTCGGGGACGAATCGCTTGCGCCGGCGAAAGGAGGGGCGGAGGGGTGAAATTGGTTGCTTGGGAAGGTGGAGAAGCTCAAGGCGAAGGCGATGGGGTGCTCAGCGGGCTCCGGGGCGGTCCGGCGGCTCGGGTTGACGGGGTTGCGCCGGTGGCGGTAACGGCGGGAGCTCGGCGGCTTTTATAGCCGCGGGGCGGCGCTGGGGGGTCCGGGCGATGGGTGAGGAGCGTTCGCGCGGCACTAACGGAGGTAGGGGGTAGGGTAGGGCGGCACGACGTGGGCAGGGAGCTCGCGCGCGGCGCGGCAGGCTTGCCGGCGGCCGGCATCCGCCCGCTGTCCGCGGCCGTAGGGGAAAAGGAGGAGGGTAGGGGTCAGGCGAGGCGGTGGTAGGGGACCGGGGAGGTCGGGCGCCTGCGCTGACCGCGCGCGGCACGGGCGCGGGTCAGCCGGTTGGTGTGGCCGGCGCTCCGCCGCCGGCGGTCGGGCCCCCCGTGCTTTAAAGCTCGTGCACAGTGACGTCATATTTTTCCCTTTCTGAAAATTTGAAATTACTCCCAAAATTTGAACTACACAAAGAAAACTCAAAAAACCAAAGTTGCTTAAAATTTTTAGATCTACAACTTTGCCAATATAAACTTTTTCTGAAACTCAATAGTTTTTGAGATAATTTTGAAAACTGAAAAGGGGACAAAATTGAAGTTTGAAAGAATTTGAAATTACTTCTGATTTTGTATTAAAACTTGAAAATCTGCAAACACCAAAGTTGTTCCTTATTGCAAGATCTACAACTTTTCTTATTGGACCAACTTCAAATTTTGAATAGTTTTTGAATTAGAAAAAGAGGGGTAAAACTAGAGTTTGGAAATTTAGGGTTTTTCAAAAGGAATTTAAATTCTATTTCTGATTTTGAACTTTGATCAACACAACAAGACATCAAGACACTCAACTGAACAAGATTCACACAAAGCTAGACACAGAGATGAAATTACCATTTTGCCCTTATAGGAAGATTTGGGCCTTTAGGGTTTTTGAAAAAGAGATCACTACACAAGTCACCTCAGAAAAAGGTAAATGCAAAACAAGTATTAGGCAAACATAATGCATGGCAAGGATGATTAATGACTAAAGATGATGACATGTCAGGTTAATTACATATTAAACACCAGAGGTGTTACAAGGGGGAGGAGCGGCCCTCTCGGTAGGCGCCACGGAGGAGGAGGAGGAGGAGGTGGTGGTGGTGCTGCGATGGACGCAGTGGCGGCGGGCCTGGCGCCAGGAGCCGCGGTCCCTGCTGAAAAAGAGAACAACGTCGTCAGAATCAGGAAAAGCCTCGACCCCCGTGGTCGATGGCGTCGGCCTCACCAAGATCCGCGGCGGCCATCTGACTTCCCCGAGCCATGGCTACTCGAGCCTTCACCAGCCAAGCGGCCATTTCAGCGGAAGAAGGAGCCATACCTCGAGGTGCTTGGTCCTCAGCAGAGCTCGAGGTCTTGGCCCGCTTGGACACCGCGGGGTCCGCCTCCTGCCGGGAGCGCTTTTCCCTGAAACACCAGAAATGGCACACATCACCAAAGGTAAAAAGGTAATGCTTCACTACCAACGGAATTGAGAAACGTTACTTACCCAAAGCGACGGCGGGACTTCTTCCCCGAGTCGCCGGACCTGCACGGGGGCTTCGAGCCCACCCCATGGCTCGAGCCATGCCCCCGAGCCGTCTCTGTGTGGCTCGAATGGGGGGAAGGCTCCCGGTGCTACCCGTGGCTCGACCCCGATGGGGAGCCCTCCTTTTGTCTCTTGTCCCGGGGGGACGACCGCGTCTCCTTCAAGCGGTCCTCTTGGCGCCTTTCCTTGCGCGGGCTCCGGGACCTGCTCCGGCGCTTGTGCTGGCGGTCGTTCCCCTCCACGTCTGCCTCCTTCTCCCGGCGACGGTGCGGCGATGGGCTCCAGGATCGCTCGCGACTCCCGTCACGAGACGATCGACAGCTCCCCCTCGACGGTCATGGTGGCGGGGGTTCGACGCCCCCTCATGTTGCCCGCTCTTCCGCGGGCTCGATGTCGTCCTCGACGACTTGCGGCGGTTGGGCCCGGAGTCCCTCTCGACATGTTGACCGCTTCTCGATGTCCGGCCCTTCTCGAGACCCCCCGCCTGGGTCGACGCGGTCGTGGCCTCCTTCTGCGCCGCAGCGATGGCGCCCCGAGTTCGAGGCCTCTTCACGTCAGGGGGTACGTCCAGCACGGAGATCGACGTGCCCTGAGCCTACGACGAGGCGGAGCCTGGCGTGGCCTTCCGCTGCTGCATCCCGTGCGATCCCTTCGTCGGGGGGATCTCCAGGATATTCTCCTGCACAGAAGAGCAGTCAGCCCTGATGTCCACAACCCCCGCGCACCTCAGACGCGCATCAATCCCTTCATCATCGCTCTCCTCCTCATCGTCATCCTCCTCCTCCGAGCTCGTGTAGTTGAGCTCGGGGGACTCCTCTCCAGGCTGCCGGTTACGACGAGCCTTCGCTAGCCTCTGATCCCGGTCCACCCGACGCAAGTTCTTCTCTTTCTCTTTCTTCTTCTTTGCATCCTTACTCTCCTTATCTTTTTGAGCAGAGAGGCGCCTCACTTGTCTTTCCGCGGCGTCCTCCTTCACCGGGGGCCTCGACGCGTGATGTGTGAACGCCCCCTGCAAAAAGAAACTTGATGAGAAAATCCACAAGGAGAGTAAACAAGGTTCGAAGAAAGAGAAAGGAGGGGAGTCTCGAAATAGCTAGCTTGAGGAAGGCTTACCGGGTCGAGACACCCCGTGTCGGGTGCCATGGCGATCAGGTTGATCTCCTCAGGGCGCAACGGCCCGTGGATCGTGACCGTCACCCGGGAGGCACCCTCGTTCCGAGGCAGCCTCTCCTCGGCCATCCTCGACCTGTTCAGCGCCTCGAGTGGGGCATTTGGCCCCATCTCGTACATGAGAAGGGGGCAGTCCGCCAGAAGAAGGACCCTCCGCTGATGGAATGCCCAAATGACCGCCTGGACAGCCAGTCCCTTCTCCTCCACCAGCGACCACATCGTATTCATTAGTGGCATCAGGTGGCGCTGCCTGTCCGCCACAACGCCCCAATTCCACTTCTCAGGGCGCTTGGTGATGATCCTGCCGGTGTACTGTGGAAGGAGCCCATCCTCGTTCCGCAGGTAGAACCAGTGGTCGTCCCACCCCGCCTGGTTAAAGGAAAGCTTGTACTGGAGGTAGTGACGGGGGACGTTGGCCGACGAGGGACCAGTCCTCGCGGTGATGGTTTGGGAGCCCGCGCGCGTGAGCCTCCTCACGCTCGGCTTCACGGCCTTATGAAAGAGCTCGCCCTGGAAGAGGTGGACGAACATCTCCCAATGAGGCTCGATCTTCATGTATCCCTCGCACACCGCGGCGTAGATGGTGGCGTGCGAGATTGAGTTGGGGGAGAAGTGCTGCAATTCCACCTCGAAGTGGTGAGCCAGCCCCCGCATAAAGCGGCTTGGCGGAACGCCAAGCCCCATGCGGTGGTAGCGCGTGAAGCTCACCACATACCCCTCCGGCGGGTGCGGCTCCTGGTGGTCCGCCGACGGGAGAATCCACCACGCGGGCCCCTCCCGCGGGTTGGGGCGGAGAAGCCCCTGGTCCACCAGCGACTCTAGCTCAAGCTGCGACATCTTCGTCGGGCACCAGTCTTCGGGCGGCAGCACCTGGGTCTGGGCAGCCATGGCGGCGACGGTGCGGATCTGAGCGGCGGACGGACGACCGGGAAGATTACCAATCGCTAGCTTGGGGAGAAAGCGTGTGGGAAGTACGGCGGCTGTGAAGGCAAAGGCAAAGTAAAGTGTCCCTCACCCCTCACTCGATATTTATAAAAGAAAACCCCAACGGGCGGGGTCTCCCACGGCAGAGGAAAGGTAACCGCACACATTTAATGTGCCCACCTAACCACGTCTCGAGCCGGTTGACAGGTACACGCGACAACTCCCCATTCGCTCCACTACCAGGGCCCACCACGACCGCCGCTCCGACTTCATGTCCGTCGCCCTGGCGCCACGATCTCCACTACCTGACAGTTTCCGCCCAAAAAGGCGCGCCCAACGGGCAGAAGGATTCCAAACGACGGAGGTTCTTCAAGAAGGTAAAAACGGGCCCCGGCCCTTCCAAGTCTCGAGGCAGCGAAGGCTGGCCCTCGAAGAGGGTTCGACAGCCGGCTTCGAGCACCCGAGTCAGGGACACCAAGGGGCGCCACTCGCAGCATCGCTCGAGGGCCAAGCCCTCGAGGCCCCTCACGTGTATCCAAGGCAGGGCGCACGACATGCAGTGAGATCCCCTAGGGGGGAGGCATCGAGCCACCAGGTCCTATCGAATGGACCCGGCATTCCTGCAGACCGAGCGCCCATGCTTTATGAGATCGCCTCCGGGCTTCAGTCGACCCAAACAAACGGGCACGAGGTCTCACTTGGATTCCCCCGTTACCAGCTCACCGGGAACCTCGATACTCGCCCGCTCGTGGTAGTACGAGGCAGCCCCCATCGCATCCGATCGAAAGGACTCGCGGGATGACAAGCCAGGGCAACTGGCGTGCCGGACAGCTCGAAGAGCCGGCCGGTCAGTTCAGCCTGGCACCCCTCGACGAAAGAGGGTCGAAGAACTCAGGGGCTCGACACTCCCGAACCTAAAAAATGTAACTAACATTCACACTCATGAAAAAGCCCATGAGGGAGTCCTAACCACTCCCCCGTGGCCTCGGGGGCTACACCCGCGGGTGTCGCTCGCGCGACACCCACGGAATCAAAACAACCAAACCCTCGTGAACCAGTTAGCTAACCCTCGAGATCCGGGTAGGGAGCCCCTGCTCGAGTACTAGCACTCGAACAAGGGCTCGGGGGCTACTGTCGGGGGACCACAAAAGGGGTACCCCCAATCAAGGCAAAACAAATAATTTAAACCTAGAGCACCAATTAATAAGAGACCTGACTAGTCTAACCGCCTAAAAAACCAACCCCTCGAGGCCTACAACGCCGGCCCACCACCAGGAAACCCGGGCCCGCCAAAGCCTTACCGACCGCCTCATGGTAGCCTACCTCTCGAGCCCCGGCACATAGGTCTCGAGCCCACTACAGCCGTACACCGTTCCTCGAGACCCCACGTGGGGACCTCGAGCCTCTCTAACACGGTAACCTATCCCTCGAGACACATCATACCTCCCTCGAGCAGCGCCAGACATCGGATACCAGCCCCATACTGCGCATTTAATGCGTCCACCTACTCCGGTCACATCCTCTGGTACACGACATGTGCCACAGTGAACCGGGGCCAGAGTCAAACCTCGTTTTCACCACAAGCATGGGCAAAAAGGAACAAGTACAGCACTATTAGGCCATACCCTGCACTGTAGTGAGAACATATTTGATGAATGATTGACTTTGATGAGGAAGGTTTGAGGCTTTTACCCGGTTTAGTCCATATCTCGTTATGCGCTTAATGTTTATGACTAACCGGTGGCGTGAGTTGTGTTGTGTTTATGTGTTGGCGTGTGTGTGCAACATGTGTCTCTTGGCTGTGTTGATGTGTAGGTGTGGAGCTCGGAGACAGTGGTCTATGGTGAGGTGAAGGTCAAGTAGAGACGTGCCATGCCAACGGACCGGGTGCGGTGAAGGATGGGCGTGCCGTGCGGCGGACGTGCCATGCCAAGGTACCGAGCGGTGAAGGGCGGACGTGAGGCTTGGACTGATGGACCAGGGGCCAGAGGACCAGCTATGGTAGCTGGCACGTGGCATCGGCAAGCGAGAGCACATGGGGATGTGCGGTGCATCGGCCGAGTCGGGAGGAAGACGATGGCATCGTGGCACCTTGGCGGGAGGTCGGACACGAGCTTGCGTGCGGCGCAAGTGCCTGTCGGCCAAGTCCAGAAGGAAGGCTAAGGCGTTGTGCCCGACATGGAGGCTGGACATGCATCGGCATCGGTGCCGGTGATCGGGGTGTGTGAACCACATCCCGTCTATGGTGCGGGTTCGGTAGCTGAGCCTCAAAAAGCTACCATCGACGGTTTCCAGGTTTGGGCCTCAAAACCTGGGATGGCCGGTTTCCGAATTTGCGCCTCAAGACTCGGCGAGGACGGTTTCCAGGTTTGGGCCTCAAAACCTGGGCTGGCGGGTTTCTGAGTTTGGGCCTCAAAACTCGGGGTGGACGGTTTCCCGGTTTGGGCCTCAAAACCGGGGGTTGGTCCGAAAGGACGGTCGACGCGTGGCGGCACCGAGAGGCTTGCGTTGCGGCGAAGCTATTGGTGAGAAGGCGCGGCGGTCGACAGTGGCAGCACGTGGCGGCATCAGGGAGGTCGCGTCGAGGCGAAGCTACTGGATGTGCGGGCGTGGCCGTCGGATCAAAACTGTCAAGTGTGGACGGTTTTACCCCTGGGGGGTAATTGGGACGAGTGCTTAATGTAAGGGCATTTTGGTCTTCGGACGTGCGCCTATATATATGAAGGGGGCTGCTAGTGCAGCCGCCATCCTTGGAGCAGTGTCACTCTCATTTTGCTGTTTGTGAGAGGAGGCTAGGGTTAGGGAGAGTTGGCTCTTGTTCTTGAGCTTTTCGCCATCCAAGCTTTGATCTGCTGGAGTGGCTTGTATCCCGACACCGAGTGCTTAATGAATCATCCATTCCTCTGAATCCAAGGGTCAAATTCGTGGTGGAATTCGCGTTTTGATTTTGTTCTTCGTGTTCTTCGCGTTCTCCTTTTTCTCCACGATTTTCTCCTCCCCCGATCTCCCTCTACGCTGCGTCTTTTGCGATTCCGTTTGAATCAACTTGTTCTTTGATGTGAGGAGAACATTTCGACCGGAGGAATTCATCTCTACCCTCATGAACAAGTAGATCGAGCCGAAATCGTTTTCGTTCTTCGTCTTCCCCTTTTACGGTGTTCTTCGCATCTCTCATGGTGTAGTTGGATTGAAGCGATGATATCCTAGGATTAGCTTCCCAACACGTAGAAGAACACTTGGGTGAAGTTTGGTCGCAGCCCCGTTCGATTTGGTGAAGATCCAATCGATTTTGGTTTTGACCCGAGCAGTTTTTGTGCTTTCTGGGAGATCGCGGACAGTCCGCCATATTGGCCGCGGACAGTCCGCCGTAGGCGCGGACAGTCCGCCAAGTTAGGCGCGGACAGTCCGGCCATCGGGCTCTAGCCGATTCAGTGGCTACGCAGCTCGGTTGGTTAGGTCAACAGTGACCGGCGGACAGTCCGCCAGTGTTGGGCGCGGACAGTCCGGGC
Source organism: Coix lacryma-jobi var. lacryma-jobi (assembly GCA_009763385.1). Taxonomy (NCBI): domain Eukaryota; kingdom Viridiplantae; phylum Streptophyta; class Magnoliopsida; order Poales; family Poaceae; genus Coix; species Coix lacryma-jobi. The sequence continues at coordinate 74,206,482 of CM019826.1, forward strand.
CTGAGCAGAGTCGTTCCAGCAGCTTTGCTATTTTTCACGTTTAGCCGACGGACAGTCGGCCAGGACCCGCGGACAGTCTGGGGTCCTCATCGAACGCGGCTTCGGGCAGGCATCGGACGCTCATCGTTCACTGTTCATGTGAACCGCAGACAGTCCGGCGTGCAAACCGCGGACTATCCGGGACCCGTCCAGCAGCTATTGCAGAACAGTTTGTTTTTGGGTCTTTTGCCGGCGGACAGTCCGCCTTTGACCGGACAGTCCGGCATCAGCAGCCCGGATAGTCCGGGATCGTGCTGAGAGCTGATTTTCAGTGCGTTGGCTCTCCCGGCTTTTCCGCTTCGTTTCCGGACTTCTCGTTTGCTCCTAGAGTTCACCTAGGAACCTCTCTACATATCTTTGCTATGCGTTAGCATCGGTATTTGGAGGAATCCTGACGTAGCTCTCTATCTACGTTTGGGAGTGGTCTTTTAGGCACGAACTTGACTCGGAGTTTTGGGAGTTTTGTTTTGCTCCCTTGTGCGGTGCCTCGCTGTGATCCTAGGGATCATCCACCCTCTTTCTAGGGTCGTGGGCATCGCGTTTGAGTCCGAAGCTTTTGGGGTTGATTTTGTTGGGACAGAGGCCGTAATTTTGAGAAGAAATTTTTAGGCTCCCATTCACCCCCCCTCTGGTCGCCTTGCTTTAGCATTTTTGGTCCTCCAATTGGTATCGGAGCCAGTTAAGGATCTCTCTACCTTAACCGGTTCCGGATCCATGAAGGCGACCTTTTAGAGTGGTTTGGCTTCCGACGTGGTTTATCGAGGTGTTGAGCTTTTGCTTTGCTAACACTAACGGTGCTTTTTGAAGTAGCACCTAGCTCTTCTTCAAGTATGTCTTTGTCCTTCAGCATGATTGGTTCCATGGATGACATCTTGGGAAGAAGGAGGAGTGCAGTTGATGAGAGGGATCACGAGGTGAACGATCTGCTGATCCTTCTACGAGATGATGAGCTTTCACCGGAGGATCTTCTATGTCAACTTGGCAAGGCCAAGAAAGGTACTCTCGCTTCGAGTCTTGTGACCTTGCAAAATCTTTATGAGGCTCGATCTAGGAATGTTGAGCTTTGTAGTACCTTGCGTAGAAAGGTCGAAAAGTTGAAATGCTCCATTGCTAGTTTGAAGTCTAGTGCATCTTTGCCTTGCACCTCCTGTAGTGACATGGTTAGGAAGAATGATGAACTAAGCTTTTCCCTTGCTAGCTTAAAGTCTGAGAATGAAATGTTGATATCTAATGCTTCCAAACCATGTTTAGTTTGCACTGACTTAAGCATGGACCTTGATTGTGCTAAAACTGAAATAGCCTTGCTAAAGTCGGATGCTTTGTTACCATGTGTTTCATGTGAGTCTTTGCTTGCTGAAATCAATAACTTAAAATTGACTCACTCCACATGTGTAGATGAACTTGAGCATGCTAGGGCTGAAATTATTGAGATAAATGCTAGGCCTTGTAGCTTGTGCTCTTTGAGTAAAGATGCTTGCCTTACTTCTTGTGTTGATCATGATTCTTTGCTTGATGTTTCTGGTGATGTTTCTTCCACCGATTTCATTTGCACATCATGCATTGGTTTGGAAAAAGAAGTTTTGGCTTTGAAAGTTTTGCGCGATGATATGAGCGCCAAGTTGGTTGAGCACAATGATACGAGTGCCAACCTTGAAAAGGAGATTGAGCTCTTGCGTACCACATATGCCGAGTGCTTTAGAGAGGAGATGGAGAATCTTAAAAATGCTCCATGTGGTACTTAAGATCGCCTCATGTTTGAGAATGAGGTTTCAGCCAAAAGGTGCAAGAGCCTTTGTGCTAAGTCTTTTGAGTCACGCATTTCTTCCAACTCCGATGTTGATATTTCCAAGTCTGCATCTTTGCAACCGGAGTTGAGTTCTTGTGTTGCGCGTGAGTCTTTTGACGATAGCACTAGTGTCAAGGTTTCGGATAGCTCTTTCATAGCTACTCCCAACCTTGCTGTTTCTTCGAGTGATGTCCAAGGGACTTCTCTTGACAAGGGTGCTTCTCATATTTTTGGGACTCGTCCTCCCAATCCGGTTTTTCATTGCACCTTTTGCAAGAAGGAGGGACATTCGCTCGATTTTTTTTTTCCCGTGTCAAGCACGAGCGGCGAATTCGAGCTAAGGCTTTTAGGAAGCCGCGTAGCCTTTCCCATGGCACGTGTGCTCCTAGTGTTGGCACCAAGTTGGTGGTTGATGCTTCTTGCTCTAAGTCCCAAGGGACTTCTCACTTGTCGGAGAATGGTGTGCCTTCCAGTAGGCCTTTGTACCATTGCTCTTTTTGTGAGAAAGATGGGCATCAAGAAAGCTTCTGCTATCGGCGTGCCAAACGCTTGCGCCAAGCTCGCTCTTCTAGGAAGGTGGTGATTCATAGCCCGTCTCATGGCATGAACGCTTGTGCTCCTAGTAAGAAGCCCATTTTTGTTGATGGGATTTATGACTCCTTTTCTAGTGGGATAGGTCATGGTCGTGGACATGCTTCTAGTGCTTCTTCTCTTGGTCCACGTCATGCTTTTCATGGTGCTTCTATTGGTTCTTCTACAAAGACCTTGGAAGATGTTTGCCTCTTTTCCCGTGGTACGACTCGTTCTTCTCCTCGAGTTGTCCTTTTGAGGAATGCTTCCAAGGGTGTTTCACAATTGCATTTGAACCAACATTTGCATCATGCTAACCCACATGATAAGTTGAGATTTGTGACCAAGTCCTGATTCCCAAGTACATGCTTGCTAACCCTTCGGGATCCAAGACTCGGGTTATTTTGTCCTCTTGTTTGTAGATATGAGGACGCGGGGTGGAGAACATGCGCATGATGGAGCTTGATCTTTTAGATGTGATCAAGAGTTGATGGTTCTCTACACCCCGCTTAGATTTGCCTCCAAAGAGGCTTTTGCTACTCGTGAGCTTTCTTTTCATACACTCATACCTTGTACATCCATGATCTATGTCTTGTGGTATGAGATGGTTCTTCATGTGCTCACTTGTATAGTTGTTACATGTACATTTTCTTTTGTATCATGTTTTTGCTTTAGTCTAGCATGTGCTATCTTGTATATCATGTCATGCTAGCCTTGTGTATAGCTTTTGTGAATATCCACTTTTCATGCTAGTCTGTGATCCATATGAACTTTATGCCATGCTTTACCTGATTTCTCCATGAGCTTTACATGTATAGGTATGATGTTCATTAGGTGTCACTTTTCAGGTGCTAGTTTGGTTAGCTACATGTATCCTGTTGATATGATTAGTTTGAGCATTAGCCTTTCCTCAATTTTATCATGTTACATGCTTTTGGATCTATTGCTATCATTATCTTGCATTGTAGCATGTGTTGAGACCTAGGCTATGTTTGGGTTGTTGATCATGTCTTTAGGCTGCATTTTGCTCCATAGTGCTTTATCCTGTTGCATGGTAGTCTTGTCTAGTTTGGATTCATATCTCCTTGCGGTATCATTCATAGGTAGGCCTCTTTTGTTGAGTGTTCACCTTATGCTTTTATGTGACTAACCGTTTTCGTGGAGACCTTGAGGTCACACTGGACGAGACAACGCCTTGTGTTTCTTCTGCTTTTGAGTGTGCAGGAGAACAGGAGCCTGGAGAGAGCATTTCGGCTCACGGACCCGATCCCACTTCTTCCACGACTTGGAGTTCCGTTCGAGCAGCTCTCCAGCGAGCACTAGCAGCACCTGTGGGAGCGAAAGTAGCAGGCGAGGGGGAGACGACTTCGGCGAGGCAGGTGCCCCGAAGATTTCAGCAGTTTCAGGCGTCCCCTCGGGTATCACACAAGCAGGAGGTCATGCGCTTCATGAGGTACCTCCGACCCTCTCCTGAGTTAGGGTTTTGGTACTCTTCTTCTTCGACCCCTTTTCTGCTGTGTGGTCTTTCCGATGTGGTTTTTGCTGGCTGTTCGCTTGAGCATTTCTTGGCTCTTTATTTGTGTCTTTGTGCGTGTTTCCTTTTAGTTGGGGAAGCATTTTGCTTATTGTATCTTAGTTGGTCTTCTTCGATACCCTTTTGTTTTCGGTTTTCCTTATAGGCTAGCTTTGCATGCATTTCATCATGTATATCTTGCATTTTAGAGCTTCATGTATATAACAATGAGAATGAGATTGTGCTCTTTTTGGTATGCCCTGCTTATTCATGATGATGCTTGTAGCTTAGGCTCTTTTTGATCACTTGATACATGTTATGAGCTAAGCTATTTTTGCAAATGGTGAACTTGACTAATCAACTATGAAACCTTTAATTTGTTCACCATTGAGATTGGCAACTAGCATGGGTAGGACGTGTTGAGATCACTTGTACTATCTTTTGTATGCTAGGTTGCTATGTCTCTTGCATTGAGTCTTTCACTTGCTTGGATTGCATATTTACCTTGTGCTTAAAATTTGACCCAAGTCTAAGTGAATTGAAAAGATCGAGATGGGATTGCATGTGTCAGTACATCACGGTATCGAGACTGTTTCTCATTGCACATTTGAGTTAAACTTGAGCCGTGTAGTGTACGACCGAAACCGTGCTTTAAGCTTCCGATTGCTTTTCTTGCATAGGCTTAGCCCGGTTGAAAAGTTAGGCAATGACCATGCTTTTAACCTCTCGCAATCACATGCTTTTAATATGAACTTGTGTGAATACCGCTGCAATCTCCGATGAAAATTTGAAAATAACACAAGTTTATGCTTCATTCTATTGCATGATGATTGAACTTTGCTAGGGGTAGTTCACCTTTTATACCTGAGTTAGCACTTGGTTGATTTCCTGTCTATCCATGTAAGTGCTATTTTAGTGGTGGACTCCTTTTCAAATGGCTTAAAACTGCTCATGTGCTTAATTATTCATATTTCGTATTCACTTGATCAGTTTGAGCCTTTGCTAGCATTTGTATTGATTGCTACACTTTCAGGGCAGCACCCTTTTGAGCATCTTTTCATTCTGATTGCTATACACTTGAAGCTGTTGCATTGTGCATATCATGCATTTTTAGCTTAGTGTACATACCCCCAGCTCCGATACACTTCTTGGTCACTTTCGTTGCTTTTCTCAGCCCCCATATGCTTTTGGTTGATGACTTGTCTTGTGTTTGTGTCAATTTTGTGAAAAATGTCAAAACCCCTCAGCATGTTCCCTTTTGTCAAGGGGAGAAGCTGTTTGCAAGGGGAGCTTATGTGTTGGCACAAAGGGGAGAGTCATGCATTTTGGGGAGAGCTTTGAGCAAGGGGGAGTTTAGCTCTTTTGTTTTTCTTCACTCGGTTTAGCTCTTTTATGTGTCTCAATTGGTATCCATCTCTTGGTATGGAATGCAATTGGTGTCATGAGCTTTGTGCATAGCTTTTGTGTATAGGCTTGCTTTCAGGGGAGTCGCTTTTGTCTTGCTGTTTCTCCGCGTGCTCCGAGTGTTTGTGCTCCATTTAGTGTTGAGCCTCTCTTGTGGTTTTTCTCAGTCGGTATCGAGCCTGCTAGTCGTGTTGAGCCATTTTTGCCTCTATCTAGAGGGACTAGCAGTTTTTGCTTGGTATTTTCGATTGGTATGGACCCTTCAGCTAGTTGCGTCGAGCCTATGTGCCTCTGTCTTGAGGAACTAGCTATTTTCACCAATTCTTGGCTGTTTGTGATCAGTTTTGCATTCTTATGCGTTGATTCAGCCTCGATTGGTATCGAGCCTTGAGCTAGTGGTGTTGAGCCATTTTCTGCCTCTTCTTGAGGGCTAGCTCATTTTTGACATGGTTGCGTCGAGCCGTTGCCCATGTTTGTGACAGAACCGACCAATTTATACCAGATTAAGCACCGAATCGCTGCTTGCGCAGAGACTACAAGTACTTAAGCTCGTATAAACCCGGTAGTCCAGAAATCTCGAAGGATTTCAAGTCATTCAACTTTAACCAAGATCGTAATAGATTAGCGTACATGTCCACGACATACATTCAGTTCGCACATAGTTCAAATACATCGGAGTTCAACAGTTATTACAAACCATAGTTTGAATTCAAAAGCGGAAGCGACATAGTTTTGAAACACAAGTCCTTAGTTCACAATACAGTGCCATATGCTTGATCAGTCCACAAAAGCATCAGGGAAGATAAGAGTTGACCATGCCCATGGTCTAGTCACTGCCCTCGACGGGGTACAGACAGTTCTCGCAATAGCCGAAGAAGCATTGCCCATCTGCAACAACAAGGGATAGAACCCTGAGTACAAGAAGGTACTCAGCTAGACTTACCCGTCATAAACCAGAAATAATCAACACCAAGGATTATGCAAGGCTGTATCTGGGGTTGGCCACACTTACCTTTTTGCATAAAAGCATTTTAATATTAAATAATCATCATTAGAGTATTAGCAGTCACTTTTATGTAATCAGCCTGATTATCTAGATTCGCACCTGATCTAGAGCAAACACTTGACTACTTATTCAAGCAAGAGTGACTATTTCATTAATAGCCTTTCAGATTCACCAACCATAACCATCATTAATTTCATATATTACTATGGTAACACATGCTCAGTCAAGTTACTCACTAACCAGGAGCGATGGTGATTATAATCGATTCCTACCAGCTGGGGATAAAATGTCGCACACTCGCCCGTCACACCCCTGCCAGGTGGCCGTTGGCAACCAATTCAGGAGTTCGAGAACCCAAATCGCGGGACGGCCATGGACCCTTCTACACCGAGGGTTATCTCAATGCCAGGTCGCTCAAGCTATTAACTGCCCACGGTCATGCCAGGTCGATCAGGCCCTGCCTGCCCTCGGACCATGCTAGGTCGATCAGAATAGTTGCCCACGGTACATGTAAGGCCCTGGGTGTTAGGCGTCAACGTCTCCATCACCGGCTCCAAACACCTTACTCGGCTTCACGGGAGGTACCCGCACCTGCTCCGTTAAGTGATTGACGCGTTTAAAATGACTGAGGTGTGCCTTCGTCGGTTCCTAATCGACACAGACGGGAGACTACTAGCACACAGAACCCATGTCCTGCTGCCCCTACATCCCGCCCGGTCTCCAATTAATTATCACATGGTTACATTCCACGATAGCATGAGGCTAAACATGTTTAGTATCCACCTATATGCGGGAGACAGGAAATCACACCGACTTTTACCGGTCTAAGCAGGGCTAAGCATAAACGAACCTAGCCTTATCAGGGATAACAAGGTAATATTTGCAGGTGGACAAGGATAATTAATTAATGCAGCAACGGTATCACACAACTCCTATAACCTAATGCAACAATCATATCAGGTTAACTTGTAAACGGTAATTTGCAAACCGTAGGAGAAAAATTCCGGGGCTTGCCTCGCTCGAAGTCGGCGGGGCGGTGATCACGGCACTCCGGCAGGTCCTCAGCGTCTCCTTCCGGGATCCTCTCCTCGGGTGTCTCCTCCTGACGCTGCTCCTCCGGCGTCTCCTGGGCTTCCACTACCGATCCTGCATGATGCGGTACATGAATGAATAACATGAATGCACATGAGATGCATGGTGATGCAACATGGAGTAACAATTTAGGAGATAAGCACATGTCATCTACTGCTACTTACTTAATTTAAATACTACTTACTAAGTCTTCATGTCACCACATAAAGTTGTCAAAGTTGCTTAACGGGTTTATTACCCTCTAATTATTTGTAGAATTAAATCTAGTTAAATAGGCCTATAACAGTAACCTATCCTAGACAGCTTCACAAAAATCTATAAAAATACTGGAGATTAATAACACTTAATCTAACCTTCTGTCCAAATTTCATCCCATTTGGACCTAGACTCTACCCCCTATGAAAAAGACAAATTCTATCATGAAAAGGTGCTTTGAACTACACCCCTAGCACAAAGTGTCAAACAACAAATTTCATAATTTTCTTCTGAACATCTTAGCACAAGAGCAGTCAGTAAAAATTACCAAGTCCATACTCTTCATATTTTAATTACTACAAAATAAACAAGAAAACAGCATTTAATCATTTTAATTACTACTGCCAAATTATTCCATAGAGCAACCACATTTTATATTTTTCCCAGAAGTACTCATCAACACAAACCTAACAAAACAAGAATCACATTTTTCTGAGATAACCACAAATTACTATGCATTTAACAAGATTTCAGCCTAAACATAAATTAAATATAACTACACAGAAAATTACCACAAACTGGACATATTATATTTTTCATGCATAGACCTCAACATAACAATCCTAACAAAACTTGTTTCACCTTTTTAGCATTTATATTTAGCAAGATATGAATTAACAAGCATTACAACAATTTCTGAAAACTATTAAAACAAACCCTGAAAAACATTCAAACCTAAACTGCTACGTGCACCCAACCAGTGCACACAGACGGAACCTGACTCACTGACGCGCGGGCCCTCGGGTCAAACTGACCCCACCTGTCATCCCCACCGAGACAGGGGAGGAGTTGACCACGGCGGAGCTCGCCGTCGGCGACTTCTCCGGCGAAACTAACCCCACCGATGGAATCCCCTTCTCCTTCCGCACCCGACGGTACCCTCGGCTGGCCCAGCGCACACGCGGATCGAGCTCGCCGACGGCGATGGCGGACACGACGGCGCGGCCCTAGCTACGCCGGCCGGCTCCGGCCACGACGGGCTCATCCGACCCTCGAGATCTACTCCGGCGACCTTCATAACCCTAGCCCAGGGCTCGGAAGCCAGGGCGCAAGCTCCGAGCACCCTTGTCCACGGCGGTGCCACTCCGGCGACCTTGGCAAGCGGCGGACGACGGCGTACTCGCGCTTCCGGACCCTAATCGGCCTAACCGTCACCACCACTAGCTCCGGCAAGTCGAGGCGACTCGCGAACACTAGCTAGGGCAGATGGTTGAGCTCGGGAAGAGGGTTGGCCACGGCGGACCGAGCGCGCCGGCCATGGCGGTCATGGCGGACGGCGGCGTTCCGCGGGCTCTTAACCCTAATCGACCAAACAACACCCTCTACCCTCTCCTCGGACCTCACTAACCCCTATACGGGCGCTAGGGTGACATGACAACCACGGGAAGGTGGCCGGCCACGGCGAACCGAGCTCGGCGGTCATGGCGGCCATGGCGGCGACTCGTCCGGGCTTACCTAGGGCTTCCTAGGGAGCGCTAAGGACAGCACGGGCGGGGGCTCACGGCGAGGCTTGGCAGCTGGTTGGGTGGACGGTGCGGCGGCGGGACGGCGGTGAACGGCGGCGGCGCTCGCAGCTTTCCCCTTTTTCCCGCTCGGGCTCCGGCGAAAGGAACAAGAGCGAGAGAGGGACAGAATGGAGGGAGGAGCGGCGCGGCTTCGGGCAGCGGGGCGAGCGGCAGCTTATGCTTGCCACGCCGCGCGCGGACGCTGCGTCCCCAGCCGGAACGCGCCACGCGGCGAGCAAGCTCTGCGCGCGGTCGGCCACGACCGGCTGATTCAAACTGAATCGCCCGATTCAGTTAACGATGGCCGACTGACGGCCAACTTTGAGCGCGATTAACTCCTAATCCATTTGATGAAACGCTAAACCACTTGCTCCTTTACTTAGAGCTACATGCCAGCTACAACTTTGGTTACAAGATTGGTCTCTGGTTCGGCCTAGATTGCTCCCGAGAAAGCTCCAAAGTTGGCTCCACGAAACTGTTTGGTCAGTTAGAGACTTAGAAAAATTTCTAAGTCTAAACTCCCTCAAATCTGCCTTGTGGGTCCTAAAAAACATCTTGTTAAACCCATTTTCATGGGTTGGGCCTTAAACAACTTTTGTTCTACTCTAAATTCTACACACTTTTGGTTAAGGGCCCACAGCCATGCAAAGCTTCTATCAAGAAGGTCTTAGTTAGTCCAACAAAAGGACTCCTAGGGCTCTATCAAGGCAACTAGGGTTAGAGACTTGGTTAGCCAACATGACCAACACAAACCTAGCTTCATTTTGACTCCCCAACAAGGTTCAGCTACTAAGAGACTTCAGCACTCCACAAACAAGACAAACAAGCATTCAATCAAGCATAGCATTACAAAGCTCACATGAAATGACACTTAATAAGAAAGAATGCAACATGAGATGATGATGCGTTATGCTCATGAGATGTCAAGTTATGCACTTAGGTTTGCTTAACACCTAGGGTGTTACAGCCCTCCCCTCCTTAAAGGAATCTCGTCCCGAGATTTAAGTTACTAACCATTCTTTATAAAACTGTGGATATACTTCCTTAAGATAGTCTTCGGTTTCCCATGTGGCATCTCGGTCGTCTTGTTCACTCCAAGACACCTTATATTGCTTCAAGATTCTTCCGCGAGTCACTCTTTCTTTCTCATCGAGTACTCGATATGGCTTCACCGAGTAAGTAAGGTCGGATTGTAACTTGATATTGGCCGGTTGTACTTCCTCTTCTGGAACTCGAAGACATTTCTTTAATTGTGACACATGGAATACAGGGAATATAGCCTTTAAATGTTCAGGTAACTGTAGTTGATAAGCCACTTTTCCCTCCTTTCCATTATCCTGTAGGGTCCCACAAACCTTGGCGCTAACTTTCTTTTCACGCCAAAACGTCTAACTCCTTTCATGGGTGATACTTTCAAATACACATAGTCACCTACTTTGAATTCAAGCGGCCTTCTTCGCTTATCGGCATAGCTCTTCTGTCGGGACTGTGCCGCTGCGATATGTTGTTGAATTATTCTAACTTGTTCTTCTGCTTCCCTAACGAAGTCAATTCCATAGTAGCGACGTTCTCCTGGTCCAACCCAACTTACTGGTGTTCTGCATCTTCTGCCATACAGAGCTTCGAAAGGTGCCATATGAATGCTTTCTTGATAACTGTTATTGTAAGCAAATTCTACTAATGGCAACCACTTCTCCCAAGATCCCTTCGCGGATATCACACATGCTCTCAACATATCCTCTAAAACCTGATTTACCCTTTCAGTTTGCCCTGAAGTCTGGGGATGGTAAGCTGAACTATGGATTAACTTAGTGCCTAACTCTTTTTGCAGTTTCTCCCAGAATGGTGCAGTAAACTGCGTTCCACGATCCGAAACTATGACCTTGGGTATACAATGTAATCGTACAATCTGATTGATATAAATCTCCGCATAGTCCGGTGCTCGATAACAAGTTTTAACTGGTATGAAATGAGCGGTCTTGGTGAGACGGTCTACGATTACCCATATTGAATTTTTCCCTTCTGAGTGACAGGCAAACCGGTGATAAAATCCATACTCACTTCTTCCCACTTCCATTCAGGTATTGAAAAGGTTGAAGTGTTCCGGCTGGCTTCAGGTGAATGGCCTTCACTCGACAACACATGTCGCATCTGGCTACATATGCGGCAATTTCCTTCTTCATTTTGGTCCACCAAAATCTTGGACGCAAATCTTGATACATCTTAGTGCTCCCGGGATGGATAGACAATTTAGAAAGATGAGCCTCATCCATAATCTGATTTTTGAGTTCCCTATTCTTGGGTACCACTAAGCATTATCAAACCATAACACTCCCTTATCATCAACTCGGAATGTTTTACGGGTTCAGTGGCAGCTCTTAGCTTTTCTTTGATATAATAGATTCCCTTGTCTGTTTTCTGCCCTTCTGAATCTGATCAACTAAGGTGCTCTGCAGCTCGATGTGACGCAGGATCACAGGGTGTACGAGACTAAACTCGTCCTTTGGTTGTTAACCTCAAGTTATTAATGCACTCCGACTTAGTGCATCAGCCGCAACCACATTTGCCTTTCCAGGGTGATAATGTATCTGCAAATTATAATCCTTAATCAACTCAAGCCATCTTCTCTGCCTCATATCAGTTCAGGTTGAGTAAAGATATACTTGAGACTTTTGTGGTCCGTGTACATGTTACAGACGTTACCAAGCAGATAATGTCTCCATATTTTTAGAGCGTGTCACACAACAGCTAATTCCAAGTCATGCGTAGGATAATTAAACTTCATGTTTTCTCAACTGACGTGAAGCACAAGCAATCTCTGCCTTCTTGCATAAGAACACAACCTAAACCAACTTTTGATGCGTCGCAAAAGACATCAAACGGCTTTAGATATCGATATGGTTGAGCTAAGACAGGAGCAGTGGTTAATAGTTTCCGCAAGGTACGGAAAGCTGTTTCACACTTCTCTGTCCACTCAAACTTCTGATACTTTTGAAGCAAACTTGTCATGGGCTTGGCAATCTTGGAGAAATCGGTGAAAACGACGATAATACCCTGCTAAACCGAGAAAAATCCGAATCTCCCCAACTGAAGTTGGAGCTTCCCACTCCATCAACTTCTTGTACTTTGCTAGGGTCCACAGAGATTTCATCTTCTGACAGGATGTGACCAAGGAATTGTACTTGCTTCAACCAAAACTCGCATTTACTAAACTTAGCGTAAGTTTATGTTCCCGGAGTCTTGTCAAGACGATCCTCAAATGTTCTGCATGGTCGTCCGGGTTCTCAGAATAAAACCAAATATCATCAATGAACACCACTACAAACTTATCTAGTTCTGGCATGAATACCGAGTTCATCAAACTCATAAAGTAAGCTGGAGCATTTGTCAATCCAAAAGACATGACTAAATACGGCATAGGCCATATCTGGTTGAAAAAGCAGTCTTTGGGATATCTTGTGGTCGGATTCTAATTTGATGATAGCCTGATCTCAGATCGATCCTTGGAGAATACTTTGGCTCTGGACACTGGTCAACCACAAAACATCCCTCACACACGCTATCGGTGGGTAATTACAGGTGACTTGGTATTAAACGGTCACGGCATTAAGCGGTCGATAATCACGAACATCCGCAGAGACTTGTCCTTCTTCTTGACAAACAAAGCTGGACATCCCCCCACTCCGACACACTAGGTTGTTGAATGAAACCCTTGTCCAAAAGTTCCTTAATCTGCGTCTTGAGTTCGTGCTAACTAACTTGGGCGGCATACGATAAGGTCTTCTCGAGATCGGTGCAGACCCTGGTAACAGCTCAATGGTAACTCTACGGCCCGCTTGGTGTAAAACCCGGCAACTCATCTGGAAAGAACGTCTGGGAAATCCCGAACAACTGGAATTTTTTGAAAGGTCCTCTATAGATAAGGTACAAGAGAGATATCAAAAAAATCAGCCCCTCGAGGAAGAGAGATACGCTAACTTGTTGTCCATCCTTGGATCAGACAAGGTAAGAGTTCTTCCTGCAGTGTCTAACACCGCTTTCCACATACTCATCCAACTCATCCTAGGACTACATCCATATTGAGCCCTGGCAAAACTACTAATTAGCCCCAACCTTATGCCTCCGATGTCGATGGTTGCATCACGGACCATCTGCCTAGAACAACACCACGACTCCCCACAGAGCTTACGCGAAACCCATAATCCTTTCAGACACCTCTTGATCATGCTTTGGCAAATGCTTTACTCATGAACGAATGCGATGATCCAGTAGTATATCAACAAAACAACTGCAGATGATGGTTAACAAGACACATAGCCAGCAGTCACGGGTTCTCCAGCACGAGCTTCTTCAGCGGTCATGTTGTGCAGGCGTGCGGGGTAGTGGGCCTGTTGCTTCTTTGGGTAGGGGCAGTATCTTGCGAAGTGCCCCTCTTGGTTGCAGTTGTAGCATGGTCCCCGAACCAACGGTTTGTTCCCTGAAGAACTGCCTTGACCTCCACGAGCCTGAGCAGCAGCTATCTTGTATGGCTTCTGATTGCGCTGAGCTTGTGGCTGATTCTTCTTCTGCGGCGGCCTAAAACGTGCCCCCGGCGCTGGTGGTCGATACAGATTTCGCTGAGCTGGTGGTCCTCTGGGTTGTGATGATCCTGATTCAAAGGTCCTCTTCCGGGCCTTGCTAGCAGCATGCTTGTTGTTATGATTCTCTTGAATCAGACAGTCACTTATGAAGTCATTGAAATTGGTACGGGAAGATGTACCCACTGACTTTCCCATTTTAGTGTTCAAGCCTCTCTTGAAACTAGCAATCTTCTTAGCGTCTGTGTCAACGAAGTCTGGGACATAGCGAGCCAGTGAATTGAATATGTAATGGTACTCCGTAACAGATCGAGTCCCCTGTGTCAGGTTCATGAACTCGGCCACCTTCATCTGGGTCAAACCCGGCGGAATGTAATGACCTCGGACAGCAGCAGTAAACACCCTCCAAGTGATGGGAACATTGGCAGGGTAGGTGGTGCGGTGATGTCCCCACCAAATCCCGGCTGGTCCCTGCAACTGGTGTGCGGCATATTCTGCTTTAAGCTCTTCTGTGAGCCTAGCAAACGGAACTTCTGCTCCAGAGTATGCAGCCATTCTTCTGCCTCCAATGGTTCTGTAGCTTCTTCTTGAAGATTGGTGGTTTGGTATCCAGGAAATCCTTGAAAGAACTATATTGGTTCGGCTCAGGGCGTTGATGTCCCTGCGCCAAGTTCTCCCTCAGCAAAGCTTCGATGTTGCGCTGGCTTCCAAGAAATTGAGCAAAAAGTTGCTCAGCCGTCGGGGGTGGAGGAGGTGGTGGATTGCGGTTTTCTCTGGGGTCCTCATTTCCACCGCTACCGCCTGCTCCACTACGAGTTGTCGTCATCTGCATATAGGATAGTAAGCGACCATTAGGCGAAGTTGCAACTTGTAGAGAACAATAAATCATACCCACTGAAATTATTCGGAAAACGATTCACCAAACAATGACAGAGGTACAAAAATTTTAATCCACATCGCATCAACACATAACAAGATCACTTAACACATCATGCAAAAGATAACATAACATCCATAGTTTTGCCCATACATATGGGTCTTTCCAAGGTCTCACACACATCACATAAGTCTGCTACCCATGCTTACATTCAGCCCAACACACCAAAAGATCGGGCGTGCCAACATACGCAAAAGACCATCTAGACGCTAAGCATACGATCTAGACTACTCTCTAGCGATCTCACCAACGTCACCGTCCTCACTAGACATATCTGAAGAACTACTAGAAGAACTACTCGGCTCCGGATCCTCCTGGGGAAAGATGGGGTTCCTCTCATTCTCCCTGCGATGGATCTCCTCGTGCAAACGGTCGTTGTAGTCCTGCAGGTGATGGAGTTGCATCTAGGTCTCCCACTCGCAACCTCAGCAGCCTGTTCTCCTCTGAAACACGAATGCCCTCAACACAAACTCCTCGAAGCGCCTCCTCAGTCTCCCTCATGACCGAGGCCAAGAAAGTAGTCGACCCCTGCTGAATGGCAAGCTGATGAGCAGTCTCCTGCTCCCTCTGAAGTGCCTGGTCTCTCTCTACTGTCAACTGAGCTAGCTGTGTAGTGAGGAGGTCTATCTCTGTAGCGTGCTCCTCCTGCCGGCGATGCTGTGCAGCCATCTCCTCACTAAGAATATGATCCAGATGATCATAGCTGCGCGACAGGCACCCATAAGTAGCATCAGAGCAGCCATAGCACTCCCTGCTGGTCCAGCACAATGCTCCCTCTCAAGAGAGCTAGCCTCAAGTACGGTAGCGCCTGGCTGACGCCACACTGCCTGGTAAGGATCTGCCGTCGGGAAGATACTGGCGGTAGCTTGGGCAACCACCTCTGGATGGTCCTCCATGATGTCCCGGAGAACTGTGTATGCGACCCTGTTGGCTGCATCCCAGGGGGTCCTCCCCTGCAAAGCAAACACTCGACGGCACCAGACGTGATCCTGCTCATCACGGCTGGGTACGTCCACCTCCACCGTGTACACGTGACGATCCTCTGACAACTGCACACGGTGCCAGTCGTACTGCGGCTCCTGGCCCTCCTGATATCCGACCAGGTGCAGAACTCTCCAGAGGATAGTGGGCATCCCAAACTCTCCCAAAAATCCTCTGATCCCTCATCGGTCCATGGCCCCAGCATGTAGTTAGGCCTCTTGCCTCCCGTGGACTTGCGAGCAGTGCGCTTGCCATCTGTAAGAAGTGTACCCACACATAGATTTTTATTAGTTTGAGAACAACTTTTATTAGAAAACGGGACGGAAACCATAAGGAAGGAAGTAAGATTAATGCAAGATTATATGATCATGATGCATGCACGTTTCATACGTCCTCACTGCCTAACAATCTAACGGCTAGGCGGTGGCATACACGCTCACTCATAACGTTAACTAAACGTACTACACGTTCGCAAGTTAGCGTACCTGCAGAAACTCACTTCAGCCCTTCCCACAGTATGAATATCATGCACTGCGGAAATTTAAATCTAATACTCACTTAGGTGTACACCCGATATACACGTAAGCAGTATATGCACCCATCAGAAATTATTACTCCCACAATCAATACTTTCACATATACTTGTGTGGAACAGGTATACGCATCAGTATCATATAAGCACTTCCCTAGATTGGCGGTTGTCCAATCATGCTCTCACAACTCCTTTTACCTTGGCGTAGAGGCAATTGATCCATACATTACTATTCCGAGGAATAGCATCCATACAATTTCACCCTTGCCGTATGGACGACAGAATAAACGAAATTAAACATGATGCAGACCCCCAAGTTAGTACTTAAATAGCCACCTAGGTTCCTATTGGGCATAAGGACTTGATCAATGGCACACCTAAATCTTTATAAGAAGGGTTTTTCAGAACCTACTATAGCTACAAGTTTTGACAATGGAGGAATTTTATTTGAAAATACAGTTTTTTTCAAATAGAATCATGAACAGTAACGCTAACCACGCTCCGATGCCAGCTGTGACAGAACCGACCAATTTATACCAGATTAAGCACCGAATCGCTGCTTGCGCAGAGACTACAAGTACTTAAGCTCGTATAAACCCGGTAGTCCGGAAATCTCGAAGGATTTCAAGTCATTCAACTTTAACCAAGATCGTAATAGATTAGCGTACATGTCCACGACATACATTCAGTTCGCACATAGTTCAAATACATCGGAGTTCAACAGTTATTACAAACCATAGTTTGAATTCAAAAGCGGAAGCGACATAGTTTTGAAACACAAGTCCTTAGTTCACAATACAGTGCCATATGCTTGATCAGTCCACAAAAGCATCAGGGAAGATAAGAGTTGACCATGCCCATGGTCTAGTCACTGCCCTCGACGGGGTACAGACAGTTCTCGCAATAGCCGAAGAAGCATTGCCCATCTGCAACAACAAGGGATAGAACCCTGAGTACGAGAAGGTACTCAGCTAGACTTACCCGTCATAAACCAGAAATAATCAACACCAAGGATTATGCAAGGCTGTATCTGGGGTTGGCCACACTTACCTTTTTGCATAAAAGCATTTTATTATTAAATAATCATCATTAGAGTATTAGCAGTCACTTTTATGTAATCAGCCTGATTATCTAGATTTGCACCTGATCTAGAGCAAACACTTGACTACTTATTCAAGCAAGAGTGACTATTTCATTAATAGCCTTTCAGATTCACCAACCATAACCATCATTAATTCCATATATTACTACGGTAACACATGCTCAGTCAAGTTACTCACTAACCAGGAGCGATGGCGATTATAATCGATTCCTACCAGCTGGGGATAAAATGTCGCACACTCGCCGTCACACCCTGCCAGGTGGCCGTTGGCAACCAATTCAGGAGGTTCGAGAACCCAAATCGCGGGACGGCCATGGACCCTTCTACACCGAGGGTTATCTCAATGCCAGGTCGCTCAAGCTATTAACTGCCCACGGTCATGCCAGGTCGATCAGGCCCTGCCTGCCCTCGGACCATGCCAGGTCGATCAGAATAGTTGCCCACGGTACATGTAAGGCCCTGGGTGTTAGGCGTCAACGTCTCCATCACCGGCTCGAAACACCTTACTCGGCTTCACGGGAGGTACCCGCACCTGCTCCGTTAAGTGATTGACGCGTTCAAAATGACTGAGGTGTGCCTTCGTCGGTTCCTAATCGACACAGACGGGAGACTACTAGCACACAGAACCCATGTCCTGCTGCCCCTACATCCCGCCCGGTCTCCAATTAATTATCACATGGTTACATTCCACGATAGCACGAGGCTAAACATGTTTAGTATCCACCTATATGCGGGAGACAGGAAATCACCCGACTTTTACCGGTCTAAGCAGGGCTAAGCATAAACGAGCCTAGACTTATCAGGGATAACAAGGTAATATTGCAGGTGGACAAGGATAATTAATTATGCAGCAACGGTATCACACAACTCCTATAACCTAATGCAACAATCATATCAGGTTAACTTGTAAACGGTAATTTGCAAACCGTAGGAGAAAATGCTCCGGGGCTTGCCTCGCTCGACGACGGCGTCGGCGGATGATGGCACTCCGGCAGGTCCTCAGCGTCTCCTTCCGGGATCCTCTCCTCGGGTGTCCTCCTCCTGACGCTGCTCCTCCGGCGTCTCCTGGGCTTCCACTACCGATCCTGCATGATGCGGTACATGAATGAATAACATGAATGCACATGGATGCATGGTGATGCAACATGGAGTAACAATTTAGGAGATAAGCACATGTCATCTACTGCTACTCACTTACTTAATTTAACATACTACTTACTAAGTCTTGTTGTCACCACATCAAAGTTGCTTAACGGGTTTATTACCCTCTAATTATTTGTAGAATTAAATCTAGTTAAATAGGCCTATAACAGTAACCTATCCTAGACAGCTTCACAAAAATCTATAAAAATACTGGAGATTAATAACACTTAATCTACCCTCTGTCCAAATTTCATCCCATTTGGACCTAGACTCTACCCCCTACCCTATGAAAAAGACAAATTCTATCATGAAAAGGTGCTTTGAACTACACCCCCTAGCACAAAGTGTCAAACAACAAATTTCATAATTTTCTTCTGAACTTCTTAGCACAAGAGCAGTCAGTAAAAATTACCAAGTCCATACTCTTCATATTTTAATTACTACAAAATAAACAAGAAAACAGCATTTAATCATTTTAATTACTACTGCCAAATTATTCACAGAGCAACCACATTTTATATTTTTCCCAGAACTACTCATCAACACAAACCTAACAAAACAAGAATCACATTTTTCTGAGATAACCACAAATTACTATGCATTTAACAAGATTTCAGCCTAAACATAAATTAAATATAACTACACAGAAATTACCACAAACTGGACATATTATATTTTTCATGCATAGACCTCAACATAACAATCCTAACAAAACTTGTTTCCCTTTTTAGCATTTATATTTAGCAAGATATGAATTAACAAGCATTACAACAATTTCTGAAAACTATTTAAACAAACCCTGAAAAACATTCAAACCTAAACTGCTACGTGCACCCAAACCAGTGCACACAGACGGAACCTGACTCACTGACACGCGGGCCCTCGGGTCAAACTGACCCCACCTGTCATCCCACCGAGACAGGGGAGGAGTTTGACCACGGCGGAGCTCGCCGTCGGCGACTTCTCCGGCGAAACTAACCCCACCGATGGACTCCCCTTCTCCTTCCGCACCCGACGGTACCCTCGGCTGGCCCAGCGCACACGCGGATCGAGCTCGCCGACGGCGATGGCGGACACGGCGGCGCGGCCCTAGCTACGCCGGCCGGCTCCGGCCACGACGGGCTCATCCGACCCTCGAGATCTACTCCGGCGACCTTCATAACCCTAGCCGGGCTCGGAAGCCAGGGCGCAAGCTCCGAGCACCCATGTCCACGGCGGTGCCACTCCGGCGACCTTGGCAAGCGGCGGACGACGGCGTACTCGCGCTTCCGGACCCTAATCGGCCTAACCGTCACCACCACTAGCTCGGCAAGTCGAGGCGACTCGCGAACACTAGCTAGGGCAGATGGTTGAGCTCGGGAAGAGGGTTGGCCACGGCGGACCGAGCGCGCCGGCCATGGCGGTCATGGCGGACGGCGGCGTTCCGCGGGCTCTTAACCCTAATCGACCAAACCAACACCCTCTACCCTCTCCTCGGACCTCACTAACCCCTATACGAGCGCTAGGGTGACATGACAACCACGGGAAGGTGGCCGGCCACGGCGAACCGAGCTCGGCGGTCATGGCGGCCATGGCGGCGACTCGTCCCGGGGCTTACCTAGGGCTTCCTAGGGAGCGCTAAGGACAGCACGGGGTGCGGGGGCTCACGGCGAGGCTTGGCAGCTGGTTGGGTGGACGGTGCGGCGGCGGGACGGCGGTGAACGGCGGCGGCGCTCGCAGCTTTTCCCCTTTTTCCCCGCTCGGGCTCCGGCGAAAGAACAAGAGCGAGAGAGGGACAGAAGGAGGGAGGAGCGGCGCGGCTTCGGGCAGCGGGGCGAGCGCAGCTTATGCTTGCCACGCCGCGCGCGGACGCTGCGTCCCGGCCGGAACGCGCCACGCGGCGAGCAAGCTCTGCGCGCGGTCGGCCACGACCGGCTGATTCAAACTGAATCGCCCGATTCAGTTAACGATGGCCGACTGACGGCCGAACTTTGAGCGCGATTAACTCCTAATCCATTTGATGAAACGCTAAACCACTTGCTCCTTTACTTAGAGCTACATGCCAGCTACAACTTTGGTTACAAGATTGGTCTCTGGTTCGGCCTAGATTGCTCCCGAGAAAGCTCCAAAGTTGGCTCCACGAAACTGTTTGGTCAGTTAGAGACTTAGAAAAATTTCTAAGTCTAAACTCCCTCAAATCTGCCTTGTGGGTCCTAAAACACCTTGTTAAACCCATTTTCATGGGTTGGGCCTTAAACAACTTTTGTTCTACTCTAAATTCTACACACTTTGGTTAGGGCCCACAGCCATGCAAAGCTTCTATCAAGAAGGTCTTAGTTAGTCAAACAAAAGGACTCCTAGGGCTCTATCAAGGCAACTAGGGTTAGAGACTTGGTTAGCCAACATGACCAACATAAACCTAGCTTCATTTTGACTCCCCAACAAGGTTCAGCTACTAAGGAGACTCAGCACTCCACAAACAAGACAAACAAGCATTCAATCAAGCATAGCATTACAAAAGCTCACATGAAATGACACTTAATAAGAAAGAATGCAACATGAGATGATGATGCGTTATGCTCATGAGATGTCAAGTTATGCACTTAGGTTTGCTTAATACCTAGGGTGTTACAATGTCTTTGGGAACCAAGTCTTTTGCTCTGTGTGATCGAGTTTTGCTCTTTGTTGAGTTGTTGCTCCGATCCCTTGCTTGGTTGCATTGAGCCGTTGCCCATGTCTTTGGGGACCAAGTTATGTCCATTTCAAATTGCCCCTTCTTTAGATTTTCGGTCCTTCCATTGGTATGGTATTTAATGGATAATCTTCTCATGACAAGTGACTTTGTTTTTGCCCTCCGATGGCTTTTGATCACTTGAATGAGATTTTTGGTTGTGGTATCTCAAACCATCTCTTGTGCCTAGTTTTTGTCAATTCAATCATCAAGGGGGAGAAAGAGAAAGAGAAAGAAAAAAGGTGGAGAATTTGACCCAAAACCAAGTGGATAAGTACCTTGGTCTCTCTTTTGTGATGATTGATTGACAATTTTATTTGAGATTGGTTTTCGAGTGCCTTTTGGGTTTCATGAAACTCTTGTTTATCTTGACTCTTCGGTTGTGTGGAGGCTTTGCCCGCTTTTCCCGTTTCTTTCGGGACCGAGAGCTTTTACTTGGAGTTTTCATGATCCTTCCTCTCTCAAGTGGCCTTGTGTTTGCTTTTACCTGGCTTTTGGGCACTTGAGTGAGACTTGCCTTCAACCCTTCCTTCCTTTTGGTTTTACTGTTAGTCATGCATTCATCAAGGGGAGATTGATAACATATATGATGAATGATTGACTTTGATGAGGAAGGTTGTTTGAGGCTTTTACCCGATTTAGTCCATATCTCGCTATGCGCTTAATGTTTATGACTAACTGGTGGCGTGAGTTGTGTTGTGTTTATGTGTTGGCGTGTGTGTGCAACATGTGTCTCTTGGCTGTGTTGATGTGCAGGTGTGGAGCTCGGAGACAGTGGTCTACGGCGAGGTGAAGGTCAAGTAGAGACGTGTCGTGCCGACGACCGGGTGCGGTGAAGGATGGGGTGCCGTGCGGCAGAGTGCATGCCGAGCCCGGGTACCGAGCGGTGAAGGGCGAACGTGAGGCTTGGACTGACGGACCAGGGGCCAGAGGACCAGCTGTGGTAGCTGGCACGTGGCATCGGCAAGCGAGAGCACATGGGGATGTGCGGTGCATCGGCCGAGTCGGGAGGAAGACGATGGCGTCGTGGCACTTGGCGGAGGTCGGACACGGGCTTGCGTGCGGCGCAAGTGCCGTCGGCCAAGTCAAGAAGGAAGGTGAAGGCGTTGTGCCCAGCGTGGAGGCTGGACATGCATCGGCATCGGTGCCGGTGGTCGGGGTGTGCGAACCACATCCCGTCTACGGTGCGGGTTCGGTAGCTGAGCCTCAAAAGCTACCATCGACGGTTTCCAGTTTGGGCCTCAAAACCTGGGGTGGCCGGTTTCCGAGTTTGGGCCTCAAAACTCGGCGAGGACGGTTTCCAGGTTTGGCCTCAAAACCTGGGCTGGCGGGTTTCCGAGTTTGGGCCTCAAAACTCGGGGTGGACGGTTCCCGATTTGGGCCTCAAAACCGGGGGTTGGTCCGAAAGGACGGTCGACGCGTGGCGGCACCGAGAGGCTTGCGTTGCGGCGAAGCTATTGGTGAGAAGGCGCGGCGGTCGACGGTGGCGGCACGTGGCGGCATCAGGGAGGTCGCGTCAAGGCGAAGCTACCGGATGTGCGGGCATGGCCGTCGGATCGAAACTGTCAAGTGTGGACGATTTTACCCCTGAGGGGTATTTGGGACGAGTGCTTAATGTAAGGGCGTTTTGGTCTTCGGACGCGCGCCTATATATATGAAGGGGGCTGCTAGGGCAGCCGCCATCCTTGGAGCGGTGTCACTCTCATTTTGCTGTTTGTGAGAGGAGGCTAGGGTTAGGGAGAGTTGGCTCTTGTTCTTGAGCTTTTCGCCATCCAAGCTTTGATCTGCTGGAGTGGCTTGTATCCCGACACCGAGTGCTTAATGAATCATCCATTCCTCTGAATCCAAGGGTCAAATTCGTGGTGGAATTCGCGTTTTGATTTTGTTCTTCGTGTTCTCCTTTTTCTCCACGATTTTCTCCTCCCCCGATCTCCCTCTACGCTACGTCTTTTGCGATTCCGTTTGAATCAACTTGTTCTTTGATGTGAGGAGAACATTTCGACCAGAGGAATTCATCTCTACCCTCACGAACAAGTAGATCGAGCCAAAATCGTTTTCGTTCTTCGTTCTTCCCCTTTTACGGTGTTCTTCGGATTTCTCATGGTGTAGTTGCATTGACGCGATGATATCCTAGGATTAGCTTCCCAACATGTAGAAGAACACTTGGGTGAAGTGTGGTCGCAGCCCCGTTCGATTTGGTGAAGATCCAATCGATTTTGGTTTTGACCCGAGCAGCTTTTGTGCTTTCTGGGAGATCGCGGACAGTCCGCCATATTGGCCGCGGACAGTCCGCCGTAGGCGCGGACAGTCCGCCAAGTTCGGCGCGGACAGTCCGGCCAGCGGGCTCCAGCCGATTCAGTGGCTGCGCAGCTCGGTAGGTTAGGTCAACAGTGACCGGCGGACAGTCCGCTAGTGTTGGGCGCGGACAGTCCGGGCCTGAGCAGAGTCGTTCCAGCAGCTTTGTTGTTTTTCACATTTAGCCAGCGGACAGTCCGCCAGGACCCGCGGACAGTCCGGGGTCCTCATCGGACGCGGCTTCGGGCAGGCATCGGACGCTCATCATTCACTGTTCATGTGAACCGCGGACAGTCCGGCGTGCAAACCGCGGACTGTCCGGGATGCGTCCAGCAGCTGTTGCAGAACAGTTTTTTTTTGGGTCTTTTCCCGGTGGACAGTCCGGACTCCCAGGCGCGGACAGTCCGCCCTTGACCGGACAGTCCGGCACCAGCAGCCCGGACAGTCCGGGATCCTGCTGAGAGCTGATTTTCAGTGCGTTGGCTCTCCCGGCTTTTCTGCTTCGTTTCCGGACTTCTCGTTTGCTCCTAGAGTTCACCTAGGAACCTCTCTACATATCTTTGCTACGCGTTAGCATCGGTATTTGGAGGAATCCCGACGTAGCTCTCTATCTACGTTTGGGAGTGGTCTTTTAGGCATGAACTTGACTCGGAGTTTTGGGAGTTTTGTTTTGCTCCCTTGTGCGGTGCCTCGCTGTGATCCTAGGGATCATCCACCCTCTTTCTAGGGTCGTGGGCATCGCATTTGAGTCCGAAGCTTTTGGGGTTGATTTTGTTGGGACAGAGGCCGTAATTTCGAGAAGAAATTTTTAGGCTCCCATTCACCCCCCTCTGGTCGCCTTGCTTTAGCATTTTCGGTCCTCCATGTAGCACACTCGAGCCACATCTCGAGTCCTGGATTCCCGCTGTACGGCCGGGTTTTCTGGGACTTGCTCATACCTGCGGGGGCTCGAGCCCCCCGTAGGCGCCACCTCGAGGCCGGCCCTGTGCCCCTCGAGCCCTGACTGCTTTCATGCTTTTGGAGGACAGGTACCCCAAGACCCGGAGGGACCCTGCCACGTCCTGTACGTGCCGGAATGGGCGCTGCACGGCCTCCATGTCGCCACGCCTCCACGTCTGCGCCCAGGATGAAAGCCACGCTTCAAGGACGCCTCAACAGCAACCCCCACGCCGGCGCCAGTGACCTCGACAAGACAGAATTCCAACCCTTCGCCGTATTGGGCGTTGTACATGTCACTCCTGTGTAACCCTGGCCTCCTCTTGTTCTATAAAAGAGGACACCAGGGCCCTTCACGCACATGGGTCCACACGACACACACACGAGTCTAGACTCTCGTCCACGCTCGTTGAGTTTGTATTGCCCCTGTACAAGCACTTAGGTGCAAGTAATACAAGAACCTCCTCCCCCCGCTGGACGTAGGGCCTTCTTTGCCCGAACCAGGATAAACCCTTATGTCATCTTGCATCGCCATTCAGGAAGAGAGCACGCGATCATATTACTAGTTGGTGTCATACCCCCGGGGTCAAAACACCGACACCAAGGGACACCGGCCAAATTACAAAAGGGTACAGAAAAGATTCCTCGGCACCGTACAGGGAAAGGGTATAACCGTACAAACACGTGCGGAGTGGAAACCCTAGTTTGCCTTCCTCCTGCCCGCCGCCATCTTGTTCAGCCCACCTTCATGGAAAAAGTGAAGGTCAGCCCCTCGTGACTCTGCTGGCCGCGAGGTCAGCATCCGCTAGCCATTCGCTGAGCTTGAAGTCTTTAGCGAAGGAGCCTCGCAACGTGCGAGGGTCACTTCCTGTGTCCACTGCGCGCCTTTACCTGCAAGAAACACAATGAACTCCGAGGGTCGGTTTTGTACCCGAAGGTTAGGAGACCGATCCGAAGGGTCCAATCCGACGGAGAGAAGAAAGTTTGTGAGGGCGCCCGGGTCGTGCGAAGGTTGCCATCCGAGCCAGCCTGCAAGGCGCCACTTCTGAGGATCCCTTCCCCTAATAGTAGCCCCTCGTTGCCTTGGATCTAAAGAACAGTGTTTAGGCCCAAGCAGCGGTCTTTGATGGGAAAAGTAACGGGACCCTTGGCAGCGGTGCCCGTGGCTGCTTCGGGCCAGGCCGTTTGTTTTTTTTACTGTTGAGGTCCATTTCGTTTTTAGCGCCGTGGACTTCGGTTGTAGTGCCGGTATTGTCGGGGCTGGGTGTCTCGTCTTCCAGCCTATAAATAGATGGGGTTGGGGGGTGGTTTGAAGTCGTGCCCTCCTTTGGTCTAGCCATCCTGCTGCTGCGCAAATCTTTTTGCGAAGGTTTTGCGTGTTGTGTTCTATGAGGGTTTTAGTTTTGAGAGATGGCTAGGTCCAAGCAAACCGCTCGTGTCGCTTCCCCCTCCGCTGCGGATGAGGTGGTTACTTTTGAGTTTGGTCTTAGCCGAGTCTGCAGTTCGGAGTTGGCAGCTTATGTGAAGCGGGGTTGGATCGAAGATGGAAAGGCGAGGACTAGCGCTGGAGAGACTATTCTGAAGCTGGACGCTGATGAGGTTGTTGTGTTTGAAGAGTTCTTTGTTGCTGGTCTGCGCTTCTCTGCTACTTCTTTTGTGACCTCAGTTTTACAGAGGTTTAACCTGAGGTACCATCAGCTGACACTGTCGTGCTTTACGAAGATGTCGGTGTATGTATGGGCATGCCGCTCTCAGGGCATTGTTCCTCATGTCGAGGGTTTTATACGCACTCATCGTGTGCATATGCAGCCTCGGAAGATTGTTGATGGCGAAGGTAACACCAGCCTCGGCCAATTTGCGGTGTACACCTTCTGCCATCGTGCCGGATCGGAGTTGTCGGTGCAGGCCCAGAAAAATAGGTGGACCAGTGGATGGCAAGAGTTCTGGTTCTACTACAAGCTTAGTGGCCACGCCGAGCTCTGTGGTGAGCTCCCGCTGCTCGGTGACGTAAGCGTCGAAGCTAAGATGAGCGTCAAGGCGCACGCTGCTGTTGACTGTCTAAGGGTGGTGGCACGCTCTCAGTGTGCTTGAGATTTAGTCGAGGAGTACTGTTGTGCCAAGGTTTGGCCCCTCAACCAGAGGCAGGTTTGGTTTGCAGTCGAGGATGACCCCCAGTACGAGGGTAAGGGTTTGAAGAAGCCGAAGGTTGATTTGAACAAGGTTTGGGAAAAGGTTCTCGAGAAGTTTCCGAGGCGTGAGGATGGAGTCGAAGCCGTCTACAAGCGTGTTCAGCAGAGGGCGGAGGAACTTGTTGGGAAGTTGCCCACTTTGGAGGTTAAGGCTATCCACAGCTCGGTGGGTAGCGGAGGTCGAGTCAACAGGCTGTTCGACATACTTGGGATCCGGTATGCTGACTGGCCTGCTCCTTCGAGCGATGATGCGCCAAAGAAAAGGAAACGTGCTGCTGCGGAGGAGAAAGAGATTGTTTCGCGGTCAAAAAGGGGTCGTGGTCGAGGTCGTGGTGGCGCCGGTGGCCGAAAGAAAACTTTTGCCACAAAAGTCGCTGTTGTTTCGGGCTTTACCGGTACTTCATCCTCTTCGACCGTCGTTTCGTTAGGGAGTGGCCGAGGCCTTGCGAAGGTTGGAGGGCAGGTTCCCCGAGTCGGGGGTATTGGTGCCCTGATCCAAGTTTCGGACGATGAAGACGTCTCCGATGATGACGAGAAGGAGGAGGAGAAAGATGTTGAAAAAGAGTCGGGCACTGAAGATGACTCATCCAGCGAGGTTAGCGGCACCTTGAGTGGCGAAGATGACTCTGATGATGATGTGTCTATCGAAGATGATTGTGGGAAAAGGATTGCCTCGTCTAGTGCTGGTGCAGCGGCTGCTCGACGTATCAAAGATATCATTCGGGACTTCGAGCCAGAGAGTCCTCCACGAGGGTCATTTCCCAAGTTTGCTGGATCGCACATATGGGTCGATGGTTTCGAGTTTTCTGGTGATCTTGAATCTGAACGGACCCCGGGGAAAAGGCCGTACGGCGAGGCTAGCCGATCAAGCCTTCCTTATTTTGCCAAGAAGATTGGAGTGTCTGATCCGGCGACGGAGCTTTTTACGAGTTCGGACCTTCGAGAGTGCCATTTACAATGTGCTCCGGAGGAAAGGCGTTTTCTTGGTCGGGTGTTTAACCGTATTTGTGTGCCGGAAGCAGAGCTTCGACTGGCCAATGAGCCCTTGGACAACCTTCACGATGACATCGATGTCAAAGTGGCTGAGTTGATGCTCCTTAACCGTTCGGCGCGCCAGAGGGCGAGTTATAATCTTCACCATTTGAATGATCGGTTGATTGAAGTTGAAAAAGATAATAAGGACCTTCGCCAAAATTTAGAGAATAAAGAAATTGAGCTTAAGGCTGCCTTGGAAAAAGTTAGAAAGTCTCGAGAGGAGGCACAGGAGGCTGCAAATAGTAACGCCAAACTTTTGGCGGCTTGCCATCAGAAAGATAAGGATTTGTTAACAGCGAACACTCGCATAAGTGACCTATCGTCGGAGGTAGCTTCGCAGTCGGAGGCTTGGCAGAGGAGTATGGGGAAAATTAAGAGCAAGCTTGATACCTGCTTGACTGAAGCCGGAGGTTCTACCGGTGAACCGCTGCCTGCTGCCAATGGGGAGGCCTTCAAAGGTTGGCTGTGCAATGAGCTAGATGTATTTAGCTCATTGGTTGGAAACGCGTCCGACTTTGGTGGGTATGCCGGAGCATTGGCGATGGCCAGTACACTTCGTCAAGCAGATTGCGAGCACCTTCGCAAGATCAGAAAACCCAACCATAATTTCCCGACAGTTGACGAAGTGCGCCAGATGAAGATTGATGACGCTAAGGTTCGGAACTGTGCGATGCGATTGCTTCGCAAGTTCTGGATTGCTGGTGGTGGCTGCGCTCTCGCTTTCCAAGAAGCTGCCGAGGCTACTCGTCAGGTTTGTGGTATTGGAGAGAATTTGGTTTTGGGTTTGTTTCAATAATGAAGGAGTTATTATTAATTTTTGAGGGTTCACCCTTATTATTCCTTGCAGGCTCGGAAGGAAGCGATGCCTTCGCCACCTGCGACTAACGATGCTGCCGGTGGTTCCGAAGCTGCTCCTGCGCCCGATTCTGCGGGGGTTCCACCTGTCGAGGTTGAGCACTTGGCTGAGGACGTTCCGATCACTGGAGAAGCTAAAGTTGGAGAAGCGGCGACGGAGGAGGCACCTGCTGAGGGCTTGGATGCTGCCACTGGCGAAGGTTTAGAGGCTGCGACTGGCGATGCTGGTGCGGGTGAGCAGGGGGAAACCGAGCAGGTGTGAAAACTTAGGATTGGTCGGAAGAGAGGGTTGTTTTGTAATATGTGTGGTAGTTGGAATGACTTGATGACACTGAGATGCTTTTTAATTCTATGGAAATGCAGGTTCCTGACGGAACCGTGCTAGAAGTATTTGATGTGACGCAACTGACGCTAAATTATCGAGATACTTTTATAACTGGTGAATCGTGGGCTCGGGCTAGGTTTAAACACCCTTCGCTATCTTTTGAATGCTTTTGGTGGTCGAAGGTACGAAGGTACGATTTGAAGAACAGCAGATCGAGTCGTTTTTGGCGCGAGACAGATTATACTGATCGTCAGGCCATGCTTTGTTTGTTTGGTTCTTCTTTGTCCTCGCAAGATGTTATTGATGATGATATTGATGAGAAAACAACTCTGGATTATTTGTTTGGGCGAAGCAAACTAGATCTAGGTTCGGATGGATCACTTGTGGTTCCGAAGGAGGAGCCTTCAGAGGTTAGTGATATGGATCGGAGATATATGTATAGGGCGAGGGTTTTGACCAGTGAACTGCCAATGGTTCCTGCGACTCCTTTGTTGTGGGGACCCATGGTTCCGGTTGAAGAGGGGTTGGAGGAGGGTGGCGAGGTTTTGGACAATCTAATGTTGATTGAGAACGATGATAGTCCCTTGTAATTTTATTCTTTATATTGAGTGTGTACCATACTAAGCTTGTTTTGTACATAAGAGGAAAAAAGTAAGAAAGATATTTATGAAAAAGGTGACGTCCTCTTTCTATTTTTAGCGAGGCTCGCTTATTGTAAATGTGTGATGAGCGACGCTCCCTTTTCTTTTTAGTGAGGCTCGCGTAACGCTTTGGTAAGCTGATTAGGAAAAACAGCGCCCCCCCCCTTTTCTTTTGGCGAGGCTCGCTTAACACTTTGGTAAGCTGATTAGGAAAAAACAGCGACGCCCCCTTTTTTTAGCGAGGCTCGCTTAACACTTTGGTAAGCTGATTAGGAAAAAAACAGCGATGCCCCCTTTTCTTTTTAGCGAGGCTCGCTTAACACTTTGGTTTCGCGGGGGTACTCGAGTTTTTTGGAATTTGCACCTCCCGTTGTCTTGGTGGGTGGAGGGAAGTTGTTTTGCGAGCCCCTTGCGTTTTTAACGCGGGTGAAGTTTTTTTTTGCAAGCCCCTGGCGCTTTTGTGAGGGTGCTCGACTTTTTTGGACTTCGCGCCTCCCCTTGTCTTAGGTGGAGGTGAAGTTTGCTTTGCGAGCCCCTGGCGTTTTGTGAGGGTACTCGACTTTTTTGAACTTCGCGCCCCCCCTTGTCCTAGGTGGGGGTGAAGTTTGCTTTGCGAGCCCCTGGCTTTTTGTGAGGGTACTTGACTTTTTTGGACTTCACGCCTCCCCTTGTCTTAGGTGGAGGTGAAGTTTGCTTTTCGAGCCCCTGGCGTTTTTGCGAGGGTGCTTGACTTTTTTGGACTTCGCGCCTCCCCTTGTCTTAGGTGGAGGTGAAGTTTGCTTTGCGAGCCCCTGGCGTTTTTGCGAGGGTGCTCGACTTTTTTGGACTTCGCGCCTCCCCTTGTCTTAGGTGGAGGTGAAGTTTGCTTTGCGAGCCCCTGGCGTTTTTGCGAGGGTGCTTGACTTTTTTGGACATCGCGCCTCCCCTTGTCTTAGGTGGAGGTGAAGTTTGTTTTGCGAGCCCCTGACATTTTTGCGAGGGTGCTCAACTTTTTTGGACTTCGCGCCGCCCCTTGTCTTAGGTGGAGGTGAAGTTTGCTTTTCCCAAGTTTTTTTGAAAAAGTTTGTGTTTCGAAGCAATCTTCGGTGTTTTTTCATCGATTTTAAGCGCTCTTGGATAAGACCTGCTTTTATCGATGTTTAAGGAAAACTGTAAGAAGGGACTTTAGAGTTTTGTTTTTTCGGGGGTTGATGCCTTTATTAAGGACTTGGAAACTGCCTCGTTAAAAAACCTTACGCCCCTTCGTAAGGAAAAAGAGTGCAGCTCCTTTGTTTTGGTTACAAGTTTGTTGCTGACAGAAATAATGACTGGAGGCAGATTACATGTTGCGAGAGCTCGCTAAGGCTCCGCTATGGGTAGTATTTGCGAAGGTCATTAACATTCCAGGTGTGAGGCAGGATGTTTCCCTCGCTGTCAGAGAGGTGAAAGGAGCCGGGACGATTGCATTCTACTATTAAGTATGGACCCGTCCATTTTGGCTGAAACTTTCCCGCCATATTGGAGTTTTGCTTCCGAATGAGAACGAGGTCACCCTTCTTTAGTTCTTTGAATCTCACCTTTTTGTCTCTCCATTTTTTTTGTTTCTTCCTGATACCTGCGAAGGTTGTGCACTGAGTTGTATCTTGTTTCTTCAAGTAAGTCTTTGTCCAGCAGTTGATTTTGTTCATTTGTTTCGAGGGTTGTTCTGAGTGATCCATGTTTCAACTCATCTGGTGACATAGCTTCTTCCCCAAACAGGAGCCTGAAAGGAGTGTATTTTGTGGCTCTGCAATCCGAAGTGTTATGGGACCAGGTAACCGAGGTTAGTTCTTCTGCCCACTTTCCCTTGGGCCTGCCTTGCAATTTTTTGGATATGGGTTGGAAAATTGTTGCATTGGCTCTTTCAGATAAGCCATTGGATTGAGGGTGGCGGACTGAGGCGAAGCACAAAACTGTTCTGATTTGTGCGCAGAATTCTTTGAAGACCTCGCTGTCAAACTGAGTGTCATTGTCGACAGTTAGGTATTTGGGGACCCCAAACCGACAAATTAATTGCTGCCAGAAAAACTTCTTCACGGCTATGGAGGTGATGGAAGCCAGCGGTCTAGTTTCAATCCACTTCGTGAAGTATTCCACAGCTACCATTGCATAGCGGAGGTTTCCTGGAGCTGTTGGTAGTGGACCAACGAGATCCATTGCCCATCTTTGCAAAGGCCATGTTGGGCAAATCAGAGTTCTTCGAGCCCCTGGGGCGTTTTGTGTTTTTGCCGTTAGTTGGCAACCCTCGCAACGTTTGACGATGCCTTCTGCATCTTTTATTGCTGTTGGCCAGTAGAAACCTTGTCGGAAGGCTTTTCCAACTAACGCCCTTGGGCCGTTGTGTGAACCACAGATACCTTCGTGAATAAGCTTGAGAATGTCATTTCCTTCAGTTTGTGACACGCATTTGAGCCATGGCGAGGTTACCGAAGCTTTGAACAGGATGTTGTCCACATTTTTGTACCCTCGAACTCTCTATTTTAGTCTGTTTTCTTCCTCTTTGGACTCGGGTTCAAGCAACCCGTTGATATAGGCCATGATGGGTGCTCTCCAGTCTTCGTTCTGGATCACATTGATCAGCTTCGCATTCTTTTCGGAGGCTTCAAATGCTGGTTGAGTTGTTACCTCGTGAAACACGTCAGGTGGCAGATGTAGTTGTTGTGCTGCTGCTTTGGCAAGGCTGTCTGCCTCGTTGTTTTCTGACCTCGGTATTGCTTTCACAGTTATGCCGAGGAAAAAGGATTCTAACCTTCGGACATATTGGAAGTATTTTTGAAGCTCTGGATCTTTTGCCTTGTAATTTTTCTCAATGTGTC
Source organism: Coix lacryma-jobi var. lacryma-jobi (assembly GCA_009763385.1). Taxonomy (NCBI): domain Eukaryota; kingdom Viridiplantae; phylum Streptophyta; class Magnoliopsida; order Poales; family Poaceae; genus Coix; species Coix lacryma-jobi. The sequence goes on from CM019826.1 coordinate 74,238,744, forward strand.
CCGCGATGACTTGGGAGTCTGTTTTAATGACCGCCCTTCGGACTGATAAAGATCGAAGCTTTGAGAGTGCTAGTATTACAGCTTCGTATTCTGCAGAGTTGTTTGTGCACTTGAAGTCGAGCTTTTTTGTGTATCTTAACTTCGACCCGGATGGCGAAACTAGAATACCTGAGGCTCCTACTCCAGTTGCTCCCCAGGCTCCATCAACATACACAATCCAAAACGGATCTGATTGGGCTCCATCTCTGCGAGGGTCTGGGGTCCATTCGGCTATGAAATCTGCTAGTGCCTGTGACTTGATCGCTGTTCTTCCGACGAAGGTTATGGCATAGCTGTTCAGTTCGACTGCCCATTTTGCTATTCTGCCGACTGCCTCATTGTTCTTGAAAATGTTCTCGAGGGGGTATGCTGATGGTATATGGATTTCGTGTGCCTAGAAATAGTGTTTTAGCTTCCTTGAAGCCATGACCACAGCGTATGCTACCTTTTCGAGCTCTGAGTAGTTTCGTTTGGGACCTTCGAGGGTTTCTGACACATAGTAGACTGGGGCCTGTCTGTTTTTGCTGTTTTCGTGCAAGTCTTTGATCAACACTGCGCTGGCTGCATGAGGCGAGGCTGCGACATACAGCAGTAGAATGTCCCCTTTGTTCGGGCTGGTTAAGACGGTCAAGTTGGTGAGGTACAGTTTCAAGTCCTCGAAGGCTTTCTGCTGCTGAGGTTCCCAATTGAATGGAGCTGTGCTTCTCAATGTTTCGAAGAAAGGTAACCCTCGCTCAGCTGATCTGGAGATGAATCTGCTGAGAGCTGCTAACCGGCCTGACAGACGCTGAGCTGCTTTTTTGGTTGTTGGGGGTTCCATGTTGATGATTGCGACAATTTTTTTGGGATTGGCTTCGATTCCCCTTGTTGAGACGATGCAGCCTAGTAATTTTCCTTCGCTTACCCCGAAAACACATTTTTCGGGGTTTAGTTTCAATCCGGCTGACCAAAGGTTGTTGAACACTCTTGCCAAATCTGAGATGTGGTTTTCTTTTCTTCGCTTTGAACAATCAAATCGTCGACGTAGGCAGAGATGGCGTGTTCGTCTTTGAAGACTTCAGATGTCATGCGAGCGAAGGTTGATCCTGCATTTCTGAGGCCTTCTGCCATTCTTCGAAAGCAAAAGGTGCCCGAAGGGTGTAATGAAGCTTGTTTTTCCTCATCTTCTTCATTCATCCAGATCTGGTGGTACCCTGAGAAACAATCGAGGAGAGAAAGCATTTGGCAACCAGCTGCTCTGTCGACCAAGGTACTTATGTTAGGCAGGGGAAAGTCATCCTTTGGACAGGCTTTGTTTAGGCATGTGAAATCTACACACATTCTCCATTTCTTGTTCTTTTTCTGGACTAGGACCACATTTGATAGCCATGTTGGGTATTTGACTGGGCGGATGACCCCTGCGTCCAAGAGTCTTTTTACCTCTGCCCTTGCTGCCTCTTTCCTTTCTTCTGACATTTTGCGAAGCTTTTGCTTGACTGGGCGATGTCCTGGCTTTATGTTTAGGCTATGCTCGATCAGAGTTCTATTTACTCCCTTGAGGTCCTCTGCAGACCAAGCGAAGGTGTCAGAGTTTTCCTTGAGGAAGCGGATGACGTTATTTTTTGACTGGGGGTCAAAGTTGGTGAAATGAACACTTTCCTTTCTAAGTTGCCCTCGAAGAGTTGGACTTGTTTAGTTTCTTCTTTGGGTGATGCTTTTGTTTGGTCAGTGCAAACTTCACCTTCGGTGTTGATGTTTGTTGTTCTAGGCTTCGACAAGTTGTGGACATTGCGTTGCCCAGGTGCTACTGTTCATTCTGCGGCTCTTGCGACGTCTTGATCTCCATATACTGCAACAACCCCCTTCGGAGCAGGAAGCTTCATGCAGAGGTATGCAGGATGGATAACAGCGTTGAATGCGTTGGTGACCCCTCGTCCAAATATTGCATTGTATGGATAGAACATGTCAACCACATCGAAAGTTATGTGCTCTGTTCTGCAGTTCACTTGATCTCCGAAGGTTATGGGTAAAGAGATTTTTCCGATGGCTCTTACTTGCTGGCCCCCGAAACGTATAGAGGGTTGTCAGCAGGTTGCAAGAGGTTTTTGTCAAGCTTCATGCTATCGAAGGTTGTCGCGAACAGAATATCTGCGGTGCTTCCCGTGTCAACCAGGATTTTGGTGACTGTCCATCCTGCTAGATTGGTTTCGATCACCATAGCGTCAGTATGAGGGTAATCCCTTAGCCTCATATCACCGGAGTCAAAGGTTATTGGGACATGGGACCATCGCCCGAATTTGTGTGGTCCTTCGACGGCTACGTGGTGCACTCTTCTAGTGTATTCTTTCCTTTGCCTTTTGTTGCCATGATCTTCGTTGGAGCCTCCGATGATAGCTAGTATCACACCGAAGGTTGATGTTGGGTTGTTGATGGTTGTCTGGGTTTGGGCTTCGGATTTGACAGGTTGTGGAGCTGGCAAGGCCGGTATTGGTGGTGGTGGTGGTAGAGTGTTGCTCACTTGCTGGTTGGTTTGGGTTTGAGGGGTTATTGGGAATGTGACAGTGTATGGTACATTTTGGCGTTGAGGAAACGAGGTTGGCTGATATGAGGTGTGGTTGTAGTGTGGGTGTTGAGCGTAGAATTGTTGGTGCGAAGGTAAGCGTAGTAGTTCGTGGGTGTGTACTGGTAAGGAGGATGGGTTGGGTTGAGGTTTGGCTTTCTGGTATGATTGATGGTTCTGTTTTCTGTTGATGAGGTTCTTTTGGATTCCTGGTACTCTTTTCCTTTGGCGAAGCACTCACATTGCTTTGTTGTGTGCCCCTTTCCTTGGCCACAGAATGACAATACATTTTGGCCGGGTCCCTCTGTTGGTTTCTTTGGTCAGGCGGGGGTGGAAATCCATGTGGGTTGTGGTTGCCCGAAGGCTGATTGTCCCTTCTCTGGTCTTCGAGTGGATTCGCCTTGTTGATCGCCCCAATGTTGCTCTGATCTTGGCGAGGGTTGTTCTCCCTCACTTGGGGCCTCAGCTGTGGTTTCTGCTGCGACCTTCGAGCATCGGACTTTGCCCGGAAGTCCATGTCCGCTCTACAGTATCTTTCCATTGTATCATGAAGCTCTTCGATTATGTTTGCTGGTTTTCTGGCGAACGTTGAGGAACATGGGCCTGGACGCAGGCCGCTGATTGCAGCGAGGATCACGGCCTCATCGGATATTCCTGGAGTTCTTGCTCTAATCTAGATGAACCTTTGCCAGTAGTCTTGCAGTAGTTCGCGCTCTTCTTGTTTGTAGTTGAACAGCTCGATGGGGTTTGATGGGGCTGCTGTGATGCCCTTGAAGTTTGTGCAGAGTCTGTCTCTGAGGTTGGCCCAGGAATCCACTGTTTCGGGGTGAAGGTTGCTGTACCAAGTCTGCGCGATGTCACGAAGGATGATTATGAAAGACTTCGCCATTGTTGATTCATCTCCTCCTGCTGCGGCGACTGCCGCTTCATAGCTCATTATGAATTGGCGAGGGTCAGTGAGTCCGTCATAACGGGGCAGATTTTGTGGATTGTAGCATGGTGGCCAGGGTTGGGTTTGCAGTATTTGGGAGAATGGTGATCTTGGGTCGTAGGGCATCTGGTGTTGTTGGGCCCTTCGCTGAATGCGAAGGTTTGGCTCTCGCTCTTCTGGGTAGAGCTGGCAAAAATTTGGTGGTGGTGGGGGTGGTGGAGGTTGACGGCGCGCCCGACTCTTCATTCCCCTCTTGACGGGGATGACATTTCTGTATCATTCCAACCCTCGGCTTCGGCTTCAACTGCCGCGAGGGACTCTTCCATTCGGCGAAGCTGTTCCCTTGCTTCGTCCGCCTTTTGCCTGATGGCGCACAGCCGGTTGTGCCTCTCAAGCTGGTCTATGCGGCTCTTCTTCTCTTGTAACTCAGCTTGAAGTCTTTCTAGTGCCTCGAGGCCCAATTCCTCTCTGTCTCCCCTCCTCACCTTCTCCTGAAGTGTGGGAGTGCGGTGGTTGTGTCGCCGTCCGGGTATGAGGGCCCGGGACTTCTGAATCTGGGGTCACATCTTCTGCTCCCGAGGGTTCCACAATCTCTTCAACGGATGGAACTACCGCGGCGGCCTCTCTAGCCGCGCGATGGTCTCTAGTAGTGGACGCTCTTCTGTTTCCCGCCATTTCGAACTCCGTTCCCCACGGTCGGCGCCAAACTGTTGGGAGCACTCCTGCGCAACCTCCGCGGCAAGGCAGGGGTTTCTGTCGGACGAACGTAAGAGGAATGCGGAGGTCAACACTAGCGAAGGTACAGAGAACAAGCTGGTTGGGAAAGTTCACTATTCCCTAAAAATCTCCCATTTACACTGTTCATCTCTTGGTATTTATCGGAATACCATGAGAACATATATGATGAATGATTGACTTTGATGAGGAAGGTTTGAGGCTTTTACCCGGTTGATTCTATATCTAGCTATGAGCTTAATGTTTATGACTAACCGGTGGCATTGAGTTTGTGGTGTTTCTGTGTTGTGTGCGTGTGCGACATGTGTCTCTTGGCTGTGTTGATGTGCAGGTGTGGAGCTCAGATACAGTGGTCTATGGCGAGGTGAAGGTCAAGTAGAGACGTGTCGTGCTGACGGACCGGGAGCGGTGAAGGATGGGGCGTGCGTGCGGCGGACGTGCCATGCCGATGTACGCAGAACGGTGAAGGGCGGACGTGAGGCTTGGACTGAAGGACCAGAGGGCCAGAGACCAGCTGTGGTAGCTGGCACGTGGCATCGGTGAGCGAGAGCACATGGGGATGTGCGGTGCATCGGCCGAGTCGGGAGGAAGACGCTGGAGTCGTGTCACTTGGCGGGAGGTCGGAACGGGCTTGCGTGCGGCGCAAGTGCCGCCGGCCAAGTCAAGAAGGAAGGCGAAGGCATTGTGCCCGGCGTGGAGGCTGGACATGCATCGACATCGGTGCCGGTGGTCGGGGTGTGAGAACCACATCTCGTCTACGGTACGGGTTCGGTAGCTGAGCTCAAAAAGCTACCATCGACGGTTTCCAAGTTTGGGCCTCAAAACTCGGGGTGGCCGGTTTCCGAGTTTGGGTCTCAAAACTCGGCGTGGACGGTTTCCAGGTTGGGCCTCAAAACCTGGGCTCGCGGGTTTCCGAGTTTGGGCCTCAAAACTCGGGGTGGACGGTTTCCAGGTTGGGCCTCAAAACCTGGGCTGGGAGGTTTCCCGGTTTGGCCTCAAAACTGGGGGAAGGTCCAAAAGGACTGGTCGACGCGTGGCGGCCGAGAGGCTTGCGTTGTGGCGAAGCTATCGGTGAGAAGGCGCGGCGGTCGATGGTGACGGCACGTGGCGGCATCAGGGAGGTCGCGCTGAGGCGAAGCTACCGGATGTGCGGGCGTGGCGTCGGATGAGGATTGACCAGACTGGATGGTTTTACCCCTGGGGGGTATTTGGGTTGAGTGCTAATGTAAGGGCATTTTTGTGGCGGAACGGTCCTAATCTCATGGCCCACAGGTCCCCGTCAGCCTTTAACAGCCGAACCTATGTTCCACGCGATTAAGACTGTTCGTCACTGGGCTGCATCAGTGCCCATTGTCCGCAGGATCATCTCACAATTCGGTCACAGCACTGCATACTTTTACAAATAACATCGGAATACAGAGCGGAAGACTTAAATAACATTAGTTTTACAAACTGAGGTTCCAAATAAGATTAAAGGTGCAATTATTACAAACCAAGTTCGGATAATAGAAATAGGAATAGGCAACGTAGCGGAGTACAACAAAATAAGATACTTGTAATCACCCAGCCCGAGGGTGCACAACTATTCTTCGGCCTCATCGGCCTCTTCCTGGACGATGGTCATGCAGCAGGGCGCAAGACACATCGGGGACTCAGTCATACCTGCAGCATGGGTAACAAACCCTGAGTACTGGGGTACTCAACAAGACTTACCCGACTAAAGAAAAGGAAGAAGACTCAGGAATGAGAGGCTTAGGAAGTCAAGGTAAGGCTTAAGCAAGATCAAGTATTTTGCAGAAAAAAACATTTTGAAATCCTTGTTTTATTTTTGGAAAGATTTCAGTATTTCTCAATTCTTCATTGTTGATGATTCATTTTACCTTTCAAAAACATACCTAGTTGAGAACCACTCTCCGTTGACAGTCAGTGACCAAGTCTCCATAACCGAGGAGCAACGTTAAGCCGGATAAATAATACTCAGCTGAGGATCCCTATCCACACTGCATATGTAGCACCCAAGCTTGCATATGCCAACTCGTCTACCACGATTCCTCCAAGATTGGACCGGTCCTACGCCACCCGGAAGTACAGTACACCACTCCTATCCAGGTACGACGACCACGTGGGTACATGCTACTTCCGCCATCTCTCCACTCCTAGTGCGCGGTTGTCGGTCCAATAAAGGATTCCTCGGAGCCAGAGCTTTCGAAGTACGTGAATAGTTGCAAGTCTTGGTCAGCAGGCCCCCATACGGATGGTCCCTAATTTTTCTGCCAGAACCATACCTTGGTTATATCTCACCCAAGCGTAATAGTCCTGTCAGTTTTTGAACCCTGTCCGGTCGGTGTCAACTGTTGAGTCCGGACTACAATATGACGGCACCGTACGCTCAGACAACCTCTCCTCGCAATTGACTAGGTACGGATCAGATACCTAGCCAATGGCCGGGGAGTAAAGCCAAAATCCCATAAAGATTCTTCAAGTGCTCACACTTTTGAAAATGGCATTTTATTGCAAAATCTATTGTATAGCATCACTAAGCATTTTGCAAATAGTTTTTAAAACAGGGCAGGTGGATCTTCTGGTAGAGGTAAACAGTGCAGGTAATAGGTCATCACACAACTCCTATAACCAAATGCAGTAGTTTAACTCAAAGGCATTTTAAGTAAACCTTTTATAAAAACAAGGAATGGTTAAAATACACCGGGGCTTGCCTTGAAGAGCGAAAAGGACAGGTTTGGGGTTGGTGGTGCAGGTGTTGGAGCTCGGGGTCGCCTCGGGAGTAGGTTCGTCAGCGGCGGCCTCGACTTTGATGCCTTCTTCTTCGGTCACTATACGGATGCAATGATGTATGCTTAGGAGGATGCTGACATGAACAATACAGCACACGACAAAACCACTGATTCTACAGTACACTTTCCATTGCGTAAGTAACTGCTTAGTGTGGACATAAAGTTACTTATCTTTGTCGCTAAGCAAAATTAATCAACCTATTAAGCATCATTTATTCGACCTAAACACAAATCATGCATGGCATCACAAACATCATAGACCAAATGGGTGGGGGTTTATGAACAGCAAACAATCCCAAAAGTCACATCACAGGGCATGCAACATGAACGCTAATGTCTTTTCTATTTTTTTTCCTAATTATTTAAAAAGGTCATATTATGCAGTTGCTCCAAAATTTACCCAATTAATCTCATAGGTTCATTATGGTATAAAAAGATGTCAAAACAAATTTCATAATTTTTGGAGATCATTAAGGTGCTTAACAAAAATCAAACATTTAATTAACAAAAGGCTCTATTTAACAATTTAAATAAAAACCCAAAAAATCAACTTGCTTCAAAAGGCCTCAAAATTTCACCAGAGACTAAACATGACGTAACTAGCACATAAAAATTTATCTCATGATTTTTGGAACTATACATGATTTTTCTAAAAATCTAAAACCATTCATTCTTAATTAAACGGAGATTTTTCATTTTCAAATTTTTGCACAAAATTCAAGTTTCATATTTGTCTAAAATACTAAGGTATAAAGTGTCTACCAGCAAATTTTCAGAATTTCTGGAGCAACACAGAAAATCACACAAAAAGATGAAAAAGGAACACTATTCACATCCTTCCAAAGGAAAAGAGCACTGTGCTCCTTCCTCGCAGGGCTCGGGCGAATCGCGCGGCGGACCGCAGGGCTCGGGCGAACCGCAGGCGAGGACGGCGGACGGCCGCTCGGGGCTCGCGCTGGGAAAGTCGAGGGTGGGGAAAGATTCGCGAGCTCACCGTGAGTCGGGAGGGAGGCTCGGCGAGGCGGTGCAGGGTCGGGGAGGGAGTTCGACGGTGGAGGTGCTTCGGCGGAGCTCTCTGGCGGCGAGCGGCGTCCGGCGGCTTGTCCACCAAAAAGGGGTCGCCGAAGGTGCGGTTAGGAGCGCTTCGAGGTGAGGAAGAGAGGGCAGGGGTCGGAGGGAAGAGTGAAGCACTCACGGCGGCGAATTTCTCGCCTAGCCGAAACGCGGCCGCTTGCCGGAGTCGGGGACGAAGCTCCTGCGCCGGCGAGAGAAGCGCGAGGGGTGAAATTGGTTGCCCGGAAGGTGGAGCAGCTCAAGGCGAAGACAGTGGAGGGCTCGGCGGGTGCTGGGGTGGTCCGGTGGTGCGGGGCGCCGTGGTGGCGGCAATGGCGGAGTTCGGCGGCTTCTTATAGCCGCGGGGCGGCGCTAGGGGGTCCGGGCGAGGGGTGAGAAGCGTTCGCGCGGCATTAACGGAGGTAGGGAGCAGGGTAGGGCGGTCGGCAATGGCAGGAGCTCGCGCGCGGCGCGGCGGCTTGCCGGCGGCCGGCATCTGCGCGCTGTCCGTGGCCGTAGGGGAAGGAGGAGGGTAGGGTAGAGGACGGCGAGGCGGCGGTGGTAGGTAGGGGCTCGGGGAGGTCGAGCGCTTAGCGCTGGCCTCGGGCGACACAGAACGGGTCAGCTGGGCTCGGCGAGGCTGACTCGGCGTGGGCAGAGGTAGGGGGGGGAGAGGTCGAGCGCTAAGCGGTGGCCTCGGGCGACACGGACGCGGGTCAGCCGGCTCGGCGTGCTGACGCAGCGCTGCCGTCGGCCGGGGCCCCCTAGCTTTAAAGCTCGTGCACAGTGTCGTCATTTAATCCAAAACTTCCCCTTTCTGAACTTTTGAAATTACTCCCAAAATTTGAACTACACAAAGAAAACTCAAACACCAAAGTTGCTTAAAATTTTAAGATCTACAACTTTGCCAACATAAACTTTTCTGAAACTCAATAGTTTTTGAGATAATTTTGAAAACCAAAAAGGGGACAAAATTGAAGTTTGAAAGAATTTGAAATTACTTCTGATTTTATATTGAAACATGAAAATCTGTAAACACCAAAGTTGTTCCTTTTGACAAGATCTACAACTTTTCTTATAGGGCCAACTTCAAATTTTGAATAGTTTTTGAATTAGAAAAAGAGGGTAAAACTAGAGTTTGGAAATTTAGGGTTTTCCAAAGGGATTTAAATTCTATTTCTGATTTTGAACTTTGAACAACACAACAAAACATCAGGGCACTCGACTGAACAAGATTCACACAGAGCTAGACACAGAGATGAATTACCATTTTGCCCTTATAGGAGGATTTGGGCCTTTAGGGTTTTTGAAAAAGAGATCACTACAAGTCACCTCAGAAAAAAAAATAAAAGCAAAACAAGCATTAGGCAAACATAATGCATGGCAAGGATGATTAATGACTAAAGATGATGACAGGTCAGGTTAATTACATAATAATCACCATAGGTGTTACAACCTTCCCCCCTAAAAGAAATCTCGCCCCGAGATTCTGCGTCTTAAGAAGGACAAGGGTAAAACCTTACATCTACAGAGTATCGAGAAAGTCGGGATAGCTCTTGCTAAGAAGTCTTCGGATTCCTAAGTGGCTTCTTCTTCAGAGTGTTGGCTCCACTGGATCTTGTACCATCTTGTGGTAGTCCTTCGGGTAACACGGTCCTTGTGATCCAAACACGCGAACTGGACACTCGGAGTATGACAGATCGGGTTCCAACTCAACACCTTCAACTTCCACCACGTGTTCGGGCACTTGGAGACACTTCTTGAGTTGGGAGACGTGAAACACATTATGGACTGTAGAAAGATGATCGGGCAATCTTAGTTTGTAAGCTACCTTGCCACAGCGTTCCAAAATTTCAAAGGGACCAATATAGCGTGGTGCTAACTTTCCCTTGACTCCAAAACGAGTAACTCTTTGGTCGGTGAGACCTTCAAATACACATAATCTCCGATCTAGAACTCCAAAGGTCGACGTCTCTTGTCAGCATAGCTTTTCTGTCGAGACTGCGCAATCTTCATATTCTCTTGTATTTGCTTCACTTTTTCTTCCATATCTTTTACTAGATCAACCCCAAAGAATTCTCTTTCTCCGGGTTCAGACCAACTGAGAGGTGTACGACAACGGCGGCCGTACAGTGCTTCAAAGGGTGCCATTTTGATGCTTTCTTGATAACTGTTATTATATGAGAATTCTGCCAAGGGCAAACAGTCATCCCAAGTATCTGTAAGGTGAGCACGCAGGCTCTCAACATATCCTCTAACACTTGGTTGACTCGCTCAGTTTGTCCGTCCGTTGCGGATGATATGCCGTGCTATGCAATAGCTTGGTTCCAAGTGAGGTATGGAACGCTTTCCAGAACTTTGCGACAAACTGAGTACCACGATCAGAGACAATGGTCTTGGGTATGCCATGGAGTTTTACTATGTTGTTCTTGTACAAGGTGGCGTAAGTGGGGACGGTGTAGCTGGTCTTGACTGGCAGGAAATGAGCTTGCTAGTGAGGCGATCAACGATCACCCAGATGGAATCAAAACCTTTTTGTGTCTTGGGTAGCCCATTGATAAAATCCATACTGATATCGCCCCATTTCCAGGCTGGTACAGGTAAAGGTTGCAACTCTCCTCCGGGCTTCATGTGCATAGCTTTGACCTCTGGCAGATATCACATCGAGCGACATACCGGGCGATCTCAATCTTCATCTTTGTCCACCAGAATCTCTGCCTCAAATCTTGGTACATCTTGTTGCTGCCGGGGTGGATGGGAACCTAGTCAAGTGTGCTTCATCAAGGATTAACTGCTCAACTCAGGCACTTTGGGAACTACCAGTCGGTTCTTGAACCAAACCACTCCTACCTCATCAATCCTGAAACAATCAGCTTTTCCGGCTCGGACCCTTTCGACGATGTGCTTGATTCCAGGGTTATCTTTTGTGCAGTGATGATTTGTTCCTGATAGGTGTTTCTATCCTGATATTATTTAGCGTTCCTTGTGGAACCATCTCAATACCCAGCCTTTTCTAGTTCATAACATAGGGAAGAATTACAGGGCTTCATCATCTGACAGTTGTAGTATGACTTGCGACTGAGCGCATCAGCGACTACATTTGCCTTACCCGGATGGTAATGTACTTCGAGATCATAGTCCTTAATTAACTCAAGCCATCTTCTCTGTCTCATATTCAGTATTCTTGAGTGAAGATATACTTCAGGCTTTTGTGATCAGTGTACACATTACAGGTACTGCCAACAAATAATGACGCCAGATCTTTAACGCATGCACCACTGCTGCTAACTCAAGATCATGGGTTGGATAATTCTCTTCATGTCGCTTAAGCTGCCGGGAGGCATAAGCGATCACTCGACCTTCTTGCATCAAAACACAGCCCAAACCAGTACCAGATGCATCACAGTAGACATCAAAGGGCTTTTCGATGTTTGGCTGGGCTAGCACTGGTGAGGTGGTTAACAGTTTCTTCAGCGTTTGAAAGGCCTACTCACAGCTGGTGACCAGACAAACTTCACAGAATTCTTTAATAACTCGGTGATAGGCTTGGCGATTCTGGGAGAAATCCGGGATTGAACGGCGATAATATCCAGCCCATTCCCATAAGCTACGGACTTCGTGAACAGTGGTAGGTGGCTTCCAATCCAGAATGTCTGCCACTTTTCCGGGATCAACTGACACACCTTCAGCGGATAGAACATGACCAAGGAACTGTATCTGATCTAACCAAAACTCACATTTACTGAACTTGGCATAAAGCTGATGATCTCTGAGGCGGGTTAGAATGATACGGAGGTGCTCGGCATGTTCTTCAGGGGTTTTTGAGTAGACAAGAATGTCATCAATGAACACGACCCCAAATTTATCAAGCTCTGGCATGAATACAGAGTTCATGAGGTACATGAAGTGGGCAGGGGCATTGGTCAAACCGAAGGACATGACCAAGTATTCATATAGGCCGTATCTGGTGGTGAAAGCGGTTTTAGGAATGTCTTCGGGACGTATTTTTATTTGGTGGTAGCCAGATCTGAGGTCAATTTTGGAGAATACTCTGGCTCCAGCTAGCTGGTCAAAAAGAAGGTCAATTCGAGGCAAGGGGTATTTATTTTTGATGGTGACTTCGTTGAGTGGGCGATAATCAACGCATAACCTGAGACTTTTGTCTTTCTTCTTTACAAAGATTGCAGGACAGCCCCAAGGAGACGACCTTGGGCGAATGAAACCCTTATCCAGCAATTCTTGCAATTGGATTTTTAGCTCTGCCAACTCTCTGGGAGGCATTCGATAAGCTCTGCGGGATACAGGAGCAGTCCCAGGCTTTAGCTCTATGGCAAACTCAACATCACGGTCAGGAGGCAGACCAGGTAAGTCTTCTGGAAAAACATCAGGGAATTCACAGACTATGGGAATGTCTCTGGTCTCCTGAACATAGGTGGTATTCAATTGCGTGGCTGCTGGTTTTGGAGGCATTGGGAGTTGGAGAAGGAGTTTGGAAGTACTGTTAGGAATGTCCACTCTCACAACCCTATTCAGGATGTCAATCATGGCCTTATACTGGCACATCCAATTCATGCCTAGAATGACATCTATCTCCTGATCACGTAGCACTATCATGGTGGTAGGAAATACGTGTTCCCCCAACATCACCGGTATATTGCGAACCACCTCTTTAGTACTTATACGCCCTCCAGGCGAAAATATACAGAAACTTTCTTTCAACTCCCCAATTGATATCCCATGCTTAGAGACAAATGTACGACTGATGAAGGAATGCGATGCACCAGAATCAAACAACACGACTGCAGGATGATTGGCAACAGGAAACCTACCGATCATGACGGGCTCCCCTTCTAGGATGTCGTTGACAGTGGTGTAGTAGACTTGCCCGTGCTTCTCGACAACTTTGCCTTTCTGAACATGCTGCTGCTGGACACGGTGCTGCTGCTGCTGAGATCCTCCAGGACCCTTCTGAGCATTCTGAGCATATCTCTTGGGCTTTGGGCACTCACGAGCCCAGTGGCCAGTCTGGCCGCAGTTGTAGCAGGGATGGTTGTAGGCGGTTTGTGGGGTGGTGATACGAACACCTGGGGCATTCGGCTGCGTGGCACTTTGCTGGTTGGCGTTATGGGTGGTGGCCGCAGTACGGACGACCACTTGCTGGTGAGGGTAAGGTGGGTGATTTTGGTGGTGGCTAGGATGATAAATGACCCTCTGACGTTTGTGACTGCCAGAGAAACTGCTAGATCCTGCTTTCTTCTTCTTCTCCTCCTCTTGGTACTGGCGATTACTCTCTTCAAAAGCAACAGCCCGGTCAACGGCATCATGATACGAACCGGTTAGGTTATTGGACATACTTCTGCGGATCTTGGGGTGCAGTCCCCTAAGGAAACAGTCCCTCTTCTTCTCGTCCGTGTTGACGTACTCCGAGGCATACTGGCTAAGGTGATTGAACTAACCCACGTACTGCATTACTGTGGAGTCCCTCTGCTGCAGTGCCAGAAACTGATCAAGTTTCATCTTCATCACTCCAGAAGGGATGTGATGTGCACGGAAAGCTGTGCGGAACTCTTCCCAGGTCAACTGATGACCCTCTGGCTGGGCAGCCAACAGATTGGCATACCAAGCGCTTGCTGGACCACGAAGCTGCTGAGAAGCGAACCGGGGCTTCTGGGTGTCGGTGCAGTGAAGAAGACCAAACTTCTGCTCCATGGTGCGAAGCCAATCATCAGCTTCAAGGGGTTCATCGGCCTTGGTAAAGACCGGTGGACGGGTTTCGGTGAAATCCACATATGTGGTCTTATGGTTGATGTTGTGGCGACCACGGTGGCCATTGTTCTGCTGCCCCTGGTTTCGAGCCATCAGGTTAGCAGCGGCTGCCAGGGCTGCGATGGCATCTGCTAGTGTAGCAGGTACAGGTGGAGGGTTTGGAAGGCCGCCCTCCTGAGAGCTTCCAGCTCCAGTGCGAGTGTTCACAGGCATCTGTTAAGTAACTTGAAACTTAGCATCCATAGATTAAGTTCTTGAAAACAACTGACTGAAAAGCTTTACTGATACAAAGGTAGATGATCGATAAAGATGACTGACAGATGACAACAGACTGATAAGGGAAAAGGTACGAAAAGAAAGATACAGACCTGACTTAGCGAAAGACAGACTAGCGCCCCCAAACCTAGACTAAGGGTTTAGATAAGCAGGTGGTACAGACACAACGAGACTAGTCTTCATCGATGATGATCATGTCGTCGTCGTCATCTTCTTCCTCGAGGATGAGCTCAGGCTCAACCTCCTCGTCCTCGTCTTCATCGTGGATGTTTTCGGCAGGTTCCACTTCCTTGTCCACGCCTGGCTCTTGCTCTACGTCCGGCTCTTCCACTACTCCGTCCTCAGGGTCCTCGACAACCGGGGGAACCATGGGGTGGAGTTGGTCGTACAGCTGGTGTACCTCCTCATGAAGCATGTCATTGAACTGTTCAATCTGAATTGTGTACTGCCGCAGTCCGTGGAGCTCGGCTCTGGTGACGTCCTCGCGATCCCAAGTAGCATTACGCTGCTCGATGGCGTGGATCGTGTTCCGGTTGGCCTGCTCCAGGGAGGCTCGGGCCTCATAGAACTCCAGACGTGAGTGGTAGAAGTCATGCTCCAAGTTCTCCAGCTCAGCCTTCAGGTTCCTGATCTCCTCTTTCAGGTGCTTGCGGGTGCGGCGGGGAAAGCGACGACCGTTGGAGGCTTCACCAGTCTCTTCTCCAATGTGTGGTGCCAGTTGGTGACGTGGCACACCATTGGGTCCAGTCGACTTGCGAGCAGTTAGCTTGATGCGGGCCATGTCTGGGTAAGATAAGTTGGATGAGGAGTAAAAAGGCTAGCAAGAAAAAGGTAAAGGCATACTAACCCAACGAACTTAGAGAGGAAGTTACTATTAACTTTAGTGAATATGACATGATGCATGAATCGTTCCTACGGAACAAGGCAATGCACTAAGTAAATAAGGTACATAGGGCTTTAAAACATGTTGTCTCGCTAACTAGTGTTGCCATACACAAGACGAGATAAGAGAAGCAATTTGGACTCAAAAATAGTCAAGTTCAGTTTGTTTGGACTCAAAGATCTTTTGAAGTTTTCGCAAGAACACTGCAACGTTATAGTGAGATGCTCCGATACCACTCTGTGGCGGAACGATCCTAATCTCATGGCCCACAGGTCCCCATCAGCCTTTGACAGCAGAACCTATGTTCCACGCGATTAAGACTGTTCGTCACTGGGCTGCATCAGTGCCCATTGTCCGCAGGATCATCTCACAATTCGGTCACAGCACTGGATACTTTTACAAATAACATCGGAATACAGAGCGGAAGACTTAAATAACATTAGTTTTACAAACTGAGGTTCCAAATAAGATTAAAGGTGCAATTATTACAAACCAAGTTCGGATAATAGAAATAGGAATAGGCAACGTAGCGGAGTACAACAAATTAAGATACTTGTAATCACCCAGCCCGAGGGTGCACAACTATTCTTCGGCCTCATCGGCCTCTTCCTGGACGATGGTCATGCAGCAGGGCGCAAGACACATCGGGGACTCAGTCATACCTGCAGCATGGGTAACAAACCCTGAGTACTGGGGTACTCAACAAGACTTACCCGACTAAAGAAAAGGAAGAAGACTCAGGAATGAGAGGCTTAGGAAGTCAAGGTAAGGCTTAAGCAAGATCAAGTATTTTGCAGAAAAAAACATTTTGAAATCCTTGTTTTATTTTTGGAAAGATTTCAATATTTCTCAATTCTTCATTGTTCTTGATTCATTTTACCTTTCAAAAACATACCTAGTTGAGAACCACTCTCCGTTGACAGTCAGTGACCAAGTCTCCATAACCGAGGAGCAACGTTAATCCGGATAAATAATACTCAGCTGAGGATCCCTATCCACACTGCATATGTAGCACCCAAGCTTGCATATGCCAACTCGTCTACCACGATTCCTCCAAGATTGGGCCCGGTCCTACGCCACTCGGAAGTACAGTACACCACTCCTATCCAGGTACGACGACCACGTGGGTACATGCAACTTCCGCCATCTCTCCACTCCTAGTGCGCGGTTGTCGGTCCAATAAAGGATTCCTCGGAGTCAGAGCTTTCCAAAGTATGTGAATAGTTGCAAGTCTTGGCCAGCAGGCCCCCATACGGATGGTCCCTAAATTTTTCTGCCAGAACCATACCTTGGTTATATCTCACCCAAGCGTAATAGTCCTGTCAGTGTTTTAACCCTGTCCCGGTCGGTGTCAACTGTTGAGTCCCGGACTACAACATGACGGCACCGTACGCTCAGACAACCTCTCCTCGCAATTGACTAGGTACGGATCAGATACCTAGCCAATGGCCGGGGAGTAAAGCCAAAATCCCATAAGGATTCTTCAAGTGCTCACACTTTTGAAAATAGCATTTTATTGCAAAATCTATTGTATAGCATCACTAAGCATTTTGCAAATAGTTTTTAAAACAGGGCAGGTGGATCTTCTGGTAGAGGTAAACAGTGCAGGTAATAGGTCATCACACAACTCCTATAACCTAATGCAGTAGTTTAACTCAAAGGCATTTTAAGTAAACCTTTTATAAAAACAAGGAAGGGTTAAAATGCACCGGGGCTTGCCTTGAAGAGCGAAAAGGACAGGTTCGGGGTTGGTGGTGCAGGTGTCGGAGCTCGGGGTCGCCTCGGGAGTAGGTTCGTCAGCGGCGGCCTCGACTTTGATGCCTTCTTCTTCGGTCATTATACGGATGCAATGATGTATGCTTAGGAGGATGCTGACATGAACAATACAGCACACGACAAAACCACTGATTCTAGAGTACACTTTTCATTGCGTAAGTAACTGCTTAGCGTGGACATAAAGTTACTTATCTTTATCCCTAAGCAAAATTAATCAACCTATTAAGCATCATTTATTCGACCTAAACACATATCATGCATGGCATCACAAACATCATAAACCAAATGGGTGGGGGTTTATGAACAGCAAACAATCCCAAAAGTCACATCACAGGGCATGCAACATGAACGCTAATGTCTTTTCTATTTTTTTTCCTAATTATTTAAAAAAGGTCATATTATGCAGTTGCTCCAAAATTTACCCAATTAATCTCATAGGTTCATTATGGTATAAAAAGATGTCAAAACAAATTTCATAATTTTTGGAGATCATTAAGGTGCTTAACAAAAATCAAACATTTAATTAACAAAAGGCTCTATTTAACAATTTAAATAAAAACCCAAAAAATCAACTTGCTTCAAAAGGCCTCCAAATTTTACCAGAGACTAAACATGACGTAACTAGCACATAAAAATTTATCTCATGATTTTTGGAACAATACATGATTTTCTAAAAATCTAAAACCATTCATTTCTTAATTAAAAGGGAGATTATTCATTTTCAAATTTTTGCAGTTGCTCCAAAATTTACCCAATTAATCTCATAGGTTCATTATGGTATAAAAAGATGTCAAAACAAATTTCATAATTTTTGGAGATCATTAAGGTGCTTAACAAAAATCAAACATTTAATTAACAAAAGGCTATATTTAACAATTTAAATAAAAACCCAAAAAATCAACTTGCTTCAAAAGGCCTCAAAATTTCACCAGAGACTAAACATGACGTAACTAGCACATAAAAATTTATCTCATGATTTTTGGAACTATACATGATTTTCTAAAAATCTAAAACCATTCATTTCTTAATTAAAATGGAGATTTTTCATTTTCAAATTTTTGCACAAAATTCAAGTTTCATATTTGCCTAAAATACTGCAAGGTATAAAGTGTCTACCAGCAAATTTTCAGAATTTCTGGAGTAACACAGAAAATCACACAAAAAAATGAAAAAGGAACACTATTCACATCCTTCCAAAAAGGAAAAAGAGCACTGTGCTCCTTCCTCGCAGGGCTCGGGCGAATCGCGCGGCGGACCGCAGGGCTCGGGCGAACCGCAGGCGAGGCGGACGGCGGACCGCCAGCTCGGGGCTCGCGCTGGGAAAGCCGAGGGTGGGGAAAGATTCGCGAGCTCACCGTGAGTCGAGAGGGAGGCTCGGCGAGGCGGTGCAGGGTCGGAGGAGGGAGTTCGACGGTGGAGGTGCTTTGGCGGAGCTCTCTGGCGGCGAGCGGCGTCCGGCGGCTCTGTCCACCAAAAAGGGGTCACCAAAGGTGCGGTTAGGAGCTCTTCGAGGTGAGGAAGAGAGGGCAGGGGTCGGAGGGAAGAGTGAAGCACTCACGGCGGTGAATTTCTCGCCTAGCCGAAACGCGGCCGCTTGCCGGAGTCGGGGACGAAGCTCCTGCGCCGGCGAGAGAAGGGCGGAGGGGTGAAATTGGTTGCCCGGGAAGGTGGAGCAGCTTAAGGCGAAGACGGTGGAGGGCTCGGCGGGCGCTGGGGTGGTCCGGTGGTGCGGGGCGCCGTGGTGGCGGCAATGGCGGAGTTCGGTGGCTTCTTATAGCCGCGGGGCGGCGCTGGGGGGGTCTGGGCGAGGGGTGAGAAGCGTTCACGCGGCATTAACGGAGGTAGGGAGCAGGGTAGGGCGGCTCGGCATGGGCGGGAGCTCACGCGCGGCGCGGCGGCTTGCCGGCGGCCGGCATCTGCGCGCTGTCCGCGGCCGTAGGGGAAGGAGGAGGGTAGGGTAGAGGACGGCGAGGCGGCGGTAGGTAGGGGCTCGGGGAGGTCGAGCGCTTAGCGCTGGCCTCGGGCGACACAGAACGGGTCAGCCGGGCTCGGCGAGGCTGACTCGGCGTGGGCGGAGGTAGGGGCCGGAGAGGTCGAGCGCTAAGCGGTGGCCTCGGGCGACACGGACGCGGGTCAGCCGGGTTCGGCGTGCTGACGCAGCGCTGCCGTCGGCCGGGGCCCCCCTAGCTTTAAAGCTCGTGCACAGTGTCGTCATTTAATCCAAAACTTCCCCTTTCTGAACTTTTGAAATTACTCCCAAAATTTGAACTACACAAAGAAAACTCAAAACACCAAAGTTGCTTAAAATTTTGAGATCTACAACTTTGCCAACATAAACTTTTTCTGAAACTCAATAGTTTTTGAGATAATTTTGAAAACCAAAAAGGGGACAAAATTGAAGTTTGAAAGAATTTGAAATTACTTCTGATTTTATATTGAAACTTGAAAATCTGTAAACACCAAAGTTGTTCCTTTTGACAAGATCTACAACTTTTCTTATAGGGCCAACTTCAAATTTTGAATAGTTTTTGAATTAGAAAAAGAGGGGTAAAACTAGAGTTTGGAAATTTAGGGTTTTCCAAAAGGGATTTAAATTCTATTTCTGATTTTGAACTTTGAACAACACAACAAAACATCAGGGCACTCGACTGAACAAGATTCACACAGAGCTAGACACAGAGATGAAATTACCATTTTGCCCTTATAGGAGGATTTGGGCCTTTAGGGTTTTTGAAAAAGAGATCACTACAAGTCACCTCAGAAAAAAAAATAAAAGCAAAACAAGCATTAGGCAAACATAATGCATGGCAAGGATGATTAATGACTAAAGATGATGACATGTCAGGTTAATTACATAATAATCACCATAGGTGTTACAGTTTTGGTCTTCGGATATGCGCCTATATATATGAGGGGGCTGCTAGGGCAGCCGCCATCCTTGGGGAGTTCTAGGTGGTGTCTCTCTCATTTTGTTCCTGTGAGAGAAGGCTAGGGTTAGGGAGAGTTGGCTCTTGTTCTTGAGCTTTTTGCCATCCAAGCTTTGTGTTGCTAGGATTGGCTTGTAGCCCGACACCGAGTGCTTAATCAATTCATCTTGCTGAATCCAAGGATCAAATTCGTGGTTGAATTCGCGTTTTGAATTTGCTCTTCGCGTTCTTCTTTTCTCCACGATTTTCCCCTCACTCGATCTCCCTCTACGCTGCATCTTTTGCGATTCCGTTTGAATCAACTTGTTCTTTGATGTGAGGAGAACATTTCCACCGAAGGAATTTATCTCTACCCTCACGAACAAGCTAGTAGATCGGGTCGAAATCGTGTTCGTTCTTCGTTCTTCCCCCTTTTCTAGTGTTCTTCGGATTTCTCATGGATTAGTTGGATTGAAGCGATGATATCCTAGGATTAGCTTCCCAACACATAGAAGAACACTTGGGAGAAGTTTGGTTGCAGCCCCGTTCGATTTGGTTGAGTTCCAATCAAATTTGAGTTTGATACGGGCTGTTTTTAGCCTTTCTGGACAGTGGCGGACTGTCCGGGACTTATCCCCGGACTATCCGGGGGTCGGGGCTGTTCACGGGCAGCGAGGTCGCTGTTTTCATTTTTGAACGGCGGACTGTCCGGGACTCATTCCCGGACTGTCTGGGGTTCAATAGCGGACAGTCCGCGGTTCACTAGCGGACAGTCAGCGACTGCACAGTTTTGCCGATTTCGTCCGTATCTTTTGCATATGAGCTCCGATTTGTGATCCATTTATTGCGTTGGTTTCCTAACTTCTTAAGTATCATTCCAAAGTACTTTTGCCACCATTGGTCAAAGTATTTTTGGTCGGACATTTCCTTCTTCTCCATAGGAGTTAAGTGTTCCGCTTTCGGAGTTTCGTTTGTTCTAGCGGCCGTATCTTTTGCGTTCGAGCTCTGATTTGAGATCCGCCTGTTGCGTTAGTTTCCTAACTTCATAAGGATCTTTCCAAGGTGCTTTTGCCACTAGTTGGCCTAAGTAGTTTTGGTCGAACACTTTCCTCTTCTCCATAGGAGTGGGGTGTTCCGTTATCGGAAGTTCGATTGTCCTAGGAGCTTGCTTCTGCAGTTTTGCCCCGTTGCTTTGGTGCTTCATTTTGTGGGTTCTTCGGTAGTTCCTCTGTACCTCTAGGACATCTCCTAGGGTATCCATCTATTCGTAGGTCGTGAACTCACCGGTTGTTTGAGTCTTCGCTTTTGGGGTGATTTTCTGGGACAAGGGCCATCATTTCTCGAGAAGAAATTTGAGGCTCCCATTCACCCCCCTCTGGTCGCCAATTCGGTCCTTCATACCAAGGGACACCGGCCAAATTACAAAAGGGTACAGAAAAGATTCCCCGGCACCGTACAGGGAAAGGGTATAACCGTACAAACACGTGCGGAGTGGAAACCCTAGTTTGCCTTCCTCCTGCCCGCTGCCATCTTGTTCAGCCCACCTTCGTGGAAAAAGTGAAGGTCAGCCCCTCGCGACTCTGCTGGCCGCGAGGTCAGCATCCACTAGCCATTCGCTGAGCTTGAAGTCTTTAGCGAAGGAGCCTCGGAACATGTGAGGGTCACTTCCTATGTCCACGGCGCGCCTTTAACTGCAAGAAACACAATGAACTCCGAGGGTCGGTTTTGTACCCGAAGGTTAGGAGACCGATCCAAAGGGTCCAATCCGACGGAGAGAAGAAAGTTTGTGAGGGCGCCCGGGTCATGCGAAGGTTGCCATCCAAGCCAGCCTGCAAGGCGCCACTTCAGAGGGTCCCTTCCCCCAACACCGCCCTTCTTAGTCAAGATAAGCTGCTTAGGCGTGCTGCTAGAGAGCGGAAGGAGTTTAGGCAGAAGTGGGAGGATACGGTGAAGGAGCTTGAGTTTGCCAAGTCCACCGTAGTTGTCTCTGAGGAGGGTGAGTGCGAGATGTGCACCAAGCACATGACTGACCTTCTCACTTTGAGAAGTAAGTATGCTGCTTTGGTTGGAGAGGTGGATAAGCTCCGGGCAAGACCCGTGTTGTTGGGTGCGTGCAAGTCTTGTGCAGGCTTGCAATCCAAGTTGGCAGAGAAGAATGCCAAGATTGTGTCTCTTGAGAAGGCCAGCTCGGGTAGCACTTGTGTGTCTAGGTGTGCTTTGTGTGAGGGTTTGGAGATGGAGATTGAGAATGTGAAGCATGACAAGATGCAAACCGAGGAGGAAAACACATAACTTCGGACCATCTTGTCATGGGTGTCTTGTGGTGAGCCGCAGCTTGGGATGATGATTGCCCAATTCAAGCGTGCTGCTGGAGGTCCAGGTGTAGCTTTTGCTCAGGGTGTTGAGTGTGCTTCGTCTTTTGGTAAGATTGTAGAGTCGAGTGGACTAAACCCGAGTGAGAAGCCCAACTCCACCACTACTCCCAAACTGACCAAGATTCCACCCAAAGAGCCTTTCAAGCCTAACACTGAGGATGGGGTGTTTGTTGAACCTCCGAGAGCTCCACCCAAGAAACAGACATGGGCTCCAAAACAAAACTACCTCAAGAACAAGCTAGACACCATGCCACCTATCCAAGAGGAGCTCATGCCACAGAAAGGCAAAGTGATCCACACCCACTACCGTGAGTACCAACAACCCCCTATGAGAGCGGTGAGGTACCATTGTGAGCACTGTGGGAGAGATGGACACTCGAGGGAGTTTTGCTTTCGGCGCAAGAGAGAGGAGCGTCGTGCCAGGGAGATGAACAATGCGGACATGTACCATCCTTTCCATGATGTACATGTGCCTAATGTTCAGAGGAGAGTAGCTAGGCCTAGAGGTCCAATGCCTCAAGGTCCTAGGCCTCAGGGAGGTGTTGCCCGCCAGGATCTTAGCTTTGCAGGATATGGACTCCATGGCGGTGGCTTTGTTGAGCGTTACCCTCCACCGCGTTTTGAGTATCGCGATGGACGCTCTTCCCTTAGCGGACCACGTTTTCCTGTGCGTGGTGATCACTTTTCCCGTAGGCGTGCTAGGAATGGTTTTGCTACTAACCGTTCTTTTTAGCAGCCGACCCAACACTGGTATAATTCCCATTTTACTCACCCCAGTGTTGGACCGTTTGTTCACCCTATGTCTTTTTATTGATGTAGGTAAAACGATTGGAGGACATTTGGTTGGTGGATTCCGGCTGTTCGAGACACATGACCAAAAATGCCAAGTGGTTCTCCAGTCTTAGTCCAGTTGCCAAAAAGGAGTTTATCACCTTCGGCGACAATAGTAAAGGTAAAGTGTTGTCTCGTGGGTCGGTGCGAGTTAATGAGCACTTTGTGTTGCGTGATGTTGCTCTTGTTTCTAACTTGCATTTTAACCTTCTTTCTGTTTCGCAACTTTTTGATGATGACTATGAGATTCGTTTTAAGCCGAATCTCAGTCGTATTTTAGATCCTCAGGGCAATCTTGTATGTTTGATTTCGCCCTTTGGGAAAGTCTTTCGTGCGAATTTCTTGGAGTCGTTTGGGATTTCTCGTTGTCTTTTGGCTGGACCTTCCTCCTCTGATCTTTGGAAGTGGCATAGGAGACTCGGTCACCTGAGCTTCGACTTGCTTGCAAGGCTTAGCTCACTTGGCCTAATCCAAGGATTGCCCAAGTTGTCCATGTAGAAGGATCTTGTTTGCCATTCTTGTAGACATGGGAAAATGGTTGATGCTCCCCACCATCCTGTGAATCAAGTTATGACCAAGCACCCTAGAGAGCTTTTGCATATGGACCTTGTTGGTCCGGCTCGAGTGAGCTCGTTTGGTGGGAAGTGAGCTCGCCCATCATGCTCATCTCAAACTCCCTGCTCATAGTGTCTGCAAACTTGGCGACCAAAGCAAGAGAAGAACCACCGAAAATGATATCATCCACGTAAATCTGGACCAAGAGAGTATCATTGCCTTGCTTGAGGAGAAAAAGCATTTTATCCACACATCTCATTTTAAAACCCTTAGCAAGCAAAAAGGTTTTCAACCTATCATACCAGGCTCTAGGGGCTTGTTTCAAACCATATAAAGCTTTGTGCAGTTTAAAAACATGGTTTAGAAACTTGGGATTTTCGAAACCAGGAGGTTGTCTCACATACACTTCCTCTTCTATGTAGCCGTTTAAGAAGGCACTATTAACATCCATTTGAAAAAGTTTAAATCCTTTGGATGTAGCAAAAGCCAAGAGTATCCTAGCTAATCGCCTCCAAACGAGCTACAGGAGCAAAAGTCTCCTCATAGTCTATCCCCTCCTTCTGACTATACCCCTGGCTACTAGTCTGGCCTTGTTTCTCACAACATGGCCATCCTCTCCTTGTTTGTTTTTGAAAACCCATTTTGTCCGAATAGGATGACACTCAGGTGGAGGAGGAACAAGAACTCAAACCCGATTTCTTTCAAAATTTTCTAACTCCTCATGCATGGCATTGACCCAATCTGGATCAGATAAAGCGTGTCCAACATCTCGGGGTTCAAAATCAGCAACAAATGCAGAATGAGCAAAGTGAGAGATTTGTTGTGACCTTGACCAAGTGACACGTTCGTCGATGCTGCCGATCATCTGTTGAGGCGGGTGTTGGCGCTGGTTATGTCGTGGCGCCTCCCGAGCAGAAGTGATCTCCCCCTCAATAGCAGCTGGTGCCTCCCCAGGTACAAAAGGTACCGCTCGAGGTGACGAATCCCATGGCCCCCAAGATGAAGAAGTGTCAGGGCCATGAGTCATAGTAGAAGCCGCTCCTTGCGGCACAGCAGGTGGAGGGGGTGCTGGATTATCTATACCTTCAGCACCCTCATCCTCGTCATCAAAAAGAGTCTCACCAACCTCATGATCACCTGCACGCTCAAAACGAGAAGAAGGACAAACCATGGTCTCGTCGAAGGTGACATCTGATGTCTCCATGACTCGGTTAGTATCAAGGTTAAGCACACGATAGGCACGAGTGTGAGTGCCATAACCCAAAAACACACCGTTAGAAGAACGAGACTCAAATTTGTCCAGGTTGCCTTTCTTAAGTATAAAACAGTGGCAACCAAAGAATCTAAAGTAACTCACCTTGGGCAGTTTTCCAAAACGCAACTCATAAGAAGTCTTTTTCTAGAAAGCTCAGAGAAAAATGCGATTGGAAATGTAGCATGCAGTGCTCATCGCTTCAGCCCAATATCGCCTAGGAGTCCTATGCTCATCGAGCATCGTCCTGGCCGTCTCTACAAGGGTCCGATTCTTCCTTTCTACAACACCATTCTGAGGCGGTGTGTAGGGGGAAGAAAACTGATGCTTTAAACCCAAAGAGTTACAAAATTTCTCAAAATACGAATTCTTGAATTCGGAACCATTATCACTCCTAATAGCTCGCATCGAGTTCAAAGGGAACTCGTTCTGAAGACGCAAAATTAGATTGCGAGCAAAGGAGAAAGTCTCGGTCTTCTCAGCTAAAAAGAAGACCCACGAATATCTCGAAAAGTCGTCAACAACAACAAGCACATACCACTTCCCCCCAACCGAGCTCACCCGAGCCGGACCAACAAGGTCCATGTGCAAAAGCTCTCCAGGGTGCGTGGTCATGACCTGAGTCACTGGATGGTGGGGAGCGGCAACCATCTTCCCATGTCTACAAGAATGGCAAACAAGATCCTTCTCCATGGATAACTTGGGCAATCCTCGGATTAGGCCAAGTGAACTAAGCCTTGCAAGCAAGTCGAAGCTCAAGTGTCCTAGTCTCCTATGCCACTTCCAAAGATTAGAGGAGGAGGGTCCAGCTAAAAGACAACGAGAAATGTCAAACGATTCCGAGAAATCCGCACGACAGACTTTTGCAAAGGGCGAAATCACACAAACAAGATTGCCCTGAGGATCCAAAATACGACTGAGATTCGGCTTAAAACGAATCTCATAGTCGTCATCAAAGAGTTGCGAAACAGAAAGAAGGTTAAAATGCAAGTTAGAAACAACAACAACATCGCGCAACACAAAGTGCTCATTAACTCGCACCGACCCACGAGACAACACTTTACCTTTACTATTGTCACCGAAGGGGATAAACTCTCTTCCAGCGACTGGACTAAGACTGGAGAACCACTTGGCATTTCCGGTCATGTGTCTCGAACACCCGGAATCCACCAACCAAACGTTCTCCAATCGTTTTACCTACATCAATAAAAAGACATAGGGTGAGCATACGGTCCAACATTGGGGTGAGTGAAATAGGAATTATACCAGTGTTGGGTCGACTGCTCAAAAGAACGGTTAGCAGAAAAACCATTCCTAGCACGCCTACGAGAAGAGCGATCACCACGTAGAGGAAAACGTGGTCCGCTAAGGGAGGAGCGTCCATCGCGATACACAAAACGCGGTGGTGGAAAACGCTCAACTACAAAGCCACCGCCACGGGGTCCATAGCCTACAACTGCAGGCTCCCGCCGGGCACAACCTCCTCGCGGCCTAGGCCTAGGAACTTGAGTTTTCGGACCTCTAGGCCTAGCAGCATGCCTCTGAACATTAGGCACATGTACATCATGGAAGGGATGGTACATATCCATGTTGTTCATCTCCTTTGCACGGCGCGCCTCTCTCTTGCGCCGAAAGCAAAACTCACTCAAGTGTCCATCTCTCCCACAATGCTCACAATGGTACCTCACCGCTCTCATAGGGGGTTGTTGGTACTCACGGTAGTGGGTGTGGATCACTTTGCCCTTCTGTGGCAAAAGCTCCTCTTGGATGGGTGGCATGGTGTCCAACTTGTTCTTGAGGTGGTTTGGTTTTGGAGCCCATGATTGTTTCTTTGGTGGAGCTCTCGGAGGTTCAACAAAGACCCCATCCTTGACGTTAGGCTTGAGAGGCTCTTTGGGTGGAATCTTGGTAAGCTTGGCAGCAGTGGTGGAGTTGGGCTTCTCGCATGGGTTAAGACCACTCGACTCTCCAATCTTTCCAAAAGACGAAACATCAACACCCGGAGCAAAACCTACACCAGGACCTCCAGCAGCTCGTTTGAATTGGGAGATCATCATCCCGAGCTGTGGCTCACCACTAGACACCCATGACAAGATGGTCCGAAGGTATGTGTTTTCCTCCTCGATTTGCATCTTGTCATGCTTCACATTGGCAATCTCCATCTCCAAACCCTCACAAAGAACACACCTAGCCACACATGTGCTACCTGAGTTGGCCGCTTCAAGAGACACAATCTTGGCATTCTTCTCTGCCAACTCAGATTGCAAGCCTGCACAGGACTTGCATGCACCCAACAACGAGGATCTAGCCTTCAGCTCATCCACCTCTCCTACCAACACAGCATACTTGCTTCTCAAAGTGAGAAGGTCAGTCATGTGTGTGGTGCACATCTCACACTCCACCTCATCAGAAACAACTACGGTGGACTTGATAGATTCAAGTTCCTTCACCGTATCCTCCCCCTTCTGCCTAAACTCCTTGCGCTCTCTAGCAGCACGCCTAAGCAACTTATCATGACTAAGGAGCGCGACAGTAAGCTTCTCGACCTCAGCAGAAAGCTCGTCGGGGGTCTGAGATACCTGGGAGGTGTCGTCGTCATCGTCGTCATTCTGAGGGGTGTCCTCCAGCTCGCCGTCGACCTCCTTGCCGAGAGCCATGGTGCAAAAGCCTTCGTCGTCGGGGAAGAAGCATAGGCCGTTGAGCTTGTCCTCGATCTTCTTCTTCTCGGACTCGTCATCGCTTGAGGAAGCGGAGTCGTCATCCGAGTCATCGACGTCGCTGAGCGTGGCGAAGAATGCACGCTGCTCAGCCTGGGCCTTCTCCAAGTACTTGGTCTTGATATACTCCTTGTTGAAGCCGCCCTTCCGCTTGTGCCTTGCGGGGACGTACTTCTCCTTGCGCTTGCCGGAGTCGTACTTGTGCCCATGATCTGCCTTGCCGAAGACATGCTTGTTCTTCTTCGGGCAATTAGCGATGAAGTGGTTGGGGTCGCCGCACTCGAAGCATCCTGAGCGTCCTCCTCCGCGGCGATGGTTCATGCGGTTGTTGTGAAATCGCGAGAACCGGTTAGCGAGCAAAGCCAACTCATCATCCCCCAAAGACTCTAGTTGCTCCTCTGTGACAGAAAAGAGAGAAGAGAGTGCAACACCTCCAGAGGGGTTAGCAGAAGAGCCAGAAAGCAAAGCCATTGACGGGCCAGAAGGATTTTCATAAGAAGCCCTCGCCATGGCATCGATCTCACTGGACTTGAGCTTACCGAAGAGCTCGTCGCACGTGAGGGTCTCATAGTTAGGCGATTCGATGATCGCCTGAACCTTGGAATCCCACACCGATCGATCAAGAGTATGGAGTAGCTTGAGAGGTCTCTCATGATCATCGAAAGGCAACAGCTCCTTGTTAGCCCTCATCCTGTTGACAATCACCTGAAAGCGAGCGAATAAACTCTTTATGCTCTTGCCAGACATATGTTGAAAGTTCTCATACTCTCGCTTGAACGACTCGTAGAGTCGTGTTTTGAATTGAGAGGTTCCCTCATGAAAATGCATGAGGGTAGCCCAAATCTCCCGAGCCGTGGCGAGGTGAGAAACGCGATCAAACTCACTCATGCTTAGACATGAGAAAAGAGCATTACGGGCTCGGCTATTGGCATCGTACTCATCGATCTGAAGCTGAGAGACACGAGCAGCCAAGACCACGTAATCGGCAGAGTTGCAAATATCCCAGATGGAAGCACCCAAACTCTGCAGATAGGCCGACATGCGTATCTTCCAATACACATAGTTCGTCCCATCGAAAAACGGTGGTTTGCCCACACCGCGATCCATGTCGCCTTCTGTGGATCTGGAACCGGCTAAGGTTGTAGATCCTTAACTTGCTCCGATACCAATTGAAGGACTGAGAATGCAATAGCAAGGCGACCAGAGGGGGGGTGAATGGGAGCACAAAAATTTCTCTCAAAACATTGGCCTTTTGTCCCCAAAATCAACACCCAAAAGCTTCGATCGAAACCGTGATGCCCACGACCCTTGGAAGAGGGTGGATGATCCCTAGGATAACAGCGAGGCACCACAAAGCGATAGCAAACCAAACGCCAAAGACACCGGCACAAGTTCGACCCTCAAAAACCAAGTCCCGAACGTAGATAGACGGACGGCTACATCGAGAAACTCCTAAATACCTGTGCTAACTAGTAGCAAAGATACCTAGAGAGGTTCCTTAATCAACTCTAGGACCAAACGAGAAGTCCGGAAACCAAGCGGAGAAGCCGGGAGAGCAAACACACCAAACCGGAACACACAGCCAACTCGCGGACTGTCCGGACCTGGGATCCCGGACTGTCCGCCCCTACTGCGGACTGTCCGCTAGGGGATGGCGGACTGTCCGCCGGTCAAAAGTGCAAACACGCATTGGTTATTTTAGTCCCCTGGACAGTCCAGAACTTTCCGCGGTTTATACCGCCGGACTGTCTGCCGGTCAACCGAGACCCAAACAGCAAGGACTTGCGGCCACTGGTCTAGCGAAGTCCCCGACGAGCGGACTGTCCACGGGAGGAACGGCGGACTGTCCGCGACCACCCAGTGAGGGCGATTTCGGTCGCCCCTCACACAACTCTTCCCAAATCCGAATCAAAACTCAATCCCATGTTTCCATACTTGGAGAGGATGATCACGAGGTAGTTAGGAGACTATCCCCAAGAAATCATCCGCTCAAATCGACTCAATCACCGGGAAATCGAAAGGGGAGGAGTATGAACGAAAAAGCGCTACGAAAACGAAATCAACCCGATCTACTTGCTCATGAGGAGTTAGATAAATTCCTTTGGTGGAAATGATCTCCTCACTATAAAGAACAAGTTGATTCAAACGGATTTCGCAAAGACGCAGTAGAGAGGGAGATCGAGTGACGGGAAAATCGCGGAGAAACGAAGAACGCGAAGAACACGAACAAAACGCGAATCAAGTCATCGATCTGCAACCGTGTGGCTACCACACGCTACAACAGTGAGATTACGGTCTCACTTCCTCAAAATCTCTAGTACACAGAGGTATGGTTCTCTGCGGATCTCAGTAGGTACAGCAGGGGATTGGGAGAGCAGGAAACCCTAGAAGCAAAGAGCAAATGACTGAGATAAAATGGGAGGAGGGTGTCTCCCTCTACTTATCCTAATTCTAATTCCTACTCTACCCCTCTCTAATTACAGAGCGAACTAGCTAAGCCCTAGGGTTATTCTGGACCAACTTGAAGATGCTGGTGATCCGACGGCCACGCCCGCACAACTGGTAGCGTTGCCTCGACGCAACCTCACCGATTGCCGCCACGTGCCGCCACCGCTCTGCTCGTCCTTTTCCTGGACTTCGCCCCCGGTTTTGAGGCCCAAACCGGGAAACCAGTCTTCATGACCAACCCCCGGTTTTGAGGCCCAAACCGGGAAACCAGCCGTCCATCGCTTGAGTTTTGTGGCCCAAACTCAGAAACCCGCAGCCCCCAGGTTTTGAGGCCCAAACCTGGAAACCATCCTCAGTCCGAGTTTTGTGGCCCAAACTCAGAAACCATCAGCGCCCAGGTTTTGAGGCCCAAACCTGGAAACCGTCCACTCGGTGGTTTTTCTATGGCTCAACCACCAAACCGAGCCGTAGAAGGGATGCACCGCCCGTGCACCCCATCCACCGACATGTGTCCCCAAGTCCTCGACTCAAGCAACACCATGCCCGCCAGTCTTCGCTCGTCGCTGCCCCAGGCTGTCAGCCACCACAGCTGATCCTCGGGCCACCGGTCCCTCAGTCCAAGCCTCACGTCCGCCCTTCGCCACTCTCGGTCCATCGGCACGGCACGTCTCTACTTGACCTTCACCTTGCCTCTGATCACTATATCCGTGCTCGACACCTGCACAACAGAAGCCAAAGGACATGCACATTATCCCAGTTGACAATCACTCATCACTCAGAGACTCGGCATACACCCATGTATCCGCAGAGTATGCTTTTCAATTGGTATCTAGCTCTTTTGTTCCTCAGTTGGTATTGAGCTTTCTCTCTAGCGGTGTTGAGCCCGTTTTGCCTCTTCTCGATGGCTAGTTCTATTTTGCTTGATTGTCAACTGATATTTCAATTGGTGTCGAGCTTTCCTGCTAGCGGTGTTGAGCCTGTTCTACCTCTTCTTGAGGGCTAGCTTTGCTTTGCTTGGTTGCGTCGAGCCGTTGCCCATGTCTTTGGGGACCAAGTTGTTTTGCTCTTTCACTTGACCTTCTTCTGGCTTTACTATGCTTTTGGGTCATTTGGACGAGTTCTCTACTTTTCTTTCTTCTTCCTCCTTCTACCTTCATTATGATTTGTGTTGGTAGTTGACAATGCACTTATCAAGGGGGACATTGCGGATACATGGGTGTATGCCGGATCTTGAGTGATGAGTGATTGTCAACTGATTTGATGCGTATGTTCTTTGGCTTGTGTTGTGCAGGTGTCGAGCACGGATACAGTGATCGAAGGCAAGATGAAGGTCAAGTAGAGACGTGCCATGCCGATTGTAACACCCCAAGTGTTCGCCGTCAGTTAAGCAGTCAGTTGAGCACAGACCTGGTATATCAAGCGACGATGAAGAACTGAATTCAAGGTTAATTAGTGATGATAGAAGTGTCAGGATCAATCTCAGAGGCAGAACCTCAGTTTGAATTATTCGGGAAATAATTAATGGAGCCAGTTAATAATGATTGTTAAATTATAAATATTTAGGATTAATGCTAAACCTGGATTTTTCATGTGACCCACCTCAGTTCCTGTCTACAGTAACTGGTGAAAAAGTTTCGTGAAGTTTGTAATCAAAAAGTCACATGAAATGACGAGTCGCAGCTTTGCCTCTAGTAGCCGATTCACTGAAGAAAATCATTTGGGTCCAACCAAGTGTTGCAGTTATGCCCAATCAACTATATATGAACTCACGGTCAAAAGTTATGAAACTTCCGAGTTGAGGAGATGGCCAGAAAATGTTCCGACCGGCGAGAAACTCTGATTCGGATCCTACCGGGTGACTACTTTGACCGGCGTTGAACCGTATTTTCGGATGTTCGCATGTCAGAGCGTCTTAAACGAAAGTTGTAGTATAGATCGAGAGGAACAAATTTCATTTTATGGCCGAGACCTGGATCGGTGCCGAAAATGGTCAAAACGAGCTCGCAAGATGAGATACAACGCAGTTTCAGGTTCCACAAATCAGTTAAGTCTGTACTGCGAAATTGGAATTTCGGTCACCGTGAAGCTGCCGTCGATGATCGTTACCGAGCAAACCATTGAAAATTTTACTGAGTGCCTTTAACAAAAGTCGGAGTACTTGTCGAGATGACGACAACAAAATTTGTTTCATCGAAATCGGAGTCCGTTTGAGCAGTGTTCGCAAATTTGGAGTTTGACCGAAAGTTTTCGGAAACATGCCGTTTTTGGAAAGAAATTTCACAAAGCTGATGCTGTAGCCGACCGGTGCCTGTTCCG
Source organism: Coix lacryma-jobi var. lacryma-jobi (assembly GCA_009763385.1). Classification (NCBI taxonomy): domain Eukaryota; kingdom Viridiplantae; phylum Streptophyta; class Magnoliopsida; order Poales; family Poaceae; genus Coix; species Coix lacryma-jobi. Next base: position 74,270,934 of record CM019826.1, read on the forward strand.
AGGCCGGCCCCATGCAACACGCCCTCTGTCCCTCTGACGAAAAAAAGGGGCGAGGCTCTCCCCCTCCTCCTCGGTGTCTATTCTTGTTCCCGGCCTCCCTTTTCTTCTCCTCCATTGCAGCAGAACCAGCAGGAGCTTCTCTCCCCTCAGCCATGGCCAACCGGCGAGCCCCTCTCTCTGGTCGGCCCTGCTCCTCTCCCCATAGCGGTCTTCCTCTTCCTTTCCCCCTTGTTTTCGCTCATGTTTCCTTCCCTGCGAGCCTCTGTCTACGCGACATTTTTTTTGTCGCGACCCCCGGGGCCGCGACCTCCGCGACCATCGCCGTGGTCGAGCCAGCGGCAACGGCAGCGGCCAGCAGGAAGGCAGCAGGCACCCTGGTTTCCAGCAGCAGCAAGTCCGGCCACCGCTCCCTCCTTCCTTCCTCCCTCTGTTTTTCTGCCGGTCTCTGAAGCCGCCAGAAGTCGCGCCCTCCTGCGTTTGCCCTGGTGTCGCAGTTTCCTGGCCAGAAAGCAGCAGCAGCAAGCAGCAGGGCTCAGCAGCAGGGCAGCCAGCGTATCCAGCCCCTAGCCCCAAACCCTAGTGCCATCTCCCTCCCAGAGCCGGCCATGCCCGTCCTTCCCGTCGATCTCCCGACGATTTGCCGTGAAAACAAGGTGAAGGATGTTCTAGCGAAGCCGAAACTCTTTATAGGTGTTTTTGTGTTAAGTGGCATGACTCAATAAGTTTACTAATTGCTCCTTAAATGATTTATGCAGATCTAGGGGTCCCCAGTGCAAAAGCAGTTTTTATTTCATATTTTTAATTAATTAGCAAATCTGAGTAGAAGTTGTAAAATATGTGGTAAATTGTGTGTTTGTCCAAAAATTGAAAGTGAGGACTTTTTGGAATCCTTGTGAAAATCTCTGTCCAGTGAATGCACAAAGTGATGTGTGTTAGTGCAAAGTTTCTGCTGTGATGATTGATTTGTGTTAAATAGGTTTAAATAGGGAGAAAATCATATCTGTTGTTTTATTGCTTAGTTTGCTGTGAAATTTTTATGGTAGACTTGTCATGTGATGTGTGTGCTGTGATATAAATGTCAGAATATTTGGTGCATGTATAAATTAGTTATGAATTTATCTTGCTTTCAGCTTATTAAATGAATTAAAATGATTTGTGATAAATGTTGGCATGTAAAATTAGAAAAGGTGGTTCCACTTCCTTTATATTGTGTTGTTGTAGCTTAGATAATTTTATTATGGTCAGTTGTTATGCAAAGCATTGAGTTTTAGAATTATCATCTTTCTATAATTCATTTCGGGATGTTCTGGACAGTTTCTAGGGCTTAAATAGTTACCCCTTGTAAATGATATTTTCTATGAAACTTGTCTATAACAAAGTCGTAGATAACTTACATATCTAGCTTGTGTTAAAGTTTAATGATTTTTGGTCAATTGGATTATGAGTTATGGCTGTGCAAAGTTTAGTTCAGAAATAGGTGTTCTCTGAAATCTCTGGACCAGATTTGAGAAATGCATTAGTTTGACCATGTTAACTTGCGAATCATGTTGAGATGTTTAAAGTTGATTTGTAGGAAATTTCATAAGCTTTCCAAAATGTCTTGCTATGTGTCATTTAGAGTTGTGTAGGTCTAGTTGTGATTTAATTACTTAATTGTTGGGTGTATGCCCAGTTTTGCTGAATGGCTGCAGAGACAGTTTCCATTGTGGTAATTATTTCGTGTTGTAGATATTGTTTTCTGTAGATATGGTCTATACAAAAGTTATAGACAACTTCTTAATCTAGCTTGTCACCACATTGCATGGCCATAGGCTTAATAGTTTAAGAGATATGGCTGTTGTCAGATTGCTGTCAAGTTTTGCCTACATTATGTCAAGATCTGAATGTTTGGATTGTTTCACCTAGTTAACTTGTAATTCATGCTTAGGTGCATGTAAAAGAGTTGTAGTGCTTTTCATAAGCTTTCTAAATTGTCTTAGCTCATGTTCACTGATATCTATAACTTGAGTTATAGCTATTTTAGTGCAGGTGGGTAAATCTGTCCAAAGTCTGGACAGAGGTGCCTAATTATACTAGTTAGCCCTTGTTAACTTGTGAATAATCTTGAGATGATTATAGATGATTTGTAGACACTTAATAATCTTTCTAAAGAGTCTATGGGCAAGTTCCCAGGTATTATAGATCTTTAGTTATGGTTGTCCTAAGTTACTGTTGTTGATGTGTGGCTAGTTCTGTCCAAGTGTAGACAGAGCTGCACTAATCATGTTGTTTTACCTTGTTAATAATTGATTCACCTGGAGCTAACAATACTAAAGATTTATATAATCTTGTAAGATTTCTAGAATGTCTAATTGCATGGTCATGTGATGTTTATATTGTGAGTTATGCTTCCTTGAAGCTCTGTCTGTCCTGCTGTCCAACAGCTGGACAGAGCTGCATTGTTATCTGCTTTTGAGCTATATAACATTTGAATTTGCTCTTATGGTGAATAACAAAGTTGTAGCCAATCTTGTTAGCTTTCCAGAAAGTCTTAGTTTGCCCTATTTGGGTGTTGGTAGATCGAGTTATGTTTAAATGAGTGGACTACTGTCTTGCTGTCCAGATTTGGTATATAGACCTAAATTGCTTGCTTTAGTTTGATGTTGCTTATATGAAATAGTTGGTAATGCTTGTGTTGTGTGCCTTATGTTTGTTTCGTAAGTGTTTGACTTGCATTCATATGCTTGCATTGCGCATCTCATTTAGGTAACGGTAGATACATCATGAAGGACGTGATGTTGAGGCTCAACCCGAAGATGGTGATTGGGTGGCCATCCCGAAGAAGGTGTTTGGCGAACCCCATAAGTTCTTGGAGCAGTGATGATCCCGAAGTGGTGCCAACTAACACTAGCTTAAGTGTTGTGTCCCAGGCAAGCCCCGGAGCATTCTAAGTCTCATACCATTCTTTTATAAATGCAATCGAGTCAATATAATGATTGTTGCATTAAGTTATAGGAGTTGAATGATACCATTGATGCATTACTTACTAATCCTTGTCCACCAGCAAATATTATCTTGATATCCCTGCTAGGTCTAGGCTCGTTTATATGCTTAGCCCTGCTTAAACCGGTAAAAGTCGGGTGATTTCCTGTCTCCCGCATATAGGTTGATACTGATCATGACTAGCCTGGTGCTATCATGGAGATAACCATGTGATAATTAATTTGAGACCGGGCGGGATGTAGGAGCAGCAGGACATGGGTTCTGTGTGCTGGTAGTCTCCCGTCTATGTCGATTAGGACCCGACGAAGGCACACCTCAGTCATTTTGAACGCGTCAATCACTTAACGGAGTAGGTCTGAGTACCTCCCGTGAAGCCGAGTAAGGTTATTCGAGCCGGTGATGGAGATGTTGATGCCTAACACCCAGGGCCTCAGCTGTACCATGGGCAACTATTCTGAACAACCTGGCATGGTCCGAGGGCAGACAGGGCCTGATCGACCTGGCATGACCATGGGCAGCTATAGCTTGAGCGACCTGGCACTGAGATAACCCCCGGTGTAGAAGGGCCCATGGTCGTCCCGCGAATTGTGTTCTCGAATCTCCTGAGTGGCAGCCGACGGCTACCGAGCGCAGGTGTGATCGGGCGAGTGTGCGACATTTTATCACCAGCTGGGTAGGAATCGATTATAATCACCATCGCTCCTGGATAGTGAGTAACTTGACTGGGCATGTGTTACCGTAGTAACTTATGGAATTAAAGATGGTTATGAGTAACTTGACTGGGCATGTGTTACCGTAGTAACTTATGGAATTAAAGATGGTTATGGCACTTAATCTGAAAGGCTATTGGTGAAATAGCCACTCTTGCTTGATTAATTAGCCAAGTGATTGCTCTAGATCATGTGCAAATCTAGTTAATCAGGTTGATTACATAAAATTGACTGCTAATACTCTAATGATGATTAATTAATAATAAAATACTCTTATGCAAAAAGGTAAGTATGGCCAACCCCAGATACAGCCTTGCATACTCCTTGGTATCACTTTATTTCTGGTTTATGACGGGTAAGTCTAGCTGAGTACATTCGAGTACTCAGGGTTTATCCCACCTTGTTGCAGGTGAAGGTTAGGCCTACCGAAAGGTGATGGCCAGTGCCGGTGGGCTCGGCAGTTCCAAACTTCTTCTCTTATGCTGTTGTTGGAGGATGTCACTCAAGCTAGCAAAGTATTTCAACCTATGTTATGGTATCCATTTCAAAGCTATGTTGTTTCTTCTAAATTAAGTGGAACTCAACTTGTATCATTATTTGTGAACCCTATTGTAATATTATTTCCGCTGCAAAACTCCGTGGACATGATTTGTATTTGCTTGACCATGCGATCTTGGTTGAGATGTTGGAAAAGTTTTGAAATCCTTCGAGATTTCCGGACTACCGGGTTTATATGGGCTCAAGTGTGCCAATTCAGCTGCTCCGGCAGAGGTTTTCACACTTGTGCTCTTATAAATTGGTCGGTTCTATCACACTGATGGACTAGGAGCGGTGAAGGGCGGACGTGAGGCTTGGACTGAGGGACCGGTGGCCTGAGGATCAGCTGTGGTGGCTAACAGCCTGGGACAGCGACGAGCGGAGACTTGCGGGGCACAGTGTTGCTCGGGTCGAGGACCTGGGGACATGTGTCGGTGGATGGGTTGCACGGGTGGTGCATCCCCTCTACAGTGTCGGTTTGGTGGTTGAGCCACAGAAAAACCACCGGGTGGACGGTTTCCAGGTTTGGGCCACAAAACCTGGGTGCGGCCGGTTTCCGAGTTTGGGCCACAAAACTCGGGCTGAGGACGGACTCCAGGTTTGGGCCTCAAAACCTGGGCGCTGGCAGGTTTCTGAGTTTGGGCCACAAAACTCAGACGATGGGTGGCTGGTTTTTGGGTTTGGGCCTCAAAACCGGGAGTTGGTCGTGAAGGCTGGTTTCCCGCTTTGGGCCTCAAAACCAGAGGAGAGGTCCATGAAAAGGACGAGCAGAGCGGTCATGGCACGTGGCGGCAATCGATGAGGTTGCGTCAAGGCAACGCTACCAGTTGTGCGGGCGTGGCCGTCGGATCACCACCTACTACGAGTTGGTCCAGAATAACCTTAGGGTTTAGCTGGTTCGCTATTCTCCACTTAGGGTTTTCCTGCTCTCCCAATCCCCTACTGTAGCTACTGAGATCCGTAGAGAACCATACCTCTGTGTTCATGAGATTTTGAGGAAGTGAGACCGTAATCTCATTGTTGTAGCGTGTGGTAGCCACACAATTGCAAATTCGTGGTGTGATTCGCGTTTTGATTTTGTTCTTCGCGTTCTTCGTTTCTCCACTTTTTTCCCGTCATTTGATCTCCCTCTCTACTGCGTCTTTTTGAAATCCACTTCAATCAACATGTTCTTTATAGTGAGCATAACATTTCCACCGAAGGAATTCATCTCTACCCTCACGAACAAGTAGATCGGGTCGATTCAATTTTGGTGGCACTTTTTCGGTTCAAACTCCTTCCCCTTCGAGTTCCCGTTGATTGAGTTGATTTGAGCAGATGATTTCTTGGGGATAGTCTCCTAACTACCTCGTGATCATCTTCTCCAAGTTTGGGAACAAGGGATTTTGATTTGAATCGATTTTGGGAAGATTTGGGAGAAGGGCGACCGAAATCGCCCTCTCTGCAAGGTCGCGGACATTCCGCCACCAGACCGGCACACAGTCCGGGCGTCGGGGGCAAGCCAGACTAGTGGCGGTGTTCTTCGGCTGCTTTACTGATTTTTGACCGGCGGACAGTCCGCCGTAGGAACTTGCGGACATTCCGGGAGTCGAGCAGAAGGTTTCAGCAACCTTGCGGTTTTGTCCATTTGGCCGGCGGACAGTCCGCCACAGGCTCGCGGACAGTCCGCAGTTGAGCCGGACAGTCCGGGACCGTACTCGCGGACAATCCGGGAACTCGCAGACTTGTCTGTTTCAGTGCGTTTGGTCTCCTGGCTTTTCCGCTTGGTTTTCAGACTTCTCGTTTGGCTGTAGAGTTAACCAAGAAACCTCTCTTGGTATCTTTGCTACTTGTTAGCATAGGTATTTGGAGATTTCTCGACGTAGCTCTCTATCTACGTTCGGGAGTTGGTTTTTGGGGTCGAACTTGAGCCGGTGCTTTTGGTGTCTGATTCGCTCTTGCGTTGTGGTGCCTCGCTGTGATCCTAGGGATCATACACCCTCTTCCAGGGGTCGTGGGCATCATGTTTTGGTAAAAGCTTTCGGGGGTTGATTTTTGGGACAAAGGCCGAAGTTTCGAGAGAAATTTTTTAGGCTCCCATTCAGCCCCCCTCTGGTCGCCTTGCTTTTGCATTCTCGGTCCTTCAGAGTAGCAAGAGGTATGCAAACCTCACTAAACACTAGGCCTAAACCTAGAGCAAGCGCATGAGCTGTGGTCTAACTAGCCTAAGCACTTCGCAAAGCACCTACACTAATCACCTAGTATATCACTTGAGCACTTTGGTGGCTAGAGCAACTAAATATGCGTCTAAGCACTTGGTACACTTCCTTGAGCTCCAACCTACTTGTTTTGGCCGACCATGGGGGTATATATAGAGCCCCAACAAAATAGAGTCATTGGACACCAAAGATGGACTTTCCTGCGTAGCATCGGATGCGCATCCGATGTCACATAACGGCTAGTTCAGCTGACCTGGCACTGAGTCACATCGAACTCTGACATGCGTCCGATGTGTGACCATCTAACATGTCCGATGTCTTCAGAGCCTCTCTGGAACCTCTTTGCATAGGCATCGGACTCTAGGACTGTAGCGTCCGATGCGTCCCTGTAGCGTCTGATGTAATGTTGTGCAAGATGCACAGTGTTACCATCGCATCCGATGTGGCACCATCGACGCGTCCGATGCTTCTGCTGGCGCCAACTCGAGCTAGGGTTTACCATCGATGCGTCCGATGCTTTTAAGCCAGCGTCCAATGTAGCGTCCGATGTCCCTATTTCTTCGTTTCTTTGTGATTTCTTGCACCGTCTTGGTTCTATTCTTATGCCTTGGACTTTGCTTGATCTTGAGAGTCTTCTACTTGCGGATACATGGGTGTATGCCAGATCTTGAGATGATGAGTGATTGTCAACTGGGATGATGCGCATGTTCTTTGGCTTGTGTTGTGCTGGTGTTGAGCACGGATATGGTGATCAAAGGCAAGGTGAAGGTCAAGTAGAGACGTGTCGTGCTGATGGACCCGGAGCGGTGAAGGGCGGACGTGAGGCTTGGACCAACGAACCGGTGGCCTGAGGATCGACCGTGGTGGCTGACAACCTGGGACAGCGACAAGTGAAGACTTGCGGGTGGATGGGGTGCACGGCGGTGCATCCCTCTACGACGTCGGTTTGGTGATTGAGCCACAGAAAAACCACCGGTGGACGGTTTCCAGGTTTGGGCCACAAGAACTGGGTGCTGTGGGTTTTCTGAGTTTGGGCTACAAAACTCGGGCTAAAGACGGTTTCCAGGTTTGGGCCTCCAAACCTGGGCGCTGGCGGGTTTCTGAGTTTGGGCCACAAAACTCAGGCGATGGACGTCCGGTTTCCTGGTTTCGGCCTCAAAACCAGGGGAGGACTTGAAGGCAGGTTTCCCGGTTTTGGCCTCAAAACCGAGGGGAGGTCCGTGAAAAGGACGAGCAGAGCGGTGGTGGCACGTGGCGGCAATCAGTGTGGTCGCGTCGAGGCGAAGCTACCAGTTGTGCGGGCGTGGCCGTCAGATCACCATCAACTTCGAGTTGGTCAGGAATACCCTTAGGGTTAGCCTGCTCGCTCATTAGTAGTAAGAGTAGAAGGGGAATAATTGTATTAGGCTATATAAGGAGAGGCCACCCCTCCCTCCAGACAATCTCAGTCGTTTGCTACTTTCACTTAGTGTTTCCTGCTTCCCATTCCCTGCTGTAGCTACTGAGATCCACAGATACGGTGAACAATACCTCTGTGTATTTGGATTTTGTGGAAACGGGACCGGATTCCCGTTGTCTCCTCATGGGGACGAATTTCGGCTGGCTATTCGTGGTCTTGATTTGCGTTTTGAACTTGTTCTTCGCGTTCTTCGTTTCTCAATGATTTTCCTGTCACTCGATCTCCCTTCTCGCTGCGTCTTTTTTGAATCCACTTGAATCATCTTGTTCTTTGATGTAAGGAGATCATTTCCACCGAAGGAATTCATCTAACTCCTCACGAACAAGTAGATCGGGTCGATTTAAGTTTCGTGGCGCTTTTTTCGGTTCATACACCTTCCCTTTCGTTTTCCCGTTGATTAAATTCATTTGAGCGGATGATTTCTTGGGGATAGTCTTCCAACTACCTCGTGATCATCTTCTCCAAGTTTGGGACCAAGGGATTTTGATTTGGATTGGATTTGGGAAGATTTGGGTGAAGGGCGACCAAAATCGCCCTCACTGGGTGGTCGCGGACAGTCCGCCACGCACCAAGCGGACAGTCCACGCATCGGGGGCGAGTCAGGTCAGTGCTGCAAGTCTCAGTGAACAATGCTGAATTTTGACTGGCAGACAGTCCGCCGTTGTGATCCGCGGACAGTCCGGGATCACACAGGGAGTGTTCAGCAGCTGTGCTGTTTTGGGGTTTTTGCCGGCGGACAGTCTGCCATCCCTTCGCGGACAGTCCGCAGTAAGGGCGGATAGTCCGGGACCGTACTCACGGACAGTTCGGGAACTCGCTGTGTGCTGAATTTTAGTGTGTTTGCTCTCCTGACTTTTCCGCTTGGTTTTCGGACTTCTCGTTTGGCCCCTTAGTTAACTAAGAAACCTCTCTAGGTATCTTTGCTACTTGTTAGCATAGGTATTTGGAGATTTCTCGACGTAGCCTTCCATCTACGTTCGAGGGTCGGTTTTTGGGGTTGAACTTGAGCCGAAGCTTTTGGTGTTTGGTTCGCTCTTGTTTGGTGGTGCCTCGTTGTGATCCTATGGATCATGCACCCTCTTCCAAGGGTCGTGGGCATCACGATTTGGTCGAAGCTTCTGGGGGTTGATTTTGGGACAAAGGCCAAAGTTTTGAGAGAAATTTTTTAGGCTCCCATTCACCTCCCTCTGGTCGCTTTCTGCTAGAGCTCTCGGTCCTTCACTACTAAGCTTCAAATGTCTTGCTTGAGGTGTTGATCACGTTTCCTTAGTCCAAGTCACCTTTTGCACCCTATTGGACTACAAAACAAACACTCGCAAACACATTAATCCAATATGGTTGTCTTGATCATCAAACACCAAAATCCAAAGTCAAATGGGCTGAGGTCCATTTTCCTTACATGCTTGTTAGTTCTTATCCGATTGTGTGAGAGAGCGGTTCTAGTGCGGTGCATGAGAGATTGCAAGAGTTGGTACTAGGTGTTCGAGTTGCAAGCCGGTAGTGCTTATTACTCTTGGAGGTTGCCACCTCCTAGATGGCTTGGTGATTGTCTCCATCGTGAAGCTCGAAAGAAGATTGTGCGTGGCTCCGGAGAAGGCTTTGTGAGGGGCATTGTGCTCGCCCCGCGGGGATCGCGAAGAGCAACTCTAGTGGAGAGAGGCGCGAAGAGCGCCAAGTGGTCCGACCGGATCGAAAGCTAGAGCTCTTGGTGAGCACTCCATCGTGGAGAGCGTGACTTAGGGTCACCACTAGCAAGAGGATCGGCGGCAACCTTGGGCTTGCCTCAACGGGGACTAGCTTGGTGGCAACCTAGTGAACCTCGGGATAAAATCTTGTGTCACCATCTCTTGTTGCTCTTGTTTCCTTGCATATTATGCTTGTACTTGTGTTCTTCGTGTTCTTCCTCCCTCCTTCACTCTTTCTTAGGTTAGGAAGACTCGATCTACCTTTTGGCAAGGAACCAAGACTTGGGAAAGCTAGAATCTTCATCTACAACACATAGGGAAGTGGGGTAATTGCTAGATCTGAAATCGCATCTCATCCACTTCGATTTCGTAGCTTTCTGCAGGTGGTCGGTAGTACCTTTTGAATGAATCGGTAGTACCGGTGTACAACAACCGGTAGTACCGACCCAAACACCCGGTAGTACCGACTGTGTTGTTCTTTACACTAGCTTGTATTTCAATACTCACTCTTGTGCTAGTGTTTAGTTGCTTAGTTTGTGTAGCTAAGTTGAGCTCTCTAATTTGGCTTGTGTAGCCTTGTTATTGAGCATTGCTAGTGAGCTTAGGCTTTGTGGCTTTGCATCACTAGATTATTAGGAGCTCCCCGGTTTGATTAGAGTACTAGTTGCATAGGTTTGTGTGGCCTTGCTTCTAGAATTGGTTAGGTGAGCTCTAGCTAGCCCGACACCTTATTTGCATTGTTTAGGGTCTTTTGTAAGGTGTCATAGAGTATAAGTAGAGGGGTGTAGTCTTGGCTAGACCGATAGTTTTAATTCCGCATTTGTTTCTGTTAGCCGGTATGTTTAATTTTAAAAAGGACTATTCACCCACCCCCTCTAGTCCGCCATCTCGACCCTTTCACTCTTCTTAAGGATTAGCTTGTTCTTGACTTGGTTGCGTCGAGTCGTTGCCCATGACTTTGGGGATCAAGTCTTTCGCTCTTGAGATCGAGTTGTCAGCTCTTTTGAAGAGTTTTCGCTCTGATCCTTTTCTTTGTGATCCAGTTTTGCTCTTTTCTGAGTTGTTGCTTCGAACCTTTGCTTGGTTGCGTTGAGCCATTGCCCATGTCTTTGGGGACCAAGCTTTGCTCATGATTTGCCCTTCTTTGGTTTTTGATCTGGCTTTTGCGGCATCTGAACTTTCTCTCTTCTTCTTCTTTTGATCTTTGTTTTTGATTTAGCTCTAATTCGGTGTGTTGACAATGCACTCATCAAGGGGAGATTGCGAACATAAGGTTGGTATGTGCCCTTGTGGTTCCACCCTAAGTGATGAGCGATTGGTCAACAGGCTCACCAGGAGGGGTGAGCGAAGACATGTGTCTCTTGGTTATGTTGTGCAGGTGTGGAGCTTGGAGGCAGTGGTCGATGGCGAGGTGAAGGTCAAGTAGAGGTGTGCCATGCCGACGGACCGGGAGCGATGAACGGTGGACACGAGGCTTGGACTGACGAACCGGAGGGCCGGAGGACAAACTGCGATAGCTGGCACTTGGCTTCGGCAAGCGAGAGCACATGGGGATGTGCGATGCATCAGTCGAGTCGAGAGGAAGACGATGACATCATGGCACTTGGTGGGAGGTCGGACACGGGCTTGCATGGGAGATGCAAGTGCCGTCGGCCAAGCCAGGAAGGAAGGCGAAGGCGTTGTGCTCAGTGTGGAGGCTGGACATGCATCGACATCGATGTCGGTGGCCGGGGTGTGTGAAACACACTCCGTCTACGACGCGGATTTGGTAGTAGAGCCATGAAAAACTACCCGCTATGGTTTCCGAGTTTGGGCCTCAAAACTCGGGGTTGTCTGTTTCCGTGTTTGGGCCTCAAGACTTGAGGTGGACAGTTTCCAGGTTTGGCCCTCAAAACATGGGTGCGACAGTTTGCCGGGTTGGGCCTCAAAACCGGGCGGAGGTTCCTATGCGGAACGGTCGACGCGTGGCGGCACCGAGAGGCTTGCGTTGCGGCAAAGCTATCGGTGAAAAGGTGGCGGTCGACAGGACGACACGTGGCGGCATCCTGGAGCTTGCGTCGAGGCGAAGCGAAGGATGGCAGGGCGTGTGGCCGTCGGATGAAGCCTTAACAGAGTTGGACTAGAATACCCCTTGGGTTAGCTAGTTTGCTCTTGTATCTAGGGGTAGAAGGGGACTATTGTATTAGGACTATAAATAAGAGAGGCAGCCCCTCCTCTCTTTATCGCAGTAGCATCCAAGCACTTAGGCATTTCATTAGAACACTCTATTTTCTCGTTAGGGTTTCTTTTTCTAGCTGCTTGCGATCCGCAGAGACGAGAATTCCTCTGTGTGTTTGGTGATTCTCAGGAAAAGGGACCCTAATCCCTTTGTCTCCTCGTGGGGATGTGTTCTCGCAGAAATCGAGATTGAATTTGTGTTCTTGACTTGTGTTCTTCATGTTTCTCTCTTTGCCTCCTCAGTGATTTGCATCGTTCTTCCAATCCGAGGGATGGTTTTCGATTTCGTTTGAATCATCTTGTGCTAGGATGTGAGTGTCATCTTTCCACCGAGGGATTTACTCTCTAACCTCACAAGCACATAAATCGGGTTGTTTTCATGTTCGTTCTTGGTTTTCCCCCTTTTCTAGTGATCTTTGGATTTCTCATGGTTGAGTTGGTTTGGAGTGATGATTTCCTAGGATTAGCTCCCCAACAGGTAGAAGATCACTTGTGAGAAGTTTGGTTGCCGCCCCATTCGATTTGGTTTAGAGAGAATCGATTTTAGTTTTGACATGAGCTATTTTTTAGCTTTCTGGGAATTCCCGGATAGTCCACCGTCACGGTCGCGGACAGTTCGGGGGTCAGGGTTGAGAAAGTCCAGTTCTGGTCAACTCTTTGTTGTTCACTGTCAGTTGAACCGCGGACTGTCCGACGTGCAAACCACGGACAGTCTGGGACCTGTCCAGCAGGTTTGCAGAACAGTTATGTTCTGGGATTTTTGCATGCGGACAGTCCAGAGCAGACCCCGGACAGTCCGGTACCCAATCCCGTATACTCCGAGCCCCGGTCCCGGACAATCCAAGATCCTGCTGTGTGAGCAGTTTTGCCTCGCTTGTTTGGTGCTTGTTCGTTGGCTTTCTTTGGTAGTTCCGCTGTACCTCTAGTACATCTCCTAAGGTATCCACCTACTTGCTGGGTCGTGAACTAGCCGCTCGCTCGTGTCTTTGCTTTTGGGTGACTTCTAGGACAGAGGCCAGAGATTTCTCGATAAAATTTTGAGGCTCCCATTCACCACCCCCCCTCTGGTCGCCAATTCGGTCCTTCACCGAGATTCATGGAGACAGAAGTAAAGGGATATTAGGACTATCACAAAATACATACATAGAAAGGTTCTAAAGAAATTTAGGATGAACAAATGTAGTCCCTCACCTGCTCCTATTGTCAAGGGCTATAAATATGGGGATTTTCAATGCCCCAGGAACCCGTATGAGATCGATCAAATAAAAGTGGTTTCATATGCTTTAGCTGTCGAAAGTTTACGGTATGCTCATGTGTGTACACACCCTGACTTAGCTTTGTTACCAGGTTATTTTGCAGATTTCAGAGCAATCCAAGACTAGAACTCCGAAAATTAGTAAAGAAAGTCTTGTGTTATTTGCAAGGCACGAAAGTCCTCATGCTATTGTATAGAAGATTAGATTCCTTGGACATAGTAGGGTACTTAGATTCTGATTATGCAAGACATGACAGAAAGTCCATGTTAGGGTATATTTTTACTCTCGCAGGAGGAGCTATATCGTGGAAAAGCTCCAAACAAACTATCACTACATCGTCCACAATGTATGTCGAGTTTGCAGCATGTTTTGAGGTCTTGGGGTAGGTAAACTAGCTAAAGAAGTTCATACCCGGTTTGAAGGTGGTTGACGACATCTATAGACCACTTAAGTTACTGTGATAATTATCCAGCAGTACAATATGCACACAACAATAAGTCAAGTAGTGCTACCAAACACATTGACATAAAGTATTATATTGTGAAGATAAAGTCTGTGATCATATAATTAGTATTGAGCACATAAGTACAGAGAAGATGCTCGTTGATCCACTTACAAAAGGCTTACCACCCAACATGTTTAGAGAACATGTAGCTGGTATGGGTTTAAGGGAAAGTCTATAATTCTTGGACCATAAAGGACCCAAAGTTAGAGAGTTTGTTTCAGAAAAGAGATGTGTACTATTGTTGTTAAATCTATCGCCAATGGACCGTGACGATGAATCATGCTCTATGCACCAATCAGTGATGGAATGAAGAAAACAAAAGGTATGAGTTTTGATATGAGAAGAGATCATGTGAGAGAATGTTAGAATGATCTCCACCAGGAGAGCCCACGCGCCCTGATCGAGGGCACACAACCAAACACGTGGCTGGTGGGCCCCATCACACAGCGCATATAAATAGAGGGTGAGCACTAGGGCTTGGTTTAGAAGGTTCACCGTTGCCACTATTCCCATCTACACAAACCCTAATCCGATTGAGAAGGACGCGCTGTGTGGGAAGCACCACCGATGTTCGCCGCCGTCACCAACTCTACCGACTGATGTTGTCCGTATGCAAATCCACACCACCGAACTAGAGATGGTTGGATCCTCCTCCAACCCTGACGATCTGTGATTTCCCATTCTCCACCTCCCTCTCCGGTACACGTTCTAAGAGGGTGTTTGAAACTGCTCTGCTCCCATTTTTGTTGCTTCGCTCTTGCTCCACAGTCCCAAACACGTCGAGCTCTAAGAACTCTGCTCCATAAAAAAGGTAAAGCTGGAGGTCATTTCTATATTTTTTCTGGAGCACCTCAAGGGTACTCCAGTTTTTGGAGTTTTATACTCCCACGTGAAGTTGTGACATAATTACTCAAATTGTCATTGGTTAACGTCACTCGATTTATCCATCCGTCAAATCCTTGTACGTTTTCATCTCGTGCGTTTGTGCCTGCGTGCCTGGCACCTCCCACTGGCTTCTGGATCCAGTGCAACTTCAGTCCATGGTGGCCATAAAGGATCCTGAGCGAGTATACTCATCAGGTGACCAGCCAAATGCACAAACCGTGGTGGATATTATTTGAATAATTTTTGTTGTTTGATCTGTATCTAGTGCTCATGCTAATCGAGTGTAAAATGAATAAAAAATGCTCAATTTTTGTTTTTGTTGCAATCGAGTGTTTTGCATGCCATCCATGCTCGGGTGTCACGTGGCTCTAAAACAACCGAGCGTAGACTTGATGGACCCACCAGACAATTATTTATATTTGCATTATAGCTCCAATTAATGTTCTATTATTTATTTTCTATTCTTTTTTAAATATCAAGTGTAATTTCAATTAGGGGTATAATGGAATATTTGTATAAAAATAACTCATTTCTAGAGTTGGAGTAAAACTGCGTGTCAAGATCATCTGCTCCACAAACTCCATGGTGGAACTGCTCCATGGTGGAGTTCGTGAAATAGAGTAGCAAAATACGAGTGGAGCAGTCCCAAATACTTAGTAATATAGTACCCACTCACTACTACAGAATAAGCCTTTGG
This sequence comes from Coix lacryma-jobi var. lacryma-jobi, assembly GCA_009763385.1. Classification (NCBI taxonomy): domain Eukaryota; kingdom Viridiplantae; phylum Streptophyta; class Magnoliopsida; order Poales; family Poaceae; genus Coix; species Coix lacryma-jobi. The sequence continues at coordinate 74,286,065 of CM019826.1, forward strand.
ACGATTTATCAATTGAGCTTTAGTCTCGGCCAAAAATTGTGTCCGGGGCTAAAGACCTTTAGTCCCGGTTGGTAATACCAACGGAGACTGAAGGTGAATCTTTAGCCCTGCTTGGTGTTACCAACCCGGACTGGTGTTACCAACCGGGACTAAATGTCCTTTTAGCTCCGGTTGGTGTTACCAACCGGGGCTAAAGGTCCTTCCCGAGTGGATGCAAAAGGAAAACGTCCAGAACTACATCGCGCGGGTTGTGTATAGCTCAGTTGGTAAGCGAGTCTGAGGCGAGAGGTGCTGAGTTCGAATCTCACAGATACACATTTATTTTTTCTCGTGGAAACCTTTAATCCCGGTTGGGAGATTGGTAGCCCCGGTTGGGAAAACCGGAGCTAAAGGTCCTTCCCAAACGGGGCTAAACGCCGTTTTTCCAGTAGTGACTAGATCCAGCTCCGAGGTGTTTCTGAGATTTAACACGTCGCGGACGGCGGCGCGTACTGGTCCTACACCTACACAGCCTGGCCCCGGCCGGTACGCCACAGCCACACTCCATGTCAGCCCGCTGCCGACGACGCTGCAGCTCCGTGAAATGCTAATCTCATAGAGTTACCGCTGCTTCGAACTTCAGTTACACGGGTGTCATTCCGTCGGTCTGTTAGTATTTTGATGGTTGGGAACCCTGACATTTGGGTCCGCAGTATAAAATGACCTGAGTGCCCTTCTCTTAGACTGAAGAGGAGCAGACAGACCGCTGCCTCACGGCCGTCAAGGACGCCATGCAAAGACGACGACACGCAGCCCGAGCATAGTTACAGGAGCCTGGAGCGTGAACGTTGAAGCAAAGCAAGCGAAGACAGCAGCTTCCCATCCGTTTCCGTTGGCAACCGCACACATGCATGACAGGGCCGAGCTAGCACACCACCAGCTACCCAAGAATAAGAAGGCCGGCAAAGCAAGGCAGGAGGCAAGCGCGTACTCTATCTCCCAGTCATGGGACACCTTCTTGACGGCTACGGCCACGAGTGCAGAACGGCCCTTTAGCCCGGGGCCATTTTGGCATTTAGTGCCGGATATGTAGTCGGGGCTAAGAAATCGCGACTAAAGGCCTAACCTTTAGTCCCGGTTCCCTGGCCCGGGGCTAGTAATACCAACCGGGACTAAAGAGGCCTCGAGGGCTGGTCTCTTTTCTCTTTTTTTTTCTTTTTTTTTCTTTTCTTTTCAATTGGTTATTGTTTTCGCTTTTACAATTACATTAGGTTTTTTCAAATAGGTATTCTTCGCTGCTAATATATTATAGTAGGGTTTCATATGTATTCTTCGCTGCTAATGTATGTATATGCGTACCTATAATAAAGATATATATACACATAAAATTTCCAATTACACAAATAAAATAGGAAAATATATATATATATTATAGAGCTATGTATACATATGTACATAAAATATACAACATTATCCATGCATCCTTGATATTTACAACACAAATATTGTTCCTAACTTAGACGTGATACAAGTGTTCGTCTTGGTTTGACTTCATTGGATCGTCTTTGTTAAACCAGTATTTGGTGCCAGGCTTGAGGACATGGTCATTAAGTAAGCCAGCGATGGTCTCTTGAATTGCTTTGAGGCGGACCTTATCCATCACCTGGTTTTTCAACCATGGCTCCTTGAATTTGGATTAAAATAAAAATAAAGTATTAACATACATAATATTTATGTAATAGCAACAAATAAATGAAATGGATTTATTTACATGTTACGTACTTGCTGACTCTGTATAGGAGTTCTTTTTTCATACACCGTCAAGACTCGCAAACATAGTACGCACATAAATTGTTTTCCGGTCACTACCGTAGAACCCACTGTACAAGATATAAAAAGATTACTCTCGGCTGAGCGCGCGTGTGCCGAGTGATGCTAATTAAGGTAAAGATGTGGGGAGGTAGTACAACTTACATTTAGTCATAGAGGATCAGGAAGTTGCGCTTTCAGATCCGAACGGTGTTTCTCAACAAACCAAGCCCAAACCCTGCACAATATAATTGGATCGTTAATTAACTATTGCAGAGTTAAAGAGCAGGAATCAATATTTAAAGATCAAATTTACCCTCGGATAATGTCTATCATATCTTGGTAATCATCATGTGGTTTTCTGTGCTTTTCTCAGAAATCTTCATGTGGTTTTCTGTGCTTTTCTCAGAGAGTCATAGATTAGCAAACGACTCTCGTGGAGATCGAACACAATTAGTATCCAGTGAAACCTGTATTTATTTATAGAGTCAACATATATATCTTTATGTTAACCTATAATAAAATATGCATATGATAACAACACTCACCCAAAGTTATAGGGGAATAGTATATATCTTTTGTTCCTTTGGTTTATGAAGAACCTCCGAAAATTCGTCTCTGTTTGAGTTTTCCATGCATCGGGAGAAGTACTTGGGTCCTTGAATACGATATATGGATCGATGAAACCAATCTTCTTCTCATTTTTACGCTTGAGTTCTCTCATCATATTTTTTGCATATGTTTAGAAACGCTTGCTAGTGTAAGGATAATTACTTATACATATACATAAGCTAAAGTGAGATTATTAAAAGAAACAATCACTTATAGGCAAAAGCAGCTGAGGAGAGATTTGTCGAGAGCGTCCATGTGGCAGAGCTGATGTAACTCATTAAACTGAACATATATTATGTCATCACCACGAAAGTAATCATGGTCTCTAATTCTGACGCAAATATAGTCATCAGCTTTTCTGTGACACGTCGTGAGGTACCACTGATTTAGCAAGTGCATTTGCGTACCAAGATCCCTCAAGGCCGCAGGGTTGTATAGACTTTGACCATATACATATGCCCTCTGCCATTTATCAACTTTTGGAGCACTTTTGATGCCTGCTTCTTCGAGTATGTTTTCCATATTTAAACCAATTTTCTCGAAAAATTTGAGCAACTGCTCAGGATCAACGTCTCCATATGTTCGTTGTATGATGTCCATGTTTGTACTGTATTCATTTCTAACAACTAGAGGGGGCACTGATTGTTGCGTTTGTTCCCTGAGCTGTGTGACACCCTTTCCTGCTCTTTTCTTAGTCTTCTTCGCCTCCTCAATTGATTTGCTGATCGTGCGATCATAGTCTGATTTTGACGAAGCCTTATGGGCAGCACGTACCTTTTTCTGGTGAGCGTCCACAGTTTTCCTTAGTTTTTCAGGATGTACGAAAAGGTACGGCTTCTCCGGGTTTTGCTTTGCTCGACTTCTAGCAATGGCGGTGTCGAAGAACATGTTTAAGTCTTTTTGCACTACAGCTTCAGTCTCCTCGTCGGTCTTGTAATAGGGAAGTTTTGTCATCTTGGGAATGATAGCTGGTTTTCTCATAGAGGCTGTCTTCTTTGGAGGTGGTGGGGTTGACGTCTTTGTTTGTGTGACATGCCTCTTCTTTGTTGCTGGTGGCGGTGTTGGAGCCCGTCGTGGAGATGGGGCAGGTGGCGGTGTTGGAGCCCGCTGTGGAGGAGATGGTGGGGCCTGTGGCTATTGACGGTACATAACTCCTATTTTAAAACGTCAACTAACCTCATAAATGACCCGCAATGATCCAAAGAGTGTAGCTATAGGGTTTGATCCTAACGAGTTCCACGAGTTGTGTAGTTCTCACTTGTTTTGCTGGATATTCAATATTTCATCATAAGAAAGTATCTCAAGTGGAGAATCAGAGCACACCAGTGTGACAAGCTCATCGAGACGATCGCAACGGACATACCACTTGCCATATTTGGAGCCCCGGAGCGAGAGTCCTTGATGAATACGACTTGGAAGACTCTGGAATCCTCTAGAAGCATTATCCATGCAAAGATCAGGGGTGTAACAGACAAGATTCCAACAACTACAGAATATCAGAATTATGCAGGGACCAGACAGGAAGAAGACGACAAGGAATCCATCCACGCCACGACTCGTTGCGCAGACCAACCGAACAAGGGCTCTAGGAGAATAAGGAAGGTACCAGGAGACTTCCTATCGAAGGACGAAGTAGGCGGCAACAGGGGGAGGCCGACCGGCCTAGGCCCACTTGGCATCCACCTGATGTGAACATGGGTGCCCGATCTTCCAAAAGGTTCTGGTAACTCTCGATTTGGTGGAAACGAGACACAAGTCGATCCGGCTTCCGAACAACACGATCCGAAACCCCGCAATCGCCGCACCACGTCTCCTCTGGTTATCAACCGGCTTTGTACGGTAGACCTCGCCAAGAAGACTAATGTCCTTGCCTGCGAATCGAAGAACACGAGCAAGAACAAGGAAGAATGCAACCAAATTGCAGATGTATGATTAATCTCACGAGTTCGGGTCTCACAAACCGATGAAACAACGAAACTGTTATGAACAGAATAATCTAAGCAAAACCCAAAACCCTAACGAAGGTGACGGCTACTGTTTATAGCCCCTAAGGGTCGTCACCCCCCTGGACGCGCCCCTCTAATGGGCTCACGGACGATACATGGCCCAACGGACCAAAAACGGCGAGGCAGCATCGGGACAGATTCTGTGTGCTGGATTGTTTCGACGATTCCCATTGACACATGATGAATTTTGATAGGAGACCAAATCCATTGGTTAGATTATCGAAATAGCTTTCCAACGATATCTAGTTCGTCCGAAACGGAGTCCGTACGCAACCTGGGTGACCAGTTTAGTGCTGACTGCTCCTGGACTCCGAAACTGACTCGAAGTCAACTTGGTTTTGGTCTCCAACTTGCATCAGGCGCCCTTGCTGGTCCTCCATGCCTCCAAGCCATCCTCTATGCATCTTTGGGTCCTCTCCATGGTTCCTAATCAACACATAATCATTAGGTAGCAATCTATTCTCAAAAACGTTTAAAGTGTTACATAGGAACAAATTCACCTCTAAATTTAGTTGACACGCGCGAGCTCGTGTCATTGGACCATGATAACTCAGTGGAGGATCGTTGTGTGTATCCGAAGGAGTGATGTCCTCATCATCCTCCCCCTCTTGAATTGGAGTCGTCCTCGACTCAAGCTCAGCATCTTCTCCCAAGTAAGGCTTCAAATCTGCAATGTTAAAGGTAGGACTAACCCCGAAATCCGGTGGCAACTCAAGTTTGTATGCATTATCATTTATTTTCTCAATTATCTTATAAGGACCAGCAGCTCTTGGCATTAATTTAGATTTATGCAGATCTGGAAATCTATCTTTTCTCAAATGTAACCACACTAAATCTCCTGGTTCAAGTTTAACTTCTTTCCTACCTTCACTACCAGCAATTCTATACTTTTCATTCATCCTTTCGATATTTGTTTTAGTTGTTTCATGCAACCTACGAATAAAATCAGCACGTGCACTAGCATCACCATGTGTTCTTTTGGTGGTAGGTAAAGGCAAAAGATCAATAGGAGCGTGGGGGTTAAAACCATACACTACCTGAAAAGGGCTTACCTTGGTGGTAGAATGTGTGGCCCGATTATAAGCAAACTCCACATGAGGCAAACATTCTTCCCACATATTCAAGTTTTTCTTCAAAATAGCTCTCAACATGGTACCCAAAGTGCGGTTCACTACCTCCGTTTGACCATCAGTTTGTGGGTGACAAGTAGTAGAAAACAATAATCTTGTACCCAACTTATTCCATAGAGTGTGCCAAAAGTGACTCAAAAATTTAGCGTCGCGATCTGAAACAATAGTAGAAGGCATACCATGCAAGCGAACAATCTCTTTGAAAAAGAGGTCAGCAATATATATGGCATCATCACTTTTATGACAAGGTATAAAATGTGCCATCTTCGAAAAACGATCAACAACCACAAAAATGCTATCCCTCCCCCTCTTAGTCCTAGGCAATCCCAAAACAAAGTCCATCAAAATATCTGCCCAAGGAATAGAAGAAACAGGAAGAGGCATATACAAAGCATGTGGATTCAAGCGTGACTTAGCCCTTTGACAAGTGCTACAACGTGCCACGAACCGCTCAACATCTCTCCTCATCTTTGGCCAAAAGAAGTGTGTGGCCAACATATCCAACGTCTTCTTAGCACCAAAATGCCCCATCAATCCTCCTCCATGTGCTTCCTGCAACAACAAACGACGAACGGAACCCACTGGAATGCATAGACAGTTAGCTCTAAACACAAATCCATCATTAATCACAAACTTGTTCCACGTGCGTCCCTCTTTACAATTCAGCAACACATCTTTAAAATCAGGGTCAAACTCATATTGTTCTTTTATTGTTTCAAGTCCAAAAATTCTATAATCATGTTGGGACATCAAAGTATATCGTCTAGACAAAGCATCAGCAGTTACATTATCCTTCCCTTTCTTGTGTTTGATAATATAAGGAAAAGATTCAATAAACTCAACCCACTTAGCATGTCTACGATTCAAATTATTTTGTGAACGAAGATACTTAAGCGATTCATGATCTGAATGTATAACAAATTCTTTAGGCCACAAATAATGATGCCACGTCTCTAAAGAACGTACAAGAGCATACAATTCCTTATCATACGTAGAGTAATTGCAAACAGGGCCATGTAATTTTTCGCTAAAGTATGCAACGGGCTTACCTTCTTGCATCAAAACACCACCAATGCCAACTCCACTAGCATCACATTCTAGCTCAAAAGTCTTCCCAAAGTTTGGAAGTTGCAGCAATGGCGCGTGTGTAAGCTTGTCCTTTAAAGTATCAAAAGACTCCTCTTGTGCCTTACCCCAATGGAACATCACTCCTTTCTTTGTCAACTCGTGTAAGGGGGCAGCAATGGCGCTAAAATCCTTCACAAATCGACGATAAAATCCTGCAAGACTAAGAAAACTTCTAACCTGTGTGATGGTTTGGGGCACCGGCCAGCTCTTTATGGCTTCAATTTTCATCTCATCCACCTCGATTCCCTGTGGAGTAACAACATAGCCAAGAAAAGAGACTCGATCTGTGCAAAAGATGCACTTCTCAAGGTTACCAAATAAACGTGCATCACGTAAAGCATTAAAAATAGCACGTAAGTGATCCATATGTTTCTCCAAAGACTTGCTATATATCAGTATATCATCAAAGTAAACCACCACAAATCGCCCAATAAAAGCTCTTAAAACTTCATTCATCAGTCTCATGAAAGTACTAGGTGCATTAGTTAAACCAAAAGGCATTACTAACCACTCATATAATCCGAATTTAGTTTTGAAAGTTGTTTTCCATTCATCTCCAAGTTTCATTCTAATTTGGTGGTAGCCACTACGCAAGTCAACCTTTGTGAAAATTACAGAGCCACACAACTCATCAAGCATGTCATCAAGCCTAGGAATAGGATGACGGTATCGAATAGTAATATTATTAATGGCTCTACAATCAACACACATACGCCATGAACCATCTTTCTTAGGAACCAAAATCACATGAACAACACAAGGACTAAGGCTTTCTCGTACATACCTGCGGTCCAAAAGGTCTTGGACTTGTCGCTGAATTTCCTTAGTCTCCTCGGGGTTGGTTCGATAAGCAGCTCGGTTTGGCAATGTAGCTCCCGGAATCAAATCAATTTGATGCTCTATTCCTCTCATAGGTGGCAGCCCCGGGGGTATCTCAGCTGGAAAAACATCCTTATACTCCTGCAAAAGGTTAGTGGCAGCAGGAGGTATCGAGCTAACAACATCATCAAGTGAATACAAAACTTGTTTGCAAACCAAAGTATAACAAATATCATCATTAGAAATTTCAGCAAGGTCACTTTTTATTGCAAGCATTACACCACCCTTCAATTTTATGCCCTCTTCCTTAGAACTAGGTGTAGACTTATCCTTTTTAGGTGGGTAAAGAGAATTAGCAACTTGCTGATTTTCAGATTTAGTATCATGCAAATTAGCAATTCGTTCTTTATCAGCTTGTACAATTTCAGCAGGGGTCATAGGAACCAATGTATTTTTCTTTCCTTTATGCATAAAAGTGTATTTATTACTTCTACCATGGTGTATATCATCATTATCAAATTCCCATGAACGACCCAATAAAAGAGAACAAGCTTCCATAGGCACTACATCACAATCTACAGAATCAACATAGGTACCAATGGAAAAAGAAACTCTACAAGTTTTTGTTACCTTAGCTTTACCAGAATCATTCAGCTACTGAATATGGTATGGATGTGGGTGTGGGCGCGTGGACAAACCAAGCTTCTTGATCAAATCAGAACTCACCAAATTATTGCAGCTGCCGCTATCAATGATGACACGTGCTCGCCGGTTGTTGATGACAAAGAAAATTTGGAACAAATTGTGGCGTTGCAGCTTTTCAGGTTGTTGTACTTGTGTGCTGAGCACGCGTTGCACGATGACACTCATGTAGGTTGAAGTATCCTCGCTACCAAAGACCTCGCCATCTCCCTAAACTTGTTCTTCATCTTCAACATCTTCAACATCAGAGGTACTGATGTACCCTTCTTCTGTCGCAATGTATGCCCGCTTACTTGGGCAGTCCTTCTGCACATGTCCATATCCAAGACAGCGGTGACACTGAATGCCAGAAGTGCGTCCCGTTGAGGCAACGGAGGATGCACTCTTCGAAGGTTCCTGCACAGAGTTTTTACCTGACCCAGAAGGTTGTGAGGAAGGTGTCCGCTTGCTTGCTGGTAGAGGCGCCCGAAAGGAGGATGCCTTGGGAAGCACCGAAGATGTCCCCGTGCGTGGTATGTATGAAGTGCCTCCCTTGATCTTTCTCTGCTTTTCACGCCCCTGCAACTCCTTCTCTGTAAGCATAGCAAACTGAAACAACTGGTTGACAGTGTTAAATTCCTTATAATCAACTATGTCCTAAATTTCCTCCCTCAAACCTGCATAAAAACGAACAATAGAGTCCTCGGGTCCCTCTACTATGCTACATCGCATCAAACCTTTCTGAAGCTCACCATAGTAATCCTGCATAGATTTATCTCCCAGTTCTAAGCGCATTAGTATCTTACGTAACTCTCTATGATATGATGGAGGCACAAATCCATCACGCATAGCAACCTTAAGTTCTTCCCAAGTTCGAGGTTGGCAATTATCTGCAACTAAACCAGTCCACCAAATAATAGCAAAATCTTTAAATTCACTAGTGGCTTGTCTAATGTGATGTTGCTCAGGTACAAGGTGGGCACTAAATTTTTGCTCTAGTGTCATCTCCCAATCAAGGTATTCCTCAGCATCACAATGTCCCGAAAAAGAAGGTATTGTAAATTTAACTTTAGCATAAGGATCTTCGGGAGTATGGGTATGATTACCTCGCTAGCGGTTGAAACGTCGAGCGCCACCCATACCTGTGGTGTTTTTGTGAAGACGCTGACGTAATCTATTTCTCATTGTCGCTGCACGATCAATCTTCCCATCGGCATCATATACCTCATCACCAGCGTCGCTGCTATCAATATCTTCATCGGGTTGTGGCCTGGCTTCTAAGGCAGTTACCCTATCAGTTAGAGTGGACAGTCGTTTGTCCAATCTCTCAAGGGCATTGCCGATCTTGAGGTCAACGAGTACTTGGGTTACAGCCTTGGTCACAGTCTCGTTCATATCTTTTTGAGCATTAGTTAAAACCGATTGTAGTTGCTCTTGGCTGACACACTCTGAAAACTCTTTAGGCGAATTAACGTCTCCGTCGTCACCTATCATTGTGGACACAAAACACAAGCAGTAAAATAGTGAAAGTTATCCCTAATAATCCTACTACTCAGGTGGAGTGGAGCCTCTCAATCAAGAGCAGCAAAAGGTAAACACCTTACCAAGCTCTTACCAGTGTTCTTACCCGCAAAGCAAAGGATACCAGGAAGGCGTGCACGTGATTGCAGGGATGCAAAACCAGTGTTATCCAGAAGAATCTGTGGAGCTTGGATGGCACACAAACAGACAAATATATATATGTGGAACACACATCAGAAACAGATAGTAATGCTGAATTATAGTCCAAGTACTTATTCTTGTTGCCGGTCTAAAGTGTTCCAAGTACCAGGTATGTGTGATAACAAGGTGGAGAAACAAGTATGATTGATAGGAAGAGCAACAGAAACAAGGACAAAACAGCACACGCTTACATAGCTCACTTTTGCCCTTCTCTATGTGCTCCTCTAGATACTGTTCCTCTTTTGCCCTTCTCTTTTTTCTCTTTTTTTGGGCTGTCGTTGTTTTTTTTGGGAAAATTTGACTTTTTATTTTTATTTTTTTGATATTTTTCTTTTACTTAGGAGCACAAAAGAAGTAAGCACGAAAAATTTGAGCTTAAACAAGTGAAAGACGTGGTCTGTGGAAAATTCACAAGATACGGACAAAATTAAGAAAAACCTTGTGACCACGAAAAGAGGATCTTGTGACCAGTTTTTGACCAAAATAAAATTTTCCGACCCTGGCAAAGCGAGGGACAGATGGATCCGAAAATTTTTTCTGATTGATTTCGATATATGGAACGTCGAATTTCGAGTTTGTATGCGAAAACTAGACTAGTTTTAAGAACCCCTCTCCGAATTAGAGGACAAAACGGGAACAATATGCGCAAAACTGGTCTCCCGGCTAGGGTTTGAAGGAAACGATGGGAGGAAAAACACAAACTGGACTCTAACACGACCTAACCAGCAACAAGGCCTTGACTCGGACACAAACTCAACACAACGGACTCTGCAACCGAAATATGCAAAGGCTATGGCGCGGAAGGGTTGTAGGACAGAACAAAATATGGCACTAGACTATGGGACGAAGGCGAAAACACTCGAAACTAAAGATAGATATGAACCTGACGGTATACCTGAAGCTTTGATTACCACTTGATGTGAACAAGGGTGCCCGATCTTCCGAAAGGTTCTGGTAACTCTCGATTTGGTGGAAACGAGACACAAGTCGATCCGGCTTCCGAACAACACGATCCGAAACCCCGCAATCGCAGCACCACGTCTCCTCTGGTTATCAACCGGCTTTGTACGGTTGACCTCGCCAAGAAGGCTAAAGTCCTTGCCTGCGAATCGAAGAACACGAGCAAGAACAAGGAGGAATGCAACCAAATTGCAGATGTATGATTAATCTCACGAGTTCGGGTCTCACAAACCGATGAAACGGCGAAACTGTTATGAACAGAATAATCTAAGCAAAACCCAAAACCCTAACGAAGGTGACGGCTACTGTTTATAGCCCCTAAGGGTCGTCACCCCCCTGGACGCGCCCCTCTAATGGGCTCACGGACGATACATGGCCTAACGGACCAAAAACGGCGATGCAGCATCGGGACAGATTCTGTGTGCTGGATTGTTTCGACGATTCCCGTTGACACATGATGAATTTTGATATGAGACCAAATCCATTGGTTAGATTATCGAAATAGCTTTCCAACGATTTCTGGTTCGTCCGAAACGGAGTCCGTACGCAACCTAGGTGACCAGTTTAGTGCTGACTGCTCCTGGACTCCGAAACTGACTCGAAGTCAACTTGGTTTTGGTCTCCAACTTGCATCAGGCGCCCTTGCTGGTCCTCCACGCCTCCAAGCCTTCCTCTATGCATCCTTGGGTCCTCTCCATGGTTCCTAATCAACACATAATCATTAGGTAGCAATCTATTCTCAGAAACATTTAAACTGTTACATATGAACGAATTCACCTCTAAATTTAGTTGACGCGCGCGAGCTCGTGTCATTGGACCATAATAACTCAGTGGAGGATCGTTGTGTGTATCCGAAGGAGTGATGTCCTCATCGCCACCCCTCCTTCGTACGGCGTGACCTAACCGACCTCTACCTTGTATCTTTGCTGTTGTTCAACGTCGGTTTGATCCGAGGGCTGCGGTTCATCCCAGCGGGCTATATAAGAAACCCCAGACCCCCTGGCATCCAATCCAATCTTAGTCTTAGATCATTGATCAATAATTTAGTTTCGAGATAGCCTAGACAACCAAGAGCTTCACCATCCAAGGGCGTAGCTAGAATAGAATTAGAAGAGTCGAGGAAGCTCGGATTTCGGATCTAGTCAAGAGGAGCTAGGTAATTAGCCTTGTCTTCTCTCTTATATCAACATTGTTCTTCTAATTGTCTAATTGTCTTTTAGTTCATTATCTTGTGTTCTAATTGTTGACACGAAAATCTGGTTGAAAAGCGCCAACCCACTCGAACACGATCCTCAGAGGGCGTACGGAGCAGAGTTTAACCTCCTGGACCTTCAAAAGGTGGCGGTGCCGAATCTTGGTGAGATCGACCAAAGACGTGCCAGTCAATTTGACCTGTAATTGACAAGGAGAAGAAAAAGTTATTAAATTGTGGAACCTGCCGGTTTGGTGCCAGACACTTCCAAATTATACGGCTCTGATATAGCCATTGTTTATAAGACATTGACTACAAAGTCAACTCCCAAAAGATTGCATGAAAGTACTGATAAAGATTTGAAGCAAAACGGCTATATAACGTATGTAGAGAAAAGTTTAGGACAGATAAAAAGCTGATACATTTAAACACGTTAAGAGAATAAAGATTTATGTGTACGTTTAAACGACATGAAATCAACGTTTCGACTAATTGCACAAGCAGTTCTATCTGTTAATAGTGGAGAGTTTCCATGCAGCCATAATAACAAATAGATCGATAAAATAGCTTAATCATCAACAGTGGGGTGTCTCCATACATCCATAATGATGACCATGCTAGATCACGTCTGATGCAACGAGTAGATCCATAAATTCCAAGCCATTCAAAAGTACACATTATGAAGAAAGCATAACTAGATCGACTATTTTAGCCGATACAGGGTCCATGAAGCACGAGCAAGATCTACACGCTAAAACAACAATTCGACTTAGGATCAAACAGATATAGTCTATCATATATATCAATGGGGTTCGGAAATACAGCCATAATAAATATGCTAGATTAAATCTATCTGTTCTCAGATTAAATCACTGTTTTATCGGATATCTCGAACGCACAACATGTAACAATCAAGATTGAGAAATTAGTCGATGAAAGGCTTGAATCGGCTATTTCTCTTCGTATAAGCGTGTAAAGCCTTTGGATAGCTGAAAACAAACATATTTTAAGCTTAAGCTATTTTGTCAATCTTGATTGGGCAAGATATTGTTTAAAAACTAAAGAAATAAATTTAAGCATAAACAACTTCAATAACTTAATGAATCTATTAGCTTGCCAAAACCAATAGAGCCGATAACAAGTCAAGATCGACTAAAGCAAGAGATTGATCAGAGTCAAGACAGTCTTACAAAAGATGAACTTAGACCGATAACTAGCCATGTCATAGCTTAACAAGAGTTTGGTCAATGCCAAATACAGCCTTATTGTACAATGACACGAGCCATTGGTGAAACTTACAAGCAAACCGGATATCAGTCGAAGCCGATGCAACCCTGCCTGGTTGAAGGGTTCGCCGAGTTCTACGTTACTCCTACTCCTAGGGTTTTGGCCAGTGGCCGATGTGTTGATTGATTGGATTGTCCTTACAAAAATCAGGTTTCTAGCTATTTGTAACCCGTTCGTCTCCTACCCTAACACGACTAGGTTACATAAAACAAAATACGACCCGGACTCAAACTCCTCGGCCGAACCCAACATGTCTCCAAAATTTGTCACACCCTGGTCCTCAAGGGTCTTGGTCGTGTCTGGGTCCAAACACTACTTTTATTTTTGCTGGCCAACTCTTTTACCAATAAATCAGCTGTTTGTGCTTCACAAAAATAATAATCCTTTGTGTCCAAAATCTGGTGTAAACACTAATTATCTCTCTAGTTCATCTCTGTGCTCTAATCTACTTATAATTGTTCATCTAGTTCTTATTCATCTTCTAGTTTGTGTTCTAGTAGATACATGTCATGACTTTTTACTATTTCGTGTTTATAATTATAATGTTAATCGTCTACTTTGATTATATGTCTAGCATAGCTAGGGTATCTCTATGTTTATGCTCTTGTTCGTATAGCGCTCATTCTGTCGATCACGGGGTGAGTGGTCAACATTGTGTAAGCGTGGTGCTTATACGTTGTTTACCTGCGAATGCACCCTATATTCCGGGCCAGCAAGTGGTAGATCGCGAGGGTGACTCTTATAGCCTTGTTGAGTCCTTTGCAGTCCACTCCCCGAATATAGGACTAGTAACACCTGGTCACCCGGAGGACATAGACTTTGGATCTGATCCTCCATGCGTGATGTCTCATGTGTATAAATATAAGTTATTTTATCCATGATTGCTAAACATAATTGCACTAATTGATGTAGTCTATGACCTATAGTTAGAACCATATTAGAAAGTTGATCTGTCTCTTTCTAGATTTAGCTACGATCCGACCTTGGGTGGGAATGCTCTGTTGGAACTCTTTTATATGGTATACTCTGTTCTATTACATTTATCTTATTTATCATTTATGATTGATTCCTGTGTTGAGTATAGATCTAGTAGAACTCTTATCATAATCATACATGTGTGTGTCATAGTTGTAGATGTTTATCTCCTGTCATTCTTGTAACTCATGATATCAATGGCTCCATTATAAATAACGATACCTTGGAAACTCTCCTTGGTGAAATGCTACAGCGGATGTATTTTACATGTGCGCTTGCAAATAATCTCATTTCATATTTTATAAGTGCAAGATCATAAATTCAATCCATGTCTCTAGTGTCGCTGCTAGTGGTGACAGTCTAGCGTTAAAGGTAATGTTGTTAGATTTGTCTACCTGCATTTCTAGCGCAGTTATCTGAAGTGATGCTAAGAGATGTCAACAAGCATTTCTGGCATCGTTGCCTTGGAACCAAATGTGTGATTCCAAAGCACATTCCCCGTTGTTTGGGAAATCCCTTGAGGAAATCCCATTGCCGGAGCCATATCGTTGAGTTATCCAAGTTTCTAAGTGTTGACATGAAAAACTGGACGAGGCGCCAACACACTCGACCACGGTCCTCAGAAGCCGTGCAGAAGCAAGGTCTTGACCTCCTGGACCTTCGAAAGGTGGCAATGCCGAATCTTGGTGAGAACGACCTCGGGGCGTGCCAGTCAACTTGACCTGCAATTGACAAGGAGAAGAAAAGGACGTTAAATCGTGGAACCTGCCGGTTTGATGCCAGACAGTTCCAAATTATACGGCTCCGATATAGCCATTTATCATAGGATTTTGACTACAAAGTCAACTCGCAAGAAAAGATTAAAACATTCATATAATCTGAAGCAAAATGGCTATTAAGAGCAAAAAGAAAAAAACTAGAAAAGAGAAAAGCCGATTAGCTTATCGTATGAGGAATATAAAGATCTATGTACATGTCAAAACAACATAGAACCAATAGATCGGCTAATCGTATCGGCAATTCTATTTGTTAACAGTGGGGTGTCTCCATACAGCCATAATAACAAATAGGTCGACAAAATAACTTGAACATTAACAGTGGGGTATCTCCATGCAGCCATGATAATGACCAAATTAGATTACATCCAATACGACTAACGGATTTACTAGTTTTAAACCACTTAAACATGTGCATTATGAAGAAAGTATAACTGGATCGACTATTTTAGCCGATACAGGGTCCATGAAGCACGAACAAGATCTATCTGTCAGAACTATGACTCGATCTAGGATCAAGCAAACTTACTCTAACATGCATATCAGTGTGGTTCGGAAATACATCCATAATAAGCATATCAAACCAAATCTACTTGTTCTTAGATAAATCATAATTTGAACAGATATCTCGAACGCACAGCATGTAACAACCAAGATTGAGAAATTAGTCGATGAAGAGCTTAGATCGGCTATTTCCCTTGATATGAACGTGAAAGGACGTTGTATAACCAAAACTAAACAACTTTTAAGCTTAAGCTATTTTATCAATCTTGATTGGGCAACATATTGTTGAAAGAAAAACAAAGCATTAAAAGTATGAACAATATCTATAACTTAATTAATCTATTAGACTGTCAAGACTAATAGAGCCGATAACTAGTCAAGATTGACTAAAGTAAGAGATTGGTCAAGGTTAAGAAAGTCTTACAAGAGACGAACATAAATCGATAACTAACCCATATCATAGTAAACAAGAGTTTGGTTGATGCCAAATACAACCTTATTGAACAATGACATGAGCCATTGGTGAAACTTACAAGCAAACCGGAGGTCGGTCTAGCCGACGCAGCCCTGCCTGGTTGAAGGTTCTGCCGAGTTCTACCTTACTCCTACTCCTAGGGTTTTGGCCGGTGGCCGAAGTGTTGATTGATTGATTATGTTTGCAAAAAATTGGGTTTTCAGCTATTTATAACCCGGTAGACTCCTATTCTAATACGACTAGGATATATTACAATAAAAACAAAAGACGATCTAGACTTGAATTCCTCGGCCGAGCCTGACACGTCTTCTAAGCCCGTCATGTCTGGGCCATGTGAATTCCCTGGTCGTGCCTCGACCCGAACAAGCTTTTCTTTTATTTTGGCCGACTCTCTCCTATTAGATCAGCCACTTGTGCTTAGTGAAAACCTTTTTTGATCCAAAATCTGGTGTAAACACATGCCCCCTGTTGACACTTGCTAACGTCGTTACTAGGAGTAGACTATGGAATCTATCCCCGGCAACGGCGCCAGAAATGCTTGTTGGTACTTCTTAGTGTAAGAAGTATAACTAACTATTCTTATGACTATTGGTAAATTCCGCAAGCCCACAGAATATATAAGTCAATTGTAGCACTTCAACCGGGAGTAACCGAATATCATATTTATTTCCACACGGAAGCTACTAGGGCAGAACTAACACTAGGACTGCTATGAACAACTAGTGATTCTAGCTAGGTTGATCGAAGTGTATGAATGGGGGTTGGTTTCTACTACTACTAAAGAAACAAAGATTATCTACTACTAAACTAAATCGGCGGGGTCTGGCTGATGAACAAATTAATGTTTCCCTACGCACTTACGAACACAACTTAACTTAGCAATAAAGATTTTATCTAGTTCTTCGAACCGTACACACCCTCTGGACTATTTACCTCAGACGTGCACAACGAGGTTTATGATTTAAGAACTAACCCAACTACGTGGTGGAATTCAAGGCTCCCAGGGCTATCACCACCTGTTTGCTACCACAACTATCCTGGGGGCTAGCCACAAACTAAGGTATAATCAGTCTAAGCACCGCGCTTACACTAATATATACTACTCTAATCTTGCGTCCAAAACTAGAGCACTGATTACTCAGCGAAGAACCCAATCTAGATACAAACAAAATACTAAGTTATCTATGATCAGAAGCACTCAACAAGAACAATAAGTAAAGAACCTAAAGTAAATGCTGAAAGTAGAAGAGCACTAAGATAAATGAAGAAAGACTTGGAATTATACCAGAGACTTTGGAAGATCCTCTATTACAACTCCAGCTCTTCTCTTCTTCACTCTCGCTCTCACTCTAAGTCTCTCAACTAGATTGTTACTTCACCAAAGCTTCGCTTACAAGAGAGTGGGACTAATGAGGTGAGGTCTGAGTACAAGTGAGCTCGGGGGGCCAATTTATAGCCTAAGGGACCTAGGGGGGTACTTATGGACCTAGGGTTAGGTCAGGGGGGTGAGTGAGGTGGCGGGCGCCAGCCCTAGGTGGCGGCCGCCACACCCCTGACCGTTGGATCCACCGTCATTGCTTTAACGACATCCAGGAGCTTCAGGGAGGCGGTTCCAAGGTCGGTTGCATGTCCAAATAACTGTCACATGTGCAATTGGGTCATGATCCATGTGACATCTCTTCGTAGCCCTTGGATGCAATGACCCTAGTGATCAATGGCTGCAAATGAGTGTGGCACGCCTCCCCTGGATCAGTGACGTGGCAGGGGAGGAGTTTGGGCCTCACTCCCCTGGTGGCCGCTAGTGAGGGGTGGCGGGCGCCACCCCACCTTGGCCCAAAGTGAGCCCAGGTGAGTGTGCTTGCCCCCTGGTGGGTCCTCTTGGTCATTTTGCTCAAAAACACTACAATTAGCTACATTCAAATAAAACTCAAGGACAAGTGGAAATCGTTAGTTTATAAAAGGTTTTTGGTTGATTTTAGGTCCTTGTGTTGTGTTATATGACCTTGTTGATGCTAAGAATATGACACTTAGTGAGCATCAACAAGCTCCCCCAAGCTTACCTCTTGCTCGTCCTCGAGCAAGCTTGAACTTGAATTTTGGAAACTCTGTGTTTTTGTTGTGTACGCCCATATTGTTTTCATCACCATGGAATTGGTAGCCTTCCCTGCACTCAAGATTAGAACAAAAGACCAGGAAGAAAGAAGGTTTGTCTTTCCCTTGTCTATTTTGCTAATCAAGATATGTGGAGTTTTTGCAAGTTTTATTCAAAAGAAAGCATGCTTAGTAACTTCTGTGGCTCACTCAATCACTCATATTTGTATGTGGAAATGGAAGAATTATCCTCTCGCTAAGACTTTATGTGGGGTTTAATGGGTAGGATAAAAATGAGCATGCAATGCTAGCATAATTTTGCTAAGTTAGACAAATGGAGCAAAGGAGCAACAAGTCATAGGTTCAGACCAGGAATGTGCAAGTGTGTGGTATTTATTGTGGCTAATACTTCCATGGCACTTATCCTTTTTTATCTCATTTGTGGGATCATGGCTATGAATGAGAGCACTTGCTCTCTTGAATATTCTTTTCTTTCTAGAGCACTTGCTCTTTTGAATATTTTTTCTTTCTAGAGCACTTGCTCCCTTTTTTTTGAAGAAAGACTTGCTATAACCATGTCCCTGAGATTTCATTATGGAGCATGATATTTTGCCATGTAGTATTTCTAACAATGAATGGAAATAAAGGCATGTTGTGTGCGTATTCTCAGTGTAAGAATAGCACTATATAGGTGGGTGCAAGTGAATTCCTTGGTCTAAAAATATGACAAGTTTCTCTACCATGTCTATCAACAAAGGTCTAACTAGCTCAACACTAACATGCAGCAAGTGGAAGCTCCTACTCTAAGAGTAAAAATTATTTGGCTTTGGTAGGACTTTCTTTGCCACAGAAGTACTTAGAGCAAGTTTTTAAATTTTTTCAAAATAACTACTTCACAACGAAGGACCAAGAATGCAATAGCAAGGCGACCAGAGGGGGGGGTGAATGGGAGCACAAAAATTTCTCTCAAAACTTTGGCCTTTTGTCCCCAAAATCAACCCCCGAAAGCTTCGATCAAAACCGTGATCCCCACGACCCTAGGAAGAGGGCGGATGATCCCTAGGATCACAGCGAGGCACCACAAAGCGATAGCAAACCAAACGCCAAAGGCACCGGCACAAGTTCAACCCTCAAAAACCAAGTCCCGAACGTAGATAGACGGCTACGTCGAAAAACTCCTAAATACCTATGCTAACTAGTAGCAAAGATACCTAGAGAGGTTCCTTGATCAACTCTAGGACCAAACGAGAAGTCCAGAAACCAAGCGGAGAAGCCGAGAGAGCAAACGCACCAAACCGGAACACACAGCCAACTCGCGGACTGTCCGAACCTGGGATCCCGGACTGTCCGCCCCTACTGCGGACTGTCCGCTAGGGGATGGCGGACTGTTCGCCGGTCAAAAGTGCAAACACGCACTAGTTCTGAAAGTCCCCTGGACAGTCCCGGACTGTCCGCGGTTTATACCGGCGGACTGTCCGCCGGTCAACCGAGACCCAAACAGCAAGGACTCGCGGCCACTGGTCTGGCCAAGTCCCCAACGCGCGGACTGTCCGCAGGAGGAACGGCGGACTGTCCGCGACCTCCCAGTGAGGGCGATTTCGGTCGCCCCTCACAAAACTCTTCCTAAATCCGAATCAAAACTCAATCCCCCATTTCCAAACTTGGAGAGGATGATCACGAGGTAGTTAGGAGACTATCCCCAAGAAATCATCTGCTCAAATCGACTCAATCACCGGGAAATCGAAAGAGGAGTATGAACGAAAAAGCGCTACGAAAATGAAATCAACCCAATCTACTTGCTCGTGAGGAGTTAGATAAATTCCTTCGGTGGAAATGATCTCCTCACTATAAAGAACAAGTTGATTCAAACGGATTTCACAAAGACGCAGTAGAGAGGGAGATCGAGTGATGGGAAAATCGCGGAGAAACGAAGAACGCGAAGAACACGAACAAAACGCGAATCAAGTCATCGATCTGCAACCGTGTGGCTACCACACGCTACAACAGTGAGATTACGGTCTCACTTCCTCAAAATCTCCAGTACACAGAGGTATGGTTCTCTGCGGATCTCAGTAGCTACAGCAGGGGATTGGGAGAGCAGGAAACCCTAGAAGCAAAGAGCAAATGACTGAGATAGAATGGGAGGAGGGTGTCTCCCTCTACTTATCCTAATTCTAATTCCTACTCTACCCTCTCTAATTACAGAGCGAACCAGCTAAACCCTAGGGTTATTCTGGACCAACTCGAAGAAGCTGGTGATCCGACGGCCACGCCCGCACAACTGGTAGTGTTGCCTCGATGCAACCTCACTGATTGCCGCCACATGCCGCCACCGCTCCGCTTGTCCTTTTCCTGGACTTAGCCCCCGGTTTTGTGGCCCAAACCGGGAAACCAGCCTTCACGACCAACCCCCGGTTTTGAGGCCCAAACCGGGAAACCAGCCGTCCATTGCCTGAGTTTTGTGGCCCAAACTCAGAAACCCGCAACACCCAGGTTTTGAGGCCCAAACCTGGAAACCGTCCTCACCCCGAGTTTTGTGGCCCAAACTCGGAAACCATCAGCGCCCAGGTTTTGAGGCCCAAACCTGGAAACCGTCCACTCGGTGGTTTTTCTGTGGCTCAACCACCAAACCGAACCGTAGAAGGGATGCACCGCCCGTGCACCCCGTCCACCGACATGTGTCCCCACGTCCTCGACTCGAGCAACACCTTGCCCGCAAGTCTTCGCTCGTCGCTGTCCCAGGCTGTCAGCCACCACAGCTGATCCTCGGGCCACCGGTCCCTCAGTCCAAGCCTCACGTCCGCACTTCGCCACTCTCGGTCCATCGGCACGGCACATCTCTACTTGACCTTCACCTTGCCTCTGATCACTGTATCCGTGCTTGACACCTGCACAACACAAGCCAAAGAACATGCGCATTATCCGAGTTGACAATCACTCATCACTCAGAGACTCGGCATACACCCATGTATTCGCACACAAACTTTACTTGCTCAAGTCAAAGTAGAAACTTACTTCCCCTTTACTTAGTCTAATGCTCATGTCTCAAGTTTAGTTCTAGCATACGTTCTCCCATGATAACTCTAATGCATGGCATATATTATTTTTATTCATTAGAAAGACTTACGACGAGAGCGTTTTATTTATTGCTAAATATATATATATATATATATATTTATTCTTATTATTTTCTTTATAGTTAAGTTGCAAATTAACTAAGATAAAACTCAAATTTAAATTACTGAAATAATAATAAAACTGGCAGTAATAAAGACGAAAGTGATACTTACCTCTTTGACGGAGGTCCTCCCCCAAGCTGGCTGTTGGCGTGGTTGGGTTACATCCATCCCTGACGATGGCACATCTCGTCCCAGTTCTGCTGGTTCTGCTGCAGGAGAGAAGAAATATTACCCAGTTCTCTACCAGTTTCCTGGCGGAATACCTGGAAATTTTGGTTCATTTTGTTCAAGTCCTGACGGATTTTGTCAGTATCCGTGGTGAGTCCAATCATTTGGCGCTGAAGATATCCCATATCGCGCATCCACTCGTCCTGATGAAAGGACGAATGGCGAGCGGCCTATGGTGAGATTCCTCTGCGGATACATGGGTGTATGCCGAGTCTCTGAGTGATGAGTGATTGTCAACTGGGATAATGCGCATGTTCTTTGGCTTGTGTTGTGCAGGTGTCGAGCATGGATACAGTGATCAGAGGCAAGGTCAAGGTCAAGTTGAGACGTGCCGTGCCGATGGACCAAGAGTGGCGAAGGGCGGACGTGAGGCTTGGACTGAGAGACCAGTGGCCCGAGGATCAGCTGTGGTGGCTGACAGCCTGGGACAGCGACGAGCGAAGACTTGCGGGCACGGTGTTGCCTGGGTCGAGGACCTGGGGACACATGTCGGTGGACGGGGTGCACGGGCGATGCATCCCCTCTACG
This sequence comes from Coix lacryma-jobi var. lacryma-jobi, assembly GCA_009763385.1. NCBI lineage: Eukaryota > Viridiplantae > Streptophyta > Magnoliopsida > Poales > Poaceae > Coix > Coix lacryma-jobi. The sequence continues at coordinate 74,308,146 of CM019826.1, forward strand.
GCTCGGTTTGGTGGTTGAGCCACAGAAAAACCACCGAGTGGACGGTTTCCAGGTTTGGGCCTCAAAACCTAGGTGCTACGGGTTTGGTGAGTTTGGGCCACAAAACTCAGGCGACCAGTTGTGCGGGCGTGGCCGTCGGATCACCACCTACCATGAGTTGGTCTAGAATAACCCTAGGGTTTAGCTGGTTCGCTCTGTAATTAGAGAGGGGTAGAGTAGGAATTAGAATTAGGATAAGTAGAGGGAGACACCCTCCTCCCATTCTATCTCAGTCATTTGCTCTTTGCTTCTAGGGTTTCCTGCTCTCCCAATTCCCTGCTGTAGCTACTGAGATCCGCAGAGAACCATACCTCTGTGTACTGGAGATTTTGAGGAAGTGAGGCCGTAACCTCACTGTTGTAGCGTGTGGTTGCCACACGGTTGCAGATCGGTGTGTCAATTCGCGTTTTGATTCGTGTTCTTCGCGTTCTTCGTTTCTCCGCGATTTTCCCATCACTCGATCACCCTCTCTACCGCGTCTTTGCGAAATCCATTTGAATCAACTTGTTCCTTATAGTGAGGAGATCATTTCCACCGAAGGAATTCATCTAACTCCTCACGAACAAGTAGATCGGGTTGATTTCGTTTTCGTGGCGCTTTTTTGTTCATACTCCTTCCTTTTTGATTTCCCGGTGATTGAGTTGATTTGAGCGGATGATTTCTTGGGGATAGTCTCCTAACTACCTCGTGATCATCTTCTCCAAGTTTGGGAACGTGGGATTGAGTTTTGATTCAGATTTGGGAAGATTCGTGAGATGAGTGACCAAAATCGCCCTCTCTGTTCATCCGCGGACAGTCCGCCGTTTGGGTCGCGGACAGTCCGCGTGTCGGGGTCGGTCAGACCAGTGGCCTGACTTCGCACTGTAGGACGAGTCCTTTTTGAACCGCGGACAGTCCGCCGTTGGAACTCGCGGACAGTCTGGGAACGTCTAGGGACTGTTCAGCAACCTTGCTGTTTCTGGTATTTGGCCGGCGGACAGTCCGCCAACTCCTCGCGGACAGTCCGCAGTAGGGGCGGACAGTCCGGGACCCCAGGGCCGGACAGTCCCGGATTTGGCTGAAGCCTCCGGTTTTGTGGGTTTGCTCTCCCGGCTTCTTCGCTTGGTTTCCGGACTTCTCGTTTGGTCCTAGAGTTGACCAAGGAACCTCTCTAGGTATCTTTGCTACTTGTTAGCATCGGTATTTGGGGATTTCTCGACATAGCCGTCTATCTACGTTTGGGACTTGGTTTTTAGGAGGCAAACTTGTGCTGGTGCTTTTGGCATTTGGTTTGCTATCGTTTGTGGTGCCTCGCTGTGATCTTAGGGATCATCCACCCTCTTCCAAGGGTCGTGGGCATCACGGTTTCGATCGAAGCTTTCGGGGGTTGATCTTGGGACAAAAGGCCAAAGTTTCGAGAGAAATTTTTAAGCTCCCATTCACCCCCCCTCTGGTCGCCTTGCTATTGCATTCTCGGTGCTTCAATTGGTATCGGAGCAAGTTAAGGATCTTCCACCTTAGCCGGTTCCAGATCCACAGAAGGTGACATGGATCGCGGCGTGGGCAAACCGCCATTTTTTGATGGGACGAACTATGCGTATTGGAAGATACGCATGTCGGCCTATCTACAGAGTTTGGGTGCTTCCATCTGGGATATTTGCAACTCTGCCGATTACGTGGTCTTGGCTGCTTGTGTCTCTCAGCTTAAGATCGATTAGCACGATGCCAATAGCCGAGCCCGTAATGCTCTTTTCTCATGTCTGAGCATGAGTGAGTTTGATCGCGTTTCTCACCTCACCACAGCTCGGGAGATTTGGGCTACCCTCATGCGTTTCCATGAGGGAACCTCTCAAGTCAAAACCCAACTCTACGAGTCGTTCAAGCGAGAGTATGAGAACTTTCGATATATGCCTGGCGAGAGCATAGAAAGTTTATTCGCTCGCTTTCAGGTGATTGTCAACAGGATGAGGGCTAACAAGGAGCTGTTGCCTTTCGACGATCATGAGGGCTTTGAAGCTTTTGCATACCCTTGATCGGTCGGTGTGGGATTCCAAAGTTCAGGCGATCATCGAATCACCTAACTATGAGACCCTCACATGCGACAAGCTCTTTAGTAAGCTCAAGTCCAGTGAGATTGACGCCATGGCGAGGGCTTCTTATGAAAATCCTTCTGGCCCGTCGATGGCTTTGGTTTCTGGCTCTTCTGCTAACCCCTCTGGAGGTTTTGCACTCTCTTCTCTCTTTTCTGTCACAGTGGAGCAGCTGGAGTCTTTGGGGGATGACGAGTTGGCTTTGCTCGCCAACCGGTTCTCGCGGTTTCACAACAACCGCATGAACCGTCGCCGTGGAGGAGGACGCTCAGGATGCTTTGAGTGCGGCGACCCCAACCACTTCATCGCCAATTGCCCGAAGAAGAACAAGCAGACCTTCGGCAAGGCGGATCATGGGCACAAGTATGACTCTGGCAAGCGCAAGGATAAGTACGTCCCCGCGAAGCACAAGCGGAGGGGCAGCTTCAACAAGGAGTACATCAAGACGAAGTACTTGGAGAAGGCCTAGGCTGAGCAGCGTGCGTTCTTCACCACGCTCAGCGACGTCGATGACTCGGATGACGACTCCGCTTCCTCAAGCGACGACGAGTCCGAGAAGAAGAAGAGGATTGTGGACAAGCTCAACGGCCTCTGCTTCTTCGCCGACAACGAGGGCTTCTGCACCATGGCCCTCGGCAAGGAGGTCGACGGCGAGCTGGAGGAGACTCCTTGGGACAACGACGACGATGACACCTCCCAGGTATCTCTCACCCCCCGACGAGCTTTCTGTTGAGGTCGAGAAACTTACTACCACCCTCCTTAGTCAAGATAAGCTACTTAGGCGTGCTGCTAGAGAGCGCAAGGACTTTAGGCAGAAGTGGGAGGATACGGTGAGGGAGCTTGAGTTTGCCAAGTCCACCGTAGTTGTCTCTGAGGAGGTTGAGTGTGAGATGTGCACCACGCACATGACTGACCTTCTCACCTTGAGAGGTAAGTATGTTGCGTTGGTAGGAGAAGTGGTTGAGCTGAAGGCTAGATCCTCACTGTTGGGTGTGTGCAAGTCCTGTGCGGGCTTGCAATCTGAGTTGGCAGAGAAGAATGCCAAGATCGTGTCTCTTGAAGAGGCCAACTCAGGTAGCACATGTGTGGCTAGGTGTGTCCTTTGTGAGGGTTTGGAGATGGAGATTGCAAATGTGAAGCATGACAAGATGTAAACCGAGGAGGAAAACACATACCTTCGGACCATCTTGTCATGGGTGTCTAGTGGTGAGCCACAGCTCGGGATGATGATCTCCCAATTCAAACGAGCTGCTGGAGGTCCTGGTGTAGGTTTTGCTCCGGGTGTTGATGTTTCGTCTTTTGGAAAGATTGGAGAGTCGAGTGGTCTTAACCCATTTGAGAAGCCCAACTCCACCAGTACTCCCAAGCTTACCAAGATTCCACCCAAAGAGCCTCTCAAGCCTAACACCAAGGATGGGGTCTTTGTTGAACCTCCGAGAGCTCCACCAAAGAAACAATCATGGGCTCCAAAACCAAACCACCTCAAGAACAAGCTTGACACCATGCCACCCATCCAAGAGGAGCTTATGCCACAGAAGAGAAAAGTGATCCATACCCACTACCGTGAGTACCAACATCCCCCTATGAGAGCGGTGAGGTACCATTGTGAGCACTGTGGGAGAGATGGACACTTGAGTGAGTTTTGTTTTCGGCGCAAGAGAGAGGCGCGCCGTGCAAAGGAGATGAACAACACGGACATGTACCATCTTTTCCATGATGTACATGTGCCGAATGTTCAGAGACATGCTGCTAGGCCTAGAGGTCCAAAACCTCAAGTTCCTAGGCCTAGGCCACGGAGAGAGCGTGCCCGGCGGGAGCCTGCAGTTGTGGGCTATGGACCTCGTGGCGGTGGCTTTGTAGTTGAACGTTTCCTCCACCGCGTTTTGAGTATCGCGATGGACGCTCCTCCCTTAGCGGACCACGTTTTCCTCTACGTGGTGATCGCTCTTCTCGAAGACGTGCTAGGAAAGGTTTTTTTGCTAACCGTTCTTTTGAGCAGCCGACCCAACACTGGTATAATTCCTATTTCACTCACCCCAGTGTTGGACCGTATGCTCACCCTATGTCTTTCTATTGATGTAGGTAAAACGATTGGAGAACGTTTGGTTGGTGGATTCCGGGTGTTCGAGGCACATGACCGGAAACGCCAAGTTGTTCTCCAGTCTTAGTCCGGTCGTCGGAAAGGAGTGTATCACCTTCAGCGACAACAGCAAAGGTAAGGTGCTGTCTCGTGGGTCTGTGCGAGTTAATGAGCATTTTGTGTTGCGCGATGTTGCTCTTGTTTCTAACTTGCATTTTAACTTTCTTTCTGTTTCGCAACTTTTCGATGATGACTATGAGATTCATTTTAAACTGAATCTCAGTCGCATTTTGGATCCTCAGGGCAATATTGTTTCTGTGATTTCGCCATTTGGAAAAGTCTTTTGTGCGGATTTCTCAGAATCGTTTGGCATTTCTCGTAGTCTTTTGGCTGGACCCTCCTCCTCCGATCTTTGGAAGTGGCATAGGAGACTAGGACACTTGAGCTTCGACTTGCTTGCAAGGCTTAGTTCACTTGGCCTAATCCGAGGATTGCCCAAGTTATCCATGGAGAAGGATCTTGTTTGCCATTCTTGTAGACATGGGAAGATGGTTGCCGCTCCCCACCATCCAGTGACTCAGGTCATGACCAAGCGCCCTGGAGAGCTTTTACACATGGACCTTGTTGGTCCGGCTCGGGTGAGCGCGGTTGGGGGGAAGTGGTACGTGCTAGTTGTTGTCGACGATTTTTTGGGATATTCGTGGGTTTTCTTTTTAGCTGAGAAAACCGAGACTTTCTCCTTTGCTCGCAATCTGATTCTGCGTCTTCAGAATGAGTTCCCTATGAACTCAATGCGAGCAATTCAGAGTGATAATGGTTCTGAATTCTAGAATTCGGATTTTGAGAAGTTTTGTAACTCTCTGGGCTTAGAGCATCAGTTTTCTTCCCCCTACACACCGCCTCAGAATGGTGTTGTAGAAAGGAAGAATCGGACCCTTGTAGAGATGGCCAGGACGATGCTCGATGAGCATAGGACTCCTAGGCGATATTGGGCCGACGCTATGAGCACTGCATGCTACATTTCCAATCGCATTTTTCTCAAAGCCTTCTTGAAAAAGACCTCTTATGAGTTGCGTTTTGGAAAACTGCCCAAGGTGAGTTATTTTAGAGTCTTTGGTTGCCACTGTTTTGTACTTAAGAAAGGCAACCTGGACAAATTTGAGTCTCGTTCTTCTGACGGTGTGTTTTTGGGTTATGGCACTCATACTCGCGCATATCGTGTACTTAACCTTGACACTAACCGAGTCATGGAGACACCAGATGTCACTTTCGATGAGACCATGGTTTGTCCCTCTTCTCGTTTTGAGCGTGCAGGTGATCATGAGGTTGGTGAGCCTCTTTTTGATGACGAGGACGAGGTGCTGAAGGGATGGATGATCCAGCGCCCCCTCCACCTGCTATGCCACAAGGAGCGGCTTCTACTATGACTCATGGCCCCGACACTTCTTCATCTTGGGGGCCGTGGGATCTGCCACCTCGAGCGGTACCTTTTGTACCCGAGGAGGCACCAGCTACTGTTGAGGGGGAGGCTACATCAGCTCGGGAGGCGCCACAACATATCCAGCGCCAACACCTGCCTCAACAAACGATCGGCAGCATCGGCGAACATGTCACTCGGTCAAGGTCACAACATATCTCTCACTTTGCTCATTCTACATTTGTTGCTGATTTTGAACCCCGAGATGTTGGACACGCTTTGACGGATCCAGATTGGGTCAATGCCATGCATGAGGAGTTGGAAAATTTTGAAAGAAATCGGGTTTGGGTTCTAGTTTCTCCTCCCTCTGAGTGTCACCCAATTGGGACAAAATGGGTTTTCAAAAACAAACAAGGAGAGGATGGCCATGTTGTGAGAAACAAGGCCAGACTTGTAGCCCAGGGATATAGTTAGAAGGAGGGAATAGACTATGAGGAAACTTTTGCTCCTGTAGCTCATTTGGAGGCTATTAGGATACTCTTGGCTTTTGCTGCATCCAAAGGGTTTAAACTTTTTCAAATGGATGTCAAGAGTGCCTTCTTAAATGGTACATAGAAGAGGAGGTGTATGTGAGACAACCCCCCGGTTTCGAAAATCCCAAGTTTCCAAACCATGTTTTTAAACATCACAAAGCATTGTATGGTTTGAAACAAGCCCCTAGAGCGTGGTATGATAGGTTGAAAACCTTTTTGCTTGCTAAGGGTTTCAAAATGGGATGTGTGGATAAAACACTTTTTCTCCTCAAGCAAAGCAATGATACTCTCTTGGTCCAGATTTACGTGGATGATATCATTTTCGGTGGTTCTTCTCACGCTTTGGTTGCCAAGTTTGCAGATACTATGAGCAGGGAGTTTGAGATGAGCATGATGGGCGAGTTGACGTTTTTCCTCGGATTGCAAATCAAGCAATCTCAAGAGGGAACGTTTGTGCACCAGGGTAAGTATACCAAGGACATCTTGAAGAAATTCGATATGGGTGAGGCCAAGCCTCTTCCAAACACCCATGTTGACCACGACGGCCCTAGATGCGGATGTGGATGGAGAAGCTATGGACCAGAAGGAGTACCAGAGTATGATCGGGTCGCTGCTGTACCTGACGGCGACACGCCCGGACATTCAGTTTGTGGTGTGTCTTTGCGCGTGATTTCAGTCGTCGCCGCGCACCTCGCATCGTCAGGCGGTCAAGCGCATTATGAGGTACTTATCCTTCACTCCAGAATTTGGGATTTGGTATTCTGCTTCCTCCACCCTCTCCCTTTGCGGGTATTCCGATGCCGATTTTCCTGGTTGTCGCATTGATCGCAAGTCCACTTCTGGGACTTGCCAGTTTATTGGTTCTTCTCTTGTTTCGTGGTCTTCTCGCAAGCAGTCTAGTGTCGCCCAGTCTACCATGGAGGCTGAGTATGTTGCTGCGGCTAGCTGCTGTTCCCAGTTGCTTTGGATGATGGCCACTTTGCGTGATTTTGGTCTGAGCTTTTCTTGCGTTCCTTTGCTTTGTGACAGCACGAGTGCTATTAGCATTGCTAAGAACCTCGTGCTGCACTCCAAGACCAAACACATTGATGTGCATTTTCATTTTCTGCGAGACCACTATGAGAAGGGTGATATCGACCTTCACCTTGTCGATACTCATCATCAGTTGGCTGATATTTTCACCAAGCCTTTGGACCAATCAACTTTTGCTAGGTTGAGAGGTGAGCTTGGTGTGTGTTTCCCCTTTTAGATGGGGGAAACATTTTGGCTCTTGTCTTATAAACTGACTTTGTGTTTTTCTTTTGATTTCTTCATGCATCTTTGCATTTCATCTTGCATTTTTTCATTCAGAGCTTCATGTATATAATCTGAAGAATGTAACTATGCTCTGTATAGTATTTGCTCCGATGCTTTATGATGATGCTGTAGCTTATGCTCTTTCTGATCACTGATACATGTTGTGAGCAGAGCTATTTTATGAATGGTGAATCTGTTTAATGAACATAAAACTTGAAAATGTTCACCATTGAGATATGCAACTAGCATGTGTAGAATGTGTTGAAGTCACTTGTGCTTTTCATATATGCTAGGTTGCTATGTTTCTAGTTCTGAGTCATTCACTTGCTTGGTCTGTTCATATACTGCTTTAAATCTGAACCAAGTTAAAGTAAAATGGAAAGATCGAGATGGGATTGCTTGTCAGCACATCACAGTTTCGAGACTGTTTCTCATTGCACTTTGAGTTAAACTTGAGCTGTGTAGTGTATGACCGAAACTGTTGCTTTAAGCTTCCGATTGCTTCTGCATAGGCTTCGCATAGTTGAAAAGTTAGGCAATGACAAGTTTTCAACCTCTCGCAATCACATGCTGAAATTTGAACTTGTGTAATTTAACCGCTGCAACTCCGATAAAATCTGAACACACAAGTCTATGTTTCATTCTATAGCATGATGATTGGACTGTGCTAGGGGTAGTTCACCTTGTATACATGTTTAGCACTTGTCTGATTTCCTGTCTTCACATACTTAGTGCTATTTTGATGGTGAATACTTTTTGGCTGAAAACTGCTCTTTTTGCTCCAATGTTCAGAATTCATATTTGGTGATCAGTTTGAGCCTTTGCTAGCTTCTTATGGATATTGTTGAGTCATCGGATCAAGACTGTTTAGAACATCCTTGCACTCTCTTGTTTATATTCCTGAAGCTACTAACTTGCATTTTTACTCATATGCATTTTTGGAGGGAGATATTCTGTCAAGGGGGAGACATTTGAGTGCGTGTGCACATTTGCTTGCTGGTGCATTTTCAACTAAGGGGGAGAAAATATTGACAAATCATGTGTTCCCTTGGGTGTATGCACTAGTTGAGGCGGAGTTTGCTAGTTGTGTTGAGCCTTTGCCTCTTTCTTGAGGGACTAGCAAACATTTTCAGCTCATGTTCAGCTCTTTAATTGGTATCGAACTCTTTTGGTTTTTGAGTTGGTAACAGTTGGTATCGAGTTGCTTCGCTAGCGGTGTTGAGCCCGTTTCTGCCTCTTCTTGAGGACTAGCTCTGTTTTGCTTGAATTTCAGTTGATCTGTCAATTGGTATCAAGTTTTCTCGCTAGTGGTGTTGAGCCTGTTCTACCTCTTCTTGAGGGCTAGCTTTGCTTTGCTTGGTTGCATTGAGCCGTTTGCCCATGTCTTTGGGAACCAAGTTGAGTTGCTCCATCCACTTGACCTTCTTCGGCTTTGACATGCTTTTGGGTCATTTGGTTGAGTTCTCTCTCTTCCTTCCTTCCTTCTTCTGTTTCCATTATGATTTGTGTTGGTTGTTGACAATGCACTCATCAAGGGGGAGATTGCGGATACATGGGTGTATGCCGAGTCTCTGAGTGATGAGTGATTGTCAACTGGGATAATGCGCATGTTCTTTGGCTTGTGTTGTGGAGGTGTCGAGCACGGATACAGTGATCAGAGGCAAGGTGAAGGTCAAGTAGAGACTGTTGGTAGTTCTTAGCTTCACTAAGCAACTATCCCCGGTAACGGCCCAGAAATGCTTGTAGGCACTCGCTAACGTTGTTACTAGGAGTAGACTATGGAATCTATTCCACGCAACGGCGTCAAAAGTGCTTGTAGCAAGTCCGGTCACTATACCTAAAGGAATGAAGCTAAAGCAGCTATCTACTAATGTCAAATGGGGTTGTCAATCCCGACACTAGTAGGAGTTAGCTATAGTGGTTGCAATCTACCAAGGGGAGATTCTGCAAGCACACAGAACTATCGTAGTAGCACTTCTCCTGGGAGTACCAGGTGTCGATTTATTTGATCCCAAGGGAAGGCTAGGGTGGTGTATGGGTCGAGTCAAGGAGGGGATGAGAGTCGAAGAAAAGAGAAAAGAGAAAAGGGGAGAAGGGAAGAGAAGGGATGGAAGGCTAGAAAGAGTATATGGGTGGATAGGTAAGGATGAAGTGGATGGCTAAGGTAAGGTGGATGGATAGGTAGATAAGGGGTAACTAGAGGATAACTAACTAATTACTAACTACTATCTACTAACTACTCCTAGATAACCACAGAGCAAGATAGCTACGAAGCAAGATAGTTACAAAGCAAGGCAGGCAAAAGTCAATAAAGCAACTAAGTTGAGTATAGTTTTATTCCTATCTTATCAAGTATCGAGGCATACTAGCCTTTACCACTTACTTAGGTTGAACGCTAGCACAACGAGCCTTACTGTTAAACTAGGCCAACTACGTGGTGGAATTCAAGGCGCACAGGGCTGTCACCACCTGCTTGCTACCACAACTATCCGGGGGTCCAGCCGTATCTGAAGGTAAGTCTATAACTAAGCACCAGGCTTAACTATATTCTAACTATCTCTATCCTAGCTTTGAATAGAGACACCCTTGCGGACGTCAGAGCAAATACTTGACTTAATAAGATAAACACTAAACTAACTAAGCAACCTATTGGCAAAGATCAATCACTAAGCACACTAGAGATTAACTACTATGGCAAAGGGAATTGAACTGTAGGATAGCTAGGTCACACTCAAGGTACTTGATAAAGTGATACTGAATGTAATACTGAAAGTAATGCTTAAAGTAATACTGAGATAAAGATAAATGTACCTGAGATACAAGAGAGCAAACCAGACCAGAGACGCCGGGAAATCAACTGACCTCCGATGCTAGTCGCTCGCACCCGCTTCTCTCTTAGCAAGCTCTACGCTCCTTTTACCAAGAACTTAGGTTGAGCTATGCTAAACTAAGAGCTGCGCTGTAGCGAGGGCACTAGAGCTATACTCTCTCTACTAGCTAACCTACTTGCCTAAGCTCTCTGAGCTTCTAACCTAACTCTCACTTGCTTCTCTTGCTTGTGTGTTGCTTGGTGTGGTATATGATGGTACAAATGAAGTGTTGCCACTAGGGGGGTATTTATAGCCTTGTGGAGTGAAGGGGGTACTTATAGGGGGCAGCCAGCCGACCTAGGGTTAGGTCAGGTGGCGGGCGCCACCCTCTACTGGCGGCCGCCAGTCCCCTGGCCATTGGATGCATCATCACTGATCCTACGGCCTCCAGGTGGTTGTCTAAGGCGGTTTGGAGGTCGGTTGCATGTCCTAGCAACCGACTTAGGTCATGATCCACGTCACTCCCCTTCGTAGCCCTCCGATCAAACCGACCTAGTGACCAAGGGCCAAGATTTTGCCTTGGGGTGGTCACATGGATCAGTGACGTGGCAGGGGGTATTCTGGGCCAAACCCTAGTGGCGGGCGCCACCCCCCTAAGGCCCAATTGGGACCTGCTGAGTGGGTTTGGCCTCTAGTGGTTCAAATGTCCAAATTTGGTCCAAATTCCTGCATTCAAATAAAAATCTATGGACATGTGGAATTTGGTTAGTTTGAAACCTATTTGACTACATTTCATGCCTTTTTGGTGAATTTTAGGGTAAAATGTTGATGGTAAAACAGGTGTTTAAGGACCATCAACAAGCTCCCCCAAGCTAACCTGTTGCTCGTCCTCGAGCAACAATGCGGTTTAAGCATTGAGCATAAAATGGATAGAAACTTAAGATGTATGCAAGTGCATATTGTATAGTGAGAAATAACTTAGCATATATCATTAATCAGAGCAATGTGGGGCTTATAGCTTTTCACTTCAAACATGCAAGAGTGAAATAAAGCAGTAGATACGAAACTTTTATCTTGCTTAGGTTTGACTAGGATTCTGTCTGGAGGTTTTTCAATGTTTTCAAAAGATAACAACTTGCTTAAGTCCTCCAAGATTCACTCAATCACTCAATGGTGTTTAAATCCTCACTTAGGCCAAAATGTAGCCTTTCCTACTTCTAAAGAATGATATGTGGAGTTATAGGAAGGCTAAGAACCACGAGCAAATTGCCTGATGTTTATTGCTAAGCTAGACACTCAGATCATAAGGAGCAGCAAATCATAAAAATTGATCAAGATGTGCATGTGTGGTTATGTGGAAGTGTATAGAGAGATATTTCATAATCCTTCCTAGTTAATTTCTAGGGTCTAGAGCTAATGATAATTCTCTCTCTCTCTCTTTTTTTGGATACATAGTGAGTAGACAAAAGATGTGTCCTCACATTTTCTTAGGACATAGTCCTCTTTTGAGCTACTTTGCTCTTTTTTTCTTAGGACATAGTCCTATCTTGAGCTACTTTGCTAATTTTTCTCTCTCTTTCTTTTTTTTAGCTCTAGATTTTCCCAGACATCTATAGGAAAGGATTTCAAAAATGAAAAAGGGGGAAGAGGGGGAAATGCTTATTCCCAGTGTAGGAATAAGCATAAGGCTAGCAATGGGATGTTTGGCAGGGTATTGCATATCTCCGGTGTAGAGAATAAGCAATTTATTTGGTGGTTGGAAACTTCCAAAGTGGAGAGTAGGCAATTTATGGTGTGTGTGTGTGAATCTTAATTCAAAAGATATGATAAGCTTCTCTACTAAGATCTATGAGGTCTAACAAAGCTCAACACAGACAAAGCTCTTTGTGGTTTTGACTAATGACTAACAAATATTTGGCTGGTGGTGGGATGGGATAAAATCTAGGAGGAACTTTTTAGCAAAGTTTTCATAATTTTTAAAAGAAATCCTCCAGATTAGGTCCTAATTTCACCTTAGCAAGTTTAAAGAATTACTCCATTTCTTACTAACTTTATTCACTACTCATGATTTCAGTTAAAGCATGTGCAACCCACAAAAGCTACAACTTAGATAAGACTAGTCATTCAAACCATAACAATAACATTTGCATGACATATTTCAAATCTTATTCAGGTTTCAACTTGTTTAAGCAGATTTTATCAATTTTATTCATGGAGTGGTTATTTAGGCAAGCATGTGACATTCAAAAGATATAGAATTTAATAACTGAATGTAAAGTGTAGGCTTTGAGACATAACTTATTGGAGCAGGAGTCTCCCCCAAGCTGGCTTCTTGCTTGGTGAAGGGCTTTCTTGTTTCTTGGTCAGAGCTCTTGTTCTCATTTTATTAAAAGGGAAACTGTCTAATGTTGTGAAAAGGGAAACTATCCTATTTTATTATTCTAGCTAAGTTAACATATACCTATGCATATAACTAATGATAACTGGTGATATACATATATATATTTAGTTGCATGCATGACATACGTTATTTATTTGAAAAAGGGAAATTTGAAGGGAAAAATTAAAAGTAAAACCATACCTTAGGTCCATGGAGTTTCATCCTTATCGGGTGGATCTTCTTCCTTGGGCACTTCTTCTCTTAGTACTCCATCGGGTTCTTCTTCTTTTGGCACCTCTCCTTTGTCATGTGAATCACACAACTCAGGAGGAGGTGGTTCTTTCTTTCTGTTCCACCTTGTTCTTGGGCGCCTCTTCTTGGTACGAACGGGTTTTGCTACCTGCATGTTATCGGCATATGCGGGACCACGGGAAAAGGAGAATATTTCCTTCCTCCCTCCTAATGTCATTTGCATTTTACCACTTCCCACATATATGCAGGCATCAACAGTGTTCAAGAAGGGTCTACCTAAGATTAGAGGCACATCTTTCCTATTTCCCATATCTAGTATTATGAAATCAGCAGGAACGTAGGAACCTCTAATATGAACAGGTAAATCATTAACTATTCCTTCTACATAGCAAGTGGATTGATCAGCTAGCACAACATAGGCAGATATGGATGACATGGGTGGAAAGAACGAGTTTTCAGAAAAATCTTTAGATAGAATGTTCACACTCGATCCTAAATCACACATGGCATTTTTAAAGACTTCACCAAAGATTGAGCATCTAATTATGGGACTACCAGGATCACCCTTTTTAATAGTCATGGTTTGATCTTCATAATAGTTAAAATATTTTATTTCAACCATATTAGCAGTTTCCATGTCAGGTTTAGCAGGAATTTTGCCAGATTCAAAAGATGGTATGATAGCAGCAAGTTGAGCTAATTGGGTTTCTAACATCTTATTAAAGGTTAATTGATTTTTCAAAGCAGATGAGAAATCTTCCAATTTAGCATTTATGTTCTCAAGGGTTTTATCATTCGACATTAATTTCTTATTCAAGAAATCAGTAGTTCTACCTTGTGAGTAAACTAAATTTTTCAAGAATGAGAGACTATCAGAATTCTGAAAATTAGAGCGGGGGAATGAATTGTTACCTTGAGAGTTTGCAGGCTGATTCCATCCTTGATTCTGTTGACGAAAACCGTTGTTGTTGTTGATGAAGTTCAAATCTTCATGTAGCTCGGGGCAGTGGCTCCCAGAATGTCCGGTTTCTCCACAGACTTCACAAGTCATGTAGGATTCTAGAGATTGGACACTCTCTTGTTGGTTCATCTTCTCACAGCTGTCCAGCTTCTTTGCCAGCAGGTCCATCTTGGCCACGATCATGTCAGCCTCCTTAAGGGAATGCATACCTCGCTTACGGGGCTGCAGTCTCTCGTCATTCCATCCTTGGTTCGACACCATCTTCTCTATGAGAGCCTTAGCATCTGCAACATTCAGAGAAAAGAATGCGCCGCCGGCGGCGGCATCCAAATGGCTTCTAGAGAGTGGGGTTAAGCCATGGTAGAAGTTCTGGATCAATAGCCAGTCCTCCATACCATGGTGCGGACAAGCAGCGACATACTCTTGCAACCTCTCCCAAGCCTCGGGAATAGATTCCTCGGCTTGTTGCGTAAAGCTGGAGATTTTGTTGCGCAGAGCATTCGTCTTGCCCATAGGAAAGAATATGGCGAGAAAAGCATTGGAACACTTGTCCCATGTGTCTACAGCGTTGCGATCCGTATAGAACCATTGCTTCGCTTTTCCTAGCAAAGAGAAAGGAAAGGGACGAAGACGGATGGCTTCTTGGGTTATCCCCTTAAAGGTGAAGGTGCCGCAAATCTCCAAAAATTGTTGCAGGTGAGCATTGGCATCCTCATGAGCTTTGCCACAGAACGGGTTAGCTTGGACCATCGTGATCAGAGCCGGTTTTAACTCAAAATTGAGGTGGGCATAGATCACGTCTGGTCCTATCACTACATTAGCGGCAGAAGGAGCAAAAAATTGACGAATGGTCTTGTTGGCCATCGTGAAGATAGAACGAGATAAGAAAGAAATAAGTTGAGGAAGATGAAGGAAAAAGATAAGAAGGACTAAGGAAAGAAAGAATGGGGTAAGATGGGATTCGCTAAGCGGGAGCTTAAGCGAAGATAAATTCGACACGGACTCAACCAATACAACGATTGCCTTCCCCGGCAACGGCGCCAGAAATGCTTGTTGGTAGTTCCTAGCTTCACTAAAGATAGAGCTAGGCAACTATCCCCGGTAACGGCCCAGAAATGCTTGTTCGCACTCGCTAACGTTGTTACTAGGAGTAGACTATGGAATCTATTCCAGGCAACGGCGTCAGAAGTGCTTGTAGCAAGTCCGATCACTATACCTAAAGGAATGAAGCTAAAGCAGCTATCTACTAATGTCAAATGGGGTTGTCAATCCTGACACTTGTAGGAGCTAGCTAGAGAGGTTGCAATCTACCAAGGGGAGATCCTGCAAGCGCACAGAACTATACTAGTAGCACTTCGCCTGGGAGTACCAGGTGTCAATTTATTTGATCCCAAGGGAAGGCTAGGGTGGTGTATGGGTCGAGTCAAGGAGGGGATGAGAGTCGAAGAAAAGAGAAAAAAGAAAAGGGGAGAAGGGAAGAGAAGGGATGGAAGGCTAGAAAGAGTATATGGGTGGATAGGTAAGGATGAAGTGGATGGCTAAGGTAAGGTGGATGGATAGGTAGATAAAGGGTAACTAAAGGATAACTAGCTAATTACTAACTACTATCTACTAACTACTCCTAGATAACCATAGAGCAAGATAACTACGAAGCAAGATAGTTATGAAGCAAGGCAGGCAAAAGTCAATAAAGCAACTAAGTTGAGTATAGTTTTATTCCTATCTTATCAAGTATCGAGGCGTACTAGCCTTTACCACTTACTTAGGTTGAACGCTAGCACAACGAGCCTTACTGTTAAACTAGGCCAACTACGTGGTGGAATTCAAGGCGCACAGGGCTGTCACCACCTGCTTTCTACCACAGCTATCCGGGGGTCCAGCCGTATCTGAAGGTAAGTCTATAACTAAGCACCACGCTTAACTATATTCTAACTATCTCTATCCTAGCTTTGAATAGAGACACCCTTGCGGACGTCAGAGCAAATACTTGACTTAATAAGATAAACACTAAACTAACTAAGCAACCTATTGGCAAAGATCAATCACTAAGCACACTAGAGATTAACTACTATGGCAAAGTGAATTGAACTGTAGGATAGCTAGGTCACACTCAAGGTACTTGATAAAGTAATACTGAAAGTAATGCTTAAAGTAATACTGAGATAAAGATAAATGTACCTGAGATACAAGAGAGCAAACCAGACCAGAGACGCCGGAAAATCAACCGACCTCTGATGCCAGTCACTTGCACCCGCTTCTCTCTTAGCAAGCTCTACGCTCCTTTTACCAAGAACTTAGGCTGAGCTGTGCTAAACTAAGAGCCGCATTGTAGCGAGGGCACTAGAGCTATACTCTCTCTACTAGCTAACCTACTTGCCTAAGCTCTCTGAGCTTCTAACCTAACTCTCACTTGGTTCTCTTGCTTGTGTGTTGCTTGGTGTGGTATATGATGGTACAAATGAAGTGTTGCCACCAGGGGGGGTATTTATAGCCTTGTGGAGTGAAGGGGGTACTTATAAGGGGCAGCCAGCTGACCTAGGGTTAGGTCAGGTGGCGGGCGCCACTCCCTACTGGCGGCCGCCAGTCCCCTGGCCGTTGGATGCATCATCACTAATCCTACGGCCTCTAGGTGGTTGTCCAAGGTGGTTTGGAGGTCGGTTGCATGTCCTATCAACCGACTTAGGTCATGATCCACGCCACTCCCCTCAGTAGCCCTCCGATCAAACCGACCTAGTGACCAAGGGCCAAGATTTGGCCTTGGGGTGGTCACATGGATTAGTGACGTGGCAGGGGGGATTCTGGGCCAAACCCTAGTGGCGGGCGCCACCTAGGGGTGGCGGGCGCCACCCCCTAAGGCCCAATTGGGCCCTGCTAAGTGGGTTTGGCCTCTGGTGGTTCAAATGTCCAAATTTGGTCCAAATTTCTGCATTCAAATAAAAATCTATGGACATGTGGAATTTGGTTAGTTTGAAACCTATTTGACTACATTTCATGCTTTTTTGGTGAATTTTAGGGTAAAATGTTGATGGTAAAACAGGTGTTTAAGGACCATCAACAGAGACGTACCGTGCCGATGGACCAAGAGTGGCGAAGGGCGGACGTGAGGCTTGGACTGAGAGACCAGTGGCCTGAGGATCAGCTGTGGTGGCTGACAGCCTGGGACAGCGACGACCGAATACTTGCGGGCACGGTGTTGCCTGGGTCGAGGACCTGGGGACACGTGTTGGTGGACGGGGTGCACGGGTGGTGCATCCCCTCTACGGCTCGGTTTGGTGGTTGAGCCACAGAAAAACCACCGAGTGGACGGTTTCCAGGTTTGGGCCTCAAAACCTGGGTGCTGCGGGTTTGCTGAGTTTGGGCCACAAAACTCAGGCGTGGGACGGCTGGTTTCCCGGTTTGGGCCTCAAAACCGGGGGTTGGTCGTGAAGGCTGGTTTCCCGGTTTGGGCCACAAAACCAGGGGTGCGACGTCCGGGAAAAGGACAAGCAGAGCGGTGGCAGCACGTGGCGGCGATCGGTGAGGTTGCGTCGAGGCAACGCTACCAGTTGTGCAGGCGTGGCCGTCAGATCACCACCTACCATGAGTTGGTCCGGAATAACCCTAGGGTTTAGCTGGTTCGCTCTATAATTAGAGAGAGGTAGAGTAGGAATTAGAATTAGGATAAGTAGAGGGAGACACCCTCCTCCCATTCTATCTCAGTCATTTGCTCTTTGCTTCTAGGGTTTCCTTCTCTCCCAATCCCCTGCTGTAGCTACTGAGATCCGCAGAGAACCATACCTCTGTGTACTGGAGATTTTAAGGAAGTGAGGTCGTAACCTCACTGTTGTAGCGTGTGGTAGCCACACGGTTGCAGATCGGTGTGTCAATTCACGTTTTGATTCGTGTTCTTCGCGTTCTTCGTTTCTCCGCGATTTTCCCATCACTCGATCTCCCTCTCTACTGCGTCTTTGCGAAATCCGTTTGAATCAACTTGTTCCTTATAGTGAGGAGATCATTTCCACTGAAGAAATTCATCTAACTCCTCAGGAACAAGTAGATCGGGTTGATTTCATTTTCATGGCGCTTTTTTGTTCATACTCCTTCCTTTTTGATTTCCTGGTGATTGAGTTGATTTGAGCAGATGATTTCTTGGGGATAGTATCCTAACTACCTCGTGATCATCTTCTCCAAGTTTGGGAATGTGGGATTGAGTTTTGATTCAGATTTGGGAAGATTCGTGGGAGGGGTGACCAAAATTGCCCTCTCTGTTCATCCGCGGACAGTCCGCCGTTTGGGTCCCGGACAGTCCACGCGTCGGGGTCGGTCAGACCAGTGGCCTAACCTCGCACTGTAGGATGAGTCCTTTTTGAACCGCAGACAGTCCACCGTTGGAACTCGCGGACAGTCCGGGAACGTCCAGGGACTGTTCAGCAACCTTGCTGTTTCTGGTATTTGGCCGGCGGACAGTCCACCAACTCCTCACGGACAGTCCGCAGTAGGGGCGAACAGTCCGGGACCCCAGGGCCGGACAGTCCGGGATTTGGCTAAAGCCTCCGCTTTTGTGCGTTTGCTCTCCCGGCTTCTTCGCTTGGTTTCCGGACTTCTCGTTTGGTCCTAGAGTTGACCAAGGAACCTCTCTAGGTATCATTGCTACTTGTTAGCATTGGTATTTGGGGATTTCTCGACGTAGCCGTCTATCTATGTTCGGGACATGGTTTTTAGGAGGCAAACTTGTGCCGGTGCCTTTGGTGTTTGGTTTGCTATCGTTTTGTGGTGCCTCGCTGTGATCTTAGGGATCATCCACCCTCTTCCAAGGGTCGTGGGCACCACGGTTTCGATCGAAGCTTTCGGGGGTTGATCTTGGGACAAAAGGCCAAAGTTTCAAGAGAAATTTTTGAGCTCCCATTCACCCCCCCTCTGGTCGCCTTGCTATTGCATTCTCGGTCCTTCATCCTCCAGGGAAGAACTCATCACCACGGCCAATGTACCGGGTGGATCCTCCCAAAGAGTGGGATGAACTCCCTAACTGGGATGAGTGGAGGGACGCCTCATGGCCGTATCCCCACTGCGGAATTTGCGATTGCTGCCAGTTTGACCCCCCTGCTTGGTGCGAACCAGAGGGTGTCAAATGACCATAGAGTGATGCTCCTCCATGCTGCTTTGCATGAAAAGGGTCAAACTCCTGTGCCGCTGCTGTGGCTCTTGCTGCCTCTTCTGCTGCATGGGTCTGTGCTCGCGTCCTCCTCCTGGGAACCTGCATGATGTTCTCTCGAGCCAACCTGCGGTTTTGTTCTGCCTCGGTTTCCAGGGCCAAAAGTAATGTTGGTGCATTCACCAACCAAAGTGACATGTCAGGAAGAGCGATTTTATTCACATAATCTTGGTAGATCATGTGAATCTCACCGGTTTCCTGGTTCTCATACAAGAGGTGTCCTTGTGAGAAGTGTTCCATGGTCAAAAGGTCTCGGTTACCAGTAATGTAAGAGTATATAGCTGTGTTCAGCAGACCCATGTTTAAAGCCAGTCTAGTTATCCATGATGTCATTTCGATATTTCTAGTGCGTTGATCAAATTTAGACCAGTAGTTCGCCATGGCTTTGGTGGGTGATACTTTTATGTGGTTTACTAGAGCATAAAACAGCAGCATTTCGGGCTTTTTAATTGTTCTTAAGTCAGGCCTTGGAAAGAGTGTGATACTAATATATTTGTGAAAGAACCTAAGCGTGGGGTTGTGGATATTGCTTGTACGGGGCAAGCCTGGGTTTCTGTTCCCAGCAATACTTTTCCAAAATTCATTTCTATTAAATCCCATACAGGCGGATTCCAATCTCAGCAAGCATGAATCATCAAAGTTTAAATTCTTGCTGAACTGCTTCCACGTTAAAGTATGTTCTTCATTAAAAAGCAGAAATTTTAAGTGATTAGTAGATATTTGCATTGTGGCCAGAAATTCCATTGTGAGGGGCATGATTCCCTCCTCATTAATCTTCCATTCATCTTCCTATCCCAAGGTTTGAAAAATATAGAGAAACTCATTGTCCATACCAGTGCGACTTAGCAAGTCGTCGTCGATGTGGCGGGTGTTTTTGTGTTTTGAGTGAGGTGTAGGAACTTGCATGGGGTGTGGGTAGTATTTATAGGCTGAGGATGGAAGGGGGGAGGCTGAGAGCTCCTCCCACCTGGCGGGCGCCACCAATAAGTGGCGGGCGCCACCCCACCTTACCCATTTCTGTCTGCAATCGACACAAGAGGTTTCCCTCATAATGTCCACTGAAATTCTAAGTAGGGAATAAAGTGGTAGTGTCGGTGCAAAGTGCAAAGAGTGTAACCTCCTAAATGGGGTAAGTGGGCTGAAAATTTCAATGACCACTTCTTCATCCTGGTCATACATTGTACCAAGGATGGTGGGAAACTTACTCAGGTGCAGCTTCGTGCAGAAATGTGGAAATCGAGGTGGAGGGCCCCAGGAAAAAGTGGCGGGCGCCACCCCTTTATGGGTAATTCCCACTCAAAGCCACTCCTTGTTTCACTTGTGCTCTCCTCATCACTCCTCACCAGAATTTTTGAGTGGAGAAGTGTCCAAAAGATGGAGTGAAGTAGAAGAGAGAGGAGGAGACATGGGAGTGAATGAGTGCATTGAAAAGAGCAAAGGCATGGGTCTCTCCTGGTGTTATTTGAGTCTATGAGATAGGGATGATAGTCTAGTTGATTGGCTAAGTGAAAAAGAGCCTATAGGGTGGCGGGCGCCAGCATGGGGTGGCGGGCGCCACCCCAAAGGCTGCCCTAAGCCCCTAGGCTTCACCTAATCTCCCTACTAAGCATCTATTTTGCAGAAAATTAACTTGCTTAAGTAAAAACGAAAATTTAAATGGGGGATAAAGACTTACCTTAGCCTAACTTACCTTGGTTAGCCGCTTTGGATTCCCAATTAGTGTCGCCTTCACGGTGGTTGTGGCTGAATGTCGGCACCGACGAACTTTAATGACGGTTGTTTTTCTGGTCGTGGTGTGAACTGGAATTTCTCCTCCTTTCCACTGATGTGGAGCTGAATTTCTCCAGCTCCTACATCAATGGTGGCTTTTGCCGTGCTCAAAAATGGCCGTCCCAAGATCAATGGCGTCTGGTGGTCGGGATTAATATCCAGAACCACAAAATCCCCCGGGACAAAGAGATTTTGGATTTTCACATGAATATTCTCTGCTATTCCCGCGGGATATCGAAGCGATTGATCGGCTAGCTGCAGACACATAGAAGTAGGAGACAAGGTATGATGATTTAATTTATCATATATTACCTTGGGCATGACGCTGACGCTTGCTCCCAGATCACAGAGTGCATGCTCGAAGTGCTGCTCTCCGATTGAACATGCGATCGTTGGGTTTCCTGGGTCCTTATTTTCTGGGAGTTGGTTTAAAATGACCGCACTGCAATCTTCGGTCAATTTAACCACATCCCTACTTGGAATTGGTTTGTTGTTATTGAGCATGTCTCTCAAATATTTTGCATAAGTTGGAACCTGCATAGCGTCAATAAATGGCACATGTATATATAATTTTTGAATTACCTCGACGAATTTCTTGAATTGGTCGTCTTCTGTCGGATTTCTGTTTCGATCTGGAAAAGGTAATACATGTGTATCATAGAATTCATAAGGAGCAGTTTGTACCTTGGATGAAGGTTCAGCTGGCGTCTCCTCTTCTTCGTCTTTTTTAACATTAACAATATTTTTCTTTGCAGCAGAATTACTACTAAGAACTAAATTAGAATGAGGTGGATCACGAGTGGATTTACCACTTCTCGTGGTTACAGCTTTTAATTCCTCATAGTATTTAATTTGAGATTTAATGTTATCTACGGTTTGCTCTAATCTCTTATTAAAAGTAATTTGTTCCTTTAATGCTTCAGAAAAATCTTTCATTTTAGCATAAATTCTTTCTAACATTTTATCATGTTCAATTAATTTATTATTTATGCTATCATTAATTCTACCTTGATTAGAAACTAATTTTCCAATAGGAGAATTAAATATGGAGGTTTGAGGCATACCTTTATTTTTGCATTGTTGGATCATTGGAATTGGAGGTTCTTCGTAGCCACCATTATTAAGAAGGGATTTTGCATCCTCTTTCTTAATTTCTTCTTGACCTTCACTTGACGAAACGACTCTTTGCTTGGTGTAGTACTCCATTGCAGCGCGATCTCTCTTCTCATTTATTCTTTGCTCTAGCAATTTTACCAAAGTTTGCAGGGTAACAGAATCAACTTGCTTAATTTCAGACATACTTTTAGCACGTTATTCTGCCCATCCTTGATTCGCCACCATTGTCTCGATTAGTTTGGTTGCCTTCTCTACAGTGAGAGAGAGGTATGCACCTCCGGCGGCAGCATCAATGTGTTGTCGAGATTCTTGCTGGAGTCCATGGTAGAAGCTCTGGATCAAGTATCAGTCTTGCATACCATGGTGGGGACAGTCTTCAACATACTCTTGTAGTCTCTCCCAAGCTTCAGTGATTGTTTCTTCGTCTTCCTGTCCAAAGTTAGAAATCTTGCTATGGAAAAGAATAGTTCGGCTTATCGGGCAGAACTTGTTGAGGAATTGATCTGCGCATCTCACCCATGTCAGTAGGTGTCCAGAGTTGAAGAGGAACCACTGCTTCGCTTTTTCCACTAATGAAAATGGAAAAAGACGAAGTCTAATGGCATCCTGTGAAACTCCCTGCACAGAAATTGTACTACATATCTCCAGAAAATTCTGGAGGTGAGCATTGGCATCCTCGGAAGGTTTGTCATTAAATGCAATAGCTTGAGCCATATGTATTAGGTGAGGTTTAAGCTCAAAATCTACATTACTAGTAGAAGGTAACACTGGAAGGTGAGCAAGAGTAGGCATGGAATACTCACTGAGTGTTTTGGTCGACGTCGATGTTGATTGATCGTTGGAGCAGCTTGGTTCGTCAGTCACTTTTGACTGGGATTCTTGTCTTGACAAACTCTTCTCGCGAAACTCTAGGTTCTTCCTCGGAGGAGTGAGATTAGCTCTCGCTCTCCTAAGAATGGCCTCAGGATCTTCTTGATAGTCGCTCAGAAGATTGAATCCGGCCATGGCTACTTTGAATGATCACAAACAACGAACAATATATATATATACCCGCTAGAACTACGGGGGTTAATTCAATAGAAGTCACAAAGAATTAATTCTAGCCAATTGCTTCCCCGGCAACGGCGCCAGAAATGCTTGTTGACACTTGCTAACGCCGTTACTAGGTAGACTATGGAATCTATCCCCGGCAACAGCGCCAGAAATGCTTGTTGGTACTTCTTAGTGTAAGAAGTATAACTAACTGTTCTTATGACTATTGGTAAATTCCGCAAGCGCACAGAATAAGTCAATTGTAGCACTTCACCCAGGAGTAACCGAGTATCGTATTTATTTCCACAGGGAAGCTACTAGGGCAGAACTAACACTAGGACTGCTATGAACAACTAGTGATTCTAGCTAGGTTGATCGAAGTGTATGAATGGGGGTTGGTTTCTACTACTACTAAAAAAGAAAGATTATCTACTACTAAACTAAATCGGCGGGGTCTGGCTGATGAACAAATTAATGTTTCCCTACGCACTTACGAACACAACTTAACTTAGCAATAAAGATTTTATCTAGTTCTTCGAACCGTACACACCCTCTGGACTATTTACCTCAGACGTGCACAACGAGGTTTATGATTTAAGAACTAACCCAACTACGTGGTGGAATTCAAGGCTCCCAGGCCTATCACCACCTGTTTGCTACCACAACTATCCTGGGGGCTAGCCACAAACTAAGGTATAATCAGTCTAAGCACCGCGCTTACACTAATATATACTACTTTAATCTTGCGTCCAAAACTAGAGCACTGATTACTCAGCGAAGAACCCAAACTAGATACAAACTAAATACTAAGTTATCTATGATCAGAAGCACTCAACAAGAACAATAAGTAAAGAACCTAAAGTAAATGCTGAAAGTAGAAGAACACTAAGATAAATGAAGAAAGACTTGGAATTATACCAGAGACTTTGGAAGATCCTCTATTACAACTCCAGCTCTTCTCTTCTTCACTCTCGCTCTCACTCTAAGTCTCTCAACTAGAGTGTTACTTCACCAGAGCTTCGCTTACAAGAGAGTGGGACTAATGAGGTGAGGTCTGAGTACAAGTGAGCTCGGGGGGGGGGGCCAATTTATAGCCTAAGGGACCTAGGGGGGTACTTATGGACCTAGGGTTAGGTCAGGGGGGTGAGTGAGGTGGCGGGCGCCAGCCCTAGGTGGCGGCCGCCACACCCCTGACCGTTGGATCCACCGTCATTGCTTTAACGACATCCAGGAGCTCCAGGGAGGCGGTTCCAAGGTCGGTTGCATGTCCAAATAACTGTCACATGGGCAATTGGGTCATGATCCATGTGACATCTCTTCATAGCCCTTGGATGCAACGACCCTAGTGATCAATGGCTGCAAATGAGTGTGGCACGCCTCCCCTGGATCAGTGACGTGGCAGGGGAGGAGTTTGGGCCTCACTCCCCTGGTGGCCACCAGTGAGGGGTGGCGGGCGCCACCCCACCTTGGCCCAAAGTGAGCCCAGGTGAGTGTGCTCGCCCCTGGTGGTTCCTCTTGGTCATTTTGCTCAAAAACACTACAATTAGCTACATTCAAATAAAACTCAAGGACAAGTGGAAATCGTTAGTTTATAAAAGGTTTTTGGTTGATTTTAGGTCCTTGTGTTGTGTTATATGACCTTGTTGATGCTAAGAATATGACACTTAGTGAGCATCAACACCCCCCAAATTTGGGATGAATTCATTTTATCCTGAAATTTGAGTCCTTTTCTTTCTTCCTGCACCATCTCTTGGCATCCCAATCAAACGACCATGGCTCAAAGATTCCCCATCGGTCGGTATCTTGACGATCAATGTAAAATGACTAATCTTTCTTGGGAACCGTATCATGATTTAACTTTCCACTCGATTACTCTGTGCGCATAGTACAAACCAGCGTCTTTTCGTCTTCAGAGACTTATTTTTCTAATATAAATTTCAACCCTGCCTTCATCTTTCACCGTACCCAGAGCGCAACCATCGTCGTCTTTACCATTTCCTCAAGGAAAACTCTCCTTTCTTCACTCAAGAAAACCCTTCCTTTCTCCTTCCCTTCCAATGGCGAATCCTAACCATGGCAAGCGTCCTGCAGAGGAAGAGGTGAACTCCTACCATCCTCCTCAGCGCCGTCCAAGGTGGGTCTTCTCTATCTTAGTCGATCTTGATATTTCTCATCGACTTTCCGAATTTGATCTGATTTTCTCACTTTTAAACTAGGACCGATGCGGGTCCTTCCAATGTTGCCGCTGCTCTGGGGCCTCCTCCAGGAATGGAGTCAGTATCGGAAACTCCCTCCTCCGGAAGTTCAGAGTCGACGGCTGCCCGACATTACCGTCAAATGATGGAAATGCGGAACCTCCATTCTGAGGCCACCATCAGAAATTGTTTGCTCGAAGACCACATCGCCCAGCTCCAGAAGGCGCTAGAAGAAGCAGAGGCGAAAGCCTCTCAGGCAGCACAACAACATGCTGAATCTGATGCACGCGTCACCGGTAACCCTTCCTTCGTGAAGAACTCCTTTTTACGAAAGCTCTTACCTTCAATCTTTAGTGCGTTCTTTGATGCTCATCATTCTGTCTATCCTTTAGATCTGACCGTGCGCCTGGAAATCCTCCAAGACGCAGGGAATGAAGCTGTCGCCTCCGTGAACGCCGCTGGTAACAGCGTCGTCGAGAGGGTGAACAACATCCCCGCAAGGGTGCATCAAGTTGCCCTCCACGGTGTCCGCCACGGTGCCGCCATGGTGCTTGGAGCTGCCTAGGCCTATACCGGCAGCAACCTGGGTGACCTCGAGATCACCCTAGAAATCAGTCATGCCATGGAGGTGAACTTCGATGGCTTTGATGGAGCAGCTGAGGAGATAGCAGACACCGTCCCTTCTGTATTAATAGTAGATAAAGTCTTCAAGTAGTTTGTAGGATCAATCTCCTTGTAAGAAATCTACCGTGAATATAATGAAATCTTCTGCTTCCATGTGACTCATCTGAGATCAGACCCATCGAGGTCTTTGAATTCCAAATTTCATAATTTCATGTTTTTTTACTAAAGGCGATGCCTCCTTTGCACCCACTATTATTCTGCTGCTGAAGTCGATATATTGCATATCGACTATATTTCTAGTCTGAAGGCGATATTGTAATATCAGCTATCAACTAATCTGATGAGTCATAGTAGATCCACCCAAATTCTGGGATAATACTTGTTAAAATATTTTCCATTGACTGCTCTAAAGTATTCGATTCCTTCTAAAGTTTCATAGAAATAAGCATTGCCAGGAGCACACTTTGTAATACGATAAGGCCCCTCCCAATTTGGTGACCACTTGCCATACTTGTTATCCTTAGTTCCAATTGGCAAGATGACTTTCCAAACCAGGTCTCCTTCATTGAATTTCTTTTCTCTGGCCTTTTCCTTAATAATCTTGATCAAAATCTGGTTAGAGGCCTCAGCTTTTCCATTGGCTTGGGCGTAATATGGAGATGAATTAATTTGTTTGAAACCCGTGTTGGTAGCAAAATCCTAAAACTCTTTTGATGTAAAGATTTTCCCTTGATCCGTAGTAATGGTTTGAGGAACACCAAACCTGTAAATGATATGTTCTTTGATAAACTCAATCACAGTAGCCGATGAAGCTTCTTTCAAGGGAATAGCTTCAACCCACTTGGTGAAGTAATCAGTTGCTACTAACACAAATTTATGCCCCTTGCTAGATGACAGAAATATTTGGCCAATCAGATCTATTCCCCATCCTCTAAATGGCCATGGCTTTGTAATTGGATTCATGGCTGATGCTGGAGATTTTTTAACATTGCCGAACCTTTGGCACTCTTGACACCCTTTATAATATTTAAAACAATCTTCTAACATGGTTGTCCAAAAATATCATGTTCTCCTGATCATCCATTTCATCTTATGAACAGATTGATGTGCACCACAAACTCTCTCATGGATTTCTCCCATTAGAACATGATGTGGACCACAACCATTGGCTTCCTCTTGATTGATACACTTAAGGAGTACAACATCAACCGTTTTATGATAAAGTTGGTCATCAAGAATAACAAATTTTGTAGCCTTATATCTCATCTTCCTGGATACCCGCTATGATGGATCTTTTAAATATTCAATAATTTTGATTCTCCAATCATTATCATCAGCAAGCTCATCGGCTAATATCTCAATGATTTGCCGATATCCAGAAGCACTTTGAGGCAGTCGATTAGCTTCTTGATTCTGACACCTAGGAATATGCTTTATGACAACAGAAGAGAAAGAATCAAGCAACTCGAGACATTTTTCATAATGCTTCCTCAGAACATCATCTTTGCATTTATATAGGCTGAGCAATTGATTAACTACTAATTGAGAACCACCAAAAATCTCAACAGCCTCGGCCCTTACCTCGTACAGAAGATAAAGTCCTTTGAGAAGAGCTTCATACTCAGCTTGATTGTTAGTAGAGGTTGGATCAATATGAAAAATCATATTCAAAACTGGCCCCCTGTGGAGAAACAAGGTCAACACCAATACCTCCACCTTGCTTATAGTTAGATCCATCAAAGAACAAACCCAAGGAGCAAAGTCCAAAGTTTAAATTTCTTGCCCATGATGATGAGTAATGAAATCAGCTATCACCTGTCCTTTAACTGCTTTAGCCGATTCATACATTAAATTAAATTCTGATAATGCAAGAATCCACTTGCCAATTCTTCCATTTAAAATAGGCATAGACAACATGTGCTTTATCACATCAAACCATGACACCACCGTGCATTCAGAAGATAACAAGTAATGTCGAAGCTTAGTGCATGAAAAGTATAAGCACAAACATAACTTTTTGACAGGAGAATATCTTGTTTCTGGAACTAATAGCCTTCTGCTGAGATAAAACACTACTCTTTCCTTTCCTTCAAATTCTTGCATTAAGGCCGATCCAATTCTATGATCATCGGCCGCTACGTACAACTTAAAAGGTTTGTTCTTCTGAGGAGGAATTAAAATTGGTGGAGATCTCATATATTCTTTGATCTCCTCAAATGCTTTTTGTTGTTCGCTACCTCATTTAAACTCTTGATCATCCTTCAATTTCAACAGAACTGAGAGCGGCAAAATCTTGGCTGACAAATTTGATATAAACCTTCTGATGAAATTGATCTTGTCGATCAAGGATTGTAATTGAGTTTTCGTGGTTGGCGGTACTGCTTTGTCAATTGCATCATAACTTTTCTGACCGACATCAATCCCTTTTTCATGTACCATAAAACCTAAAAATTGTCCAGCTGATACTCCAAACGCGCATTTGTGAGGATTCATCCTTAATCCATGCTTCCTTGCACATTCTAGAGTATCCCTGAGGTCCTTAAGATGCTCCTGATACTCCTAAGATTTCACAACCACGCCATAAATATAGATTTCCACAATTTTGCCGATCAACTCATGAAAGATATAATTCATCGCTCTTTGATAAGTTGCACCGGCATTTTTAAGTCCAAAAGTCATGACTACCCATTCATATAAGCCTAAGGCGCCAGGACACCTGAATGCAGTTTTATGTATGTCTTCTTCTGCCATAAAAATTTGGTTATAACCAGCGTTACCATCCATAAAACTGATTACCTTATGACCAGCTGCCGCATCGACCAACATGTCTGCCACTGGCATTGGGTAGCCATCCATCGGAGTAGCTTTATTTAAATCCCTGAAATCAATGCAAACTCTCATCTTTCCATTTTTCTTATATACAGGGACTACACTAGATATTCATTCGACATATCTACATTGCTGAATGAAATTAGCTTCATAAAGCCGAGTGATTTCTGTTTTCACAGGCCGACTCCATAACTTCTACTCTGATCCTCCTTGGAGCTTGTTTTACAGGATGACTCCCATGTTTGATGGGTAACCGATGTTCAACTAATGATCGATCAAGACCAGACATCTCAGAATAATCCCAAGCAAAACATTCTTTATATTCTTTTAATAAAGCAATAAGTTCTTGTCTGAACTTGGGATCTAACTTAGCACTAATATATGTCAGTCTTGGTTTATCACTGTTTCCAATATCAACAGCTTCTAATTCATCGGCCGATGTAAAACCTTTACCCATCTTGCCTTCGTCCTCATTGACTGAATAATCCATTAAATACATTTTTTAAAGCCGATTGCTTGGAATTGGATCGGTCGTTGGCCATCATCAAACATCTTGATGAAACCTCCTTCATGCACCTTCCCAGAAAAGCAATCCACATTGTCAAAATTCCAATCATCAGGGTCAGAATATGCAATACTCACAGTTGAATCGGCTGGTACCACGTCTATGGTGTCTCCGATCCACTGTATCACATTTTGATGCATGGTAGATGGAACACAACAATTAGCATGGATTCAATCTCTTCCCAAAAGCACATTGTATGAACCCTTTGTATCGACTACAAAGAAGGTGGTAGGTAAGCTCTTGCTGCCAACCGTTAACTCAACACATAAAGCACCCTTAGTAGCCGATACATTCCCAGCGAAGTCTGTCAACCTCATGTCGGTTTGGCTTAGGTCCTCTGCGGTCTTTCTGAGTTTTTTGAATGTGGCATATGGCATTAAATTAACAGTTGCACCTCCATCAACCAACATTCTGCTCAGAGGCCTCCCATCAATAAATCCTTTCAAGTATAAAACCTTTAAGTGGGAATGTTTCTCAGGCTTTTGGAATGTAGCTCCCTCTACTTGATAGATCCACTGAGCCACTGCTTCTTCATCATCTGATTCCTCTTATTAACCAGTAGATCTGAATTCAGCAGGCAACATGAAAAGAGTGGATATATTAGCCGATGGTTCCCTCATATCGGCTATTTGTTTCACCTGCCAGACTTTGGGTCTCTTCTTTTGAATTTCATCGTTCCTTAACCTTTGAACCCGACGTTTCTGGCTTCTGGTCAAACCACCTTGACACCATTGTCCCTCTTGCCAAGTATGATCCTTATCGGCTAACCTTGCCCCAAGCCGATCATGTACATTTTCATTTTTTATGCGCCGATCTGTTCTTTCCAACCTTAGTCTTTCATGCACAGATCGGCGGTTGTCTCTCGACTGCCTATACTCCCAATATTGTTCACTGCATTCTGGGAAGTTTCGAAGAGTAGGAAGTTTCAATCCTTCGTTCCAACAGTGTCTGAAGAAAGGGCAATCCCAATGATTCTTTTCTTCCTCTCTGATACGTCTCCCTTCTTCTCGAGACCTTCTATACTCCTCCTCTTCAAGCCACTCTTGGTACTCTTGCTCATCTCTCTGCCTATGCATTTGATATCTTTCTTTCTGACGTTGCCATTTATTCAATAGAATCCTGAGAGTTGGACGCCTTCTTGCTTCACCAGCTCTTGAAGTCTCAGGACGATCATGCTGATTAGTTTTCTCTTTTCCCCTCATCTCCTGATATTCTTCAGTTGTTAATTGTTTCTTTGGATCCACTGTTCCAGCTGCTTTGGCTTTGTTAGAAGTCAGAACAATAATCTCACTTCGAGTTGCAGGAGCCACCATGTTTACTAGAAAGGGATGGCCGTTGATGCCCATACCCTTGGCTTTCTCCAAGCCAATTCTCCCTTTAGTAATGGCTCTTTGGATCATATCTCTGAAAACTCTACTATCATTAGTAGTATGAGTACCAGAATTGTGGAATTTACAGTACCTTTTATTTTTGAGCTCGTCAGCCGATGGAATACTATGATTCCCAGTCAATTTGATTTGACCTTTCTCTAGTAAGTAGTCAAATATCTTGTCGGCCTTTGTGATGTCAAAACTGTATTTTATATCTTTTTCTATATTTTTAGCCTTTTCCCAAGGCATATATTCATTGTTCTTCCAAGCCCAGTCAACAACAGCCACCTCATCTTCACTTTCATCGCCTGTTTCATCATCCTCTCCTTGCAAAAAGAAAGAACTTTCTACGATGATGGCTTTCATAGGCCTGAAGACCTGATTGTATCTATTTTGTGCATCGACATTTGCCACTTTCTTGGCCAAATCAGCAAGACTGGTACAACCAAAACTAATCTTTTCCCTGATGGCTGGTATTAGCCCTCGAATTGCAATGCTAACTACCTCTGAATCTGACAATGTTAAGGTATAGCATTGATTCTTCATATCTCTGAACCATTGAAGATATTGGCTTCCAGATTCATTATTTCCTTGCCTTACATCGACTAAATCTGCAATCCCCTTTTCCAGGACTACAGAGTCGAAGTACTGATGGAATTTGTTCTCCAAATCTTCCCAACCTTGAATGGAATTTGGTGGCAAGGACGAGAACCATGAGAATGCCGAGCCAGACAAAGATATAGGGAACATTCGGACTTTGAGTGCCGGCTCATCACTGATTTCCCCAAGTTGTACCAGGAACTGAGTTATGTGCTCCATGGTTGTCACTGTGCATGTTCCTGTGAACTTAGTGAAGTCAGGAACTCTATATCTCGGATGGAAGGTGACCTGATCATACCATTCTGGATATGGTTTCTTGTAGGCAGTCAATGTATTCTTCGGCTTTAAGCCAAATTGTTTTTGAACCATATCAGTCACTCGATTCATCAACTGATCTACCTGATTCACCGACCCCTGATAGGCGATGTTCTGCCCCCAAAAGCATTATGCTGATACCCTGGATTTTCATGAGCATCCCAAGTATAATAATCTGATACGCAATGATAACCAAGAGGAATATCACTAGGTGCCACATTCCCTTGATAGGGTGGCACATTGAAATCCCTAGTAATTCTCCTTCCAAATGGAGCTATTTTTATAGCCGATGAGTGGGTGTAGTTACTCATATTCGACTATTGCACTTGTTGCTGCATCATGCCCCAATCACCACCAGGGCTACTTAAGATCTGCTGATTGCCATTACCATTAGGGCCATTTATCATTTGCTGACCTCCATAAGTTCCAGCTCCTTGATTGTTCCCAACCATATACATCGGACCTCTTTTCTCATTACTTAAGTTGAAAGCTTCTTTGATGGCATTCGAGAGGCTATTGAGGAAAGTCTCATTGTGAGCAATCAGGGTGGCAGACATTGCTATGCCAATCATCTCCTGCGTGGCATTGTGCTGCACTTGAATCATCGGATCAACATGACCCTCTAAGATAACCCTTGGAAGATGAGTTTTCTGGAAAATTTTCTTATCCCTTGTCCTACTGAAACTCAACAAGCACATGTTCCGATACTGCTCAACAGTTTGCTCTATCAAGCGTTGGATGTCTTCTAGGAGCTCATCCATTGTCACGTTCAATACTTCATCGTTGCTGAACGTCATGATCAGATGACTGTGGTCCCACCAGGCGTGCCAAAAGAATGTGTTGACACAAAAAACAGGGCAACGCGCCAACACACTCTACCACGGTCCTCAGAAGCCATGCAGAAGCAAGGTCTTGACCTCCTGGACCTTCGAAATGTGGCAATGCCAAATCTTGGTGAGAACGACCTCGGGGCGTGCCAGTCAACTTGACCTGCAATTGACAAGGAGAAGAAGAAGACGTTAAATCGTGAAACCTGCCGGTTTGATGCCATACAGTTCCAAATTATACGGCTCTGATATAGCCATTTATCATAGGATTTTGACTACAAAGTCAACTCGCAAGAAAAGATTAAAACATTCATATAATCTGAAACAAAATGGCTATTAAGAGCAAAAAGAAAAAACACTAGAAAAGAGAAAAGCCGATTAGCTTATCGTATGAGGAATATAAAGATCTGTGTACACGTCAAAACAACATAGAACCAATAGATCGGCTAATCGTATCGGCAATTCTATTTGTTAACAGTGGGGTGTCTCCATACAGCCATAATAACAAATAGGTCGACAAAATAACTTGAACATTAACAGTGGGGTGTCTCCATGTAGCCATGATAATGGCCAAATTAGATTACGTCCGATGCGACTAACGGATTTACTAGTTTTAAACCACTTAAACGTGTGCATTATGAAGAAAGTATAACTGGATCGGCTATTTTAGCCGATACAGGGTCCATGAAGCATGAACAAGATCTATCTGTCAGAACTATGACTCGATCTAGGATCAAGCAAACTTACTCTAACATGCATATCAGTGGGGTTCAGAAATACAACCATAATAAGCATATCAAACCAAATGTACTTGTTCTTAGATAAATCATAATTTGAACAGATATCTCGAACGCACAACATGTAACAACCAAGATTGACAAATTAGTCGATGAAGAGCTTAGATCGGCTATTTCCCTTGATATGAACGTGAAAGGACTTTGTATAACCGAAACTAAACAGCTTTTAAGCTTAAGCCAATTTGTCAATCTTGATTGGGCAAGATATTGTTGAAAGGAAAACAAAGCATTAAGAGTATGAACAATATCGATAACTTAATGAATCTATTAGACTGTCAAGACTAATAGAGCCGGTAACTAGTCAAGATCGACTAAAGTAAGAGATTGATCAAGGTTAAGACAGTCTTACAAGAGACGAACTTAAACCGATAACTAACCCATATCATAGTAAACAAGAGTTTGGTCGATGCCAAATACAGCCTTATTGAACAATGACATGAGCCATTGGTGAAACTTACAAGCAAACCAGAGGTCGGTCTAGCCGATGCAGCCCTACCTGGTTGAAGGTTCTGCCGAGTTCTACCTTACTCCTACTCTTAGGGTTTTGGCCGGTGGCCAAAGTGTTGATTGTGTTTACAAAAAATCGGGTTTTCAGCTATTTATAACCCGGTAGACTCCTATTCTAATACGACTAGGATATATTACAATAAAAACAAAAGGCGATCTGGACATGAATTCCTCGCCCGAGCCCGACACGTCTTCTAAGCCCGTCAAGTCTGGTCCATGTGAATTCCCTGGTCGTGCCTCGACCCGAACAAGCTTTTCTTTTATTTTGGCTGACTCTCTCCTATTAGATCAGCCGCTTATGCTTACAAAGTGAAAACCTTTTTTGATCCAAAATCTGGTGTAAACACTAAGTTAAGACCAGGAGATAATAGGATATAAGTTGAATACCTAGGAAAAACTTTATACACATGTTTATGATAATTGAGACACACTATTGATCTTTTCTCAAACAAGCTCACCCTGTCTTTTGTCTATTTCTTGAACATCTTATTGCAGGGTGATGTATGACTGGATTTGATCGACCGGAAAACTATGTTGATGATCCGGAAGTTTTGATCCAAAAAGCCAAAGCCAATGCCAAGCTCAGGAAACCACCAACCACATTGATCGAAGACACTCATGCAAGAAGCTCAACACCAGTGTTAGAAGACATGGCTGACAAGACTCTCCATGATTTCTCTGCGCCAACTATTGCCAACATCAGGACTGGAACAACAGTCAATGTGGGAACCGAGGGATTCGAACTCAAGCCATCTCTGATTAACATGGTGCAAGCTAGCCAATTTTGTGGGAAAGCACATGAAGATGCGAGTGCCCATCGCCAACACATCCTGGAGATACGCAGCACTTTCACTATCAAAGGAGTCACTAAGGACGCCATATACCTCCGCCTATTCCCATTCTCTCTTTTGGGAAGAGCGAAGCAATGGTTCTATGCCAACAAAGACAAAAACACTACATGAGAGATCCGCTCCACTGCTTTCCTAACAAAGTTCTTTCCCGTATGCAAGATGAATGCCCTACGAGCAAAGATTTCAACTTTTCAGCAACAGTATGATGAATCTATCCCTGAGGCATGGGAACGCTTTCAAGACAACATATCAGAATGCCCACAGCATGGGATGGAGAATTGAATACTTATGCAAACATTCTACCATGGGCTCACTTCGAGTGCCCGTGACAATATCGATGCAGCTGCTGGAGGATCATTCTTATCACTCACTATCAAAGAGGCAACCACTCTTGTTGAGAAGATAGCTTCCAACCAAGGAAGGAACAAAGAACGCACTCAACCAAAGAAGAGAGGAGGAATGCATCAACTCAAGGAAGTAGACATGTTGTCTGCTCAGATGGACCTACTGATAAAGAAGCTCGACGAACGACACCAAGAGAAGAAGGAAGTCATGCACATCCACGATTCTCGCATGACTTGTGAAGAGTGTGGAGGCACTGGCCACATAGGAAGCAACTGTCCTGAAGCCCAAGAGGGTGTGAATTACATCATCAACAACAACAACAACTATCATCCTCAACAGAATCAAGGATGGAATTAGCAACATAGGCCCGACTACCAAGGTAATCACTCAGGTAACTACCAAAGTAATAACTTCAACCAACCGCCTTTAAGAGAAATGATTGTTAATCAAAATAAAGTTATTGATAATATGTCCAGAAAGATAGCTTCCAATGATAATACTTGAAACCACTAACAATAGAATGGAAAGCTTTACTTCTGCTATTAAGAATCAGCTTAGCTTTAATAAGATGATAGAATCACAAATTTCTCAGCTAGCCGCTTCAGTACCTGTGACTGAAAAAGGTAAGATTCTGGGGAATCCAAAAGAATTAGAAACTACAAATCTTGTAGACATTTTCAATGCAGGAGATTATTACTTCATAGCTCCGCCAAGGCCAAAGTACAGAGGATGGTGAGATGATAATCTACCCGAGAAGAAAGGAGACCTAGGGAGACCTATCATCCCGATCACCATTGGACCCCATACCTTTGACGAAGCCATCTGTGATCTTGGAGCAAGCATTAACATTATGCCTAAGGTAATTTATAAGAAAATTTATGGTCAACCATTGTTGTACACAACCATGTGTTTGCAGCTTGCAGATCAAACACTGTGCTACACCAAGGGAATCCTTGAAGATGTTCAAGTACAAGTTGGACACTCTTATGTCCTAGTAGATTTTGTGATAGTGGAAACAGGAGGAGATGAAAGAGCACCCATCATCTTAGGAAGACCATTCCTAAGTACAACTAAAGCCATCATCTACACCGAAAGTGCCAAGATCTATTTCACGATCAACAATAAAAAGGAGAGGTTCAGTTTCAAGAATCGCACACTCAAGACTCATGTACACCCACAGTCACCATATGAGTATGAGTATGCACCTGCTGCCCCAAAGAAGAAGAACACCAATAGGAGGAGGAACAAGACGAAGCCACAAGAGCAAGAACCAGTATGGATGGTCAACACTGTTGAACCACCATAATATACCACTCAATCTCCACTACGCCTTGAGAAGCTGTACGATCCAGGAGTAACTACCATTGACTGCATGATCAAGGAGAGTACCTTCTACAACACATTCTGCGACATCGGCTCAAGTGTCAACATCATGTCTACAGTAACATATAAACATTTATTTTGTGATGCACCATTGGAACCAACATATTTGCAGATACAGCTAGCTGACCAAACATTCTGATTTCCGGAAGGAAGGGTGGAAGACGTCGTAGTCAGAATTATAGGTCACGAAGTCCCCACAGACTTTTTGGTTCTCGGCATGGGAGAAGACGATGATGTCCACCTCATCCTAGGAAGACAGTTCCTGTACACTACAAGTGCAATAATCTACATGAAGCAAGGGGAGATCTATTTTCACTTTCCTGGAGAGAAGGTACGATGCTACTTTATCAACTACATACCCCATGAAGCACCTAAGAAGAGTAGAAGTGAAAGACACCGCTATCAACACCAAAGAAGACGAGCCATCAAGAATGGAGAGGCCAATCACAAAGAAGAAGCTAGTGACACTATCCCAGAAAAGAAAGAAGAGACGCCTCAAGACAGTGAACAGCAGGAAGTGAAGACTCAGACCAAGAAAGTATGGAAGAAAAAGACAGCACCTAAAGAGGAACAATCAGAAACAACTTTCCAAACGTCTGACACACCTTGGGAGATCTGAACCAAGGGAATGTCTGGTTCGTCGGACCATAATATCCGAACCTTCGCCAAAAGGTAAAATCGGTAGTTATCCTCATATTTACTTTTCTGCATATTTCTCATATTTAATTCTTAGTCATTTACTGCATCATCATATTTAATATTTACATCATCCATAAGCATTTTAATTTCTGCATTGCATAGAAAAAAGAAAATAAAAATAATCATATTGCATTATTATATTGCATTTAAAAATAAAAACTCTTTAAGCCCCATGTGAATATGTGGAGGCACAAAAAAAATAAATATTTCTTACTTTTTGCATCTGCATATAAAAATAGAAAATCCAAAAAAATATATAGATTAAACTCTTGTTGACTCATGTTTGCTTAAACATCTATAAGGCTCGAGAAGACATAAATGGTTTTACCACTAACGCTTAATCGATTCCGAGCTTGGTTGTCTATTTGAGTTTAACAGGAATCAATAAGAAGGCCAGATAACTTCATCCAATCTAGAGAGATCAAAACAAATAACCTTCCATTAAGGACTCGAGGAGTGAAGTACATCGACGCTACCAAGAGAACGAACACGCAAGCATCTAGCTTGGGGGAAAAGGCTCCCCCGTTATCCGAGGTAATATATCTATATTTTCGAATTTTAAAAAAACAAAAACAAAACACCAAAAATATGTGAGCATATGAAGGTTCACTCTTAAAAAATAAAAACACCAAAAATATGTGAGCACATGAAGGCTCACTCTTAAAAAGAAAAAGAACAAAAATATTCGGGCACATGAAGGCTCGATGCTATCGAAGAGATCAGCTTGGGGGAGACGCACCCCCGTTATCTTTGCTATTAAGGTATGTTACTATTAATATTGCTATTATTACTATTATTATTATTATTATTATTATTATTATTATTATTATTATTCCTACTACCATTATTATTACTATTATTATTATTAGCCTTTACGTATTATTAGTCTTTTTTAGTCTTTATATTATATATTAGAGTGTGTGTATTTAATATTAGAGTCAATAAAAAGAACAATAATGATCTAGAATAAAAGCTTGCATGCAATAACTGAGCTCTAGGATAATAAAATTAATCTGGATGGAAATGATGAATAGTTGCTCTGCCGTAATTCTTTTCAAGTGCCTAGTGTTCAGTCTTGAATTTTCCTAAGTAATTTACTTTGAATCTGAGACATGTGGTTTGCAAAAGTTTTGACCTAAGTCTAGGTGTTTGACGAGTATGATATGAAAAGGTTGAACTACTATATATCTTGTTCCTAGTGATACTAGAGTTCTAGAGATTTATCTTTTGAAAACTTAAAATTGCTACATGATGAGATCCTCTATGATAAGTGTTTAAAATTCCTACCACAACCTGATATACATGCCTGATAGACTAGGAAGTCAACTCTTTTATATTTACTACTTACATATGCATTGAGTATTGTCAAATCATGTTGACCCTTAGAGACTCGTCATACAGTTAAAATCAAGATCACGTACACACCACCCAAATATGTTGCTCCTACACTTGGAGTACGCAACAACATGCCTTCCATTTTGATCCACCAAAAACTATTTCACTTTTACATTGGGAGTGAACAACCAAAAATATTTCCCTTCATGCATATGACCTTTCTATGCCTTCATTGCCATTCATTAATGCTCCAATTTATCATTGTTATCTCTTTAAACTGTTATGCTGCAAAAAGATGCATGGGCTATGCAAAAGTTATCTTAAAAAAGAGAGAGAGAAAAGCAAAAATGGACAAGTGTCTGTTGACACATCGGGTGGCACGCAGAAGAATCCGCAAGCGCACGGCTGTCAGTTGTAGCTTTTCACCTCAGAGTATTCCGGGGTATCGAATCCACGAACAACGCGAAGTGATTTTGAGAAAACTAGGGGGTAAGGATATCTAGGATAGATGAAGGGAACGGGCACTATCCACTGGGGTAGATCCTAGTTC
Organism: Coix lacryma-jobi var. lacryma-jobi; assembly: GCA_009763385.1. Taxonomy (NCBI): domain Eukaryota; kingdom Viridiplantae; phylum Streptophyta; class Magnoliopsida; order Poales; family Poaceae; genus Coix; species Coix lacryma-jobi. Next base: position 74,346,884 of record CM019826.1, read on the forward strand.
TATTAGACTTCTAGTGATTTAAGTTCTTTACTAGTGTACTGTGGGCGTACTAGCCTTTACCACTGATTTAGGTTGAACGCTAGCACAACGAGCCATACTGTTAAACTAGACCAACTACGTGGTGGAATTCAAGGCGCACAGGGCTGTCACCACCTGCTTGCTACCACAGCTATCCGAGGGCCTAGCCGTATTCACTAGCAATATATAGCCTAAGTACCACACTTAATCTATATATTACAACTACTAGCCCTGTACTAGAACTAGAGCACTTGAAACTAATATCAAGCAATGAAACAAGCACACAAATACTAAAAATAAATACTTGAAGATAAAATAGATACTAAGTTACCAAAGTTGAAGCGCAGAGCAGAGAGAAGCAGAGGTCTTCGACAACTCTGGAACTCTCCAGACTTCTACTCTTCTCCTCTCCAGCTCCTCTTCTAGTGAGGCACTCACACTCTCTCTAATCACTCTAACATAGCAAGTGTGCTAACCTAACCAACTGGTGAGGAATGGTGTGAGGCTCTCCGAATGAGAGCTCAAGGGGCCTATTTATAGTGCGAGGAAGCTAGGGGGGTACTTATAGAGTGAGGGGGAGGTCGGTTAGGGTTTAGGGGGTGGCGCCCGCCACCTCTCTGCCGTCCATCGCAACCGCCATTCATCCAACGGTCTTTACTTGCTCTCCTAAGTCGGTTTCAGGGTCGGTTAGGGTTTAGACACGTGTCCAAAGCCCACTATCCAGGTGACACTCTTCTTAGCCCTTGGATCAAACTGTCTTAATTAGTGTGCAATGGCCAGGATTTGAGCTTGAGGTGACTCCCACGGATCGATGACGTGGCTTGGGCCACTTTTGGCACGAGTGACCTGGCGGCCGCCAGTAATAGGTGGCGGCCGCCACCTTGCTCAGGCCCAAATGGGCCAGAGTGGGTTGGCCTTGCTCCTGGTACTCTTGTTTGGCCCAAATTCCATCATTTCTTCAATTAAGATAAGAAACTATGCACATGTGGTAATAGGTTAGTTATAAACCAAATCTTCCACCTTTTATGGTGTTTTACCTTGGTTTTGGGTGAAATGTTGATGGTGAAATGATGCTTTAAGCACCATCAACATGCTCCCCCACACTAACCTCTTACTCGTCCCGAGCAAGCATGGACTTTAAGAATTGAAACAATTTTACTGAACTAAGCATTCACACAAGATGTTCACCTACCTATACTCATGTTGGTAACCTTTCCAAGTGGCTAATAAATCATACCTATGGCGGTTGAAAGATAGAATAGCTTGCAAATAAGAGAAACACACTTTCCTCTTTTACATACCTTGGGGTTTCAGGATATTTTAAAAAGAAAAACATGGTTCATTGAATCTCTCTTTAAATCACAAGGCACTCATGGTGTATATCCTCACTTTATGGCAAAAGAAATGCCAGAGTCTATCCTATGGTTTATGTGGAGTTTATAGGGAAAAGAAAGAATGTAAGGCACTTCTATCTCTCTTTTATTGCTAAGTCAAGTTTAGGATCATAGGAGAGTATAGTCATGCACTAGCCAAGGTATAAGGTGGACTAACTCAACTCCTTTGTTTTTTTTGAATCTCTTCTCTTCCCAAGGATCATGGCTATATGCATCCTCTCTTTTTTTTACTTGGACACTTGTCCTTTTGAGAGCATTTGCTCTTCTTTTTTTTTGAATACTTGGACACTTGTCCTTTTGAGAGCATTTGCTCTTTTTTTTAGATAATATATAGCCATGTCCTTTGAAGGAATGAGAAAATTTATACAATTCTTTTAGAACAAAATTTTGGAGGAGAACTACATGAGTATACTCTCAGCGTGAGAGTTCTCTCAAAAAGGCATGGTTTGCCTTGGCTTTTAGAGCATGACTAAACTCTTCTACCTAGATCAACTATTCTTGACAAAGCTCAAAGATTGATTTAGAAGGCTTTATGGGCTGTTCTCCTATACTCTAATATTTTGGCTTTGGTAGGTGGATAGGAAAGAAAGATCATGAACCATGGTAATTTTGGTTTTCAAAATAAAAACTCCCAAAGTTGTAGCAGAGTACTAATGCAATTTCAATTACTACTTCTATATCTTATCAAACAACAACCTAGGCTGATTTCCCTATCAAAATGAGTAGGCTACTACACATGAATAAAAGGTAGAATAACATGTCGTGTAAAAACTCAATTCAAAAGAAATTGTTTCAGCATTTTTATTTCCTAGCTGCATTTTTTAGTTCAAACCGAGACATCCAGTGATCCAAATTGTACAGAATTTAAAACATAGGTTTAGGGGTTCACCAGGGGTGTTTCGGTGCAGAGTGGCCTGGCGGCCGCCAGAAATAGGTGGCGGCCGCCATGGGCTTTGGCCCACGCGGCTTGCAAACAACGTGGTAGCTACCTTGCTAAGAACAGGTTACTGTTTTGAACATTCTAGCACGTTTTACAGAGGCATTTAGAGAGGGGATTTCCCCCACACTAGGAGTTTTGGTACTTTTTATTTGAACAAACTTGATGAAGGAAAAAAAGAGGGTGTCTTTTTATTCATTAAATAATAATTGAAAATTAAACAACCTAAAATTTAAATCAAGCAAAATTAAACTTAAACTAAATCAAACTAAAAATCTAACTAGACACCCTAAATATAATCTAATCTAGTGAAGGAGCCTCGTAGAGATCCTCGAAGCCCGTCTCTTTGAAGAGACGATTGATCTTCGAGGTGCAGTCCTTGCGGAGGATGGTGAACCGATCCTCCATATCCATTCGCCAGAGGGCTATCTCTGCGACTTGATCCTCCAAGGCGCTCTTCTCCTTGCGCAGCTTCTTCACCTCGGCGGCGAGTTTTTCGAGGGTTAACCCCTCACCACCGCTGTGCTCCATCTCGTCGGGGACTCCTGCCGGCGTTGGGTTGAAACGGCGGCGCACGGATGGCTCGGAGAGCGACCCATTGGAGTCATGAATGCTCATCTCACGCTCACACAACCTCTTCTCATAATGCCCATCGGGCATCCAAACGCCATACACCTCTAGTTTATCCCTCTTAGGATTGGGGCTGTAGCTCCGGGTGCGGCTATCCGAGCCAAAGCTGACCCGGGATTTCACCCTTGACGGAGTGGGCGTCTCATTGCCCCTGGTTTTGACGGCCGGAGACTTCCTCAGGGTGATCTCCCCCGTGGTCGGCCTGGTGGGCGTCCTCAACTTCTTCTCGGGTGGCGTCACCGGAGGAGGATGAAGACGGAGCGGAGGCGAGGTCAGGGGGCGCTTCACCCCAGGCGGCCACCCAGCAGGGGTGGCGCCCGCCACTGGAGTGGTGGCCGGTGCCTTTCCTGTACCCTCCGGTGGTGTCCCCTCGACATAAGTGCCATCAGGCAGCACCATCGCTAAAGGGGGTACGTCAAGCACCTCCATGCCATCATCGATCAGACACCGGATGATGGCTTTGGTGGGGGGGGGCGAGATGGATCCTTGAGGGTTATAGGACACAGATTTACGTGGGGATGACATGGTTGTGAAGGAGGCTTGGCTAGACTTCATCGGTGGATGGAAGAAGAACAAGTTCTTCTTTTAAGAAGGGTAAGAAGTGGAGAGATAGGCCTTAGATGAACTAACACATCCTCATCTCTTCCCTCTTTCATTCTCCCGAGCTTGGGATTAGTTGCCACGTGGAGGGGTGCCTCTAAACTACCGCCTAGCGTGGCGGGCGCCAGGGTTTGGTGGCGGCCGCCAGTTGAGAGTGGCGGCCGCCACTCCTCCTTCGCCGGGCATCGAGCGGGAGAAGGTAAGCCTCCTAAAATTCAAAGTTCCGAGATCGTAATGGCTTGGTTGGGCCTAAAGAGGCCTTTCTCGGGGTTTTGGATGGACTAGGTGCATGAAATGGACAAGGGATAAACTGGGTCCATCCATTAATTGTCATGGGCTTGAGCTACTTCAAAGTTAATTATATCAATTTCGTTTAGCTCATTTTTATCAAAGTCACTTTCTAATGTGACCGCTCCATGGGAAGAGGTTGCAACAACCTTGAAAGGTCCTTCCCATTTGCTTCGGAGTTTACCATGTCTGAAAAGTCGAACACGGGAGTTAAAGAGTAAAACTTTATCTCCTACTTCAAACTCTTCCTTTTTGATCCATTTATCAAGCCATCTCTTAGTCTTCTCTTTATAGAGCTTGGCACTATGATAGGCTCTCTCGCCATTCTTCTAGTTCAGAAATTTGCATCTTCCTATTTTGGCCAGCTTGGTCAAGGTTCATGTTCCATTTCTTAATGGCCCAATGAGCTTTGAACTCAAGCTCAATAGGAAGGTGACAAGTTTTCCCATAAACTAGTTGGTATGGGGACATTTCAATCGGGGTCTTATAGGCGGTCCGATAGGCCCACAGAGCTTCGGGTAACTTATGTTTCCATCCCTTTCCCATTTCTTCTACCGTCTTTTGCAAGATATTCTTTATTTGTTTATTGGATGTTTCGGCCTGTCCACTTGTTTGGATAGATGAAGGGAACGGGCACTATCTACTGGGGTACGTCCTTGGTCAAACTAAAGATAAGAAGCATTATGCTATTTCTTATGCTAGTAAGACCCTGACTGGCCCCCAGCTAAACTATGCAACCATAGAAAAGGAACTTTTGGCCGTAGTCTTTGCCATAGACAAGTTTAGATCTTACTTAGTGGGAGCTAAGGTGATCGTTTATATCGATCACTCTCCTCTGAAATATCTCTTCACTAAGAAAGATGCTAAGCCAAGGTTGATCCGCTGGATCCTTCTCCTTCAAGAATTTGACCTGGAAATAAGAGACAAGAAAGGAGTAGAGAATTCAGTAGCTGATCACTTGTCTAGACTACAAGTCAATAATTCGGACAATCTCCCAATAAATGACTTCCTTCACGATGATACCCTTTTAAAAGTCACTTATACCAACCCTTGGTATGCAAACATCATGAATTTTATAGTCGCCGGCTATGTCCCGCCGGGGGAGAATAAAAAGAAATTGCTATATCAAAGCAGAACGCACCTATGGGATGAACCATATCTCTATAAGGTCTGTGCAGATGGACTTTTGAGAAAATGTGTCCCCATAGAAGAAGCAACAAAAATCATAGATAGATGTCAGTCTGCCAAATATGGAGGACACTATGGAGCTTTTCGGACACATGCTAAAATTTGGCAAAGTGGTTTTTATTGGCCATCCATGTACGAGGACACAAAGAATTATGTGAGACGTTGTCCTCGTTGCCAAAAGCATGGTAACATTAATGCCCGAGATGCTATGGCACTCGTGAACAATCTCCAAGTTGAGTTGTTCGATGTTTGGGGTATAGATTTCATGGGCCCCTTTCCTAAATCCTATGACACCGAGTACATTCTTGTGGCAGTGGATTATGTCTCAAAATGGGTAGAAGCCATACCCTGTCGAGCGGCAGATGCTAAACATTCGAAGAAAATGTTCCAAGAAAACATCTTTCCTCGTTTTGGAGTTCCTAGACTAGTCATTAGTGACGGAGGCCCTCATTTCATAGATAAGAGCTTCCGACAGTTCTTAGCTAGTGAAGGAGTCCAACATAATGTAGCCACTGCATACCACCCCAAGACAAGTGGACAGGCTGAAATGTCCAATAAACAAATAAAGAATATCTTGCAAAAGACGGTAGAAGAAATTGGAAAGGGATGGAAACATAAGTTACCCGAAGCTCTGTCGGCCTATCGGACCGCCTATAAGACCCTGATTGGAATGTCCCCGTACCAACTAGTTTATGGGAAAACTTGTCATCTTCCTGTTGAGCTTGAGTTCAAAGCTCATTGGGCCATTAAGAAATGGAACATGGACCTTGACCAAGCTGGCCAAAATAGGAAGATGCAAATTTCCAAACTAGAAGAATGGCGAGAGAAAGCCTATCATAGTGCCAAGCTCTATAAAGAGAAGACTAAGAGATGGCACAAAAAACGGATCAAAAAGAAAGAGTTTGAAGTAGGAGATAAAGTTTTACTCTTTAACTCCCGTGTTCGACTTTTCGGACATGGTAAACTTCGAAGCAAATGGGAAGGACCCTTCAAGGTTGTTGCAACCTCTTCCCATGGAGCCGTCACATTAGAAAGTGACGATGGGCAAATCTTCAAAGTCAATGGACAAAGATTAAAAATATTCTATGACTTTGATAAAAATGAGCTAAACGAAATTGATATAGTTAACTTTGATGTAGCTCAAGCCCATGACAATTAATGGATGGACCCAATTTACCCCTTGTCCATTTCATGCAATTAGTCCATCCAAAACCCCGAGAAAGGCCTCTTTAGGCCCAACCAAGCCAATTCGACCTCGGAACTTTGAAATTTAGGAGGTTTACCTTCTCCCGCTCGATGCCCGGCGAAGGAGGAGTGGCGACCGCCACTCCCAATTGGCGGCCGCCACCAAACCCTGGCGCCCGCCACGCTAGGCGGTGGTTTAGAGGCCCCTCTCCACGTGGCAGCTAATCCCGAGCTCGGGAGAGTGAAAGAAGGACGAGATGAGGACGTGTTAGTTCATCTAAAGCTTATCCCTCCACTTCTCCCCCTTCTTAAAAGAAGAACTCCTTCTTCTCCCTCCATCTATTCACAAAGCCTAGGCAAGTCTCCTCCAAAACCATGTCATCTCCGCGGAAATCTGTGTCCTATAACCCTCAAGGATCCATCTCGTCTTCCACCAAAGCCATCATCTGGTCTCTGATCGATGATGACATGGAGGTGCTTGACGTACCCCCTTTAGCGATGGTGCTGCCTGACGGCACTTATGTCGAGGGGACACCACCGGAGGGTACGGGGAAGGCACCGGCCACCACTCCAGTGGCGGGCGCCACCCCTGCTGGGCGGCCGCCAGGGGTGAAATGCCCCCCTAGCCTCGTCTCGGCTCCGTCTTCATCCTCCTCCGATGACGCCACTCGGGAAGAAGTTGAGGACGCCCACCAGGCCGACCACGGGGGAGATCACCCCGAGGAAGTCTCCTGCCGTCAAAACCAGGGGCGATGAGATGCCCACTCCGTCAAGGGTGAAATTCTGGGTCAGCTTTGGCTCGGATAGCCGCACCCGTAGTTACAGCCCCAATCCTAAGAGGGCTAAACTAGAGGTGTATGCCGTGAGGATGCCCGATGGGCATTATGAGAAGAGGCTACGTGAGCGCGAGGCGAGCACTCATGGCTCCAATGGGTCGCTCTCCGAGCCATCCGTGCGCCGCCGTCTCAACCCATCACCGGCAGGAGTCCCCGGCGAGATGGAGCACAGCGGTGGTGAGGAGGGGTTAACCCTCGAAAAACTCACCGCCGAGGTGAAGAAGCTGCGCAAGGAGAAGAGCGCCTTGGAGGATCAAGTCGCAGAGATAGCCCTCTGGCGAATGGATATGGAGGATCGGTTCACCATCCTCCGCAAGGGCTGCACCTCGAAGATCAAGCGTCTCTTCAAAGAGACGGGCTTCGAGGATCTCTACGAGGCTCCTTCACTAGATTAGATTAGATTTAGGGTGTCTAGTTAGATTTTTAGTTTGATTTAGTTTAAATTTAATTTTTCTTGATTTAAAATTTTAGGTTGTTTAATTTTCAATTTTTATATAATGAATAAAAGACACCCTTATTATTTTGCCCTTCATCAAGTTTGTCCTTTTTAAAAATAAAAAGTACCAAAACTTCTAGTGTGGGGGAAATCCCCTCTCTAAATACCTCTGTAAAACGTGATAGAATGTTCAAAACTGTAACCTGAACTTTGCAAGGTAGCTACCACGTTGTTTGCAAGCCGCTCGGGCCAAAGCCCATGGCGGCCGCCACCTATTTCTGGCATCCACTAGGCCACTCTGCACCGAAACACTCCCGGTGAACCCCTAGACTTGTGTTTTAAATTCTATATAATTTGGATCACTGGATGTCTCGGTTTGAACTAAAAATGCAGCTAGGAAATAAAAAAAATGCTGAAACAATTTCTTTTGAATTGAGTGTTTACACGACATGTTATTCTACCTTTTATTCATGTGTAGTAGCCTACTTATTTTGATAGGGAAGTCAACCTTGGTTGTTGTTTGATAAGATATAGAAGTAGTATTTGAAATTGCATTAGTACTCTGCTACTACCTTGGGAGTTTTTATTTTGAAAACCAAAATTACCATGGTTCATGATCTTTCTTTCCTATCCACCTACCAAAGCCAAAATATTAGAGTATAGGAAAATAGCCCATAAAGCCTTCTAAATCAATCTTTGAGCTTTGTCAAGAATAGTTGATCTAGGTAGAAGAGTTTAGTCATGCTCTAAAAGCCAAGGCAAACCATGCCATTTTGAGACAACTCTCACCCTGAGAGAATACTCATGTAGTTCTCCTCCAAAAATTTTGTTCTAAAAGAGTTGAATAAATTTTCTCATTCCTTTAAAGGACATGGCTATATAGTATCTAAAAAAAAGAGCAAATGCTCTAAAAAGGACAAGTATTCAAAAAAAAGAGCAAATGCTCTCAAAAGGACAAGTGTCCAAGTATTAAAAAAAAGAGAGAGATGCATATAGCCATGATCCTTGGTATGAGAAGAGTTTCAAAAAGAACAAAGGAGTTGAGTTAGTCCACCCTATACCTTGGCTAGTGCATGACTATACTCTCCCATGATCCTAAACTTGACTTAGCAATAAAAGAGAGATAGAAGTGCCTTACATTCCTTCCTTTCCCTATAAAGTCCACATAAACCATAGGATAGACTCTGGCATTTTCTTTTGCCATAAAGTGAGGATATACACCATGAGTGCCTTGAGATTTAACGAGAGATTAAATGAACCATGTTTTTTCTTTTTGAAAATATCCTAAAACCCCAAGGTATGTAAAAGAGGAAAGTGTGTTTCTCTTATTTGCAAGCTATTATATCTCTCAACCACCATAGGTATGATTTATTATCCACTTGGAAAGGTTACTAAACATGAGTATAGGTAGCTGAACATCTTGTGTGAATGCTTAGTACAATAAAATTGTTTCAATTCTTAAAGTCCATGCTTGCTCGGGACGAGCAAGAGGTTAGTGTGGGGGAGCTTGTTGATGGTGCTTAAAGCATCATTTCACCATCAACATTTCACCCAAAACCAAGCTAAAACAACATAAAAGGTAGAAGATTTGGTTTATAACTAACCTATTTCCACATGTGCATAGTTTCTTATCTTAATGCAGGAAATGATGGAATTTGGGCCAAACAAGAGCACCAGGAGCAATGCCAAGCCACTCTGGCCCATTTGGGCCTGAGTAAGGTGGCGGCCGCCACCTATTACTGGTGGCCGCCAGGTCACTCATGCCAAAAGTGGCCCAAGCCACGTCATCGATCCGTGGGAGTCACCTCAAGCTCAAATCCTGGCCATTGCACACTAATTAAGACGGTTTGATCCAAGGGCTAAGAAGAGTGTCACCTGGATAGTGGGCTTTGGACACGTGTCTAAACCCTAACCGACCCTCAAACCGACTTAGGAGAGCAAGTGAAGACCGTTGGATGAATGGCGGTTGCGATGGACGGCAGAGAGGTGGCGGGCGCCAGGGTTTGGTGGCGGGCGCCACCCTCTAAACCCTAACCGACCTCCCCCTCACTCTATAAGTACCCCCCTAGCTTCCTCGCACTATAAATAGGCCCCTTGAGCTCTCATTCGGAGAGCCTCACACCATTCCTCACCAGTTGGTTAGGTTAGCACACTTGCTATGTTAGAGAGATTAGAGAGAGTGTGAGTGCCTCACTAGAAGAGGAGTTGGAGAGGAGAAGAGTAGAAGTCTGGAGAGTTCCAGAGTTGTCGAAGACCTCTGCTTCTCTCTGCTCTGCGCTTCAACTTTGGTAACTTAGTATCTATTTTATCTTCAAGTATTTATTTTCAGTATTTGTGTGCTTGTTTCATTGCTTGATATTAGTTTCAAGTGCTCTAGTTCTAGTACAGGGCTAGTAGTTGTAATATATAGATTAAGTGTGGTACTTAGGCTATATATTGCCAGTGAATACGGCTAGGCCCTCGGATAGCTGTGGTAGCAAGCAGGTGGTGACAGCCCTGTGCGCCTTGAATTCCACCACGTAGTTGGTCTAGTTTAACAGTAGGGCTCGTTGTGCTAGCATTCAACCTAAATCAGTGGTAAAGGCTAGTACGCCCACAGTACACTAGTAAAGAACTTAAATCACTAGAAGTCTAATAGAACTAGGATCTACCCCAGTAGATAGTGCCCGTTCCCTTCATCTATCCTAGATATCCTTACCCCCCTAGTTTTCTCAAAATCACTTCGCGTTCCTCGTGGATTCGATACCCCGGAATACTCTGAGGTGAAAAGCTACAACTGACAGCCGTGCACTTGCGGTTTCTTCTGCGTGCCACCCGAGGTGTCAACAGCTAGGTACTTTATCTATGCGAGGGATGTTTTTTGATACTTCGGCTTCCATTGTCCATTCAAGACTCATGACAGCTGAAAGTTCCAAAAGACGCTCTCGGCTATAGATTTCATCAGAGGACTCAGGAAGTGGTTTGTCGGATGGGAGAGCTTGAACGGAGTAGTTCATAGCATTTCTGTAATCCTCAAACACATCATCCTCTATCTCGCCCAAAAATTCCGGAAGAATTTCTCTCCTAAATGTGGACTGAATAGGTTCCGCTAAGTCCAGCGAGCTAGACTCGGGCTCTTCTTGTTGTTCTACGGTCAAAACTTGGGTTTCTACGACTTCTTCCTTGGGGATTTCATCGGAAACTCCAGTATAAGGAATATTCTCGAGAATTCTATCAAGAACCTCCTTTCCACCTCATGGAGAAAGATGAAGAAACGCTCCACCTGACGAATGATCAAGGTGAAGAGCGCTCTCTTTCTCTAAACCGACATAAAAATGCTGAAGGAGCACTGGATCGGGTATGGCTAAATCGGGTCCTGAATTGATTAAACCAATAAAACGGTCCCAAGCCTCCCCTAATGTCTCCTTATCATTTTGTCTAAAGGTCAACACTTCTACTCGTAGTCGTACCACTCGGTGGACAGGGAAATACGTCAAGATAAACTTGGTCCGTAATGTTCCCCAGTCTCCTCTGGCACTTCCCACAGTTCGAGCATGCCATGTTTTAGCTGCTCCCGTCAAAGTGAACGGAAACAGCTTCCACTTGACAGTGTCAGGTGAAATGCCCAAAATGTTCAAGCATGCACAGACTTGCTCAAACTCACGTAGATGTGTGTAGGGATTTTCTGATCCCATAAACATGCTCTCCTGAACTTTGTTAATAAAGTCAGGGCGCAATTCGTAACTATCGGCATATATAGGTTGTGATGATGAATGTGGCTCTAATCGCGAACTCTTAAGAGCTGCGAATTGTAAGATAGATTGGTTCTCCATGCGGAGAGGGTAAAGATGATCCTAATTCTTGTCTCAAAAATCAGCTACCGTTCCCCGGCAACAGCGCCAGAAAAGCTTGTTGACACCTCGGGTGGCACGTAGAAGAAACCGCAAGCGCACGGCTGTCAGTTGTAGCTTTTCACCTCAGAGTATTCTGGGGTATCGAATCCACGAGGAACGCGAAGTGATTTTGAGAAAACTAGGGGGGTAAGGATATCTAGGATAGATGAAGGGAACGGGCACTATCCACTGGGGTAGATCCTAGTTCTATTAGACTTCTAGTGATTTAAGTTCTTTACTAGTGTACTGCGGGCATACTAGCTTTTACCACTGACTTAGGTTGAACGCTAGCACAACGAGCCCTACTGTTAAACTAGACCAACTACGTGGTGGAATTCAAGGCGCACAGGGCTGTCACCACCTGCTTGCTACCACAGCTATCCGGGGGCCTAGCCGTATTCACTAGCAATATATAGCCTAAGTACCACACTTAATCTATATATTACTACTACTAGCTCTCTACTAGAACTAGAGCACTTGAAACTAATATCAAGCAATGAAACGAGCACAGAAGTACTGAAAGTAAATACTTGAAGATAAAATAGATACTAAGTTACCAAAGTTGAAGCGCAGAGCAGAGAGAAGCAGAGGTCTCTGACAACTCCGGAACTCTCCAGACTTCTACTCTTCTCCTCTCCAGCTCCTCTTCTAGTGAGGCACTCACACTCTCTCTAATCTCTCTAGCATAGCAAGTGTGCTAATCTAACCAAATGGTGAGGAATGATGTGAGGCTCCCCGAATGAGAACTCTAGGGGCCTATTTATAGTGTTAGGAAGCTAGGGGGGTACTTATAGAGTGAAGGGGAGGTCGGTTAGGGTTTAGGGGGTGGCGCCCGCCACCAAACCCTAGCGCCCGCCACCTCTCTACCGTCCATTGCAACTGCCATTCATCCAATGGTCTTCATTTGCTCTCCTAAGTCGGTTTGAGGGTCGGTTAGGGTTTAGACACGTGTCCAAAGCCCACTATCCAGGTGATACTCTTCTTAGCCCTTGGATCAAACCGTCTTAGTGTGCAATGACGAGGATTTGTGCTTGAGGTGACTCCCACAGATCGATGACGTGGCTTGGGCCACTTTTGGCACGAGTGACCTGGCGGCCGCCAGTAATAGGTGGCGGCCGCCACCTTGCTCAGGCCCAAATGGGCCAGAGTGGCTTGGCCTTGCTCCTAGTACTCTTGTTTGGCCCAAATTCCATCATTTCCTGCAATAAGATAAGAAACTATGCACATGTGGAAATAGGTTAGTTATAAACCAAATCTTCTACCTTTTATGTTGTTTTACCTTGGTTTTGGGTGAAATGATGCTTTAAGCACCATCAACAGTGTCCGATAGTAGAATTGGGGGTGTTTCAATGCCCACCTTAACAAAAATGATGATAGCCCATGTTCTCTCTAGTAAAGGTCTACACCTATCATCCATCATTATGTTTTTATCATCATCACTGTGTTTTCACCCTCACACTTGTTTACCACCACTGTTCCACCATACACATCCATTCAACATATAGGCCCACACACATGCACATCTTGATTTGATTGTATGCTAAGTTTCTATGGATCCATGCTTTGACTTTTCAATATATGCTATGTAAGTATGTACAAGTTGTCTCCCACCTATGAACTCCACAAAAAGCTTTTTAGTTATAGGGTGAGAGAAGGCAAAATATTCACTGTCTCGGAGAGAATCCACAAATACCACAAATGAGAGACTTGAAAGGATCATATGAAGGAATCTTTGAGTTTTATTTTGAAAATCTTACAAAACTCCAGAATAAAGGTAGATCGAAGAACTTGAGACATAGTGTTTAAAAGCTAAGACCTAAGTAAAAGCAACAAGCACCACAGTTAAAGGTAAGAGGTAAGTTTGAAAGTTGAAACGATTGATTCTAATTTGGAGGAAGTTTTTTGTTTGAACACTTGTGTACTTTTGAGGTGTGAAAGCATAGTAGCAACTCCTGATCCATCATAATATATCATCTAAATGTTTACTAGGGGACTAGCAAAGGTTAAGCTTGGGGGAACTTGTTGACGATAGATAACTCCTATTTTAAACCATCAACTAACCTTATAAATGACCCACAATGATCCAAAGAGTGTAGCTATAGGGTTTGATTCTAATGAGTTCCACGAGTTATGTAGTTGTCACTTGTTTTGCAGGATATTCAATATTTCATCCTAAGAATGTATCTCAAGTGAAGAATCAGAGCACACTAGTGTGACAAGCTCATCGAGACGATCGCAACGGACATACCACTTGCCATATTTGGAGGCCCGAAGTGAGAGTCCTTGATGAATATGACTTGGAAGACTCTGGAACCCTCTAGAAGCATTATCCATGCAAAGATCAGGGGTGTAACAGACAAGATTCCAACAGCTACAGAATATCAGAATTATCCAGGGACCAGATAGGAAGAAGACGACAAGGAATCCATCCACACCATGACTCGTTGCGCAAACCAACCAAACAAGGGCTCTAGGAGAATAAGGAAGGTACCAGGAGACTTCCGATCGAAGGACGGGCCAAGCGGCGGAGGCCGGCCGGCCGGCCTGGGCCCAACTGGCATCCACCCCTTCTTCGTATGGTGTGAGCTAACCGACCTCTACTTTGTATCTTGGCCGTTTTTCAATGTCGGTTTGATCTGAGGGCTGCGGTTCATCCCACCGGGCTATATAAGAAACCCCATACCCCCCGGCATCCAATCCAGTCTTAGTCTTAGATCATTGAACAATCATTTAGTTTAGAGATATCCTAGACAACCAAGAGCTCCACCATCCAAGGGCGTAGCTAGAATAGAATTAGAAGAGTCGAGGAAGCTCGGATTCCGGATCTAGTCAAGAGGAGCTAGGTAATCAGCCTTGTCTTCTCTCTTGTATCAACATTGTTCTTCTAATTGGCTAATTGTCTTCTAGTTCATTATCTTGTGTTCTAATTGTGTTCTAGTTCATCTTCTAATCTCTCTAGTTCATCTTTGTGTTCTAATCTAGTGCTAATTATCTCTCTAGTTCATCTCTATGTTCTAATCTACTTCTAATTGTTCATCTAGTTCTTATTCATCTTCTAGTTTGTGTTCTAGTAGATACATGTCATGACTTTTTACTATTTCATGTTCATAATTATAATGTTCATCGTCGACTTTGACTATATGTCTACCATAGCTAGGGTATCTCTATGTTTATGCTCTTGTTCGTATAGCGCTCATTCTGTCGATCGCTGGGTGAGTGGTCAACATTATGTAAGCGTGGTGCTTATATGTTGTTTACCTACGAATGCACCCTATATTCCAGGCCAGCAAGTTGTAGATCGCGAGGGTGACTCTTATAGCATCGTTGAGTCCTTTGTAGTCCACTCCCCGAATATAGGACTAGTAAGACCTGGTCACCCGGAGGACATAGACTCTGGGTCTGATCCTCCATGCGTGATGTCTCCTGCGTATAAATATAAGTTATTCTAACCATGATTTCTAAACATAATTGCACTAACTGATGTAGTCTATGACATATAGTTAGAACCATATTAGGAAGTTAATATGTCTCTTTCTAGATTTAGCTACGATCCGACCTTGGGTGGGAATGCTCTGTTGGAACTCTTTTATATGGTTTACTCTATTCTATTACATTTATCTTATTTATCATTTATGATTGATTCCTATGTTGAGTATAGATCTAGTGGAACTCTTATCATAATCATACATGTGTGTGTCATAGTTGTAGATGTTTATCTCATGTCATTCTTGTAACTCGTGATATGAATGGCTCCATTATAAATAATGATACCTTGGAAACTCTCCTTGGTGAAATGCTACAACGGATGTATTTTATCTATGCGCTTGCAGATAATCTCATTTCATATTTTATAAGGGCAAGATCATAAATTCAATCCACGTCTCTAGTGTCGCTGCTAGTGGTGACAGGCTAGCGTTAAAGGTAATGCTGTTAGATTTATCTACCTGCATTTCTAGCGCCGTTATCTGAAGTGATTCTAAGAGATGTCAACAGTGGTAATGTTGGATCACGTCGTGCGGGAGATAGGGCTGGTGGCGGTGTTGGATCCCGTCGTGGAGGAGATGGTGGGACCAGTGGCGGTGATGGATCCCGTCATGTTGGATCTTGATCGTCATCGCCCGCAACACTGTGATCATGAGGTGAATGGATAATTGGACTTAGGTTGGGGGATGTCCTGCTGCGAAAACAACATGGTTTGAGTATCCATTTATACTATTAACCCACCAATACTATTAACAAGTGACAAAAATGTTTCATTCACTTTCATACGCACCTAGGGTTAGGTTGTTGAGGAGGAGGAGGTGGTGCGCCAGGAATTATGATATAGCGCTTGCGCCAACATATGAATGTCTTCTCCACTTCTCCTAATGTCTTCTCACCATCACCTCCTTTAATGTCAAGTTGAACATTGTTGTAACATTTCACCACCCTATCCACCGAGACGCTAGCATATCCAGGTGGTATTATTGCCCCATGACATTTTGGTGTCTTCGTAGGGTCGATAGGAGATACAACACCTATAGCCACCATGATTGTGGCATTCCCCTATGGAATGTGCAGCTCACATGTCGTGAGAGGCTCGATGATGTCGTCCACGAGAAAGCGCAGTCTTGCGTCTGGCACCTCTGTGGAAGCGCAACTGCTTTTCATTTGACCAGGGGGGCTGATGTTTACTCCCGACTCTGATGTAGATTGCCTTTGCATGGAACTTACTGCTAATTGCACTTGCCTTTTTATTTTCTCGCTCATTTTGTCTTCAAGTGTTTTTTCTCGCTCTACTGCTTCACGAGCCGCGACATGTGACTGAAGAATCATTTCCTCTAACCTTCGCATCTGCTCTGCCTCCTCCTCCTTCTTTCTCTCGTGGCTTCTATAGGTCTCTTTGGCCCGAGGGAAGCCATGCTCCAACGACACCTCCCCATAGACTCTCGTTCTCCCACCATGTTCAGGATTATCCAGGACGTATGTCAGCTTGTCCTTTTCTCTATTTGGCTGTCACCTGCCACTGTCAACCATTTCTCTAGCATAAGCAAATCTTTCTGCTGCTCTATGGAGTTTTTTGTCATACTCTATCCTTCCTGTCTGTAAGTCCAGGCTTCCTCCTTGGCCAAAAAACCAATACTTGGCACGCTCAGTCCAGTTCATTGATTCTGGTTTGATGCCCTTGGCTAGCATCTCCCATTCCATTCTTTCCCATTTAGGAATGGCACTCTTGTAGCCACCTGATCCTAAGTGATGGTGGTATTGTTTTTGTCAGGCATTCTATTGGTTCCTTCTGACCCGTCCCTCACCCTCTTCTGATTTCTTGAATTCTACAAACTCATCCCAAAATGGCCTCCACTTGATGTAGGCTTTAGTGTTGAAATCCGGAGTTAGGTCCTTCTTGATAAATGTGTTGTACAATTTCTTCTTCCAACCCTGGAATAGTGTTGCCATTTTCTTCATAGCCTAGTTCCTAACTCTCTCCTTCAAATTTCTATCTTATGTTTCAAGCGTGAAATGTGCAAGGACATCTTCCCAAACCAGTGCCTTATCACGATCAGAGACAAAACTTATATGAGGAGCACTTTTCTTTTCCTTTCATTCATGAGCATTGATCGGGATCTTATCCCTTACAAGGTACCCACAATGGTTAACAAATTTTTGTGCATGTTCTCCATGTACTTTGCATGTTTCCTCATCGAATTCCGAGATAATGTACCAGCCATCCAACGGCTTCTTCGGGCTTCGTACGGTCCTACTCTTCCCGGTAATCATTGTCGATCTGATGGGCTACGTATGTAGAAATAGTAGATTATAAATACATTTATAAATTGTTTAGAATTTCATGTGCACATAGAGATTGTAGGTATACCTTGCTAGTATTTTCTTGCATGATTTCTTCATTATCGATGAAGTATTGACTCCCGTCATCTACTTCTTGATTATTGTTATCATCACCTTCTAATTCATGATTAGCGTCGCTATTGATTATGTTGTACATTTTCTCCTCCATGTTGTCAATTGGGTCAGCCATTTCTGCGAATATTAAAATATATATATGTGTGTGTGATCGAACACTTATTAGAGGAGCTTCATACATATATCTAAGTGATTGTTTAGGGTTTAGGGTTTAGGTTTAGGGTTTAGGTTTCGGGTTTAGGGTTTAGGTTTAGGGTTTTGGGTTTAGGGTTTAGGTTTCGACAACATGTATTAAAAATAACATATATTCATAAAGACCATATAGGGTTTAGGGTTTATGGTTTAGGGGGTTCTGTAAGTGTAAAGGTAACATATAGTCATTTATGGTTTAGGGTTTAGGTTTCACCAACATTAAAAATAACATATATTCATAAAGATCATATTCGTAAAAATAACACAATTAGAGGAGCTTTATACATGTATTTATGTGAAACCATGAAAAATAGGGTGTAAGGTTTAGGGTTTAGGGGATGTTTGGTCTTTAGGGTTTCAGGGTAACATATATTCGGCAACATTAAAAATAACATATATTTGGTCTTCATATTTGTTTTTTATTTAACACTTTGTAAAGGTAACACGACCGATAAACACGAAGAGGCATATCTATCAAAATATATCTAAGTGTAAATACATGTTGATGTGTGTCCTTGTGATTTTCTATGGCATATCTAAGTGTAATAAATACATGTTTACATAGATCTATGAATACATATCTAAGTGAAACATCTATCACAAAGCACAGACCGTGGACGAGGACGACGGCGGACGGCGGTGAGGATGACGGCAGACGGCGGCGAGAATGACGGTGGACGGCAACAAGGTCGGTGGAGCGGACACCAAGACAGGTCGTCCTCGACCAATCTCTTTTTATCTACATGTGTAAATATATATTTTTCTAAGGGTAAAAAACATTTTCTATAAATATATATCTATTTATATTCATTTTCTATGTATATCATTTTTTCTTTTACTATAAATATGTATGTATTTATAATCATTTTCTATATGTTTGTTTGGTTCGGCGGATGAAGTGATGAGGCATCAGGTGAAGCAGAATGAGTTGGTCCGGCACTTTTCACGGAATGACTAGCTTGGATCCTCGGGATGGCTACGAATTAACTCTTTGTTGAAGCAATTGATGATGAATGGCGTGACTCCGTATATATTCATTTTCTATAAATATATATCTCTTTATATTCATGCTCCATTGTTCCCTGCAGTTTTCCACGCACACAGGCAACACACACGCACACAGTGCACACACACACTTTACACACACTTCACACACGCACACACTGCACACAACATATGACACACGGCGCGGCGGCACTCCTCACCGACAGCGCGAGGACGAGGCACACGGAGCGGCCGCGAGACGACGGTGAGGACGAGGCGTGCGGCACAACAGCACGAGGAGCAACGGCGGCGAACGGCGACAACAACGCGACGGCGGCGTGGCAACGGTGAGCTCGATGGCGAGGACGGCGAGGGAGGCTGAGGGCGGCGGCGAGAGAGGCCGAGGGCGCCGCGGACGACGGCGAGGGAGGCCGAGGGCGGCGGCGAGGGAGGCTGAGGGCGCCGCGCGGATGTCGGCGAGGGAGGCCACGAGGGCGGCGGCGAGGGAGGCCAAGGGCGCCGCAGACGACGGCGAGGGAGGCCGAGGGCTCCGCAAACGACGGCAAGGGAGACCTAGGGCGGCGCGGCGAGGACGACGGCGAGGGAGAGGACGAGGCGGCAGCGAGGCACACGACAGACGACGAAGATGCGGATACATGGGTGTATGCCGAGTCTCGAGTGATGAGCGATTGTCAACGGGTTTGATGCGCATGTTCTTTGGCTTGTGTTGTGCAGGTGTCGAGCACGGATACAGTGATCGAGGGCTAGGTGAAGGTCAAGTAGAGACGTGCTGTGCCGATGAACTGAGAGCGGTGAAGGGCAGACGTGAGGCTTGGACTGAGGGACCGGTGGCCTGAGGATCAGCTGTGGTGGCTGACAGCCTGGGACAGCGACGAGCAGAGACTTGTGGGGCACAGTGTTGCTCGGGTCGAGCACCTGGGGATATGTGTCGGTGGACGGGGTGCACGGGCGGTGCATCCCCTCTACAGCGTCGGTTTGGTGGTTGAGCCACAGAAAAATCACTGGTGGACGGTTTCCAGGTTTGGGCCACAAAACCTGGGTGTTGCGGGTTTGCCGAGTTTGGGCCACAAAACTCGGGCTGAGGACGGTTTCCACGTTTGGGCCTCAAAACCTGGGCGCTGGCGGGTTTCTAAGTTTGCGCCACAAAACTCAGGCGATGGGCGGCTGGTTTCCCGGTTTGGGCCTCAAAACCCGGGGTTGGTCGTGAAGGCTGGTTTCCCGATTTGGGCCACAAAACCAGGGGCGAGGTCCGTGAAAAGGACGAGCAGAGCGGTGGCGGCACGTGGCAGCAATCGGTAAGGTTGCGTCGAGGCAACGCTACCAGTTGTGCGGGCGTGGCCGTCGGATCAGCATCTACTTCGAGTTGGTCCAGAATATCCTTAGGGTTTAGCTGGTTCGCTCTGTAATTAAGTAGGGGTAGAGTGGGAATTACAATTAGTATAAGTAGGGGGAGACACCCACCTCCCAAACTATCTCAGTTATTTGCTATTTTCCACCTAGGGTTTCGTGCTCTCCCAATCCCCTGCTGTAGCAAACTGAGATCCACAGAGAAGACAATCGTACCTCTGTGTTCGTGAGATTTTGAGGAAGTGAGACCGTAACCTCACTATTGTAGCGTGTGGTAGCCACACGGTTGCAAATTCGTGGATGTGATTCGTGTTTTGGTGTCGTTCTTCGCGGGTTGCTTTTCTCCACGATTTTCCCGGTGATCGATCTCATTACTCGTTGCGTCTTTTTCGATTCCGTTTGAACTGAGTTGTTCTAGATCGTGAGGCACTTTTTTCTACCGAAGGAATTGACCTTCAACCTCACGAGCTAGTAGATCGGTCGATTTTTGTTTCGGATCGGTTTTGTCTCCCTTGCCCCGAATTCTTCCGATTCACCGATTTGGAGTTACGTTCGAGCCATGATCTCTTTCGGATAGCTCACTAACCTCCTTGGAACTCCTAATACCAAGTCTAAGCCTTAGAGCTTTTGATTCGGACGAGATCGGGTTGAATCCGCGGAAGAAATGTGATGTCTCGGGGGCATCAGACGCTTGAGTCGGGACCATCGGACGCTATGTTCATACCGTCAGACGCGTCCGGTGCCATGTGTCATCTGACAACGCTTTTAAGGAGCATCAGACGCGTCCAGGGGTCAAGCATCAGACGCTAGGGTTTTACTGTAGCCAGCGTCCGATGTCTGTCCAGTAAGGTTCCAGAGACGGTCATTTCGCATCGGACGCATCCGGTGCCTGACCATCGGACGCTGCCACCGTCCGGTGCAGGGGTTATTGCACTGTTTGATCCGCGATTTGTTCGTGCGATCTCAGATTTGGTTTTGGGTTTTTGGCTTGGGTTTCTAGAGTCGTATAGTGTCCCGCTGTGCTTCTTGGAAGCATCCACCCTTCATCTAGGGTCGTGGACTCTATCAAGCTCTAGGTTTGCTTTTGGGGTGGTTCTCGGGACAGTGGCAACAAGTTTCTGAAAATAAATTTTGAAACTCTCATTCACCCCCCCCCCCCCTGGTCGCTTTCTGGTAGCACATTCGGTCCTTCAGAAGACGGAGGCGGCGGCGCAAACTGACGTCGATCTGAGGAAGGATGAGGGCCCTGTGCCCTATATACCCGGGGACCCTTTGTCCCGATGTGTAAGCCCGCCCGGGACTAAAGGGTTGGACCCTTTAGTCCCGGGCGGGCTTACGCACCGGGACCAAAGGTTTTTTCCCGCCACTGTTTTGGGTTTTCAGTATTTTGGGTTTTGTATTAAGTTTCCACTATATAAATATGTTGTAATTCTTGTTAACTGCATAGTAAATTAAATGTTAGGCATTAAATTACTTAAAAATAACAGTTGTATTTCCTTTTACCTTATTGTAACATAAATTCTTTTCTTTTCTTATAATTACGAATATAAATGTAAATAACAATTCATATATTGTTAATGCAAAAAATATAATGTTAAATTTAATTATCTAAAACAACTGGTTCTTGATAGAAAAATTATTTTTGCATTATCTGAACGTTAAACTTTGGGTTGTTCATCTTTCATTGTCGAAATGCACGATAGAGAAATCCACTGTTAAATTGTAATTTAATTTAAAAAGATAAATTCATGTAGTTCATATACGTTTATGTGTCGTATTGGTCTCAAACTTTTTCTTAGGCTGTCACGTGACACGAGTGAGGCAACCAACAAGTTTGTGATTTTTTGGAGATGGTTTGCTACTTTTTCCGGTTTAATTGAATTACCGTGCACCATCACCGAGTAATTATAGGGTCAACTGGGCCTACCACCAAAACCATCCAGAATGGTGCCAAACTTTTACACAGGGTCCTGTATGCCCTAGAAAGAAGAATGTTGTGGAGGTTGATGAAAAACCGCAGAGGGTCGAAGGTGTAATTCACCAGCTTTTGTCACATTCGGCACAAAGAAAAAATTAATAATTAAAATAATGATCAGAAAAATCTAACACCTCGTGTGGGGCATCAATTTGGGCTCATATGCTTGCCAAAAATAAATCAAGTCATTTCGACACTAACATCAACGAACCATGACTATCCATAATCATTATTAATTACACAAAAACTGTAATACATAATATTAGTTAAAACATTACTATATATCAAGCGGGTACACTGGTGATCTTCTTCTTAACCTATGTCCCTTGGTTATGATCATGTCGTAACCATGGAATCTCCTCAGCATTTAGCAGGATGCTTGGGTCTTTGGTCACACTGAAGGGTGGTATTCGGTCAACCCTTTCATAATCTTCTGACATGTCTGACTTGTCCTCAATTCCCACGATGTTTCTTCTTCCTGAAAGAACTATGTGGCATTTTGGCTCTTTGGTTGATTTATCGTCATTTTTCCCTCTCTTGGGTTTTGTAGACATGTCTTTCACGTAGAACACCTGATTCACATCAGCAGCAAGGACGAATCGTTCATCTTTGTATCCAATATTGTTGAGGTCCACTGTTGTCATTCTATACTCCTTATCAACTGTTACTCCGACTCCGGTCGTCTTGACCCATTGGCATCGAAACAAAGAGACTTTAAAATTAGGTGCGTAGTCTAGTTCCCAAATCTCCTCTATGCAGCCATAATATGTTTGCTTCTTCCCATTTGGGTCTGTGGCATCTACGTGAACACCACTGTTTTGGTTCATGCTCCTTTTATCTTGGGCAATGGTGTAAAATGTGTTTCCATTTATGTCATACCCTTTGTACGTGAGGATGTGCCACGATGGTTGCCTAGCCAATAAATATAGTTGCTCATCAATATTGCTATCACCCTGACATTCTTTTCGCAACCAACTGCTAAAAGTATTCATGTGCTCACTTGTAATCCAAACTTCATTCTTCCAAGGAAACTGGGATCATAGGAACTCCTTGTGTACCTCGACATATGGCTCCACCACGGAGAAGTTTTAAAGAAGTGTGTAGTGCGCTTTATTGAAATAATCGTCCCTTGTACCGATATATGTTTTCTTCCCTAGTGTCCCCTTTCCACTCAGCCTCCTCTCATGTCGCGATTCAGGAACACCAATCGGGTCAAGGTCAGGAATAAAGTTAACACATAACTCAATCGTAGCCCTTGGCTATGCTTCCTTCTGGCCAAGCACGTTGGTGAACATATTTTTTCAGTACTTCCATGAACCTCTCAAAGGGGAACATGATGTGTAGGAACACGGGACCGAGAATATGAATCTCCTTGACCAGGTGAACTAGGAGGTGTGTCATGATATTAAAGAAGGATGGAGGGAACACCAACTCAAAGCTCACAAGACATGGAACCACATCATTGTGTAGAGTTGCTAGTTCTAGTGGATTGATTGCCTTCTGAGAAATTGCATTGAGGAATGCACATAGCTTCACGGTGGCAAGACGTACATGCGGAGGTAGAATTCCTCTTAAAGCAACCGGAAGCAATTGCGTCATAAGCACGTGGCAGTCATGCGACTTTAAGTTTAGGAATTTTTTCTCTTGCATATTTATTCTTCCCTTTATATTGGAGGAGAATCTAGATGGGTCCTTGATGTTGTTTAGGCATTCAAACATGATTTCCTTCTCTTCATTGCTAAGAGTATAGCTAGAAGGTCTTAAGTAATGGCATCCATCATCTGTCTTCTCTAGATGTAGGTTGTCTCGTTCTTTCATGCGCTGCAAGTCTTGTCATGCTTCAAGTGTATCCTTAGACTTCCCATACACACCCATGAATCCTAGAAGGTTGACACAAAGATTATTTGTCAGATGCATGACGTCGATCGCGTGGCGGACTGTCAACAAAATATCGGTGATAGTCTACCGAGGGGTATGCCCAAGGTAGTAGATTGGTTTGAGGAGGTGTGGAGACGACTGCTCAAGCGTAAACACAGGGACAAGACACGGCGCTTTAGACAGGTTTGGGTCGGCAAGTCGCCGTAATACCCTACGTCCTGTGTTTTGGTGGCTGGATTATCTAATGAGATGTGTTACAATCAGATGAGATCTGATGGGATCTGATCAGGCGAGGGGGGAGTCCCTGCTTGCCTTATATAGTCGGGGAGCAGGGTTACAGTTGTCGAGTCCTTATTAGATTACAAATGGTTCCTTAAGGCAAGGAATCCGAATCTAACTCTAGGATCTTCCTTGGCGGGCAAGGCTTCGTGAGAGTCCTTGACGAACACGACGAGCTGGTCACGTGTTGTAAGGCCTCGCGAGCTGGGCTGTCCTTGACGAAGGGCCCATGTAGGTCCATGGGGGTATACGGAGGTAATTTCCCCACAGCTAGTCCCCGAGCACTTTGTATCCGTTGGCGACGCCATCTTGAGCTTGTCCGAGCAAGCGAAGTCGATATCGGGAAGGCTCGCCAGAAGGATGTAAGGTGCTCAAGAAAATTTTTGAAGAGCTTTCTTCTGGTGAAGTGTATCCACTTGGAGCTTGCAGGACTATAAGGAACAGCGAGGTCCTAGTAGAAATCTGTGCAAGTCCACTTTGACGGAGCGTCCTTGAATTGTCAGAGAAAAAGAAAATACATTCACCGCAAGGTGAAGTGTATCCACTTAGTCCCCGAGCTTGGTAGTTGGTGTTGAAAACACGTGGTGCCGAGCTTGTAGAGCATTTAGCAAGTGCCCCGATGAGCTGCCCAAAATCAGCACCCTGATCCGAACAGCATGGAGCGACTTGATGCACACCGGTGACGTGTGATGGTGACAACGAGCGAATGCGGCGGCGAGCGAGGGCAACGAGCGAAGACGAAGGCCTCGAGCCTGGTCGGCGATGAACGATGGCAACGGCGAACGAAGGCGACAACGAGTGAAGGTGACAACGAGCGATGGCAACGGTGAACGAAGGCAATGACGAGTGAAGGTGACGACGAGCGAAGGCAACGAGCCTGGTTGGCGATGAACGAAGGTGAAGTCCTCGAGCCTGGTCGTTGATCTGCAAAGACGGCGATGAGCGAAGGCGACGACGAGTAGAGGCGATGAGCAAAGGCGAAGTCCCCAAGGCTGGTAGACGAGCAAAGACGGCGACGAGCAAAGGCAAAGTCCCCGAGCCTAGATGACGATGAGCGAAGGCGAAGTTCCCGAGCCTGGTCGGCAACGAGCGAAGGCGAAGTCTTCGAGCCTGGTTGGCGATGAGCGAAGTTGGCGAGCGAAGGCGACAACGAGCGAAGGTGACGAGCGAAGGCGAAGTCCCCGAGCCTGGTTGGCGACGAGCGAAGACGAAGTCCCTGAGGCTGGTTGGCGACGAGCGAAGGCCAGGTCGATGAACCTGGTTGGCGATGAGTTGATGAACCTACGACCTTCTGCTTAGGAAACAGAAGACGGCGACGAGTGAAGGCGAAGTCCCCAAGCTTGGTCGATGATGAGTGAAGGCGGCGAGCGAAGGCGGTGAGCGAAGACGGCGACGAGCGAAGTCCTTGAGCCTGGACGACAACGAGTGAAGCCGGCAACGAGCCCGGTCAATGACGAGCGAAGGCGACGACGGGAGAAGGCGACGACGAGCGAAGGCAGCGACGAGCCCGGTTGGCGACGAACGAAGCGGTGACGAGCCTGGTCGGAGATGAGTGAAGGCGGCGACGAGTGAAGGCGGCGACGAGCAAAGGCGAAGTATCCGAGCCTGGTCGGTGATGAGCGAAGGCTAGGTCGATGAACCTGGTTGGCGACGAGTTGATGAACCTACGACCTTCTACTTAGGAAATAGATGACGGCGATGAATGATAGCGGCAACGAGCTCGATCGGCAACGGGCGAAGATGACAACGAGCAACGACGGCGACGAGTGAAGGCATCGATGTGCGACGGCGGTGACGAGCGAAGGCGATGACGAGTGTAGGCGGCGATGAGCCTGGTCGATGATGAGTGAAGGTGGCGAGGAGCCGGGTCGATGACGAGCGAAGGCGGCGAAGAGTGAAGGCGACGACGAGCGAAGGCAACGAGCCTGGTCGACGACGAGCAAAGGCGAAGTCCCCGAGTGTGATCGGCGATGAGCGAAGGCCAAGTCCCTAAAAAATAAATATGGAGAGCAGTAGTACATGATGATGTACAAATAAAATATGAAGAAAAACCAGTGGCGAAGGATGACTGCAGCTTGACGAAGTCCCCGGGCCTAGAGTCATTGTGTCGACATGGAGCGTCTGGAGACGGAGATGGAGCCGGCCGCGGAGGCCCTGGTCACCGATGTAGATCTTTTCTTTGTCGGGCAGCCATGGAGTATAACATAGGAGAATAGTCTGTAAATAAACTCTTGGGCGAATAGAGGCAAAACTTGTAGCGAGTCGGCGTGTTTTGCATATTCCCTGAATTCTGTAGACCCAATGGCTGTGAGCCGAAGTGATGAAAAGTTCGGCCTTGGGTTATCCCAGGATCCGTAGCGTAGAGAGTGGAGCTCGTTTGCGCATAGGAGTCAAGGGCGTCGCCCAAGGAACCGCTGCTGGCATCCCATAGCGCAGAGGGCAGACGCTCGTGCACGCGTAGGGAGGTACCACGAACAGGGTCTTTTCCGAGAGGCTCGATGGTGGCATGACCTGGGCGAATGGAGACCGTTCATCGAGCGTGTGGGTAGCGCAGGTACAGGCACTGAGTGTGTAGCCTTAGAATTCTCAGCCCGAGTTAGCCTTTCCTTCATAGCGTAGAGGGTAGACACTCATGCATGCGTAGAGAGGTCGGAACGTCACTCGGGAGAGCTGTTGGCCACCATAGCGCAGAGGGCAGATGCTCATGCACACGTTCGGCGGTGACAACAGCCCCGGCTCTGAGTCTTCGTCGGCATCAGTCAGGCTGCTTGAAGACCGCATGGAGAACGAGCACGTAACGGCGCGTATACAGGCACTGGACGTATAGCCTTGGAGGTCTCAGCCCAAGCTTAGTCTTCCCTTCGTAGCGCAGAGGGCAGACGCTCATGCACACGTAGAGAGGTCAGGACGTCACTTAGGAGGACTACTGGCCACCATAGCGCAGAGGGCAGGCGCTCATGCACGTGTCCGGAGGTGGCAGTAGCCCCGGCTCTGAAACTCCTTCAGCATCAGCCAGGCTATTTGGAGAGATCGACGAGTCATTTGGAGAGGTCGGCGAGTGATTTGGCGAAGATGGCAACGAGCTCGGTTGATGATGAGCGAAGGCGGCGACGAGCCTGGTTGGCGATGAGCGACGGTGACGACGGGCGAAGGCGGCGACGAGCCCGGTTGACGGCGGGCGAAGACGACGATGAGCGAAGGCGGCGACAAACGAAGGCAGCGATAAGTGAAGGCAATGACGAGTCTGGTCGACGACGAGCGAAGGCGGCAATGAGAGTGACAATGATCCTAGTCGAAGACGAGCGACGATGGCAACAAAAGCGACGTCGATCCTGGTCGAAGACGAGCGACAGCGGCGACGATTCTGGTCGACGACGAGCAAAGGCGGCGATGAGCGATGGCGGCGACGAGCCTGGTCGGCAACGGGCGAAGATGGTGACGAGCGAAGGTGGCCACGAGCCTGGTCGACGACTAGTGAAAGCGGCGACAAGCCGGGTCGACGATGAGTGAAGACTGCGACGGGTCGGGTCGACGATGAGTGAAGGCGGAGAGGAGTCGGGTCGATGACGAGCGATGGCAGCGACGAAGGCGGCGACAATCCTGGTCGACGACGAGCGACAGCGGCGACGGGTGAAGGCGACGACGATCCTGGTCGACGATGAGCGAAGGTGGCGACAAAGGCGGCGACGATCCTGGTCAATGACGTGCGACGGCGGTGACGTTGATGCAGTCGGTGTTTCTCTTGTTGGCCCGGTTGATGGCCTCGACCAGGTCATCGCGGCAGATGGATCTTGGCGCGCATGGCGCCAACGCGATGGGTGGACGATGAGGCGTCCGGCGCAGGAAGCTGCGCGAGTTCCACGGTCTCTGGAGCGCGGACGGCGTCGCTGATGGTCCAGATGATAGATCCGATCTGGAAGGAGATACCGGGCTCGGGAGGATCACGGAGTCATGTGGCAGAACCCCCCGGCAATGTGGCCCACCTGCACACATCATCATCTCCCAGAGCTCTGATGACTGTGCATGTGTACCACGTTACTAGAAAGATCCGTCGGGAGTTCCCAAGATAACCCCGAATAATCCACAAGTTACAGGATCATCCTCACCTTGAGTGAAATAAATACAACATTACAACAGTTGATACATGAAAGGATCAAAATGCCTAGAGGGGGGGTGAATAGGCGTAATCTGAAATTTACAAACTATTGCAGCGGATTAAATCACGGGTATCGGAATATGCGGTCCTAAGAGGAATTTATGGACTTGTCCACAAATTCCAGTGAGGACCGAAATTCCGAATCCCGAAGAGTAGTGAACTATCCAATTAAGAATTGAATTGCTCAATAACTAAAATTAATTCACCACACAAGTAGAGTAGTAGTTGTAATTTCACGCCTTTTGCTTGCTCCGCCACCTACACACAATATGATTCGATTCTCCACAACAAATATATCAATCACAAGTCACAAGCACAAGTAGACACAAGATTTATACCGAGGTTCGGCCACACCACAAAGTTGTGCCTACGTCCTCGTAGTTGAGGCGACCACAAAGGTCCTTAGAGTCTCTTTCAACTCCCCTCTTCCCAAGCGACCACAAAGATCAAGCCCGGGCTTTCCACTAGAATCAAAGGGTAATACAAACTTCCCGGGCACCCTCACAAGCACGAATCAAGGGTGTCACCAGGCAACACCTATCCGGCTAGGGTTCCAAGAACCCAAGAGTAATAGAGCAAAAATCAAATCACCGGCGGGTGTCACAAGTGCTCAAGAGAAAGATCTTACTCCCGGAGATGAAATCCACGAAGAGCTCACTCACAAAGATGGGGATCTAAGCAAGAGAGTGAGAGAGTGTGGGAGCAAGAAAGAGAGAGAGAGAGCCAAGCTTCTTTCCAAACGGAGTTTCAGCAAATGAAATGAGCAAGCGTATCACGGAAGAGTGAAGCCTGCAACTACTTGAGACACTTGACCAATCAGAGCACTGGATCTAAGGCTCAACAAGAAATTCTGATGTGGGAGTATAAAATTTCTCATTGAGAACAAATGACCGTTGGGAGGGAGTTGGGCCCACACAAGAAATTCTTGTTGAGATCAAATGAAATGCTGGTTGAGGGTTCTCTGGAGGGAGAGAGCGGCCCACACAAGAAATTCTCATTGAAACCAAATAAATTGCTGGGTGAGGATTCTCAGGAAGAAGGGAATTGAACAAGGAAATATTTGATAGAAATATTTTGATGGGGTGTATAAGAAATATATAAATGGACAGTTTGAGCACTTAAGACACCTGCAAGTAATATGATTTCGATCCCTCTTTATAGTATGACATCCTATAACTCAAAGAAAGTTGAAATGAAATTCAAATTAAAATCGAACTTCTGTGAAACTGAATGTTGGAAACACACTTGCCACACCTCCGCACTCGTGCAGGGGAGGGGCGAAGGCGGCCAAGCGTCGGAAGCGGTAGCGAAGGTAAGGCGGAAGTGGAAAAATGCTCAATTCCCCAAAAGGTCATGTCATTACACTGTTCACTCCTTGGTATTTATAGGGAATACCAAGGGACACGGGCCAAATTACAAAAGGGTACAAGAAAGATTCCTCATCTCCACGCAGGGAGGAAGGGCAAAAACGTAAACACACAGCTTAAGTGGAAACCCTAATCGGCCCCTCTCCAATGCGCCGCCACCTGGTTCTGTTTACCTTCGGGAGAGAGAGGCGGAGGTTTGGACCTTCGGCCGTGCTCGCCCTTGGACCCGCGCTCCTTTGCTGTCTGCCGGACCTTCGGTTTTACTTGCCTTCGGGGGAGAAGGAGCGAAGGTTTGGCCTTCGGGCGTGCTCGTCGGGCCTTCGACTTCGTTTGCCTCCGGGCTAGTGCACCTTCGTCGCTCGCTTGAACCTTCGCTTCAAGCGAGGTGGCTTTGGGAGCCATCGAGGGTTTCCAGCCATGCGGCTGTCGACTTAGACCTGCATGAAATGCAACAAGGCGACGAGAGTTGGACTCGCGTCCGGAGGTCAGGGTGACGATCCCCGATAGGAGAGGGACCTCGCAAGGACACATAGATTGCGCGAGGGTTATTTCGAGCACCAGTTCGTGCGGCGCTTCTGCCGAGGGTCCTTTCCCCCAACACTGAAGCATGTCGCCATGTCTTCCTTTGAATCAACAATTGAGGGGTCACATGATTCACTTGCACTTTTCACAATGATTTATAACTGAAAATCTCATGAAAAACATTAGCTCTTTATATGCATCGTCATCTATTCACCAAAACCCACAAATAGGATTTAATGCACTTACAATCTCCCCCTTTTTGGTGATTGATGACAACACATATAAAGCTCACAATAAAGCAAATAAATTAAGAACTTTTAAAAGCAAGTATATATGATGAGCTCCCCCTAAATATGTGCATAAGTGTTTTGGATCAACAATTTAGCATTAGAGGCCACTTATACACAACTTTGCAAAAGAGCGGGGAACAAATCATATATAAGCTTTTGTGGGTGTGCAAACGTGTCACATATAAGACCGTGATGCATATGACATGAATATCACACAACAAATAAATGGAAGACATACACCATCACATGTGACATTAAGCTAGCATGCTAACATAAACATGTCCTTACTATAATAAAGTGGCAACTAACAGTCACACATAGATTAGCACAATAGTCTTACAAGCCCAAATATAAATAGAAATCCCACTAGAGATAGATCATGATACAAGTTCAAAGGCCATACATAAAAGAACACATAGATAAAAGAGGCGATCATATATGTTCTCCCCCTTTGGCGTCAAACACCAAAAAGAAAGTTGTGGATGAAGAACAAGCTTCACTCGTCGTCGTCCACATGGTCATCCTCCTGCGTCGCACTGGACACCTGGCGAACACCCTGTTGGGCGAGGGACGAAGACTGAGGCGGCTCGGAAGGGTCAACCTGAGGCTGCCGAGGTCGCACAAAGAACTGGGGCTGCACAAAAGACTGCAGAAGCGGCGGATGGAACTATGTTGGCTGAGATCGAACTGGGGACAAGAGGACTCCAGCCTTTGCTGCTATCGCCTTGCGCTGAACTTCAGCGCGATGAAGCTCCTCGTGGACGAACTGCTGGTGCACACTGTTGGCCTTATAGATGGCATTACATATCCCAAACACTGACTGAAGAGCGGACATGAGAGGATCCTGATCTGCCTGACAGCTAGCTGCAGCTGCTGTGCCGGACCCTTGAGGAGGATCAGGCTGAGAGGAAGGCTGGCGTGGCATGCGGCCTCTCTTTGGTGCTGACTCAAGAATTTTTGCAGGCCGGTACAACTCATGCTTCTCCTCCTTGATGAACTCCTTCGTAGTTACTATCTCAATCATCTTCATGAGATAGGGAGCATGAGTACACGACTTTTTTGGGTCAAAAGAAGTCAGCTGAATCTGTCGATAAATGAAGCCAAAAGCACTAAACTCCTCCTCAGCACCTTCTTGAAAAGCTTTCAACAAAGGACCCATGGTGGATAGAATCACTGAAGCAGAACCAATCTTAGGGACCAAAGTTTGCCTCACCAACAAATTAATATAGCGGTAAAGTTTTTTCATGTTGTTGGTGGTATAAAAATCTGAGTCAGAGGCATCCTCATTGTAGGCAAAAGAAATATCCATGTCACGGTGAGGAGTGCAATTTAGGCAAAGCTTGTGTTAACACCAGATTTTCACACGCATAAGGATATGACAGATGGATCTAGTCAGCAGAGGAGACAGATTCGGCAAACGATCGGCAGCTGTATGGTCCTCTGAGTTTCGGTAACTGTCTACGCGGTCGGCTATTTCGCGAGGCCATGGTTCCATTCGGAAAAAGAGTATTGTGAGTAAAGCCGGCTTGTACGAGAAGACACAGGGTGATGGGAGGCACCAAATAATGTAGGGTTTATATCTTTCCATATTTCATTGTAAAGTCGTAATCGTCTAGGACTTGTGTTTTTGTCCAGAGTATAAATATAAGCCCTCGACCATTGTAAAATTGTTCACAACCACATCAATACAACCGGCCCCGTGCCATCTTCGAGTCCTTATAGTCGTGTCGTCGAGTTCTTCGAGAGGAATCATCGATCCGTCGACCTCCGTAAGTACTGGCAACCTTGTTATCATGTCTAGTATCATGCGGTGGATTTAGATATGATGCAAGTAGTCTCGTATGTTAAGCTTAGTATCGTGCGGCGGATTTAAGCTTATGACGGGAAGTTTTTACCTATGACTTGTATCGTGCGGCGGATTGAGTCATGAGTAAAAAAAGTTATCGGCTCTGTTAGATTTAGCAGATCTAATAGATTCATTAAGTTATCACGTGTTATATGTTTTATTTATTTAATTCGTACAACACTTTTTGCCCAATTTAGATTGATCTTCGTTTGGCCTTGTTGCACGACTTTGCTTGTGCTTTGCTAATTATAAGATCATGATGGCCGAACTGACTTTCAATCTAGATTGTTACATGTTGCGGGTTCATGCATGCCAATCATGTTTAGGCTTTGATAATGCTGGGTGCCGTGCGGCAGGTATAGGTTTTAGATTAGTTTAATCATGCTTTGCTTGTGTGTTTCTTCATCATGGATCCCAGTTCGGCTAGTTTGCCGATTCTGGTTAGGCTTACATGAGTAATGAGCATGTACAGATCTGTTGAGATGTATGTGTGCTTTTAGCTTCTTATAATTAGATCGTATCATGCGGTGGATTAATCTAATTATAAGGAGTGGTGTAGATTTATAGCAAGTGGTACCACGCGGTGGATTAGCTTTGCTTGAGTTTATGCCTGACGGGTTTATGAAAGCTGGACGTGCGGCAGACTAGCTGGATTGGCCTATGCATATGTTATCTGAATAGATTTGTATTTACAAGTTACCTCTTTTATTCTTTTGTCACATATGTATTCGGCATTCGACATGTTTACATGCTTTCTCTTTATACTTGTCGAATGACATCTTAAACCTGTTTCGACAAACAGCTTCTATAGCTGTGTGCCGTCGTGATTGGCTTCCAAAGCCGTACATATGGAACTGTCTGGTTTTTACCCAACATGTTCCAAGGTATTCTCACATTTTATCCCTTGTTGGTTTTCAGGTCAAACCGACTAGCACGTCTCCGGGTTCGATACACCCCGGGCTCCCGATTGAAGCTAGCCTCGTTCGGCTTGCTTTGTGTTCTTGACACGAGGCGTCACGTTTTGCGTCAACACACTTTTTGGCACGCCCGGTGGGACCACTTCATTTCAAGATGCCTGAGATTAACGAAGATCAAGTCTTCGAGGTGACCATGGACGATTTGCCGCTAGAATCAAAAGATCTGGTGCAGCGAGCTTGTGATGAATTCCAGCGCAAGTGCTTGGAGACCTTCTCCAAGAATAAAAGCGGCAAAGTCTATCAGAAGCAGACGTTCCCGAAGGTTGTTCCTCATCACCAACTTGAGCTACCTGACGGTAGCGAAGAAGCGGCTCTCTAGAAGATGGCAGATATGATGCATAGGATCGTATCGGGAGCAGTGACCAGTCATCAGTCGGCTTTCCGGAACACCTTTCATGCTGTCATGGTTGATACTTTCGGTCCAAACGCAGATAAGTATTTTGAAGAAGCTGCTGGTCCAGTGCGGGGGCCATTGTTGTTCCTAGTACCTCAACGCCGAAGATTTGTCGAAAACAGTGGAGTTGGCCCAAGCATGGATGGGATGGTTTCTTAGGAAGCACAACAACTTCCCCAGACCTATGTCCAGCTCGCATTCGGCACAACAGGGAACGTCCCACCATCTGCTTCTAGAGTATCTCCTGTGGCAAACAGGATCCAGAAAGATATGTTTGGAGACGGATATCGGGAATTTATGAACTATAACTCGATTAATGCTCTTCCGAATCCAGGCTACGGGAGTTCAGCAGGGTTACACACTGGGGGGCAAGCACAAGCAACTCCTGATTCAAATGTTGACCTCATCATGCATAAAATGGCTGATATGATGCAGAATCGGTTCAGCCTAAAACCAAAGAATCAAACGTACACATACAAATCTCCTTACCCAGAATGGTACAATCGGGTGGCTCTTCCTCCGAGAGTCAAGCCTCCTACTGACCTTACCAAGTTCTCGGGCCAAGATGATACCAGTACGAGGGAACACATCAGCCGTTACCTGATGCAGCTTGGTGAAGCATCAGCAGATGAAGCTTGGAGGATTCGATACTTCCCGTTGTCGTTGACAGGACCAGCCTTCTCTTGGTTCGCCTCTCTGCCAGCGAATTCCATCAGTACGTGGGCGGAGCTGGAGCAAAAATTCCACTCATACTTCTTTACGGGAACCAGTGAAAAGAAGTTGGTCGATATCATGAGCTTGAGGATGAGACCCGGCGAGACACCGCAAGAGTATCTACGCCGATTCAGGGAGACCAAAAATCTCTGCTATTCTCTGAATTTGCCGGATGACCAGTTACCGGGGATAGCCATAGCTGGCATGCTGACGAGTATCAAAGAAAAGCTATTCGGCATGAAATTTGAAGACCTCGGGCAGTTATCACAAAGGTTGGCAATGATGAGCAATCAAGCTCAGGGATTCAAGAGGAACAATCAGTTCCAGAAGGGTGATGTAGCTGCCGAGATGTATCAGGTTTTCCTAGAGGAAGCAGATGAATATCATGATGAAGATGAGGTGGCTGCAGCCGAGATAACCTGGTCTAAAGAGCCGACTCAAGTCAACCAACGGTGGCTGAGGCAACACAAAGGTACTTATGACTTTGATGTGTCCAAGTTAGACAAATTATTTGAATACTTATTGAAGGAGGGACGCATCAAGTTGCCGGAAGGTCATCCTATGCTGCTTCCTGGGGGCGTCAAAGACAAGAAGTATTGTGGTTTCCACAACACTAGGTCTCATTCCATAAATG
Source organism: Coix lacryma-jobi var. lacryma-jobi (assembly GCA_009763385.1). NCBI lineage: Eukaryota > Viridiplantae > Streptophyta > Magnoliopsida > Poales > Poaceae > Coix > Coix lacryma-jobi. The sequence goes on from CM019826.1 coordinate 74,381,745, forward strand.
ATTGCCGAGTGTTCAGAGATCGGATCCAGAAGGCTATTCAAGGCGGACATCTGAGGTTCGATGGAAAGATGAAGATTGATGGTAGCCCTTTTGAGCAGAATACTGTGTCTTTCTCTGTTAACATGATCAATGTAGTCGATCCCAGGGGTAAGGGTAAGATGAAAGTTTTAACCTCTGATAGAGCGAGGGAAGCTGGCACTATTGATCCCAATCGGCAGGTTACGAAAGGAGAATTTCAGCGGAGAGTTCGGTTCCAAGATAGCCGAATTGAGACGGGTAACACCTCCAGGCCCAGGATCACGACACGCATTCTGTTGAATAAGTGGCGTCGGGAACAGGAACGGTACCAGAAGCAGAGGCTTTATGAAGAACAGAAGTTCCTGGAGGAGCAGAGGAGGTACGAGGAAGAGATGTACCAAAAAGAACGAGAAGATGTGGAGGAACAAGAACAGTCTCATTGGGAATGCTCGTTCTTCCAATATTGTTGGAACGAAGGCTTGAAGTTACCTGTTAAGGACAACTGCCCTGAATGCAGTAGTCAGTACTCCGAGTACAGGCAATCTCGAGTCAACCGCCGTTCTGTCCATGAAAGGCTTGGGGCGCGAATCCCTGAGGAAAATCGGCGCTTAAAAATAAATAGTTTTGAGAGTCGGCACGGAAGATTTGCTGATCCAAGCTGGGCTCATACCGAAGAGGAAGAATACCGTGAGTATGTCTGGCAAAAAGGACAATGGTGTCCGCCAGGTTTAAGGAAAAGCCAGAAAAGGAGAGTGCAGCGCTTAAGGAACAGAGAATTGGAGCAAGCAGCACCAAGACAAAATGGGTTTGGCGTCCTAAAGGGAGGCCGGATGGAGGTAATCGTTCAGCTGATACATGCATGGTGTTCTTTCTCCCGTCAGAGTTTGTAGCTCCGGAAAATCAAGATGTCCAGGACGAGACATATTCAGACTTCGATGAAAGTGAATTTCAGGACTTATTGGCTCATCTCGTCTTGGCTGAAAAGGCAGTATTTGATAAACCAATCAGGCACCGACACTTGAGGCCATTATATATGAGGGGGTATGTCAATGGCAAGCCACTAACCAAGATGTTCATTGATGGAGGAGCTGCCATAAATATCATGTCGTATACCACTTTCAGGAAGCTTGGCATGACAAGTGAAGATCTATTGAAGACCGACACGGTATTGAGGGATTTTGCAGGGAATTCTTCTGACACCCGAGGAGCAGTCCATGTCGAATTAATGATTGGGTCTAAAACCTTGATCACTACCTTCTTCGTCATTGAGGGCAAGGGGGCATACAGTTTGCTGTTAGGAAGAGATTGGATACATGCAAACTGTTGTGTACCATCAACTATGCATCAGTTCCTCATACAGTGGATTGGAGATGATATTGAGATCGTTCATGCTGATGATTCGGTTAGTGTTGCTAATACAGAGCCAATCTATTGGGAGTATGAAGGTGTCGAGTGTTTCTCTGGAAGAGCCTGGGAAGCAGGTCCTGTGAATGTCTTCGACGAGGACCAACAGCCGATTTAGACAATCGGCTCTCAAAGTAATTTTTAAATCTAACTAATGGTAATGGAGAAAGCTAGAGCCAAAGTTTCATATCGGCTAACAAGGAATAAAGTGTTGATAATGAAGCCGAAGTTGGAGCAATGTGTGCAAGTTGGGATCTCGGATGTGATTCAAAATCTGCAAGCCTTTAAAGGGACTTCAATTATTTCTTCATTACCAGAGCGCATGGAAGTTCAGAGAAAATTCATACAAGGTGACGTGCAACAGAAGCTTTTGATGGAATTGAAGATATATGAAGGCGCTTCCACAACTTGGAGATTATTTCAAGTTGTACGTGACGGCCGGTAGCCTTATAGTAGGATCGGCCCTTATTTTTGAGTTTAGAGGAAAATTAGCAATCTGTTTTAGCCAAGAATGTCAAACCTAAGAGAGGGGTATTCGGCTGTGACAAGACCTTTCGGTTCGTGTACTTGACAGTTGAAGCTTCGGCACTGCTTGTTAAAGCCGAACGCATGGGAGTCGTGTAACTCGAAAGATATTTTGTATACAGCCGATGTGAAAAAACATCGCCTTTAGCAGAAAAAAATATTCCAAGGGATTAAGTTATAGCCTATATTTTTACATATCGCCTTTAGTACAAGGATATTTATGATCTTGGTAACCCTGGCAGTTTGAAATTGGTAGGTTTGTCGGGGAAAGAGAAAGGTAAAGTGCAGTAAATGCAATGCCGGGTGACATGACATGTTAAGGATAAGATCTAGTCGGCTAAGATGATGTCACACATTCGGCAAGCGCTCTTCTGAAGGGATGTTGCGAACAGGAAAAGTCATGGAAAAAATCGGAAATGAGCATCATTTAGAGAGGAGCAAGTTCATCTGGTGCGAACTTCGTTTACAGGTCTGTCCTAGTACAAATTACTCTCGGAATAATGTATTCACAATAGATTGCGGGTCAGTGATTTCAGCAATAGCGGCAGCATGACCATCATAAACTTTGAGATCTTCAAACTCATCTGGATCACATGCGAATCCAATTGGTAGGGAAGAATAATCTTCTTTGGTCCAAGAACTCATTGCTGCTAGCCCGAAGGAAACCCCGGCGCGTACACCTTGGATGACGGCCTCATTTATGCGGCCATTCACAGCGTCAAGACGAGCTTCGACAGAATCCCCACGGGCATTTACATTGAGAGCGACTTTGTCTGCTGCTGTCTTCAAGCGCTCATTCTCCGCAGACAAGGCTGACAAGAAGCAAAGATATGATAAGCAGAAGCAGATTCAATCAGGAGAAAGGGGAGAACTGAGGTTCTGCTAACATGTAATGATGCTGCAGAATTGCTTCCGTTGTTCTGCCCACTCGGCCTTCTCAGTGCTATGCTTCTTACGTACATCCTCCAGTTCTTTCTGAGCTTTGTCCCTTTTCTCGCGGGGCCAAGGAGCATCCAAACAGATCTGCTAAAGTGAATCGTTAAACTCAAAATCTGATGGTTTGAGGAAAATTTGAAGAAGAGCTTTTTAGATCTACCGTTTCTGAAGATGGAACCCGAGCATGGCTGGAGAAAGACTCCATCCTGGGGAGAGGATAAATAACAAATCAAGGAGCGAGCCATCACAAGGGGGCAGAGAATTGGTTTCTTACCTGTAACGCCGGTGAATTCGTGTTCGGCTCCCTCCTGCTTCGCCTTCGGTAGGATACTTGCTACGGTCGCCATTCCCTGCCATTGTTTTTTCTCTCTGACTTGAACTGGAAGTTGAAGGGTGAGAGTTTTGCAAGATGAGTTGTTTGATTGGAGTCACAGCTTATATGCGGTCATCTTTATAAAACCAAAGTGTGCACATTGGAGACCAAGCATCGGGGTAGGGTTTGCACAGTTTATGGACCGTTGTTGGGCCGGGCCAAATCTTTTGATGGTTAGAGAAAGTTGTGGCTTCAGGATCAGGAGGCCAATGGGATTCGGCTAAGATTCTTTCAGTTTTAATTGGTTGTTTGGAAGCTCATATTGCCGATTAACGATGAAAGCAGAGACGAAAGGATTCCTTGAAGGTTGTTCTGACGTCATTGGAAATTTGAAGAAGAAGATTGGAAACTTCAGATCTGAAATGGCCAGTTTCAGTGTTGTCTGCAAAGTGAAGTTTTCCGGTACGGTCATCACGGTAACCAATGTGTATGCATTGCCGATTGAAGCAGAGGAGTCCGAAATGCACGAGCCGAAATGAAGTAAAGGGGAGAGTTTAAGAGACCCCAAGTGCATCGGGAAGTGAATCGGCAGACACGGTAATGATGATATGAGAGGACGGATGCTTCTGGGGTTTCCATGTCAGTGTGAAAAGAAGAGAATTTTAGAATAAAATATTTATCCCAAAATTAGGGCGCATGTGTTAACACCAGATTTTCGCACGCATAAGGATATGACAGATGGATCCAGTCAGCAGAGGAGACAGATTCGGCAAACGATCGGCAGCTGTTTGGTCCTCTAAGTTTCGGTAACTGTCTACGCGGTCGGCTATTTCGCGAGGCCATGGTTCCATTCAAAAAAAGAGTATTGTGAGTAAAGCCGGCTTGTACGAGAAGACACAGGGTGATGGGAGGCACCAAATAATGTAGGGTTTATATCTTTCCATATTTCATTGTAAAGTCGTAATCGTCTAGGACTTGTGTTTTCGTCCAGAGTATAAATATAAGCCCTCGACCATTGTAAAATTGTTCACAACCACATCAATACAACCGGCCCCGTGCCATCTTCGAGTCCTTATAGTCGTGTCGTCGAGTTCTTCGAGAGGAATCATCGATCCGTCGACCTCCGTAAGTACTGGCAACCTTGTTATCATGTCTAGTATCATGCGGTGGATTTAGATATGATGCAAGTAGTCTCGTATGTTAAGCTTAGTATCGTGCGGCGGATTTAAGCTTATGACGGGAAGTTTTTACCTATGACTTGTATCGTGCGGCGGATTGAGTCATGAGTAAAAAAAGTTATCGGCTCTGTTAGATTTAGCAGATCTAATAGATTCATTAAGTTATCACGTGTTATATGTTTTATTTATTTAATTCGTACAACACTTTTTGCCCAATTTAGATTGATCTTCGTTTGGCCTTGTTGCACGAGTTTGCTTGTGCTTTGCTAATTATAAGATCATGATGGCCGAACTGACTTTCAATCTAGATTGTTACATGTTGCGGGTTCATGCATGCCAATCATGTTTAGGCTTTGATAATGCTGGGTGCCGTGCGGCAGGTATAGGTTTTAGATTAGTTTAATCATGCTTTGCTTGTGTGTTTCTTCATCATGGATCCCAGTTCGGCTAGTTTGCCGATTCTGGTTAGGCTTACATGAGTAATGAGCATGTACAGATCTGTTGAGATGTATGTGTGCTTTTAGCTTCTTATAATTAGATCGTATCATGCGGTGGATTAATCTAATTATAAGGAGTGGTGTAGATTTATAGCAAGTGGTACCACGCGGTGGATTAGCTTTGCTTGAGTTTATGCCTGACGGGTTTATGAAAGCTGGACGTGCGGCAGACTAGCTGGATTGGCCTATGCATATGTTATCTGAATAGATTTGTATTTACAAGTTACCTCTTTTATTCTTTTGTCACATATGTATTCGGCATTCGACATGTTTACATGCTTTCTCTTTATACTTGTCGAATGACATCTTAAACCTGTTTCGACAAACAGCTTCTATAGCTGTGTGCCGTCGTGATTGGCTTCCAAAGCCGTACATATGGAACTGTCTGGTTTTTACCCAACATGTTCCAAGGTATTCTCACATTTTATCCCTTGTTGGTTTTCAGGTCAAACCGACTAGCACGTCTCCGGGTTCGATACACCCCGGGCTCCCGATTGAAGCTAGCCTCGTTCGGCTTGCTTTGTGTTCTTGACACGAGGCGTCACGTTTTGCGTCAACACACTTTTTGGCACGCCCGGTGGGACCACTTCATTTCAAGATGCCTGAGATTAACGAAGATCAAGTCTTCGAGGTGACCATGGACGATTTGCCGCTAGAATCAAAAGATCTGGTGCAGCGAGCTTGTGATGAATTCCAGCGCAAGTGCTTGGAGACCTTCTCCAAGAATAAAAGCGGCAAAGTCTATCAGAAGCAGACGTTCCCGAAGGTTGTTCCTCATCACCAACTTGAGCTACCTGACGGTAGCGAAGAAGCGGCTCTCTAGAAGATGGCAGATATGATGCATAGGATCGTATCGGGAGCAGTGACCAGTCATCAGTCGGCTTTCCTGAACACCTTTCGTGCTGTCATGGTTGATACTTTCGGTCCAAACGCAGATAAGTATTTTGAAGAAGCTGCTGGTCCAGTGCGGGGGCCATTGTTGTTCCTAGTACCTCAACGCCGAAGATTTGTCGAAAACAGTGGAGCTGGCCCAAGCACGGGTGGGATGGTTTCTCAGGAAGCACAACAACTTCCCCAGACCTATGTCCAGCTCGCATTCGGCACAACAGGGAACGTCCCACCATCTGCTTCTAGAGTATCTCCTGTGGCAAACAGGATCCAGAAAGATATGTTTGGAGACGGATATCGGGAATTTATGAACTATAACTCGATTAATGCTCTTCCGAATCCAGGCTACAGGAGTTCAGCAGGGTTACACACTGGGGGGCAAGCACAAGCAACTCCTGATTCAAATGTTGACCTCATCATGCATAAAATGGCTGATATGATGCAGAATCGGTTCAGCCTAAAACCAAAGAATCAAACGTACACATACAAATCTCCTTACCCAGAATGGTACAATCGGGTGGCTCTTCCTCCGAGAGTCAAGCCTCCTACTGACCTTACCAAGTTCTCGGGCCAAGATGATACCAGTACGAGGGAACACATCAGCCGTTACCTGATGCAGCTTGGTGAAGCATCAGCAGATGAAGCTTGGAGGATTCGATACTTCCCGTTGTCGTTGACAGGACCAGCCTTCTCTTGGTTCGCCTCTCTGCCAGCGAATTCCATCAGTACGTGGGCGGAGCTGGAGCAAAAATTCCACTCATACTTCTTTACGGGAACCAGTGAAAAGAAGTTGGTCGATCTCATGAGCTTGAGGATGAGACCCGGCGAGACACCGCAAGAGTATCTACGCCGATTCAGGGAGACCAAAAATCTCTGCTATTCTCTGAATTTGCCGGATGACCAGTTACCGGGGATAGCCATAGCTGGCATGCTGACGAGTATCAAAGAAAAGCTATTCGGCATGAAATTTGAAGACCTCGGGCAGTTATCACAAAGGTTGGCAATGATGAGCAATCAAGCTCAGGGATTCAAGAGGAACAATCAGTTCCAGAAGGGTGATGTAGCTGCCGAGATGTATCAGGTTTTCCTAGAGGAAGCAGATGAATATCATGATGAAGATGAGGTGGCTGCAGCCGAGATAACCTGGTCTAAAGAGCCGACTCAAGTCAACCAACGGTGGCTGAGGCAACACAAAGGTACTTATGACTTTGATGTGTCCAAGTTAGACAAATTATTTGAATACTTATTGAAGGAGGGACGCATCAAGTTGCCGGAAGGTCATCCTATGCTGCTTCCTGGGGGCGTCAAAGACAAGAAGTATTGTGGTTTCCACAACACTAGGTCTCATTCCATAAATGATTGCCGAGTGTTCAGAGATCGGATCCAGAAGGCTATTCAAGGCGGACATCTGAGGTTCGATGGAAAGATGAAGATTGATGGTAGCCCTTTTGAGCAGAATACTGTGTCTTTCTCTGTTAACATGATCAATGTAGTCGATCCCAGGGGTAAGGGTAAGATGAAAGTTTTAACCTCTGATAGAGCGAGGGAAGCTGGCACTATTGATCCCAATCGGCAGGTTACGAAAGGAGAATTTCAGCGGAGAGTTCGGTTCCAAGATAGCCGAATTGAGACGGGTAACACCTCCAGGCCCAGGATCACGACACGCATTCTGTTGAATAAGTGGCGTCGGGAACAGGAACGGTACCAGAAGCAGAGGCTTTATGAAGAACAGAAGTTCCTGGAGGAGCAGAGGAGGTACGAGGAAGAGATGTACCAAAAAGAACGAGAAGATATGGAGGAACAAGAACAGTCTCATTGGGAATGCTCGTTCTTCCAATATTGTTGGAACGAAGGCTTGAAGTTACCTGTTAAGGACAACTGCCCTGAATGCAGTAGTCAGTACTCCGAGTACAGGCAATCTCGAGTCAACCGCCGTTCTGTCCATGAAAGGCTTGGGGCGCGAATCCCTGAGGAAAATCGGCGCTTAAAAATAAATAGTTTTGAGAGTCGGCACGGAAGATTTGCTGATCCAAGCTGGGCTCATACCGAAGAGGAAGAATACCGTGAGTATGTCTGGCAAAAAGGACAATGGTGTCCGCCAGGTTTAAGGAAAAGCCAGAAAAGGAGAGTGCAGCGCTTAAGGAACAGAGAATTGGAGCAAGCAGCACCAAGACAAAATGGGTTTGGCGTCCTAAAGGGAGGCCGGATGGAGGTAATCGTTCAGCTGATACATGCATGGTGTTCTTTCTCCCGTCAGAGTTTGTAGCTCCGGAAAATCAAGATGTCCAGGACGAGACATATTCAGACTTCGATGAAAGTGAATTTCAGGACTTATTGGCTCATCTCGTCTTGGCTGAAAAGGCAGTATTTGATAAACCAATCAGGCACCGACACTTGAGGCCATTATATATGAGGGGGTATGTCAATGGCAAGCCACTAACCAAGATGTTCATTGATGGAGGAGCTGCCATAAATATCATGTCGTATACCACTTTCAGGAAGCTTGGCATGACAAGTGAAGATCTATTGAAGACCGACACGGTATTGAGGGATTTTGCAGGGAATTCTTCTGACACCCGAGGAGCAGTCCATGTCGAATTAATGATTGGGTCTAAAACCTTGATCACTACCTTCTTCGTCATTGAGGGCAAGGGGGCATACAGTTTGCTGTTAGGAAGAGATTGGATACATGCAAACTGTTGTGTACCATCAACTATGCATCAGTTCCTCATACAGTGGATTGGAGATGATATTGAGATCGTTCATGCTGATGATTCGGTTAGTGTTGCTAATACAGAGCCAATCTATTGGGAGTATGAAGGTGTCGAGTGTTTCTCTGGAAGAGCCTGGGAAGCAGGTCCTGTGAATGTCTTCGACGAGGACCAACAGCCGATTTAGACAATCGGCTCTCAAAGTAATTTTTAAATCTAACTAATGGTAATGGAGAAAGCTAGAGCCAAAGTTTCATATCGGCTAACAAGGAATAAAGTGTTGATAATGAAGCCGAAGTTGGAGCAATGTGTGCAAGTTGGGATCTCGGATGTGATTCAAAATCTGCAAGCCTTTAAAGGGACTTCAATTATTTCTTCATTACCAGAGCGCATGGAAGTTCAGAGAAAATTCATACAAGGTGACGTGCAACAGAAGCTTTTGATGGAATTGAAGATATATGAAGGCGCTTCCACAACTTGGAGATTATTTCAAGTTGTACGTGACGGCCGGTAGCCTTATAGTAGGATCGGCCCTTATTTTTGAGTTTAGAGGAAAATTAGCAATCTGTTTTAGCCAAGAATGTCAAACCTAAGAGAGGGGTATTCGGCTGTGACAAGACCTTTCGGTTCGTGTACTTGACAGTTGAAGCTTCGGCACTGCTTGTTAAAGCCGAACGCATGGGAGTCGTGTAACTCGAAAGATATTTTGTATACAGCCGATGTGAAAAAACATCGCCTTTAGCAGAAAAAAATATTCCAAGGGATTAAGTTATAGCCTATATTTTTACATATCGCCTTTAGTACAAGGATATTTATGATCTTGGTAACCCTGGCAGTTTGAAATTGGTAGGTTTGTCGGGGAAAGAGAAAGGTAAAGTGCAGTAAATGCAATGCCGGGTGACATGACATGTTAAGGATAAGATCTAGTCGGCTAAGATGATGTCACACATTCGGCAAGCGCTCTTCTGAAGGGATGTTGCGAACAGGAAAAGTCATGGAAAAAATCGGAAATGAGCATCATTTAGAGAGGAGCAAGTTCATCTGGTGCGAACTTCGTTTACAGGTCTGTCCTAGTACAAATTACTCTCGGAATAATGTATTCACAATAGATTGCGGGTCAGTGATTTCAGCAATAGCGGCAGCATGACCATCATAAACTTTGAGATCTTCAAACTCATCTGGATCACATGCGAATCCAATTGGTAGGGAAGAATAATCTTCTTTGGTCCAAGAACTCATTGCTGCTAGCCCGAAGGAAACCCCGGCGCGTACACCTTGGATGACGGCCTCATTTATGCGGCCATTCACAGCGTCAAGACGAGCTTCGACAGAATCCCCACGGGCATTTACATTGAGAGCGACTTTGTCTGCTGCTGTCTTCAAGCGCTCATTCTCCGCAGACAAGGCTGACAAGAAGCAAAGATATGATAAGCAGAAGCAGATTCAATCAGGAGAAAGGGGAGAACTGAGGTTCTGCTAACATGTAATGATGCTGCAGAGTTGCTTCCGTTGTTCTGCCCACTCGGCCTTCTCAGTGCTATGCTTCTTACGTACATCCTCCAGTTCTTTCTGAGCTTTGTCCCTTTTCTCGCGGGGCCAAGGAGCATCCAAACAGATCTGCTAAAGTGAATCGTTAAACTCAAAATCTGATGGTTTGAGGAAAATTTGAAGAAGAGCTTTTTAGATCTACCGTTTCTGAAGATGGAACCCGAGCATGGCTGGAGAAAGACTCCATCCTGGGGAGAGGATAAATAACAAATCAAGGAGCGAGCCATCACAAGGGGGCAGAGAATTGGTTTCTTACCTGTAACGCCGGTGAATTCGTGTTCGGCTCCCTCCTGCTTCGCCTTCGGTAGGATACTTGCTACGGTCGCCATTCCCTGCCATTGTTTTTTCTCTCTGACTTGAACTGGAAGTTGAAGGGTGAGAGTTTTGCAAGATGAGTTGTTTGATTGGAGTCACAGCTTATATGCGGTCATCTTTATAAAACCAAAGCCTGCACATTGGAGACCAAGCGTCGGGGTAGGGTTTGCACAGTTTATGGACCGTTGTTGGGCCAGGCCAAATCTTTTGATGGTTAGAGAAAGTTGTGGCTTCAGGATCAGGAGGCCAATGGGATTCGGCTAAGATTCTTTCAGTTTTAATTGGTTGTTTGGAAGCTCATATTGCCGATTAACGATGAAAGCAGAGACGAAAGGATTCCTTGAAGGTTGTTCTAACGTCATTGGAAATTTGAAGAAGAAGATTGGAAACTTCAGATCTGAAATGGCCAGTTTCAGTGTTGTCTGCAAAGTGAAGTTTTCCGGTACGGTCATCACGGTAACCAATGTGTATGCATTGCCGATTGAAGCAGAGGAGTCCGAAATGCACGAGCCGAAATGAAGTAAAGGGGAGAGTTTAAGAGACCCCAAGTGCATCGGGAAGTGAATCGGCAGACACGGTAATGATGATATGAGAGGACGGATGCTTCTGGGGTTTCCATGTCAGTGTGAAAAGAAGAGAATTTTAGAATAAAATATTTATCCCAAAATTAGGGCGCATGTGTTAACACCAGATTTTCGCACGCATAAGGATATGACAGATGGATCCAGTCAGCAGAGGAGACAGATTCGGCAAACGATCGGCAGCTGTTTGGTCCTCTAAGTTTCGGTAACTGTCTACGCGGTCGGCTATTTCGCGAGGCCATGGTTCCATTCAAAAAAAGAGTATTGTGAGTAAAGCCGGCTTGTACGAGAAGACACAGGGTGATGGGAGGCACCAAATAATGTAGGGTTTATATCTTTCCATATTTCATTGTAAAGTCGTAATCGTCTAGGACTTGAGTTTTCGTCCAGGGTATAAATATAAGCCCTCGACCATTGTAAAATTGTTCACAACCACATCAATACAACCGGCCCCGTGCCATCTTCGAGTCCTTATAGTCGTGTCGTCAAGTTCTTCGAGAGAAATCATCGATCCGTCGACCTCCGGAAGTACCGGCAACCTTGTTATCATGTCTAGTATCATGCGGTGGATTTAGATATGATGCAAGTAGTCTCGTATGTTAAGCTTAGTTTCATGCGGCGGATTTAAGCTTATGACGGGAAGTTTTTACCTATGACTTATATCGTGCGGCGGATTGAGTCATGAGTAAAAATAGTTATCGGCTCTGTTAGATTTAGCAGATCTAATAGATTCATTAAGTTATCACGTGTTATATGTTTTATTTATTTAATTCGTACAACACTTTTTGCTCAATCTAGATTGATCTTCGTTCGACCTTGTTGTACGAGTTTGCTTGTGCTTTGCTAATTATAAGATCATGATGGCCGAACCGACTTTCAATCTAGATTGTTACATGTTGCGGGTTCATGAATGCAGATCATGTTTAGGCTTTGATAAAGCTGGGTGCCGTGCGGCAGGTACAGGTTTTAGATTAGTTTAATCATGTTTTGCTTGTGTGTTTTTTCTTCATGGATCCTAGTTCGGCTAGTTTGCCGATTCTGGTTAAGCTTACATGAGTAATGAGCATGTATAGATATGTTCAGATGTATGTGTGCTTTTAGCTTCTTATAATTAGATCGTATCATGCGGTGGATTAATCTAATTATAATGAGTGGTGTAGATTTATAGCAAGTGGTATCATGTAATGGATTAGCTTTGCTTAAGTTTATGCCTGACGGGTTTATTTAAGCTGGACGTGCGGCAGACTAGCTGGATTGGCCTATGCATATGTTATCTGAATAGATTTGTATTTACAAGTTACCTCTTTTATTCTTTTGTCACGTATGTATTCGGCATTCGACATGTTTACATGCTTTCTCTTTATACTTGTCGAATGACATCTTAAACCTGTTTCGACAAACAGCTTCTATAGCTGTGTGCCGTCGTGATTGGCTTCCAAAGCCGTACATATGTAACTGTCTGGTTTTTACCCAGCATGTTCCAAGGTATTCTCACATTTTATCCCTTATTGGTTTTCAGGTCAAACCGACTGGCACGTTTCCGGGTTCGATACACCCCGTGCTCCCGATTGAAGCTAGCCTCGTTCGGCTTGCTGTGTGTTCTTGACGCGAGGCGTCACGTTTTGCGTCAACAGCTTGTCTATGTCATCAAACTCATATGCAAGAATTTGGGCAAATCGAGGATAAGAGACACAATAATGTTCACCTTGAATGGAGAAGTGCATAAGGCCATAGGAGTCATCAGTAGGCTTCTCGTACCAAACAGTGGCATAGAACTGCGCTATCACTTCATTATTCCATGGATAATGCATGGTCATGATGGTCTTGAAATTGTGCTTTTCCAAGATTGCAAGAGCCTTGGTCATCTCCGGATCACCCATGCTGGCACAATGAGCCCAATCAATGGACTTCTGCATAACCACTGGCTGACTCTTGGTAAGGATGACAGAATTATAAAAATCCAGCTGAAAGAGAGTCTCAAAGCGAGGATCAAGAAAAAGAGGATCATAAGTGTCACCAGGACAGTCAAACCGTTTACCAAAGACCTTGCCCTGATTGCGCAGGTAATCTTTAGCACGCGGCGGATGAATATCATCGGAAAAGCGCTTATCGCCCTTATGAGTGAACAAGCGCTTAGTGACTGGAACCAACTCAACACCCGCATTTGGCAAGTCCAGATCAGGAGCAAACTTGCCGATGGGGGCTTTGACACGAGTCGTTGACACCTTGCGCTTGGTGCACGGAGGTTTGACAGCTAGCGGCTTCCGGCGCTTGGAACCAGATTTGGAGGCACCACAAGCCGAGGATGGCACATGTGAAGCAACGCCATCTTCAGACACATTGAAATCAGCACGGTGAAATCAGACACATTAAGAAGGGGGACCAAAAGGCAGAGTCAGATTTGGACAAAGCAAGGACTAAACAACTAGTGGTCCAAAGGAATCCAACCAAAGCTCAGCACGTGCACAGATCGAACAAAAAGGAATAACCTGGAAAGACACCTCCACGTGCTTGAGAGAGAGCCAGATGGAGCACGAGAGCCAACTGAGCTTTGTCGCTGTCGAAGGGAAAAGTTCTGGACTGAGCAGCACGGACGGAACGACGGGCAGGGCCAAGTGCCGGGGACCAGAACGAGACGAGGTCGCGCCACACGCAGCACGGGCGGCCTCCAAGCACGCGCGCCAATCGCGGCGCCCGGCCGAACACCGCACGAGGAAGAGGCGGACGCAGGCCAGGCAAGCAGTAGAGACTGAGCAGCGCTGGGAGGTGCAGGCCAGGGGACCGCGCGGCTGATGCAGAACCGCGAGCTCAACGCAATCGCAGGGAGGTGCGGCGCGGACAGGAACGGGATGGGGGCAGACGGTTGCTGGGAACGGATAGGGTTGGGGACCGCTGGGGGCGGAGAAAAAAAGTTTTTTTTTAATCAGACACGGACGGATCTAGGCTGAACCGGAATTGCTGATTCGGGTAGAAAAGAATGCTGACCGGAGGCTCTCTGTCTCGAGATAAAGGATAGCGCTCAGATTGTACAAGCACGTCCACGGGAAATGCCGATTCAGACCGGGAATAATTCCGAGAAGGGGTCCTCTGTCTCCAACCATCTTGAAATAAAATTGCTCACAAAGATAGCTGCAAATTGCAGTCTGATCTTTACTAAAGAACTAAGAGAGCACTAGGTGCTCTCAAACTTGATCAAGATAAAGTATGAACAACTATATATATATGGGCTTATATAGACTAAATTTGCAAGAGTATGACTAGCTAACAATCAATAAAACATAACAATAGTCATCCCTTGCAAATTTTGATCAAAGATCAAGAACAAATTTTAAAAGAGCACTCAATTCTTTTGAAAGCCTAGCTCTAAAAATTAGCAAATCTACAACATGAAGAGGCGTACTACATTTCAAGCCACGTTACGAGAATCAATAATATTTAGCTCACTCCTCAAAACATAAAACCTTGACTCATCTAGAGGCTTAGTGAAGATATCGGCTAGTTGTTTTTCGGTGCTCACATGACAAATTGCGACATCTCCTTTGGCTTCGTGGTCTCTCAAGAAGTGATGTCGAATGTCAATATGTTTGGTGCGAGAGTGGTTCACGGGATTGTTTGCAAGTTTTATAGCACTCTCATTGTCACACAAAAGTGGGATTTTGGAAAGTTGACATCCGAAATCACGGAGGGTTTGCCTCATCCAAAGTAGTTGAGCACAGCAAGCGTCGGCCGCCACATACTCGGCTTCGGCGGTGGACAAGGCAACTGAGTTTTGCTTCTTAGAGCTCCAAGACACCAAGGACCGTCCAAGAAATTGGCAAGTCCCACATGTGCTCTTTCGATCGACTTTACAACCGGCATAGTCAGAGTCCGAATAGCCAATCAAATCGAAAGTGGAGCCCTTGGGGTACCATAAGCCAAGGTGAGGAGTGTGTACTAAATATCGAAGAATTCTCTTAACGGCCACTAAGTGGCACTCTTTCGGGTTAGCTTGAAATCTAGCACACATGCACACGCTAAGAATAATATCGGGCCTAGATGCACAAAGATAAAGAAGGGATCCAATCATGGAGCGATATACCTTTTGATCGACGGATTTCCCATTATCATCTAAATCGAGATGCCCATTAGATGCCATAGGAGTTTTGATGGGTTTGGCACTCTCCATATCAAACTTCTTCAACATATCAAAAGTGTACTTGGTTTGACAAATGAAGGTGCCCTCCTTAAGTTGCTTGATTTGAAAGCCAAGAAAGAATTTCAACTCTCCCATCATAGACATCTCGAACCTATTAGTCATGATCCTACTAAACTCTTCACAAAGAGAAACATTAGTACTACCAAATATTATGTCATCGACATATATTTGGCACACAAAAATATCATTGTTGACTTTGCCAGTGAAAAGAGTGGGATCGGCCTTTCCCATCTCAAAATTTTGTTTGAGAAGGAAATCCTTTAGACAATCATACCAAGCTCTAGGGGCTTGCTTGAGTCCATAGAGTGCCTTGTTAAGCTTGTAGACATGGTGTGGATATTGTGGGTCTTCAAATCCCGGTGGTTGCTCAACATATACCAACTCGGATAGAGGGCCATTGAGAAAGGCACTTTTCACATCCATTTGATATAACTTGAAGTTGTGATGTGTGGCATAGGCTAATAAAATTCGAATTGCTTCAAGCCTTGCCACGGGTGCATATGTTTCACCAAAATCCAATCCTTCAATTTGAGTGAATCCTTGAGCCACCAACCTTGCCTTGTTTCTTGTCACCACACCATGCTCATCTTGTTTGTTGCGGAAGACCCATTTGGTGCCAATCACATTTTGTTTGGGCCTTTCCACTAAGGACCAGACTTCATTCCTAGTGAAGTTGTTCAACTCTTCTTGCATTGCCATAACCCAATCCGGATCTTCAAGTGCTTCTTCAACTTTCACGGGCTCTAATGATGAAACAAAGGAATGGAGCTCACAAAAGGTTGCCGATCTTGATCTAGTGAGTACTCCCTTCCTAAGACTTCCTAGAATGTTGTCCACGGGATGATCTCTTTGTATAATATGATGAACCCGTGGATGAGGAGAATGAGCTTGGCGTTGGATTGGTTGCACATCTTCATCATCTCGACCTTGATCATTGACTTGAGGCATATCTTGAGTGTTGTCAACTTGTCTTGATTGATCAATATATTGATGTTGAGATTGAATGCAATCTTTGTTGACTTCACTATTATTGACAACTCTTGATGTGGATGGTTCATCTTGATTTGTGGTTGATTTGAGTTGAGGTAGGTCTTCATCATCTTCATCTTGATTTTGGGCTTCAACCGGTTTCATTTCTCCAATTGCTAGCTTCTTGATTGCTTCACATGGAGGTTCTTCATTACCTACAATGCTTGTATTGACTTGCTCCTTTTGAGAGCCGTCGGATTCATCAAAGGTGACGTCTATTGCAACTTCAACACAATTTGAGGTTGTGTTAAAGACACGATAGGCGCGTTCATTAGTAGCATAACCAAGAAGGAAACCAACATCAACCTTAGGTGCAAACTTTGAGCTTTTGGATCTCTTGTTAAGTATGAAACACTTACTTCCAAAAACTCTAAAGTGGTGCACCTTAGGCTTCTTACCGGTTAAGAGCTCATAGGCGGTCTTGCCATAATACTTATGAAGATAAAGCCGATTGATTGCATGACATGCCGTATTAACGACATCCGCCCAAAATGAATCCGGAGTCTTGTATTCATCCAACATTGTCCTTGCGGCTTCAATGAGTGTCCGGTTCTTCCTCTCCACAACACCATTTTGTTGTGGGGTGTAAGGAACCGAAAACTCATGCTTGATTCCTTCATCATCAAGATAAGCTTCAATGTTGGTGTTCCTAAACTCTGTCCCATTATCACTTCTCACTTTCTTGATCTTCACATCAAACTCATTTTGGACTCTCTTTGCAAATAACTTGAAGTATTCTTGTGCTTCACTCTTATCCCGCAAAAAGAACACCCAAGTGAAGCGGGAATAATCATCAACAATTACAAAACCATATTTGTTGCCGCCAATGCTTATATAAGCAATGGGTCCAAAAAGGTCCATGTGAAGAAGCTCTAACGGATGAGTTGTTGTGACAATGTTCTTGGGCTTGTGTGGTGCTCCAACTTGCTTTCCGGCTTGGCATGCACTACAAATTCTATTTTTCTCAAAAGAAACATTTGTAAGTCCTAGGACATGCTCGCCTTTTTGAAGTTTGGCCAAGTTCCTCATGCCAACATGAGCTAGTCGGCGATGCCAAAGCCAACCCATGCTAGATTTTGCCACTAAACAAGTCTTAGGCTTCACTTCATTAGTTGTGAAATCAACCAAGTAAAGCTTGCCCTTCAAGCGACCCGTAAAAGCAATAGAGGAATCCTTCCTTCTAAAGACGGTCACGCCCTCATCCGTGAAGAGACAATTGTAACCCATCTCACAAAGTTGTGACACGGATAACAAGTTGTAACTCAACGAATGTACCAATAAAACATTGGAAATTGAATTGTCATTTGTAATAGCAATCTTACCCAAACCAAGAACTTCACCTTTTCCATTATCACCAAACACAATATTTTCACTTGAGTCATGACTTGGTTGGAATGAGGTGAACATATTTCTCTCTCCGGTCATATGATTTGTGCATCCACTATCCAACACCCAACTTGAACCACCGGAGGAGTATTCCTACAAAACAAATCAAGTTCTTGTTTTAGGTACCCAAATAGAATTGGGTCCTTGAGGGTTAGTCACATAAGTCTTGGGCACCCAAACACTCCTCAAGATTTGCTTCTTCTTGTAGGCCCCAACATACTTCACTACAATCTTTCCATCCTTGTCCCAACAACACATGTAATCAGTTGCATAGGTCCTTGATAATGGCATGTGTTGGTTGGGAGTGTCAACTTGTTTTGGCTTGCTTGGTTGATCCCTAGCAATAGAGATCTTCTCTTGTGGAGTGGGGTAAGTCTTGTTGAGTAACACATCAAGGGACACTCCTTTGTTGAACCTCACACATGGTACTCCATTTACCATGTCCCTTCCATTTGACTTGCCACCATACTTTTTGTAGCCCACACCATCCTTGATGGAAGGATGTCTCATGGGCTTGTAGTTGATGGTGCCCTTTTTCTCCACTTGGCATTTGCATCCATTTTTGACAAGCATCTTCAACCTACAAATCTCCTTGTTGTTCTTGTCTAACTCATCAAGGTTAGTTGCACAAGCATTTATGTCAATTTTATAGCACCTTTTACAACCATCACTAGTTGAGGCATTAGAGTCAACAGTTGCCGGAGAGGAGGTAGATGTGCTAGTCCAAAGTTTGTCATAACTTTGCTCAAGGAGATTGAATCTCTCTTGCAAGCTTGATAGGCTTTCTTGAGCAATGCTATGTTCATTCTTTAGGCTAGCCAAAGAGTCATTGCACAAAGAGTGTTCTTTAGCCAATTTCTTAGAGTCATTAGCTAGAGACAACTCGATGGTCAACTTCTCAACCTTTACTTTCTCTTCGGCCAAAGAAGTTTTGAGAGCAAGATTGCTTTCCATCTCTTTAATGAGCAATTCCTCTTGCCTCTCAAGACTTCTATTCCGTTTCTCTAATTTCTTAACTAGTGACTTAATCTTGGTGTATCCAATTTTACCAAACATCTTTATCATGTTTCTTCTAGTTGTGGGTCGGTTTCACTATCACTAGAGGTTGGAAGAGAAGAGTTGGATTGTACCTTCCCTTTTTGTGGCAGAACCTCCCATTAATGTGGCCCACCTGCACACGTCACCGTCTCCCCGAGCCCTAATGACTGTGCACATGTACCACATCACTGGAAAGATCTGTCGGGTGTCCCCGAGAGAACCCCGAATTATCCACAAACCACAGGATCATCATCATGAAGGTTGGAATAATTACAATATTACAACAGTTGATACAAAATACATCGGAGTGCGGAAGCAAGATAGATAACCTTTATAAAACATGAATAAGTTACTTTTACATAAACATAACCTGTATTGTGGAAGCAGAATAGTATTACGGAACCACACTTAGGCGGAGTACCTAAGTTGGAGAAGAAGAACAACCAGATCACGTCAAGCCCACTGACATGATCATGATCAACATCACTTATTAGAAACCTGCAACAAGGGTTAACAAACCCTGAGTACTGGGGTACTCAACAAGACTTACCCGACTAAAGAGAAAGGGGAGAAGACTCAGGAATGAGAGGCTTAGGTAGTCAAGGTAAGGCTTAAGCAAGATCAAGTATTTTGCAGAAAAGCGTTTTGTAAACCTTGTTTTATTTTTGGAAAGATTCAAGTATTTCTCAATTCTTCATTGTTCATGATTCATTTTACTTTTCAAAACATACCTAGTTGAGAACCACTCTCCGTTGACAGCCAGTGACCAAGTCTCCATAACCGAGGAGCAACGTTAATCCGGATAAATAATACTCAGCTGAGGATCCCTATCCACACTGCATATGTAGCACCCAAGCTTGCATATGCCAACTCGTCTACCACGATTCCTCCAATATTGGACCCGGTCCTACGCCACCCGGAAGTACAGTACACCACTCATATCCAGGTACGACGACCACGTGGGTACAAGCTACTTCCGCCATCTCTCCACTCCCAGTGCGCGGTTGTCGGTCCCAATAAAGGATTCCTCGGAGCCAGAGCTTTCCGAAGTATGTGAATAGTTACAAGTCTTAGCCAGCAAGCCCCCACACGGATGGTCCCTATTTTTTTCCGCCAGGAACCGTACCTTGGTTATATCTCACCCAAGCGTAACAGTCCTGTCAGTTTTTCAACCCTTTCCCGGTCGGTGTCAACTGTTGAGTCCCGGACTACAACATGACGACACCGTACGCTAGGACAACCTCTCCTTGCCGTTGACTAGGTACGAATCAGATACTTAGCCAACAGTCGGGAGTAAAGCCAAAATCCCATAAATATTCTTTAAGTGATCACACTTTTGAAATTGGCATTTTATTGCAAATCTATTGTATAGCGTGGCTAAGCATTGTTGTAAATAGTTTTTAAACAAGGCAGGTGGATCTTCAGGTGGAGGTAAACAGTGCAGGTAATAGGTTATCACACAACTCCTATAACCTAATGCAGTAGTTGAACTCAAAAGCATTTTAAGAAAACTTTTGTAAAAGCGAGGTAGGGTTAAAATGCACCGGGGCTTGCCTTCGTTGCAGGGAAGATAAGATCCAAGAAGAATCCACACAAGTTAGTTCCTTTGCTGATTTGAAGTTAAGTCTTCTCGACGAAGCTTGTCCAACAAGAATCTCCTTCCGAGGCTTGTTCGACAAGGGTGATCACCAAAGCTTGATCAACATGACTCCAACACTCTCGGATACTACACGTAGATAAATGATGTATGCTTAGTATGATGCCATGTGATGTATGCTAAGGTACAGGACAAATCAAAAGTAGAACAGAAGATAACACAAGATAAGGAAAGTCGAGTACAACTTTCCTTCGCGGTAAAGTTGCAAACCAACAAAACCAACTTGCAACTCACCAACTAAGATTCCTAGCTATACGTACAACTTCCATCAAGCACCTTTAGGAAGATAACTAAGGATGACTAAAGTTCATTAAAACATCACTTAAGCCATAGGAACACAAGATGAGAGGTGTCCCATGGTCTTCAAACAATAATCTAAAGTCACACAAGATGTAAACACAGCTGTTCACACTTTGGATAGATTACACCACTTATACTAATCAAGCCATAACTAGAGCTTCTAAGATTCAAAAGGGGTGATTCTAGACAATCTAGAAAGCTTATGAAAAACTCTAAAACTTTCCTATTAAACTTAACAGGTGATTCACAACTTAATTAGTTCAAACAACTATAAACATTCAAACGATTAAATGAAGCATATAAGAATAAATTTTATTTTCTTCAACAGACCTCAAAATTTTTGTGAAGATACATTTTCACCTAAAAACAGTGCCAAAAATAGTTTCATGATTTTTGGACCTTTAAATAGGCCTACAAAAATCATCAAAGTCCATTTATTAATTAAAAGCCATATTTAAATTAGTTTCAAAATTTGTTCAAAACTCAAGTTTTATATGTTTCTTAAATATCAGGCAGCTTGAGAAAGCCACACAAAAATTTTCACATTTTTTGGAGCTTCCTACAAAAAGATATCAAAAAGACAAAACCTAACACTATTCACTCATAACAGCAAAAAGGAAAAACCATCTCTAACTCTTACTGGGCTCGGCCCAGTTCAACCCACGGCTGCTGATATCCGAGCCTCAGGCCTCAGCCTCAGCCCTCCTTCTCCGACTCGCCCGAGGCTGACAAGCCCTTCTACTCCGCCTCGCCCGAGACCAGCGCCCGGCCAACCTCGACCGGCCGCTGACACCCGAGCCCCAGGCGTCAGGTTCTCTTTCTTCGCTTCGCGCCGAGGCCAGCTGGTTCTCCTTCTCCGCCTCGCCCGAGGCTAGCTGCCGAAGGCTTTGACTTGACGCGCGCCCACGTTGACCGGCCTCCAACCTCATCGCCGACGAGGCCTCCGGCGATGGCGAGGCCTTCCACACCTTCGCCTGGATCTCGCGCACCGATTCCACTCTTTTCCCGACCTCGCACTCACTCGACTCCGAGCGGACGACGGCCATGGCGGCTCGGCCATACCGAGCACGGCGGCGACACGGCCCTCCGGCTGCTAGGGCTCGGTAGCGACCTAGCCGAGGGTGGCATCGCACTTGGGCACTTCCTGCAACCGTGATGTGCACCTAAACTTGCTCAGAGACGGCTCCAAGCAACCTGGTCCATGCTGGCGGCCATGGCGGCGCTTGCGCCGACGGCAAGCCACGCGGACCGATCACGGTGGCCCGGTAGAGACCAAACTAGGAAGCGCAACACACCGAGGAGCTCATGACGACTACGGTGCTCACCTTGCCTTGACTCGAGGAGCACTGGACCAAGGTTGGCGACGACGGCGGCGATGGCGAAGCTTGCACTGGCGGCAACCTCCGCGGACTACTCAAGATAGGGCAAAAGAGACTTCACAAGCAAGTGGAGCATGATTAGCGAAGCAAGGCGGAGCTGTTGGTGTGACCGGTTTGGCCGGAGAGGCTCCGAGCCAGGCTGGCCATGGCGGAAGTTTGCGCGGCGGAGCTCTAGTCGGTGCTGGAGAAGACGACCACAGCGGTGACGCTACGGATCACCGGAGTAGGCTAGCGAAGGCTTAAACGAAAGCTCAGGAGGCGGCGGGATCAGAGGCACGGCCAACTTGGCCGGAGACGGCGTAACGACGGCGAGGTGTGGAGGTGGAGCTTGGTGATTTCAGAGGAGCAGAGGAGGAAAACGGGGATGGTACCGGCGATGGAGAGGCTTATATAGCCGGTTGCAAGCGCGGAGCGTTGGACACGCCATAGGCGGTCGCAGCAGAACAAGCAGGAGGTGTCCTGGTGGCGTGGCATGGTCGGCAGAGGTGGCGGCAGCGAACGGGCTCGGCGGACACTCGGCGGCAGCAGGCCCTGCTCTCGCCGGAATAAACAGAGATGGGAGAGGGAGAAGGCGTGCACAGCACTAGGATTAGACGGTTGAGGTGGTTCATGAAGGTGCCAGCTCCTGCTTCGTCGAGGTGACGAGGACGACCGCGTGGCGCACGCGCAAAGGCAAGCACGGTGGTGGCGCGGCGGAGCGGCGGAGCAGAGCACTCTGCTCTGATATTTTCCCCCTCCGGTTACTGTTCATCAGAGAACATCTTGATCTTCTTTCCCCTATTTCTCCCAAAAACACTATACAACAGGAAAAACTCCCAACATGAAAGTTGTTCCAAAAATTAGGATCTACAACTTTCATTTATGGAGCACAACCAAAATCTGCCTAAATTTTGAAATCACATTTTGAATTTGAAAAGCATTCAAACTTAGATTCAAAATTACTTTTGAATTTTCTGAACAACTTCAAATTTTACCAACATAAAAGGTGTTCCTTATAAAATTATCTACAACTTTGGTTTTGGTCCCATATCAAAATTATACTTAATTTTGAAACTACACAAAAGGGGATAAAACTAGGTTTTGGGAATTGATTTTCAATTTGAAACCACATCAAACTTGTTTTCCAAATCACTTCAGATTTTCTTTAGTAACTTGAAAATCTGTCTTAATAAAAGTTGTTTCTTTTAATCCTCTCTACAACTTTGATTAAAAGACCCAAGTCTAATTCTTTTTAGTTTTTGAAATCTAGTTTTGGGGTCAAATTTAGGGTTTAAAAGATTTCAAGTTTATTCAAACTTTTGTACAGAAACCTTGAATCCTTTAAATACCAAAGTTGTGCCTCTCAACAAGAGCTACAACTTTGCTTTTGAAATCATTTTGAAATTTGATATACTTTTTGACTTATTAAAAAGGGGACAAAAAGAGAGATTTAAAAACCAAGGTTTTCTCACTTGCCCTATCATGTAACACCAAACATCACAATCAAGCCACATATATATCAAATATAGAAATCAACACTTAAAAACATACAACACTCTTGTCAAACATATAAAGCATCAAATTTATGCTTTAAACATGAAAACATGAAATGCTTTTATGCCATGATGCCAGATGATTATGCATACTAAACAACTTAATTAGAATTTTAATTAATGCTTAACACCAGAGGTGTTACAACCCTTCCCCCTTAAAGAAATCTCGTCCCGAGATTTAAGAAGCACTTAAAGGTCTGGGGTTGAGTAATGGAAAAGAAAAAGTGTCACCCTTGTTTACTCGCAAGGAGTTCACAAGGCAACTGGGTTGGATTCAGGATTACAACCGGGATTAGAACACGGTTGCAAGTAGCAGGGTAGAAGATATCTGGGTGGAGCAAGAAAGATTATCAAGAATCCAGAGAGAGCGTACATTAGTTGTGGGCTATAATGGATCATAACTGTAGACCTCGATACCTGCGCGCACCCAGTGGAAACTAGTGTGATCCGGACACACGAGATTCCCTAGGTTCCGACGCAGCACCGTGGTCACCAATCATGGCACCACAATAGAGCACAACTTCTATATCTCTCATCTTAATAAGAAGGAAATTATAACCAAAAGCAAGGGTTGGTTATAACTACAAGGAAAGTGGCTTTGAACTCCCTTTCGGGCGTCCAGAAATGAAAGCACTTTAACGGTGGACTAGAAAGAATCATGACTATAGGCCTGGACATTAGCGAGCACCTAGCAGTAACGCCTTATGGTGGCCATCCATAGGTGACTCCAGGTTCCCACGCTTTTATCCGGTCCACAGATCAGGGTCCTTTCAAAGAACACAATTTCAGTAACTTTCAACCACCATTCGTCGTTTACACGACATCAAACAACTGGTATGTGCCAATTCAAGGCATGGCACACACATCTAGGAAGAACCAAAGATTTACCCTGATTCTGTCTTTATGTGGTAGAGTATATGAAAGATATCCAAAAATTCCCAAGGATTAGGAACTTATGGAACATAAGTATCAAGGATAACAGAATCCAAGGACGATCAACTATCGGGGATCATAGCTGCTTTTAGAATTTAGAGAAGAAGCACATTTTATCATTATGCATGATATGATATATGCTCGTCCTATACGACCTCTCACTGACAGGAGATCTCTGCCTCCACCTGTTAGTTAGGTATAGGGCTATACGTTACACTTTAGCTTCACGGACTTGGTATAGGTGTTGAATAGCTCTTCTGTCTTGGTTTGACGGGGAAGTTGATTTTCCATTAACTTTCTATAGACGAGTTGAAACCATCTCAGTGTCTTCAGCTTGAGTTGCTAGTAGAGTCTTCACGAAGTCTTTCAGCAAGAAAGAAACTTAGGGAAGGATCATTTTTAACTTGTTACTTCCAAAAACTTTTAGATGAAGAAACCATTTTGAAGTTTTTCCAGAGTAACGTTGTAACCAGTCTTCCCTTGATGACAATCCTGCTCCGATACCATTCTGTGGCAGAACCTCCCATTAATGTGGCCCACCTGCACACGTCACCGTCTCCCCGAGCCCTAATGACTGTGCACATGTACCACATCACTGGAAAGATCTGTCGGGTGTCCCCGAGAGAACCCCGAATTATCCACAAACCACAGGATCATCATCATGAAGGTTGGAATAATTACAATATTACAACAGTTGATACAAAATACATCGGAGTGCGGAAGCAAGATAGATAACCTTTATAAAACATGAATAAGTTACTTTTACATAAACATAACCTGTATTGTGGAAGCAGAATAGTATTACGGAACCACACTTAGGCGGAGTACCTAAGTTGGAGAAGAAGAACAACCAGATCACGTCAAGCCCACTGACATGATCATGATCAACATCACTTATTAGAAACCTGCAACAAGGGTTAACAAACCCTGAGTACTGGGGTACTCAACAAGACTTACCCGACTAAAGAGAAAGGGGAGAAGACTCAGGAATGAGAGGCTTAGGTAGTCAAGGTAAGGCTTAAGCAAGATCAAGTATTTTGCAGAAAAGCGTTTTGTAAACCTTGTTTTATTTTTGGAAAGATTCAAGTATTTCTCAATTCTTCAATGTTCATGATTCATTTTACTTTTCAAAACATACCTAGTTGAGAACCACTCTCCGTTGACAGCCAGTGACCAAGTCTCCATAACCGAGGAGCAACGTTAATCCGGATAAATAATACTCAGTTGAGGATCCCTATCCACACTGCATATGTAGCACCCAAGCTTGCATATGCCAACTCGTCTACCACGATTCCTCCAATATTGGACCCGGTCCTACGCCACCCGGAAGTACAGTACACCACTCATATCCAGGTACGATGACCACGTGGGTACAAGCTACTTCCGCCATCTCTCCACTCCCAGTGCGCGGTTGTCGGTCCCAATAAAGGATTCCTCGAAGCCAGAGCTTTCCGAAGTATGTGAATAGTTACAAGTCTTAGCCAGCAGGCCCCCACACGGATGGTCCCTATTTTTTCCGCCAGGAACCGTAACTTGGTTATATCTCACCCAAGCGTAACAGTCCTGTCAGTTTTTCAACCCTGTCCCGGTCGGTGTCAACTGTTGAGTCCCGGACTACAACATGACGGCACCGTACGCTAGGACAACCTCTCCTTGCCGTTGACTAGGTACGGATCAGATACTTAGCCAACAGTCGGGAGTAAAGCCAAAATCCCATAAATATTCTTTAAGTGATCACACTTTTGAAATTGACATTTTATTGCAAATCTATTGTATAGCGTGGCTAAGCATTGTTGTAAATAGTTTTTAAACAAGGCAGGTGGATCTTCAGGTGGAGGTAAACAGTGCAGGTAATAGGTTATCACACAACTCCTATAACCTAATGCAGTAGTTGAACTCAAAAGCATTTTAAGAAAACTTTTGTAAAAGCGAGGTAGGGTTAAAATGCACCGGGGCTTGCCTTCGTTGCAGGGAAGATAAGATCCAAGAAGAATCCACACAAGTTAGTTCCTTTGCTGATTTGAAGTTAAGTCTTCTCGATGAAGCTTGTCCAACAAGAATCTCCTTCCGAGGCTTGTTCGACAAGGGTGATCACCAAAGCTTGATCAACATGACTCCAACACTCTCGGATACTACACGTAGATAAATGATGTATGCTTAGTATGATGCCATGTGATGTATGCTAAGGTACAGGACAAATCAAAAGTAGAACAGAGGATAACACAAGATAAGGAA
Organism: Coix lacryma-jobi var. lacryma-jobi; assembly: GCA_009763385.1. Classification (NCBI taxonomy): domain Eukaryota; kingdom Viridiplantae; phylum Streptophyta; class Magnoliopsida; order Poales; family Poaceae; genus Coix; species Coix lacryma-jobi. The sequence continues at coordinate 74,408,343 of CM019826.1, forward strand.
AGTCGAGTATAACTTTCCTTCACGGTAAAGTTGCAAACCAACAAAACCAACTTGCAACTCACCAACTAAGATTCCTAGCTATACGTACAACTTCCATCAAGCACCTTTAGGAAGATAACTAAGGATGACTAAGGTTCATTAAAACATCACTTAAGTCATAGGAACACAAGATGAGAGGTGTCCCATGGTCTTCAAACAATAATCCAAAGTCACACAAGATGTAAACACTGTTGTTCACACTTTGGATAGATTACACCACTTATACTAATCAAGCCATAACTAGAGCTTCTAAGATTCAAAAGGGGTGATTCTAGACAATCTAGAAAGCTTATGAAAAACTCTAAAACTTTCCTATTAAACTTAACAGGTGATTCACAACTTAATTAGTTCAAACAACAATAAACATTCAATCGATTAAATAAAGCATATAAGAATAAATTTTATTTTCTTCAACAGACCTCAAAATTTTTGTGAAGATACATTTTCACCTAAAAACAGTGCCAAAAATAGTTTCATGATTTTTGGACCTTTAAATAGGCCTACAAAAATCATCAAAGTCCATTTATTAATTAAAAGCCATATTTAAATTAGTTTCAAAATTTGTTCAAAACTCAAGTTTTATATTTTTCTTAAATATCAGGATGCTTGAGAAAGCCACACAAAAATTTTCACAATTTTTGGAGCTTCCTACAAAAAGATATAAAAAAGACAAAACCTAACACTATTCACTCATAACAGCAAAAAGGAAAAACCATCTCTAACTCTTACTGGGCTCGGCCCAGTTCAACCCACGGCTGCTGATATCCGAGCCTCAGGCCTCAGCCTCAGCCCTCCTTCTCCGACTCGCCCGAGGCTGACAAGCCCTTCTTCTCCGCCTCGCCCGAGACCAGCGCCCGGCCAGCCTCGACCGGCCGCTGACACCCGAGCCCCAGGCGTCAGGTTCTCTTTCTTCGCTTCGCGCTGAGGCCAGCTGGTTCTCCTTCTCCGCCTCGCCCGAGGCCAGCTGCCGAAGGCTTTGACTTGACGCGCGCCCACGTTGACCGGCCTCCAACCTCATCGCCGACGAGGCCTCCGGCGACGGCGAGGCCTTCCACACCTTCGCCTGGATCTCGCGCACCGATTCCACTCTTTTCCCGACCTCGCACTCACTCGACTCCGAGCGGACGACGGCCATGGCGGCTCGGCCATACCGAGCACGGCGGCGACACGGCACTCCGGCTGCTAGGGCTCGGTAGCGACCTAGCCTAGGGTGGCATCGCACTTGGGCACTTCCTGCAACCGTGATGTGCACCTAAACTTGCTCAGAGACGGCTCCAAGCAACCTGGTCCATGCTGGCGGCCATGGCGGCGCTTGCGCCGACGGCAAGCCACGCGGACCGATCACGGTGGCCCGGTAGAGACCAAACTAGGAAGCGCAACACACCGAGGAGCTCATGACGACTACAGTGCTCACCTTGCCTTGACTCGAGGAGCACTGGACCAAGGTTGGCGACGACGGCGGCGATGGCGAAGCTTGCACTGGCGGCAACCTCCGCGGACTACTCAAGATAGGGCAGAAGAGACTTCACAAGCAAGTGGAGCATGATTAGCGAAGCAAGGCGGAGCTGTTGGTGTGACCGGTTTGGACGGAGAGGCTCCGAGCCAGGCTGGCCATGGCGGAAGTTTGCGCGGCGGAGCTCTGGTCGGTGCTGGAGAAGACGACCACAGCGGTGACGCTACGGTTCACCGGAGTAGGCTAGCGAAGGCTTAAACGAAAGCTCAGGAGGCGACGGGATCAGAGGCACGGCCAACTTGGCCGGAGACGGCGTAACGACGGCGAGGTGTGGAGGTGGAGCTTGGTGATTTCAGAGGAGCAGAGGAGGAAAACGGGGATGGTACCGGCGATGGAGAGGCTTATATAGCCGGTTGCGAGCGCGGAGCGTTGGACACGCCATAGGCGGTCGCAGCAGAACAAGCAGGAGGTGTCCTGGTGGCGTGGCATGGTCGGCAGAGGTGGCGGCAGCGAACAGGCTCGGCGGACACTCGGCGGCAGCAGGCCCTGCTCTCGCCGGAATAAACAGAGATGGGAGAGGGAGAAGGCGTGCACAGCACTAGGATTAGACGGTTGAGGTGGTTCATGAAGGTGCCAGCTCCTGCTTCGTCGAGGTGACGAGGACGACCGCGTGGCGCACGCGCAAAGGCAAGCACGGCGGTGGCGCGGCAGAGCGGTGGAGCAGAGCACTCTGCTCTGATATTTTCCCCCTCCGGTTACTGTTCATCAGAGAACATCTTGATCTTCTTTCCCCTATTTCTCCCAAAAACACTATACAACAGGAAAAACTCCCAACATGAAAGTTGTTCCAAAAATTAGGATCTACAACTTTCATTTAAGGAGCACAACCAAAATCTGCCTAAATTTTGAAATCACATTTTGAATTTGAAAAGCATTCAAACTTAGATTCAAAATTACTTTTGAATTTTCTGAACAACTTCAAATTTTACCAACATAAAAGGTGTTCCTTATAAAATTATCTACAACTTTGGTTTTGGTCCCATATCAAAATTATACTTAATTTTGAAACTACACAAAAGGGGATAAAACTAGGTTTTGGGAATTGATTTTCAATTTGAAACCACATCAAACTTGTTTTCCAAATCACTTCAGATTTTCGTTAGTAACTTGAAAATCTGTCTTAATAAAAGTTGTTTCTTTTAATCCTCTCTACAACTTTGATTAAAAGACCCAAGTCTAATTCTTTTTAGTTTTTGAAATCTAGTTTTGGGGTCAAATTTAGGGTTTAAAAGATTTCAAGTTTATTCAAACTTTTGTACAGAAACCTTGAATCCTTTAAATACCAAAGTTGTGCCTCTCAACAAGAGCTACAACTTTGCTTTTGAAATCATTTTGAAATTTGACATACTTTTTGACTTATTAAAAAGGGGACAAAAAGAGAGATTTAAAAACCAAGGTTTTCTCACTTGCCCTATCATGTAACACCAAACATCACAATCAAGCCACATATATATCAAATATAGAAATCAACACTTAAAAACATACAACACTCTTGTCAAACATATAAAGCATCACATTTATGCTTTAAACATGAAAACATGAAATGCTTTTATGCCATGATGCCAAATGATTATGCATACTAAACAACTTAATTAGAATTTTAATTAATGCTTAACACCAGAGGTGTTACACTTTTGCCATAAGGCAAGTAGGAGCATAGTAGTCATTATCCACAAGGTTTGGGAAGAGTCTTGATGAAGATGAAGAAGTTGCTTGAATAGCAATGTTGGCCTCTTCTTCACCACTATCACTTGAGTCGGAACTATCATCATCTGAATCCCATTCAAGACCAATGTGAGCTTCACCTTGATACTTCTTCTTGTGAAACTTCTTCTTGTCATCCTTTTGAGCCTTGTTATTCTTCCTTTCTTCCTTTTCTCTAGCCTTCTTGACGGGGCAATCGGCAATGAAATGACCAACATCACCACACTCATAGCATGGCCTCTTCTTTGATCTCTTCTTGTCATCAACATAGCTTTTCTTACAACTCTTCTTCTTCATGAATTTCTTGAAGCCTTTAATCAAGAGAGCCACTTCATCATTTCCAATGTCTTCATCACTTGATGAATCTACAACACTTTTGTCCTTCTTCTTCTTTGACTTGCTTAAGTGACTATCTTCGCTTGCATTCGATGCACTAAGAGCAACTCCCCTTTTGTAACCAATTGAGTTGGGATTTTGACTATTGGCATTGATTACATCTTGCTCCATATTCTCATGATGAATGAGTTTTGAGAGAAGAGCTTGAGGTGTCAAACTCTCAAAGTCATCCCTCTCATAAATCACGGCAGCTAGAATGTTATTCTTTGCTTGATAAGCTCTCAACATCTTCCTAGTAACCTTGTCTTCTCCCCATTCTTGAGATCCAAGAGCCCTTATCTTGTTGACAAGTATCATGAGTCGATCAAACATCATTTGAGTGGTTTCTCCTTGTAGATAGACAAACCTCTCAATTTCACCATACAATAGCTCAATCTTGCCGGTTCTTACTTTCTTGTCTCCTTCATAGGACACTTTGAGTGTGTCCCAAATCTTCTTGGCAATCTCAATACCATTGACTTTGTTGAATTCATCCAGATTCAAGCATGATAGAATCACGGATGTCGCTTGAGCATTGTGGTAGAGATCTTGTGCTTCTTCTGGAGTCATCTCTCTTCCCGGATCGGGGAGCGTAATACCTACATCCACAATCTCCCAAAGACGGGGGTGAAGAGACACAAGGTGCATCTTCATTTGGTACGCCCAATCGGTATAGCGAATCCCATCAAAACGGGGTGCTTTTCCGACATTGAGCGAGTTGAAGAGCACATTAGGAAATTTAGGAAGCTTGTTGTAATCATAAGAATATGTGTGAAACCGTGTTTTGTTGGAGTCGGTGTCGTGATGGCCATCATTGTCCTTGTTACCGGAGGAGGAGCCTCCAGTTAAGGTTTCTTGACTTGCACCCATGAGCTCACTCATCTTCTTTTGGAACTCCTTACCTTGTTCGTCTCTCATCTTCTTGTAGTCCTCCTCCATCTTCTTGCACTTATCTTCGACCATCTTTTGTGCCAAGGCTTCGTCCATTTTCTTGACCTCTTCCGACACCTCAACACCATCTTCGTTGTTCGGCATCGTTCTTCCCTCACGCGGTTAAGCGTCAATCACGAGGGACCTAAGCTTTGATACCACTTGAAAGGATCAAAATGCCTAGAGGGGGGGGGGGTGAATAGGCGTAATCTGAAATTTACGAACTATTGCAGCGGATTAAATCACGGGTATCGGAATATGCGGTCCTAAGAGGAATTTATGGACTTGTCCACAAATTCCGGTGAGGACCGAAATTCTGAATCCCGAAGAGTAGTGAACTATCAAATTAAGAATTGAATTGCTCAATAACTAAAATTAATTCACCACACAAGTAGAGTAGTAGTTGTAATTTCACGCCTTTTGCTTGCTCCGCCACCTACACACAATATGATTCGATTCTCCACAACAAATATATCAATCACAAGTCACAACCACAAGTAGACACAAGATTTATCCCGAGGTTCGGCCACACCACAAAGTTGTGCCTACGTCCTCGTTGTTGAGGCGACCACAAAGGTCCTTAGAGTCTCTTTCAACTCCCCTCTTCCCAAGCGACCACAAAGATCAAGCCCGGGCTTTCCACTAGAATCAAAGGTAATACAAACTTCCCGGGCACCCTCACAAGCACGAATCAAGGGTGTCACCGGGCAACACCTATCCGGCTAGGGTTCCAAGAACCCAAGAGTAATAGAGCAAAAATCAAATCACCGGTGGGTGTCAAAAGTGCTCAAGAGAAAGATCTTACTCCCGGAGACGAAATCCACGAAGAGCTCACTCCAATCTCACTCACAAAGATGGGGATCTAAGCAAGAGAGTGAGAGAGTGTGGGAGCAAGAAAGAGAGAGAGAGCCAAGCTTCTTTCCAAATGGAGTTTCAGCAAATGAAATGAGCAAGCGTATCACGGAAGAGTGAAGCCTGCAACTACTTGAGACACTTGACCAATCAGAGCACTGGATCTAAGGCTCAACAAGAAATTCTGATGTGGGAGTATAAAATTTCTTGTTGAGAACAAATGACCGTTGGGAGGGAGTTGTGCCCACACAAGAAATTCTTGTTGAGATCAAATGAAATGCTGGTTGAGGGTTCTCTGGAGGGAGAGAGCGGCCCACACAAGAAATTCTCATTGAGACCAAATAAATTGCTGGGTGAGGGTTCTCTGGAAGAAGGGAATTGAACAAGGAAATATTTGATAGAAATATTTTGATGGGGTGTATAAGAAATATATAAATGGACAGTTTGAGCACTTAAGACACCTGCAAGTAATATGATTTCGATCCCTCTTTATAGTACGACATCCTATAACTCAAACAAAGTTGAAATGAAATTCAAATTAAAATCGAACTTCTCTCGAACTGAAGCATGTCGCCATGTCTTCCTTTGAATCAACAATTGAGGGGTCACAGGATTCACTTGCACTTTTCACAATGATTTATAACTGAATATCTCATGAAAATCATTAGCTCTTTATATGCATCATCATCTATTCACCAAAACCCACAAATAGGATTTAATGCACTTACAATACAAAATAACATCGGAGCGCGGAAGCAAGGTAAGATAAACTTTACAAAGCATGAATAAGTTACTTTTCAAATAAACTTAACTCCGATTGTGGAAGTAGAGCAACACTACAGAGCTAGACTTAGGTAAAGCACCCAAGTCGAAGAGAACCACCGAATCATATCGAGCCCACGGACATGATCCAGATTGACACCACAAGCTAAAACCTGCAACAGGGGATTAACAAACCCTGAGTACATGAGGGTACTTAACAAGACTTACCCGACTAAGAAAAAGACTCCAAGGGCATGCTGGCTTAAGGGATGTAGTGGGGCTAGCAGAAGGGAAGAGCTTTGCAGAAAAAGCTTTCGACTAGTTCGTCCTATTTTCAAGTTTTAGCGGTGCATTAAGTTATTAAGCAGTATCCACTTTGCACCTATCTACATCAAACACTTGTTTAAGCATCACATCTCAAGATAAACTTCTCTTGCCATCATCTTCACTTGATTAAACTACGCTGAAGGGGCGAGGACGAGTCTCCTTTTCTCGTGGAGCAAACGACGATTCGAACCGCTTGATCTACCCAGCTGGGGCTTCCTTATCACACGACATATGCAAGATCGAACTTGCATATATCAACCTTCCCGTGGATCCGCTCATACCGGACCAGAGCCGCGCCACCCGGAAGTACAGTACACCACCGCCCTACAACGGCCTTGATGAGTAACTTCCATCAGTGGACCGAGCAGGGTGGGTACACTCTACTCCCGCCATCTCTCCACTCCCAATGCGCGGGTGCGCCGTTCCAGTAAGAGCATAGCCACAGTAGGGCTTACCGTAGCATGTGACCAATACTAACAAATAGTTCTCGATCCAACGGGCCAACAGCGGAGGGGTCCTAAGCGACACAGGCGGAAACACTACACCAGGACTCCATTCCTGTGCAAGTTACCCGCCCGGTCTCAGTTTAATAGTTATCATCATATTAGGGTTCTCACGACCCATAGACAGAGTCGAAGAGAGAAAAGGTAAAACCTATAACTCGCGAACGATGAAACCATCGATCAACTTCTACCGAAGTCTAAGCATTGCTAAGCATTTGAGATCGTCTTATCACTACTGATAGGATATCATCAAGGGATTATCTAGAAATCAAGGTATTCATGCAGCAACGGTTTCGTTTAACTCCTACTTACTTAATGCACATTCCACAATACCTACAGTGTAATAAAGTATTTGTAAAACGGAGAGTGGGTGTATGCACCGGGGCTTGCCTGTGTTGCAGAGAAGACTAGGATCTCCAAAAGATCCACATAAGTTAGTTCCTTATCGACTTGAAGTTAAATCTTCTCGAAGAAGCTTGTCCGACAAAGTTCTCCTCCTGAGGCTTGATCATCTGGACCTCCTCGATCCGAAGCTTGCTCAACACGGCCATCGACTCTCTCGTATGAACTACACATATACAATGATGTATGCTTTAGTATGATGCAATGCATGCTAAGGTGCAGGACAAACAAATGCATAACAAAAGTTAACACAAGATAAGAAAGGTCGAGTACATCTTTCCTTCACGGTAAAGTTGCAAACCAACAAAACCAACTTGTAACCTAGCAACTAGTGTTCCTAGGATAGTGTGTTATTTTCATACAACATCATTAGATGGATTAACAAAGTGTTTGAGAGTGTATCACAAGCATCATCCACTGCCATGGGATCTCGGTGTGGGGATGTCCCATGGTCTTCAAAACTCTAACCATACAAGGTGCAAACCAAAACTTAATCGTTTATTAACCATTTTTACAGTTGTTGGAGAAGACTACTCTATTCCACCTTAAACAAGGATAAGGTTATACTAACTTTTCTGGAAGTTCATTAAGTTAGCTATCACTTTATTTTTATCATCTTTAAGTGATTCTAGAGTTAACTAAGTCAAACAATACAATCAAACACTGTTGTCCAGATTTTGGATAGATTTGTACAATCAACTTGATTTATCCATAACTAGAGTTCCAGACCTCCAAAAATGGTGGTTGAGGACAATTTGGAAAGCTTATCTAAATTTCTACAAACTTTTTATTATCACCAAAGGTTGATTTTAGACGTAACAAGGTCAAACAGTGCAAAGAAGAAGTTCTGTCCAGAATTTGGACAGTTTCCAACATTGCACAAAGAACAGCCATATCTGGAGTTTCAAAATATTTCAAACTATGAACCTAGACTTTTCGGAAAGCTTATCTAATTACCTACACTTTTGTTATTATGAACTTGAGTTAATTCTACAGCAATTTAGGTCAAACAACTTGGGCAAACATCCCAGTCCAGATTCTGGACAGATTTGATCATCCAACTTCAAACAGCTATAACTGGAGTTCTAGGTCATTAAAAGATATGATCCTTAACAATTTAGAAAGCTCACGAAATCTACTACAACTTTCTGTTTATGGTCAAGAGGCGATTTCCTAGTTAAAACAGCTCAACAACTTCATTTCTCCGATCTGTCCAGAAGGAAGGACAGATTTAACCTGAATCGTATAAAACCTATAACTCTTATTCTAACAAGCCTAAAATCATCAAATTTTAGGACAAACTAGATATAGAAGTTTACGACAACTTTCCTATTATAGTTAACAAGTGATTCCCAAGTTAAGTAGCTTAAACAGCTCATATACTCAGATTCGACCAGAGAGTAGGACAAATTTGATCTGGTACCTTAGAGAATCTATAACTCCTAATCTACCTGGCCTAAAATCATGAAATTTTAGGAAAAGCTAGATACAGGAGTTAACTACAACTTTGGTATTTAACACTTTTACAGGAAACATGGTTGACCTAATGAAAATATCTACACAACAGATTCTGGTCGTGCAGCCACACCAACACATAAGTGAGATCAAAAACATTACTTGATCTCTAAATAAGATCACACATGACCAAATGGTTTTCATAGTGTGTAGCAGCTACTCAAGGGTCACTAAAAAAGGGTCACTAAAAACAGAAGTTAATTCTAGTTACCTTCTATAATCTTGCTCATAGAATTATTATCTAACCACGAAATGATTAGAGTTTAATATTTATTATTATTTTATGTGGTTAAATGATCTTTGGTTTATACTTAAAGGAGAGCCATCAAAAGTGTTATAGTTGATCATCAGAGCTTAATCATGTATTTATGTATTTGTTCTAATCAAAATCAGCAAGATCTAATTGGTTAACTTAGGCCTTACTAACTACCACCTCATTAATTAAATATGAAAATTAGTGTTTAACTAAAGTTTGTCAAATGGAGTCCAAACTTTTTGTGATGCCGGGTTACAGTAAATAAATGTTACAAAACAAATCTGAGAATTTTTAGATTATTATTTTGACCTACAGAAACGATTTAAGTTTTAAGCATTATTTAATTATTTAAATGGGCCTATGATAAGGATGAAACTTATTTTGTTCAAAAGACCTCAAAATTTTTGTGAAGCTCCTTCACATGACACAAACAGCAGCAAAAATAGTTTCATGATTTTTGGACAATTAAATAATCGTATAAAAATTACTCAAAGTGCATTTATTAATTAAATGGACCATTTAAAGCACCATCAAAATTTATTCAAACACCAAGTCTTATATTTTTCATATATTTTTCATAGACAGAGTACATCACAAGGAAGCTAACAAAATTTATTTCATAATTTTGGGCGCAGTATTTATTTACTTATGCATTTTTCTATTTGGAACAAATATATGTAAATTCAGAAAATAGGAAAAAGGGCAAAACCCTAAGCTTACTGGGCCGAATTTGGCCCAAGCCACCGACGGGCGGGGACCCGAGTCAGCGCCGCCCGGCCAGCCTTGACCGTGGCCCTGGCCAAGGCGACCGCGGTGGGTGACCGGCGGCGACCGGCACCAACTCGACGCCGGCGAGGACCCTGTACATGGCGAGGCCACCCACGGAAAGGCCTCGAGCCTGCGCATCGATCTAGATGGTTGGGTGGGTGCTCAGGGCCATAGAGAGAGCAGGACGGCACGCATGGCGGCTCGGCGGCGGACAGAGCGGCGGCGAGCGGTGGTGCAGTGGCTGTGGTGCGGTAGAGACCATACGGATGCGCGGGAAAGCTCCAGGGTGCTCACCCCGTCCTGATGCTCGCGCTTGCGAAGGAGGTGGTGATGCAGATCATGATCGACCAAGGCGTCGGGTCTTGCGGCGGCGCGAACTGGAGTTAGCTCGTCGTTCCCATAGCTCCGGTGTGGGAGCGGCCGAAATAGCAGGCCGGTGAGCTTGAGCATACCTTGGTGAAGCTCGGACGAAGTTCAGGGAGGTGGAGAGCTTGCTAGAGGGGGGCTGGCCCCGTCGGAACGGTCACGGCGGCACGGAATCGGCGACGGGGAAGAAGACGGCGGCTTAGGCGGCTCTGGTGGCTTGGGCTTGCTGTGAGGGGTTCCAGAGGAGCGCAATGGTGAGGCGAGGCTACTGGCGAGGTGGAGAGGGTGAAGATTGACCAACGGCGGCGAATTCGGCCAGCGGCCGTGCTCTGCACCGGTGGTGATTCTGAACAGAGGGGTAGAGCGGAACGACGGTGCAAGCACATCTAGCACCAAGAATTGGCATGAGTAGCTCTAGAAGAAGCGCGATGAGGAGGCAGACGCGGCTGCCAAAGCCATGGAGTGGGGTGGTGGCGATGGCCTTTGCCAGCGGACTCGATCTTCCCGGCGGCAGCAGGAAGGGGAAAAGAAGGCGGCGTCGGCGATGGGGTATTTAACAAATAGAATGAAACTTCTAGCTCTGCCAACTCATGCTCGGTGATGCCACGCGGGTAGCTACGTGTCCACAGCGAGAAAATGCTAAATCAAGGACGGCGGGCAACCACCGACAGCGAGCAGGCACACCGCCTCCTGCTGGTTACTGTAGCAGAACGTGTTCCCACTTTCCCTTCTCTTTTTCTCCAAAATCAAATAAAGAACATAAAAATCTTTAAACATGAAAATTATACAGAATAAAAAGATCTACAAGTTTGATTTAAGACTCAAGTTAAAATTCTGTATATTTTGGTAGGTTAAAATTTCAGCATTTCAAAATGAGTTGAAAATGGATTGTTAATTCAATTAAATATTATTAAATTTCTTTCTTAAAATTCTCCAAAATATTTAAGCAACATGAAAATATCTCAAAATAAAAGTTGCTTCAAAAATTAGGACCTATCATTTTTATTTAAGGGCCATCGCCAGATTCTCGATGGTTTTGAAATTCAAAGTTTGAATTTGATTTGGACCCAAACTTGAACTTAAAATTACTTTTCAATTTGCTTAATAACTTCAAATTTGGCCAATATGAAAGTTGTTACTCATAAAATTATCTACAACTTTGTGTTTGGTCTTTTATCAAAGTTATGCATATTTTTCAAACTACATCAAAAGGGGTAAAACTGGTTTTGAAATTAAATTTCAATTTGGGATTCAATTTAAACTTATTTCTCCAATTACTTTAGATTTTCTTGAGGGACTTGAAATTCTGCTTGAATAGAAGTTGTATCATTTTATCTCTTCTACAACTTTACTTAAGGTACCAAGTTCTATTTCTTTTTAGTTTTGAATGTTAGTTTAAGGGTTACATTTAGGATTTAAGTAATTTCAAATTTATTCAAGTTCTATACTGAATCAGTGAAAACTTTGAATACCAAAGTTATACCATTCAACAAGAGTCATAAGTTTGCTTTTAAGTTCATGTTGAGATTTAGCTTACTTTTTGACTTATTGAAAAGGGGATAAAAGAATTACTTAAAACTAGGGTTTTTGCTAATTTAGAACCTTCTAAATTTGAGGAATTTAATTAGGGGTCTTTTGGTGTTCATTACTAGCAACCAACCTCACTATTGATTAGAGCAAAAGTTGACCCAACAAATGGTGCCCTAGTTGCCCCAAGTTTATTTAAGAAAGTTTATTTTAGAATTAACCAGAGTTTTCTTAAGTTTGATTTTAGGTCGTCATTTCATGTGATACACATAAGACATTCATACAGCATACATAATCAAACAAGAAAATCATCACATATGTTATACTTATATGCCATGACACTAGATGATTATGCATAATATTCGTCGTACTTAGTGTTTTAATTAACGCTTAACACCGGGGGTGTTACAAATCGAGGAAGATGACCGCTTGGCAGATCATGATGTCGTAGCACACACCCCATACCTGGTGCGCCAACTGTCGACGAAATATCGGCGATAGTCTACTGTTGGTAGTTCTTAGCTACACCTAGGATAGGGTAACTAAAGTAGCTATCTACTAATGCCAAGCGGGGTTGTCAGTCCCGACACTAGTAGGAGCTAGCTAGCGAGAATGCAATCTACCAGGAGGAGATTCTGCAAGCGCACAGAACTATCGTAGTAGCACTTCGCCTGGGAGTACCAGGTGTCAATTTATTTCATCCCAAGGGAAGGCTAGGGTGGTGTATGATTCGAGTCAAGGAGGGGATGAGAGTCGAAAAAGGGAAAAGAGAAAAGGGGAGAAGGGAAGAGAAGGGATGGAAGGCTAGAAAGAGCATATGGGTGGATAGGTAAGGATGAAATGGATGGCTAAGGTAAGGTGGATGGATAGGTAGATTAGGGGTAACTAAGGGTAACTAAAGATAACTAACTACTAACTACTCGTAGATAACTACGAAGCAAGATAAATACGAAGCAAGACAGTTACGAAGTAAGGCAGGCAAAAGTCAATAAAGCAACTAAGTTGAGTACAGTTTTATTCCTATCTTGTCAAGTATCGAGGCGTACTAGCCTTTACCACTTACTTAGGTTGAACGCTAGCACAACGAGCCTTACTGTTAAACTGGGCCAACTACGTGGTGGAATTCAAGGCGCACAGGGCTGTCACCACCTGCTTGCTACCACAGCTATCCGGGGGTCCAGCCGTATCTGAAGGTAAGTCTATAACTAAGCACCACGCTTAACTGTATTCTAACTATCTCTATCCTAGCTTTGAATAGAGACACCCTTGCGGACGTCAGAGCAAATACTTGACTTAATAAGATAAACACTAAACTAACTAAGCAACCTATTGGCAAAGATCAATCACTAAGCACACTAGAGATTAACTACTATGGCTAAGTGAATTGAACTGTAGGATAGCTAGGTCACACTCAAGGTACTTGATAAAGTAATACTGAAAGTAATGCTTAAAGTAATACTGAGATAAAGATAAATGTACCCGAGATACAAGAGAGCAAACCAGACCAGAGACGCCGGGAAATCAACCGACCTCTGATGCCAGTCGCTCGCACCCGCTTCTCTCTTAGCAAGCTCTACGCTCCTTTTATCAAGGACTTAGGCTGAGCTGTGCTAAACTAAGAGCCGCGCTGTAGCGAGGGCACTAGAGCTATACTCTCTCTACTAGCTAACCTACTTGCCTAAGCTCTCTGAGCTTCTAACCTAACTCTCACTTGCTTCTCTTGCTTGTGTTGCTTCTTGGTGTGGTATATCTGGGATATCTGGGATATGACGGTACAAATGAAGTATTGCCACCAGGGGGGTATTTATAGCCTTGTGGAGTGAAGGGGGTACTTATAGGGGGCAGCCAGCCGACCTAGGGTTAGGTCAGGTGGCGGGCGCCACCCCCTACTGGCGGCCGCCAGTCCCCTGGCCGTTGGATGCATCATCAGTGATCCTACGGCCTCCAGGTGGTTGTCCAAGGCAGTTTGGAGGTCGGTTGCATGTCCTAGCAACCGACTTAGGTCATGATCCACGCCACTCCCCTCCGTAGCCCTCCGATCAAACCGACCTAGTGACCAAGGGCCAATATTTGGCCTTGGGGTGGTCACATGGATCAGTGACGTGGCAGGGGGGATTCTGCGCCAAACCCTAGTGGCGGGCGCCACCCCCCTAAGGCCTAATTGGGCCCTGCTGAGTGGGTTTGGCCTCTGGTGGTTCAAATGTCCAAATATGGTCCAAATTCCTGTATTCAAATAAAAATCTATGGACATGTGGAATTTGGTTAGTTTAAAACCTATTTGACTACATTCCATGCCTTTTTGGTGAATTTTAGGGTGAAATGCTGATGGTAAAACAGGTGTTTAAGGACCATCAACATCTACCGAGGGGTATGCCCAAGGTAGTAGATTGGTTTGAGGAGGTGTGGAGACGACTGCTCAAGCGTAAACACAGGGACAAGACACGGCGATTTAGACAGGTTCGGGCCGACAAGTCACCGTAATACCCTACGTCCTGTGTTTTGGTGGCTGGATTATGTGGTGAGATGTGTTACAATCAGATGAGATCTGATCAGACGAGGGGGGTCCCTGCTCATCTTATATAGTCGGGGAGCAGGGTTACAGTTGTCGAGTCCTTATCAGATTACAAACGGTTCCTTAAGGCAAGGAATCCAAATCTAACTCTAGGATCTTCCTTGGCGGGCAAAGCTTCGTGAGAGTCCTTGACGAACACGACGAGCTGGTCGCATGCAGTAATGCCTCGCGAGCTAGGCTGTCCTTAACGAAGGGCCCATGTAGGTCCATTCGGGTATACGGAGGTAATATCCCCACACGGACCTCTAGTACTTGCCAACAGGGTAGCTCCCAAAATATTGACTTCTTCTTCCACATGGGTGCGTGTCCCGCAGCGTCTTTCGAAACAGGTTCGCTGCCCATCCCCTTTCCAAAGACTACTTTCACATCCTTGATCATCTCAAGTACATCTTCCCCAGTTCTGTTGCGAGGCTTCCTCCGGTGGTCTGTCTCACCTTTAAATTGCTTGCCTTTCTTTCTAACCTGGTGATTCACAGAAAGAAATCTATGATGCCCAAGGTGTAACAGAACCGACCAATTTGCACCAGATTAAGCACTGAAAACCTCTGCTCTCGCAGAAATCATCGAGTACTTAAGCTCGTACAAACCCGGTAGTCCGGAAATCTCGAAGGATTTCAAATCATTCAACGACATCCAGCCAAGATCGTACTTGTTCCACGAATATGCTCACGGGTTACATCATAGTTGCATAAAGTTCAAATTACATCGGAGTACGAAATAATATTACAAACCATAGTTTTGATAGTAGTAGCGGAAGCAACATAGTCTTTAAAACATAAGTTTGGATTGTTCATAAATACGGTGCCATCAGTTGACCGGGTCCACAAAAGCAATGGATGAGATAAGTGTTGACCATGCCCTTGGTCTAGTCATCACCCGTTACCGGGTACAAGTAGTTCTCGCAGTAGCCATAAAAGCACTGGCCATCTGCAACAACAAGGGAAATAAACCCTGAGTACCAGAAGGTACTCAGCTAGACTTACCCGACAAAATCAGAAATAATGAGACACCAAGGATCATGTAGGCTATATAAGTGGGGTTGGCTGTACATACTCCTTTGCATGAAAGCTTTAGTACTAAAACGCAGTTTCAGATGTTGGCAATTGCTTTTAGTCATTAACTCTACCTTACTAGATTTGCACCTGTACTAAACAAGCACTTGCTAATTAATCAATCAAGAGTGACTATTTCATCAATAGCCTTTCAGATTCCATAACCATTTTAGTTCCATAAGTTCTACGGGAGATGATCTAAAGTCAACTGCTCACTGTCCAGGAGCGATGGCGATTATAATCGATTCCTACCCAGCTGGGGATAAAATGTCTCACACTCGCCCGGCACATTCCGGCTACGGCAGTCGTAAGCTACCAGTCAGGGGATTCGAGAACACAATGCACGGGACGGCCATGGGCCCTTCTACACCGGGGGTTATCTCAGTGCCAGGTCGCTCAATCTATAACTGCCCACGGTCATGCCAGGTCGATCAGGCCCTGCCTGCCCTCGGACCATGCCAGGTCGATCAGAATAGTTGCCCACGGTACAGCTGAGGCCCTGGGTGTTAGGCGTCAACATCTCCATAACCGGCTCGAATAACCTTACTCGGCTTCGCGGGAGGTACTCAGACCTACTCCGTTAAGTGATCGACGCGTTCAATTTGACTGAAGTTACATTCCCGAACGGATCCTAGGCGACACAGACGGGAGACTACTAGCACACAGAACCCATGTCCTGCTGCTCTTACATCCCGCCTCCGTCTTAGATTAATTATCACATGGTTATCTCATGATAGCATAGGCTAAACATGATCAGTATCCACCTATTGCGGGAGACAGGAAATCACCCGACTTTTACCGGTCTAAGCAGGGCTAAGCATATAACGAGCCTAGACCTAAACAGGGATATCAAGATATATTGCAGGTGGACAAGGATAAGTAATAATGCATCAACGGTAGCAATCAATTCCTATAACCTAATGCAACATCCATCATCAGGTTAATTGTAAAGCATTTGCAAACCGTAGGAGTTAGAATGCTCCGGGGCATGCCTTGCTCAATGTCCGACGGGCGGTGGTCGCGGCACTCTGGTAGCTCGTCGGCGTCTGACCCTCCGGCTTCCTCTGTCTGGTTCTCCTCCGGACTGGGTTCTTCCGGTGTCGACTGGGTCTGGATCTCCTCCGCTGAACCTGTATGATGCATAATGTGCATGAATAGGATGAATGCACATAGAATGCATATGTGATGCACATGATCAACAGCAATCAGGGGATAAGCACGTGTCATCTACTGCATTCTCTTCAACAAGGTGGTCAACATCATCCCAACTATTTAACCTATCATAATCAACTTGTTAAGCTATGTTGTAACCACATCAAAGTTTATTTAATGAGTTTATTACCTTCTAATTACTCACTGAAATTAATCTATTTAAACATGCTTAAAATAGCAGCCCATTTTAGATGGCTTCAGAAAAATCTACAAAAATTACTGGAAGTTAACAACACCCAAACTAGTTCTCTGTCAAATTTTCAACCCATTTGGACTTAAACTCTATCCCCTATGAAAAAGACAAATTCTACCGTGGAAAGGTGCTTTGAACTACACACCCTAGCTAAAAGTGTCAAACAACAGATTTCATAATTTTCTTCTGAACTTCTTAGCACAAGAGCAGTCAGCAAAATTTTCCAAGTCCATACTCTTCATATTTTAATTACTACAAAATAAACAAGAAAGCAGCATTTAACCATTTTAATTACTACTGCTAAAATAATTCATAGAACAACCTTATATTATATTTTTCCCTGAAACTATATATCCATACAAACCTAACAAAACTGGAATCATATTTTTCTGACTTATACATAATTAGTTATGCATTTTCCAAGTTAACAGCACTTTTCTAACTTAAGTAAATCTACACATAAAAATATCACCAATAATGCATTTAACATTTTTCACAGATAGATCTAATCATGCTGAACACAACAAAATTTGTTTCACAGGATTTGGACTTAAAATGAGCCTTGTAGGAATTTTTGAAGCCTTTACATAAATTCTGCAAAACTTATTTAAAAGAAAACTTGACCTAAAACGCTACGGACACCCAACTTGACTCAGCCGAGGCCTGAGGCAAACGCTCGGCACACCCGGCTATCCCGAGCCTCACTGCACACAGACTTCCCTTTTTCTCTCGTACTCACTCCTTCTCTGCGGTCGAGGCCCACTAGACAGGCAACCAAGTTACCGAGGCCAGGCTCGGCACGTTACCGCGCGAGGCCAGGCTCGGCACACTCGGCTTGATTCGACTCGGCCGAGGCCTACTGGTCAGACGACCAAGTTACTAGGCGAGGCTAGGCTCGGCAGTCAACGACGGAGTTTTGCGCCGTGGTCGTTGACTAGCCCTAGCTCGTCGACGGCGACGCTTCCGGTGACACCGAGACCATCACTGGGTGCGGGTTTGCGAGGCGAACACGACTAACCGACTCGCTAAGCCAGAGGGATACCGGAGCAAGCTCGACGGCGGCCATGGCGGAGCGGTGGCTCTGCGACTCGGCGGCGAAACTCTTCCCGGCGGGCTTGCGACTCGGCGAGACTAACACTAGCCCAAGCAAGTCATAAGCGACCTATTGGAGCAACTCTCAGGCTTCGGCATCCCCGGCATTGCCCGGATCGATGCACGGCGGCGGTCCATGGCGGACATGGCGGCGACACGGCTCGGTTCCGGCTGAACATGGCGGCAGAGAGGTCTCCATCGAAACCTAGGCAACTACGGCGGTAGAGAAGACTAGAACATGGCTCGACTTGGGATAGCTTGGCCGGAGATGGCCGGTTCACGTGAAGGTCATGGCGGCGGCTTGAGGATGGCGTCCGCTGTTCCGGCGGCTAGAGAGGGAGAGAGGGGAAACCAACCCTTGCCGGAGAAATAGGAGATCAGGTCGGAGAGACGGGCGAGAGGAATTGGACAGCGGTGAACGGTGGAGCGGGAAATTGCTCGCCGGAGTTCGGCGGGCGGCGGCGGCGTGGAGCTTTGGTGAAGATGGAGGGAAGCAGAGCGAGTGAGAGAGCGAGCGAGTGAGCGTGCAGAGCACGAGCGCGGAGTGGAGAGGATGCAAGAGAGCGGGAGGGCGCAGGTGCATTGCACCTGGCCGGTTGCCGTCGGGGAGGAGCTCCCGACCGGCGCGGCGGCGTCAGGCATCGCGCGACACGCGGCGGGCGAGGACGGGGTGCATGGGCGACGTGGCGCTTGCTGCGCAAACCACGGGCGGCGAAGTCGGTGGTTTGGCCGGCCGGCGAGGCGGTCTCGCGGCGGCGAGGCGGTTTCTGCCGGCGCGGAGGGAGCGGCGCGCGCGCGGGGGAGAAGAGAGGGGCTGACAGGGGGGTCCCACTGGGGTTTAAACTAATGAAGTTTGGTTTTAAAACTTTGATGCTCTATACCTCCTAAACTAAGCCGAATTAGGAGAAGGTTCTAAAAGAAAAGTTGCTTAGAATTTTATAAGGAACAAATCATCTTTAAGGCTCCAGTCCAAATTCTGCATAGAAAAAGAAATTTAGTGCTAAACCATTTTTCTAATGCAAGAAATCATAATTTAAAAGCTTTTTCTGAGAAAGTGCTTTAAAGCAAAGTTGTTCCTTTCATCAAGATCTACAACTTTGTTATAAGGTACTTGGTCAGAAACAGAAAGCATAAAAAGGTTACACTAGAGACCAAACAAGGACTTAAGCACTTCAACAAACATATGCACATGAAAAGATGAGATACTATGCTTATGCCATGACAAATTATGCAGTTTAAGGAATGCTTAACACCTAGGGTGTTACACAAGGTACACTACGTTCCTATATTTTTTCAAATATATACTATCCATGTCATCAAAATAATGTGTGCATGCATTATATCCCTTGTTTGTCTATCCTGAAAGATTACTTAGAGCAGGCCAATCATTGATTGTTACAAACAACAATGCTCGTAGGTCAAAGTGTTCTTGTTTGTACTCATCCCACAAACGTACACCGGATTTGCTCCATAAAAGTAGGAGTTCCTCAACTAATGGCTTCAGGTAGACATCGATGTCGTTGTCAGGTTGCCTCGGACCTTGGATGAGCACCGGCATGATAATGAACTTCCGCTTCATGCATAACCATGGATGAAGGTTGTAGATACATAGAGTAAGAGGCCACGTGCTATGACTACTGCTTTGCTCCACAAAAGGATTCATCCCATTTGTACTTAAAGCAAACCTTAAGTTTCTTGCGTCTTTTGCAAAATCCGGGAATTTTCTGTCTAGTGCTCTCCACTGGGACCCATCAGCAGGGTGTCTCAACATGTTGTCTACCTTACGGTCTTCTTTGTGCCATCACACCAACTTTGCATGGTCCTTGTTTCTGAGCAGATATTTCAGGCGTGGTATTATAGGAGCATACCACATAACCTTGGGAGGGATTTTCTTCCTAGGACGTTCTTCACCCTCAACATCGCCAGGGTCATCTCGCCTGATCTTATACCGAGACGCTTTACATATGGGGCATTCATCCAAATTCTCGTAGTCCTTGCCACGGTACAGGATGCAGTCATTAGGACATGCATGTATCTTCTGGATTTCTAATCGCAAAGGACATACGACTTGTTTTGCTTCGTACGTAGTGGCAGGCAATTCGTTAGGCTTTGGAAGCATCTTTTGTTTTATAACCTTTAGTAATTGTCCAAATGCCTTGTCAGATACACCATTTTGTGCCTTTCATTGTAGCAACTCCAGTGTTGTACCCAACTTTTTTTGTCCATCTGCAGCAGACGGGTATAGTAATTTCCGGTGATCCTCTAGCATACAGTCAAACTTAGCCTTCTCCTTTTCACTTTCGCAATCTCTTTATGCATCACGAATGACATAACTAAGAGCATCATCTTCAGCGAGTGTGTCTTCTGCACCTGACTCTACTTCACGTTCCCTCATTGCAGTATCACCAAAGTCACCGTATTGAGCAATAATGTCGTTGTCAGGGTCCAATCGTTCTTCTTCACCTTCTTCCATCATAACCCCAGTTTCTCCATGCTTTGTCCAACAAATATAGTTTGGCATGAAACCCGACTTTAACAAGTATGAGTGAAGACTCCTTGAGCTAGAATATGAGTGACCACCAATAGCTGCGACATCTTTTTCTTGGACGACCGTGCCGACGTCGAGACCGGCGGGAGCTTCGAGAGGTCGAGGTCCGGCACGCGGCCGCCGCCCAGGCGGAAACTCCATCCAAGAACGTATTGAGATCTCGCGGTCGCGCCGTTCGCCGCCGTGAACCCAACATACGTGTCGTCGACCACGGCCGACGAGAGGTTCATGACGGAAGACATGATCGGGACGGCCGGCCTGTGCATGCTTGCCGACGCCACTGTCACCTCCAGACGCATGGTCGCGCCATCGTACTCGACCCACGCCTACAGGGGCTCCCCGCTGACGAGGCTGACGCCAACGGGGCTGTCGCCGACGCCGACGTACGCCGCCGACGCTGAGCGCACGGACACCAGGCTGTTGACGTCGATGCCGACGTGGTTGTCGTTGATGTCGCCAAACTCCACGTCCCTGGATGTGTCGAGCTCAACGACGATGACCCTGCTCGTCATCCTCCCCGTGTCATCGGGCGTGTTGAATAGGCCCAGGTTCTTCCCGACCACCACGTCGGGCACCAGCTCGCCCCGCCGCAGGCAGTAGCCGAGGAGCTGCACCAGGTTGCAGTGGCGCAGCTGGCTCATGCTGGCGATCTCCGAGACGAACTCGCGCAGGCCCTGCCACGAGTCGTGGGACACCTTATTGACAGCGACCTCGACGCCGCCAGCCCGTGGCGGGAGCACGCCGCAACGGTACACGACGCTGAAGCCGCCGACGCCGATGACGTCGCACAAACCCCTGGTGGCGGCGTGTAGGTCCCAGTAGCTTATCCGGTGAGGGCCGTACTCGACCTCCCAGTCCTCCTGCTCCTCGATGACGGCATGCTGATGCTGTTGCTGACGAACGTGTTGGCTGCTGACGTACGTGTTGGCTACTGACGTACGCGTCAGTGTTGGGCGCCGCCGGGTCGGAGAGGGACCTAAGCATGGCGGCCTTGACGGCCGTGAGGCAGCGGTCAAGACGGTCAACACTGTCTCCTGCTCTTATAGATGTCCAACGGGCCAGCTTGGCCTGGCATGGCATGGTCCCGTGCCAGGCACGGCCCGATGAGAACGGACTGGCACAACACGTCGTGCCTTCCGGGTCGTGCCTAGACAGGCCACGTGCCTGGCCAGCGGCCCAGACATAGCCTGTTGGGCCGATTTACAGGTTGGGCTGGCCCGAAAAGCATGGCCTGTGGAGTAGGACGGGCCAACCCGAGACCTGCATCGTAGTGTTTCCATGGTTTTGGCGACGACGGCGGTGCTCGACGCGACACCGGATCTGACAGCAGAGGTGTCCTCGAACGACGAGATGGAGCAGGCAACACGTTAGAGGTCGGGGCGGTGCGCTCCCTCCAGATCCATTGCCGCACAGGAGAGAAGAGCCTGTTGTGCCTCCCGGAGGTTCGAGCGACGAACAGGAGGAGGGGCTGTCCACGCGACGATGAGGACACCGGATATCGACGCGAGGAAAGGGGAGGGTCGTCCGCGGCAACACGGCGTGGGGAGGGGTCGTGCGCGAGGAGGGTGCGGGATAGAAGGGGAAGAGGAGATGCGCGAGTGTCGCATCGTGGGGAAGGGCCATCGGCGGAAGGGAGGTGCGGGAGGGAAGGGAAGAGGGGTGCGGTGTTAGACAGGGAAGGGGATGAGGGATGCGGCGGCAGAGTGCAGCAGGTTGGGAATGGGGGCGGAGGGGAGAAGATGGCCGAGTGAGTCAAATGGCCCATTAGGGTTAGAAATATATATATATATATATAAGCTATTAGCGGGCCTGTGCTTTTTTACGGGCCGTGTCGTGCCAGCCCACGTGCCTGGGGTGCGGCCCAGGCACGGCCTGTCCTGCGTGCCGAGCCGGCCCGAGCCCACAGCCACCGGGCCCGTGCCGTGCTTGGGCCGGGCCAAAATCACGGGCTCCGTGCCGGGCCAACGGGCTCGGGCCACATGGACATTTATACCCCCTTTTCAGTCTAAGAGAAGGGCACCCAGGTCATTTTACACCACGGGACCCATATATCAGGGCTCCCAACCATCAAAATACTAACAGACCATGGACAGAATGACACCCGTGTAACTAAAGTTGGGCGCAGGGGTAACTGTGTGAGATTTCATTTTGCAATGGCGCAGCTGTAAAAGTGAACTTTTATAATGGCACACATGTAAAAGACTCAAAGAATTGTAGGGACAGGCGGACACCGAGGCACGTCGTGTGCATCTCATGGGCTTGCTCGCGGCTCGCCGGCGCAGAGGTCGAGCCCAACATTCGACGTAGTCCAGACTCTCTTAGCCACAGTAGTTAATCTCTAGTGTGCTTAGTGATTGATCTTTGCCAATAGGTTGCTTAGTTAGTTTAGTGTTTATCTTATTAAGTCAAGTATTTGCTCTGACGTCCGCAAGGGTGTCTCTATTCAAAGCTAGGATAGAGATAGTTAGAATATAGTTAAGCGTGGTGCTTAGTTATAGACTTACCTTCAGATACGGCTGGACCCCCGGATAGCTGTGGTAGCAAGCAGGTGGTGACAGCCCTGTGCGCCTTGAATTCCACCACGTAGTTGGCCCAGTTTAACAGTAAGGCTCGTTGTGCTAGTGTTCAACCTAAGTAAGTGGTAAAGGCTAGTACGCCTCGATACTTGACAAGATAGGAGTAAAACTATACTCAACTTAGTTGCTTTATTGACTTTTTCCTGCCTTGCTTCTTAACTATCTTGCTTCGTAGTTATCTTGCTCTGTGGTTATCTAGGAGTAGTTATTAGTTAGTAGTTAGTTATCTTTAGTTACCCTTAGTTACCCCTTATCTACCTATCCATCCACCTTACCTTAGCCATCCATTTCATCCTTACCTATCCACCCATATACTCTTTGTAGCCTTCCATCCCTTCTCTTCCCTTCTCCCCTTTTCTCTTTTCTCTTTTGTTCGACTCTCATCCCCTCCTTGACTCGACTCATACACCACCCTAGCCTTCCCTTGGGTTCAAATAAATCAACACCTGGTACTCCCAGGCGAAGTGCTACTACGATAGTTCTGTGCGCTTGCAGAATCTCCACCTGGTAGATTGCAATCTCTCTAGCTAGCTCCTACTAGTGTCGGGATTGACAACCACACTTGACATTAGTAGATAGCTGCTTTAGCTTCATTCCTTTAGGTATAGTGACCGGACTTGCTACAAGCACTTCTGACACCGTTGCCTGGGATAGATTCCATAGTCTACTCCTAGTAACGACGTTAGCTAGTGTCAACAAGCATTTCTGGGCCGTTACCGGGGATAGTTGCCTAGCTCTATCTTTAGTGAAGCTAAGAACTACCAACAGAACCAAACTCCAAGTTGGTGAATCGGAAAAATTCAGAGCAAAAGGAGCAAAACTTGATTCGAAATGAAAATCGACCGATCTACTAGCTCGTGAGGTTAGAGAAGAATTCCTTCGGTGGAAAGATGTGCCTCACGATCTAGAACAACTCAGTTCAAACGGATTTGCAAAAGACACACTGAGTGAAGAGATCGATCAACGAGAAAATCGTGGAGAAACACAACCCGCGAAGAACGACACCAAAACGCGAATCACAACCACGAATTTGCATCGGTGTGGCTACCACACACTACAATAGTGAGATTACGGTCTCCCTTCCTCAAAATCTCCAGTACATAGAGGTATGGTTCTCTGCGGATCTCAGTTGCTACAGCAGGGGATTAGGAGAGCAAGAAAACCTAGAAGGCAAAGAGCAAATGACTGAGATGACATGGGAGGTAGGTGTCTCCCTCTACTTATGCTAATTCTAATTCCCACTCTACCCCTAACTACTTACAAAGCGAACCAGCCAAACCCTAAGGCTATCCTGGACCAACTCAAAGATGATGGTGATCCGACGGCCACGCCCGCACAACTGGTAGCGTTGCCTCGACGCAACCTCAATGATTGCCGCCACGTGCCGCCACCGCTCTGCTTGTCCTTTTCCTGGACTTCGCCCCCGGTTTTGAGGCCCAAACCCAGAAACCAGCCTTCACGACCAACCCCTGGTTTTGAGGCCCAAACTGGGAAATCAGCCGTCCATCGCCTGAGTTTTGTGGCCCAAACTCAGAAACCTGCAGCACCCAGGTTTTGAGGCCCAAACCTGGAAACCGTCCTCAGCCCGAGTTTTGTGGCCCAAACTCGGAAACCATCAACGCCCAGGTTTTGAGGCCCAAACCTGGAAACCGTCCGCTCGGTGGTTTTTCTGTGGCTCAACCACCAAACCGAGCCGTAGAGGGGATGCACCGCTCGTGCACCCCGTCCACCGACATGTGTCCCCATGTCCTCGACCCAAGCAACACCATGCCTGCAAGTCTTCGCTCGTCGCTGTCCCAGGCTGTCAGCCACCACAGCTAATCCTCAGGCCACCGGTCCCTCAGTCGAATCCTCACATCCGCCCTTCGCCACTCTCGGTCCATCGGCACGACACGTCTCTACTTGACCTTCACCTTGCCTTCGATCACTGTATCCATGCTCAACACCTGCACAACACAAGCCAAAGAACATGCGCATCATCCCAGTTGACAATCACTCATCATTCGAGACTCGACATACACCCATGTATCCGCAATCTCCCCCTTGATGAGTGCATTGTCAACTACCAACACAAATCGTAATGGAAAAGAGGAAGAGAGGAAGGAAGAGAGACAACTCGACCAAATGACTCAAAAGCATAACAAAGCCGAAGAAGGTCAAGTGGAAAGAGCAAGACAACTTGGTCCCCAAAGACATGGGCAACGGCTCGACACAACCAAGCAAAGCAAAGCTAGCGCTCAAGAAGAGGTAGAACAGGCTCATCACCACTAGCGAGAAAACTCGACACCAATTGAAATACCAATTGAAAATCAAGCGGAAGAGAGCTAGCCCTCAAGAAGAGGCAGAACGGGCTCAACACCGATAGCGAGAAAGCTCGATACCAACTGAAGAGCACAAAAGCAAAGGCGCTACTGCCTCTAGAAAGAGGCAAAGGCTCAACACAACTAGCTACCAAAAATGCTCCAAACCAATTAGAGGCTTCAAAAAAGCTCCGAATCAATTGGAAAATCCAAAATCCGAAAAATCCGAGCCAGCTCAAACTCCCCCTCAAATAGTGCACACAACCAGGAAAACTCCCCTCTAGTTGATCTTATGATGTGAGAGAATTTCTCCCCCTTATGATTTGGCAAATTTCTCCCCTTAGATGAAAATGCACTATCAAGTATCTCCCCTCTAAATGCATATGAGTCAAAATGTAAGTTAGCAGCTTCAGGAATATAGTCGATAGAATGAGAAGATGCTTGACAAAATGCTGATCCGATGACTCATAATATGCACAGAATGCTAGCAAAGGCTCAAACTGATCACTAAATACGCTGAACATTGGAGCAAAAAGAGCAGTTTTCAGCCAAAAAAGTATTCACCATCAAAATAGCACTAAACATGTATAGACAGGAAGTCAAACAAGGGCTAAACATGTATACAAGGTGAACTACCCCTAGCAAAGTTCAATCATCATGCTATAGAATGAAACATAGACTTGTGTGTTCAAATTTTATCGGAGTTGCAGCGGTTAAATTACACAAGTTCAAATTTCATCATGTGATTGCGAGAGGTTGAAAGCTTGTCATTGCCACTTTTCAACTGTGCGAAGCTTATGCAGAAGCAATCAGAAGCTTAAAGCAACAGTCTCGGTCATACACTACATGGCTCAAGTTTAACTCAATGTGCAATGAGAAACAGTCTTAATACCGTGATGTGTTGACAAGCAATCCCACCTCGATCTTTCCAATTTACTTAACTTGGTTCAATTTTAAGGCAGAATATGAACATACCAAGCAAGCGAATGATTCAGAACAAGAGACATAGCAACCTAGCATATATGAAAAGCACGAGTGAATTCAACACATCCTACACATGCAAGTTGCATATCTCAATGGTGAACAGTTTCAATTTTTATGTTCATGAAGCAGGTTCACCAATCACAAAGTAGCTCAGCTCACAACATGTATCAGTGATCAGAAAGAGCATAAGCTACAAGCATCATCATAAAGCATCGGAGCATACACTGTACAGAGCATAGTCACATTCTAAAGATTATATACATGAAGCTCTGAATGTAAATATGCAAGATGAGATGCAAAGATGCATGATGAAACCAAATGAAAGAAAAAGAGTCAGTCTATAATACAAAAACCAAAATGTTTCCCCCAACTAAAAGGGGAAACACACACCAAGCTCGCCTCTCAACCTAGCAAAAGTTGATTGGTCCAAAGGCTTGGTGAAAATATCAGCCAACTGATGATGAGTATCGACATGGCGAAGGTCGATATCACCCTTCTCATAGCGGTCTCGCAGAAAATGAAAGCGCACATCAATGTGTTTGGTCTTAGAATGCAGCACGGGGTTCTTAGCAACGCTAATAGCACTCGTGCTGTCACAAAGCAAGGGAACGCGAGAAAAGCTCAGACCAAAATCATGCAAAGTAGCCATCATCCAGAGCAACTAGGAACAGCAGCTAGCCGCAGCAACATACTCAGCCTCCATGGTAGACTGGGCGACACTAGACTACTTGCGAGAAGACCACGATGCAAGGGAAGAACCAATAAACTAACAAGTCCCAGAACTGGACTTGCGCTCAATTCGGCAACCAGCAAAATCGCCATCAGAATAACCGCAAAGGGAGAGGATGGACGAAGCAGAATACCAAATCTCAAACTCTGGAGTGAAGCCTAAGTACCTCATAATGCGCTTGACCGCCTGACGGTGAGAGGTGCGCGGCGACGACTGAAATCGCGCGCAAAGACACAACGCGAACTGGATGTCCGGGCGTGTCGCCAACAGGTACAGCAGCGATCCGATCATACTCCGGTACTCCTTCTGGTCCACAGCTTCTCCATCCTTGTCCACATCCAGGGCCGTCGTGGTCGACATGGGTGTTGGAAAAGGCTTGGCCTCACCCATATCGAACTTCTTCAATAAGTCCTTGGTGTACTTGCCCTGTGTACGAATGTCCCCTCTCGGGATTGCTTGATTTGCAACCCGAGGAAAAACGTCAGCTCGCCCATCATGCTCATCTCAAACTCCCTGCTCATAGTATCTGCAAACTTGGCAACCAAAGCGTGAGAAGAACCACCGAAAATGATATCATCCACGTAAATCTGGACCAAGAGAGTGTCATTGCCTTGCTTGAGGAGAAAGAGCGTTTTATCCACACATCCCATTTTAAAACCCTTAGCAAGCAAAAAGGTTTTCAACCTATCATACCAGGCTCTAGGGGCTTGTTTCAAACCATACAAAGCTTTGTGAAGTTTAAAAACATGGTTTGGAAACTTGAGATTTTTGAAACCGGGGGGTTGTTTCACATACACCTCCTCTTCTATGTAGCCATTTAAGAAGGCACACTTGACATCCATTTGAGAAGTTTAAACCCTTTGGATGCAGCAAAAGCCAAGAGAATCCTAATTGCCTCCAAACGAGCTACAGGAGCAAAAGTCTCCTCATAGTCTATCAACTCCTTCTGACTATACCCCTGGGCTACAAGTCTGGCCTTGTTTCTCACAACATGGCCATCTTCTCCTTGTTTATTTTTGAAAACCCATTTTGTCCCAATAGGGCGACACTCAGGAGGAAGAGGAACAAGAACCCAAACCCGATTTCTCTCAAAGTTTTCAAGCTCCTCATGCATGGCATTGACCCAATCCGGATCAGATAAAGCGTGTCCAACATCTTGGGGTTCAAAATCAGCAACAAATGCAGAATGAGCAAAGTGAGAGATTTGTTGTGACCTTGACCGAGTGACACGTTCGCCGATGCTGCCGATCATCTGTTGAGGTGGGTGTTGGCGCTGAATGTGTCGTGGCGCCTCCCGAGCTGATGTAGCCTCCCCCTCAACAGCAGTTGGTGCCTCCCCGGGTACAAACGGTAGAGCCCGAGGTGGCGGATCCCACGACCCCGAAGTAGTCGAAGAAGAGGGGTCAGGGCCATGAGTGGTAGTAGAGGCCGCTCTTGGCGGCACAACAGGTGGAGGTGGTGCTGGGTCATCCATCCCTTCAGCACCCTCGTCCTCATCATCAAAAAGAGGCTCGCCAACCTCATGATCACCTGCACGCTCAAAACGAGAAGAAGGACAAACCATGGTCTCGTCGAAGGTGACATCGGATGTCTCCATGACTCGGTTAATATCAAGGTTAAGTACACGATATGCACAAGTATGAGTACCATAACCCAAAAATACACCGTCAAAAGAACGAGACTCAAAACTTGTCCAGGTTGCCTTTCTTGAGTATAAAATAGTGGCAACCGAAAACTCTAAATTAACTCACTTTGGGCTATTTTCCAAAATGCAACTCATAAGAAGTCTTTTTCAAGAAAGCTCGGAGAAAAATGCAATTGGAAATGTAGCATGCAGTGCTCATAGCCTCGGCCCAATATCGCCTAGGAGTCCTATGCTCATCAAGCATCGTCCTGGCCATCTCAAAGGGTTCGATTCTTCCTTTCTACAACACCATTCTGTGGCGGTCTGTAGGGAGTAGAAAACTGATGCTCTAAACCCAAAGAGTCACAAAACTTCTCAAAATCCGAGTTCTTAAACTCGGAACCATTATCACTTCTAATGGCTCGCTTTGAGTTCATAGGGAACTCATTCTGAAGACGCAAAATCAGATTGCGAGCAAAAGAGAAAGTCTCAGTTTTCTCAGCTAAAAAGAAAACCCACGAATATCTCGAAAAGTCGTCAACAACAACAAGCACATACCACTTCCCCCCAACTGAGCTCACCCGAGCCGGACCAACAAGGTCCATATGCAAATGCTCTCCAGGGCGCTTGGTCATGACCTGAGTCACTGGATGGTGGGGAGCGGCAACCATCTTCCCATGTCTACAAGAATGGCAAACAAGATCCTTCTCCATGCACAACTTGGGCAATCCTCGGATTAGGCCAAGTGAACTAAGCCTTCCAAGCAAGTCGAAGCTCAAATGTCCTAGTCTCCTATTCCACTTCCAAAGATCAGAGGAGGAAGGTCCAGCCAAAAGACAACGAGAAACTCCAAATGATTCCGAGAAATTAGAACGAAAGACTTTCCCAAAGGGCAAAATCAAACAAACAAGATTGCCCTAAGGATCCAAAATACGACTGAGATTCGGCTTAAAACGAATCTCATAGTCATCATCAAAAAGTTGTGAAACAGAAAGAAGGTTAAAATGCAAGTTAGAAACAAGAGCAACATCGCGTAACACAAAGTGCTCATTAACTCGCACCGACCCATGAGACAACACTCTACCTTTGCTATTGTCGCCGAAGGTGATAAACTCCTTTCCGGCAACAGGACTAAGACTGGAGAACCACTTGGTGTTTCCGGTCATGTGTCTCGAGCAACCGGAATCCACCAACCAAACGTTCTCCAATCGTTTTACCTACATCAATAAAAAGACATAGGGTGAGCATACAGTCCAACACTAGGGTTAGTGAAGTAGGAAGAATACCAGTGTTGGGCCGGGTGCTCAAAAGAACGGTTAGCAGAAAAACCATTCCTAGCACGCCTACGGGAAGAGCGATCACCACGTAGAGGAAAACGTGGTCCGCTAAGGAAGGAGCGTCCATCGCGATACTCAAAACGCGATGGGGGAAAACGCTCAACTACAAAGCCACCGCCACGGGGTCCATAGCCTACAACTGCAGGCTCCCGCCGGGCACGCTCTCTTCGCGGCCTAGGCCTAGGAACTTGAGGTTTCGGACCTCTGGGCCTAGCATCATGTCTCTGAACATTCGGCACATGTACATCATGGAAAGGATGGTACATGTCCGTGTTGTTCATCTCCCTGGCACGGCGCGCCTCTCTCTTGCGCCGAAAGGAAAACTCACACAAGTGTCCATCTCTCCCACAGTGCTCACAGTGGTACCTCACCGCTCTCATAGGGGGTTGTTGGTACTCACGGTAGTAGGTGTGGATCACTTTGCCCTTCTGTGGCATAAGCTCCTCCTGGATAGGTGGCATTGTGTCTAGCTTGTTTTTGAGGTGGTTTGGTTTTGGAGCCCATGATTGTTTCTTGGGTGGAGCTCTCGGAGGTTCAACAAATACCCCATCCTTGGTGTTAGGCTTTAGAGGCTCTTTGGGTGGAATCTTGGTAAACTTGGGAGTAGTGGTGGAGTTGGGCTTCTCACATGGGTTCAGACCACTCGACTCTCCAATCTTGCCAAAAGATGACGCACACTCAACACCCTGAGCAAAGCCTACACCTGGACCTCCAGCAGCACGCTTGAACTGGGAGATCATCATCCCAAGCCGCGGCTCACCACTAGACACCCATGACAAGATGGTCCAAAGGTATGTGTTTTCCTCCTCGGTTTGCATCTTGTCATGCTGCACATTTGCAATCTCCATCTCCAAACCCTCACACAAAGCGCATCTAGACACATAAGTGCTACCCGAGCTGGCCTTCTCAAGAGACACAATCTTGGCATTCTTCTCTGCCAACTCGGATTGCAAGCCTGCACAGGACTTGCACGCACCAAGCACCGAAGATCTAGCTCTAAGCTCATCCACCTCTCCTACCAACACAACATAATTACTTCTCAAAGTGAGAAGGTCAGTCATGTGTGTGGAGCACATCTCACACTCCTCCTCCTCGGTGACAACAACGGTGGACTTGACAGATTCAAGTTCCTTCACCGTATCCTCCCACTTCTGCCTAAACTCCTAAGCAACTTATCTTGACTAAGAAGGGTGGCAGTAAGTTTCTCGACCTCAGCAGAAAGCTCATCAGGGGTATGAGATACCTGGGAGGTGTCATCGTCGTCATCGTCGTTCTGAGGGATGTCCTCCAGCTCGCCGTCGACCTCCTTGCCGAGGGCCATGGTGCAGAAGCCCTCGTTGTAGGCGAAGAAGCAGAGGCCGTTCAGCTTGTCCTCGATCCTCTTCTTCTTCTCGGACTCGTCGTCGCTTGAGGAAGTGGAGTCGTCATCCGAGTCGTCGACGTCGCTGAGCATGGCGAAGAACGCACGCTGCTCAGCCTGGGCCTTCACCAAGTACTTCGTCTTGATGTACTCCTTGTTGAAGCCGCCCTTCCGCTTGTGCTTCGCGGGGACGTACTTCTCCTTGTGCTTGCCAGAGTCGTACTTGTGCCCATGATCCGCTTTGCCGAAGATCTGCTTGTTCTTCTTCGGGCAATTGGCGATGAAGTGGTTGGGGTCACCGCACTCGAAACATCCCGAGCGTCCTCCTCCGCGGCGACGGTTCATGCGGTTGTTGTGGAACCGCAAGAACCGGTTGGCAAGCAAAGCCAACTCGTCATCCCCCATGAACTCCAGCTGCTCCTCTGTGACAAAAAGAAGAGAAGAGAGTGCAAATCCTCTAGAGGGGTTAGTAGAAGAGCCAGAAAGCAAAGCCATCGATGGGTCAGAAGCATTTTCATAAGAAGCCCTCGCCATGGCGTCAATCTCACTGGACTTGAGCTTACTAAAGAGCTCGTCGCATGTGAGGGTCTCATAGTTAGGTGATTCGATGATCGCCTGAACCTTCGAGTCCCACACCGACAGATCAAGAGTGTGCAAAAGCTTCAATGCTCTCTCATGATCGTCGAAAGGCAACAACTCCTTGTTAGCCCTCATCCTGTTGACAATCACCTGAAAGCGAGCTAATAAACTTTCTATGCTCTCACCAGGCCTGTGTCGAAAGTTCTCATACTCTCGCTTGTGCGACTCGTAGAGACCGGTTTTGACTTGAGTGGTTCCCTCATGGAAACGCATGAGGGTAGCCCAAATCTCCCGAGCCGTAGCGAGGTGAGAAACGCGATCAAACTCCGTCATGCTCAAGCATGAGAAAAGAGCATTACGGGCTCGGCTATTGGCATCGTGCTCATCGATCTGATGCTGAGTCACACGAGCAGCCAAGACCACGTAATCAGCAGAGTTGCAAATATCCCAGATGGAAGCACCAATACTCTGAAGATAGGCCAACATACGTATCTTCCAATACGCATAGTTCGTCCCATCAAAAAATGGAGGTTTGCCCACACCACGATCCATGTCACCTTCTATGTATCTGGAACTGGCTAAGGTTGAAGGTCCTTAACCCGCTCCGATACCAATTGAAGGACCGAAAGTGCTACCAGAAAGCGACCAGAGGGGGGTGAATGGAAGCTTCAAAATTTCTTGTCAGAAACTTTTCGCCACTGTCCCGAGAATCACCCCAAGAGCAAACCTAGAACTTGCGAGTGTCCACGACCCTAGATGTAGGGTGGATGCTTCCAAGAAACACAGCGAGACACTACACAGATCTAGCAACCCAACGCAAAAGCCAGAAATCAAAACCGACAACGGACGAACAAGCTGCTGACGAAACAACGCAGAAACACCAGCATCTGGTCAGGCGTCGGAAGCTTCTGATGCCAAATCAGCAAGTCTGGAACCTTACTGGACTGGCATCGGATGCTGGCTACAGTGAAGCCCTAGCATCCGATGTTCGACCCCCGAACGCGCCGATGGCAACGGACGCGCCGATGGTCAGCGTCCGATGCTCCTTAAAAATGCTGTCAGATGACACGTGGCATCCGATGCTCCCGACGTTAGCGTCCGATGCCCCCAAAACTACACTGTTCTTCCACGGATTCAACCCGATCTCCTCCGAATCAAAAGCTCTAAGGCTTAGACTTGGTATGAGGAGTTTCAAGAAAGTTAGTGAGCTATCCCAAAGGGATCATGGCTCGAACCTAATTCCAAATCGGTGAATCGGAAGAATTCGGGGCAAAAGGAGCAAAACTCGATTCGAAACAAAAATCAACCGATCTACTAGCTCGTGAGGTTAGAGAAGAATTCCTTCAGTGGAAAGATGTGCCTCGTGATCTAGAACAACTCAGTTCAAACAGATTTGCAAAAGATGCACTGAGTGAAGAGATCGATGAATGGGAAAATCATGGAGAAAAACAACCCGCAAAGAACAACACCAAAACGTGCATCACAACCACGAATTTGCAACCGTGTGGCTACCACATGCTACAACAGTGAGATTACGGTCTCATTTCCTCAAAATCTCCAGTACACAGAGGTATGGTTCTCTGCGGATCTCAGTTGCTACAGTACGGGATTGGGGGAGTAGGAAAACCTAGAAGGCAAAGAGCAAATGACTGAGATGAGAAGTGAGGTGGGTGTCTCCCTCTACTTATGCTAATTCTAATTTCCACTCTACCCCTAACTACTTACAGAGCGAACCAGCCAAACCCTAAGGCTATCCTGGACCAACTCAAAGATGATGGTGATCCGACGGCCACGCCCGCACAACTGGTAGCGTTGCCTCGACGCAATCTCACCGATTGCCGCCACGTGCTGCCACCGCTCTGCTTGTCCTTTTCCTGGACTTCGCCCCCGGTGTTGAGGCCCAAACCGGGAAACCAGATGTCCGTCGCCTGAGTTTTGTGGCCCAAACTCAGAAACTTGCAGCACCCAAGTTTTGTGGCCCAAACCTGGAAACCGTCCTCAGCCCGAGTTTTGTGGCCCAAACTCGGAAACCATCAGCGCCCAGGTTTTGAGGCCCAAACCTGGAAACCGTCCACTCGGTGGTTTTTCTATGGCTCAACCACCAAACCGAGCCATTGAACGACCAGGATGTCAGAGATATCATCTATCGATGATTACTCCGACTAATCCAGGATGACTTTAGAGATCCGAAGACTTGTAACGAAGTGTACTTGGATTAGGACTCTAGTTTGTAACTTAGCCGAGTTGTAAAAGGAAGTCCTGTAATTAGAATAGGACTCCAATATTGTAACCGGCTAGGACTCGGTCTGCGCTAAGGTTCACCCGGACATATAAGGGGAACCGGGCGCAGGCTCTAGATGATCGAACATTGAGTCATAACAATACACAAGGCACACGCCGCACTAGACGTAAGGTATTACGCTATTTAGCGGCCTGAACCAGTATAAATCGCTGTCCCTGTGTAATCGCCGAGTCCTACGAACGCCGATCCCCACCGAACAAATCGTCTGAGATTACTCAAGATGAGTTGCCGGTCAACAAACACCGACAGCTGGCGCGCCAGGTAGGGGCTTTCGGCGATTCGACGACCAAGAGCCCGGCGAACCACGACAACATGTTCTCGGCGGGATCAATTTTCGTTTTTGGCTCATGGACTTGCATTGCGGATGATCAAGGAAAGCTGCACAGACAGCTCGCCGTGGAATCAGAACCACAAGCCATGCCAAAGATGGAACACCTCGCTCAGAACCTAGCAAATCTGACAATCCAAGACCGCAAGATCCTAGGGACCATACAAAGGCATCCGACTCCTACTCCAACTCGAATCCTGAAGAAAAGGACCCGGACACCTGCTATGGCTTCACCTTCGGGCTGCAGAACTCTGCTGAAAACTTCCATAACCCGATTAGTGCAAAATTCAAAGAGTATCAACAGATACCTTTGACGGGAGCTCAACAGGGACTCGTTTTCAGCTCTACCAAGAAGGGTAACATTGTCCATTGGCCAATTCAGCCTGCCCCGGCTAGACTGGTTGGCACAATTGACCAGCAACTTCCATACCAGCACGGACATCAGCTCCCTTTTGAGAAACATGACTCCACAACAGAACAAATCTCCAGTACTTCTACTTTGGAATCAGTAACACCGGGATCATCAAACCAGGGCTACACTCGTGAAGTTTTCATGGCGGGGCATCAGTCAACTCTACGACCACCAACCCCACCAGATGTCTTTCAAGATGATGAAACTCTGAGTATGATTTCAGACAATGATCCAGAAGGACCCGGGGAAACCGAGTCCTTGAAGGCTGAAAGAATCCGAAGGAATCAAGCTAAGGAAGCCCGCAGAAGGTGAGCAACTCACCGCAAGGAAGCTGTAGATCGCTAAAAGGCAGACTAGAAGAATACAACACCCGGAGGCGTCTGGAAGCAGAGGCTGAGCGTCAATCTCGCACTGAAGAGAATCACTCCTAGGATGATCTTAACAGACGGTGCCCTGATTGTTCTCGCAACCTTGAACCCGAGTTCATGAGGGTCGCCGGCCATAAAGTCTTCCAGACTCCCTATCAAAACATACTAGCTCTAACTACGGAGATGGGAGCCAAGACCAACCGCACCCCTGATGAAGAGCGACGACTAGTCATGCTTCAGACTACCGCACTCCAACTCCGAGGGCAGAATCTTGAATCCCTAGCTGACGAGCAAGCTTCATCTCACCCAAGCCAGAGGCGGCCGGTTCAAGAACGACTCGGTCGTATCCCAGCAAGGAGCGGTCTGGGCCACCGAGTACCCGACCAAGCTGAGGGAGGAGCCGAATCTTTATACAGAGGAGTCGCAGTTGCAGCATCCGATGCAGTTGATCGCTTCCCCTGCTTTTCCCAAAGGCTTCGAGCGGTTTCGTTCCCGCGAAAATTCAAACCCGAGAATTACTCAAAGTACGACGGGAAGACAGAACCTAAACGGTGGCTCAGGCTGTATGCTCAAGCAGTCGAGCTAGCGGGTGGAAGCAACGACGTCAAAGCACTCTACCTCCCAATGGCTCTAGAGACAATGCCGCTTGCTTGGTTTGATAGGCTTAAACCCGAGTCCATCGACTCCCGGGAACAACTACATCGTATCTTCATTGAAAACTTTGCTGGTGTCCCAGAGAGATCAGACCCCCGGACTAAGCTCAGAACCTGCAAGCAACAGAAAAACGAATCAATGCGGGAGTACTATAGGCAATTCTCAGAAATCTGCTCTACAGTATCCGACATTACAGACAGAGAAGTAATTGACCTTTTTGGCAACGGTATTTGCGAAAGGTACAATTACAAAGATTTCATCAAGCAGGACCCGACCACCGCTGACGAGTTCCATCGAGCTGTAAACTCCATGATGGCGACAGAGGAACGCACACAGGAACGCTTCCCCGATAGAAACACGCAAGGTGATCGAGGAAACAACCTGAGAGGCAACCAGGCACCACAGCAAAATACCCGGAAAAGGGTAGGAGATAATACTATTGCTGCCATGGAGCCTCAGAAGAAGGGAAACAAGCCATTCACCTTTGATGACTTACTCGACGGACCCTGCCCTTTCCATCCGAAAGGTGGACATCAAGCAAGGCACTGCCGACAGCTCAAGGAGCGAGGCTTGAACTCCGACTTCAACAAGAACAAGAAAGACAAAGGCAAGAAGACAGCTGAGGATCCTCAACAGGACGCCGGTGGCTTTCAGCACCCCAAAGGAACTATTAATGTCATCTTTAGGGGAGTAACTACCAGTGACAACAAGAGGCTTCAGAAGCTTTCCCTGCGAGAGATCATGTCCACCGAACCAGCGACACCCAAATACCTCGACTGGTCCGAACATCCGATTAATTTCTCCAGAGCAGATCAATGGACCAGTGTTTCCAATGCAGGCCATTACCCGCTAGTTTTGGACCCCACGGTCGCTGGATATACACTTGGTAGGGTACTCATCGATGGCGGAGCAGGACTCAATGTTATCTTTGCAAGAACCCTACGAAAGATGAATCTAGATCTCGCAACCCAGCTCACACCATCAACCGCTCCTTTCTACGGCATAGTACGCGGAAAGCGGCTGTACCACTCGGAAGGATTATACTACCTGTCACTTTTGGAACTCCGATCAATTACAGAACGGAGTACATCAGTTTTGAGGTAGCCGACTTCGAATCATCGTATCACGCCATATTCGGGTGACCCGCTATTGCCAAGTTTATGGTAGTACCCCACTACCCGTACCTCTTATTGAAGATGCCGGGTCCCAAAGGAATATTAACCTTCAGAGGCGACTTGAAGCGGTCATTTGATTGCGACACAGAGGCTGTCTAAATCGCTGAAAAAGCTCAACTCACCCTGGAAGTACAAGAACTCGCTCAGATGGTGCTTAATACCAAGCCTGGAGATTCAGAAATCCCAACAAAGAAGGCAGGTACTATTCAACCATCAGCAGAAGTCTCCATAAAAGCCATTGACCTAGAAACCGGTGATCCTTCCAAGACAGCGGTTATCAATGCTCACCTATCTGAAGAATAGGAACTCGCGCTCACCAAGTTCCTTAGAGCAAACAAAGACATATTTGCTTGGAAACCAGCAGACATGCCGGGGGTCCCAAGGAACTTGGCTGAGCACAGATTAGAGTTAAAGGAAGGCTCTAGACCTATCAAGCAAAGACTACGACGATTTTCACCAGAGAAGAAAGAGGCAATCAAGAAGGAAATAGCCAAGCTACTCGCGGCCGGATTCATCAGAGAAATCCTCCACCCCGAGTGGTTAGCTAACCCAGTGCTAGTCAAGAAGAAGAACTCTGCTGAGTGGCGCATGTGTGTCGACTACACAGACCTCAACAGGCATTGTCCAAAGGATCCCTTCAGATTACCAAGGATAGACCAAATAGTTGATGCCACCGCAGGCTCCGCCTTACTCTCTTTTCTGGGTTGCTACTCCGGGTACCATCAGATTGCCCTCAAAGAAGAAGACCAACCAAAGACATCGTTCATTACTCCTTTTGGAGCATACTGTTACAAAACTATGTCCTTTGGACTAAAGAACGCGGGGGCTACTTATCAACGCGCCATCCAAGATTGTCTGGGTGATCAGATTGGCCACAATGCAGAAGCTTATGTTGATGATGTAGTCATAAAAACAAATGATCCGACTACCCTGATATCAGACCTAGAGGATACCTTCAACCGATTACGTGCGTATCAATGGAGACTCAATCCAACCAAATGCGTCTTCGGGGTACCCTCAGGATAGCTACTCGGATTCCTCGTTAGTCATCGAGGCATCGAGGCTAGTCAAAAGCAGATCACAGCTATCATCAACATGAAGCCGCCTACCTCTGTCCGAGACGTTCAGAAACTCACCAGGTGCATGGCTGCGTTAAATCGATTTATCTCATGGCTCGGAGAAAAGGGATTGCCTTTCTTCAAATTGCTTAAAGCCGGCGACAAATTTCAGTGGACGGATGAAGCGGACAGAGCTTTTGAACAACTCAAAAGCTACCTTATCAATTCACCCGTACTGACACCACCGGAGCCCAGGGAACCGATGATGCTGTATATCGCAGCTACCACACACGTTGTCAGCACAGCAATCGTGGTGGAGCGCAAAGACGACAAGCACATCTACAACACCCAACGACCAGTTTATTACATCAGCGAGGTACTATCTGACTCGAAGGTCAGGTACCCGCAAGTACAAAAACTGCTCTATGCTTTACTCATATCCTCAAGAAAGCTGCGGCACTACTTCGAAGCTCATGAGATCACGGTAGTCACGGATTTTCCTTTAGGAGAAATCCTTCACAACCGTGATGCTACTGGAAGGATTTCCAAGTGGGCAGTTGAATTAGGGGCACTCAACATGAAGTTCACTCCGAGGAAAGCTATCAAGTCTCAGGCCCTAGCTGATTTCGTCACCGAATGGACTAAAATACAGCAAACTAGAGACAACGCTACTCCCGATCATTGGAAGATGTACTTCGATGGGTCCCTAAAACTCGGAGGAGCAGGAGCCGGAGTCCTTCTTGTATCACCCGCTGGCGAACAGCTCAAATACGTTCTGCAAATATTGTGGCCACCCACCAACAATGATGCAGAATATGAGGCACTGCTCCACGAACTTAAACTAGCAGTCACTTTGGGCATTAAGCGGCCATTAGTCTATGGCGATTCTTCCATGGTCATTCACTAAGTTAATAAAGACTGGGACTGTACCAATGAAACAATGAACGCCTATTGTGCTAATGTACGCAAGCTGGAAAAACACTTTGCAGGACTGGAACTCATTCATGTTACCCGGGATCTCAACGTGGCAGCAGATATACTCGCGAAATTGGGTTCTGACAGAGCACAAGTTCCCAGTGGTACCTTTGTACATGAGTTATCCAAGCCTTCAATCCAAGAGAAGGAGGAGTTCGAGCCAGAATCCGCAACCCAGGTCCTATCTCTAGCACCCGAGTGGACACGAGTTTTCATTGATTACTTCAAAGAACATAAACTGCCAAGCGACAAAACTACAACAGAGCAAGTCATCAGGCGTAGCAAAAACTATGTTCTAGCCAGGGATAAGCTGTATCAACGCGGAGCTTCATCAGGGGTCCTCCTCAAGTGTATTACACCAGAAGAAGGCAGGGAAATCCTAAATGAAGTCCACTCTGGGTGCTGCGGTAATCACGCGGCTTCAAGGACACTAGTCGAAAAAATCTACAGGACAGGATACTACTGGCCCTCAGCTTTAAAAGACGCAAAAGACTTAGTCCGCCGCTGTCAATCATGCCAGTTCTTTGCCAAGCAGCAGCATGTACCCGCACATGAACTGATATGCATCCCTCCGTCATGGCCCTTCTCATGCTGGGGACTCGATATGGTGGGTCCTCTCAAGCGCGCCCCAGGCAGATTCGAGTACATCTACGTTGCAATCGACAAATTCACAAAATGGATCGAGTACATGCCCTTGGTCAAATTCAATGCTTCCAAGTCAGTCCACTTCATGCAGAGCATCTTTCACCGCTTTGGAATGCCGCATAGAATCATCACTGTTCTTGGGTCCCCCTTTACGGCTATCGAATTCAAGTCATGGGCCAGCGTCTGTGGAATCAAGATAGACTACGCATCAGTGGCTCACCCTCAGTCCAATGGCCAAGTTGAAAGAGCAAACGCCCTGATTCTCGCCGGATTAAAACCAAGGCTATTTGACCTCCTAAAAGATCACAGCGGAAAGTGGGTTGAAGAATTGCCTAAGTAGTCTGGGGGCTACGAACACAACAAAGTCGGGCAACAGGCGAAACACCTTTCTTTCTGGTATATGGCACTGAATCAATCTTACCGGCTGACTTAATCTGGAACTCCCCACGAACGGAGTAGTACAACGAGGGCGAAGCTGATGATATCAGGCGGTTAGAAGTCGACAGCCTTGAAGAAGCCCGACTAACCGCACTTTTTCAGTCAGCAACCTTCAAGGGATGAGGCGCTATTATGATAAGAACGTCCATCACCGCACCTTCCAAGTAGGCGACATGGTGTTGAAGAAAATTCAAAACACCGTTGGACGTCACAAGCTCATGAGTCCATGGGAAGGTCCTTATATTGTATCTAAAGTAACAAGACCCGGGTCATTTGAGCTAGTCACTGAAGATGGATCTCCACTGCCAAATTCATGGAATATAGAGCACTTGAAGAAATTCCATACTTAAGGACTACGCTACAATTCTGATTCAGGGCAATTGTATTTATTAGTCGGATATTAATAAAGTTTGAAGTTCATACGACATAAGAACTTTTATCCAGGCTTTTTTCTACACCTCATCACGACTATTCAGTCGCATAACAGTCTCTGCAATAGCAGGGCTTACCTCCGACTAATATATAATATTACTCGGATAGATTGGTTCAGCGGAAACCATACTTGAGTTACGAGCTTCGAGCTCAATACAACTCACAAGGTAGTACGGCTTAACACCCGGCTATCAGCCTATAGCGAATATGAAATCCACTATAGTGGACAACAGTTCCTATAAGGCATAACAAGGTGGATTAGTACTCACCCAGTTACACATTTCTTGGACAGAGGTCCACCCACCTTCGCACTCAAGCTGCGATCGTCAAGAGGATATGATTCACCCAGAAGGAACCAATGCTACGGTCCTTCAAGAGGTGCTTGATCATTGTTATCCCTTGAACAAGGGTACTAAGAGTAGTACTCGGGCAAGACTAAGTTACCTACACAATGGTTAGAGAAACGAAGTCACACGACCCAAACTAAAGTGCTAGCGAGCACTCGGATAGACTCGTCTAATTAGACGCCTGGTCATACATCCACAACAAATAAACTCAACCCATTACCAAAGAAATTTGCCGCAATATGGAGTTGGACATATATGCAATTCACAAGATTCAAAAGTAACCAATATTTTTGATATCTTATAATAATTGTTTTCAGGAGATACAAGCTGCAGAGACTGAGGAGTCTAGACTACTCTACAAGATCTAATATCTGTGAGTACTCCTCCGCGGCGGCCTTCACCTCCTCTTGCATTACCGCAAGGTCCTCGTCGTCTTTGCCCTCAGGAAGAGTCATCAAAGCAGACAAGTCGAAGGACGGAAGATGAAGCCGCAGCGTCGCCATCAGGCCTTGCACCACGGAAATCGACATATCTTTGATGTATTGCGTCAGTCATCTAGGTGCAGCCCTGGCCCGCTCAATCAAAGTCTCCTCGACTCCTACTGGCGCCAGAATCATGTTGAGCAGGGGCTCGACAGCATGCTCCAAGGCCTTCAAGGATTCCGCCGACTCCTTTGTAGACTACAAAGCCTGCAGAAGGTCCCGGTCAGCACCCTCACGCATCAATTTGGCTTCTTGAAGAGTACTCTGCGCATTAGCAAATACCTCTTCAAGCTCTGCTTGCTTCCGGTTGAAGGCGTTCTGCCACCCAGAAGCCAGTTTATTTGCATCTGCATACACAATAGTCAGTTATCATGTCATCCGACTAATATTATGGAGCAGAACGACACAGAAACTCCAAGTATACCTTCAAGCTGCTTTTTAGAACTCTTCTTGAGCTCCTTCAACTTTTGTTCCATAGCAGCAGACTTGGATATCAGTCCAACCTCTCGGTCGTTAGCAGCGTCACGCTCCGCTACCACTTCCTTGAGGTTGCCTTGGAGTTCATTAATGCGATTATGCAAAACCTGGGTGGCTACCTTCTGACTAATTTGGTCCTGGGCAATATAGTCCCGGAGCTCTTGGTTTTCACGAGACAGCTCCTGGCGGATCCGGGTGACTTGATCTCTAACCTTGAAGTCAAAGGACTACAATACAATAATATCGTGAGTACTCGGATGAGTTTACAGTATAACAAAGCAGAGATTGAGACTCTTACCTCAACAAATTGGTGAAGAGCTTCAAAGGGAGACCTCACCTGGTCCCTCAGTTCCTTCAGCCGAGTAAGGTCCTAGTCGTACCCGGCTACGTCAAGAGTAGCTCCTTGGTGCGAGGACTCGGGTGCATCTAAAGATCCTCCCTACTGACAAGCTGAAGCCTCCGCATGTATCTCTGTCAAGACCATGTCCAGGGTAGGTTCGTCCGGCTGTCGTGTACGAAAAAACCAGTCATTCCAAACCCGGTCAAACTCCAATTGAGCGGGAGAACGAAAGATGGAGTACGGCCAACCAACCTGAGGCAATGGAAGAATATCCGCATCAGGAGCAGCATCGGCCCGAGACTTGGACGGAGAAGAGCCAGGCAGCGCATCTACCTGACTGAATGTTGGTGGCACGCTGGAGTCATCCTTGGCCAGCGGCTCCGACTCCTCTACCGCCTGAGGATCAGGAACGGTGCTCAAGGTTGTTGCACCTAGTTTTGCCTTCCTACAAGCAGACAAGTATACATGTCAGTATCAGAACTTTGTGTACACTCTACAAAGTTGAAAACTTACTTCATGAGCTTCAAAGGCTTTGGTAGCTTCAAGAGCGGCTGTATCAGAAGCGGGTCTGAAGTCAGAGGCTTCTCAAACACCACGCTGCTTGAAGTCCCTTGCGCCGTCCCAACATCTGATACAGCGACATATATAAGACAAGAGACCATCAACACTCAAAAGGACTACAAAGTACTCGGGTTTTCCCTTACCAGGAGCACCCGGCTTATAGTACTTATCAGACAATTCTTGAGATAAAAGAACTTTTCGACAAGCACGACGATTACCAGTGCGAGCCTTCTTAAGGATGGGTCCTCCGGCTTCTAGTTGAGGAGTCGGCGACCTCTTCCGGCTACCCTCAGCCTCTGGGTCTATATGCAGGACATCAGAGTCAGTTGATTCTGTGTCAAGCCAGTCAAGATCTTTAGGCAAACTTGGTTTGTTAGGAAGATCCTCACTTCTGACGAGACCTTCCAAAATGATGCCTCCGCCTTCTTCAGTCGCCGGAGGCAGTGGAGGGCAATCATTGTTATCTCTCCCCTGGCCCTATAAAACAGAAGGATATCTAGTTAGGTCAGAAGGATATCTATTCCGAACCTTGACGACACGACAAATTAAGTACTTACCTGAGGAGGAGGATTAATGGCGGAGAAGGATGTCATCACTAGAGCAAGATGTCCACGGGTCTTAAGCAGCCGGTTCACTCTCCAGAGGACTTCGCAGTCTGCCAATTGCTCGACAGCGTGGCGACCCAGGTCATTCTTACCCTGGTATTCGAACCCAAAGTTGGCTCGCTGCTAAAGCGGGTGGATGCGCCGGGCAACAAAGTCTTGAACGACAGTGTATCCGGTCAGCCCATTGATTATCAAAGCGTCTATCATAATGAGGAGGGGTTGGATAGCCCCTACTTCTTCACTTGTGAGCTTCTCCTTCCATTCACGGCACATCTGTGGAGGCCATCCTTCATGACGACGAAGAGCTGGGGGTGGGTTACCCATATAGAACCACCTAGCAGCCCAGTCTCTTACCGAGTCTGACAACTCGACAGTGATATATTCACTAGCTACTTCCAATCTAACTTGGAGGCTAGCCCCTCCGACTACTTCGATGCTAATATCACTGGGTTGACATTTAAACCAGAAGAAATAGCGGAAAAGAGTAATAGAGGGGCATATCCCCAGAAAAGCTTCACAAAGATGAGTGAAGATTGCAATATGAAGAACCGCATTGGGAGTAATATGGTTCAGAGTCAAACCATAGTAATGCAGCAAGCCATGGAAGAAATCAGAAGCAGGAAGCCCCAATCCCCGCTCCACGAAGGACTTGAACATCACGATCTCCGTGGTGTTGGGAGCAGGAGCGCGATGATCAGTGGGTACCCTCCATCCATCAAGTGGTTGCGCCCGTAGCAATCCTTGCTGTGCCAGGAACGCCAGTTCCGCCAGGGTGGTGTCCGGTTTCTTCCATGCCAAGACATCTGTTGGCGGGTTCGGATGCTTTGGTCTCCCGGTGGTGGTGATCCTAGGTTTCTTCTTCTCCGCTGCAGACTGTTTCTTGGGACCCATGTTGGTAACGAGAGATTTTCTACGCATCCACTGAGAGTTGGCTAAGGGATCCCTAGCTCTGAAG
Organism: Coix lacryma-jobi var. lacryma-jobi; assembly: GCA_009763385.1. Taxonomy (NCBI): domain Eukaryota; kingdom Viridiplantae; phylum Streptophyta; class Magnoliopsida; order Poales; family Poaceae; genus Coix; species Coix lacryma-jobi. The sequence continues at coordinate 74,452,895 of CM019826.1, forward strand.
GCAATGGCTTGATGAAAGCGTGAGGAAAGCACAAGCCCGGTGGCGGCTTATTATAGATCTGTTTTGATAAGCGTTCAGCTTTCCTAAACGGCGTCATGGCAACATCTGTAACCCTAACGGCTGGGAACACGTGTCAGATGGCATCAGAGATAGAGAACAGGAACAGTAAACAGACAAAATTTTCCTTCCACAAGATACATTTAGTACTCGGGAAACAAGACAGAGGACTCAGAAAATATTCCAAGTACCCGGATCTTTGTTATTATTACTCAGAATTACAATAGAGATACATGGAAACATCTTGAGATACAACAACTTTCAATAGAAGTACAATCAAGGTGTAAAACGCTACTCTAGTGAATTCAAGGTACATAGCCTTGATGCCTATTGCACTAAGGACCGGGTTCAGTGAGACACAGTAAAGCAGACACATAACCTTGGGTAGACACTATCTTTTCAGTGCATCCCAAGGTGGGTCTTTGGTACCACCCCAGTACTCAAGGAACTCGGGGAAGACCATCACCCTCGCCGCGCTTTTGACAACCTGTGACTCCGAGGTTATCTACGAGTGGTAGTCACAAGAGTTCTTTTAGGTGCACCTCTGTGTCCCTCTGCTCGCGACCACTTGGAAACCACCCTAACGGATGGTCCTTTCACAAGAGTTCTTCTGGGCACTTCATCTATTCTACAGAAGGAAGACACCCGGGGGCTCGATCATCTCAGCTACTGCTATTACAATACCCATGGAACTAATAAGAAGTTCTACACTCTCGAAAGATATGAGCTCTTTACTTCCCAGGCAGGGTATTTATAGGTGGTTTCTTCTGGGTCTATAGACCAGGTTCATCAACAAGAGTGATTGCTAGACCAATAATTCAACCAATGTACTGTGGTGCATGTGAAGCTCGGCATGGGTAACAGAGCTGATTCTTACACGCACTTCAAGACGAAGACGACAAAGTTTGCACTTGCGGAAAACGACAAACATCATTATTACGCACAGTTGGAACAGTCACCAGTCAATTATTGCTGGACTCAAGGTAATTTTTATTCAGTGGGGGGTGATATGGGATGTTTGTTGAAAACATTGCCCACATGAAGCTGAGTAATTATTATTTGGACGGTTTAAGCAACAAGTTGGTGTCATGGTCTGACTCCTCAAGACCTTAATAGATTACCTAATGGCTTCATTTAGAAGACCCCGAGAACCGACAACTATGGTACTCGGAACTCAGGCTCGGGGGCTGCAGGGTATAATCTATAAAGGAAATGTTTTTTCTTATTCAAGATTTACTCGGAAAAGGCTCCAAAGATCCTCAAAGTTATTATAAATAAAAAGAGGCTCGGGGGCTACACCCTATGGGTGCACTTTTTTTAAAAAGCGCACACCATGGAATTTCTTTACACTCGGAGCACTTCAAGATTTCTCAAGACAGTACTTGGAGATTGTCAAGAAGAAACTAGAAGATAACGTCGTGAAGTAATGATGAAGAGCTCGGGAGCTTGACGGACCAGGATGTCAGAGATATCATCTATCGATGATTACTCCGACTAATCCAGGATGGCTTTAGAGATCCAAAGACTTGTAACGAAGTGTACTTGGATTAGGACTCTAGTTTGTAACTTAGCCGAGTTGTAAAAGGAAGTCCTGTAATTAGAATAGGACTCCAATATTGTAACCGGCTAGGACTCGATCTGCGCTAAGGTTCACCCGGACATATAAGGGGAACCGGGCGCAGGCTCTAGATGATCGAACATTGAGTCATAATAATACACAAGGCACATGCCGCACTGGACGTAAGGTATTACGCTATTTAGCGGCCTGAGCCAGTATAAATCGTTGTCCCTGTGTACTCGCCGAGTCCTACGAACACCGATCCCCACCGAACAAATCGTCTAAGATTACTCAAGACGAGTTGCCGGTCAACAAACACCGACAGCCATAGAGGGGATGCACCGCCCGTGCACCCCATCCACCGACACGTGTCCCCAGGTCCTCGACCCAATGAACACCATGCCTGCAAGTCTTCGCTCGTCGCTGTCCTTGGCTGTCAGCCACCACAGCTGATCCTCAGGCCACCGGTCCATCAGTCCAAGCCTCACGTCCGCCCTTCGCCACTTTCGGTCCATCGGCACGACACGTCTCTACTTGACCTTCACCTTGCCTTCGATCACTGTATTCGTGCTCGACACCTGCACAACAAAAGCCAAAGAACATGCGCATCATCCCAGTTGACAATCACTCATCATTCGAGACTCGGCATACACCCATGTATCCGCAGTAATCAACAACTATATTTAAGTTTGAGACATTGTTTTTGTTATTCTTAAGGTTTATGACTCTCTTTTGAGTACTTTAATTCTAGTCATTCTAGAGTTAGAGTAGTTGGATAGTGTAAGCATGGTGCTTAGACTCGATAGCTCATAAATGCCTCCTATAACGCCGGTAGTAGTGGTTGTTCATAAGGGTGACTCTTATAGCCTTGTTGATTCTTCTATAGTCCACTTACCCGTGTGTAGGCTCGGTAGGATTATACATTTGCATAAAAGACTCATACTCTGTTTGTGACCTTTTATTGCAACTTCCCCACTAATAATAATACAAACATATCACTCTTAAATTGGAATTAGACAACCTTAGTGATCCCCTCTATACTTCTAGATTCTCCGTCCTTGTTAGCTACTCAGGGGTTAGACTTTAAGGCTTAACACTATCCGTTCCTTTGGGTTCGATATTAAAACTGGGTTACTCCGGTGAAGTGCTACATCGGTAGATTTTATCTGTGCGCTTGCGGATAAAGTAGAGTGTGCGTTAATTTATACCAACAACATGTTTCTATTTTTATGTTGAATTACGCATACTCACAGTCCTGAAAAGTAGCTCAGCTCACAACATGTATTAGTGATCAAAAAGAGCCTAAGCTACAAGCATCATCATATAATATCAGACTATACACTAATCAGAGCATAGATTCATTCTACAAATTATAGACATGAAGCTTGAAAGGATAAAGATGTAGATATGGTGAAATGCAGAAACTAAATAGAAACAAAACGAAAGATGTCAGTCTATGATACAAAAAACAGAATGTTTCCACCTACTAAAAGGGGAAACACACACCAAGCTCACCTCTCAACCTAGCAAAGGTTGATTGGTCCAAAGGCTTGGTAAAAATATCTGCCAACTGAAGATGAGTATCGACATGGTGCAGGTCGATATCACCCTTCTCATAGTGGTCTCGCAAGAAATGAAAGCGCACATCAATGTGTTTGGTCATAGAATGCAGCACAGGGTTCTTAGCAACGCTAATCGCACTCGTGCTATCACAAAGCAATGGAACTCGAGAAAAACTCAGACCAAAATCACGCAAAGTGGCCATCATCCACAACAACTGGGAACAACAGCTAGCCGCAGCAACATATTCTGCCTCTGTGGTGGACTGAGCGACACTAGACTGCTTGCGAGAACACGAAGATACAAGGGAAGAACCTAAAAACTGACAAGTCCCAGAAGTGGACTTGCGCTCAAGTCGGCAACCAGCTAAATCAGCATCCGAGTAACCGCAAAGGGAGAGGGTGGAAGAAGCAGAATACCAAACCCCGAAATCAAGTGTGAAACATAAGTACCTCATAATGCGCTTGACCGCCTGACGATGAGAAGTGCACGGCAACGCCTGAAAGCGCGTGCAGAGGCACACCGCGAACTGAATGTCCGGGCGTGTCGCCGTCAGGTACAGCAGCGACCCGATCATACTCCGGTACTCCTTCTGGTCCACAGCTTCTCCATCCTTGTCTGCATCCAGGACCGTCGTGGTCGACATGGGTGTTGGAAGAGGCTTGGCCTCACCCATATCGAACTTCTTCAATATGTCCTTGGTGTACTTGCCCTGGTGCACAAATGTCCCTTCTCGGGATTGCTTGATTTGCAACCCAAGGAAAAACGTCAACTCGCCCATCATGCTCATCTCAAATTCCCTGCTCATAATATCTGCAAACTTGGCAACCAAAGCGTGAGAAGAACCACCGAAAATGATATCATCCACGTAAATCTGAACCAACAAAGTGTCATTGCCTTGCTTGAGGAGAAAAATAGTTTTATCCACACATCCCATTTTAAACCCTTAGCAAGCAAAAAGGTTTTCAACCTATCATACCAGGCTCTTGGGGCTTGTTTCAAACCATACAAAGCTTTGTGAAGTTTTAAAACATGGTTGGAAAACTTGGGATTTTCAAAACCGGGGGTTTGTTTCACATACACCTCTTCTTATATGTAGCCGTTTAGGAAGGCACCCTTGACATCCATTTGAAAAAGTTTGAAACCTTTGGATGCAGCAAAAGCCAAGAGAATCCTAATTGCCTCCAAACGAGCTATAGGAGCAAAAGTCTCCTCATAGTCTATCCCCTCCTTCTGACTATACCCCTGGGCTACAACTCTGGCCTTGTTTTGTAACACCTCTGGTGTTTAGCATGTAATTAACTTGACATATCATCATTATCATCTTTAGCATCTTGATCATGATGTCATGTGTATGCATTTTGCTAAGTGTATCATTTTATGTGAAGTACCTCTATTGCAAAAACCCTAATTAGCCCACTTCTCTCTACAAGGGCAAAATGGTAATTTCATCTCTGTGACTAGCTTTGTGTAATTCTTGTTCCTTTGGTGTCTTGAAGTGTTGTTGTGTTGGCCAAAGTTCAAAAATCAGAATTTGATTTTAAATCTCTTTGCAAAACCCTGATTTCCAAACCCTGGATTTTACCCCTCTCTTTGTAATTCATAAATTATTCAAAATTTGAGGTTGGTTCAAAAAGCAAAGTTGTAGATCTGTCAAATAGAAACAACTTTGGTATTTACAAATTTTCAAGTTGCAGTACAAAGTTTTGAGTTATTTCAAATTCATTCAAACCCCAACTTTTGTTCCCTTTTCAGTTTTCAAAATTAGTTCAAAAACTAATGAGTTTCTGGAAAAGTGTATTATAGCAAAGTTGTAGGTTTTGATAAAAGGAACAACTTTCATATTTGCAGATTTTCAAGTTTCAGTATAAAATCCAAAGTAATTTTGAATTGATTAAAATTTGAAAGTGTCCCCTTTTCTGTTTTTGAATATAGTTCAAAAACTATTTGGAATTTGAAAATGTTCATATTGACAAAGTTGTAGATCTCTTTTTTCTGAACAACTTTGGTGTTTTGAGTTTTTGTTGCCCAGTTCAAATTTTGGAAGTAATTTGCAAAATACCGATATCAGCCTAAAGTCAAACCCTAAAAACCCTAGCCCTGTTCATCTTCCTCGCGTAGGGGGAGGGCCCCGGCCGTGGCCGAGCCTCCGGCGCTGCGCGCGCCACGCGTTTGGCAGCCGCTCGTCTGTCCCCGACCAGCCGCCTGCGTCCGCGCCATCATGCCGTCCCCGCACGCGCGCCAGTTGACCTCCGCCCCGTCCCCTACAGTGCCCAGCGCGTCGCCGCCGCGTGGCCATCGCCGGCGAACCTTCGCCCAGGCCCTGCACGCACGCCTGTCCTTCCCGCCAGAGCGCAATCGAGTGCGCACGCTCTCGCCGAGCTTATCCACCCCACCCCGAGCTCTCTACCGGCCCCTGGCCGTGCCTATATAAGCCCGCCGGAGCCCGACCTCTCTCCCTCAGCTCCGCCACCGTGGCCAGGCCAGTCCAGTGCCTCCGCCGCTCCACCACCTAGCTCAGAAGCTCCGCCTTGAGCTCGTGAAGCTTTCCCACCCTTCAATTTCATCTCTACCGCCCTCAATCGCCCGGCGTAAGCTCGCCGTTCCCATCTCCGGCAGAAACCCGGCGAGCTCGGGTTCGTGAAATTCGCCGTCTCCGGCCATGATCATCCCTCACCGACCCCCGTGTCGTGTTCCTCGGTTCCGTGCGACTCTAACCCGGCCCTTGCGGTCTCGTGTGTTGAGCAGGATCGCCGGATCGCCGGAGCGCCGCCGCGGTCGTCTCTTCCTCGAGCCTCACCCTCGAGCGCGTGTCGAGCCTCACCCTCGAGCCCTGCCTCCGACCCGTGGTAAGCATCCGAAGCCTCCGGCCTCTGCTTCCACTCCGTCTCGCCCGAGCCCAAGCCTCGGAGAGCGCATGCCCTCCGTCTCGCCCGAGCCCAAGCCTCGGCGAGCGCATGCTCTCCGCTTCGCCCGAGTCAGGCCTCGGACGGAGGCTTACTTCTCCGTCTCGCCCGAGCCTCCGGGCCAGGCCTCGGACGAAGCTGTCGCTTCCGTCTCGACCGAGCCCGTCTCGACCGAGCCCGTTTCGACCGAGCCCCGCGCGATTCGCCCGAGCCCCCGCGATTCGCCGAGCCCGGCCTAGAAGGAGCACAGTGCTCTTCTCTTTTTCTGAGAGATGTCAATAGTGTTCTGTTTTCTCTTTTTTGTATGTTTTTCTGTGTGCATCCAAAAATTCTGAAATTTTTGTGGTAGACTCTTTATGCTCTGGAGTATTTTATAAAAATATAAAACTTGACCTTTCTGCAAAAATTTGAAAATGAAAAATCTCCCTTTTAATTAATAAATGATGGTTTTGGATTTTTAGAAAAAGATTTATAACTCCAAAAATTTTGAGATCACTTTTTGTGAGCTAGTTTTGCCATGACAAGTCTCTGGTGAAATTTTGAAGTCTTTTGAAACAAGTTGATTTTTGGGCATTTATTTTAATTCCTAAATAGTGCCTTTTGTTAATTAATGGCTAGATTTAATTGAGCACCTTAATGACCTCCAAAAATTATGAAATTTGTTTTGCCATCTATTTATACCATAACGAACTTATGTGATTAAATTGGTAATTTTTGGAGCATCTTCATAAAATGACCTTTTTAAATAATTAAGAAAAATAGAAAAAGGTGATTAGGGTTAGCGTTGAATGCCCTGTGATGTGACTTTTGGATTGCTTGATGTTCATAGACCCATACCCCTCTGGTCTATGATGTTTGTGATGCTTTGCTATGTCCATACTTAGGCTTAATAAAGGTTGCTTAATTAAATTTGTTAATATTGCTAAAAGGGATAAGTAATCTATTGTCCACTTTAACCACCACTCATACTTTGCAAAGCTATACTCTAGTTTTATCCTATGCACTTTGTTCATACTAGCATACTCATGTGCATGCATCATTGCATACGTATAGTGACCGAGGAAGAAGGCCCTGAAGTCGAGGTAGCCACCGAAGGATCTGTCCCCGAGGCAACCCCGAGCCCCGTCAACTGCACTGCTGACCCCGAGCCTGTCCTTTTTGCCATTCAAGGCAAGCCCCGGTGCATTTAAACCCTTCCTTGCTTTTATAAAGTTTTTCTTAAATGTTTTAAGTTAAACTACTGCATTAAGTTTTAGGAGTTGTGTGATGACCTAACTCTTGCATTACTACCTCCACCGTCAAACCCTGACCCTGTTTTAAAACTATTTGAAAAATGCTTAGCAATGCTGTATGATAGATTTGCAATAAAAATGCCAATTTCAAAAGTGTGATCACTTTAAGAATATTTATGGGAATTTCTGGTTTACTCCCACTATTGGCTAAGTATCTGATCCGTACTTAGTCAATGGGAAGGAGAGGTTGTCCTTGCGTACGGTGCCGTCATGTTGTAGTCCGGGACTCAACAGTTGACACCGACCGGGACAGGGTTGAAAAACTGACAGGACCTGTACTCTCGGGTTAGAGTCCCGAGGTGCTTGTCGCTGGCTGGAAAAATTAGGGACCACCTGTATGGGGGCCTGCTGACTAAGACTTGCAACTATTCACATACTACGGAAAGCTTCGGCTCCGAGGAATCCTTTATTGGACCGACAACCGCGCACTGGGAGTGGAGAGATGGCGGAAGTAGCATGTACCCACGTGGGTTAAATTCCCGGATTGGAGTGGTGTACTGTACTTCCGGGTGGCGTAGGACCGGGCCCAATCTTGGAGGAATCGTGGTAGACGAGTTGGCATATGCAAGCTTGGGTGCTACATATGCAGTGTGGATAGGGATCCTCAGCTGAGTATTATTTATCCGGATTAACGCTGCTCCTCGGTTATGGAGACTTAGTCACTGACTGTCAACAGGGAGTGGTTCTCAACTAGGTCTGTTTTTGGAAAGTAAAATGAATCAAGGCTTATGATGAAACAAGGAATTTTTGAGTCTTTTCAAAATAAGGATAGAAAAATGCTTTTCTGCCAAATGCTTGAACTTGCTTAAAGCCTTACCTTGACTACCCTAAGCCTCTCATACCTGAGTCTTCTCCCTTTTTCTTTAGTCGGGTAAGTCTTGTTGAGTACCTTTGTACTCAGGGTTCTATTACCCATGTTGCAGGTATGGCAGATTCCTCAGTATGCCTTGGACCCTGCTGTGTGACTGTTGTTCAGGAAGAGGCCGATGAGGCCGATGAGTGATTACTCACCCTCGGGCTGGGTGAAGTATCTTTATCTTTTAGTTGTTGTCATATGCTACTCTGCCAACTCTATCTATTGGAACTATGGTCTGTAATAACTTCACTTTAATTTTATGTTGAACCCTGGTTTGTAAAACTATTGTTATCTAAGTCTTCCGCTATTTACTCCGATGTTACTTGTCAATTTGTTCAAGAGATTGTAACTGAATTGTGAGATGATCCTGCGGACATCGGGCACTGATGTAGCCCAGTGGCGAAACCAGGTCTTAATCTCTTGGCTGTACGGATCGACTGTCAGTGATTGACAATGATCAGTGGGCCATGGGATTAGGGCCGTTACGTCACAGAGTGGTATCGGAGCATCTCACTACGACGTTGCAATCTTTTTGCGAAAACTTCAAAAGGTTTTTAAGTCCAAAAACTAAACTTGACTATTTTGAGTCCAAATTGCTTCTCTCATCTCATCTTGTCTTTGGCAACTAGTAGCAAGACAACTTGTATAAGCCCTATGTACCTTACCTTAATAGTTGCATTGCCTTGTTCCGTAGGAACGAATCATGCATCATGCCATAATCACTTAAGATAATAACTTCCTCTCTAAGTCTGTTGGGTTAGTATGCCTTTACCTGTTCTTGCTAGCCTTTCTCATCCATCTTCTCTTATCCAGACATGGCCATTATCAAGCGGACTGCCCGCAAGTCGACTGGACCCAATGGAGTGCCATGTCACCAGCTGGCGCCACGCACCGGAGAAGAGACTGGAGAATCCTCCAATGGTCGTCGTTTTCCCCGTCGTACCCGCAAACAGCTGAAGGAGGAAATCAAGAATCTGAAGGCTGAGATGGAGAACATGGAACATGACTTCTATCTTTCCCGCCTGGAGTTTTATGAGGCACGACCTTCCCTGGAGCAGGCCAATCGGAACACGGTTCGCGCTATCGAGCAGCGCAATGATGCTTGGACCCGCGAAGATGTCACCAGAGCCCAGCTCCATGGACTGCAGCAGTACACTGCCCAGATTGAGCAGTACAATGATATGCTTCATGAGGAGGTACATCAACTGCACAACCAACTTCAACCCGTGGCTCCACCTGTTGCTGAGGATCCAGAAGATGGAGTCGTGGAGGAACCTGAAGAAGAACATGAGCCAGACCAGAATGAAGAAGTGGAACCTGCAGGAGATGTCCATGCCGAGGACGAGGATGAGGAGGAAGAGCCCGAACTGATCATCGAAGATGAAGACGACGATGAAGACATGATCATCATCGATGAGGACTAGACTCGTTGTGTCTGTGCCATCTGCTCACCTAAAGCCTTAAGTCTAGGTTTGGGGCGTTAGTTGGTCTTCTGTCTAGTCGAGTCTGTATCTTGTCTTGTACCTTTCCTTTGTCAGTCGGTGGTTATCTATCGAACCTCTGTATCAGTTATCTACCCTTGCATCAATGAATCTTATCAGTCAGTTTCGTTCAAAATCAATCTTTGGATGCTAAGTTCCCAAGTTCTTAACAGATGCCTGTGAACACCCGCACTGGAGCCGGAAGTTCCGGAGATGCCAACCTTCCAAACCCTCCACCAGTTCCTGCTACCCTGGCAGATGCCATTGCAGCCTTGGCCGCCGCTGCCAACCTGATGGCTCAGAACCAAGGGCAGCAGAACAACGGCAACCGTGGTCGTCGCAACAACCAAGAGACAACCTACGTGGACTTCACTGAAACCCGACCACCGGTCTTCACGAAGGCCGATGAACCTCTCGAGGCTGACGACTGGTTACGCACCATGGAACAGAAGTTCAGTCTTCTGAACTGCACAGAGATCCAGAAGCCTCGGTTCGCTTCTCAGCAGCTCCGTGGTCCCGCAAGTGCCTGGTACGCCAACCTGTTGGCTGCCCAGCCTGAAGGTCACCAGCTGACCTGGGGAGAGTTCCGCACCGCTTTCAGAGCACATCACATCCCTTCGGGATTGATGAAAATGAAGTTGGATCAGTTCTTGGCTCTGCAACAGAAAGATTCCACCGTTATGCAGTACGTGGGACAGTTCAACCACCTGAGCCAGTATGCCTCCGACTATGTCAACACAGAGGAAAAGAAGAGAGATTGTTTTCTCAGGGGTCTGCACCCTAAGATTCGCAGAGGTCTATCCAACAACCTAAACGGATCCTATCATGATGTCGTTGACCGTGTTGTCGCTTTCGAGGAAAGTAACCGCCAGTATCAGAAGGAGAAGAAGAAAAAGAAGGCTGGGTCTAGCAGCTTCTCCAGCAACCATAAGCGCCCAAGAATCCTCTATCACCCCAGCCACCACCAAAACCGTGCCCCATACCCCCATCAGCAAGTGGTCGTTCGTACCGCGGCCACCACCCATAATGCCAACCAGCAAAGTGCCACTCAGCCGAACGTGTGACGTAACGACCCTAACCCCATGGCCCACGTGTCCCTGTCAACCTCTGACAGCCGAACCCATGTTCCATGCGATTAAGACCCGTTCGCCACCGGGCTACATCAGTGCCCAATGTCCGCAGGATCATCTCACAATTCGGTTACAGCATTGCATACTTTTACAAATAACATCGGAATAAAGAGCGGAAGACTTAAATAACAATAGTTTTACAAACCGAGGTTTCAAATGAGGTAAGGAGTACGATTATTACAAACCATTGTTCGGGAACTTCAAAGTAGACAACGTAGCGGGAACATTAACATAAAGATACATGTAACACCCAGCCCGAGGGTGCACATTTACTCATCGGCCTCATCGGCCTCTTCCTGGACGAAGGTCACGCAACAGGGTGCGAGACACATCGGGGTCTCAGGCATACCTGCAACATGGGTAACAAACCCTGAGTACTGGGGTACTCAACAAGACTTACCCGACTAAAGAAAAAGGGAGAAGACTCAGGAATGAGAGGCTTAGGGTAGTCAAGGTAAGGCTTAAGCAAGATCAAGTATTTTGCAGAAAAGCATTTTTTTTGTAAACCTTATTTTATTTTTGAAAGATTCAGTATTTCTCAATTCTTCATCATTCATGATTCATTTTACATTTCAAAACATTCCTAGTTGAGAACCACTCTCCGTTGACAGTCAGTGGACCAAGTCTCCATAACCGAGGAGCAACGTTAATCCGAATAAATAATACTCAGCTGAGGATCCCTATCCACACTGCATATGTAGCACCCAAGCTTGCATATGCCAACTCGTCTACCACGATTCCACCAAGATTGGGCCCGGTCCTACGCCACCCGGAAGTACAGTACACCACTCCAATTCGGGACTTTAACCCTCCAATTTTCCGCCAGCGACAAGTACCTCGGGACTCTAACCCAAGAGTACAGGTCCTGACACGTGGGTACATGCTACTTCCGCCATCTCTCCACTCCCAGTGCGCGGTTGTCGGTCCAATAAAGGATTCCTCGGAGCCAGAGCTTTCCGAAGTATGTGAATAGTTACAAGTCTTGACCAGCAGGCCCCCATACGGATGGTCCCTAATTTTCCAGCCAGAACTACACCTTGGTTATATCTCACCCAAGCGTAATAGTCCTGTCAGTTTTTCAACCCTGTCCCGGTCGGTGTCAACTGTTGAGTCCCGGACTACAACATGACGGCACCGTACGCGCGGACAACCTCTTCTCGACAATGACCACATGCTAGCTAGGCAAGCAGTCATCGAACGGGAAGTAAAGCCAAATTCCCAAAAAAGATTCTTTCAGTGATCACACTTTTGAAAATGACATTTTATTGCAAAGTCTAATTCAATAAGCATTGCTAAGCATTTTTCCAATACTTTTGAAAAGCAGGTATCGGGTGTATCAGTGGTCAAGGTGGATAATGCATCAGATAGGATATCACTCAACTCCTATAAACCTAATGCAGTAGTTTACTCAAAAGCATTTAAGGAAATCATTTTATAAAAACAAGGAAAGGGTTAAATGCCCCGGGGCTTGCCTTGAAGAGCAAAGAGGGCAGGCTCGAGGGCGGCAGGGCAGGTGTCGGAGCTCGGGGTAGCCTCGGGGACAGGTTCGTCAGCGGCTGCCTCGATCTTGACGCCTTCTCCTTCGGTCACTAAACGGATGCAATGATGTATGCTTAAAAGGATGCTCACATGAACAATGCAACACAGGACAAAGCACTGATCCTAGAGTATAACTTTCTAACAAGGGAGTAACTTCTAGGGTAGACACAAGATTACCTATCTTTTATCTTTAAGCAAGATTAGTTAAACCTATTGAGCATTATTGATCTAACCTAAGCATAGACCAAGGCATGACATCACAAACATCATAGACCAGATGGGTGGGGTCTATGAACAGCAAACAATCCGAAAGTCACACACAAGGCATACAACAGTAACACCTAATCACTTTTTTCTATTTTTCTTAATTATTTAAAAGGTCATTTTATGAAGGTGCTCCAAAAATTACCAAATTAAACTCATAGGTTTATTATGGTATAAATACATGGCAAAACAAATTTCATAATTTTTGGAGGTCATTAAGGTGCTCAATTAAATCTAGGCATTAATTAACAAAAGGCACTATTTAACAATTAAAAAAAATAAAGCTCAAAAATCCACTTGTTCCAAAAGACTTCAAAATTGTACCATAGACTTGTCAAGGCATAAGAAGCTCACAAAAATTTATCTCATGATTTTTGGAGTTATAAATGTTTTTCTAAAAATCCAAAACCATCCATTTATTAATTAAAAGGAAGATTTTTCAATTTCAAATTTTTGCGGAAAAGTCAAGTTTTATATTTTTATAAAATACTTCAAGGTGTAAAGAGTCTACCATCAAAATTTCAGAATTTTTGGAACAGCACAGAAAATCACACAAAAAAGATGAAATAGCAAGACTATTCATATATTGAAAAGGAAAAGAGCACGGAGCTCGAGTCGGAGCGGGCTCGACGTCGAGGCTCGAGACTCGGCTGAGAAAACAGAGGCGGGGCTCACCGAGGGTCAGAGGCAAGTCTCGGCGAGACGGATGGAAAAGAGGGCTCGACGGACGAGGCCTCGGCGGGGTTCTCTTGCGGCAGATTTCTCGAGGGAGGCCTCGGCTTACTCGAGGCTTGTGGCTCGAGGGTAATGCGATTCGCCCGAGGCTGAGGGCGGGGCGCGGCTGCTTCGAGGGTGTGCTCGGGAACGTGCTCGAGGGTGAGGCTCGAGGGAACGCTCGAGGCTTGGGGCTCGATACGGTCGAGGGTGCGGGTCGAGGAAGGAGACGACCGCGGCGGCACTCCGGCGATTCGGCGATCCCGAGTTCACCGGTGTTCCGTCGGAGTTTGGGAAGATGGGGTTACGCCGGGCGATTGGAGGCGGGGGAGGTGAAATTGAGGGGTGGGAAAGCTTCACGAGCTCAAGGCGGAGCTTCTGAGCTAGGTGGTGGAGCGGCGGAGGCACTGGACTGGCCTGGCCACGGTGGCGGAGATGAGTGAGGAGCTCGGGGCTCCGGTGGGCTTATATAGCCGCGGCCAGAGGCCGGTAGAGAGCACGGGGTGGGGTGGATAAGATCGGCGGGAGCGTGCGCACTCGATTGCGCTAAGGCGGAGGTGATGGCGTGCAGCCGGGGCCGGTGCGCAAGCTTGGCCGGCAATGGCCACGCGGCGGCGGCGCGCTGGGCTCGGTAGGGGACGGGAGCGGGGTCAACTGTGCGCATGCGGGTGCGAAATGATGGCGCGGGCGCAGGCGACAAGTCGGGGGCGGCGTGCGGCTGCCAGACGCGCGTGGCGCAGGCGGCGCTGGCGCGCGGCCATGGCCGGGGCCCCCTCCTGCTCTGTGCCGGCTAGAGGTAGGGGATGAACAGGGCTAGGTCTAGGGTTTGACTTTTTTGGCTGGTATCTGTATTTTGCAAATTTCTCCCAAAGTTTGAACTGTGCGACAAAAACTCAAAAAACCAAAGTTGCTCAGAAAAAAGAGATCTACAACTTTGTCAATATGAACATTTTCAAATTCCAAATAGTTTTTGAACTAAATTCAAAAACAGAAAAGGGGACACTTTTCAAATTTGATTCAAATCAAAATTACTTTGGATTTCAAACTGAGACTTGAAACTTTGTAAATACCAAAGTTGTTCCTCTCGATCAGATTCACAACTTTGCTTTTTGAACCAACTCAAAATTTTGACTTTTGAAAAAGTTATCAAAAAGGGAATAAATCCAGGATTTGGGATTTTATGGTTTTGCAAAAGGGAAAATCAAATCAAATCTGATTTTTTGAACTTTGATCAATGCAGCAAACATCAGGGCACTAAATTTGAACAAGAATTAAATATAACTAGGCACAGAGGTGAAATTACCATTTTGCCCTTACAGGAAGACTTGGGCTTTTAGGGTTTTTGAAAAGAGATTGCTACACAAGTACTAAGCAAACATAAATGCAAGGCAAGGATGATTAATGACTAATGATGATGACATGTCAGGTTAATTATAATTAAACACCAGAGGTGTTACAGAACGCCCCAGGTGTTCGTGTCACCACCCCTCAAACAGCTTACAACCATCCATGCTACAACTGTGGCCAAGTTGGTCACTGGTCTCGCGAGTGCCCAAAACCCAAGAAGAATGCCCAGCATGCACAGAAAGGCCCTGGAGGATCACAGCAGCAGCACCGTGCACCGCAGCAGCACGTCCAGAAGGGCAAGTTTGTCAAGAAGCACGGGCAAGTCTACTTCACCACCGTCAGTAACATCCCAGAAGGAGAGCCCGTCATGCTCGGTAGGTTCCCTGTTGCCAATCATCCTGCAGTCGTCTTGTTCGATTCTGGTGCATCGCATTCCTTCATCAGTCGCACTTTTGTCATCAAGCATAAGTTACCCATGGGGGAGTTAAAAGAAAGTTTTTGCATACTTTCGCCTGGAGGGCGGATAAATACTAAGGAAGTGGTTCGCAGTATACCAGTAATGTTGGGGGAACATGTCTTTCCTACCACCATGATAGTACTGCGCAATCAAGAGATAGATGTCATCCTAGGCATGAATTGGATGTGTCAGTATAAAGCCATGATAGACATCTTGAATAGAGTTGTGAGAGTGGATATTCCTAACAGCACCTCCAAACTCCTTCTCCAACTTCCTATGCCTCAAAAACCAGCAACCACCCAGTTGAATACCGCCTGTGTTCCGGAAGTCAGGGATATTCCCGTGGTCTGTGAGTTCCCTGATGTCTTCCCAGAAGATCTACCTGGTCTGCCTCCCGACCGTGATGTTGAGTTTGCCATAGAGCTAAAGCCCGGGACTGCTCCTATATCCCGTAGAGCTTATCGAATGCCTCCCAGAGAGTTGGCAGAGCTGAAGATCCAATTGCAAGAGCTTTTGGACAAGGGTCTCATTCGCCCAAGTTCATCTCCTTGGGGCTGTCCTGCTATCTTTGTGAAGAAGAAGGACAAAAGTCTTCGTCTGTGCGTTGACTATCGCCCGCTCAATGAGGTCACCATCAAGAATAAATATCCCTTGCCTCGCATTGACCTTCTTTTTGACCAGTTATCTGGAGCCAGAGTGTTCTCCAAAATTGATCTCAGATCTGGCTATCACCAAATAAAAATCCGTCCAGAAGACATTCCTAAAACAGCTTTCACCACCAGATATGGCCTATATGAGTACTTGGTCATGTCCTTTGGCTTGACCAATGCCCCCGCTCATTTCATGTATCTCATGAACTCTGTGTTCATGCCAGAGCTCGATAAATTTGTAGTCGTGTTCATTGACGACATCCTTGTCTATTCAAGAACTCCTGAAGATCACGCCAAGCATCTTCGAATCGTTCTCTCTCGTCTCAGAGATCACCAGCTGTATGCCAAGTTCAGTAAATGTGAATTCTGGCTAGATCAAATTCAATTCCTTGGTCACGTCCTGTCCGCCGAAGGTGTGTCAGTTGACCCTGGAAAAGTGGCAGATATCTTGGATTGGAAGCCACCTACCACTGTCCGCGAAGTTCGCAGCTTCATGGGAATGGCTGGATACTATCGTCGTTTCATCCCAGATTTCTCCAGAGTCGCCAAGCCTATCACAGAGTTGTTGAAGAATTCCGTGGATTTCGTTTGGTCACCAGCCTGTGAGCAAGCCTTTCAAGCCCTGAAGAAACTGCTAACTACATCACCAGTCCTAGCTCAACCAGATATCGAGAAACCCTTCGATGTATACTGTGATGCATCTAGTACTGGTTTAGGCTGTGTTTTGATGCAAGAAGGACGAGTGATCGCTTATGCCTCACGACAGCTTAAGCGACATGAGGAAAACTACCCAACCCATGATCTGGAGCTAGCAGTAGTCGTGCATGCCTTGAAGATTTGGCATCATTATCTGTTGGGCAGCACCTGTAATATGTATACGGATCACAAGAGCCTAAAGTATATCTTCACTCAAGAAGAATTGAATATGAGGCAGAGAAGATGGCTTGAGTTGATTAAAGATTATGATCTCGAAGTACATTACCATCCAGGTAAGGCAAATGTAGTTGCCGATGCCCTCAGTCGCAAGTCATACTGCAACTGTCTGACGACGAAGCCCTATGATCTTTCCTTGTGCCATGAACTTGAAAGGATGGGTATCGAAATGGTCTCACAAGGAAGCTTGAACAATGTCAGCATAGAAACATCCATCAAGGATCAAGTCATTGCTGCTCAGAAGGATAACCCTGGAATCAAGCACATCATCGAAAAGGTCCAGACCGGGAAGGCTGATTGTTTCAGGATCGATGATGTAGGAGTTGTTTGGTTCAAGAACCGTCTAGTAGTTCCCAAGGTGCCTGAATTGAGACAGTTAATCCTTGATGAAGCACACTTGACCAGATTCTCTATTCACCCCGGCAGTAACAAGATGTACCAAGACTTAAAGCAGAGATTCTGGTGGACTAAAATGAAGATTGAGATTGCCCGGTATGTCGCTCAGTGTGATACCTGCCAAAGAGTCAAGGCAGTACACATGAAGCCTGGAGGAGAATTGCAACCTTTGTCAGTACCCGCTTGGAAATGGGACGACATTAGTATGGATTTTGTCAATGGACTACCCAAGACCCAGAAAGGTTTTGATTCCATTTGGGTAATCGTGGACCGACTTACCAAACAAGCTCACTTCCTCCCAGTCAAGACTAGTTACACCGTCCCCACGTATGCCACTTTGTACAAGAACCACATAGTGAAACTTCATGGCATACCCAAGACCATTGTCTCTGACCGTGGTACCCAGTTTGTCGCTAAGTTTTGGAAAGCGTTCCATACCTCACTTGGAACCAAGCTCTTGCATAGTACGGCATATCATCCGCAAACAGATGGACAAACTGAGCGAGTCAACCAAGTGTTAGAGGATATGTTGAGAGCATGCGTGCTCACCTTCGCAGATACTTGGGATGACTGTTTGCCCTTGGCAGAATTCTCTTATAATAACAGTTACCAAGAGAGCATAAAAATAGCACCCTTTGAAGCACTGTACGGTCGTCGTTGTCGTACACCTCTCAGTTGGTCTGAGCCCGGAGAAAGAGAATTCTTTGGAGTTGACCTGGTCAAAGATATGGAAGAGAAAGTCAAGCAGATACAGGAGAATATGAAGATTGCCCAATCTCGACAGAAAAGCTACGCTGACAAGAGACGTCGACCTCTGAAGTTTCAAGTTGGAGATTTTGTATATCTCAAGGTCTCACCAACCAAAGGAGTCACTCGTTTTGGAGTCAAAGGAAAGTTAGCACCCCGCTACATTGGTCCGTTTGAGATTTTGGAATGTTGTGGCAAGGTAGCTTACAAGCTGAAGTTGCCCGATCATCTCTCCGCTGTCCACAATGTTTTCCATGTCTCCCAACTCAAGAAGTGTCTCCGAGTACCAGAACATGTCATGGAAGTTGAAGGTATCGAGCTAGAGCCTGATCTATCCTACTCGGAATATCCAGTTCGCGTGTTGGACCACAAGGATCGCGTTACCCGAAGAACCACCACAAGATGGTACAAAATCCAGTGGAACCAGCACTCTGAAGAAGAAGCTACTTGGGAATCTGAAGACTTCTTAGCAAAGAATTATCCCGATTTTCTCGAATCCCTGTCTATGTAAAGTTTTGCCTTTATCCCTTCTTTGTCCTTTCGTAAGACGTGGAATCTCGGGGCGAGATTTCTTTTAGGGGGGAAGGCTGTAACACCTCTGGTGTTTAGCATGTAATTAACTTGACATATCATCATTATCATCTTTAGCATCTTGATCATGATGTCATGTGTATGCATTTTGCTAAGTGTATCATTTTATGTGAAGTACCTCTATTGCAAAAACCCTAATTAGCCCACTTCTCTCTACAAGGGCAAAATGGTAATTTCATCTCTGTGACTAGCTTTGTGTAATTCTTGTTCCATTGGTGTCTTGAAGTGTTGTTGTGTTGGCCAAAGTTCAAAAATCAGAATTTGATTTTAAATCTCTTTGCAAAACCCTGATTTCCAAACCCTGGATTTTACCCCTCTCTTTGTAATTCATAAATTATTCAAAATTTGAGGTTGGTCCAAAAAGCAAAGTTGTAGATCTCTCAAAGAGAAACAACTTTGGTATTTACAAATTTTCAAGTTGCAGTACAAAGTTTTGAGTTATTTCAAATTCATTCAAACCCCAACTTTTGTTCCCTGTTCAGTTTTCAAAATTAGTTCAAAAACTAATGAGTTTCTGGAAAAGTGTATTATAGCAAAGTTGTAGGTTTTGATAAAAGGAACAACTTTCATATTTGCAGATTTTCAAGTTTCAGTATAAAATCCAAAGTAATTTTGAATTGATTCAAATTTGAAAGTGTCCCCTTTTCTGTTTTTGAATATAGTTCAAAAACTATTTGGAATTTGAAAATGTTCATATGGACAAAGTTGTAGATCTCTTTTTTCTGAACAACTTTGGTGTTTTGAGTTTTTGTTGCCCAGTTCAAATTTTGGAAGTAATTTGCAAAATACCGATATCAGCCTAAAGTCAAACCCTAAAAACCCTAGCCCTGTTCATCTTCCTCGCGTAGGGGGAGGGCCCCGGCCGTGGCCGAGCCTCCGGCGCTGCGCGCGCCACGCGTTTGGCAGCCGCTCGTCTATCCCCGACCAGCCGCCTGCGTCCGCGCCATCATGCCGTCCCCGCACGCGCGCCAGTTGACCTCCGCCCCGTCCCCTACAGTGCCCAGCGCGTCGCCGCCGCGTGGCCATCGCCGGCGAACCTTCGCCCAGGCCCTGCACGCACGCCTGTCCTTCCCGCCAGAGCGCAATCGAGTGCGCACGCTCTCGCCGAGCTTATCCACCCCACCCCGAGCTCTCTACCGGCCCCTGGCCGTGCCTATATAAGCCCGCCGGAGCCCGACCTCTCTCCCTCAGCTCCGCCACCGTGGCCAGGCCAGTCCAGTGCCTCCGCCGCTCCACCACCTAGCTCAGAAGCTCCGCCTTGAGCTCGTGAAGCTTTCCCACCCTTCAATTTCATCTCTACCGCCCTCAATCGCCCGGCGTAAGCTCGCCGTTCCCATCTCCGGCAGAAACCCGGCGAGCTCGGGTTCGTGAAATTCGCCGTCTCCGGCCATGATCATCCCTCACCGACCCCCGTGTCGTGTTCCTCGGTTCCGTGCGACTCTAACCCGGCCCTTGCGGTCTCGTGTGTTGAGCAGGATCGCCGGATCGCCGGAGCGCCGCCGCGGTCGTCTCTTCCTCGAGCCTCACCCTCGAGCGCGTGTCGAGCCTCACCCTCGAGCCCTGCCTCCGACCCGTGGTAAGCATCCGAATCCTCCGGCCTCTGCTTCCACTCCGTCTCGCCCGAGCCCAAGCCTCGGCGAGCGCATGCCCTCCGTCTCGCCCGAGCCCAAGCCTCGGCGAGCGCATGCTCTCCGCTTCGCCCGAGTCAGGCCTCGGACGGAGGCTTACTTCTCCGTCTCGCCCGAGCCTCCGGGCCAGGCCTCGGACGAAGCTGTCGCTTCCGTCTCGACCGAGCCCGTCTCGACCGAGCCCGTTTCGACCGAGCCCCGCGCGATTCGCCTGAGCCCCCGCGATTCGCCGAGCCCGGCCTAGAAGGAGCACAGTGCTCTTCTCTTTTTCTGAGAGATGTGAATAGTGTTCTATTTTCTCTTTTTTGTATGTTTTTCTGTGTGCATCCAAAAATTCTGAAATTTTTGTGGTAGACTCTTTATGCTCTGGAGTATTTTATAAAAATATAAAACTTGACCTTTCTGCAAAAATTTGAAAATGAAAAATCTCCCTTTTAATTAATAAATGATGGTTTTGGATTTTTAGAAAAAGATTTATAACTCCAAAAATTTTGAGATCACTTTTTGTGAGCTAGTTTTGCCATGACAAGTCTCTGGTGAAATTTTGAAGTCTTTTGAAACAAGTTGATTTTTGGGCATTTGTTTTAATTCCTAAATAGTGCCTTTTGTTAATTAATGGCTAGATTTAATTGAGCACCTTAATGACCTCCAAAAATTATGAAATTTGTTTTGCCATCTATTTATACCATAACGAACTTATGTGATTAAATTGGTAATTTTTGGAGCATCTTCATAAAATGACCTTTTTAAATAATTAAGAAAAATAGAAAAAGGTGATTAGGGTTAGCGTTGAATGCCCTGTGATGTGACTTTTGGATTGCTTGATGTTCATAGACCCATACCCCTCTGGTCTATGATGTTTGTGATGCTTTGCTATGTCCATACTTAGGCTTAATAAAGGTTGCTTAATTAAATTTGTTAATATTGCTAAAAGGGATAAGTAATCTATTGTCCACTTTAACCACCACTCATACTTTGCAAAGCTATACTCTAGTTTTATCCTATGCACTTTGTTCATACTAGCATACTCATGTGCATGCATCATTGCATACGTATAGTGACCGAGGAAGAAGGCCCTGAAGTCGAGGTAGCCACCGAAGGATCTGTCCCCGAGGCAACCCCGAGCCCTGTCAACTGCACTGCTGACCCCGAGCCTGTCCTTTTTGCCATTCAAGGCAAGCCCCGGTGCATTTAAACCCTTCCTTGCTTTTATAAAGTTTTTCTTAAATGTTTTAAGTTAAACTACTGCATTAAGTTTTAGGAGTTGTGTGATGACCTAACTCTTGCATTACTACCTCCACCGTCAAACCCTGACCCTGTTTTAAAACTATTTGAAAAATGCTTAGCAATGCTGTATGATAGATTTGCAATAAAAATGCCAATTTCAAAAGTGTGATCACTTTAAGAATATTTATGGGAATTTCTGGTTTACTCCCACTATTGGCTAAGTATCTGATCCGTACTTAGTCAATGGGAAGGAGAGGTTGTCCTTGCGTACGGTGCCGTCATGTTGTAGTCCGGGACTCAACAGTTGACACCGACCGGGACAGGGTTGAAAAACTGACAGGACCTGTACTCTCGGGTTAGAGTCCCGAGGTGCTTGTCGCTGGCTGGAAAAATTAGGGACCACCTGTATGGGGGCCTGCTGACTAAGACTTGCAACTATTCACATACTACGGAAAGCTTCGGCTCCGAGGAATCCTTTATTGGACCGACAACCGCGCACTGGGAGTGGAGAGATGGCGGAAGTAGCATGTACCCACGTGGGTTAAAGTCCCGGATTGGAGTGGTGTACTGTACTTCCGGGTGGCGTAGGACCGGGCCCAATCTTGGAGGAATCGTGGTAGACGAGTTGGCATATGCAAGCTTGGGTGCTACATATGCAGTGTGGATAGGGATCCTCAGCTGAGTATTATTTATCCGGATTAACGCTGCTCCTCGGTTATGGAGACTTAGTCACTGACTGTCAACAGGGAGTGGTTCTCAACTAGGTCTGTTTTTGGAAAGTAAAATGAATCAAGGCTTATGATGAAATAAGGAATTTTTGAGTCTTTTCAAAATAAGGATAGAAAAATGCTTTTCTGCCAAATGCTTGAACTTGCTTAAAGCCTTACCTTGACTACCCTAAGCCTCTCATACCTGAGTCTTCTCCCTTTTTCTTTAGTCGGGTAAGTCTTGTTGAGTACCTTTGTACTCAGGGTTCTATTACCCATGTTGCAGGTATGGCAGATTCCTCAGTATGCCTTGGACCCTGCTGTGTGACTATTGTTCAGGAAGAGGCCGATGAGGCCGATGAGTGATTACTCACCCTCGGGCTGGGTGAAGTATCTTTATTTTTTAGTTGTTGTCATATGCTACTCTGCCAACTCTATCTATTGGAACTATGGTCTGTAATAACTTCACTTTAATTTTATGTTGAACCCTGGTTTGTAAAACTATTGTTATCTAAGTCTTCCGCTATTTACTCCGATGTTACTTGTCAATTTGTTCAAGAGATTGTAACTGAATTGTGAGATGATCCTGCGGACATCGGGCACTGATGTAGCCCAGTGGCGAAACCAGGTCTTAATCTCTTGGCTGTACGGATCGACTGTCAGTGATTGACAATGATCAGTGGGCCATGGGATTAGGGCCGTTACGTCACATGTTTCTCACAACATGGCCATCCTCTGCTTGTTTGTTTTTGAAAACCCATTTTGTTTCAATAGGGTGACACTTAGGAGGAAGAGGGACAAGAACCCAAACCTGATTTCTCTCAAAATTTTCAAGCTCCTCATGCATGGCATTGACCCAATCCGGATCAGATAAAGCGTGTCCAACATCTCGGGGTTCAAAATCAGTAACAAATGCAGAATGAGCAAAGTGAGAGATTTGTTGTGACCTTGACCGAGTGATGCGTTCGTGGATGTCGCCGATCATCTGTTGCGGTGGGTGTTGGTGCTGGATGTGTCGTGGCGCCTCTCTTGCTAAAGTGACCTCCCCCTAAACAGTAGCTGGTGCCTCCTCGGGTACAAGTGGAATAGCCCGAGGTGGTGGATCACACGACCCCCATGTAGTGGAAGAAGACAGGTCGGGGCTGCGAGCAGTCATGGTCGAAGTCGACCCAATCAGCACATCAGGTGGAGGAAGTGCTGGATCATCAATCCCTTCAGCACCTTCTTCCTCATCATAAAAAAAGAGGTTCGCCAACCTCGACATCACCTACACGCTCAAATCTAGAAGAAGGACAATGCATGGTCTCGTCGAAGGTGACATTGGATGTCTCCATGACTCAGTTAGTATCAAGGTTAAGTACACGATATGCACGAGTATGATTACCATAACCAAAAAATACACCGTTAGAAGAGCGAGACTCAAACTTGTCCAGATTGCCTTTCTTGAGTATAAAACAATGGCCACCAAAAACTCTAAAATAACTCACTTTGGGTTGCTTCCCAAATCGCAACTCATAAGAAGTTTTCTTCAAGAAGGCACGGAGAAAAATGCGTTTGGAAATATAGCATGCAGTGTTTATAGCCTCGGCCCAATATCGCCTAGGAGTCCTATGCTCATCGAGCATCATCCTGGCCATCTCTACAAGGGTCCGATTTTTCCTCTCTACAACACCATTTTGTGGCGGTGTGTAGGGGGAAGAAAACTGATGCTCTAAACCCAAAGAGTTACAAAACTTCTCAAAATCCGAGTTCTTAAACTCGGAACCATTATCGCTACGAATAGCTCTCATCGAGTTCTTAGTGAACTCGTTCTGAAGTCGCAAAATCAGATTGCGAGTAAAGGCAAAAGTCTCAGTTTTCTCAGCTAAAAAGAAAACCCACGAATATATCGAAAAGTCGTCAACAACAACAAGCACATACCACTTCCCACCAACTGATCTCACCCGAGCCGGACCGACAAGGTCCATATGCAAAAGCTCTCCAAGGCGCTTAGTCATAACCTGATTCACCGGATGGTGGGGAGCAACAACCATTTTCCCATGTCTACAAGAATGGCAAACAAGATCCTTCTCCATGCACAACTTGGGCAATCCTCGGATTAAGACAAGTGAACTAAGCTTTGCAAGCAATTCAAAGCTCAGGTGACCTAGTCTCCTATGCCACTTCCAAAGATCAGAGGAGGATGGTCCAGCCAAAAGACAATGAGAAATTCCAAATGACTCCGAGAAATTCGCATGAAAGACTTTCCCAAAGGGCGAAATCAAACATACAAGATTGCCTTGAGGATCCAAAATACAATTGAGATTCGGCTTAAAACGAATCTCATAGTCATCATCAAAGAGTTGCGAAATAGAAAGAAGGTTAAAATGCAATTTAGAAACAAGAGCAACATCACGCAACACAAAGTGCTCATTAACTCGCACAGACCCAGGAGACAACACTTTACCTTTGCTATTGTCGCCGAAGGTGATAAAGTCCTTTTCGGCAACTGGACTAAGACTGGAGAACCAGTTGGCGTTTCCGGTCATATGCCTTGAGCACCAGGAATCCACCAATCAAATGTCCTCCAATCGTTTTACCTACATCAATAAAAAGACATAGGGTGAGCATACGGTCCAACACTAGGGGTAGTAAAATGGGAAGTGTACCAGTGTTGGGCCGGCTGCTCAAAAGAACGGTTAGTAGCAAAACCATTCCTAGCACGCCAACGGGGAAAGTGATCATCGCGATACTCAAAATGCGGTGGGGGTAACGCTTAACAACAAAGCCACTGCCACGGGGTCCATAGCCCACAAAAGCAGGATCCCATCGGGCACGTCCTCCTGCGGCCTAGGACCTTGAGGCATTGGACCTCTAGGACTAGCAACCCTCCTTTGAACCTTCGGCGCATGTACATCATGGAAAGGATGGTACATGTCCGAGTTGTTTATCTCCTTTGCACGGCGCTCCTCTCTCTTGCGCCGAAAGCAAAACTCCCTCAAATGTCCATCTCTCCCATAGTGCTCACAGTGATACCTCACCGCTCTCATAGGGGGTTGTTGGTACTCACGATGTTGGGTATGGATCACTCAGTTCTTTTGAGGCATGAGCTCCTCATGGATTGGTGGCATAGTGTCTAGCTTGTTCCTGAGGTGGTTTGGTTTTGGAGCCCATGTCTGTTTCTTGGGTGGAGCTCTTGGAGGTTCCACAAACACTCCATCCTTGGTGTTGGGTTTGAGAGGCTCTTTGGGCGTGGAATCTTGGTCAGTTTGGGAGTAGTGGTGGAGTTGGGCTTCTCACTCGGCTTAAGACCACTAAACTATCCAACCTTCCCGAAAGATGAAGCACACTCAACACCCTGAGCAAAGCCAACACCGGGACCTCCAGCAGCACGTTTGAATTGGGCAATCATCATCCCAAGTTGCGGCTCACCACAAGACACCCATGACAAGATGGTCTGAAGGTATGTGTTTTCTTCCTCGGTTTGCATCTTGTCATGCTGTACATTTGCAATCTCCATCTTCAAACCCTCACACAAGGCACACCTAGACACACAAGTGCTACCAGAGCTGGCCTTCTCAAGAGACACAATCTTGGCATTCTTCTCTGCCAACTCGGATTGCAAGCCTGCACAAGACTTGCACGCACCCAACAACCCTGGTCTAGCCTTCAGCTCATCCATCTCTCCAATCAAAGCAACATACTTCCCCCTCAAAGTGAGAAGGTCAGTCATGTGCTTGGAGCACATCTCACACTCATCCTCCTCAGATACGACAATAGTGGACTTGACAGACTCAAGGTCTTTCACCGCGTCCTCCCACTTCCTCCTAAACTCCTTTATCTCTCTAGCAGCAAGCTTAAGCAGTTTATCTTGACTAAGGAGAGCAGCAGTAAGCTTGTCAACCTCAGCAGAGAGTTCGTCAGGAGTTTGAGATACCTGAGAGGTGTCATCATCGTCGTTGTTCCGAGGGATCTCCTCCAGCTCACCGTTGACCTCATCGCCGAGGGCCATGGTGCAAAAGCCCTCGTTGTCGGCGAAGAAACAGAGGTCGTTCAGCTTGTCCTCCATCTTCTTCTTCTTCTCGGACTCGTCGTCGCTTGATGCAGCGGAGTCATCATCTGAGTCGTCGACGTCGCTGAGCGTGGTGAAGAAAGCACACTGCTCAGCCTGGGCCTTCTCCAAGTACTTCTCCTTGATGTACTCCTTGTTGAAGCCGCCCCTCCGCTTGTGCTTGGCGGGGACGTACTTCTCCTTGCGCTTGCCGGAGTCGTAATTGTGGCCATGATCCGCCTTGCCGAAGACTTGGTTGTTCTTCTTCAGGCAATTTGCGATGAAGTGGTCCGAGCCTCCACACTCGTAGCAACCACCTCGCCCTCCTTCGCGGCGACGGTTCATGCGGTTGTTGTGGAACCGCGAGAACCGGTTGGCAAGCAGGGCCAACTCGTTGTCTGCCATGAACTCCAGCTCCTCCTCTATGACAGAAAGAAGAGATGACAAAGCAAAGCCTCCAGAGGAGTTAGCAGAAGAGCCAGAAACCAAAGCCATCGATGGGCCAGAAGGATTTTCATAGGAAGCCCTCGCCATGGCGTCAGTCTCACTGGACTTGAGCTTACTAAAGAGCTCGTCGCACGTGAGAGTCTCATAGTTATCCGATTCGATGATCGCCTGAACCATGGAATCCCACACCGACCAATCGAGAGTGTGTAAAAGCTTGAGAGCCCTCTCATGATCGTCGAAAGGAAACCACTCCTTGTTAGCCCTCATCCTGTTGACAATCACCTGAAAGCGAGGCATGTGTCGAAAGTTCTCATACTCTCGCTCGTGCGACTCGTAGAGGTGGGTTTTGACTTGAGTGGTTCCCTCATGAAAACGCATGAGAGTAGCCCAAGTCTCCCAAGCCGTAGCGAGGTGAGAAACACGATCAAACTCAGACATGCTCAAACAGGAGAAAAGAGCATTACGGGCTCGGCTATTGGCATCGTGCTCATCGATCTGATGCTGAGTCACTCAAGCAGCCAAGACCACGTAATCTGCAGAGTTGCAAATATCCCAAATAGAAGCACCCATTCTCTGGAGATAGGCCGACATGCGTATCTTCCAATACGCATAGTTCGTCCCATCGAAAAACGGCAGTTTGCCCACGCCGCGATCCATGTCGCCTTTTGTGGATCTGGAACCGGCTAAGGTGGAAGATCCTTAACCTGCTCCAATACCAATTGAAGGACCGTGAACTCTACCAGAAAGCGACCAGGGGGGTGAATGAGAGCTTTAATTTTCTTTTTAGAAACTTATCGCCACTGTCCCAAGTGTCAGACCCAAGTGCAAACCTAGAGCTAGTTAGTGTCCACGACCCTAGATGTAGGGTGGATGCTTCCAAGAAGCACAGCGGGACACTACACGACTCTAGAAAACCAACGCAAAAACCAGAAACCAAATCCGATGTCGGACGACCAAACAGCGGAAGAAATAGTGCAGAGATTACTGCATCAGATGCTGGCCTACGTCCGATGTCCAAGCACCGGACGCATCTGATGCAAAATGTGCAGTTATGGAACCTTACTGCATGACCATCGGACGCTGCTACAGTGAAAGCTCAGCGTCCGATGCTCAGGCTCCGGCGCGTCTGATGGTCATCAGAGCGTCTGATGCCAAGCGTCCGATGCTCCTTCAAAAACGCTGTTCTTGACACGTGACGTTTGAGCGTCCGATGTGATGAACTCAGCATCCGATGTCCCCGAGCCAAGCGTCCGATGCCCCGACAGCAGTGTTGTTCTTCGCCGATTCAAACTGATCTCCTCCGAATCAAAAGCTCTAGAGCCAAGACTCGACCTGAGAGGTCACAAGGATCTTAGTGAGCTACTCCTAAGAGATCATGGCTCGAACCTAACTTCAAATCGGTGAATCGAAAGAATTCGGGGCAAAGGGAAGAAAATCGATCCAAATGCAAAAATCAACGGATCTACTTGTTCGTGAGGGTAGAGATGAATTCCTTCGGTGGAAACGATCCCCTCACAACAAAGAGCAAGTTGATTCAAATGGTTTTCCAAACGGGGCAACGAGGAGTGAGATCGAGTGACGGGAAAATCGTGAAGAAACGAAGAATGCAAAGAACAAGTTCAAAATGCGAATCACAATCATGATTGCCAGCCGAAATTCATCCTCACGAGGAGACAACGGGAATCCGGTCCCGTTTCCGCAAAATCCAAATACACAGAGGTATTGTTCACCGTCTCTATGGATCTCAGTAGCTACAGCAGGGATGGGAGAGCAGGAAACCCTAGAAAGAAAATAGCAATGGCTTAGATAGTATGGAGGGAGAGGTGGCCTATCCTTATATAGCCAAATACAATTATTACCCTTCTACCCTTACAGCTAATGAGCGAGCAGGCTAACCCTAAGGGTATTCCTGACCAACTCGAGGTTGATGTTGATACGACGGTCACGCCCGCACATCAGGTAGCTTCGCCTCAACGCGACCTCACCGGATGCCGCCATGTGCCGCCACTGCGCCGCTCATCCTTTTCACGAACCTCCCCGGGTTTTGAGGCCGAAACCGGGAAACCTGGGCCATCCCCCGGTTTTGAGACCGAAACCTGGAAACCTGTCGTTCGTCGCCTGAGTTTTGTGGCCCAAACTCAGAAACCCGCCAGCGCCCAGGTTTTGAGGCCCAAACCTGGAAACCGTCCTCAGCCCGAGTCTTGTGGCCCAAACTCGGAAACCGGCTGCACCCATGTTTTGAGGCCAAACCTGGAAACCGTCCACTCGGTGGTTTTTCTGTGGCTCAACCACCAAACCGACATCGTAGAGGGGATGCAACGCCCGTGCACCCTGTCCACCCGCAAGTCTTCACTTGTCGCTGTCCTAGGCTGTCAGCCACCACGGCCGATCCTCAGGCCACCGGTCCGTCAGTCCAAGCCTCATGTCCGTCCTTCACCGCTCCGGGTCCATCGGCACGGCACGTCTCTACTTGACCTTCACCTTGCCCTTGATCACCGTATCCGAGCTCAACACCTGCACAACACAAGCCAAAGAACATGCGCATCATACCAGTTGACAATCACTCATCATCTCAAGATCCGGCATACACCCATGTATCCGCACTCGGAGATTGCTACAACGCCCCACATGTAACAAGGTAAACATGATGAGTAGCATGCTAATTTATTTAAATCAAGGAAGAATTCTAATTTATAAAAATAGCAAACTTTGAAAGATGATCGGCATTGCAGCAACTCCTGATCAACAACCTAAAGTTGTACTACTTGCTCGGGACGAGCAAGGGGTAAGCTTGGGGGGTTTTGTTGGCGGTGCTTACCGACAACTTTTATGAGCCAACCAAGGAAAAAACAAGGCATACTTGCATACATATGTTATCACCTTGACCTATTTCCACTTGTATTGGACAATCATTTCTTTTCAGGTATCAAACATGAAAATAGTGGAAAAGGGCGAGAAGAATACGCTTTCCGACAAAGCGTAAAACCAATAAATATGGGAGAAGCCCACCTAAAGAAAACATCTAGGCTGGAAACCATCATAATCCTAAAGTGCATCAAGCCAAGGGCCCACCACGCGAAGGCGGTGGCCAGTGGGCTCACCAGGGGTGCGGGCACACCCATGGTGCGGGCGCACCGCCCTTGGCCCCACTGGCCACCGACCTCCTATGGCGGTTGCATGCCTCCATGCATAGGCGGTTTACATAGGTTTCCATAGTTAGCTCCTCCAAATCGACCTTATACTAGTATATAAGTAGAGGTAGAGCTCCGTCTTTCATAATCAATCACACATCAACACATTTGTCTTTCACTCCACATTGTATCTGGAGCTCTCTACATTAGTTTAGATCCTCTAGTAGTTGGAGCAAGTACTACTTGCAAGAGGAGAGGAGGAGTTGTAAAGATCTACTTGGTATGAATACTAAGTTCCTCTTTTCATACTTGTTCTTATTCTCTTATGATCAACATTGTTATGTTCTTGAATTAGAGCCTTGTTCTTATTCATTGTTCATCGTTCTAGAACTAGTTCATAGCTTTAGATCCTTGTTCATCATGAACATGAACACTGTTCTTCATTCAACTTGTTTAGATCCTAATAGCTTAGTGATATGTGTTGGGTGGTGTTTTGCCGTGCCTTCGAGTGCGCTTGTGCCCTTTTCCTGTCAATCCGTAGGGTTGGGGACCCGAGGGGGTGTAAGTGTTCTTCATGTGCACGAGAGTGGTTCTCGGGTATATGGAGTTGGGTGAATGCCTGGCTTAGTCCACGGTTGATGGGTAGGCGGCAGGTGGTGACAACCCTGTCCGTCCCTTGTAATCCCCCACGTTCGACTTTGGGGTAGGAGTCTAAATCGCCCGGTGTATCCTGCTGGCAGACCCCGTGCGCTTGCGGACCCTGTCTGTAAACGAATTGGTTTACCAGGCCAGCCTCTCAGGCCGTCACTAAAACCACATGTCATGGTATATGAAGTGCCATCGCACTTCGGCGCCGATACCAGATATGTAGTTAAGTGACTGCGTCTGAGGCTGACACTGATACCCCTTGGTAGAATCACTAGGAACCACCATACTCAGTGTATGACGTAAGGGATGTCCGCCGGCATTCCTGGCGCCGTACCTGGGGATGATGGCCTACCCTAGTGATGATGCGAAGAGATGTCAGTAAGTATTTCTACCGTAATCGCCAAGGATGGATCTCAAACCCATCCTCCGGTGGTTGCACTAAAAAATGCCAACAGTCACCGAGGAAGATGAGTGTGAGATGTGCTCCAAGCACATGACTGATCTTCTCACTTTGAGAGGAAAGTATGTGCGGATACATGGGTGTATGATGGATCTTGAGTGATGGGTGATTGTCAAGTGGTTTGATGCGCTTGTTCTTTGGCTTGTGTTGTGCAGGTGTCGAGCACGGATACAGTGATCGAAGGCAAGGTGAAGGTCAAGTAGAGACGTGTCGTGCAGATGGACCGGGAGCGGTGAAGGGCGGACGTGAGGCTTGGACTGAGGGACCGGTGGCCTAAGGATCAAATGTGGTGGCTGACAGCCTGGGACAGCGACGAGCGGAGACTTGCGGGGCACTGTGTTGCTCGGGTCGAGGACCTGGGGACATGTGTCGGTGGACGGGGTGCACGGGCGGTGCATCCCCTTTACGGCTCGGTTTGGTGGTTGAGCCACAGAAAAACCACCGGGTGGATGGTGTCCAGGTTTGGGCCACAAAACCTGGGTGCGGCCGGTTTCCGAGTTTGAGCCACAAAACTCAGGCTGAGGACGGTTTCCAGGTTTGGGCCTCAAAACCTGGGCGCTGGCGGGTTTCTGAGTTTGGGCCAAAAAACTCAGGCGATGGATTGCTGGTTTCCCGATTTGGTCCTCAAAACCGTGGGTTGGTCGTGAAGGCTGGTTTCCCAGTTTGAGCCTCAAAACCGAGGGGCGAGGTCCGTGAAAAGGATGAGCAGAGCGGTGGCGGCACATGGTGGCAATCGGTGAGGTTGCGTCGAGGCAACGCTACCAGTTGTGCGGGCGTGGCCGTTGGATCAGCACCTACTTCGAGTTGGTCCAGAATGACCCTAGGGTTTAGCTGGTTCGCCCTGTAATTAGTTAGGGGTAGAGTGGGAATTAGAATTAGGATAAGTAGGGGGAGACACCCACCTCCCAAACTATCTCAGTCATTTGCTATTCTCCACTTAGGGTTTTCCTGCTCTCTCAATCCCCTGCTGTAGCTACTGAGATCCGCAGAGAACCATACCTCTGTGTTCATGAGATTTTGAGGAAGTGAGACCGTAATCTCACTGTTGTAGTGTGTGGTAGCCACACGGTTGCAAATTCGTGGTTTGATTTGCGTTTTGAATTTGTTCTTTGCGTTTTTCGTTTCTCCACGATTTTCCCGTCACTCAATCTCCCTCTACGTTGCGTCTTTCTCGAATCCACTTGAACCAACTTGTTCTTTGATGTGAGGAGATCATTTCCACCGAAGGAATTCATCTAACTCCTCACGAACAAGTAGATCGGGTCGATTTAAGTTTCGTGGCATTTTTTCGTTCATACACCTTCCCCTTCGATTTTTTGTTGATTGAGTTAGTTTGAGCGGATGATTTCTTGGGGATAGTCTCCTAACTACCTCATGATCATCTTCTCCAAGTTTGAGAACAAGGGATCTCGTTTTGGATCGGATTTTGGGGGATTTGAGTTGAGGGCGACCGAAATCGCCCTCACTGGGTGGTTGCGGACAGTCCGCCGTCCACCGCACGGACAGTCCGCAGCTCGGGGGCAAGCCGAGTCAGTGGCTGTTTCCTTCGGCTATTTGGTCTTTCATTGACCGGCGGACAGTCCGCCATAGTCGATCGCGGACAGTTCGCGAGTCGACCAGGGAGGTTCAGCAACCTTGCTGTTTTGGTCATTTGACCAGCGGACAGTGCGCCCCCTCCTCGCGGAAAGTCCGCAGTTGAGCCGGATAGTCCGGGACCGTACTCACAGACAGTCTGGGAACTCGCAGACTTGTCTGTTTCAGTGCGTTTGGTCTCTCGACTTTTCTGCTTGGTTTCTGGACTTCTCATTTGGCCCTAGAGTTATCCAAGAAACCTCTCTAGGTATCTTTGCTACTTGTTAGCATAGGTATTTGGAGTTTTCTCGACGTAGCTCTCTATCTACATTCGGGAGTTGGTTTTTGGGGTCGAACTTGAGTCGGTGCTTTTGGTGTTTGGTTCGCTATTGCTTTGTGGTGCCTTGTTGTGATCCTAGGGATCATCCACCCTCTTCCCAGGGCCGTGGGCATCATGTTTTGTTAAAAAGCTTTCGGGGATTGATTTTTGGGACAAAGGCCGAAGTTTTGAGAGAAATTTTTTAGGCTCCCATTGACCCCCCTCTGGTCGCCTTGCTTTTGCATTCTCGGTCCTTCAATTGGTATCGGAGCAGGTTAAGGATCTTCCACCTTAGCTGGTTCCAGATGCATCGAAGGCGACATGGATCGCGGCGTGGGCAAACCACCGTTTTTTGATGGGACGAACTATGCATATTGGAAGATATGCATGTCGGCCTATCTTCAAAGCATGGGTGCTTCTGTCTGGGAGATTTGCAACAAGGATGATTACGTGGTCTTGGCTGCTCGTGTGACTCAGCTGCAGATTGATGAGCACGATGCCAATAGCCGAGCCCGTAATGCTCTTTTCTCCTATTTGAGTGTGTCTGAGTTTGATCGCGTTTCTCATCTCCCCACGGCTCGTGAGATTTGGGCGACCCTCATTTGCTTCCATGAGGGAACCTCTCAAGTCAAATCTCGTCTCTACGAGTCGCACAAGCGGGAGTATGAGAACTTTCGACACATGCCTGGCGAGAGCATAGAGAGTTTATTCGCTCGCTTTCAGGTGATTGTCAACAGGATGAGGGCTAACAAGGAGCTGTTGCCTTTCGATGATCATGAGAGGGCTTTGAAGCTTTTACATACTCTTGATCGGTCGGTGTGGGACTCGAAGGTTCAGGCGATCATCGAATCACCTAACTATGAGACCCTCACATGCAACGAGCTCTTCAGTAAGCTCAAGTCCAGTGAGATTGACGTCATGACGAGGGCCTCTTATGAGAATCCTTCTGGCCCGTCTATGGCTTTGCTTTCTTGCTCTTCTACTAACCCCTCTGGAGGATTTGCACTTTGTTCTCTTCTTTCTGTCACAGAGGAGTAGCTGGAGTTCATGGGGGACGACGAGTAGGCTTTGCTTGCCAACTGGTTCTTGCGGTTCCACAACAACTGCATGAACCATCACCGCGGAGGAGGACGCTCTAGATGTTTCGAGTGCGGCGACCCCGACCACTTCATCGCCAACTGTCCCAAGAAGAACAAGCAAGCATTTAGGAAGGGCGATCATGGGCACAAGTACGACTCCGGCAAGCGCAAAGAGAAGTACGTCCCCGTGAAGCACAAGCGGAAGGGCGTCTTCAACAAGGAGTACATCAAGAAGAAGTACTTGGAGAAGGCCCAGGCTGAGCAGCGTGCTTTCTTCGCCACGCTCAGCGACGTCGACGACTCGGATGACGACTCCGCTTCCTCAAGCGACGACGAGTCCGAGAAGAAGAAGAAGATTGAGGACAAGCTAAACGGCCTCTGTTTCTTTGCCGACAACGAGGGCTTTTGCACCATGGCCCTCGGCAAGGCGGTCGACAGTCAGCTGGAGGAGATCCCTCAGAATGACGACGATGACGATGACACCTCCCAGGTATCTCAGACCCCTGACGAGCTTTCTGCTGAGGTTGAGAAACTTACTACCGCCCTTCTTAGTCAAGATAAGCTGCTTAGGCGTGCTGCTAGAGAGCGGAAGGAGTTTAGGCAGAAGTGGGAGGATACGGTGAAGCAACTTGAGTTTGCCAAGTCCACCATAGTTGTCTCTGAGGAGGGTGAGTGCGAGATGTTCACCAAGCACATGACTGACCTTCTCACTTTGAGAGGTAAGTATGCTGCTTTGGTTGGAGAGGTGGATGAGCTCCGGGCAAGACCCGTGTTGTTGGGTGCGTGCAAGTCTTGTGCAGGCTTGCAATCCGAGTTGGCAGAGAAGAATGCCAAGATTGTGTCTCTTGAGAAGGCCAACTCGGGTATCACTTGTGTGTCTAGGTGTGCTTTCTGTGAGGGTTTGGAGATGGAGATTGCGAATGTGAAGCATGACAAGATGGAAACTGAGGAGGAAAACACATACCTTTGGACCATCTTGTCATCGGTGTCTTGTGGTGAGCCACAGCTTGGGATGATGATTGCCCAATTCAAGCGTGCTACTGGAGGTCCAGGTGTAGGTTTTGCTCAGGGTGTTGTGTGTGCTTCATCTTTTGGTAAGATTGGAGAGTCGAGTGGTCTTAACCCTAGTGAGAAGCCCAATTCCACCACTACTCCCAAACTGACCAAGATTCCACCCAAAGAGCCCTTCAAGCCTAACACTGTGGATTGTTGAACCTCCGAGAGCTCCACCCAAGAAATAGACATGGGCTCCAAAACCAAACCATCTCAAGAACAAGCTAGACACCATGCCACCTATCCAAGAGGAGCTCATGCCACAAAAGGCAAAGTGATCCACACCCACTACCGTGAGTACCAACAACCCCCTATGAGAGTGGTGAGGTACCATTGTGAGCACTGTGGGAGAGATGGACACTTGAGGGAGTTTTGCTTTCGGCGCAAGAGAGAGGAGCGCATTGCAAAGGAGATGAACAACACGGACATTTACCATCCTTTCCATGATGTACATGTGCCGAATGTTCAAAGGAGAGCTTCTAGGCCTAGAGGTCCAATGCCTCAAGGTCCTAGGCCTAGGCTGCAAGGAGGACGTGCCCGGCGGGAGCCTGCAGTTGTGGGATATGGACCCCGTGGCGGTGGCTTTATAGTTGAGCATTACCCCCCACCGCGTTTTGAGTATCGCGATGGACGCTCTTCCCTTAGCGGACCACGTTTTCCTATACGTGGTGATCGCTATCCCCGTAGACGTGCTAGGAATGGTTTTGCTACTAACTGTTCTTTTGAGCAGCCGACCCAACACTGGTATATTTCCCATTTTACTCACCCCAGTGTTGGACCGTATGCTCACCCTATGTATTTTTATTGATGTAGGTAAAACGATTGGAGAACATTTGGTTGGTGGATTCCGGGTGCTCAAGACACATGACCGGAAACGCCAAGTGGTTCTCTAGTCTTAGTCCAGTTGCCAGAAAGGAATTTATCACCTTCGGCGACAATATCAAAGGTAAAGTGTTGTCTCGTGGGTCGGTGCGAGTTAATGAGCACTTTGTGTTGCGTGATGTTGCTCTTGTTTCTAACTTGCATTTTAACCTTCTTTCTGTTTCGCAACTTTTCGATGATGATTATGAGATTCGTTTTAAGCCAAATCTCAGTCGTATTTTAGATCCTCAGGGCAATCTTGTATGTTTGATTTCGTCCTTTGGGAAAGTCTTTACAAATAGACCTTGTTGGTCCGGCTCGGGTGAGCTCGGTTGGGGGGAAGTGGTACGTGCTTGTTGTTGTTGATGATTTTTCGAGATATTCGTGGGTTTTCTTCTAAGCTGAGAAAACTGAGACTTTCTCTTTTGCTCGCAATCTAATTTTGTGTCTTCAGAATGAGTTCCCTATGAACTCAATGCGAGCTATTCAAAGTGATAATGGTTCCGAGTTTGAAAACTCAGATTTTGAAAAGTTTTGAAACTCCTTGGGTTTAGAGCATCAGTTTTCTTCCCCCTACACACCGCCACAAAATGGTGTTGTAGAGAGGAAGAATCGGACCCTTGTTGAGATTGCCAGGACGATGCTCGATGAGCATAGGACTCCTAGGCGGTATTGAGCCGAAGCTATGAACACTACGTGCTATATTTCCAATCGCATTTTTCTCTGAGCTTTCTTGAAAAAGACTTCTTATGAGTTGCGTTTTGGAAAACAACCCAAAGTGAGTTATTTTAGAGTTTTTGGTTGCCATTGTTTTATACTCAAGAAAGGCAACTTGGACAAGTTTGAGTCTCGTTCTTCTGACAGTGTATTTTTGGGTTTTGGCACTCATACTCGCGCATATCGTGTACTTAACCTTGATACTAACCGAGTCATGGAGACATCCGATGTCACCTTCGACGATACCATGGTTTGTCCTTCTTCTAGATTTGAGCGTGCAGGTGATCATGAGGTTGGCCAACCTCTTTTTGATGACGAGGATGAGGGTGTTGAAGGGATGGATGATCCAGAACCACCTCCACCTGCTGTGCCGCAAGCATCGGCTTCTACTACGACGACTCACGGCCCCAACCCCTCTTCGTCGACTACTTGGGGGCCGTGGGATCCGCCACCTCGGGCTGTACCTTTTGAACCCGAGGAGGCACAGGCTGCTGTTGAGGGGGAGGTTTCTTCAGCTCGGGAGGCGCCACGACACATTCAGCGCCAACACCCACCTCAGCAGATGATCGGCAACATCGATGAACATGTCACTCGGTCAAGGTCACAACAAATCTCTCACTTTGCTCATTCTGCATTTGTTGCTGATTTTGAACCCCGAGATGTTGGACATGCTTTATCTGATCTGGATTGGGTCAATGCCATGCATGAGGAGTTAAAAAAATTTGAAAGAAATGAGGTTTGGGTTTTGGTTCCACCTCCTCCTGAGTGTCACCCTATTGGTACAAAATGGGTTTTCAAAAACAAACAAGGAGAGGATGGCCACATTGTGAGAAACAAGGCCAGACTTGTAGCCCAGGGGTATAGTCAGAAGGAGGGGATAGACTATGAGGAGACTTTTGCTCCTGTAGCTCGTTTGGAGGCAATTAGGATATTCTTGGCTTTTGCTGCATCCAAAGGTTTTAAACTTTTTCAAATGGATGTCAAGAGTGCCTTTTTAAACGGCTACATAGAAGAAGAGGTGTATGTGAAACAACCCCCCGGTTTTGAAAATCCCAAGTTTCCAAACCTTGTTTTTAAACATCACAAAGCTTTATATGGTTTCAAACAAGCCCCTAGAGCCTGGTATGATAGGTTGAAAACATTTTTTCTTGCTAAGGGTTTTAAAATGGGATGTGTGGATAAAACGCTTTTTCTCCTCAAGCAAGGAAATGACACTCTCTTGGTCCAGATTTACGTGGATGATATCATTTTCGGCGGTTCTTCTCACACTTTGGTTGCCAAGTTTGCAGACACTATGAGCAGGGAATTTGAGATGAGCATGATGGGCGAGTTGATGTTTTTCCTCGGGTTACAAATCAAGCAATCCCGAGAGAGGACGTTTGTGCACCAGGGCAAGTATACCAAGGACATCCTAAAGAAGTTCAATATGGGTGTGGCCAAGCCTCTTCCAACACCCATGTTGACCACGACGGCCCTGGATGTGAATAAGGATGGAGAAGCTATGGACTAGAAGGAGTACCGGAGTATGATTGGATCACTATTGTACCTAACGGCGACACGCCCGGACATCTAGTTCGTGGTGTGTCTTTGCGCATGATTTTAGTCGTCGCCGTGCACCTCTCACCGTTAGGCGGTCAAGCACATTATGAGGTACTTATGCTTCACTCCAGAGTTTGGGATTTGGTATTCTGCTTCCTCCACCCTCTCCCTTTGCGTTTATTCTGCGGCCGATTTTGCTGGTTGCCGACTTGATCGCAAGTCGACTTCTTGGACTTGTCAGTTTATTGGCTCTTCTCTTATATCTTGGTCTTCTCGCAAGCAGTCTAGCGTCGCCCAGTCTACCACAGAGGCTGAGTATGTTGCTGCAGCTAGCTGCTATTCCCAGTTGCTTTGGATGATGGCCACTTTGCGTGATTTTGGTCTGAGTTTTTCACGTGTTCCTTTGCTTTGTGATAGCATGAGTGCAATTAGCGTTGCTAAGAACCCCGTGCTGCATTCTAAGACCAAACATATTGATGTGCGCTTTCATTTCTTGCGAGACCACTATGAGAAGGGTGATATCGACCTTCGCCATGTCGATACTCATCATCAGTTGGTGGATATTTTTACCAAGCCTTTGGACCAATCAACTTTTGCTAGGTTGAGAGGTGAGCTTGGGGTGTGTTTCCCTTTTAGATGGGGGAAACATTTTGGTTACTTTATCATAGACTGACTCTTTTTCTTTCATTTTGTTTTCGTTTCTGATAAGTTAGTCTTTGCATTTCATCATGCATTTTTGCATTTCAAGCTTCATGTATATAATCTTTAGAATGTGATTATGCTCTATCTAGTATGCTCTAATGCTATATGATGATACTTGTAGCTTATGCTCCTTCTAAACACTGATACATGTTATGAGTTGAGCTATTTTATGAATGGTGAACTTGCTTAATGAACATAAAATTTGAAATTGTTCACCATTGAGATTGGCAAATAGCATGTGTAGAATGTGTCGAAATCACTTGTGCTTTTCATATATGCTAGGTTGCTATGTCTCTAGTTCTGAGTCATTCACTTGCTTGGTATGTTCATATTCTGTTATTAAATTGAACCAAGTTTTAAGTGAATTGAAAAGATTGAGATGGGTTTGCTTGTCAACACATCACGGTTTTGAGATTGTTTCTCGTTGCACTTTGAGTTAAACTTGAGCCGTGTAGTGTAAGACCGAAACCGTTGCTTTAAGCTTCTGATTGCTTCTGCATAGGCTTAGCTCGGTTGAAAAGTTAGGCAATGACAAGCCTTCAACCTCTCGCAATCACATGCTGAATTTTGAACTTGTGTAATTTCACCGCTGCCACTCCGATTAAAATCTGAAATCACAAGTATATGTTTCATTCTGCAGCATGATGATTGAACTGTGCTAGGGGTAGTTCACCTTGTATACATGTTTAGCACTTGTTTGACTTCCTGTCTCTACATGTTTAGTGCTATTTTTATGGTGAATACCTTTTGGCTAAAACTGCTCACTTTACTCATATGTTCATATTTCGTATTTGGTGATCAGTTTGAGCCTTTGCTAGCATGTATGCTTTTGTTGAGTCATCGGCTCCGCACTCTGTAGAGCATTCTTCCATTCTATCGAGTGTATTCCTGAAGCTACTAATTTGCATTTTCTACTCATATGCATTTTGGAAGGGAGAAGTATGCCTGATAGTGCATTATCAACTAAGGGGGAGAATTTTGTCAAATCATAAGGGGGAGAAATCATAAAATCATATCCTAGTTGTGTGCACTATTGAAGGGGGAGTTTGCTCGCTTGTGTTTGTTGAATCTTCAATTGGTTTGGAGCATTTTTCCAATTGGTTCGGAGCATTTTTGGTAGCTAGTTGTGTTGAGCCTTTACCTCTTTCTTGAGGGACAAGTGACTTTGCCTATATGCTCTTCACTTGGTATCGAGCTCTTTTGTTTTCCAGTTGGCATTCCTTTAGTTGGTATCGAGCTTTCTTGCTAGCGGTGTTGAGCCCGTTCTGCCTCTTCTTGAGGGCTAGCTCAATTTTGCTTGATTGTCAACTGATATTTCAATTGGTGTCGAGCTTTCCTGCTAGCGGTGTTGAGCCTGTTCTACCTCTTCTGGAGGGCTAGCTTTGCTTTGCTTGGTTGCGTCGAGCAGTTGCCCATGTCTTTGGAGACCAAGTTGTTTTGCTCTTTCACTTGACATTCTTCCAGCTTTGATATGCTTTTGGGTCATTTGGACGAGTTCTCTACTTCTCCTTCTTCTACCTTCATTATGATTTGTGTTGGTAGTTGACAATGCACTCATCAAGGGGGAGATTGCGGATACATGGGTGTATGCCAGATCTTGAGTGATGAGTGATTGTTGCGCATGTTCTTTCGCTTGTGTTGTGCAGGTGTCGAGCACGGTTACAGTGATCGAAGGCAACGTGAAGGTCAAGTAGAGACGTGCCGTGTCGATGGACCGGGAGCGGTGAAGGGTGGACGTGAGGCTTGGACTGAGGGACCGATGGCCTGAGGATCAGTTGTGGTGGCTGACAGCCTGGGACAGCGACGAGCGGAGACTTGCGGGGCATAGTGTTGCTCGGGTCGAAGACCTGGGGACATGTGTCGGTGGACGGGGTGCACGGGCGGTGCATCCCCTCTACGGCTCGGTTTGGTGGTTGAGCCACAGAAAAACCACCGGGTGGACGGTTTCCAGGTTTGGGCCACAAAACTTGGGTGCGACCGGTTTCCGAGTTTGGGCCACAAAACTTGGGCTGAGGACAGTTTCCAGGTTTGGGCCTCAAAACCTGGGCACTGGCGGGTTTCTAAGTTTGGGCCACAAAACTCAGGCGATGGACGGCTGGTTTCCCGGTTTGGGCCTCAAAACCGGGGGTTGGTCATGAAGGCTGGTTTCTCGGTTTGGGCCTCAAAACCGGGGGCGAGGTCCGTGAAAAGGACGAGCAGAGAACCATACCTCTGTGTTCATGAGATTTTCCTGCTATCTCAGTCATTTGCTATTCTCCACTTAGGGGATAAGTAGGTGGAGACACCCACCTCCCAAACTATCTCAGTCATTTGCTATTCTCCACTTAGGGTTTTCCTGCTCTCCCAATCCCCCGTTGTAGCTACTGAGATACGCAGAGAACCATACCTCTGTGTTCATGAGATTTTGAGGAAGTGAGACCGTAATCTCACTGTTGTAGCTTGTGGTAGCCACACGGTTGCAAATTCGTGGTTTGATTCGTGTTTTGAATTTGTTCTTCGCGTTCTTTGTTTCTCCACGATTTTCCCATCACTCGATCTCACTCTACGTTGCGTCTTTCTTGAATCCACTTGAACCAACTTGTTCTTTGATGTGAGGAGATCATTTCCACCGAAGGAATTCATCTAACTCCTCACGAACAAGTAGATTGGGTCGATTCAAGTTTCGTGGCGTTTTTTCGTTCATACACCTTCCCCTTTGATTTTTCGTTGATTGAGTTAGTTTGAGCGGATGATTTCTTGGGGATAGTCTCCTAACTACCTCGTGATCATCTTCTCTAAGTTTGAGAACAAGGGATCTCGTTTTGGATCGGATTTTGGGGGATTTGAGTTGAGGGCGACCGAAATCGCCCTCACTGGGTGGTCGTGGATAGTCCACCATCCACCCCACGGACAGTCCACACGTCGGGGGCAAGCCGAGTCAGTGGTTGTCGTTATAGAACCGTCCTGATTATAAGAGCTCAAGTACCGTCTTAGTCAAATTCGTCTGACACCGACTCATACTTGAACCCATATAACCCCGGTAGTCCGGAAATCTCGAAGGATTTCAAACATCTTACAACATACAGGATCACATTGTTCAAGTACCACATTTGTAAGGATACATCATGGATAATCGAAACTAAATTTAAACATCAGAGTGCGAAATTATAAAAGGGTTATTACAATACTGAGTTTCAAATTGCGGAAGCTGAAATAAGTTTGAAACGCGACCACTACACATGTGGTCCAAATAGACATTGTTTTAATAACTCACTCCTCCTTTTTCAAATAGTGTGCCACTAGAAGTCTCAGTCTAGCTGAAGGACCGGATTAGCGACCAGAGGGGGGGTGAATGGGAGCCTCAAATTCAACTCGTGAATAGAATGGCTCTTCTCCCAGAAAATCACCCCAAAAGCTAAGACTCGAAACAACCAAAGAGTTCATGACCTACGAGTAGGTGGATACCCTAGGAGATGTCCTAGTGGTACAACGGAACCCCCGGAGAAACAACGAAACCAACTGACAAAGCCACGGAGCAAAACTGCACAAGCAACAGATTCGCGGACTGTCCGGGGTCAGGATCCCAGACTGTCCGCCGTTGAGTCCCGGACTGTCTGCGACTGGGAGCCGGACTGTCCGCCGGCAAAAACGCAGAAACCAAACAGTGCTGCAAGTCTGCTGGACAGGTCCCGGACTGTCCGCGGGTTCGTACCGCGGACTATCCGCCGTTCACTCTACAGTGAACAGTCAGGGGTCTGCACCCGACTGACGTGGTGGAGACCCGATGCGCGGACTGTCCGCCGTCCGAGGCGCGGACTGTCTACCAACACCCAGGAAGCACAAAACTGCTCGGGTTCAAAACCAAATCCGCTTCGATCTCAACCAAATCAAAAGGGACTTCGATCAAACTCCTCCCAGATGTTCCTCTACGTGTTGGGTGTTGATGGTCCTTAAACACCAGTTTTACCAACAACATTTGACCCTAAAGTCCACCAAAAAGGCATGAAATGTAGTCAAATAGGTTTCAAACTAACCAAATTCCACATGTCCATAGAATTTTATTTGAATGCAGGAATTTAGACCAAATTTGGAGAATGGACCCACCAGGAGACAAGTCCACTCACCAGGACCCGTTTGGGCCCGAGTGGGGTGGCACTCGCCAGCCAGAGGTGGCGCCTGCCACCCAAAAGTGGCGCCCGCCACTTGGAGAGGCCTAACTCTCCCCCTTGCCACATCACTGATCCGTGTGACCATCCCAAGGCCAAATCTTGGCCCTTGGTCACTAGGTCAGTGGCATCGGACGGCTCAGGATGGAGTGGCGTGGATCAAGGCAGGATGGCGGTTACTTGGACATGCAACCGACCTACCAACCACCACTCTGGAGAAACTGGATGTCGTTGAAGCAGAGGCGGTGCATCCAACGGTGATGGGGGTGGTGGCCGGCACCTAGGGCTGGCGCCCGCCACTAGGGTTAGCCCTAGGTCGGCTGACTGCCCCCTATAAGTACCCCCCTCACTCCTCAAGACTATAAATACCCCCCTGAGGCATCACTTCATTCATATCATCACACAACCAAACCAGGCAACACGCAAGCAAGAGAAGCAAGTGAGAGTTAGGTTAGAAGCTCAGAGAGCTTAGGCAAGTAGGTTAGCTAGTAGAGAGAGTATAGCTCTAGTGCCCTCGCTACAGCGCGGCTCTTAGTTTAGCACAGCTCAGCCTAAGTTCTTGGTAAAAGGAGCGTAGAGCTTGCTAAGAGAGAAGCGGGTGCGAGCGACTGGCATCGGAGGTCGGTTGATTTCCCGGTGTCTCTTGTTTGGTTTGCTCTCTTGTATCTCAGGTACATTTATCTTTATCTCAGTATTACTTTAAGCATTACTTTCAGTATTACTTTATCAAGTACCTTGAGTGTGACCTAGCTATCCTACAGTTCAATTCACTTAGCCATAGTAGTTAATCTCTAGTGTGCTTAGTGATTGATCTTTGCCAATAGGTTGCTTAGATAGTTTAGTGTTTATCTTATTAAGTCAAGTATTTGCTCTGACGTCCGCAAGGGTGTCTCTATTCAAAGCTAGGATAGAGATAGTTAGAATATAGTTAAGTGTGGTGCTTAGTTATAGACTTACCTTCAGATACGGCTAGACACCCGGATAGCTGTGGTAGCAAGCAGGTGGTGACAGCCCTATGCGCCTTGAATTCCACCACGTAGTTGGCCCAGCTTAACAGTAAGGCTCGTTGTGCTAGCGTTCAACCTAAGTAAGTGGTAAAGGCTAGTACGCCTCGATTCTTGACAAGATAAGAATAAAACTATACTCAACTTAGTTGCTTTATTGACTTTTGCATGCCTTGCTTCGTAACTGCCTTGCTTCGTAACTGTCTTGCTTCGCAGTTATCTTGCTCTATGGTTATCTAGGAGTAGTTAGTAGTTAGTAATTAGTTAGTTATCCTTTAGTTACCCCTTTTCTACCTATCCATCCACCTTACCTTAGCCATCCATATCATCCTTACCTATCCACCCATACATTCTTTCTAGCCTTCCATCCTCTCTTTTCCCTTCCCCCTTTTTCCTTTCCTCTTTTCTTCGACTCTCATCCCGTCCTTGACTCGACTCATACACCACCCTAGCCTTCCCTTGGGATCAAATAAATCGACACCTGGTACTCCCAAGCGAAGTGCTACTACGATAGTTCTGTGCGCTTGCAGAATCTCCTCTTGGTAGATTGCAATCTCTCTAGCTAGCTCCTACTAGTGTCGGGATTGATAACCCTGCTTGGCATTAGTAGATAGCTGCTTTAGCTTCACTCCTTTAGGTATAGTGACCGGACTTGCTTCAAGCACTTCTGACACCGTTGCCTGGAATAGATTCCATAGTCTGCTCCTAGTAACGACGTTGGCTAGT
The DNA here is from genome assembly GCA_009763385.1 of Coix lacryma-jobi var. lacryma-jobi. Classification (NCBI taxonomy): domain Eukaryota; kingdom Viridiplantae; phylum Streptophyta; class Magnoliopsida; order Poales; family Poaceae; genus Coix; species Coix lacryma-jobi. Next base: position 74,497,368 of record CM019826.1, read on the forward strand.
GTCAACAAGCATTTCTGGGCCGTTGCCGGGGATAGTTGCCTAGCTCTATCTTTAGTGAAGCTAAGAACTACCAACAAGCATTTCTGTCGCCGTTGCCGAGGAAGGCAATCAGTGTATCGGTTGAGTCCGTGTCGAATTTATCTTCGCTTAAGCTCCCGCTTAGTGAATCCCATCTTAACTCATTCTCTCTTTCCTTAGTTTTTCTTATCTGTTTCCTTCATCTTCTTCAACTTCTTTCTTTCTTATCTCGTTCTATCTTCACGATGCCCAATAAGACCATTCGCGAGTTTTCTGCTCCTTCTGCCGCTAATGTAGCAATAGGACCAGACGTGATCGATGCCAACCTCAATTTTGAGTTGAAACCGGCTCTGATCACGATGGTCCAAGCTAGCCCGTTTTGTGGCAAAGCTCATGAGGATGCCAATGCTCACCTCCAACAATTTTTGGAGATTTGCGGCACCTTCACCATTAAGGGGATAACCCAAGAAGCCATCCGTCTTTGTCTCTTTCCTTTCTCTTTGCTAGGAAAAGCGAAGCAATGGTTCTATACCGATCGCAACGTTGTAGACACGTGGGACAAGTGTTCCAATGCTTTTCTCGCCAAATTCTTTCCTATGGGCAAGACGAATGCTCTGCGCAACAAAATTTCCAGCTTTACGCAACAAGCCGAGGAATCTATTCCCGAGGCTTGGGAGAGGTTGCAAGAGTATGTCGCTGCTTGTCCGCACCACGGTATGGAGGACTGGCTATTGATCCAGAACTTCTACCATGGCCTAACCCCTTTCTCTAGAAGCCATTTGTATGCCGCCGCCAGTGGTGCATTCTTTTCTCTGAATGTTGCAGATGCTAAGGCTCTCATAGAGAAGATGGTGTCGAACCAAGGATGGAATGACGAGAGACTGCAGCCCCGTAAGCAAGGTATACATTCCCTTAAGGAGACCGACATGATCGTGGCCAAGATGGACCTGCTGGCAAAGAAGCGGGACAGCTATGAGAAGATGAACCAACAAGAGAGTGTCCAATCTCTGGAATCCTACATGACTTGTGAAGTCTGTGGAGAAACCGGACATTCTAGGAGCCACTGCCCCGAGCTACATGAAGATTTGAACTTCATCAACAACAACAACGGTTTCCGTCAACAGAATCAAGGATGGAATCAGCCTGCAAATTCTCAAGGTAACAATTCATTCCCCCGCTCTAATTTTCATAATTCTGATGATTTCTCGTTCTTAAAGAATCTAGTCTACTCTCAAGGTAGAACTACTGAATTTCTGAATAAGAAATTAATGTCGAATGATAAAACCCTTGAGAATATAAATGCTAAATTGGAAGATTTCTCATCTGCTCTGAAAAATCAATTAAGCTTTAATAAGATGATAGAAACCCAATTAGCTCAACTTGATGCTATCATACCATCTTTTGAAACTAGCAAAATTCCTGCTAAACCTGATATGGAAACTGCAAATATGGTTGAAATAAAGTATTTTAACTATTATGAAGATCAAACCATGACTGTTAAAAAGGGTGATCCTGGTAGCTCAATCTTTGGTGAAGTCTTTAAAAATGCCATGTGTGATCTAGGATCGAGTGTGAACATTTTATCTAAAGATTTCTATGAAAACTCGTTCTTTCCACCCATGACATCCACATCTGCCTATGTTGTGCTAGCTGATCAATCCACTTGCTATGTAGAAGGAATAGTTAATGATTTACTTGTTCATATTAGAGGTTTATATGTTTCTGCCGATTTCATAATACTAGATATGGGAAATAGGAAAGATGTGCCTCTAATCTTAGGTAGACCTTTCTTGAATACTGTGAATGCCTACATATATGTGGGGAGTGCTAAAATGCAAATGACATTAGGAGGGAGGAAGGAAATATTCTCCTTTTCCCGTGGTCCCGCATATGCCGCTAACATGCAGGTACCAAAACCAGTTCGTACCCAGAAGAGGCGCCCAAGAACAAGGTGGAACATAAAGAAAGAACCACCTCCTGCTGAGTTGTGTAATTCACATAACAAAGGAGAGGTGCCAAAAGAAGAAGAACCTGATGATGTACTGAGAGAAGAAGTACCCAAGGAAGAAGAAGATCCACCCAATAAGGATGAAACTCCATGGACCTAAGGTATGGTTTTACTTATATTTTTTTCCCTTCAAATTTCCCTTTTTCGAATAAATAACATATGTCATGCATGTAACTAAAAAAATATCACCAGTTATCATTAGTTATATGCATAGGTATATGTTAACTTAGTTAGAATAATAAAATATCATAATAGGATAGTTTCCCTTTTCACAACACTAGATAGTTTCCCTTTTTAATAAAATGAGAACAAGAGCTCCGACTGAGAAAGAAGAAGACCCTTCACCAAGCAAGAAGCCAGCTTGGGGGAGACTCCCGCTCCGATAAGGTATGTCTCAAGCCTACACTTTACATTCAGTTCTTAAATTCTATATCTTTTGAATGTCACATGCTTGCCTATATAACCATTCCATGAATCAAATTGATAAAATCTGCTTAAACAAGTTGAAACCTGAATAAGATTTGAAATATGTCATGCAAATGCTATTGTTACGGTTTGAATAACTGGTCTTATCTAAGTTGTAGCTTTTGAGGGTTGCACATGCTTAAACTGAAATCATGCTTAGTAAGTAAAGTTAGTAAGAAATAGAGTAATTCTTTAAACTTGCTGAGGTAAAATTAGGACCTAATCTAGAGGATTTCTTTTAAAAATTATGAAAACCTTGCTAAAAAGTTCCTCCTGGATTTTATCCCATCCCACCACCAGCCAAATATTTGTTAGTCATTAGTCAAAACCACAAAGAGCTTTGTTTGTGTTGAGCTTTGTTAGACCTCATAGATATTAGTAGAGAAGCTTATCATATCTTTTGAAACAAGATTCACACACACCCACCATAAATTGCCTACTTTCCACTTTGGAAGTTTGCAACCACCAAATAAATTGCTCATTCTCTACACCGGAGATATGCAATACCTTGCCAAACGTCCCATTGCTAGCCTTATGCTATTCCTACACTGGGAATAAGCATTTCCCCCTCTTCCCCCTTTTTCATTTCTGAAATCCTTTCCTATAGATGTTGTGACACCCTAGTGTCAAGCACTGCATTAGGAACTACATTTAGCTACTAAAATGCATCAGCAATGCATTGCATCATTTCATGTGCATGAGAGTGTTTTTGCCTTTTGCTTATTTATTGGATTTTGGATTCTATTGGACTTGATGATTTAAGTGAATTTCTATCTTGGCAAATAATCTTATAAAATAAAAATATTGAGTATAATACTTTTCATGTTGGCATTTTGACCTAGTTCAAATTTGTTTAGCAAATAAAAACAAGGTAAACAAAATGATTTATGTCTCAAAATTGGCCTTATTTCTGTGGAGGTTTTAAAATTGCCTTTCAGCAAAAATGTTCTATATGAAAGTTATAGAGAAAATTATTTTGAGCAACTTTTATTTTTGGGTCAAAACCTAGTTTGGAGTTTTTGAAACTGTTTTTGAATGGTCAAAGTTTGAAAAATTTTCGGAAAAAGAAAAAGGAAAAGATTTTCTCCCGCGCCCTCACTTTCGGCCCATTCGGCCTTTTCCGGCCCAGACCCTCGCCCGCGCTCGCCAGCGCCGCGCGCGCCGGCCCCGACCGCGCGTCCGCGCCGTACGCCGGCCGGAGCGCCACGTGGCCGCCAATGCCTGTGCCGGATTCCGCTCGCCCTATCGCCGCACGATCTTTGCTCGCTCGATCACGCCACGATCTCCGCTCGCCAGTCGCCGCTTGCCTCGCCTGCCGAGCCCTGCTGCCCGCGCGCGCCGCTCGCCGGCCGTGGCCGCCGAGCACCCCTTCGCTCCCTCACTCACCGCGCACACACATCCTCACTCACCCTCGCCCTCACTCCTTCCTCTCTGCGAACGAACGCGAGCGTGAACACTCGTGCCCGCCGCCGTTCGCCATCGTCACTATTCCCCTCCGTTCCCACTCCCATGAAGCCACCGCTGGCCGATTATGAAGGACCGAGAAAGCACTAGCAAGGCGGCCAGAGGGGGCGTGAATGGGAGCTCAAAAATTCTTCTCAGAAACTTTGGCCAAATGTCCCAAAATCAACCCCGAGAAACGGCGACCAAAACCGTGATGCTCACGACCCTTGGAAGAGGGTGGATGATCCCTAGGATCACAGCAGAGCACCACCAAAAAGAAGCAAACCAAACTCCAAAAGTTCCGGCTCGAACACAACCCCAAAAACCATGTCCTGGACGTAGATAGACGGCTACGTCAAGAAACTCCTAAATACCTATGCTAACAAGTAGCAAAGATACCTAGAGAGGTTCCTTGGTCAACTACAGGGCCAAACGAGAAATCCGGAAACCAAGCGAACAAGCCGGGAGAGCAAACGCACTAAACCGGAGCAAACAGCCAAATCCTGGACTGTCCACTGGTACGGTCCCGGACTGTCCGCGGTAGTGTCGGACTGTCCGCGGACGAGTGGCGGACTGTCCGCCGGCAAAACTTGCCAAATAGCAAGGTTGCTGCAAAGTCCCTGGACGTTCCCGGACTGTCCGCGGCTTTGAACTGCGGACTGTCCTCCGTTCAAACAAAAGGCTACTCAGCCGAAGAACAGTGCCACTGGTCTGGCTCGTCCCCGACTCGCGGACTGTCCGCGCCCTGAGTGGCGGACTGTCCGCGGTCACACAGGGAGGGCGATTTTGATCGCCCTTCTCCCAAATCTTCTCCAAATCGATTCAAATCAAAATCCCACGTTTCCAAACTTGGAGAGGATGATCACGGAGTAGTTAGGAGACTATCCCCAAGAAATCATCCGCTCAAATCGAGTCAATCACCGGGAAATCAAAAGGGGAGGAGGATGAACCGAAAAAGCGCCACGAAAACGAAATCAACTCGATCTACTTGCTCGTTGGGAGATAGATGAATTCCTTCGGTGGAAATGATCTCCTTTCAAATACGAACAAGTTGATTCAAATGGATTTCGCAAAGACGCACGGGAGAGAGAGATCGAGTGACGGGAAAATCGTGAAGAAACGAAGAACACGAATCAAAACACGAATCAAGTCATCGATCTGCACTGCAATCGTGAGATTACGGTCTCACTTCCTCACAATCAACAGTACACAGAGGCAAGTCTCTCTGCGGATCTCAGCTAGCAACAACAGGGGATGGGAGAGCAGGAAACCCTAAGTGCAAAACAGGAAATGACTGAGATGACTAACTGAGATGAGGGGAGGAGGGTGTCTCTCCGACTACTTATCCTAATTCTAGTCTAAGTACAATTCCTACTCTACCCCTCTCTAATCTAATTACAGAGCGAACCAGCTAAACCCTAGGGTTATTCTGGACCAACTCGGTGGTAGGTGTATCCGACGGCCACGCCCGCACAACTCGTCCGCGTTGCCTCCATGCAACCTTCCGATTGCCGCCACGTGACGCCCTCGCTCTGCACCCCCGGTTTTGTGGCCCAAACCGGGAAACCAGCCTTTTCCAGCCATCCCCCGGTTTTGAGGCCCAAACCGGGAAACCAGCCTCCAAGTCCAACGCCTGAGTTTTGTGGCCCAAACTCAGAAACCCGCAGCACCCAGGTTTTGAGGCCCAAACCTGGAAACCATCCTCAGCCCAAGTTTTGTGGCCAAACTTGGAAACCCTCAGCACCCAGGTTTTGAGGCCCAAACCTGAAAACCGTCCACCCGATGGGTTTTCCCTGGCTCTACCACCAAACCGAAACTGTAGAGGGGATGCACCGCCCGTGCACCCCGTCCACCGACACGTGTCCCCAGGTCCTCGACCCGAGCAACACCGTGCCCCGCAAGTCTTCACTTGTCGCTGTCCCAGGTTGCCAGCCACCATAGCTGATCCTCAGGCACTCTGGTCCCTCAGTCCAAGCCTCACGTCCGCCCTTCACCGCTCGGTTCATCGGCATGGCACGTCCGCCGCACGGCACGCCCATCTTTCACAGCACCCGGTCTGTCGGCACGACCCGTCTCAACTTGACCTTCACCTTGCCCTCGATCACTATCTCCGTGCTCGGCACCTGCACAACACAAGCCAAAGACCCTGCGATCAAACCCGTTGACAATCACTCATCACTCAGAGACTCGGCATACACCCATGTATCCGCAATCTCCCCCTTGATGAGTGCATTGTCAACTACTCACACAAATCATAAACGAAAGAAGAAAAGAGGAAGGAAGAAGAAGAGAGAACTCGACCAAATGACCCAAAAGCCTAGCAAAGCCGAAGAAGGTCAAGTGGAAAGAGCAAAAGATCTTGGTCCCCAAAGACATGGGCAACGGCTCGACGCAACCAAGCAAAGCAAAGCTAGCCCTCAAGAAGAGGTAGAACAGGCTCAACACCGCTAGCAGATACCAATTGGAAACTCCAGAGAAAAGAGCTCAAAACCAATTGAAGCCGAATGAAAATCGAAGCAAAATGCTAGTCCCTCAAGATAGAGGCATAGAGGCTCAACACAACTAGCACAGAAAGCTCAAAACCAATGCCTTTCGGCCAAACATGCTCCGAACCAATTGGAATGACTCCAAACCAAAAGAGAACCAATCGATCGAAAAACCATGAAAATGTTTGCTAGTCCCTCAAGATAGAGGCAAAGGCTCAACACAACTAGCAAACTCCCCCACGACAAGTGCAAGCAACTAGGAAAACTCCCCTTAGTCGAACATCCAGGAGTATATGATTTGCAAAAACTCTCCCCGTTAGTTGAAAATGCACTTATCAAGAAAGGCATCAAGGCAAGAAACTCCCCCTTCCAACATGCATATGAAGTCAGAAATGCAAATTAGTAGCTTCAGGCATATATTCATAAGAGTGCAAAGATGCTCTAAACAGTAGAACTCCAATGACTCAACTAGGCACTCAAATAGCAAAGGCTCAAACTGATCACACATACGAAATATGAACATATGAGCACGTGAGCAGTTTTTAGCCAAAAAGGGAGTCACCATCAAAATAGCACTACACATGTATAGACAGGATTCCAAACGAGTGCTAAACATGTATACAAGGTGAACTACCCCTAGCAAAGTTCAATCATCATGCATAGGAATGAAACATACACTTGTGATTTCAAATTAATATCGGAGTTGCAGCGGTGAAAATTTCACAAGTTCAATTATTAGCATGTGATTGCGAGAGGTTGAAAGCTTGTCATTGCCTAACTTTTCAACCGAGTGAAGCCTATGCCGAAGCAATCAGAAGCTTAAAGCTGCGGTTTCGGTCATACACTACACGGCTCAAGTTTAACTCAAAGTGCAATGAGAAACCGTCTCGATACCGTGATGTGTTGACAAGCAGTCCCATCTCGATCTTTTCAATTCACTAAGACTTGGTTCAAATTTTAAGCAAGATATGAACAGACCAAGCAAGTGAATGACTCAGAACTAGAGACATAGCAACCTAGCATATATGAAAAGCACGAGTGAACTCAACACATCCTACACATGCTAGTTGCATATCTCAATGGTGAACATTTTCAGATTTTACGTTATTAAGCAAATTCACCATTTCAAAAAATAGCTCAGCTCACAACATGTACTAGTGATCAGAAAGAGCATAAGCTACAAGCATCAACATAAGCATCGGAGCATACTATATAGAGCATAGTTACATTCTAGTGATTATAGACATGAAGCTCAGAATGTAAATGCGTATGCTAAAATGCAAGAGAAAAGAAAGACAAACGAAAGAAAGTCAGTCTACTATACAAGATCCAAAATGTTTCCCCCATCTAAAAGGGGAAACACACACCAAGCTCACCCCTCAACCGATTAAAGGTTGATTCGTCTAAAGGCTTGGTGAAAATATCAGCCAGTTGATGATGAGTATCGACACGGCGAAGGTCGATATCACCCTTCTCCTGGTGGTCTCGCAAGAAATGAAAGCGCACATCAATGTGTTTGGTCTTCGAGTGAAGCACGGGGTTCTTAGCAACGCTAATAGCACTCGTGTTGTCACAAAGCAAAGGAACACGAGTAAAGCTCAGACCAAAATCACGCAAAGTGTGGCAGAACCTCCCAGTAATGTGGCCCACCCGCACACGTCACCGTCTCCCCGAGCTCCAATGACCGTGCACATGTACCACATCACATGAAAGATCTGTCGGGTGTCCCCGAGGGAACCCCGAATTATCCACGAGCCACAGGATCATCATCATGAAGGTTGGAATAATTACAACATTACAACAATTGATACAAAATACCATCGGAGTGCGGAAGCAAGATAGATAACCTTTATAAAACATGAAGGTGTTACTTTTCGCATAAATACAACCGGTATCGAGGAAGCAGAATAGTATTACAGAACCATACTTAGGTGAAGTACCTAAGTTGGAGAAGAAGAACGACCAGATCACGTCAAGCCCACTGACACGATCATGGTCAACGTCACTTAGGAGAAACCTGCAACAGGGTGTTAACAAACCCTGAGTACTGGGGTAGTCAACAAGACTTACCCGACTAAAGAAAAAGGGGAGCAGACTCAGGAATGAGAGGCTTAGGTAGTCAAGGTAAGGCTTAAGCAAGATCAAGTATTTTTGCAGAAAAGCATTTTGAAATCCTGGTTTTATTTTTGAAAGAATTCCAGTATTTCTCAATTCTTCATTGTTCAAGATTCATTTTACCTTTCAAATACATACCTAGTTGAGAACCACTCTCCGTTGATAGTCAGTGACCAAGTCTCCATAACCGAGGAGCAACGTTAATCCGGATAAATAATACTCAGCTGAGGATTCCTATCCACACTGCATATGTAGCACCCAAGCTTGCATATGCCAACTCGTCTACCATGATTCCTCCAAGATTGGGCCCGGTCCTACGCCACCCGGAAGTACAGTACACCACTCCTATCCAGGTACGACGACCACGTGGGTACATGCTACTTCCGCCATCTCTCCACTCCCAGTGCGCGGTTGTCGGTCCAATAAAGGATTCCTCGGAGCCAGAGCTTTCCGAAGTATGTGAATAGTTGCAAGTCTTGGCCAGCAGGCCCCCATACGGATGGTCCATAAATTTTTCCGCCAGAACTATATCTTGGTTATATCTCACCCAAGCGTAATAGTCCTGTCAGTTTTTCAACCCTGTCCCGGTCGGTGTCAACTGTTGAGTCCCGGACTACAACATGATGGCACCGTACGCTCGGACAACCTCTCCTCGCAATTGACTAGGTACGGATCAGATACCTAGCCAATGGCCGGGGAGTAAAGCCAAAATCCCATTAAGATTCTTCAAGTGATCACACCTTTGAAAAAAAGGCATTTTTATTGCAAATCTGTTGTATAGCATCACTAAGCATTTTGCAAATAGTTTTTAAAACAGGGCAGGTATTTGACGGTGGAGGTAAACAATGCAGGTAATAGGTTACCACACAACTCCTATAACCTAATGCAGTAGTTTAACTCAAAAGCATTTTTAAGAAAACTTTTGTAAAAAGCGAGGTAGAGTTAAAATGCACCAGGGCTTGCCTTGAGGAGCAAAGAGGACAGGCTCGGGGTCGGCAGTGCAGGTGTCGGAGTTCGGGGTCGCCTCAGGGGTAGGTTCGTCAGCGGCTGCTTCGACTTTGACGTTTTCTCCTTCGGTCACTATACGGATGCAAATGATGTATGCTTATGAGGATGCTGACATGAACAAAAGGCTTGCTAAAACGCAGGACAAAACCTACTGATTCTAGAGTACACTTTCCATTGCGTAAGTAACTTTTAGTATGGACATTAAGTTACTTATCTCTACCCTTAATCAAGATTAATCAAATTTATTAAGCATCAATTTATCCGACCTAAACACAAAACACGCATGGCATCACAATCATCATAGACCAGCTGAGTGGGGGTCTATGAACAGCAAACAATCCTAAAGGTCACATCACAGGGCATACAACATGGACCCTAAGTGTTTTTCTATTTTTCCTAATTATTCAAAAAGGTCATTTTATGCAGTTACTCCAAAAGGCCTAAAAATTCTATCAGAGACTAAGCATGACATAACTAGCACATTAAAATTTATCTCATAAATTTTGGAGCTACACATGATTTTCTAAATATCTAAAACTATCCATTTCTTAATTAAAAGAAGGATTTTTCATTTTCTAATTTTTGCAGAAAGGTAGATTTTCTTATTTTTTAAAAAATTCTACACAGTGCAAGGAGCATACCATATTTTTCTCGAGATTTATGGAACAACAGATTAATTCTCACAAAAAAGAGAAAACAAAATACTATTCACATTTTTCCAAAAATGAAAAAGAGCACTGTGCTCCTTCCCCGCAGGGCTCGGGCGAATCGCGCGGCGGACCGCAGGGCTCGGGCGAAACGGAAAGGATCGCTTCGTCCGAGGCCTGGCTGGGAGGCTCGGGCGAGACGGAAAGCATGTGTTCGCCGAGGCCTGGCTCGGGCGAGACGGAGAGCATGTGTTCGCCGAGGCCTGGCTCGGGCGAAGCGGAGAGCATGTGTTCGTCGAGGCCTGGCTCGGGCAAGACGGAGAGCATGTGTTCGCCGAGGCCTGGCTCGGGCGAAGCGGAGAGCATGTGTTCGCCGAGGCCTGGCTCGGGCGAAGCGGAGAGCATGTGTTCGCCGAGGCCTAGCTCGGGCGAAGCGGAGAGCATGTGTTCGCCGAGGCCTGGCTCGGGCAAAGCGGAGAGCTTGTGTTCGCCGAGGCCTGGCTCGGGCGAGGCGGAGGGTGCACGCTTGCTCGAGGCTAGGCTCGGCGAAGTGGTGAAGGTGTGTGTCTACTCGAGACCTGGCTCGAGCTAGACAGTGTGTGAGTGCTTGCTCGAGGCCTGGCTCGAGCGAAGCGGTGTGGGTGTGTGTTCGCTCGAGGCCTGGCTCGAGCGAAGTGGTGAGTGTGTCCGCTCGAGGCCTGGCTCGAGCGAGACGGGAAACGTGTGCTCGAGGCCTGGCTCGAGCTAACGGTGAACGCGTTTCCGCTCGAGGCCTGGCTCGAGCTTTGCGCCGTGAAAGCAGAGACTGGGGGCTTTGAGTGCTTACCACGGGTCGGAGGTAGGGCTCGGCGGGGCGGAACAAGGGTCGAAGGACTGAGCTCGACGCTGGCGGTGCTTCGGCGGAGCTCTCTCGGCGGCGAGCGGCGTGCCGGCGGGTCTGTCCACCAAAAGAGATCGCCGAGGAGCGGTTAGGAGCGCACCAAGATGAGGAAGAGAGGGCGGGGGTCGGATGGATGAGAAGAAAACCCACGGCGACGAATTTTGCTGCTTACCGCGGCAAGACTGTTCGTCGGAGTCGGAGAAGAATCGCTTGCGCCGGCTAAAGGAGGGCGGAGGGGTGAAATTGGTGGTTTGGGAAGGTGGAGAAGCTCAAGACGAAGGCAACGGCGGCTTCGGCGGGCTCTGGGGAGGCTTGGTGGCTCGGGTTCACAGAGCTTGCTGGTGGCGGAAGAACGGCGGCCGGCGGGTGGCTTTTATAGCCGAGCTCAGGGGCGGATAAGAGGTGCGCGAGGGAGGATAAGGTCGGCCGCGTCGCGTGCTTGCGCATCCATGATGAAGAAAGGACGGAAGTCTGCTCAGGGACCGGGCGTGCGCTCGCCGATGACGGCCACGCGGCGGCGACGTGCTGGGAGCAGTGGGGGACGGGCGAGGGTCAGCGCTTTGCGCGTGCGGGAGCGGCATGATCACGGGGTCAGTGGCGGCAGGTTGGAGGCAGGCGGGGAGCGGCCAGACGCGCGGCACGCGCAGCGCCGGTGGCTCGGCTATGGCCGGGGCCCTCCCCCCTAGCTCTAGGTTGAAGATGAACAGGGCTAGGTCTAGGGTTTGACTTAGAATTGATTTCTGTATTTTGCAAAGTACTTCCAAATTTCCAACTGAGCAGCAAAAACTCAAAATACCAAAGTTGTGCAGAAAAAGGAGATCTACAACTTTGTCAATATAAACATTTTCAAAATCTAAATAGTTTTTGAATCACATTTGAAATTTGAAAAGGGGACACTTCTGGGATTTTAATAAATTCAAAATTACTTTTGATTTTATATTGAAAGTTGAAAATCTGTAAACATGCAAGTTGTTCCTTTTGTCAAAACCTATAACTTTGCTATTATACACTTTTTCTGAAACTCATTAGTTTTTGAGATAAGTTTGAAAACAGAAAGGGGACAAAAACTGGAGTTTGAAATTACTTCAAATTTTTTACAGAACTTGAAAACTTGTAAATACCAAAGTTGTTTCTCTTGATCAGATCTACAACTTTGCTTTTTGGACCAACTCCAAATTTTGAATAGTTTTTACATTATAAAAAGAGGGGTAAAACTAGAGTTTGGAAATTAGGGTTTTTCAAAAGAACTTCCACTTCTATTTTTGATTTTTGATCTTTGATCAACACAACAAAACATCAAGGCACAAAACTAAACAAGATTACACAGAGCTAGACACAGAGGTGAAATTACCATTTGCCCATATAGGAAGATTTGGGCATTTAGGGCTTTCGAAAAAGAGATCACTACACAAGTCATCTCAGAAAAAGGTAGATGCAGAACAAGCATTAGGCAAACATAAATGCATGGCAAGAATGATTAATGACTAAAGATGATGACATGTCAGGTTAATTACATATTAAACACCAGAGGTGTTACAGCCTTCCCCCCTAAAAAAAATCTCGCCCTGAGATTTAAGAAGTGCTTAAAGGCTGGGGTTGAGTAATGGAAAAGGAAAAGTGTCACACTTGTTTACTCGCAAGGAGTTCACAAGACAACTGGGTTGGGGTTGGGATTACAACCGGGATCAGAACACGGTGGCAAGTAGCAAGGTAGAAGATATCTGGGTGGAGCAAGAAAGATTATCAAGAATCCAGAGAGAGCGTACATTAGTTGTGGGCTATAATGGATCATAACTGTAGACCTCGATACCTGCGCGCACCCAGTGGAAACTAATGTGATCCGGACACACGAGATTTCTGGGTTCCGACGCGGCATCGTGGTCACTAATCATGGCACCACAATAGAGCACAACTTCTATATCTCTCATCTTAATAAGAAGGAATTTATAACCAAAAGCAAGGGTTGGTTATAACTACAAGGAGAGTGGCTTTGAACTCCCTTTCGGGCGTCCAGAAATGAAAGCACTTTAACGGTGGACTAGAAACAATCATGACTATAGGCCTGGACATTAGCGAGCACCTGGCAGTAACGCCCTATGGTGGCCATCCATAGGTGACTCCAGGTTCCCACGCTTTTATCCGGTCCACAGATCAGGGTCCTTTCAAAGAACACAATTTTAGTAACTTTCAACCACCATTCGTCGTTTTCACGACATCAAACAACTAGCACGTGCCAATTCAAGGCATGACACGCGTGTTCCAAAAGAACCAAGGATTTTACCCTGATTCTGACTTTTTATGGTAGAGTGTATGAAAGATATCCAAAAGTTCCCAAGGATCAGAACTTATGGAACAAAAGTATCAAGGGTAACAGAATTTAGGGACGATCAGCTATTGGGGATCATAGCTGCCTTAGGATTTAGAGAAGAAGCACATTTTATCATTATGCATGATATGATGTATGCTCGTCCTATACGACCTCTCATAGACAGGAGATCTCTGTCTCCACCTGTTAGTTAGGTATAGGGCTATACTTTATACTTTAGCTTCACGGACTTGGTACAGGTGTTGAATAGCTCTTCTCTCTTGGTTTGTCAGGGAGGTTGATTCTCCATTAACTTTCTATAGACGAGTTGAAACCATCTCAGTGTCTTCGGCTTGAGTTGCTAGTAGAGTCTTCACGAAGTCTTCCAGCAAGAAAGAAACTCAGGGAAGGGTCATTTTTTTATGGGAGAATTGGCCATGGGACATTCCGAAAGGCCTAAATTGGCTGCTGCACACATCCACTTTCAATATTTGCCAGAAGACACTATGGTTTCGTGTAATTGGGCCAATAGACATCGACCCTCATCCAATATTTTTATAAAATAGATATAAAATTATATAAGTGCCAAAAAATTATAATATATTTTTTTCGACACTCTACATGATAAGAACTACATACTAAAAATATTATTTTGCGCTGAAATAATCATTTTGCCCCCACTTCATAAATAAACAAAGATAATCATGGTTAATTTGCTTATAGGGAGAATTGGCCCTGTGACATTCCGAAAGGCCTAAATTGGCCGGTGCACACATCCACTTTAAATATTTGCCACAAGACACTATGGTTTCGTGTAATTGGGCCAATAGACATCGACCCTCATCCAATATTTTTATAAAATAGATATAAAATTATATAAGTGCCAAAAAATTATAATATAATTTTTTCGACACTCTACATGATAAGAACTACATACTAAAAATATTATTTTGCGCTGAAATGGTCATTTTGCCCCCACTTCATAAATAAACAAAGATAATCATGGTTAATTTGCTTATATGATTGTAGGTCACTACAAATCTTGGGACAAATCATAGAATGCGTACATCAACAAATCTTGACAATGCTAAAAATATTAGCTCAAAATAATAAAGTTTATAGTGACATATTTAGCATGACTGAATTATAGATTTATCTCTTGTGGAGCTTAATTGATATATTAAACTTTGTTATTTTGATATGATATTTTTATGATACCCAAGATTTGGTGATGTATGCATTCTGTGATTTTGTCAGTATTTTTAATATATTACAAATAAATTAACTAATTAATCATGGTTATCTTTGTTTATTTATGAAGTGGGGGCAAAATGATCATTTCAGCGCAAAATAATATTTTTAGTATGTAGTTCTTATCATGTAGAGTGTCAAAAAAATTATATTATAATTTTTTGGCACTTATATAATTTTATATCTATTTTATAAAAATATTGGATGAGGGTCGATGTTTATTGGCCCAATTACACAAAACCATAGTGTCTTCTGGCAAATATTGAAAGTGGATGTGTGCACCGGCCAATTTAGGCCTTTCGGAATGTCCCAGGGCCAATTCTCCCTTGCTTATATGATTGTAGGTCACTCCAAATCTTGGGACAAATCATAGAATGCGTACATCAACAAATCTTGACAATGCTAAAAATATTAGCTCAAAATAATAAAGTTTATAGTGACATATTTAGCATGACTGAATTATAGATTTATCTCTTGTGGAGCTTAATTGATATATTAAACTTTGTTATTTTGATATGATATTTTTATGATAGACAAGATTAGGTGATGTATGCATTGTGTGATTTTGTCAGTATTTTTAATATACTACAAATATATTAACTAATTAATCATGGTTATCTTTGTTTATTTATGAAGTGGGGGCCAAATGATCATTTCAGCGCAAAATAATATTTTTAGTATGTAGTTCTTATCATGTAGAGTGTCAAAAAAATTATATTATAATTTTTTAGCACTTATATAATTTTATATCTATTTTATAAAAATATTGGATGAGGGTCGATGTCTATTGGCCCAATTACACGAAACCATAGTGTCTTCTGGCAAATATTGAAAGTGGATATGTGCACCGGCCAATTTAGGCCTTTCGGAATGTCCCAGGGCCAATTCTCCCTTTTTTTATTTGTTGCTTCCAAAAACTTTTAGATTAAGAAATCATTTTGAAGTTTTTCGAAAGTAATGTTGCAGCCAGTCTTTCCTTGATGACAATCCTGCTCCGATACCATTGTGTGGCAGAACCTCCCAGTAATGTGGCCCACCCGCACACGTCACCGTCTCCCCGAGCTCCAATGACCGTGCACATGTACCACATCACATGAAAGATCTGTCGGGTGTCCCCGAGGGAACCCCGAATTATCCCCAAGCCACAGGATCATCATCATGAGTGTTGGAATAATTACAACATTACAACAATTGATACAAAATACCATCGGAGTGTGGAAGCAAGATAGATAACCTTTATAAAACATGAAGGTGTTACTTTTCGCATAAATACAACCGGTATCGAGGAAGCAGAATAGTATTACAGAACCATACTTAGGTGAAGTACCTAAGTTGGAGAAGAAGAACGACCAGATCACGTCAAGCCCACTGACACGATCATGATCAACGTCACTTAGGAGAAACCTGCAACAGGGGGTTAACAAACCCTGAGTACTGGGGTACTCAACAAGGCTTACCTGACTAAAGAAAAAGGGGAGAAGACTCAGGAATGAGAGGCTTAGGTAGTCAAGGTAAGGCTTAAGCAAGATCAAGTATTTTGCAGAAAAGCATTTTGAAATCCTGGTTTTATTTTTGAAAGAATTCCAGTATTTCTCAATTCTTCATTGTTCAAGATTCATTTTACCTTTCAAAAACATACCTAGTTGAGAACCACTCTCCGTTGATAGTCAGTGACCAAGTCTCCATAACCGAGGAGCAACGTTAATCTGGATAAATAATACTCAGCTGAGGATTCCTATCCACACTGCATATGTAGCACCCAAGCTTGCATATGCCAACTCGTCTACCACGATTCCTCTAAGATTGGGCACGGTCCTACGCCACCCGGAAGTACAGTACACCACTCCTATCCAGGTACGACGACCACGTGGGTACATGCTACTTCCGCCATCTCTCCACTCCCAGTGCGCGGTTGTCGGTCCAATAAAGGATTCCTCGGAGCCAGAGCTTTCCGAAGTATGTGAATAGTTGCAAATCTTGGCCAGCAGACCCCCATACGGATGGTCCCTAAATTTTTCCGCCAGAACTATACCTTGGTTATATCTCACCCAAGTGTAATAGTCCTGTCAGTTTTTCAACCCTGTCCCGGTCGGTGTCAACTGTTGAGTCCCGGACTACAACATGACGGCACCGTACGCTCGGACAACCTCTCCTCGCAATTGACTAGGTACGGATCAGATACCTAGCCAATGGCCGGGGAGTAAAACCAAAATCCCATTAAGATTCTTCATGTGATCACACCTTTGAAAAAAAGGCATTTTTATTGCAAATCTATTGTATAGCATCACTAAGCATTTTGCAAATAGTTTTTAAAACAGGGCAGGTATTTGAGGGTGGAGGTAAACAATGCAGGTAATAGGTTACCACACAACTCCTATAACCTAATGCAGTAGTTTAACTCAAAAGCATTTTTAAGAAAACTTTTGTAAAAAGCGAGGTAGAGTTAAAATGCACCGGGGCTTGCCTTGAGGAGCAAAGAGGACAGGCTCGGGGTCGGCAGTGCAGGTGTCGTAGTTCGGGGTCGCCTCAGGGGTAGGTTCGTCAGCGGCTGCTTCGACTTTGACGTTTTCTCCTTCGGTCACTATACGGATGCAAATGATGTATGCTTATGAGGATGCTGACATGAACAAAAGGCTTGCTAAAACACAGGACAAAACCTACTGATTCTAGAGTACACTTTCCATTGCGTAAGTAACTTTTAGTATGGACATTAAGTTACTTATCTCTACCCTTAATCAAGATTAATCAAATTTATTAAGGATCAATTTATCCGACCTAAACACAAAACACGCATGGCATCACAATCATCATAGACCAGCTGGGTGGGGGTCTATGAACAACAAACAATCCTAAAGGTCACATCACAGGGCATACAACATGAACCCTAAGTGTTTTTCTATTTTTCCTAATTATTCAAAAAGGTCATTTTATGCAGTTACTTCAAAAGGCCTAAAAATGCTATCAGAGACTAAGCATGACATAACTAGCACATAAAAATTTATCTCATAAATTTTGGAGCTACACATGATTTTCTAAAAATCTAAAACTATCCATTTCTTAATTAAAAGAAGGATTTTTCATTTTCTAATTTTTGCAGAAAGGTAGATTTTCTTATTTTTTAAAAAATTCTACACAGTGCAAGGAGCATACCATATTTTTCTCGAGATTTATGGAACAACAGATTAATTCTCACAAAAAATAGAAAACAGAATACTATTCACATTTTTCCAAAAATGAAAAAGAGCACTGTGCTCCTTCCCCGCAGGGCTCGGATGAATCGCGCGGCGGACCGCAGGGCTCGGGCGAAACGGAAAGGATCGCTTCGTCCGAGGCCTGGCTGGGAGGCTCGGGCGAGATGGAAAGCATGTGTTCGCCGAGGCCTGGCTCGGGCGAGATGGAGAGCATGTGTTCGCCGAGGCCTGGCTCGGGCGAAGCGGAGAGCATGTGTTCGCCGAGGCCTGGCTCGGGCGAGACGGAGAGCATGTGTTCGCCGAGGCCTGGCTCGGGCGAAGCGGAGAGCATGTGTTCGCCGAGGCCTGGCTCGGGCGAAGCGGAGAGCATGTGTTCGCCGAGGCCTGGCTCGGGCGAAGCGGAGAGCATGTGTTCGCCGAGGCCTGGCTCGGGCGAAGCGGAGAGCATGTGTTCGCCGAGGCCTGGCTCGGGCGAAGCGGAGAGCATGTGTTCGCCGAGGCCTGGCTCGGGCGAAGCGGAGAGCTTGTGTTCGCCGAGGCCTGGCTCGGGCGAAGCGGAGGGTGCACGCTTGCTCGAGGCTAGGCTCGGCGAAGTGGTGAAGGTGTGTGTCTACTCGAGACCTGGCTCGAGCTAGACAGTGTGTGAGTGCTTGCTCGAGGCCTGGCTCGAGCGAAGCGGTGTGGGTGTGTGTTCGCTCGAGGCCTGGCTCGAGCGAAGTGGTGAGTGTGTCCGAACGAGGCCTGGCTCGAGCGAGACGGGAAACGTGTGCTCGAGGCTTGGCTCGAGCTAACGGTGAACGCATTTCCGCTCGAGGCCTGGCTCGAGCTTTGCGCCGTGAAAGCAAAGACCGGGGGCTTTGAGTGCTTACCACGGGTCGGAGGTAGGGCTCGGCGGGGCGGAACAAGGGTCGAAGGAGTGAGCTCGACGCTGGCGGTGCTTCGGTAGAGCTCTCTCGGCGGCGAGCGGCGTGCCGGCGGGTCTGTCCACCAAAAGAGATCGCCGAGGAGCGGTTAGGAGCGCACCAAGATGATGAAGAGAGGGCGGGGGTCGGATGGATGAGAAGAAAACCCACAGCGACGAATTTTGCTGCTTACCGCGGCAAGACTGTTCGCCGGAGTCAGAGAAGAATCGCTTGCGCCGGCTAAAGGAGGGCGGAGGGGTGAAATTGGTGGTTTGGGAAGGTGGAGAAGCTCAAGACGAAGGCAACGGCGGCTTTGGCGGGCTCTGGGGAGGCTTGGTGGCTCGGGTTCACAGAGCTCGCTGGTGGCGGAAGAACGGCGGCCGGCGGGTGGCTTTTATAGCTGAGCTCAGGGGCGGATAAGAGGTGCGCGAGGGAGGATAAGGTTGGCCGCGTCGCGTGCTTGCGCATCCATGATGAAGAAAGGACGGAAGTCTGCTCAGGGACCGGGCGTGCGCTCGCCGGTGACGGCCACGCGGCGGTGACGTGCTGGGAGCAGTGGGGGACTGGCGAGGGTCAGCACTTTGCGCGTGCGGGAGCGGCATGATCACGGGGTCAGTGGCGGCAGGTTGGAGGCAGGCGGGGAGCGGCCAGACGCGCAGCACGCGCAGCGCCGGTGGCTCGGCTATGGCCGGGGCCCTCCCCCCTAGCTCTAGGTTGAAGATGAACAGGGCTAGGTCTAGGGTTTGACTTAGAATTGATTTCTGTATTTTGCAAAGTACTTCCAAATTTCGAACTGAGTAGCAAAAACTCAAAATACCAAAGTTGTGCAGAAAAAGGAGATCTACAACTTTGTCAATATAAACATTCTCAAAATCCAAATAGTTTTTGAATCACATTTGAAATTTGAAAAGGGGACACTTCTGGGATTTTAATAAATTCAAAATTACTTTTGATTTTATATTGAAAGTTGAAAATCTGTAAACATGCAAGTTGTTCCTTTTGTCAAAACCTATAACTTTGCTATTATACACTTTTTCTGAAACTCATTAGTTTTTGAGATAAGTTTGAAAACAGAAAGGGGACAAAAACTGGAGTTTAAAATTACTTCAAATTTTTGTACAGAACTTGAAAACTTGTAAATACCAAAGTTGTTTCCCTTGATCAGATCTACAACTTTGCTTTTTAGACCAACTCCAAATTTTGAATAGTTTTTACACTATAAAAAGAGGGGTAAAACTAGAGTTTGGAAATTAGGGTTTTTCAAAAGAACTTCCACTTCTATTTTTGATTTTTGATCTTTGATCAACACAACAAAACATCAAGGCACAAAACTGAACAAGATTACACAGAGCTAGACACAGAGGTGAAATTACCATTTGCCCTTATAGGAAGATTTGGGCATTTAGGGTTTTCGAAAAAGAGATCACTACACAAGTCATCTCAGAAAAAGGTAGATGCAGAACAAGCATTAGGCAAACATAAATGCATGGCAAGAATGATTAATGACTAAAGATGATGACATGTCAGGTTAATTACATATTAAACACCAGAGGTGTTACACAAAGTGGCCATCATCCAAAGCAACTGGGAACAGCAGCTAGCCGCAGCAGCATATTCAGCCTCTGTAGTGGACTGAGCGACACTAGACTGCTTGCGAGAAGACCACGAAACAAGAGAAGAACCAATAAACTGGTAAGTCCCAGAAGTGGACTTGCGCTCAATACGGCAACCAGCAAAATCCGCATCCGAATAACCGCAAAGGGAGAGGGTGGAGGAAGCAGAATACCAAATCCACAACTCAGGTGAGAAACGAAGGTACCTGAAAATCCGCTTCACCGCCTGACAATGAGATGTGCGCGGCGACGCCTGAAAGCGCGCACACAGACACACCGCGAACTGGATGTCCGGGCGTGTCGCCGTCAGATAGAGGAGCGACCCGATCATGCTTCAGTACTCCTTCTGGTCCACTGCTTCTCCATCCACATCCGCATCCAGGGCAGTCGTCGTCGACATGGGTGTTGGAAGAGGCTTGGCCTCACCCATATCGAACCGCTTCAGCAAGTCTTTGGTGTACTTGCCCTGGTGCACAAACGTCCCCTCTCGGGATTGCTTAATTTGCAACCCGAGAAAGAATGTTAGCTCGCCCATCATGCTCATCTCGAACTCCCTGCTCATAATATCTGCAAACTTGGTAACCAAAGCGTGAGAAGAACCACCGAAAATGATATCATCCACATAAATCTGGACCAAGAGAGTGTCTTTGCCTTGCCTGAGGAGAAAGAGCGTTTTATCTACACATCCCATTTTAAAGCCCTTAGCAAGCAAAAAGGTTTTCAATATATCATACCAGGCTCTAGGGGCTTGTTTCAAACCATATAAAACTTTGTGAAGTTTAAAAACATGGTTTGGAAACTTGGGATTTTCAAAACCGGGGGTTGCTCAACATACACTTCTTCTTCTATGTAGCCGTTTAAGAAGGCACTCTTGACATACATTTGAAAGAGTTTAAAACCTTTGGATGCAGCAAAAGCCAAGAGTATCCTAATAGCCTCCAAACGAGCTACAGGAGCAAAAGTCTCCTCAAAGTCTATCCCCTCCTTCTGACTATAACCCTTGGCCACAAGACGCGCTTTGTTCCTCACAATGTGGCCGTCCTCTCCTTGTTTATTTTTGAAAACCCATTTTGTCCCAATAGGATTACAGTTAGGAGGAGGAGGAACTAGAACCCAAACCCAATTTCTCTCAAAGTTTTCAAACTCCTCATGCATGGCATTGACCCAATCCGGATCTGTCAAAGCGTGTCCAACATCTCGGGGCTCAAAATTAGCAACAAAAGCAGAATGAGCGAAGTGAGAGATGTGCTGTGACCTGGACCGAGTAACCCGTTCGTCTATGCTGCCGATCATCTGCTGAGGCGGGTGCTGGCGCTGAATGTGTCGTGGCGCCTCCCGAGCTGAAGTAGCCTCCCCGTCAACAGCAGCTGGTGCCTCCCCGGGTACAAAAGGTACCGCTCAGGGTGGCGGATCCCACGGCCCCCAGGAGGAAGAGGTGTCAGGGTCGTGAGTCATCGTAGAAGCCGCTCTTTGCGGCACGGCAGGTGGAGGGGGTGCTGGATCATCCATACCTTCAACACCCTCGTCCTCGTCATCAAAAAGAGGCTCACCAACCTCATGATCACCTGCACGCTCAAAACGAGAAGAAGGACAAACCATGGTCTCGTCGAAGGTGACATCAGATGTCTCCATGACTCGGTTAGTGTCAAGGTTAAGTACACTATAAGCTCGAGTGTGAGTGCCATAACCCAAAAATACACCGTCTGAAGAACGAGACTCAAACTTGTCCAGGTTGCCTTTCTTCAATATAAAACAATGGCAACCAAAAACTCGAAAATAACTCACTTTGGGCTGTCTACCAAAACGCAACTCATAAGAAGTCTTTTTCAAGAACGCTCTCAGAAAAATGCGATTTGAAATGTAGCACGCAGTGTTGAAAGGTCCTAGTTTGGTTTTGGTAATTGAGTGACAACTTTAGGTGGACTAATGGTGTTTGAAGTGAATTACACAGGTGATTAGTCCATAGGTGATCATGTGTGAGCAACATATGCCATAGAGGTGAAATGGCTTGGAAGATGTTGCAAGGCTCACATATGTGAAGAAGGAGCTTAATGCATATGTGACATGACATATGGTCATATGGCTAAGATGGAGAAGATCAAGGCAAGACTTGGCTTGATGGACCGGTTGCGAAGGTGAAGGGCAAGTTGAGGCTTTGAAGCCGTTGGTACCGAGTGTCGGGAGGCTTAAGCAAGACTTGGCGCCGAAGGACCGAAGCGATGGTGAAGAGCAAGTGATGTCAAGATCGATGGACCATGGAGGCCATGTGATGATATGAAGTGGATCATATCATTTGAAGATAGGTTGGTGCATGTGTTGCATCAACACCGAAGGAGATGGAATGGAATGCGCAAGGCAAAGGTATATTTGTAGGGCATTTCATTTCACCGGTCATAGGTGTGTAGAGAAGATTATGACCGGGTTTAGGATAGATGGCCGTACTATTAAGAGGAGCAAACTTGTTTGCATATCGGTCATCTAGTGCCACTTGAGCGATCTAACTTTGCGATGTTACTATGATCGAGTGGCGTGGTGAGTGCAAGTGAAAATCCTTTGAAAAATGATTGTGAAAATGCTAACACACTTGCACAAGATGATGAACACTTGTTGGTGTTAGCACATTTGCAAAGGAGAAGTTGTTGGAGTTGGTTTGGATCAACTCGGAGATGAAAATAGAGTTTTCTGTGTGTTGTCGGTGGTACCGACCCTGGGTTGTCGGTGGTACCGCCCAAGGATGCAGCGTGCAGACCTCTCTGTTCCGAAGCGTTTTTGGCCTGGCGGTGGTACCGCTATTACCTCGGTACTACCGCCGGCGGTGGTACCGACCAGGGGTCGGTGGTACCGTGGCCCTGAAGGGGTTTTGCGGAGCTCTCTGGAAGTGGCCAGTTTTGGCCTACCGGTAGTACCGCCATTACCTCGGTACTACCGCCCGCGGTGGTACCGACCTATGGCCGGTAGTAACCAAGTTTGCGGAGCTCTCTGGTTTGAGTTGAAAATGGCCTGGCGGTAGTACCGCCATTACCTCGGTACTACCGCCCGCGGTGGTACCGACGCAAGGTCGGTAGTGGCTGTTTTTTCGCAGAGCTCTCTGGTCGCGGCGATTTTGGCCTGGCGGTAGTACCGCCATGACCTCGGTACTACCGACCTCGGAGGAACCGACCAGGGGTCGGTGGTTTGCCTAAATCTGCGCGATGTGAGGTAACGGCTAGTTTGACTAAGCCGGTAGTACCGCCCAGGAGGGGTCGGTACTACCGACCGAGGCGCAGGAAAGGGGAAACGGCTAGTTGGCCGCTCCCCTCTATAAATAGGAGTTGAGGCCGGCTTAGGGCGTGCGGCTGAGCACTCCAAAGCCTTGGTGGCTTGAGTGGATGTGCCTGGGAGCCCTCTAACTCGCTTGTGCTTGCTAGTGCGCGAATCTATTGCGAGTGAGCGATTCTAGTGCGTTGCTTTGAGAGATAGCATCGAGTGGCACTAGGTGTTCGAGTTGCAAGCCGGTGGTGCTTATTACTCTTGGAGGTTGCCACCTCCTAGACGGCTTGGTGATCGAGTCTCCGTCGTGAAGCCCGCGTGAAGATTGTGCGTGGCTCCGGAGAAGGATTGTGAGGGGCATTGTGCTCGCCCCGCGGGGATCGCGAAGAGCAACTCTAGTGGATTGCGCGTGTCATTGAGTTACCCTCACTTGTGGGTGAGTTCTTGCGGCGCTCGAGTGTCGAGCTAGGTGTGGTGCCTATTAGCCGCCGAACTACCAAAGTGTGTGGTCGACACAACGGGGACTAGCTTGGTGGCAACCAAGTGAACCTCGGGAGAAAAATCACCGTGTCAACTTCGTGTTCATCTTCTCGGTGGTTTGCAAACTCCTTTCACTAGCTTGTATTTACTTGTTCATATACATGTGCTAGTGTAGTTCCTCTTATGATTAGTTAGCTTGTGTAGCTTGCTAGTTACCTTCCTTGCTTGTGTAGCATAGAAGTTGATCCCATGAGTGACTAGTTGACTTGTAGTCTTGCTAGTCACATTGCTTAGTTTGTGTAGCTAAGTTGAGCTCTCTAATTTGGCTTGTGTAGCCTTGTTATTGAGCATTGCTAGTGAGCTTAGGCTTTGTGCTTTTGCTTAGTGGCATGAGTAGGAGCTCCCCCGTTGTTTGAGTACTAGTTGCTTAGGTTTGTGTAACCTTGCAAGCTAGAATTGGTTAGGTGAGCTCTAGCTAGCCCGACACCTTATTTGCTTTGATTAGGATCTTTTGTAAGGTGTCATAGAGTATAGGTAGAGGGGTGTAGTCTTGGCTAGACCGATAGTTTTAATTCCGCATTTGTTTCGGTTAGCCGCTCCGATTAAGTTTAAGTTTTAAAAAGGACTATTCACCCCCCCTCTAGTCCGCCATCTCGACCCTTCAATTGGTATCAGAGCAAGGTTTCTCATTTGTGGTCTTCACCGACCCGAGAGGATGGCGTCTAGTGGGCTAGATGATGTGTGTGATACACATATTTTTGATGGCACACACTTTGCACAATGGAAACACCATATGCTTGATCATTTTCATGCAAAGGGGCCAAAGTTTTGGTGGATTATCACTAGTGGTCTCACTCATGTTTTGGACCATAGAAAACTCACCAAAGCTCAAAAGGATCTCTTTGAACTTGATGCAAATGCTTATTGTTATCTAATGGATGCATTGAGTTTTGAGTTGTTTTATAAGATCAACTCCAAAGGGACCGCCCATGAGATGTGGGAATCCATCAAGACCACCTTCGGTGATCCCTCCACGTTTGATGATGGCAAGTTCATAAAGGAGGATGAACCGGTGGTACATGAGGATGTTGAGCATGACCGCAACATAGTTGTTGTGGAAGATTGCTCCACCTCATGTTCAAGTGATGCAATCAATGAAAATACTTCAAGCACACTTGACAAGATGGAAGATGATGCCTCAAGTGATGCAAGTGATGATTCAACCTCAAGCACACTTGATGGTAATAATGGTACATGCTCCAATGATGATGCTACTACAAGCTCTCCAACATCATCATATTGCTTCATGTCACAAGGTGACACTAAGGTATCAAATTGCAATATGATTAATCATGATTCCTATGATGAGCTTGTTAGTAGACTTGCTAGCATGACCATTGCTTTAGAAAATGAGTTAGCTAAAAATGCAAAATTGACATTAGAAAACTCATTTCTAAAGAATGCATGTGAACAACAAAATCATTTACTTTATGTTACTACTTGTTCACATGATGAGCTTAAATTGACTCATGAGGAACTATGTGTTACTCATGATAATTTGGTAAAAGACCATGCTTTTCTCACTAGTAAGCTTTCTAATGAACAAATTAAAACTAGTGAGAGCTCATCACATGGGACAATTGATCAATCGCATACTTGTGCTAACCCTTGTGATGAAGAAAAGAAGCATGTATCCACCTCTTGTGAAGATTTATTATCTATGCCATGTTCTTTACAATTAGATGCTTGTTCTACTACTTTGTCTTGTGAGACTAACCTTTTGAAGGAGAACAATGAGCTCAAAAGCGAAGTGAAGAACTTGAGCAATAAGTTAGAGAGGTGGTGTAAATCAAAGGTCACCCATGAGCACATGATGAAGAATCAAAGAAGCTATGGTGACAAGAGTGGCATTGGCTTTAACAAAAGCAATGCCAAGGGCAAGAAAATGAGGAAGCAAGAAGAAAAGAAGCTATCTCATTTCATGTGCTATCAATGCCATGAAATGGGACATCTTGCAAAAGCTTGCCCCAACAAGAAGAAGCCCCAAGCTCAAATCAAGAACAACCATCATGATGGTGACTTGATGAAGAAGAAGAAAACAAGAAGGGGCGGAAGAGCAAGGCATCCAAATCACATCCATGATGCCAACAAGATTGTGAGCAACATAAAAGATCAAGCTCACATCAAGTGCTACAATTGTGATGAATTGGGCCACCTAGCTTCGGGTTGTCCAAACAAGCTTGAGAAGAAGGATCAAGCAAACAAGAAGAAGCGAGGCAATGAGAAGCAACAAATGAGCAAAGAAGAGAAGGCTCAATCCAAGAGAAGTTGCTACTCATGCCGGGAAAGGGGACACATGGCTCATTCATGTCCCCTAGGTATGACCCCTAAGCCTATTTCAATTATTAATGATTCTATGCTTAGGAAGGATGAAAATGGTACCTCTAAGGCTACTATTGCAACTCATCCCGCTACTCATACTAAGGCTATGCCTAAGTATGTTGCTCCTAACTTGAGAGGACCCAAACTAGTTTGGGTACCATCAAAAAGTGGATGAATGTGTGTAGGTACCATGGCATTGGAGGCTTGACTCAATTGATTTCATATTATTCATCATGTGATTGAGTCAAGTAATGAAGCCTAGTGCTATCCATCCCAATGCCAAGACAAAAGAGTGAAGTCCAAGTGCAAAACATACAAGTGCAAAAGATCAAGTTGTGGTGATTGATTGGAAATATTTGAAGGCTTGCAATCAAGGTGAGTAGAAGCTTGCTATTTCATGATCATGAGCTACTAAGGTATATCTCTAGTTGATCATGTTCTTTTAAATGCATATGAGATGATTGAATCGGATATATATGCATATGTTGCTTGCTATAAGATGATTGAATGGATAAATTGCTTAGTGATCAAAATTGAGTTAGTTTGAATGGATATGTTCATGAGACTTCTTTTAGTAAGTGATTTGAATGGATATATGTCTTGTGAGAGTATTCAAACATGTTAGCTCAAGTTTGATTCATATTGGTAGAGTATAGCTCAATTGCTCAAAGTTGTCAAAAATCTGAAATCTGAGCTAGCTGTGATAATAGCCATGTTTGAATGATCAAATCTATTTGGATTGGCTTGAAATTTGGTACACATGCTCTACACTTATGATATTAGTCGCTGTGCAAAATTCATGATTATTGGATAAGATGTACTTTGGTTTTGGAGTAGATCTTGTCAACTATTGTGCAGCAGTTTTCAGCATGTAGTACTATGGAAAGAATTGAAATCTGGTAGCAATCTAGAAAGCCAATGAAGCTCAAATTTTTATGGCTGCTAGAACACTTAGAGAGGCACATCTCCACCAAATTTCATAGTCATTAGACTTATATTTTGGGAGATATGCATGTTTCTTTAAGAAGGACAGAATCTGCCAGAAAAGTGACAAATATTGGATTAATCTAGAGTCACTTTGATTGAAAGGCCCTCAAGTTGGAATCATGTTTATAAAGTGGTTGAGGCACCTATGTTTGGTTTTGAGATGAGCTAGAAGTATGGCAAATATGAGTACAAGTTCATGTGATTGGGAAGTGTATTTGGCACACATTTGGTACTCAAATTGAAGATCAAGACCAACATCAAGATGAAGATAAAGATCAAGCTCTAGTATCAAATTGAAGATCATTTGGAAGAAAGAAAAGGACTCAAAGAGGAATTCAAAGTCACATTTTCAAGAAGAGTTTAATTGGATCAATCAAACAAGGTCAATTCAAGTGAGTATCAAGGATGGTTCTTTGGAGAGAGGTCACTTCTCCCTTTTGTAGGGGCTTGCCGCCTTTGGTAGGTTAACCAAGTATGATACTTGGAAGGCCAATATGGAAGTGGTGATTCAAAGGATATTTGAGATGCTTAGTTGAAGCAATAAAAGGATTGACCAAGCAAAGCAAGCAACATGCAAGATAGTAAAGCAAATCATGACAATTCAAGTGGTATTCTTATGCAAGCTATGTTCAAATGAAGAAGCAAGCCAACCACAACAAGATAGTGCACTTGATCATATGTGTGAAGATTTGTTCTAATCAATTGGTATCTATTGGTCTTCACCATGGACTTCACATTGCTATTTGGAGCTTAATTGGAATCAAAATGACTATCCTCTACTCCAAGATAGCAAAGGTATCATTGTAATGTGCATGATCATATTCATCCCTTACTAGTATGCGGTTAGTGCATATAGTACATGCTCAATAGGATCATGCATAACAATTGAAAAGTTTAAATTCATAGCCTACCACTATTGCTTGATTGACTATATGATCTAGTGGATAGTATGTGAATTTGTTCATGAGCTAGTGAACCCAAGTACTTGATCTAGAAGATGAACATTCAAGTGTCTAATTCAACATGAGTAAGATAACCATTGAAAGATGTGTGAAGAAGCTTACTCTAGAGCAAACCGAGTTAGATATCTTATGCAATATTGCCTAGTTCAAGTCACAAATGAGAAGCTCATGAAGACGACAAGAGTTCAAGAAGAAGACAATAATGCAAATGGATATCAAGTTTAAACTTCCATTCAAGTGGTATCCTACAAGACTTCAAGTGATCCTCAACTATAAGTGATCAAATTAAGCAAAGCATCCCTCTTCAACAAGAGCTCAAGTTTATAAATTGGATGACCCATGCTATGACATAAGGGAGGTGCCCCACCTAGTGGTATCAAGGTCAAAGATCCCTCAAGTGGGTTTCATTCCAACACATATAGTAGTGTCCATCAAAAATGAAGCCTAAAGTGTCAACCATCTACCCTAGTGTCACCCTTTGTGAGAAAAGAGCATACCTTTTATGGTCATTGATGACAAAGGGGGAGAAGTTATGGAAAAGATATGTCAATTATGATATGTCAAGGACAAAGAGGGAGAAAAGAAGATGGACATGGATCAAGAGGGAGCAAGATTGAAGGATCAAAATTCTTGGACAATGAGAGCACACAAGTAGGGGGAGCAAGCTCATGAACTTGGTTGTTGCATTTGATATGTGCATAATCATGTGCTTGCTTGCATTACATAAGTTTTAAAATTTTATATGCATGCTTGTGTGGTGTATGCTAGTTATAGGATTTAATTGATGAATTGATAACTAGCATGCATAGGTTAATAGCTAGACTTGTGCTTTTAATGCAAAACTAGACCCTTGCTATTAATGTTGATCTCACGGGGTTTTCTAGTTTTTATGATGTCTAGCTACTCTTCGATGCTAAGGATGAATCAAAATGTGGTATGCACGCTTCAAAGGTAAAATTTCATCATGTATACCTTAGCATCACTTAGTAGTGCTAACACTCCCACAAATTTCATATTTATGCATGTGTGCAAGCTTGAAACCAAACCATTTGAGCACACATGTAGGGGGAGTTAACACTACAAAGTCGGATTGTATGGTGCTTATCCAAATTCTCGTATATGGTCTTAATGTTGGATAAGTAACATAGAATCCAAAGGAGCTTAATTTCCATATCTTTGTAGAGTTGTCATCAATTACCAAAAAGGGGGAGATTGAAAGGTCCTAGTTTGGTTTTGGTAATTGAGTGACAACTTTAGGTGGACTAATGGTGTTTGAAGTGAATTACACAGGTGATTAGTCCATAGGTGATCATGTGTGAGCAACATATGCCATAGAGGTGAAATGGCTTGGAAGATGTTGCAAGGCTCACATATGTGAAGAAGGAGCTTAATGCATATGTGACATGACATATGGTCATATGGCTAAGATGGAGAAGATCAAGGCAAGACTTGGCTTGATGGACCGGTTGCGAAGGTGAAGGGCAAGTTGAGGCTTTGAAGCCGTTGGTACCGAGTGTCGGGAGGCTTAAGCAAGACTTGGCGCCGAAGGACCGAAGCGATGGTGAAGAGCAAGTGATGTCAAGATCGATGGACCATGGAGGCCATGTGATGATATGAAGTGGATCATATCATTTGAAGATAGGTTGGTGCATGTGTTGCATCAACACCGAAGGAGATGGAATGGAATGCGCAAGGCAAAGGTATATTTGTAGGGCATTTCATTTCACCGGTCATAGGTGTGTAGAGAAGATTATGACCGGGTTTAGGATAGATGGCCGTACTATTAAGAGGAGCAAACTTGTTTGCATATCGGTCATCTAGTGCCACTTGAGCGATCTAACTTTGCGATGTTACTATGATCGAGTGGCGTGGTGAGTGCAAGTGAAAATCCTTTGAAAAATGATTGTGAAAATGCTAACACACTTGCACAAGATGATGAACACTTGTTGGTGTTAGCACATTTGCAAAGGAGAAGTTGTTGGAGTTGGTTTGGATCAACTCGGAGATGAAAATAGAGTTTTCTGTGTGTTGTCGGTGGTACCGACCCTGGGTTGTCGGTGGTACCGCCCAAGGATGCAGCGTGCAGACCTCTCTGTTCCGAAGCGTTTTTGGCCTGGCGGTGGTACCGCTATTACCTCGGTACTACCGCCGGCGGTGGTACCGACCAGGGGTCGGTGGTACCGTGGCCCTGAAGGGGTTTTGCGGAGCTCTCTGGAAGTGGCCAGTTTTGGCCTACCAGTAGTACCGCCATTACCTCGGTACTACCGCCCGCGGTGGTACCGACCTATGGCCGGTAGTAACCAAGTTTGCGGAGCTCTCTGGTTTGAGTTGAAAATGGCCTGGCGGTAGTACCGCCATTACCTCGGTACTACCGCCCGCGGTGGTACCGACGCAAGGTCGGTAGTGGCTGTTTTTTCGCAGAGCTCTCTGGTCGCGGCGATTTTGGCCTGGCGGTAGTACCGCCATGACCTCGGTACTACCGACCTCGGAGGAACCGACCAGGGGTCGGTGGTTTGCCTAAATCTGCGCGATGTGAGGTAACGGCTAGTTTGACTAAGCCGGTAGTACCGCCCAGGAGGGGTCGGTACTACCGACCGAGGCGCAGGAAAGGGGAAACGGCTAGTTGGCCGCTCCCCTCTATAAATAGGAGTTGAGGCCGGCTTAGGGCGTGCGGCTGAGCACTCCAAAGCCTTGGTGGCTTGAGTGGATGTGCCTGGGAGCCCTCTAACTCGCTTGTGCTTGCTAGTGCGCGAATCTATTGCGAGTGAGCGATTCTAGTGCGTTGCTTTGAGAGATAGCATCGAGTGGCACTAGGTGTTCGAGTTGCAAGCCGGTGGTGCTTATTACTCTTGGAGGTTGCCACCTCCTAGACGGCTTGGTGATCGAGTCTCCGTCGTGAAGCCCGCGTGAAGATTGTGCGTGGCTCCGGAGAAGGATTGTGAGGGGCATTGTGCTCGCCCCGCGGGGATCGCGAAGAGCAACTCTAGTGGATTGCGCGTGTCATTGAGTTACCCTCACTTGTGGGTGAGTTCTTGCGGCGCTCGAGTGTCGAGCTAGGTGTGGTGCCTATTAGCCGCCGAACTACCAAAGTGTGTGGTCGACACAACGGGGACTAGCTTGGTGGCAACCAAGTGAACCTCGGGAGAAAAATCACCGTGTCAACTTCGTGTTCATCTTCTCGGTGGTTTGCAAACTCCTTTCACTAGCTTGTATTTACTTGTTCATATACATGTGCTAGTGTAGTTCCTCTTATGATTAGTTAGCTTGTGTAGCTTGCTAGTTACCTTCCTTGCTTGTGTAGCATAGAAGTTGATCCCATGAGTGACTAGTTGACTTGTAGTCTTGCTAGTCACATTGCTTAGTTTGTGTAGCTAAGTTGAGCTCTCTAATTTGGCTTGTGTAGCCTTGTTATTGAGCATTGCTAGTGAGCTTAGGCTTTGTGCTTTTGCTTAGTGGCATGAGTAGGAGCTCCCCCGTTGTTTGAGTACTAGTTGCTTAGGTTTGTGTAACCTTGCAAGCTAGAATTGGTTAGGTGAGCTCTAGCTAGCCCGACACCTTATTTGCTTTGATTAGGATCTTTTGTAAGGTGTCATAGAGTATAGGTAGAGGGGTGTAGTCTTGGCTAGACCGATAGTTTTAATTCCGCATTTGTTTCGGTTAGCCGCTCCGATTAAGTTTAAGTTTTAAAAAGGACTATTCACCCCCCCTCTAGTCCGCCATCTCGACCCTTCAAGTGTTCATAGCTTCGGCCCAATATCGCCTAGGAGTCCTATGCTCATCGAGCATCGTCCTGGCCATCTCAACAAGGGTCCGATTCTTCCTCTCTACAACACCATTTTGAGGAGGTGTGTAGGGGGAAGAAAACTGGTGCTCCAAACCCAAAGAGTTACAAAACTTCTCAAAATCCGAATTTTTGAATTCGGAACCATTATCACTCCTAATGGCTCGCATCGAGTTCAAAGGGAACTCGTTCTGAAGACGCAAAATCAGATTACGAGCAAAGGAGAAAGTCTCGGTCTTCTCAGCTAAAAAGAAGACCCACGAATATCTTGAAATGTCATCAACAACAACAAGCACATACCACTTCCCCCCAACCGAGCTCACCCGAGTCGGACCAACAAGGTCCATGTGCAAAAGCTCTCCAGGGCGCTTGGTCATGACCTGAGTCACTGGATGGTGGGGAGCGGCAACCATCTTCCCGTGTCTACAAGAGTGGCAAACAAGATCCTTCTCCATATGCAACTTGGGCAATCCTCGGATTAGGCCAAGTGAACTAAGCCTTGCAAGCAAGTCGAAGCTCAAATGTCCAAGTCTCCTATGCCACTTCCAAAGATCGGAGGAGGAAGGTCCAGCCACAAGACAAGGAGAAGTGCCAAAAGACTCCGAGAAATTCACACGAAAGACTTTTCCAAAGGGCGAAATCAAACACACAAGATTGCCCTGAGGATCCAAAATACGACTGAGATTCGGTTTAAAACGAGTCTCATAGTCGTCGTCAAAAAGTTGCGAAACAGAAAGAAGGTTAAAATGCAAGTTAGAAACAAGAGCAACATCGCGCAACACAAAGTGCTCATTAACCCGCACAGACCCGCGAGACAATACCTTACCTTTGCTATTATCGCTGAAGGTTATGTACTCCTTTCCGGCAACAGGACTAAGGCTGGAGAACCACTTGGCGTTTCCGGTCATGTGTCTCGAGCAACCGGAATCCACCAACCAAATGTCCTCCAACCGTTTTACCTACATCAATAAAAAGACATAGGGTGAGCATACGGTCCAACACTGGGGTTAGTGAAGTAGGAAGAATACCAGTGTCGGGCTGGCTGCTCAAAAGAACGGTTAGCAGAAAAACCATTCCTAGCACGTCTACGAGAGGAGCGATCACCACGTAGAGGAAAACGTGGTCCGCTAAGGAAGGAGCGTCCATCGCGATACTCAAAACGCGGTGGGGGAAAACGCTCAACTACAAAGCCTCCGCCACGGGGTCCATAGCCAGCAAAAGCAGGACCCCGCCGGGCACGCTCTCTACGAAGCCTACGCCTAGGAGCTTGAGGTTCAGGACCTCTAGGCCTAGCCTTTCTCCTCGGAGCTCTCCTCTCCCTAGTCCTGGGAACTTGACCTCTGGGCCTAGCAGCTCTCCTCTGGACATTCGGCACATGCACACCATGGAAAGGGTGGTACATGTCCGGGTTGTCCATCTCCCGAGCACGGTGCGCCCCTCTCTTGCGCCTAAAACAGAACTCGCTCAAGTGTCCATCTCTCCCACAGAAATCACAATGATACCTCACCGCACGCAAAGGGGGTTGTTGGTACTCATGGCTGTGGGTGTGGATCACTTTGCTCTTCTGTGGCAAGCACTCCTCCTGAATGGGTGGCATTGTGTCAAGCTTGTTTTTGAGGTGGTTTGGCTTGGGTGCCCACACTTGGTTCTTGGGCGGAGCTCTCGGGGGTTCCTCAAACACCCCATCCTTGGTGGTAGGCTTAGGTGGCTTGGGTGGAAGCTTGGTCAGTTTGGGAGTAGTGGTGGAGTTGGGCTTCTCACTAGGATTCAGACCACTCGACTCTTCAATCTTCCCAAAAGCAAAAAGATCAACACCCTGAGCAAGACCTACACCAGAACCTCCAGCAGCTCGCTTAAATTGGGACATCATCATCCCGAGCTGCGGCTCACTACAAGAGACCCATGACAAGATGGTCCGAAGGTATGTGTTTTCCTCCTCGGTTTGCATCTTGCCATGCTTGACATTCGCAATCTCCTTCTCCAAGCCCTCACACAAAGCACACCTCGTGACACAAGTGCTACCCGAGTTGGCCTTCTCTAAAGACTCAATCTTGGCATTCTTCTCTGCCAACTCGGATTGCAAGACAGGACAAGTCTTGCATGCACCCAACAGCTGCGGCCTAGCACGGAGCTCATCCACCTCTCCAACCAAAGCAGCATACTTGCTCCTCAAAGTGAGAAGATCAGTCATGTGCTTGGTGCACGACTCACACTCACTCTCCTCCGACACAACCACGGTGGACCGAGCGAACTCAAGCTCCTTCACCGTGTCCTCCCACTTCTGCCTAAACTCCTTGCGCTCTCTAGCAGCACGCCTAAGCAGTTTATCTTGGCTAAGGAGGGCAGCAGTAAGTTTCTCAACCTCAGCGGAAAGGTCGTCGTAGGTGAGAGATACCTGGGAGGTGTCGTCGTCGTCGTTCCGAGGGGAGTGCTCCAGCTTGCCGTCGACCTCATCACCAAGCGCCATGGTGCAGAAAGTCGTCGTCGTCGGCGAAGAAGCAGAGACCGTTCAGCTTGTCCTCGATCCTCTTCTTCTTCTTGGACTCGTCATCGCTTGAGCAAGCGGAGTCGTCATCCGAGCCGTCGACGTCGCTGAGCGTGGCGAAGAACGCACGCTGCTCAGCCTGGGCCTTCTCCAAGTACTTCTTCTTGATGTACTCCTTGTCGAAGCTGCCCCTCCGCTTGTGCCTTGCGGGGACGTACTTCTCCTTGCGCTTGCTGGAGTCGTACTTGTGCCCATGATCGCCCTTCCCCGAATGCTTGTTCTTCTTGGGGCAGTTGGCGATGAAGTGGTCGGGATCGCCGCACTCATAGCAGCCCGAGCGTCCTCCTCCACGGCAACGGTTCATGCGGTTGTTGTGGAACCGCGTGAACCGGTTGGCAAGCAAAGGCAACTCCTCGTCTCCCAAAGACTCCAGCTGGTCCTCTGTGACAGAAAAGAGTAAAGAGAGTGCAAAGCCAGCAGAGGGGTTAGCGGAAGAGCCAGAAACCAAAGCCATAGTCGGGCTAGAAGGATTCGCATAAGAAGCCCTCGACATGGCATCAATCTCACTGGACTTGAGCTTGCTAAAGAGCTCATCGCACGTGAGGGTCTCATAGTTAGGCGATTCGATGATCGCCTGAACCTTGGAATCCCACACCGACCGATCGAGAGTGTGCAAAAGCTTCAAAGCTCTCTCATGATCGTCGAAAGGCAACTGCTCCTTCTTGGCCCTCATCCTGTTGACGATCACCTGAAAGCGAGCGAATAAACTTTCTATGCTCTCGCCAGGCTGATGTCGAAAGTTCTCATACTCTCTCTTGAACGACTCATAGAGTCGGGTTTTGACTTGAGAGGTGCCCTCATGAAAGCGCATGAGGGTAGCCCAAATCTCCCGAGCCGTAGAGAGGTGAGAAACACGATCAAACTCTCCCATGCTCAAACACGAAAAGAGAGCATTACGGGCTCGGCTATTGGCATCGTGCTCATCGATCTGATGCTGAGTCACACGAGCAGCCAAAACCACGTAATCAGCAGAGTTGCAAATATCCCAAATGGAAGAGCCCAAACTCTGCAGATAGGCTGACATGTGTATCTTCCAATACGCATAGTTCGTCCCATCAAAAAACGGCGGTTTGCCCACGCCGCGGTCCATGTCGCCTTCTGTGGATCTGGAACCGGCTAAGGTGGAAGATCCTTAACCCGCTCCGATACCAATTGAAGGACCGAGAAAGCACTAGCAAGGCGACCAGAGGGGGGGGGGGGGTGAATGGGAGCTCAAAATTCTTCTCAGAAACTTTGGCCAAATGTCCCAAAATCAACCCCGAGAAACGATGACCGAAACCGTGATGCTCACGACCCTTGGAACAGGGTGGATGATCCCTAAGATCACAGCGGAGCACCACCAAGAAGAAGTAAACCAAACTCCAAAAGTTCCGGCTCGAACACAACCCCAAAAACCAAGTCCCGGACGTAGATAGACGGCTACGTCGAGAAACTCCTAAATACCTATGCTAACAAGTAGCAAAGATACCTAAAGAGGTTCCTTGGTCAACTACAGGGCCAAACGAGAAGTCCGGAAACCAAGCGAACAAGCCGGGAGAGCAAACGCACTAAACCGGAGCAAACAGCCAAATCCCGGACTGTCCGCCGGCACGGTCCCGGACTGTCCGCGGTAGCGCCGGACTGTCCGCGGTTCACTGGCGGACTGTCCGCCAGCAGAAAACCCAAAACAGCAAGGTTGCTGAACCCTTGCTGGACGGCTCACGGACTGTCCGCGACTTTGACCTGCGGACTGTCCGCCGGTCACCCGAGGCAAAACAGTCAAGGCCACTCGACCACTGCTCGGTCGGAGCCCGACCCCCGGACAGTCCGCGGGTCTAGTGGCGGACTGTCCGCGGATGAACAGGGAGGGCGATTTTGATCGCCTCTCTCCTAAATCCTCTCAAATCCGATCCAACTCAAAATCCCAAGTTCCCAAACTTGGAGAAGATGATCATGGGGTAGTTAGGAGACTATCCCCAAGAAATCATCCGCTCAAATCAACCAAATCACCGGGAAATCAAAAGGGAAGGTGGATGAACGGAAAAAGCGCCACGAAAATGAAATCGTCCCGATCTATTCGATCATGAGGAGTTAGATGAATTCCTTTGGTCGAAATGACCTCCTCAATGATACGAACAAATTGGTTCAAACGGATTTCGCAAAGACGCACCGGAGAGGGAGATCGAGTGACGGGAAAATCGCGAAGAAACGAAGAACGCGAAGAACACGAATCAAAACGCGAATCAAGTCATCGATTTGCACTGCAAAGGTGAGGATACGACCTCACTTCCTCACAATCAATAGTACACAGAGGCAAGTCTCTCTGCGGATCTCAGCTAGCTACAGCAGGGGATGGGAGAGCAGGAAACCCTAAGTGCGAAAGAGCAAATGACTGAGATAAGGGGAGGAGGGTGTCTCCCCGACTACTTATCCTAATTCTAGTCTAAGTACAATTCCTACTCTACCCCTCTCTATTCTAATTACAGAGCGAACCAGCTAAACCCTAGGGTTATTCTGGACCAACTCGGTGGTAGGTGTATCCGACGGCCACGCCCGCACAACTCGTCCGCATTGCCTCCACGCAACCTTCCGATTGCCGCCACGTGCCGCCCTCGCTATGCACCCCCGGTTTTGTGGCCCAAACCGGGAAACCAGCCTTTTCCAGCTATCCCCCGGTTTTGAGGCCCAAACCGGGAAACCAGCCCACCAGCATCTGAGTTTTGAGGCCAAACTCAGCAAACCTTCAGAGCCCAGGTTTTGAGGCCCAAACCTGGAAACCGTCCTCAGCCCGAGTTTTGTGGCCAAACACGGAAACCCTCAGCCCGAGTTTTGTGGCCAAACTCGAAAACCGTCCACGCCCAGGTTTTGAGGCCCAAACCTGGAAACCGTCCATCTGATGGTTTTTCTCTGGCTCTACCACCAAACCAAAGCTGTAGAGGGGATGCACCACCCGTGCACCCCGTCCACCGACACGTGTCCCCAGGTCCTCGACCCGAGCAACACCGTGCCCCGCAAGTCTTCACTTGTCGCTGTCCCAGGCTCCCAGCCACCACAGCTGATCCTCAGGCACTCTGGGCCCTCAGTGCAAGCCTCACGTCTGCCCTTCACCGCTCGGTTCATCGGCATGGCACGTCCGCCGCACGGCATGCCCATCCTTCACCGCACCCGGTCCGTCAGCACGACCCATCTCAACTTGACCTTCACCTTGCCCTCGATCACTATCTCCGTGCTCGACACCTGCACAACACAAGCCAAAGACCCTGCGATCAAACCCGTTGACAATCACTCATCACTCAGAGACTCGGCATACACCCATGTATCCGCACCCTGAGCAAGACCTATACCAGAACCTCCAGCAGCTCGCTTAAATTGGGAGATCATCATCCCGAGCTGCGGCTCACTACAGGAGACCCATGACAAGATGGTCCGAAGGTATGTGTTTTCTTCCTCGGTTTGCATCTTGCCATGCTTGACATTCGCAATCTCCATCTCCAA
Source organism: Coix lacryma-jobi var. lacryma-jobi (assembly GCA_009763385.1). NCBI lineage: Eukaryota > Viridiplantae > Streptophyta > Magnoliopsida > Poales > Poaceae > Coix > Coix lacryma-jobi. The sequence continues at coordinate 74,535,560 of CM019826.1, forward strand.
GCCCTCACACGAAGCACACCTCGTGACACAAGTGCTACCCGAGTTGGCCTTCTCTAAAGACTCAATCTTGGCATTCTTCTCTGCCAACTCGGATTGCAAGACAGGACAAGTTTTGCATGCACCCAACAGCTGCGGCCTAGCACGGAGCTCATCCACCTCTCCAACCAAAGCAGCATACTTCCTCCTCAAAGTGAGAAGATCAGTCATGTGCTTGGTGCACGACTCACACTCACTCTCCTCCGACACAACCATGGTGGACCGAGCGAACTCAAGCTCCTTCACCGTGTCCTCCCACTTCTGCCTAAACTCCTTGCGCTCTCTAGCAGCACGCCTAAGCAGTTTATCTTGGCTAAGGAGGGCAGCAGTAAGTTTCTCAACCTCAGCGGAAAGCTCGTCGTGAGTGAAGGATACCTGGGAGGTGTCGTCGTCGTCGTCGTCGCGAGGAGAGTGCTCCAGCTTGCCGTTGACCTCATCACCAAGCGCCATGGTGCAGAAGCCGTCGTCGTCGGCGAAGAAGCAGAGACCGTTCAGCTTGTCCTCGATCTTCTTCTTCTTCTCGGACTCGTCATCGCTTGAGCAAGCGGAGTCGTCATCTGAGCCGTCGACGTCGCTGAGCGTGGCGAAGAACGCACGCTGCCCAACCTGGGCCTTCTCCAAGTACTTCTTCTTGATGTACTCTTTGTCGAAGCCGCCCCTCTTCTTGCGCCTTGGGGGGACGTGCTTGTCCTTGCGCTTGGAGTCGTACTTGTGCCCATGATCGCCCTTCCCCGAATGCTTGTTCTTCTTAGGGCAGTTGGCGATGAAGTGGTCGGGATAGCCGCACTCATAGCATCCTGAGCGTCCTCCTCCGCGGCGACGGTTCATGCGGTTGTTGTGGAACCGCGTGAACCGGTTGGCAAGCAAAGCCAACTCCTCGTCTCCCAAAGACTCCAGCTGATCCTCTCTGACAGAAAAGAGAGATGAAAGCGCAAAGCCAACAGAGGGGTTAGCGGAAGAACCAGAAACCAAAGCCATAGTCGGGCCGGAAGGATTCTCATAAGAAGCCCTAGCCATGGCATCAATCTCACTGGACTTGAGCTTACTGAAGAGCTCGTCGCACGTGAGGGTCTCATAGTTAGGCGATTCGATGATCGCCTGAACCTTGGAATCCCACACCGACCGATCAAGAGTGTGCAAAAGCTTCAGAGCTCTCTCATGATCGTCGAAAGGCAACTGCTCCTTGTTAGCCCTCATCCTATTGACAATCACCTAAAAGCGAGCGAATAAACTCTCTATGCTCTCGCCAGGCTGATGTCGAAAATTCTCATACTCTCTCTTGAACGACTCGTAGAGTCGGGTTTTGACTTGAGAGGTGCCCTCATGAAAGCGCATGAGGGTGGCCCAAATCTCCCGAGCCGTAGAGAGGTGAGAAACGCGATCAAACTCACCCATGCTCAAACAGGAGAACAAGGCGTTACATGCCCCGCTATTGGCCTCGTGCTCATCGATCTGGAGCTGAGTGACACGAGCAGCCAAGACAACGTAATCGTCCCTGTTGCAAATCTCCCAAACAGAAGAGCCCATGCTCTGAAGATAGGCCGACATGCGTATCTTCCAATACGCATAGTTCGTCCCATCAAAGAACGGCGGTTCGCCCACGCCGCGATCCATGTCGCCTTCTGTGGATCTTGAACCGGCTAAGGTGGAAGATCCTTAACCTGCTCCGATAACAATTGAAGGACCGAGAAAGCACTAGCAAGGCGACCAGAGGGGGGGTGAATGGGAGCTCAAAAATTCTTCTCAGAAACTTTGGACAAATGTCCCAAAATCAACCCCGAGAAACGGCGACCGAAACCGTGATGCTCATGACCCTTGGAAGAGGGTGGATGATCCCTAGGATCACAGCGGAGCACCACCAAAAAGAAGCAAACCAAACTCCAAAAGTTCCGGCTCGAACACAACCCCAAAAACCAAGTCCCGGACGTAGATAGACGGCTACGTCGAGAAACTCCTAAATACCTATGCTAACAAGTAGCAAAGATACCTAGAGAGGTTCCTTGGTCAACTACAGGGCCAAACGAGAAATCCGGAAACCAAGCGAACAAGCCGGGAGAGCAAACGCACTAAACCGGAGCAAACAGCCAAATCCCGGACTGTCCGTCGGTACGGTCCCGGACTGTCCGCGGTAGTGCCGGACTGTCCGCGGGCTTGTGGCGGACTGTCCGCCGGCAAAACTTGCCAAACAGCAAGGTTGCTGCAAAGTCCCTGGACGTTCCCGGACTGTCCGCGGCTTTGAACCGCGGACTGTCCGCCATTCAAATAAAAGGCTACTCAGCCGAAGAACAGTGCCACTGGTCTGGCTCGTCCCCGACTCGCGGACTGTCCGCGCCCTGAGTGGCGGACTGTCCGCGGTCACACAGGGAGGGCGATTTTGATCGCCCTTCTCCCAAATCTTCTCCAAATCGATTCAAATCAAAATCCCACGTTCCCAAACTTGGAGAGGATGATCATGGAGTAGTTAGGAGACTATCCCCAAGAAATCATCCGCTCAAATTGAGTCAATCACCGGGAAATCAAAAGGGGAGGAGGATGAACCGAAAAAGCGCCACAAAAACGAAATCAACTCGATCTACTTGCTCGTTGGGAGATAGATGAATTCCTTCGGTGGAAATGATCTCCTTTCAAATACGAACAAGTTGATTCAAACGGATTTCGCAAAGACGCACGGGAGAGATAGATCGAGTGACGGGAAAATCGTGAAGAAACGAAGAACACGAATCAAGTCATCGATCTGCACTGCAATCGTGAGATTACGGTCTCACTTTCTCACAATCAACAGTACACAGAGGCAAGTCTCTCTGCGGATCTCAGCTAGCTACAGCAGGGGATGGGAGAGCAGGAACCCTAAGTGCGAAACAGCAAATGACTGAGATGACTAACTGAGATGAGGGGAGGAGGGTGTCTCTCCGACTACTTATCCTAATTCTAGTCTAAGTACAATTCCTACTCTACCCCTCTCTAATCTAATTACAAAGCGAACCAGCTAAACCCTAGGGTTATTCTGGACCAACTCGGTGGTAGGTGTATCCGACGGCCACGCCCGCACAACTCGTCCGCGTTGCCTCCACGCAACCTTCCGATTGCCGCCACGTGCCGCCCTCGCTCTACACCTCCGGTTTTGTGGCCCAAACTGGGAAACCAGCCTTTTCCAGCTATCCCCCGGTTTTGAGGCCCAAACCGGGAAACCAGCCTCCAAGTCCAACGCCTGAGTTTTGTGGCCCAAACTCAGAAACCCCCAGCGCCCAGGTTTTGAGGCCCAAACCTGGAAACCGTCCTCAGACCGAGTTTTGTGGCCAAACTCAGAAACCCTCAGCACCCAGGTTTTGAGGCCCAAACCTGGAAACCGTCCACCCGATGGTTTTTCCCTGGCTCTACCACCAAACCAAAACTGTAGAGGGGATGTACCGCCCGTGCACCCCGTCCACCGACACGTGTCCCCAGGTCCTCGACCCGAGCAACACCGTGCCCCGCAAGTCTTCACTTGTCGCTGTCCCAGGCTGCCAGCCACCACAGCTGATCCTCAGGCACTCTGGTCCCTCAGTCCAAGCCTCACGTCAGCCCTTCACCGCTCGGTTCATCGGCATGGCACGTCTGCCGCACGGCACGCCCATCCTTCACCGCACCCAGTCCGTCAGCACGACCCGTCTCAACTTGACTTTCACCTTGCCCTCGATCACTGTCTCCGTGCTCGGCACCTGCACAACACAAGCCAAAGACCCTGCGATCAAACCCGTTGACAATCACTCATCACTCAGAGACTCGACATACACCCATGTATCCGCAGATTAACCCCGACATCCACTTCGCCTTCATCCCGCACACACGGTGCGCACCTCTGCACCACCCCTCGAGCATCACCGCCTCCAGAACGCAAGAAGCGCCGCCGCGGTCGCCATCAGCGCCGCCCGGAGCTCGGAGCCGTTCACCCCCGACCAAGCCTCCACCGAGCCCCCTCTTCTTCGTCAAGCTTCATCACGTTAAGGCAAGGTGAGAACACCTTCCCACCTCAACGCTACCACCCTCTAGCCCCTCTGCTTCCCCGACCGAGCGCCGCCGTTGTCCGCCATGGCCGCTCGCGTGGTCAAGCCCCTCCGATGCTTCCCGAGCCTAACCAACCCCTCTAATAGCCTTCCTAGGGCTCACGTAAGCTATCACCCCCGCTAATTTGGCCGGTGACCGCCGAAAACGGTGTGGCCGTGCGACACCGCCGCCGCCGTCCGCCACCGTTCACCGCCGGCGAGCTATGGCCATGCGCTAGCCAAACCAACCACACCATCCGATGCGCCTCGTCGAGACGAGCTCACCGGGCACCACCCTACCGCCGGAGACCTCGTGGCCGGCGAGAACCGCGCGGTCAACCCTCTTCCCCTATTTTCTCTCTCTGACGGGTGGGTCCCGTTGACCAGTGGGTCCCTCGCGTCAGTCGCTCACGGTCTATGGACCGGGTCTGCACAAGTTGAGCCGGGAGATTCAAATGATTTTCCTTTTTGTTTTAAATTCCAGAGAAGTTTGTTATTTTTGTGTAGCACGTTTTAAAAGTCCAAATAAAGTGCTTTCAGTTTTGTTAGCTTTTTTATGAGTAGATCTATCATGGAAAAATATGAAAATATTTTTGGTGAAAGTTTATTTTACTGTTTTTATTTATTTCAGTTTATGTGCCTTTGTTGAGATAAATGGGTTTATATGTTTTCTGGTCGAGTTAATTCATGGAAAATTTTGTGTAGGTTCATTATCACGTTATGTACCTGTGAAAAATATATGAGGCCCTAGTTATGTAGAAAAAATGTCTGTTATGGTTTAAAGTCCTTTTTAGCTGTTTTCTTAGAATAAGTGCTAAGGTATTTAATATGTTAAAATAAAATGTGGGAAAATTTGTGTAGCCTCTGTGTGTTATGTTCCAGTTGGGAAAAATATTAAGCATAGGTTGTTGTATGGAAAAATGTGAAGTTACTGTACAAATGTACTTTTGTGTGTTTTTTTTGGCAATTCATGTAGGAAATAATATAATGTTTCTGTTCATGGAACTTCTTTGATAAATATGAAATATGGAATAGAATCTGGAAAAAATATGGAAATGAGTATATCACCCTTTTCCAATAGGGGTGTAGTTCAATTGGGTTATTTTGGAATAGATTTGTTTATTTAGTGTAGGGTGATAAATTTATGTTTTGGAAGTGCACATTCTACAGTAGAGTGTTTATGAGTAGATGCAGCTAGGAAAATTATGAAATCTGCTGTTTGACACTTTTTATGAGAAGAGTTAGTTCAAAGTACCTTTTGAGCAGTGTATTTCATCTTTTTGTGGCCCCTGATCTGTATTTTATCTCTTGCTGGAAATTGGTAAGTGAAGTCCAGTTAGTGTCAGTTATCTTCTGGAATTTTAGTGGATTTTTCTGAGTTTAGAAAAATACACTTGCAGTTCAAACTTGAGTTTCTTTTGAATTTCTAAATGGGAAATAGTTGAAATAACGATTTGTTTTATGAGTATTTACCTCAATATCAAAAGTGGTTCAACAAGTTGGTTTTGTTGGTTTGCAAGAAATGTTGCTTTTCATACCACCATATCTCGCACCCCGCATTATTTATTTATTTATTATTTACCGCATGCAATAGGATCGACACTCCCGGAGCCCGACCAGGAGCAGGAGGCAAGCGTCGAGCAGGAGATCCCGGAGCTACCCCAGGCCGAGGAGGTCGACCCTGCAGCGGAAACTAACTTGCCCGAGTGCCCCTCCCACGAGGCCTCGGTCTTCGCTCAAGGCAAGCCCCGGAGCATCCTTAAGTCTCCCAGTTTTTATAAATAATTTACTTGAGTATCTTATATTGTGATGCATTAGGTATAGGAGTTGATTGAATCCTATTTGCTGCATTACCATTTCTTGCTTATTGATTAATATCTACCTTGTTATCCTATTATTTATTTACAATATAGAATTGCTTAGTCTGCTTAATAAAAGTAGTGGTTAAGGATGTTTCCGTAATACCTCTGGTGGGTAATTACTGGATCACGGTTGGCTATATTTGCTATCGTGGAAAAGAACCTGAGTCGTAATAAAATACGGTCAACTGGAAGGCAAGGCACAAGTTTGGAAACTTGGGGCAGTCCGTCCGTTGGATCGTGTAGGTTTGTATCGATGTTGGCCCTCGTTCATTTTTGAACGCGCCCTTTTACTTAGGGATATGTCAGTGCCGTAATCATCGACCCGAAAGCCGGTTAGAAGCTGTTCGGGCCGGAATCAACCCGAGTCGCGCCCTCTAGTATGGAAATGCGATCTGCTGTGTGAGGCCATCGTCAGGTTCCAATTGGGCGGTCTGTGCTTGAACCGCGACGATTACCACCACGAACAAGCATCGAGCGGTTACCCAATGCATGGACCCGACGGGGAAAGTGTGGGTTGGTGTTAAAGGTCTTTCACCAGCTGGTTTGGAATTTGATTCGAGTCGCCGTCTCCCCCGGTTAGTGGGAAACTATGGCGAGCTTCACCACGATACAACTCCATGTGTTGTTTAAAGGGTTCAACTAAAATGTGGATCAGTCAACTGGATATGGTTATACTATTGCTTGTTAGACTCAAGTGTGTGTAATAGTTCAGGTGCAAACCTAGAGTAAAGAAAAAGGTCTAAAAACTGACAGCTCCTCAATGTCATCAATACTCTTATCTTAATTTTGAGCTTTTCGCAACTAAAGATCCCAGCTCCACCAAAAATGCCTTGCATACCCTTGGTGTCTTTATTTTCAGTTGGACGGGTAAGTCTAGCTGAGTATATTCTCGTACTCAGGGTTTATCCCGTTTGTTGCAGATGGCCAGGTGTACTATGGCTATTGTAAGCACTGCCTCTACCCAGTGGAAGGTGATGAGGAGTAGGCCCAGGGCAGGGTCGTCCAGAAGCTTCCCCTTTTCTTTTGCTGGATTGAGACTACTGGTGGCACATTACTCGAAAAAGGAGGAGTGAGTCGTGTTGAGTTAAGTTATCAAACAATGTTTTATTTGGACCACATGTGTGGTGGTCGTGTTTCAAAACTAATTTATGCTTCTGCACTTTTAAATTTGGTATTGTAATAACTCTGTCTTAAATTCACACTTTGATGTTCTAAATCCGATTTCGTTTATCTGTGATGTATCCTTATGAATGTAATTCTTGAACAATGTAATTCAAGTTATTGCATTCGCAAGGAGCTATTTTCGAACTAAAATGGGTATTTCAAAACTATTTTTGATTACTAAGTGTGCCCAGTCTCGTCCTTAAGCCTATACTAGGAATCAGGTGGCTTAACTGTTAACAGGATTCAGGGTTTTGCTTCATGTTGGATCTTTATTTGCTGGTCCATTCTCGGGAAAAAGAGAATGAGTCGATCGCGAAAACATGCATAAAATGATTTTGTGAGGTATGAGAGCATGACCGTCCAACCGTCGGTCTAGGTGAGAGTTCTTATACCAAGTATGTGCGAGCTCCACGCAGACACATACGAGGGTATCAATGTTTTGAGGGTGTTTTCTTTATTGGTGCATGGTGTTTAGTGTTGGCCTCTATGTATTTTGCGCATATTAGCCAATACTCAGTTGTTTTACCATCGGGATTGCTTTGGGCTGAAATGAATCTTCTGCAAGTACACTAACTATGCGATCGAGTAGAACGTGTAGATAACGCATGAGAGATCGTTCTTGCCACCGACTAGAACGTTAGGACTTACGAGTCTTGTTAGGGAGTGAGAACGTAAGTACGATCATGCATCATGTTTACATTCTTGCATTTACATTACCTCCCCTTAATTAAAAGTTGTCTCTTTTCTATAAAATTTGCCAACTTAATATCCGTCTCACGAGAGTTCGAAACCTTCTTGTTTCTACAGATGGCCCGGACTAAGCTGACCGCTCGCAAGGCCACCGAAGGAAGAGGAGTTCCGCGTCACCGCTTGGCCACCAAGCTGACCCGGAAGACATTCTTGTCCTACTTCGGGTTACCCACCATCCTTTGGAGGATTCTGCAGGCCGTGGGCTATGAGGAGGGATAGGAGCCCAGGTACTCGTGGCAGAAGGAGATCTATGGGCACGATTCTCTGGTCATGGTGCAGATCAAGGTCAAAGCCTTGCCTGCCAAGCCTCACTGGACAGGATGGACTGAGATCACCAGAGGCACGTGTGCCAAGGATGGAGCTAACAGGGCAGCATACCTTGTGCTGAAGGACCTCATCGCCCTCTTCCCCGCCGACCTTGCTAGTGCGATGGCAGGAGTGTTCCCTCGCGGATCACCTTTTCCATTGCGCTGGAGGCAGACTTTGGAGTCAGTTCTGACAGGGAGCCCCGAGGAGAGGTTCTTCTGCGAGACGCCTGCGATGAGCGCCACCGGAGCTTTGCTAGTTGTATGTGAGAGTTTGGAGCGCACTCTCGAGAGCGTGTCCTTCACTCTCACCGCCACCTACCAGAACAAGGGGAAACTGTAGGAGGAGTTCGACGCTGAGGTAGCCCGCCTTCAGGAGAGGTTGCAGCAGGTCACTCTTGAGCATGACGACGCCCGTGCTATAGCAGGAGCAGAGACCACCGCCAGGACCATCGCTGAGCAGATGTACCTGATTACCGCCTTTCAGCGAGATGAGGCCCGCACGACGCTCGACCAGCTCAGAGAGGGAGCTCACCTGTTGATACAGCAAATCCATGCCCAGCAGGCCTATATCGATCAGCTCCACGAGACAGTCCATTAGATGCACCACGCCGCACAGGAGGCCGCTGCCCGAGTAGCTGTCGAGGTTCCAACAGCCGAGGCCCAGGACCCCCCGGACGGAGAAGTCCTTGGTCCCGACGTCCCACCAGAGGAGGCTCACGCTGACGAGCCTATGATCGACGCTGACATAGAGGACGCCGCGTCCGCCGCTAGAGACGCCTGAGCGTTAGTTTCATTAGGAATCGTTTCTTTTGTACCGCTTGAGCGTGCTCGCTGATGATGTAACACCTGAACATGTGTTGGTTTATGTTTAAGATTGTATGATGGCATGTATGGCTTTTGGACAAAGTCCAGACTTCGATCTGGCACCTTTTTATGGAAATTCTATGATGTTGTATGGAAATGAATAATTATACTTGGTCGTGTGCTAAATTTTAAATTATGTACAGTGCAGAATTTATTAATGATCAATGTGACATCACCTAATGACTGCTTATTAATGCGATATGCAGATGCCGACACACACTCGTAGTCAACGTGGACAAGGATCAGGACAGGAGGAGAATCTGCCACCTCCCCCACCGCCGCCAATGACGCCGGAAGCGTTTTTCGGCCAGTTTCTGGGAAGCCAAAGGAACATGGAAGAAATGCAGAGGCATATGGAGGCCACCCTCCGCAACATCGCTAACAACACCGCGCAGCAGCATCAGCAGCACCAAGGCCCGAAGCCCAATCAGTATAGCTCCTACCGTGACTTCTTGGACACTCGTCCCCTTATTTTCAAGGAAGTCACCGAGCCGCTTGAAGCAGATGAGTGGCTCAACTCTATCACTCAGAAGTTCCGCCTGCTTCGTCTGACGGAAGAGCTTAAGGCGGAGTATGCCGCCCACATGTTAGAGGGACCCGCAGGTTTATGGTGGGCCCAGTACCGTGCATCCTTACCTATAAATGCACGAGTCACTTGGGATCAGTTCTCGACCGCTATGCGTAACCACTATATCCCCAGTGGTCTAATGGAAATGAAGATCACAGAGTTTATGAGGCTGTCCCAGGGAACCAGGTCTGTGTCAGAATATCTCCATAGCTTCAACAACCTGTCTCGTTATGCTCCAGACTTTGTCAACACAGATGCCAAGAAGATTGCAAGTTTCAAGCGTGGTATGAGTGCCACCATGCTTTCCAAGATGGGCAATAGTCACCGCACCACCTTCAGTGACTTTGTCAGTGACTGTCTGAATCAGGAGGCCAATGACAGTAGGCTGGCGATAGAAAACCACCATCGTGCGAACGAAGGAGGTTCGTCTCAACAGAGGACCCCTTTCGGAGCATGCACCCCGTATCGCCCGCCAGTTGCAGGAGCAAGGTTTCGTCCCCCACAAGGGAAGATAACCACCAACCGTCCCCGTCCCGGTTTCTAGAAGCCCTACACCGCTCCTCTGATGCAGAACAAGGCTAAAGCAGGAAGTGCAGGAGGTCCTAAGACCCCGTACGTGATCGGACCGTGCTACAACTGTGGTCAGACCGGACACCTGTCACGTCAGTGCCCTCGTACAAAGAAGCAGTACGCCCAGCCTCCACCTCGCACAGGCCATGTGCATTATACCAACGTTGAAGAAGTGCTAGAAGGAGAACCTATCACTGCTGGTACGTTTCTTGTTAATCAATACCCCGCAATTGTGTTATTTGATTCCAGAACATCGCATTCTTTCATAAGTGAAAATTTTGTTTTGAGAAGTAACCCTAAGTTGATAGAATTGGATAGGGGTTATCAGATAAGTTCAGCATGGGCTGTTCTTTCTGCCCGTACCATGGCTAAGGAGATGGAAATCACTTTTGGGGATAAAAAGGTATCTGTGGATCTTATCGTAATCCCCGGACTAGGTTTGGATGTAATCTTGGGGATGGGATGGATGAAACGTTGGAAGGTTAATTTGGATATTGCCGAACAAGTGGTTTCCCTTTTGAGCCCCCGGAATGAGTATTCCTTCCGAATTAAGTTACCTCGAAACCCCCACGAGATCGGAGTGTTGTTCAATATCACGGCAAAGCAGATAGCTGAGATCCCAGTAGTGTGTGAGTTTCCAGATGTTTTTCCTGATGAGTTGCCGGGACTACCGCCAGATAGGGATGTGGAGTTTGCTATAGAGTTAATCCCCGGAACGGCACCCATATCCCGGAGGCCATATAGGATGCCCGCTAACGAGCTAGCAGAGCTCAATACTCAGTTGCAAGAGCTTTTGGATAAAGGGTTGATACGTCCTAGTTCTTCACCTTGGGGATGTCCCGCCATCTTCATAAAGAAGAAGGATAAAACTTTATGGATGTGCGTGGATTACAGACCGTTGAATGCAGTAACTATAAAGAATAAATATCCCTTACCCCGAATCGACGTCTTGTTTGATCAGTTATCAAAGGCCAAAGTGTTCTCCAAGATCGACCTGAGGTCAGGATACCATCAGATTAAGATCAGAAGAGAGGATATACCAAAAACAGCTTTCTCCACCAGATATGGACTCTATGAGTATCTAGTTATGTCCTTCGGGTTAACCAATGCACCGGCACATTTCATGTATCTAATGAATTCGGTCTTCATGCCCGAGTTGAATAAGTTTGTTGTGGTGTTCATCGATGATATCTTGGTCTACTCTGAGAACGGAAAGGATCATGCTGAGCATCTACGAGTTGTTTTAACCCGGCTTCGAGAGCACAAGTTGTATGCTACGTTTAGCAAGTGTGAATTTTGGTTAAAGAAGGTACCTTTCCTTGGTCACATCCTTTCAGAGGAAGGAATCTCTATGGATCCCACAAAGGTATAGGAAGTTATGGATTGGCAAGCACCCACTAACGTACATGAGGTACGCAGCTTTCTAGGATTGGCCGGATACTACCGTCGGTTCATTCCGGATTTCTCAAGGATCGCAAAGCCTATGACTCGTCTAACTTAGAAAAAAAAGAAGTTTGAATGGACTCCAGAGTGTGAGGCAGCTTTTCGCACTCTGCGAACTTTGTTGACTTCGGCGCCAGTTTTGGCACAACCAGATTTGGAGGAACCTTTTGATGTGTTTTGTGACGCATCCAAGATTGGACTTGGGTGTGTACTTATGCAGAATGGGAGAGTTATAGCATATGCTTCACGTCAGTTGCGACCACATGAAGGGAATTACCCGACTCATGATTTGGAATTGGCAGTTGTAGTTCATGCACTCAAGATATGGAGGCATTATCTTATGAGTAACCTATGTCATGTGTACACAGATCATAAAAGTTTGAAATATGTCTTCACCCAGCCAGAGTTGAATATGAGGCAGAGGAGATGGTTAGAGTTGATTAAGGATTACAACCTAGAAGTGCATTACCACCCCGGAAAAGCGAATGTTGTAGCAGATGCCTTGAGTCGCAAGACTCATTGCAACTCCCTACAACCACTGTTGGAAGATGGATTTAACCTTATGCACCCCGTTATGCTGAACAATATCACCATACAGTGCACCCTGGAGAGTGACATCATCGAAGGACAAAAGACCGATGAAGAAATCGGCCGGATCAAGAAGAGATTGGAAACCAATAGTTCTTTGAACTTCAGAACAGATGAACAGGGAATTCTGTGGTATAATCAGAGGTTGGTTGTTCCTAAGGACACGGAGCTGAAAGAAAGAATTCTGAACGAAGCTCATAATTCAAAGTTGTCTATCCATCCAGGAAGCAGTAAGATGGTACCAAGATCTGAGAACAAGGTATTGGTGGTCAAAGACGAAGAAAGAAGTGGCAGCTTATGTCGCAAGGTGTGATACTTGCTGCAGGATAAAAGCTATACACCTGAGACCTGCTGGACTGTTACAACCGTTATCAATCCCAGAGTGGAAATGGGAAGAGATTAGTATGGATTTTGTCACAGGTCTTCCCACCACTCAAAAAGGAAATGATTCTATCTGGGTTATCGTGGATCGGTTATTTAAAGTGGCTCACTTCGTACCAGTCAAGACTACCCACCAACCTCATCAGTACGCAGATTTGTACATTCAAAACATCTTAAGGTTACATGGAGTACCTAAGAGAATTGTTTCTGATAGAGGACCCCAGTTCATAGCGCGTTTTTGGGAACAAGGAGCTAGGGACTAAGTTGGTAAGAAGTTTTTCTTATCATCCCCAAACCGCAGGACAAACAAAAAGAGTGAATCAAATCTTGAAAGATATCCTCCGAGCATGTGTCCTACCCTCAGGAGAATCATGGGAGAAATGGCTGCCCCTTGTCGAGTTCTCATATAACAATAGTTATCAAGAAAGCATAAAAATAGCACCGTTTGAAGTTTTATATGGACGAAGATGCAGAACCCCGGTAAATTGGGTTGAATCAGGAGATCGAGGATTTTACGGATCGGATTATGTAAAGGATGGCGAAGAGATCATGCAAACAGTACAGCAGCATATCAAGGCAGCGCAGTCAGGACAGAAAAGTTATGCTGACACACGAAGGAGACCCTTGGAATTCCAAGTAGGAGATTACGTCTACCTTAAGGTCTCACCCATGAGAAAGGTCCAACGTTTTGGATTTAAGAAAAAGCTAGCACCCCGATATGTGGGACCATATGAGATCGTAGCTAAAAAGGGAGAAGTGGCCTATGAAGTGCAGTTACCCCAGAGATGAGCGCAGTTTTTCCCGTGTTTCATGTATCCCAGTTGAAGAAGTGTCTTCGAGTTCTGGAACGAGAAGAGGTTCGGATCCCGGATTACACCATCAGATCAGATCTGGAATACTACGAACAACCTCGGGAGATAATGGACACCAAGACACGAGAGACTCGCAACCGAACAGTGAAGACTTACAAGATTCTCTGGAGCAACCACGGACCCAACGATGCGACTTGGGAAACCGAGGAGTACTTACGTGTGAACTATCCCGCTTTTTATAAAGATTGGTACCTAACTCAAAATCTCGGGATGATATTTCTTTAAGGGGGGAAGGGCTGTGACACCCTAGTGTCAAGCACTGCATTAGAAACTACATTTAGCTACTAAAATGCATCAGCAATGCATTGCATCATTTCATGTGCATGAGAGTGTTTTTGTCTTTTGCTTATTTATTGGATTTTGGATTCTATTGGACTTGATAATTGAAGTGAATTTCTATCTTGGCAAATAATCTTATAAAATAAAGAATATTGAGTATAATACTTTTCATGTTGGCATTTTGACCTAGTTCAAATTTGTTTAGCAAATAAAAACAAGGTAAACAAAATGATTTATGTGTCAAAATTGGCCTTATTTCTGTGGAGGTTTTAAAAGTGCTTTTCAGCAAAAATGTTCTATATGAATGTTGTAGAGAAAATTATTTTGAGCAACTTTTATTTTTGGGTCAAAACCTAGTTTGGAGTTTTTGAAACTGTTTTTGAGTGGTCAAAATTTGAAAAAATTTTGGAAAAAGAAAAAGGAAAAGATTTTCTCCCGCGCCCTCACTTTCGGCCCATTCGGCCTTTTTCGGCCCAGACCCTTGCCCGCGCTCGCTCGCGCCGCGCGCGCTGCGCACGCCGACCCCGACCGCGCGCTCGCGCCGTACGCCGGCCGGAGCGCCACGTGGCCGCCAATGCCTGCGCAGGATCCCGCTCGCCCTATCGCCGCACGATCTTTGCTCTCTCGATCACGGCACGATCTCCGCTCGCCAATCGCCGCTTGCCTCGCCTGCCGAGCCCTGCTGCCCGCGTGAGCCGCTCGCCGACCGTGGCCCCCGCCACGACCATCGGCCGGCCAAGGCCGACCAAAACCCCGAGCACCCCTTCGCTCCCTCACTCACCGCGCACACACATCCTCACTCACCCTCACCCTCACTCCTTCCTCTCTGCGAACGAACGCGAGCGCGAACGCTCGTGCCCGCCGCCGTTCGCCGTCGTCACTATTCCCCTCCGTTCCCACTCCCATCAAGCCATCGCTGGCCGATTAACCCCGACATCCACTTCGCCTTCATCCCGCACACACGGTGCGCACCTCTGCACCACCCCTCGAGCATCACCGCCACCAGAACGCAAGAAGCGCCGCCGCGGTCGCCATCAGCGCCGCCCGGAGCTCGGAGCCGTTCACCCCCTACGAAGCCTCCACCGAGCCCCCTCTTCTTCGTCAAGCATCATCACGTTAAGGCAAGGTGAGAACACCTTCCCACCTCAACGCTACCACCCTCTAGCCCCTCTGCTTCCGCGACCGAGCGCCGCCATTGTCCGCCATGGCCGCTCGCGTGGTCAAGCCCCTCCAATGCTTCCCGAGCCTAACCAACCCCTCTAATAGCCTTCCTAGGGTTCACGTAAGCTATCACCCCCGCTAATTTGGCCGGCGACCGCCGGAAACGGCGTGGCCGTGCGACACCGCCGCCGCCGTCCGTCGCCGCTCGCCGTCGGCGAGCTACGGCCATACGCTAGCCAAACCAACCACACCATCCGATGCGCCTCGTCGAGACGAGCTCACCGGGCACCACCCCGTCGCCGGAGACCTCGCCGCCGGTGAGAACCGCGCGGTCAACCCTCTTCCCCTGTTTTCTCTCTCTGATGGGTGGGTCCCGTTGACCAGTGGGTCCCCCGCGTCAGTCGCTCACGGTCTATGGACCGGGTATGCACAAGTTGAGCCGGGAGATTCAAATGATTCTCCCTTTTGTTTTAAATTCCAGAGAAGTTTGTTATTTTTGTGTAGCATATTTTATTAGTCCAAATGAAGTGCTTTCAGTTTTGTTAGCTTGTTTATGAGTAGATCTATCATGGAAAAATATGAAAGTATTTTTGGTGAAAGTTTATTTTACTGTTTTATTTATTTCAGTTTATGTGCCTTTGTTGAGATAAATGGGTTTATATGTTTTCTGGTCGAGTTAATTCATGGAAAATTTTGTGTTGGTTCCTTATCACGTTATGTACCTGTGAAAAATATATGAGGCCCTGGTTATGTAGGAAAAATGTCTGTTATAGTTTAAAGACCTTTTTGGCTGTTTTCTTAGAATAAGTGCTAAGGTATTTAATATGCTAAAATAAAATATGGAAAAATTCGTGTAGCCTCTGTGTGTTATGTTCCAGTTGGAAAAAATATTAAGCATAGGATGTTGTATGGAAAAATATGAAGTTACTGTACAAATGTACTTTTCTGTGTTTTTCTTTGGAAATTCATGTAGGAAATAATATAATGTTTCTGTTCATGCAGCTTCCTTGATGAATACGAAATATGAAATAGAATCTGGGAAAAATATGGAAATGAGTATATCACCCTTTTCCAGTAGGGGTGTAGTTCAATTGGGTTATTTTGGATTAGATTTGTTTATTTAGTGCAGGGTGATATATTTATGTTTTGGCAGTGCACTTTCTACAGTAGAGTGTTTATGAGTAGATGCAGCTAGGAAAATTATGAAATCTGCTCTTTGACACCTTTTATGAGAAGAGTTAGTTCAAAGTACCTTTTGAGCAATGTATTTCATCTTTTTGTGGCCGTTGATCTGTATTTTATCTCTTGCTGGAAATTGGTCAGCGAAGTCCAGTTAGTGTCAGTTATCTTTTGGAATTTTTGTGGATTTTTTGGAGTTCAGAAAAAAATACTTGCAGTTCAAACTTGAGTTTCTTTTGAATTTCTAAATGGGAAATAGTTGAAATAACGATTTGTTTTATGAGGTAAATAAGTATTTACCTCAATGTCAAAAGTGGTTTAACAAGTTGGTTTTGTTGGTTTGCAAGAAATGTTGCTTTTCATACCACCATATCTCGCACCCCGCATTATTTATTTATTTATTATTTACCGCATGCAATAGGATCGACACTCCCGGAGCCCGACCAGGACCAGGAGGCAAGCGTCGAGCAGGAGATCCCGGTGCTACCCCAGGCCGAGGAGGTCGACCCCATAGCGGAAAGTAACTTGCCCGAGTGCCCCTCCCACGAGGCCTCGGTCTTCGCTCAAGGCAAGCCCCGGAGCATCCTTAAGTCTCCCAGTTTTTATAAATAATTTACTTGAGTATCTTATATTGTGATCCTTTAGGAATAGAAGTTGATGGAATCCTATTTGCTACATTACCATTCCTTGCTTATTGATTAATATCTACCGTGTTATCCTGTTATTTATTTACAATATAGAATTGCTTAGTCTGCTTAATAAAAGTAGTTGTTAAGGATGTTTCCGTAATACCTCTGATGGGTAATTACCGGATCACGGTTGGCTATATTTGCTATCATGGAAAAGAACCTAAGTAGTAATAAAATACGGTCAACTGGAAGGCAAGGCACAAATTTGGAAACTTGGGGCAGTCCGTCCGTTGGATCGTGTAGGTTTGTATCGATGTTGACCCTCGTTCATTTTTGAACGCGCCCTTTTACTTTGGGATATGTCGGTGCCGTAATCATCGACCCCAAAGCCGGTTAGAAGCTGTTCAGGCTGAAATCAACCCGAGTCGCGCCCTCTAGTGTGAAAATGCGATCTGCCGCGTGAGGCCATCGCCAGGTTCCAATTGGGCGGTCCGTGCTTGAACCGCGACGATTACCACCACGAACAAGCATCGAGCGGTTAACCAATGCATGGACTCGACGGGGAAAGTGTGGGTCGGTATTAAAGGTCTTTCACCAGCTAGTTTGGAATTCGATTCGAGTCGCCGTCTCCCCCGGTTAGTGGGAAACTATGGCGAGCTTCATCACGATACAACTCCATGTGATGTTTAAAGGGTTCAACTAAAATGTGGATCAGTTAACTGGATATGGTTATACTATTGCTTGTTAGACTCAAGTGTGTGTAATAGTTCAGGTGCAAACCTAGAGTAAAGAAATAGGTCTAAAAACTGACAGCTCCTCAATGTCATCAATACAATTATCTTAATTTTGAGCTTTTCGCAACTAAAGATCCCAGCTCCACCAAAAATGCCTTGCATACCCTTGGTGTCTTTATTTTCAGTTGGACGGGTAAGTCTAGCTGAGTACATTCCCGTACTCAGGGTTTATCCCGTTTGTTGCAGATGGCCAGGTGTACTATGGCTATTGTAAGCACTGCCTCTACCCAGTGGAAGGTGATGAGGAGTAGGCCCAGGGCAGGGTCGTCCAGAAGCTTCCCCTTTTCTTTTGCTGGATTGAGACTACTGGTGGCACATTACTTGAAAAAGGAGGAGTGAGTCTTGTTGAGTTAAGTTATCAAACAATGTTTTATTTGGACCACATGTGTGGTGGTCGTGTTTCAAAACTAATTTAAGCTTCCGCACTTTTAAATTTGGTATTGTAATAACTCTGTCTTAAATTCGCACTCTGATGTTCTAAACCCGGTTTCGTTTATCTGTGATGTATCCTTACGAATGTAATTCTTGAACAATGCGATCCTGTATGTTGTATGATGATAGAAATCCTTCGAGATTTCTGGACTACCGGGGTTATAAGGGTTCAAGTACGAGTCGATGTCACACGGATTTGACTAAGACGGGACTTGTGACACTCTAGTGACAAGCACTGCATTAAGGCACTGCATTTAGCTACTAAAGAAACACGAGCAATGCATTGCATCATTTCATGAGCATGAGAGTATTTTGTCTTTGTTTATTTATTTGGATTTGTATTTCTATTTGACTCGATGATTTAAGTGGATCTCTGCCTGGGCAAAGAGTTTTATAAAATAGAGTTGGAGTTTTTGACCTAGTTCAAAATAGTTTATCAGATAAAAATGAGGCAAAGAAAATGGTTTATGTTGCAAAACTGGCTTTATTTTTGTGGAGGTTGTAAAAATGGTTTTCAGAAAAAGTGTCTTATATGAAAGTTGTAGAGAAAATTATTTTGAGCAACTTTCATATTTGGGTCCAAACCTAGTTTGGAGTTTTTGAAACTGTTTTGAATGGTCAAAGTTTGAAAAGAATTTGGAAAAAGAAAAAGGAAAACGATTTCTCCCGCGCCCCACCTTTCGGCCCATCTGGCCTTTCGGCCCAACCCGCGCCCGCTCCCGCTCGCCCGCGCGCCCCGCTCGCCGTGCCAGCGCCGGCCCAGCTCCGCTCGCCCACGCGCGCGCCTGCCCGCGCACGGCGCGCCGGCCGCCTGACACGGCCGCGCCGTACGCCGGCCAAATCGCCGCGTGGCGGCTTGCCCTGCCGCGTGGCGCCCGAAACCCTGCGCCAAATCCACCTCCACCACTCCCTGCTCGATCCTCGCCTCCCCGATCATGCAAGCGATCGCGCTTGTCCACTCCCGCGCGGTCTTGCCTAACGCACCGCCTCGCCGACCACGCCGCGCTGCCGCGACGTCCCGTCGCCGGCCCCGCCACCACCACTGGCCGGCCAAGGCCCCCGGCCAAGACCCCGGGCACCCTTCGCCCTCTCTCCCAACCGCACACACTCTTCCACTCTCGCTCACACTCTCCTCACCCACGAACGCGAGGCGAGAGCACTGCTCGCTCTCTCCGCGACCACCGCCGCAACCACCCCTCTCCGTTCCGACCACCACCCTCCATCGCCGACCGATTCCTTCCGCACGCCGCTCCGCCTACGCCGTGCACACGCCGTGCGCACGTCGTCATCCCCGACCGAGCCCCGACGCCGTCGGAGGACGTAGCGCCTCCTTCGGTCCGCCAGTCGCCACCGCCGAGCCGCAATGCCGTTCTTCCCCAACCCGAGCTCCACCGACTCCTCTTCTTCCTCCTCCTGCCTCACCGAGCCAAGGCGAGGTGAGAACACCGTCTAGCTTCAACGCTACCGCCCTCTCCCACCTCTTCTTCCCCAGCCGAACACCGCCACCGCCCGCCATGGCCGCTCACGTGACCGAGCTTTCTTGGAGCTTCCCGAGCCAAACCAACCCCGTAGTCTTGCTCCCTAGGGTTCGTAGAAGCTTATGCCTCCACCTATTTCACCGGCGACCGCCAGAAACGGTGAAGCCATGCGATGCCGCCGCCTCCGTGCGCCGCCGCTCGTCGCCGGCATGCTCCGGCCGTGCGCTAGCCAAACCACCTACACCACTAGATGCGCCTCGTCGAGACGAGTTCACGAGCCTAACTTCCCCGCCGGCGACCTCACCGTCGGCGAGGAATCAACGGTCAAACCTCTCCCCTGTTTTACTCTCTTTGACGGGTGGGTCCCGTTGACCCACGGACCCCTCGAGCCAGGCCTCGGACGGGCGATTATTTTCCGTCTCGCCCGAGACCCGAGCCAGGCCTCGGCCTCGGACGCGCGATTATTTTTCCGTCTCGCCCGAGCCTCCGAGCCAGGCCTCGGCCTCGAACGGGCGGTTATTTTCCGTCTCGCCCGAGCCTCCGAGCCAGGCCTCGGCCTCGGACGGGCGATTGTGTTCCGTCTCGCCCGAGCCTCCGAGCCATGCCTCAAACAGACGTTTGTTTTGATCATCTCGCTCGAGCTAGGCCTCGAGCGAACCCTCGGGCACTGCCTCGTTCGAGCCGGGCCTCGAGCGAAAACACACCTTCCGCTGTACGCTCGAGCCAGGTTGGGTCGAGTTGGACTGGGCCGAAAGTCCCGTTTGGGCTAGAATAAAGTTTTTCTTTTCTGCATAGTAACTAAGTTTGTTAATTTTGCTATAATTAATCGGTAGCTCTGTTAATTATGAAATTTCAGTTTTGCTAGTTGCTTATGAGCAGATCTATCATGGAAAAATATGAAAGTATTTTTGGCAGAAGTTTATTTTACTGTTTTCATTTATTCCAGTTTATATGCTTTTGTTTAGATAAATGGTTATATATGTTTTCTGGTTGAGTTAATTCCTGGAAAATTTGGTGTAAGTTTATTATCATGTTTTACACCTGTGAAAAATATATGATGCACTGTTTATGTGGAAGAAGTTTCTGTTATGGTTTAAAGTCCTTTTTGGCTGATTTCTCAAGAATAAATGTTAAGGTGTTTTATATGTCAAAATAAAAAATCTGGGAAAATTTGTGTAGTCTCTGTTCATGAGGTTCAAGCTAAGAAAAATGTAAGCATGATCTGTTATGTGAAGAAATCTGGGGATGCTTTACAAATGTGCTTTTCTATGTTTTCCTTTGGAAATTCATGTAAGAAATAGTATAATGTTTCTATACATGGAACTTTCTTGATAAGCATGAAATGTGAGTTAGAATCTGGGAAAAATATGAAATTGAATTTAGCAACCTTTTCTAGTAGGGTTGCAGTTCAAGTGGTTTATTTTGCAATAGATTTGTTTATTTTGTGTAGGCTTGTATATTTATGTTCTGACAGTAAATTTTCTGCAGTAGCATGGTTATGGGTAGAAGAAGCCGGAAAAATTATGAAACCTGTTGTTTGACACCTTGTGAATAGAGAGTTAGTTCAAAGCACCTTTTTGGGCAGTTTGTTTGTCATTTTTGTATATGCAGCTCTGTATTTTATTTTTGGCTGAAATTTGTTCAGTGGAGTCTTGAGAGTGTTGTTTGCCTTCTGGAATTTTTGTGGATTTTTCTGAGTCCAGAAAAATGCAATCGCAGTTCTAATCGGAGTTTCTTTTGATTTATTTAAATAAGAAAAGGGTGAATAATCAGATTTGGTTTTATGAAATAAATAAGTAATTACCTCAATGTCAAAAGTGGTTCAACAAGTTGGTTTTGTTGGTTTGCAAGAAATATTTTTTTCATACCTCACATCTTGCACCCGCATTCCATTTATTTATATTCGTCGCATGCAATAGGATCGACCCCGCCGGAGACCGACCAGGAGCAGGAGATAAGCGCCGAGCAGCAGATTCCGGAGCTCCAGCAAGCCGAGGAAGCCGACCCCATCCCCGACACTAACTTGCCCGAGTGCCCGTCTCACGAGGCCTCGGTCTTCACCCAAGGCAAGCCCCGGAGCATTCTAAGTCTCCCAGTATTTACAATTAAATTACTTGAGTCCTTTCATATTGTGATGCATTAGGTTTAGGAGTTGAATGAATCCTATTTGCTGCATTACCATTCCTTGATGGTTGATTAATATCTACCTTGTTATCCTGTTATTTATTTGCAGTGTAGAATTGCTTAGCCTGCTTAATAAAAGTAGTAGTAAAGGATGTCTTCGTAATACCCTGATGGGTACTTACCGGATCACGGTTGGCTATATTTGCTATCGTGGAAAAGAACCTGAGTAGTAATGAAATACGGTCAACTGGAAGGCAAGGCACAAGTTTGGAAACTTGGGGCAGTCCGTCCGTTGGATCGTGTAGGTTTGTATCGATGTTGGCCCTCGTTCATTTTTGAACGCGCCCTTTTACTTAGGGATATGTCGGTGCCGTAATCATCGACCCCAAAGCCGGTTAGAAGCTGTTCGGGCCGGTCTCAACCCGTGTCGTGCCCTCTAGTATGGAAATTGCGATCTGCCGCGTGAGGCCATCGCCAGGTTCCAATTGGGCGGTCCGTGCTTGAACCGCGGCGATTACCACCACGAACAAGCGTCGAGCGGTTGCCCAATGCATGGACCCGACGGGGAAAGTGTGGGCTGGTATTAAAGGTCTTTCACCAGCTGGTTTGGAATTCGATTCGAGTCACCGTCTCCCCCGATTAGTGGGAAACTATGGCGAGCTTCACCACGATACAACTCCATGTAATGATTAAAGGTTCAACTAAAATGTGGATAAGTCAACTGGATATGGTTATATTATTGATTGGTAGATTCAAGTGAGTGCTCTAGTACAGGTGAAAAACCTAGAGTTTAACGAATAGGTCTAAAAATGGCAGCTCATCATTATCATTAATTACCTCTTATCTGAAATGGAGCTTTTCGCAACTGAAAGATCCCAGCTCCACCTTAAAAGCCTTGCATACCCTTGGAGTCTTTATTTTCAGTTGGACGGGTAAGTCTAGCCGAGTACATTCCAGTACTCAGGGTTTATCCCGTTTGTTGCAGATGGCCAGGTCTACTTCGGCTATTGTAAGCACTGCCTCTACCCAGTGGAAGGTGATGAGGAGTAGGCCCAGGGCAGGGTCGTCCAGAAGCTTTTCCCTTTTCTTTTGCTGGACTGAGACTACTAGTGGCACATTATCTTTTAAAGGGAGGAGTGAGTTGTGTCGAGTGGATTTATCAAAACAATGTTTTATTTGGACCACGTGTGTGGTGGTCGTGTGTTAAAAACTTATTTAAGCTTCCGTACTTTTAAAATTCAGTATTGTAATAACTCCGTTTTAAATTCCGCACTCTGATATTTTAAATTTGGTTTCATTTTCGCTATGTTGTATCTTTACGAATGTAATCCTTGAACGATGCGATCCTGTATGATGTATGGTGTTAGAAATCCTTCGAGATTTCCGGACTACCGGGGTTATATGGGTTCAAGTATGAGTCAAGGTCAGACGGATTTGACTAAGATAATACTTGAGCTCTTATAATCAGGACGGTTAAGCCACAGCTTGGTATCGGAGCATGGTTCAAGTATTACCTCCGTAGAGAGCTATTTTCGAACTAAAATGGGTATTTCAAAACTATTTTCAAAATTATTTTCGATTACTAAGTGTGCCCAGTCTCGTCCTTAAGCCCTATACTAGGATTCAGGTGGCTTAACTGCTAACAGGGTTCAGGGTTTTGCTTCATGCTGGATCTTTATTTGCTGGTCCATTCTCGGGAAAAAGAGAATGCGTCGATCCCGAAAACATGCATAAAATGATTTTGTAAGATATGAGAGCATGACCGTCCAACCGTCGGTCTAGGTGAGAGTTCTTATACCAAGTATGTGCGAGCTCTACGCAAACACGTACGAGGGTATTAATGTTTTCAAGGGTGTTTTCTATGTTGGTGCATGGTGTTTAGTGTTGGCTTCTATGTATTTTGCGCATATTGGCCAATACTCAATTGTTTTATCATTGGGAATTTCTTTGGGCTGAAATGAATCTTCTGCAGGTACACTAACTATGCGAACGAGTAGAACGTGTAGATAACGCATGAGAGATCGTTCTTACCACCGACTAGAACGTTAGGACTTACGAGTCGTTATTAGTGAGTGAGAACGTAAGTACGATCATGCATCATGTTTATATTCTTGCATTTACAATACCTCCCCTTAAATTAAAAGTTGTCTCCTTTCTATAAAAATTGCCAACTTAATATCCGTCTCACGAGAGTTCGAAACCCTTTTGTTTCTACAGATGGCCCGGACCAAGTTGACTGCTCGCAAGGCCACCGGAGGCAGAGGAGTTCCGCGTCATCGCTTGGCCACCAAGCTGACCCAGAGGACGTTCTTGACCTACTTCGGGCTGCCGACTATCCTTTGGAGGATTTTGCAGGCAGTGGGCTATGAGGACGGACAGGAGCCCAGGTACTCATGGCAGAAGGAGATCTACGGGCAGGATTCCTTGGTCATGGTGGAGATCAAAGTCAAGGCTTTGCCTGCCAAGCCTCACTGGACAGGGTGGACAGAGATCACCAGAGGCACCTGTGCCAAAGATAGAGCCAACAGGGCAGCATATCTCGTGCTGAAGGACATCATCGCCCGCTTCCCCACCGACCTAGCTAGCGCTATGGCAGGAGTTTTTCCCTGTGGATCACTTTTTCCATTGCGCTGGAAGCAGACTTCAGAGTCAGTCTTGACAGGGAGCCCAGAGGAGAGGTTCTACTGTGAGACACCTGCGATGAGCGCCACTGGAGCTTTGCTAGGTGTCTGTGAGAGTTTGGAGCGCACTCTTGGGAGCGTGTCCTTCACCCTCACAGCCACCTACCAGAGCAAGAGGAAGCTTCAGGAGGACTTCGACGCGGAGGTTGCTCGTCTGCAGGAGAGGATTCAGCAGCTCACTCTGGAGCGTGACGACGCCCGCACCACAGCAGCAGCACAGTCCACTGCCAGGACAGTTGCAGAGCAGATGTACCTGACCACCGCTCTTCAGAGGGATGAGGCCCGCACCGCGCTCGACCAGCTCAGAGAGGGAGCTCACCTGTTGATACAGCAGATCCACGGACAGCAGGCCTACATCGACCAGCTCCACGAGGTCGTCCATCAGATGTACCACGCCGCGCAGGAGGCCGCCGCCCCAGCAGCTGAGGTCCCGGATCCCCAGGACGGAGAGGTCCTTGGTCCCGACGCCCTACCAGAGGACGCTGCATCCGCCGCTGGAGACCCCTGAGCGTTAGTTGTTAGAGGTCGTTTTCTTTTGTATAGCTTGAGCTTGCTCGCTAAGTGATGTAACACCCTACACGTGTGCTAGTTTTATGTTTAAAATGGTTAGAGCTAATTAAGGATTACAACCTTGAAGTGCATTACCACCCCGGAAAAGCAAACGTTGTAGCCGATGCCTTGAGTCGCAAGACTCATTGCAACTCCCTACAACCATTGTTGGAAGATGGATTTAACCTTATGCACCCTGTTATGATGAACAATATCACTCTTTAGTGCACCTTGGAAAGTGACATCATCGAGAGACAAAAGACCGATGAAGAGATCTGTCAGATTAAGAAGAGGTTGGAAATCAGTAGTTCGTTGAACTTCAGAACAGACGAACAAGGAATACTGTGGTATAATCAGCGTTTAGTTGTTCCTAAGGACACAGAGCTGAAAGAAAGAATTCTGAATGAAGCTCACAATTCAAAGTTATCCATTCACCCCGGTAAATTGGGTTGAGTCAGGAGATCGAGGATTTTATGGGTCAGATTACGTAAAGGATGCCGAAGAGATTGTGCAAACAGTACAGCAACATATTAAGGTAGCACAATCCCGACAAAAGAGCTATGCCGACACATGAAGAAGACCCTTGGAATTTCAAGTAGGAGAGTATGTTTATCTCAAAGTCTTACCCATGAGAAAGGTCCAACGTTTTGGAATTAAGAAGAAGCTAGCACCTCGATATGTGGGACCTTACCAGATCAAAGCAAAGAAGGGACAAGTGGCATACGAAGTACAGTTACCCCCAGAGATGAGCACAGTTTTCCCAGTGTTCCACGTATCACAGTTAAAGAAGTGTCTTCGGGTTCCAGAACAAGAAGAAGTTCGGATTCCAGATGTCACCATCAGATTAGACCTGGAATATTACGAACAGCCCAAGGAGATTTTGGATACCAAGACCCGAGAGACTCGTAACCAAACAGTGAAGACTTACAAGATTCTTTGGAGCAATCACGGACCCAACGATACGACATGGGAAACTGAGGAGTACTTACGAGTGAACTACCCCGCTTTTTATAAAGATTGGTACGTAACTCAAATCTCGGGACGAGATTTCTTTTAAGGGGGGAAGGGCTGTGACACTCTAGTGACAAGCACTGCATTAACGCACTGCATTTAGCTACTAAAGAAACACGAGCAATGCATTGCATCATTTCATGAGCATGAGAGTATTTTATCTTTGTTTATTTATTTGGATTTGTATTTCTATTTGACTCGATGATTTAAGTGGATCTCTGCCTGGGCAAAGAGTTTTATAAAATAGAGTTGGAGTTTTTGACCTAGTTCAAAATAGTTTATCAGATAAAAGTGAGGCAAAGAAAATGGTTTATGTTGCAAAACTGGCTTTATTTTTGTGGAGGTTGTAAAAATGGTTTTCAGAAAAAGTGTCTTATATGAAAGTTGTAGAGAAAATTATTTTGAGCAACTTTCATATTTGGGTCCAAACCTAGTTTGGAGTTTTTGAAACTGTTTTGAATGGTCAAAGTTTGAAAAGAATTTGGAAAAAGAAAAAGGAAAACGATTTCTCCCGCGCCCCACCTTTCGGCCCATCTGGCCTTTCGGCCCAACCCGCGCCCGCTCCTCCTCGACCGCGCGCCCCGCTCGCCGCGCCAGCGCCGGCCCAGCTCCGCTCGCCCGCGCGCGCGCCCGCTCGCCCGCGCGCGCGCCCGCCCGCGCACGGCGCGCCGGCCGCCTGACACGGCCGCGCCGTACGCCGGCCAAATCGCCGCGTGGCGGCTTGCCCTGCCGCGTGGCGCCCCAAACCCTGCGCCAAATCCGCCTCCGCCACTCCCTGCTCGATCCTCGCCTCCCCGATCACGCAAGCGATCGCGCTTGCCCACTCCCGCGCTGTCTTGCCTGTCGCACCGCCTCGCCGACCGCGCCGCGCTGCCGCGACGTCCCGTCGCCTGCCCCGCCACCACCACTGGCCGGCCAAGGCCCCCGGCCAAGACCCCGGGCACCCTTCGCCCTCTCTCCCAACCGCACACACTCTTCCACTCTCGCTCACACTCTCCTCACCCACGAACGCGAGCCGAGAGCACTGCTCGCTCTCGCCGCGACCACCGCCGCAACCACCCCTCTCCGTTCCGACCACCACCCTCTATCGCCGACCGATTCCTTCCGCACGCCGCTCCGCCTACGCCGTGCACACGCCGTGCGCACGTCGTCATCCCCGACCGAGCCCCGACGCCGCCGGAGGACGTAGCGCCTCCTTCGGTCCGCCAGTCGCCACCGCCGAGCCGCAACGCTGTTCTTCCCCAACCCGAGCTCCACCGACTCCTCTTCTTCCTCGTCCTGCCTCACAGAGCCAAGGCGAGGTGAGAACACCGTCTAGCTTCAACACTACCGCCCTCTCCCACCTCTTCTTCTCCAGCCGAACACCGCCACCGCCCGCCATGGCCACTCACGTGACCGAGCTTTCTCGGAGCTTCCCGAGCCAAACCAACCCCGTAGTCTTGCTCCCTAGGGTTCGTAGAAGCTTATGCCTCCACCTATTTCACCGGCGACCGCCGGAAACGGCGAAGCCGCGCGATGCCGCCGCCTCCGTGCGCTGCCGCTCGTCGCCGGCATGCTCCGGCCGTGCGCTAGCCAAACCACCTACACCACTCGATGCGCCTCGTCGAGACGAGTTCACAAGCCTAACTTCCCCGCCGGCGACCTCACCGTCGGCGAGGAATCAACGGTCAAACCTCTCCCCTGTTTTACTCTCTTTGACGGGTGGGTCCCATTGACCCACGGACCCCTCGAGGCAGGCCTGGGACGGGCGATTATTTTCCGTCCCGCCCGAGACCCGAGCCAGGCCTCGGCCTCGGACGGGCGATTATTTTTCCGTCTCGCCCGAGCCTCCGAGCCAGGCCTCGGCCTCGGACGGGCGGTTATTTTCCGTCTCGCCCGAGCCTCCGAGCCAGGCCTCGGCCTCGGACGGGCGATTGTGTTCCGTCTCGCCCGAGCCTCCGAGCCATGCCTCGGACAGACGTTTGTTTTCATCATCTCGCTCGAGCTAGGCCTCGAGTGAACCCTCGGGCACTGCCTCGTTCGAGCCGGGCCTTGAGCGAACACACACCTTCCGCCGTGCGCTCGAGCCAGGTTGGGTCGAGTTGGACTGGGCCGAAAGTCCCGTTTGGGCTAGAATAAAGTTTTTCTTTTCTGCACAGTAACTAAGTTTGTTAATTTTGCTATAATTAATCTATAGCTCTGTTAATTATGAAATTTCAGTTTTGCTAGTTGCTTATGAGCAGATCTATCATGGAAAAATATGAAAGTATTTTTGGCAGAAGTTTATTTTACTGTTTTCATTTATTCCAGTTTATATGCTTTTGTTTAGATAAATGGTTATATATATTTTCTGGTTGAGTTAATTCCTGGAAAATTTGGTGTAAGTTTATTATCATGTTTTACACCTGTGAAAAATATATGATGCACTGTTTATGTGGAAGAAGTTTCTGTTATGGTTTAAAGTCCTTTTTGGCTGATTTCTCAAGAATAAATATTAAGGTGTTTTATATGTCAAAATAAAATCTGGGAAAACTTGTGTAGTCTCTGTTCATGAGGTTCAAGCTAAGAAAAATGTAAGCATGATCTGTTATGTGAAGAAATCTAGAGATGTTTTACAAATGTGCTTTTCTGTGTTTTTCTTTGGAAATTCATGTAAGAAATAGTATAATGTTTCTGTTCATGGAACTTTCTTGATAAGCATGAAATGTGAGTTAGAATCTGGGAAAAATATGAAATTGAGTTTAGAACCCTTTTCCAGTAGGGTTGCAGTTCAAGTGGTTTATTTTGCAATAGAATTGTTTATTTTGTGTAGGCTTGTATATTTATGTTCTGGCAGTAAATTTTCTGCAGTTGCATGGTTATGGGTAGAAGAAGCCGGGAAAATTATGAAACCTTCTGTTTGACACTTTGTGAATGGAGAGCTAGTTCAAAGCACCTTTTTGGGCAGTTTGTTTGTCATTTTCGTATATGCAGCTCTGTATTTTATTTTTGCCTGCAATTTGTTCAGTGGAGTCTTGAGAGTGTTGTTTGCCTTCTGGAATTTTTGTGGATTTTTCTGAGTCCACAAAAATGCAATCGCAGTTCTAATCGGAGTTTCTTTTGATTTATTTAAATAAGAAAAGGGTGAATAATCAGATTTGGTTTTATGAAATAAATAAGTAATTACCTCAATGTCAAAAGTGGTTCAACAAGTTGGTTTTGTTGGTTTGCAAGAAATATTTTTTTCATACCTCACATCTTGCACCCGCATTCCATTTATTTATATTCGTCGCATGCAATAGGATCGACCCCGCCGGAGACCGACCAGGAGCAGGAGATAAGCGCCGAGCAGCAGATTTCGGAGCTCCAGCAAGCCGAGGAAGCCGACCCCATCCCCGACACTAACTTGCCCGAGTGCCCGTCTCACGAGGCCTCGGTCTTCACCCAAGGCAAGCCCCGGAGCATTCTATGTCTCCCAGTATTTACAATTAAATTACTTGAGTCCTTTCATATTGTGATGCATTAGGTTTAGGAGTTGAATGAATCCTATTTGCTGCATTACCATTCCTTGATGGTTGATTAATATCTACCTTGTTATCCTGTTATTTATTTGCAGTGTAGAATTGCTTAGCCTGCTTAATAAAAGTAGTAGTTAAGGATGTCTCCGTAATACCCTGATGGGTACTTACCGGATCACGGTTGGCTATATTTGCTATCGTGGAAAAGAACCTGAGTAGTAATGAAATACGGTCAACTGGAAGGCAAGGCACAAGTTTGGAAACTTGGGGCAGTCCGTCCGTTGGATCGTGTAGGTTTGTATCGATGTTGGCCCTCGTTCATTTTTGAACGCGCCCTTTTACTTAGGGATATGTCGGTGCCGTAATCATCGACCCCAAAGCCGGTTAGAAGCTGTTCGGGCCGGTCTCAACCCGTGTCGTGCCCTCTAGTATGGAAATTGCGATCTGCCGCGTGAGGCCATCGCCAGGTTCCAATTGGGCGGTCCGTGCTTGAACCGCGGCGATTACCACCACGAACAAGCGTCGAGCGGTTGCCCAATGCATGGACCCGACGGGGAAAGTGTGGGCTGGTATTAAAGGTCTTTCACCAGCTGGTTTGGAATTCAATTCGAGTCACCATCTCCCCCGATTAGTGGGAAACTATGGCAAGCTTCACCATGATACAACTCCATGTAATGATTAAAGGTTCAACTAAAATGTGGATAAGTCAACTGGATATGGTTATATTATTGATTGGTAGATTCAAGTGAGTGCTCTAGTACAGGTGAAAAACCTAGAGTTTAACGAATAGGTCTAAAAATGGCAGCTCATCATTATCATTAATTACCTCTTATCTGAAATGGAGCTTTTCGCAACTGAAAGATCCCAGCTCCACCTCAAAAGCCTTGCATACCCTTGGAGTCTTTATTTTCAGTTGGACGGGTAAGTCTAGCTGAGTACATTCCAGTACTTAGGGTTTATCCCGTTTGTTGCAGATGGCCAGGTCTACTTCGGCTATTGTAAGCATTGCCTCTACCCAGTGGAAGGTGATGAGGAGTAGGCCTAGGGCAGGGTCGTCCAGAAGCTTTTCCCTTTTCTTTTGCTGGACTGAGACTACTAGTGGCACATTATCTTTTAAAGGGAGGATTGAGTTGTGTCGAGTGGATTTATCAAAACAATGTTTTATTTGGACCACGTGTGTGGTGGTCGTGTGTTAAAAACTTATTTAAGCTTCCGCACTTTTAAAATTCAGTATTGTAATAACTCCGTTTTAAATTCTGCACTCTGATATTTTAAATTCGGTTTCATTTTCGCTATGTTGTATCTTTACGAATGTAATCCTTGAACGATGCGATCCTGTATGATGTATGGTGTTAGAAATCCTTCGAGATTTCCGGACTACCGGGGTTATATGGGTTCAAGTATGAGTCAAGGTCAGACGGATTTGACTAAGATAATACTTGAGCTCTTATAATCAGGACGGTTCCGCCACAGTACTTGAGCTCTTATAATCAGGACAGTTCCGCCACAGATGTCTAGGGAAATCTAGAGCTAAAAAAAAGAGAGAAAGAGAGAGAAAAAAATGAGCAAAGTAGCTCAAGAAAGGACTATGTCCTAAGAAAAAAAAGTGAGCAAAGTAGCTCAAAAGAGGACTATGTCCTAAGAAAATGTGAGGACACATCTTTTGTCTACTCACTATGTATCAAAAAAAAAGAGAGAGAGAGAATTATCATTAGCTCTAGACCCCAGAAATTAACTCGGAAGGATTATGAAATATCCCTCTATACACTTCCACATAACCACACATGCACATCTTGATCAATTTTTATGATTTGCTGCTCCTTATGATCTGAGTGTCTAGCTTAGCAATAAACATCAGGCAATTTGCTCATGATTCTTAGCCTACCTATAACTCCACATATCATTCTTTAGAAATAGGAGAGGCTACATTTTGGCCTAAGTGAGGATTTAAACACCATTGAGTGATTGAGTGAATCTTGGAGGACTTAAGCAAGTTGTTATCTTTTGAAAACCTTGAAAAACCTCTAGACAGAATCCTAGTCAAACCTAAGCAAGATAAAAGTTTCCTATCTACTGCTTTATTTCACTCTTGCATGTTTGAAGTGAAAAGCTATAAGTCCCACATTGCTATGATTTATGATATATGCTAAGTTATTTCTCACTATACAATATGCACTTGCATACATCTTAAGTTGCTATCTATTTCATGCTCAATGCTTAAACCGCATTATTGCTCGAGGACGAGCAACAGGTTAGCTTGGGGGAGCTTGTTGATGGTCCTTAAACACCTATTTTACCATCAACATTTGACCCTAAAGTCCACCAAAAAAAGCACGAAATGTAGTCAAATAGGTTTCAAACTAACCAAATTCCACATGTCCATAGAATTTTATTTGAATGCAGGAATTTGGACCAAATTTGGAGAATGGACCCACCAGGAGACAAGCCCACTCACCAGGACCCATTTAGGCCCGAGTGGGGTGGCGCCCGCCAGCCAGAGGTGGCGCCCGCCACCCAAAAGTGGCGCCCGCCACATGGAGAGGCCCAACTCTCCCCCTTGCCACGTCACTGATCTGTATGACCATCCCAAGGCCAAAACTTGGCCCTTGGTCACTAGGTTAGTGGCATCGGACGGATCAGGATGGAGCGGCGTGGATCAAGGCAGGATGGCGGTTACTTGGACATGCAACCGACCTACCAACCGCCACTCTGGAGCTCCTGGATGCCATTGAAGCTAATGCGGTGCATCCAACGGTGATGGGGGTGGCGGCCGCCACCTAGGGCTGGCGCCCGCCACTAGGGTTAGCCCTAGGTCAGCTGGTTGCCCCCTATAAGTACCCCCTCACTCCTCAAGACTATAAATACCCCCCTGAGGCATCACTTCATTCATATCATCACACAACCAAACCAAGCAACACACAAGCAAGAG
This sequence comes from Coix lacryma-jobi var. lacryma-jobi, assembly GCA_009763385.1. Taxonomy (NCBI): domain Eukaryota; kingdom Viridiplantae; phylum Streptophyta; class Magnoliopsida; order Poales; family Poaceae; genus Coix; species Coix lacryma-jobi. Next base: position 74,567,710 of record CM019826.1, read on the forward strand.
AAGCAAGTGAGAGTTAGGTTAGAAGCTCAGAGAGCTTAGGCAAGTAGGTTAGCTAGTAGAGAGAGTATAGCTCTAGTGCCCTCGCTACAACGCGGCTCTTAGTTTAGCACAGCTCAGCCTAAGTTCTTGGTAAAAGGAGCGTAGAGCTTGCTAAGAGAGAAGCGGGTGCGAGCGACTGGCATCGGAGGTCGGTTGATTTCCCGGCGTCTCTGGTCTGGTTTGCTCTCTTGTATCTCAAGTACATTTATCTTTATCTCAATATTACTTTAAGCATTACTTTCAGTATTACTTTATCAAGTACCTTGAGTGTGACCTAGCTATCCTACAGTTCAATTCACTTAGCCATAGTAGTTAATCTCTAGTGTGCTTAGTGATTGATCTTTGCCAATAGGTTGCTTAGATAGTTTAGTGTTTATCTTATTAATTCAAGTATTTGCTCTGACGTCCGCAAGGGTGTCTCCATTCAAAGCTAGGATAGAGGCAGTTAGAATATAGTTAAGCGTGGTGCTTAGTTATAGACATACCTTCAGATACGGCTGGACCCCCGGATAGCTGTGGTAGCAAGCAGGTGGTGACAACCCTGTGCGCCTTGAATTCCACCACGTAGTTGGCCCAGTTTAACAGTAAGGCTCGTTGTGCTAGCGTTCAACCTAAGTAAGTTGTAAAGGCTAGTACGCCTCGATTCTTGACAAGATAGGAATAAAACTATACTCAACTTAGTTGCTTTATTGACTTTTGCCTGCCTTGCTTCGTAACTGCCTTGCTCGTAACTGTCTTGGTTCGCAGTTATCTTGCTCTGTGGTTATCTAGGAGTAGTTAGTAGTTAGTAATTAGTTAGTTATCCTTTAGTTACCCCTTATCTACCTATCCATCCACCTTACCTTAGCCATCCATATCATCCTTACCTATCCACCCATACATTCTTTCTAGCCTTCCATCCTTTCTTTTCCCTTCTCCCCTTTTTCCTTTCCTCTTTTCTTCGACTCTCATCCCCTCCTTGAATCGACTCATACACCACCCTAGCCTTCCCTTGGGATCAAATAAATCGACACCTGGTACTCCCAGGCGAAGTGCTACTACGATAGTTCTGTGCGCTTGCAGAATCTCCTCGTGGTAGATTGCAATCTCTCTAGTTAGCTCTTACTAGTGTCGGGATTGACAACCCCGCTTGGCATTAGTAGGTAGCTGCTTTAGCTTCACTCCTTTAGGTATAGTGACCGGACTTGCTTCAAGCACTTCTGACACCGTTGCCTGGAATAGATTCCATAGTCTGCTCCTAGTAACGACGTTGGCTAGTGTCAACAAGCATTTCTGGGCCGTTGCCGGGGATAGTTGCCTAGCTCTATCTTTAGTGAAGCTAAGAACTACCAACATTGGGGTGCTAATCCTAAGAAATCATCGCACCAAACCAAGCCTATCAAGAGAAATCCGAGGATCACCAGAAAGGAGAAAGAACGAAGAACAAACACGAAATCAACCCGATCTATGGATTCATGAGGTTAGGAGAGAATTCCTTCGGTAGAAAGAAGAGGCTCACGACCAAGAACAAATTGATTCAAGTGGAATCGAAAATCATCTCACGGAAAGGGAGAACGAGACAAGTCTCCGGGTGATGAAAAAGCAAAACGCGAAGAACACGAACACAAACGCGAATTGATTTGATTTCAGCCGAAATTGCTCCACACGAGGAGACAACGAGAATACGGTCTCGTTTCCTCAAAAGATCCAAATACACAGAGGTATGATTCCCGTCTCTACGGATCGTTTGCAGCGAGGTATGATTAGAACCTAAGCGGGGGCTAGAGAGATAGAGAGCTCAGGAACAAATGACTGCAAGGATAGAGAGAGAGGAGGGGTGCCCCTCTTATTTATAGCCTAAAACAATAATCCCCTTCTACTCCTAGATACAAGAGCGAAGCGGCCAACCCTAGGGGTATCCCGATCCAACTCTACTGATTGCCGATCCGACGGCCACGCGCCCATCTCATCCTTAGCTTCGCCTCGACGCAAGCCTCAGGATGTGTTGGGGGAAAGAACCCTCGACAATGACGTCGCGCGGGCTGAGTCAGAAAGCGACCCTCGCTAATGCCCTGTTTCCCTTTGAGAAAGCCCTCGTCGCTTGATAAGCCCCTCGGGCCCTTTTTCCAACCCTCGAGCATTGGCCCGACCCTCGGGATGATTAACAATTCTTGCAGGTTAAAGGCGGGTGGAACACTGAAAGCGACCTTCGCACGTCCAACACGCCCTCGCCAGGAGGCTCAGGCTCCATGGATGGCGAGCGGACGCGGACCTCACGACTGGAGGGATGATTCCACGAGCCGGAGATCGACCCACGCGTTCCCGCGAGGGTAGACGTGAGCCGGGTGGCGGCGGACGCATGAGGAGGGCAAGCTAGGGTTTCAAAACGTTGTGTGCTTGTACGATTTTGCCCTTCCATTGTGTAGCGCAGAGGAATCTTTCTTGTACCCTTTTGTAATTGTCGGTGCCCCTTGGTAGCCCCTATAAATACCAGGGGGTCAACAGTGTAATGGGGGGCAATTTCTGGGGAATAAAGCCACAGCATCACTGTTCTTGTTTCCCTTGTACCTTCGCTCGGTTCTGACAATTGGCCACCTTCGCCACCCCCCTGCACGTGTGCGGAGGTAGGGCAAGTGTGTCACCAACAGTTTTGGCGCCGTCCATGGGGATCAGAGTTCGTAATGGCAGGAAATAGAAGAGCATCCTCAACCAGAGACAACCGCACAACCAGAGAGGCCGCAGTGACGGTCCAACCTGTAGAAGAAAATGCGGAACCTTTGGGAGAAGAAGAAGTAACCCCAGGGACAGAGGTCCCGGGGCCTCACACTCGGCCAGTACCACAGCCGCACCCACACACCTCCGTGGGGGTGGAAGAGGAGACGAAGAGGAGTTGGGTCTCGAGGCCTTGGACAGGCTCCAAGCTGAGTTGCAGGAGAAGAAAAGGCGCTTAGACCAGCTTGAAAGGCACAACCGGCTGCGCGCTATCAGGCAAAAGGCGGATGAAGCAAGGGAACCGCTTCGCCAAATGGAAGAGTCCCTCGCGGCAGCAGAAGCCAAAGCCGAGGGTTGGAATGATAGAGAAATGTCGCCCCGTCAAGAGGGAAATGAGGAGTTGGGAGCCCGTCAACCTCCACCACCCCCACAACCACCAAATTTCCGCCAGCTTTACCCAGAAGAGCGGGAGCCAAACCTTCGCATTCAGCGAAGGGCCCAACAACACCAGATGCCCTACGACCCAAGATCACCACTCTCCCAAATACTGCAAGCCCAACCCTGGACATCGTGCTACAATCCACAAAATCTGCCCCGTTACGACGGACTCAGTGACCCTCGCCAATTCATAATGAGCTATGAAGCGGCAGTCACCGCAGCTGGAGGAGATGAGTCAACAATGGCGAAGTCTTTCGTAATCATCCTTCATGACATCGCGCAGACTTGGTACAGCAAACTTCGCCTCGGAACGGTGGATTCCTGGGCCAACCTCAGAGACAGACTCTGCACAAACTTCAAGGGCATCACAGCAGCCCCATCAAACCCCATCGAGCTGTTCAACTGCAAGCAAGAAGAGCGCGAACCGTTGCAAGACTACTGGCGAAGGTTCATCCAGATCAGAGGAAGAACTCCGGGAATATCCAATGAGGCCGTTATCCTCGCTGCAGTCAGCGGCCTGCGCCCAGGACCATGTTCCTCAAAGTTTGCCAGGAAACCAGCAAACACAATCGAAGAGCTTCATGATACAATGGAAAGATACTGTAGAGCGGATATGGATTTCCGGGCAAAATCCGATGCTCGAAGGTCGCAGCAGAAACCACAGCTAAGGCCCCAAGCGAGAGAGAACAACCCTCGCCAAGATCAGAGCAACATTGGAGCGATCAACAAGGCAAATCCAATCGAAGACCAGAGAAGAGGCACACAACCTTCGGGCAACCAAAACCCACATGGATTTCCACCCCCGCCTAACCAGAGAAACCAACAGAGGGACCCGACTAAAATGTACTGTCATTTCTGTGGCCAAGGAAAGGGGCACACAACAAAGCAATGTGAGTGCTTCGCCAAAGGAAAGGAGTACCAGGAATCCAAAAGAACCTCATCAACTGAAAACAGAACCATCAATCATACCAGAAAGTCAAACTTCAATCCGACCCACCCTCCTTACCAGTACACACCCATAAACTACGGCTTACCTTCACACCATCATTTCTACGCTCAACACCCACACTACAATCACACCCCATATCAGCCAACCTCTATCCCTCAACGCCAAAACACACCATACACCGTCACATACTCGACAACCCCTCAAAACCAAATCAACCAGCAAGCGAGCAACACTTTACCACCACCACCACCAATACCAGCATTACCAGCTCCCTAGCCCGTCAAATCCGAAGCCCAACCCCAAACGACCATCAACAACCCAACATCAACCTTCGGTGTCATCCTAGCCATCACCGGAGGCTCGAACGAAGATCACGGTAATAAGAGGCAAAAGAAAGAACATGCCAGAAGAGTACATCATGTAGCCATCGAAGGACCGCACAAATTCGGCCGATGGTCTCACATCCCAATAACCTTCGATTCTAATGACATGAGGTTAAGGGATTTCCCTCACACTGATGCAATGGTGATCGAGACTAACTTAGCAGGGTGGACAGTCACCAAAATTCTCGTCGATACAGGAAGCTCCGCAGACATCCTGTTCGCCACAACCTTCGACAACATGAAGCTTGACAGAAACCTCTTGCAACCCTCCGACAACACACTATACGGTTTCGGCGGGCAACAAGTAAGAGCTGTTGGAAAAATATCTTTGCCCGTTACCTTCGGAGATCAGCTCAACTGCAGAACTGAGCACATAACCTTCGACGTGGTTGACATGTTCTATCCTTACAATGCAATATTCGGCCGAGGCGTCACCAATGCATTCAACGCTGTAATCCACCATGCATACCTCTGCATGAAGCTTCCTGCTCCGAAGGGGGTCGTGGCAGTATACGGAGACCAAGACATTGCAAGAGCAGCTGAAGGAACAGTAGCACCGGGGCAACGCAACGTCCACAATTTGTCAAAGCCTCGAGCTACAAACCACAGCGACGAAGGTGAAGTATGCATCAACAGAGTAAAAGCATCACCCAAAGAAGAGACTAAACAAGTCCAACTCTTCGAGGGCAACTCAGAAAGGAAAGTGTTCATCTCAGCCAACCTAGACCGCCAGTCAGAAAACAACCTCGTCCGCTTCCTCAAGGAAAACTCCGACACATTCGCTTGGTCTGTAGAGGACCTCAAGGGAGTAAACAGAACTCTGATCGAGCATAGCCTAAACATAAAGCCAGGACACCGCCTAGTCAAGCAAAAGCTTCGCAAAATGTCAGAAGAAAGGAAAGAGGCAGCAAGGGCAGAGGTAAAAAGACTCTTGGATGCAGGGGTCATCCGCCCAGTCAAATACCCAACATGGCTAGCAAATGTGGTCCTAGTCTAGAAAAAGAACAAGAAATGGAGAATGTGTGTAGATTTCACATGCCTGAAAAAAGCCTATCCGAAGGATGACTTTCCCCTGCCTAACATAAGTACCTTAGTCGACAGAGCAGCTGGTTGCCAAGTGCTTTCTCTCCTCGACTGTTTTTAGGGTACCACCAGATCTGGATGAATGAAGAAGATGAGGAAAAAACAAGCTTCATTACACCTTCGGGCACCTTTTGCTTTCAAAGAATGACGGAAGACCTCAGAAATGCTGGATCAACCTTCGCTCGCATGACATCTGAAGTCTTCAAAGACGAACACGCCATCTCCGCCTATGTCGACGACTTGATTGTCCAAAGCGAAGAAAAATAAAACCACATCTCGGATTTGGCAAGAGTGTTCAACAACCTTCGGTCAGCCGGATTGAAACTAAACCCCGAAAAATGTGTTTTCGGGGTAAGCGAAGGAAAATTACTAGGCTGCATCGTCTCAACAAGGGGAATTGAAGCCAATCCCGAAAAAATTGACGCAATCATCAACATGGAACCCCCGACAACCAAAAAAGCAGCTCAGCGTCTGTCAGGTCAGTTGGCAGCACTCAGCAGATTCATCTCCAGATCAGCTGAGCGAGGGTTACCTTTCTTCGAAACATTGAGAAGCACAGCTCCATTCAATTAGGGACCTCGGCAGCAGAAAGCCTTCGAGGACTTCAAAATGTACCTCACCAACTTGACCATCTTAACCAGCCCGAACAAAGGGGACATTTTACTGCTGTATGTCGCAGCCTCGCCTCATGCAGCCAGCGCAGTGTTGATCAAAGACTTGCACGAAAACAGCAAAACCAGACAGGCCCCGGTCTACTATGTGTCAGAAACCCTCGAAGGCCCCAAACGAAACTACTCAGAGCTCGAAAAGGTAGCATACGCTGTGGTCATTGCTTCAAGGAAGTTAAAGCACTATTTCTAGGCACACGAAATCCAAGTTCCATCAGCATACCCCTTCGAGAATATTTTCAAGAACAATGAGGCAGTCGACAGAATAGCAAAATGGGCAGTCAAACTGAACAGCGATGCCATAACCTTCGTGGGAAGAACAGCGATCAAGTCGCAGGCTCTAGCAGATTTCATAGCCGAATGGACCCCAGACCCTCGCACAAATGGAGCCCAATCAGATCCATTTTGGATTGTGTACGTCGATTGAGCCTGGGGAGCAACTGGAGCAGGAGCCTTGGCCATCCTAGTTTCGCCATCCGGGTCGAAGTTAAGATACACAAAAAGACTCGACTTCAAGTGCACAAACAACTCGGCAGAGTATGAAGCTGTAATACTAGCACTCTCAAAGCTTCGATCTTTATCAGTTCGAAGGGCGGTCATCAAAACAGACTCCGAAATCATCGTGGGACACATTGAGAAAAATTACAAGGCAAAAGATCCAGAGCTACAAAAATACTTCCAATATGTCCAAAGGTTAGAATCCTTTTTCCTCGGCATAACTGTGAAAGCAGTACCGAGGTCGGAAAACAACGAGGCAGACAGCCTTGCCAAAGCAGTAGCACAACAACTACATCTGCCCCCTGACGTGTTTCACGAGGTAACAACTCAACCAGCATTTGAAGCCTCCGAAAAAAATGCGAAGCTGATCAATGTGATCCAGAACGAAGACTAGAGAGCACCCATCATGGCCTATATCCACGGGTTGCTTGAACCTGAGTCCAAAGAGGAAGAAAACAGACTAAAACAAAGAGTTCAAGGGTACAAAATTGTGGACAACATCCTGTTCAAAGCTTCGGTAACCTCGCCATGGCTCAAATGTGTGTCACAAACTGAAGGAAATGACATTCTCAAGCTTATTCACGAAGGTATCTGTGGTTCACACAACGGCCCGAGGGCGTTAGTTGGAAAAGCTTTCCAACAAGGTTTCTACTGGCCAACAGCAATAAAAGATGCAGAAGGCATTGTCAAACGATGCGAAGGTTGCCAACTAACGGCAAAAGCACAAAATGCCCCAGGGGCTCCAACAACTCTGATTTGTCCAACTTGGCCTTTGCAAAGATGGGCAATGGATCTCATTGGTCCACTACCAACAGCTCCAGGAAACCTCCGCTACGCAGTGGTAGCTGTGGAATACTTCACAAAGTGGATTGAAACTGGACCGTTGGCTTCCATCACTTCCCTGGTCGTGAAGAAGTTTTTCTGGCAGCAATTAGTTTGTCGGTTTGGGGTCCCCAAATACCTAACTGTCGACAATGGCACTCAGTTTGACAGCGAGGTCTTCAAAGAATTCTGTGCACAAATCGGAACAGTTTTGTGCTTCGCCTCAGTCCGCCACCCTCAATCCAATGGCTTAGTTGAAAGAGCCAATGCAACAATTTTCCAAGCCATATCCAAAAAATTGCAAGGCAGGCCCAAGGGAAAGTGGGCAGAAGAACTAACCTCGGTCACCTGGTCCCATAACACCTCGGAATGCAGAGCCACCAAATTCACCCCTTTCAGGCTCCTATTTGGGGAAGAACCTATGTTACCAGAAGAGTTGAAGCATGGATCAATCAGAACAACACTCGAAACAATTGAACAAAACCAACTGCTAGACAAAGATTTACTCGAAGAAACAAGATGCAATGCAGTGCACAACCTTCGCAAGTATCAGGAAGAAACAAAAAAATGGTGAGACAAAAAGGTGAGAATCAAGGAACTAAAGAAGGGTGACCTCGTTCTCATTTGGAAACAAAACGCCAACATGGCGGGAAAGTTTGAGCCAAAGTGGACGGGTCCATACTTAATAGTAGAATGCAATCGTCCCGGCTCCTTTCACCTCTCTGACAGCGAGGGAAACATCCTGCCTCACACCTGGAACATTGACGACCTTCGCAAATACTACCCATAGCGGAGCCTTAGCGAGCTCTCGCAACTTGTAATCTGCCTTCAGTCACTTTTTCTTTCAGCATCATACTTGTAACCAAAACAAAGGCGCTGCACTCTTTTTCCTTATGAAGGGGCATAAGGTTTTTTAACAAGGCAGTTTCCAAGTCCTTAATAAAGGCATCAACTGTGGCGGAACCGTCCTGATTATAAGAGCTCAAGTATTATCTTAGCCAAATTCGTCTGACTTCGACTGATACTTGAACCCATATAACCCCGGTAGTCCGGAAATCACGAAGGATTTCTAACACCATACATCATACAGGATCGCATTGTTCAAGGATCACATTCGTAAAGATACATCACAGCGGAAACGAAACCGAATTTAACATCAGAGTACAAATTTAAAACAGAGTTATTACAAACCGAATTTTAAAATGCGGAAGCTGAAATAAGTTTGAAACACGACCACAACACACGTGGTCCAAATAAAACATTGTTTGATAAATCCACTCAACACGACTCACTCCTCCTTTTTCAGATAATGTGCCACTAACAGTCTCAGACCAGCAAAAGAAAAAGGGAAGCTTCTGGACGACCCTGCCCTGGGCCTACTCCTCATCACCTTCCACCGGGTAGAGGAAGTGCTTACAATCGCCAAAGTAGACCTGGCCATCTGCAACAAACGGGATAAACCCTGAGTACGGGAATGTACTCAGCTAGACTTACCCGTCCAACTGAAAATAAAGACACCAAGGGTATGCAAGGCCTTTTCGGGTGGAGCTGGGATCTTTAGTTGCGAAAAGCTTAATTTTAGATAAGAGGTAATTAATGATAATGATGAGCTGTCATTTTTAGACCTATTCCTTAATTCTAGGTTTTTCACCTGTACTAGAGCACTCACTTGAATCTACCAATCAATAATATAACCATATCCAGATGACTTATCCACATTTTAGTTGAACCTTTAATCATTACATGGAGCTGTATCGTGGTGAAGCTCGCCATAGTTTCCCACTAACCGGGGGAGACGGTGACTCGAATCGAATTCCAAACCAGCTGGTGAAAGACCTTTAATACCAGCCCACACTTTCCCCGTCAGGTCCATGCATTGGGCAACCGCTCGATGCTTGTTCGTGGTGGTAATCGTCGCGGTTCAAGCACGGACCGCCCAATTGGAACCTGGCGATGGCCTCACGCGGCAGACCGCAATTTCCATACTAGAGGGGACGACACGGGTTGAGACCGGCCCGAACAGCTTCTAACCGGCTTTGGGATCGATGATTACAGCACCGACATATCCCTAAGTAAAAGGGCGCATTCAAAAATGAACGAGGGCCAACATCGATACAAACCTACACGATCCAACGGATGGACTGCCCCAAGTTTCCGAACTTGTGCCCTGCCATCCCGTTGACCGTATTTCATTACTACTCAGGTTCTTTTCCACGATAGCAAATATAGCCAACCGTGATCCGGTAAATACCCATCCGGGTATTACGGAAACATCCTTAACTACCACTTTTATTAAGCAGGCTAAGCAATTCTACATTGTAATTAAATAACAGGATAACAAGGTAGATATTAATCAATAACCTAGGAATGGTAATGCAGCAAGTAGGATTCATTCCAACTCCTAAACCTAATGCATCACAATATAAAAGGACTCAAGTAATCTTAATTGCAAAAGATAGGAGGCTTAATATGCTCCGGCGCTTGCCTTGGGTGAAGACCGAGGCCTCGTGGGATGGGCACTCGGGCAAGTTAGTGTCGCTGGCGGGGTCGACTTCCTCGGCTTGCTGGAGCTCCGGAATCTGCTGCTCGGCGTTTGCTTCTGGCTCCTGCTCGGGCTCCGGGAGTGTCGATCCTATTGCATGCGACGAATAATAAATATTTGCAATGCGGGTGCACGATGTGTGGTATGAGAAGAGCATTTCTTGCAAACCAACAAAACCAACTTGTTGAACCACTTTTTACATTGAGGCAAATACTTATTTATTTTATAAAACAAAATCCATTTATTCACCCTTTTTCTTATCTAATAATTCAAAAGAAACATAGGTTTGAACTGCAAGTGCACATTTCTGGACTCAGAAAAATCTACGAAAATTCTAGAAGGCAAACAACACTTACTGGACTCCACTGAACAAATTCCAGCCAAAAATAAAATACAGAACTGCAGATGCAAAAATAACAAATAAACTGCTCAAAAGGTACTTTGAACTACAACCCTACTGTAAAAGGGTGCACAACTCTATTTCATATTTTTCCCAGATTCTACTTCACATTTTATGCTTATCAAGAAAGTTCCATGAACAGAAACATTATATTATTTCTTACATGAATTTCCAAAGGAAAACACAGAAAAGCACCTTTTGTCAAGCAACTTCATATTTCTTCCAATAACAGATCATGCTTACATTTTTCTTAGCTTGGACATCATAAACAGAGACTATACAAATTTTCCCATATTTTATTTCAGCATATAAAACACCTTAACATTTATTCTAAGAAATCAGCCAAAAAGGACTTTAAACCATAAAAGAAACTTTTTCCACATAAACAGTGCATCATATATTTTTCACAGGTGTAAAACAGGATAATAAACTTACACAAAATTTTCCAAGAATTATCTCAACAAGAAAACATATATAACCATTTATCTTAGCAAAAGCATATAAAGTGGAATAAATGAAAACAATAAAATAAACTTCTACCAAAAATACTTTTATATTTTTCCAAGACAGATCTACTCACAAGCAAGCTAACAAAACTGAAAGCACTCCATTTGGACTAACAAAACAGGATCTACAAAATAAACAAGCATTTACCGGAAAAAAAAACATTTTGGAAAACGTTTTCTGGACAACACTCGGCGCACGGAAAAGGTGTGTGCTCGCTCGAGGCCCGGCTCGAACGAGACAGTGCCCGAGGGTTCGCTCGAGGCCTAGCTCGGGCGAGACGGAAAACAAACGCCCGTCCGAGGCCTGGCTCGAGGGCTCGGGCGAGACGGAAAACTATCGTCCGTCCGAGGCCTGGCTCGGGGGCTCGGGCGAGACGGAAGGCAATCGCCCGTCCGAGGCCTGGCTCGGGGGCTCGGGCGAGACGGAAGGCAATCGCCCGTCCGAGGCCTGGCTCGGGGGTCGGGCGAGACGGGAAAAACAATCGCCCGTCCGAGGCCTGGCTCGGGGCTCGGGCGAGACGGAAAGCAATCGCCCGTCCGAGGCCTGGCTCGGGGGCTCGGGCGAGACGGAAAAACAAGGGAGAGATTTGACTGTCGATTCCTCGCCGACGGTGAGGTCGCCGGCGGTGAGGCTAGGCTCGATAGACTCGTCTCGATGAGGCGCATCCAGCGGTGGTGTTGGTTTGGCCAGAGGGTGACCGTAGCTCGCCGGCGACGAGCCATGGCGGACGGTGGCGGCGGTGAGGCTCGGCTTGGCCGTGTCCGGCGGTCGCCGGAGAAATTGGCGCGTGCACAGTGCTTCGTGAACCCTAGGGAGCTACGTGAGTGGGTCGGTTTGGCTCGGATGGCTCCAGGAGAGCTTGGCCTCGTGCATGGCCGCGGCGGACGGCCATGGCACTCAGCCGGGGAAGAAGGGGTGGGAGAGAGCGATAGCGTTGAAGCTAGGTGGTGTTCTCACCTTGCCTTGGCTTGGTGATGCTTGACGGCGAAGGAGGTAGACGCTGGAGGTCGTGTCGGGGAGGAACGGCGATGCGGGCTCTGCGGTGGCGACAACGAACCGAAGGGGCGTTTCGTCCTCCGGCGGCGATGGGGCTTGGTCGGGGACGACAACGTGCGCACGGCGTGTGCACGGTGTAGGCGGAGAGGCTGGCGAGAGGGATTGGATGGTGGTGGTCGGGTGTGGCCGGAACGGCGGAGGGGAGTGATGGTGGTGATCGGTCGGCGAGGGTGGCGGACGCTTGCGCGTTCGTGGGAGCGGAGAGGGAATGAGAGCGAGAGCGAGTGGGAGTTGTGTGCGCGGGTGAGCGAGGGAGTGAAGGGGGTGCTCGGGGTTTTGATCGGCTTGACCGGCCGGTGGTCGTGGCGGGACACGGCGGCGCGGTCGGCGAGGCAGCGCGGGCGATGCCGTGCTCGGCGAGCGGGCGCAGCAGGCGAGGTGAGCGGAGAGTGGCCGGGGGAGATAGCTTGCGTGCTCGGGTGAGAGAGGATCGAGCGAGGAGTGGCCGGCGAGGATCCTCGGCAGGATATGGCGGCCACGTGGCGGCTGCGGCCGGCGTACGGCACGGGCGTCCGGCGGGCGGCGGGGCGCGGCGCGCGGGCGAGTGCGGGAGCGGGCCGGTGCACGCGTGCTGGGCCGAAAGGCCAGATGGGCCGAAAGGGTTGGCGCCGGAAAAAAATCGTTTTCCTTTTTCTTTTTCCAAATTCATTTCAAAGTTTGACCACTCAAAAACAGTTTCAAAAACTCCAAACTAGGTTTTGACCCAAACATAAAAGTTGCTCAAAATATTTTTCCTCTACAACCTTCATATAAGACACTTTTTCTGAAAACCATTTTTAAATCCTCTACATAAATAAAGCCAAATAAATAAACAAAAGGCAAAAAGCACTCATATGCACATGAAATGATGCAATGCATTACTTATGCTCCTTTAGTAGCTAATGAAGTTCCTAATGCAGTGCCTGACACTAGGGTGTCACAGCCCTTCCCCCCTTAAAGAAATCTCGTCCCGAGATTTGAGTTACGTACCATTTCTTAACAAAAGCGGGATAGCTTACGCGTAGGTACTCCTCGGTTTCCCATGTCGCATCGTTGGGTCCGTGATTGCTCCAGAGAATCTTGTAAGTCTTCACTGTTCGGTTACGAGTCTCTCTGGTCTTGGTATCCAAAATCTCCTTGGGCTGCTCGTAGTACTCCAGATCCGATCTGATGGTGACATCTGGAATCCGAACTTCTTCTTGTTCTGGAACTCGAAGACACTTCTTTAACTGTGATACGTGGAACACTGGGAAAACTGTGCTCATTTCTGGGGGTAACTGTACTTCGTATGCCACTTGTCCCTTCTTTGCTATGATCCGGTAAGGTCCCACATATCGAGGTGCTAGCTTCTTCTTAATTCCAAAACGTTGGACTTTTCTCATGGGTGAGACCTTAAGGTAAACATAGTCTCCTACTTGAAATTCTAGGGGTCTTCTCCGTGTGTCGGCATAACTCTTTTGTCTGGATTGTGCTACCTTAATATGTTGTTGTACTGTTTGCACAATCCTTTCAGCATCCTTCACGTAATCTGACCCATAGAATCCTCGATCTCCTGACTCAACCCAATTTACCGGGGTTCTGCACCTTCGTCCATACAAAACTTCAAACGGTGCCATCTTTATACTTTCCTGATAGCTGTTGTTATATGAAAACTCGGCAAGGGGTAATCATTTTTCCCACGACTCTCCTGAAGATAGAACACAAGCTCTTAGGATATCTTCTAAGATCTGATTTACTCTTTCTGTTTGTCCTGCGGTTTGGGGGTGATAGGCGGAACTTCTTACCAACTTAGTTCCTAGCTCTTTGTGCAACTGTTCCCAAAAACGTGCTATGAACTGGGGTCCTCTATCAGAAACAATCCTTTTTGGAATTCCATGTAACCTCAAAATATTCTGAATATACAAGTCTGCATACTGATAAGGGTGGTGTGTAGTCTTAACTGGTATGAAGTGAGCCACTTTAGATAACCGATCTACGATAACCCAGATAGAATCATTTCCTCTCTGAGTAGTAGGAAGACCTGTGATGAAATCCATACTAATTTCTTCCCATTTCCACTCTGGGATGGATAACGGTTGTAACAGTCCGGCAGGTCTCAGGTGTATAGCTTTTATCCTGCAGCATGTATCGCACCTTGCAACATAAGCTGCAACTTCTTTCTTCATCTTTGACCACCAATACCTGGTTCTCAAATCCTGGTACATCTTACTGCTTCCTGGGTGAATAGATAGCTTTGAATTGTGAGCCTCATTCAGAATTCTTTCTTTCAGCTCGGTGTCTTTAGGAACAACCAACCTCTGATTATACCATAGAATTCCCTGCTCATCTGTGCGGAAGTTCAAAGAACTACTGGTTTCCAACCTCTTCTTAATCTGACAGATCTCTTCATCGGTCTTTTGTTTCTCGATGATGTCACTTTCCAAGGTACACTGAAGAGTGATGTTGTTCACCATAACGGGGTGCATAAGGTTAAATCTATCCTCGAAAAGTGGTTGTAGGGAGTTGCAATGAGTCTTGCGACTCAAGGCATCGGCTACAACGTTTGCTTTTCCGGGGTGGTAATGCACTTCAAGGTTATAATCCTTAATTAGCTCTAACCATCTTCTTTGCCTCATATTCAACTCTGGCTGGGTGAAGATATATTTCAGACTTTTATGATCCGTGTACACATGACATAGATTTCCCATAAGATAATGTCTCCATATCTTGAGTGCATGCACGACGGCTGCTAATTCCAAATCATGAGTGGGATAATTTTCTTCGTGCGGTCTCAACTGGCGAGAAGCATAGGCGATAACTCTTCCATTCTGCATGAGCACACATCCAAGTCCGATCTGGGATGCGTCACAAAACACATCAAAAGGTTCCTCTAAGTTTGGCTGAGCCAGAACAGGTGCGGACGTCTACAACGTTCGCAGAGTGCGAAAAGCTGCTTCACACTCTGTGGTCCATTCGAACTTCTTGTTTCTCTGCGTTAAACGGGTCATAGGCTTGGCTATTCTCGAAAAATCTGGAATAAACCGACGGTAGTATCCTGCCAAACCCAAAAAGCTGCGAACCTCAAAAACACTCGTGGGTGCTTCCCAATCCATAACCTCTTGTACTTTAGAAGGGTCTACAGAGATCCCTTCCTCTGAAAGGACATGACCAAGGAAAGGTACCTTCTTCAACCAAAACTCACACTTGCTGAACTTAGCATACAACTTATGCTCTCTAAGCCGGGTCAAAACAACTCGTAGATGCTCAGCATGGTCCTTCTCATTCTCAGAGTATACCAAGATGTCATCGATGAACACTACAACAAACTTATCCAACTCTGGCATGAAGACCGAATTCATCAGGTACATGAAATGTGCCGGTGCATTGGTCAATCCAAATGACATAACTAAATATTCATAGAGTCCGTATCTGGTAGAGAAAGCTGTTTTTGGCACATCTTCTCTTCTGATCTTAATCTGATGGTATCCTGACCTCAGATCGATCTTGGAGAACACTTTTGCTTTTGACAACTGATCAAACAAGACATCGATTCGAGGTAAGGGGTACTTATTCTTTATAGTTACTGCATTAAGCGGTCTGTAGTCCACGCACATCCTTAAAGTTTTATCCTTCTTCTTCACAAAGATAGCGGGACATCCCCAAGGCGACGAACTAGGGCATATCAAGCCCTTATCCAAAAGCTCTTGCAACTGAACTTTGAGCTCTGCTAACTCTTTAGCGTGCATTCTATACGGTCTCCAAGATATGGGTGCCGTTCCAGGGACTAACTCTATAGCAAACTCCACATCCCTATCTGGCGGTAGTCCAGGCAACTCATCGGGGAAAACATCCGGAAACTCACATACTATCGGAATCTCGGCTATCTGCTTTGCTGTGATATTGAACAACACTCCGATCTCATGGGGGTTTCGGGATAACTTGAACCGAAAGGTAGACCCATTACGAGGGCAAACCATAGAAACTACTCGTTCTGCGACGTCAA
Organism: Coix lacryma-jobi var. lacryma-jobi; assembly: GCA_009763385.1. Lineage (NCBI taxonomy): Eukaryota > Viridiplantae > Streptophyta > Magnoliopsida > Poales > Poaceae > Coix > Coix lacryma-jobi. Next base: position 74,583,747 of record CM019826.1, read on the forward strand.
GATTGACTTTCCAGAGTTTCATCCAACCCATACCTAAGATTACATCCAGACCTAGACCAGGAATTACGATAGGATCCACTATGGCCTTCCTATTCCCAAAGGTCATTTCCACTCCTTTAGCCATTTTACGCGCGGAGAGAACAGCTCCGGCGGAACTTATCTGATATCCCCGGTCTAACTCTATCAACTCAAGATTACTTCTTATAACAAAGTTCACACTTATGAAAGAATGCGATGCTCCAGAATCAAACAGCACAACTGCGCGACATTGATTAACAAGAAACGTACCAGCGGTGACAGGCTCTCCTTCTGGCACTTCTTCCACGGTGGTGTGATGCACATGACCCATACGAGGTGGGGGCTGAGTGTACTGCTTCTTTGGGCGAGGGCACTGACGTGACAGGTGTCCAGTTTGGCCACAATTATAGCATGGACCAATCACATATGGGGTCTTGGATCCTGCTGCACTTCCTGCCTTATTCTTGTTCTGCATCATGGGAGCGGTGTAAGGCTTCTGATAACTAGGACGGGGACGGCTAGTGGTGATCTTCCTCTGTGGGGGACGGTATCTTGCTCCTATGACAGGCGGGCGATATGGGGCGCGTGCTCCGAAAGGGGTCCTCTGCTGGGATGAACCTCCTTCATTTGCACGACGGCGCATCTCTGTCGCTAGCCGGCTGTCATTAGCCTCTTGATTTAGGCAGTCGCTGACGAAGTCACTGAAGGTGGTGCGGTGACTGTTGCCCATCTTCGAGAGCATGGCGGCACTCATGCCACGCTTAAAGCTTGCAATCTTCTTGGCCTCAGTATCAACAAAGTCTAGGGGATAGCGAGCTAGGTTGTTGAAACTGTGGAGATACTCGGACATAGACCTGGTTCCCTGAGACAACCTCATGAACTCTGCAACCTTCATTTCCATCGGACCACTAGGGATGTAGTGGTTGCGCATAGCGGTGTAGAACTGATCCCAAGTGACACGTGCATTTGCAGGCAAGGATGCACGGTACTAGGCCCACCACAAACCTGCGGGTCCTTCCAACATGTGGGCGGCGTACTCTGCCTTGAGCTCTTCTGTCAGACGAAGCAGACGAAACTTCTGGGTGATGGAGTTGAGCCACTCATCAGCCTCAAGTGGTTCAGTGGCTTCTTTGAACACAAGAGGGTGAGTGTCCAAGAAGTCACGGTAGGAGCTGTACTGGTTGGGCTCCGGACCTTGACGTTGATGATGCTGATGTGCAGTGTTGTTAGCGATATTGCGGAGGGTGGCCTCCATGTGCCTCTGCATTTCCTCCATATTCCTTTGGCTACCCAAGAACTGGCCAAAGAACGCTTCCGGCGTCATCGGCGGCGGTGGGGGAGTTGGCAGATTCTCCTCCTGTCCTGCTCCCTGCCCACGTTGGCTGCGAGTGTGTGTCGGCATCTGCATATCACATTGATAAGCAATCATTAGGTGATGTTACATCGATCATGAATAAATACTGCGTTGTACATAATTCAAAAATTTAGCACACGACCAAGTATAATTACTCATTTCCATACAACATCACAAAACCATCGCTCGAAATTAGACATGCAAACGACGGATTTCCATAAAAGGTACCGGATCGAAGTCCGGACTTTGTCCAAAAGCTTACATGCCATCAAACATTTTTAAACATAAAACTAGCACATGTGTAGGGTGTTACATCACTTAGCGAGCAAGCTCAAGCTATACAAAAGAAAAACGATCTCTAACAAGCTAGGGCTCAGGGGTCTCCAGCGGCGGGTGCAGCGTCCTCTGGTGGGGCGTCGGGACCAAGGACCTCTCCGTCCTGGGGATCCGGGACCTCAGCTGCTGGGGCGGCGGCCTCCTACGCGGCGTGGTGCATCTGATGGACGGCCTCGTGGAGCTGGTCGATGTAGGCCTGCTGTCCATGGATCTGCTGTATCAACAGGTGGGCTCCCTCTCTAAGCTGGTCGAGCGCGGTGCGGGCCTCATCTCTCTGAAGAGCGGTGGTCAGGTACATCTGCTCTGCAACTGTCCTGGCAGTGGACTGCGCTGCTGCTGTGGTGCGGGCATCGTCACGCTCAAGAGTGACCTGCAGAATCCTCTCCTGCAGACGAGCAACCTCAGCGTCGAAGTCCTCTTGTAGCTTCCTCTTGCTTTGGTAAGTGGCGGTGAGGGTGAAGGACACGCTCTCAAGAGTGCGCTCCAAACTCTCACATACACCAAGCAAAGCTCCAGTGGCGCTCATCGCAGGTGTCTCACAGTAGAACCTCTCCTCTGGGCTTCCTGTCAAGACTGACTCCGAAGTCTGCTTCCAGCGCAATGGAAAAAGTGATCCACGGGGAAACACTCCTGCCATAGCGCTAGCTAGGTCGGCGGGGAAGAGGGCGATGATATCCTTCAGCACTAGGTATGCTGCCCTGTTGGCTCCATCCTTGGCACAAGTGCCTCTGGTGATCTCTGTCCACCCTGTCCAGTGAGGCTTGGCAGGCAAAGCTTTGACCTTGATCTCCACCATGACCAAGGAATCCTGCCCGAAGATCTCCTTCTGCCATGAGTACCTGGGCTCCTGTCCTTCCTCATAGCCCACGGCCTGCAGAATCCTCCAAAGGATAGTCGGCAACCCGAAGTAGGACAAGAACGTCTTCCGGGTCAGCTTGGTGGCCAAGCGATGACGCGGAACTCCTCTGCCTCCGGTGGCCTTGCGAGCAGTCAGCTTAGACCGGGCCATCTGTAGAACAAAAGGGTTTCGAACTCTCGTGAGACGGATATTAAGTTGGCAAATTTTATAGAAAAGAGACAATTTTTAATTTAAGGGGAGGTAATGTAAATGCATGAATTTAAACATGATGCATGATCGTACTTACGTTCTCACTCACTAATATGACTCGTAAGTCCTAACGTTCTAGTCGGTGGCAAGAACGATCTCTCATGCGTTATCTACACGTTCTACTCGTTCGCATAGTTAGTGTACCTGCAGAAGATTCATTTCAGCCCAAAGAAATTCCCAATGATAAAACAATTGAGTATTGGCCAATATGCGCAAAATACATAGAAGCCAACACTAAACACCATGCACCAACATAGAAAACACCCTTGAAAACATTGATACCCTCGTATGTGTCCGCGTGGAGCTCGCACATACTTGGTATAAGAACTCTCACCTAGACCGACGGTTGGACGGTCATGCTCTCATATCTCACAAAATCATTTTATGCATGCTTTCGCGATCGACGCATTCTCTTTTCCCCGAGAATGGACCAGCAAATAAAGATCCAGCATGAAGCAAAACCCTGAACCCTGTTAGCAGTTAAGCCACCTGAATCCTAGTATAGGGCTTAAGGATGAGACTGGGCAAACTTAGTAATTGAAAATAGTTTCGAAAATAGTTTTGAAATACCCATTTAGTTCAAAAATAGCTCTTCTACGGAGGTAATCACTTGAACCATGCTCCGATACCAAGCTGTGGCGGAACCGTCCTGATTATAAGAGCTCAAGTATTATCTTAGCCAAATTCGTCTGACTTCGACTAATACTTGAACCCATATAACCCCGGTAGTCCGGAAATCACGAAGGATTTCTAACACCAGACATCATACAGGATCGCATTGTTCAAGGATCACATTCGTAAAGATACATCACAGCGGAAACGAAACCGAATTTAACATCAGAGTAGGAATTTAAAACAGAGTTATTACAAACCAAATTTTAAAATGCGGAATCTGAAATAAGTTTGAAACACGACCACAACACACGTGGTCCAAATAAAACATTGTTTGATAAATCCACTCAACACGACTCACTCCTCCTTTTTCAGATAATGTGCCACTAACAGTCTCAGACCAGCAAAAGAAAAAGGGAAGCTTCTGGATGACCCTGCCCTGGGCCTACTCCTCATCACCTTCCACCGGGTACAGGCAGTGCTTACAATCGCCAAAGTAGACCTGGCCATCTGCAACAAACGGGATAAACCCTGAGTACGGGAATGTACTCAGCTAGACTTACCCGTCCAACTGAAAATAAAGACACCAAGGGTATGCAAGGCCTTTTCGGGTGGAGCTGGGATCTTTAGTTGCGAAAAGCTTAATTTTAGATAAGAGGTAATTAATGATAATGATGAGCTATCATTTTTAGACCTATTCCTTAATTCTAGGTTTTTCACCTGTACTAGAGCACTCACTTGAATCTACCAATCAATAATATAACCATATCCAGTTGACTTGTCCACATTTTAGTTGAACCTTTAATCATTACATGGAGTTGTATCGTGGTGAAGCTCGCCATAGTTTCCCACTAACCGGGGGAGACGGCGACTCGAATCGAATTCCAAACCAGTTGGTGAAAGACCTTTAATACCAGCCCACACTTTCCACGTCGGGTCCATGCATTGGCAACCGCTCGATGCTTGTTCGTGGTGGTAATCGTCGCGGTTCAAGCACGGACCGCCCAATTGGAACCTGGCGATGACCTCAAAAATGAACGAGGGCCAACATCGATAGAAACCTACACGATCCAACGGATGGACTGCCCCAAGTTTCCGAACTTGTGCCCTGCCATCCCGTTGACCGTATTTCATTACTACTCAGGTTATTTTCCACGATAGCAAATATAGCCAACCGTGATCCGGTAAATACCCATCCGGGTATTACGGAAACATCCTTAACTACCACTTTTATTAAGCAGGCTAAGCAATTCTACATTGTAATTAAATAACAGGATAACAAGGTAGATATTAATCAATAACCAAGGAATGGTAATGCAGCAAGTAGGATTCATTCCAACTCCTAAACCTAATGCATCACAATATAAAAGGACTCAAGTAATCTTAATTGCAAAAGATAGGAGGCTTAATATGCTCCGGGGCTTGCCTTGGGTGAAGACCGAGGCCTCGTGGGAAGGGCACTCGGGCAAGTTATTGTCGCTGGCGGGGTCGACTTCCTCGGCTTGCTGGAGCTCCGGAATCTGCTGCTCGGCGTTTGCTTCTGGCTCCTGCTCGGGCTCCGGGAGTGTCGATCCTATTGCATGCGACGAATAATAAATATTTGCAATGCGGATGCACGATGTGTGGTATGAGAAGAGCATTTCTTCCAAACCAACAAAACCAACTTGTTGAACCACTTTTTACATTGAGGCAAATACTTATTTATTTTATAAAATAAAATCCATTTATTCACCCTTTTTCTTATCTAATAATTCAAAAGAAACTTAGGTTTGAACTGCAAGTGCACTTTTCTGGACTCAGAAAAATCTACGAAAATTCTAGAAGGCAAACAACACTTACTGGACTCCACTGAACAAATTCCAGCCAAAAATAAAATACAGAACTGCAGATGCGAAAATAACAATTAAACTGCTCAAAAGGTACTTTGAACTACAACCCTACTGTAAAAGGGTGCACAACTCTATTTCATATTTTTCCCAGATTCTACTTCACATTTTATGCTTATCAAGAAAGTTCCATGAACAGAAACATTATATTATTTCTTACATGAATTTCCAAAGGAAAACACAGAAAAGCACCTTTTGTCAAGCAACTTCATATTTCTTCAAATAATAGATCATGCTTACATTTTTCTTAGCTTGGACATAATAAACAGAGACTATACAAATTTTCCCATATTTTATTTCAGCATGTAAAACACCTTAACATTTATTCTAAGAAATCAGCCAAAAAGGACTTTAAACCATAACAGAAACTTTTTCCACATAAACAGTGCATCATATATTTTTCACAGGTGTAAAACAGGATAATAAACTTACACAAAATTGTCCAAGAATTATCTCAACCAAAAAACATATATAACCATTTATCTTAGCAAAAGCATATAAAGTGGAATAAATGAAAACAGTAAAATAAACTTCTACCAAAAATACTTTTATATTTTTCCAAGACAGATCTACTCACAAGCAAGCTAACAAAACTAAAAGCACTCCATTTGGACTAACAAAACAGGATCTACAAAATAAACAAGCATTTACCGGAAAAAGAAAAACATTTTGGAAAACGTTTTCTGGACAACACTCGGCGCACGGAAAAGGTGTGTGCTCGCTCGAGGCCCGGCTCGAACGAGACAGTGCCCGAGGGTTCGCTCGAGGCCTATCTCGGGCGAGACGGAAAACAAACGCCCGTCCGAGGCCTGGCTAGAGGGCTCGAGCGAGATGGAAAACTATCGTCCGTCCGAGGCCTGGCTCGGGGGCTCGGGCGAGATGGAAGGCAATCGCCCGTCCGAGGCCTGGCTCGGGGGCTCGGGCGAGACGGAAGGGAATCGCCCGTCCGAGGCCTGGCTCGGGGGCTCGGGCGAGACGGGAAAAACAATCGCCCGTCCGAGGCCTGGCTCGGGGCTCGGGCGAGACGGAAAGCAATCGCCCGTCCGAGGCCTGGCTCGGGGGCTCGGGCGAGACGGAAAAACAAGGGAGAGATTTGACCGTCGATTCCTCACCGACGGTGAGGTCGCCGGCGGTGAGGCTAGGCTCGATAGACTCGTCTCGACGAGGCGCATCCAGCGGTGGTGTTGGTTTGGCCAGAGGGTGACCGTAGCTCGCCGGCGACGAGCCATGGCGGACGCTAGCGGCGGTGAGGCTCGGCTTGGCCGTGTCCGGCGGTCGCCGGAGAAATTGGCGCGTGCGCAGTGCTTCGTGAACCCTAGGGAGCTACGTGAGTGGGTCGGTTTGGCTCGGATGGCTCCAGGAGAGCTTGGCCTCGTGCATGGCCGCGGCGGACGGCCATGGCGCTCAGCCGGGGAAGAAGGGGTGGGAGAGAGCGATAGCGTTGAATCTAGGTGGTGTTCTCACCTTGCCTTGGCTTGGTGATGCTTGACGGCGAAGGAGGTAGACGCTGGAGTTCGTGTCGGGGAGGAACGACGATGCGGGCTCTGCGGTGGCGACGACGAACCGAAGGGGGCGTGTCGTCCTCCGGCGGCGATGGGGCTTGGTCGGGGACGACAACGTGCGCACGGCGTGTGCACGGTGTAGGCGGAGAGGCTGGCGAGAGGGATTGGATGGTGGTGGTCGGGTGTGGCCGGAACGGTGGAGGGGAGTGAGGGTGGTGATCAGTCGGCGAGGGTGGCGGACGCTTGCGCGTTCGTGGGAGCGGAGAGGGAATGAGAGCGAGAGCGAGTGGGAGTTGTGTGCGCGGGTGAGCGAGGGAGTGAAGGGGGTGCTCGGGGTTTTGATCGGCGTGACCGGCCGGTGGTCGTGGCGGGACACAGCGGCGCGGTCGGCGAGGCAGCGCGGGCGATGCCGTGCTCGGCGAGCGGGCGCAGCAGGCGAGGCGAGCGGAGAGTGGCCGGGGGAGATAGCTTGCGTGCTCGGGTGAGAGAGGATCGAGCGAGGAGTGGCCGGCGAGGATCCTCGGCAGGATACGGCGGCCACGTGGCGGTTGCGGCCGGCGTACGGCACGGGCGTCCGGCGGGCGGCGGGGCGCGGCGTGCGGCGCGCGGGCGAGTGCGGGAGCGGGCCGGCGCACGCGAGCTGGGCCGAAAGGCCAGATGGGCCGAAAGTGTTGGCGCCGGAAAAAAATCGTTTTCCTTTTTCTTTTTCCAAATTCTTTTCAAAGTTTGACCACTCAAAAACTGTTTCAAAAACTCCAAACTAGGTTTTGACCCAAACATAAAAGTTGCTCAAAATATTTTTCTCTACAACCTTCATATAAGACACTTTTTCTGAAAACCATTTTTAAATCCTCTACATAAATAAAGCCAAATAAATAAACAAAAGGCAAAAAGCACTCATATGCACATGAAATGATGCAATGCATTGCTTATGCTCCTTTAGTAGCTAATGAAGTTCCTAATGCAGTGCTTGACACTAGGGTGTCACATCAACCCCCGAAAAAACAAAACTCTAAAGTCCTTTCTTTCAGTTTTTCCCTAAACATCGATAAAAGCAGCCCTTATCCAAGAGCGCTTATAATCAATGAAAAACACCGAGGATTGCTTCGAAACATAAATTTTTTCGAAGCAAACTTGGAAAAAGCAAACTTCACCTCCACCTAAGACAAGGGGAGGCGCGAAGTCAAAAAAAAAGTTGAGCACCCTCGCAAAAAACGTCAGGGGCTCGCAAAGCAAACTTCACCTCCACCTAAGACAAGGGGAGGCGCGAAGTCAAAAAAATCGAGCACCCTCACAAAAAACGCCAGGGGCTCGCAAAGCAAACTTCACCTCCACCTAAGACAAGGGGAGGCGGGAAGTCCAAAAAAGTCGAGCACCCTCGCAAAAAACGCTAGGGGCTCGCAAAGCAAACTTCACCTCCACCTAAGACAAAGGAAGGTGCGAAGTCCAAAAAAGTCGAGCACCCTCGCAAAAACGCCAGGGGCTCGCAAAGCAAACTTCTCCTCCACCTAAGACAAGGGGAGGTGCGAAGTCCTAAAGTCGAGCACCCTCGCAAAAAACGCCAGGGGCTCGCAAAGCAAACCTCACCCCCACCAAAGACAAGGGGAGGTGCGAAGTCCAAAAGTTGAGTACCCCCGCAAAACCAAAGCATTACGCGAGCCTCGCTAAAAGAAAAGGGGGCTTCGCAGTTTTCCTAATCAGCTTACAAAAGTATTACGCGAGCCTCGCTGAAAGAAAAGGGGGCGTCGCTGTTTTTTTTCTAATCAGCTTACAAAAGCGTTAAGCAAGCCTCGCTAAAAAGAAAAGGGGGCGTCGCTGTTTTCCTAATCAGCTTACAAAAGCATTACGCGAGCCTCGCTAAAAGAAAAGGGGGCGTCGCTGTTTTTTTTTCTAATCAGCTTACAAAAGCGTTAAGCAAGCCCTGCTAAAAAGAAAAGGGGGCATCGCTGTTTTTTCTAATCAGCTTACAAAAGCGTTAAGCGAGCCTCGCTAAAAGAAAAGGGGGGCGTCGCTGTTTTTTCTAATCAGCTTACAAAGGCGTTAAACGAGCCTCGCTAAAAGAAAAGGGGGCGTCGCAGTTTTCCTAAATTGGCTTACAACAGAGTTGCGCGAGCCTCGCTAAAAGAAAAGGGGGCGTCACTGTTTTTCTAATCAGCTTACAAAAGTGTTAAGCAAGCCTCGCTAAAAAGAAAAGGGGGCATCGCTGTTTTTTCTAATTAGCTTACAAAAGCGTTAAGCGAGCCTCGCTAAAAGAAAAGGGGGGCGTCGCTGTTTTTTCTAATCAGCTTACAAAGGCGTTAAGCGAGCCACGCTAAAAGAAAAGGGGGCGTCCCAGTTTTCCTAAATTAGCTTACAACAGAGTTGCGCGAGCCTCGCTAAAAGAAAAGGGGGCGTCGCTGTTTTTCTAATCAGCTTACAAAAGTGTTAAGCGAGCCTCGCTAAAAATAAAGGGGGGCGTCGCTGTTTCAGAAAACACCTCTCTTAAACAAAAAGCGAGCCTCGAGAGTCAAGTATCATTTTCATCAAATTGCAAAAAATGAATAGCACCTCCTCAAAACAACATCACAAATTGTTCGCTTCTGACCACAGTGTGATATACAATCAATAAAAAAACAAAATTACAAGGAACCATCACCACCCTCAATCAACATCAAATCATCCAAACCTTCGATACCCTCCTCAAATCCTATATCCACCGAAACTATGGGTCCCCACAATAAAGGAGCTGCAGGAACAATTGGCAGCTCCCCGGACAAAACCCTCGCCCTATACATATATCTACGATTTACTTCACTAACTTCCGAAGGTTCCTCCTTCGGAACCACAAGCGATCCATCCGAACCTAGATCTAGTTTGCTTCGCCCAAACAAATATTCTAGAGCTGTCTTCTCATCAATATCATCATCAACAACAGCTTGCGAGGACGAAGATGAACCAAACAAATACCGTGTGGCCTGTCGATCAGTATAATCTGCCTCGCGCCAAAAACGACTCGATCTTCTGTTCTTCAAATCATACCTCCGCACCTTCGACCACCAAAAATCGTTCAAAAGACAGCGAAGGGTGTTTAAGCCTAGCCCAAGCCCACGATTCACCAGTTATAAAAGTATCTTGATAATTTAGCGTCAACGGCGTCACATCAAACACTTCTAGCACGGTTCCATCAGGAACCTGCATTTTCACAGAATTAAAAAGTTTCTCAGTGTCATCAAGTCATTCCAACTACCACACATATTACAAAATAACCCTCTCATTCGAGCAAATCCTAAGCTTTCACACTTGCTCGGCTTCTCCCTGCTCATCGGCCCCAGTCTCGCCAGTCGCAGCATCCAAACCTTCGCCAGTGGTAGCATCCAAGCCCTCAGCAGGTGCTTCATCCATTGCCGCCTCTTTAACGTTGGTTTCTCCAGTCACTGGAGCATCCCCAGCCGAGGGTACCTCCTCCGCTGGTGGAACCTCAGCAGAACTAGGCGCAGGAGCAGACTTGGAGCGTCCGCCAACATCCTCAGTCGCGCTTGGCGAAGGCAGTGCATCTTTCCGAGCCTGCAAAAATAGAACACCGAATTAAATACCAATATGATCGTCCATGAAATAGAAACATGGAACGAACATCTCATACAAGTTGATACCTGACGAGTAGCTTCCGCTGCCTCTTCGAAGGCGAGGGCGCGTCCACCTCCGTTGATCCAAAACCTCCAGAGCAAGCGCATCACGCAGTTTCTAACCTCCGCATCATCAACCTTCATTTGACGAACCTCGTCAACAGTTGGGAAGATGTGGTTCGGCTTCCTGATTTTCCGAAGGTGCTCACAGTCTGCTTGACGAAGGGTCCCAGCCATGGCCAAAGCTCCAGCGTAACATCCGAAGTCGGCTGCATTATCAACCAAAGAACTGAAAACATCCAGCTCATTTTTAAGCCAACCTTCGAATGCCACAGCATCAACGGTAGGTAACGGCTTACCAGCAGAGCCGCCGGCCTCACTCAAGCAGGTGTCAATTTTACTCTTCACCTCTCCCATGCTTTTTTGCCAAGCCTTGGAGCGAGAAGTCTACTCAGAGGACAGCTCTTGTATGCGACTGTTTACAGCTAGCAAATCCTTGTCTTTTTGTCGGCAAGCAGCCAGGAGTTTAGTGTTACTATTTGCAACCCCCTATGCTTCCTCTCGGGACTTCTTAACTTTCTCTAAAGCAGCTTTGAGCTCAATCTCCTTATTCTCCAAACTTTGGCGAGGGTCCTTATTATCTTTTTCAACTTCAATCAACCAGTCATTCCAATGGTGAAGATTATAACTTGCCCTCCGGCGCGCCGAACAGTTAAGGAGCATCAACTCAGCCACTTTGACATCGATGTCATCGTGAAGGTTGTCCAAGGGCTCGTTGGCTAGTCGAAGCTCCGCTTCCGGCACACAAATACGGTTAAACACCCGACCAAGAAAACTCCTTTCCTCCGGAGCACATTGTAAATGGCACTCTCGAAGGTCCGGACTCGTAAAAAGCACCGTCGCCAGATCACAGACTCCAGTCTTTTTGGCGAAATAAGGAAGGCTTGATCGGCTAGCCTCGCCATACGGCCTCTTCCCGGGGTCCGTTTAGATTCAAGATCACCAGAAAACTCAAAACCATCGACCTATATGTGCGAGCCAGCAAACTCGGGAAATGACCCTCGTGGAGGACTCTCTGGCTCGAAGTCCCGAATGATATCATCGATACTTCGAGCAGCCGCAGCACCAGCACTAGACGAGGCAATCTTTTTCCCATGATCATCTTCGATAGACACATCATCATCAGAGTCATCTTCGCTACTCGAGGTGCCGCTATCCTCGTTAGATGAGTCATCTTCAGTGTCCGACTCTTTTTCAACATTTTTCTCCTCCTCCTTCTCGACATCATCGGAGACATCTTCATCGTCCAAAACTTGGATCAGGGCGCCAATACCCCCGACTCGGGGCACCTGCCCTCCAACCTTCGCAAAGCCTCGGCCACTCCCTAATGAAACGACGCCCGAAGAGGACGAAGTTCCGGTAAAGCCCGAAACAACAGCGACTTTTGTCGCAAGAGTTTTCTTTCGGCCACCGGCGCCACCGCGGCCTCGACCACGACCCCTTTTCGGCCGCGAAACTATCTCTTTCTCCTTCGGAGCAGCACGTTTCCTTTTCTTTGGCGCATCCTCGCTCGAAGGAGCAGGCCAGTTAGCATACTGGATCCCAAGAATGTCGAACAGCATGTTGACTCGACCTCCGCTACCCACCGAGCTGTGGATAGCTTTAACCTCCAAAGTGGACAACTTCCCAACAAGTTCCTCCGCCCTCTGCTGAACACGCTTGTAGACGGCTTCGACTCCATCCTCGTGCCTCGGAAACTTCGCGAGAGTCTTTTCCCAAACCTTGTTCAAATCAACATTCGGCTTATTCAAACCCTTACCCTCGTACTTGGGGTTATCCTCGACTACAAACCATACCTGCCTCCGGTTGAGGGGCCAAACCTTAGCACAACAGTACTCCTCGACTAAATCTCGAGCACACTGAGAGCGCGCCACCACCCTCAGACAGTCAACAGCAGCGTGCGCCTCAACGCTCATCTTAGCTTCGGCGCTTACGTCACCGAGCAGCGGGAGCTCACCACAGAGCTCGGCGTTGCCACTAAGCTTGTAGTAGAACCAGAACTCTTGCCATCCACTGCTCCACCTATTTTTCTGGGCTTGCACCGGCAGCTCCGATCCGGCGCGATGGCAGAAGGTGTACACCGCAAATTGTCCGAGGCTGTTTTTACCTTCACCATCAACAATCTTCCAAGGCTGCATATGCAAACGATGAGTGCGAATAAAACCCTCGACATGAGGGACAATGCCCTTGGAGCGGCACGCCCAAACATACACCGACATCTTCGTAAAGCACGAAGGTGTCAGCTGATGGAACCTCAGGTTAAACCTCTGTAAAACTGAGGTCACAAAAGAGGCAGCAGGGAAGCACAGACCAGCAACAAAAAACTCTTCAAAAAAACAACCTCATCAGCGTCCGGCTTCGGAATAATCTCTCCAGCACTAGTCCTCGCCTTTCCATCTTCGATCCAACCCCGCTTCACATAAGCTGCCAACTCCGAACTACAGACTCGGCTAAGCCTAAACTCGAAGGTTATCCCTTCATCCGAGGCAGTCGGAGTCACAGCGCGAGCAGTCTGCTTCAACCTAGCCATCTCTTCAGCTGACTATAACTTCGAACAACGAGCGCCTATCTCAACCTTCGCACACAAACTAAAACAAACCTTCGCTACAAGCAAATCGCAGCAGCAGGTCGGGTATAGCAACAGGAGGGCACGAGTTCGAATCGACCACCAACCCCACCCTTATATAGGCCAAGGCACGAACCATCCACCCTGACAAACTCGGCACGAATCCCAAAAGATGCGACACAGAAAATGAAACGGACCTCAAACACCGCAAGCAAAAACAAATGGGCCGGCCCACAAGCAGCCGCGGGCGTCGCTGCTGAGGGACACTGTTCATTTCTAAACAAAGGCGCTGCTTGGCCCTAAGATCAATCATTTTTAGATCCAAGCCATCGAGGGGCTACTGTTGGGGGAAAGAACCCTCGGCAGTGACGTCGCGCGGGCTGAGTCAGAAAGCGACCCTCGCTAATGCCCTGTTTCCCTTTGAAAAAATCCTCGTCGCCTGATAAGCCCCTCGGGCCCTTTTTTCCAACCCTCGAGCATTGGCCCGACCCTCGGGATGATTAACAATTCTTGCAGGTTAAAGGCGTGCGGAACACTGAAAGCGACCTTCACACGTCCCACATGCCCTCGCCAGGAGGCTCAGGCTCCATGGATGGCGAGCGGACGCGGACCTCGCGACTGGAGGTATGATTCCGCGAGCCGGAGATCGACCCTCGCGTTCCCGCGAGGGTAGACGCGAGCCGGGTGGTGGCGAACGCATGAGGAGGGCAAGCTAGGGTTTCAATACGTTGTGTGCTTGTACGATTTTGCCCTTCCATTGTGTAGCGCAGAGGAATCTTTCTTGTACCCTTTTGTAATTTGGTCGGTGCCCCTTGGTATCCCCTATAAATACCGGGGGTGAATAGTGTAATGGGAGGCGATTTTGGGGGAATAGATCCACAACATCACTGTTCTTGTTTCCCTTGTACCTTCGCTCGGTTCTGACGATTGGCCACCTTCGCCACCCCCCATGCACGTGTGCGAAGGTAGGGCAAGTGTGTCACCAACAGGATGCCGCCACGTGCAGCCCCGTCGACCGCCGCGCCTACCTCGCGAATAGCTGCGTCGCCGCGCCAGCCTCTTCACGCCGCCACGCGTCGACCGTCCTTTTTGCAGACCTCCCCCCGGTTTTGAGGCTGAAACCGGGAAACCTGGGGCTTCCCCCGGTTTTGAGGCTGAAACCGGGAAACCTGTCCTCAGGCTGAGTTTTGTGGCCCAAACTCAGAAACCCGTGCGCCCAGGTTTTGAGGCCCAAACCTGGAAACCGTCCACGCCGAGTTTTGAGGCCCAAACTCGGAAACCGGCCACCCCGAGTTTTGAGGCCCAAACTCAGAAACCGTCGAGGGTAGCTTTTAGAGGCTTAGCTACCGAACCCGCGCCGATGACGGGATGTGGTCCGCACACCCCGAGTTCCAGCACCGATGCCGGAGCATGTCCAGCCTCCACGCCGGGCACAGTGCATTCGCCATCCTTCTCGGCCTCCCGCCAAGTGTCACGACGCCATCACCTTCCTCCCGACTCGGCCGATGCAGCGCACATCCCCATGTGCTCTTGCTTGTCAACGCCACGTGCCAGCTACCACAGCTGGTCCTCAGGTCTCCCGGTCCATCGGTCCAAGCTCCACGTCCGCCCTTCACCGCTCCCGGTCCGTCGGCACAGTACGTCCCTACTTGACCTTCACCTCACCTTAGACCACTGCCCGAGCTCCGCACCTGCACATCAACACAGCCAAGAGACATGTTGCCCGTTGATCGATCACTCATCACTCAGGAAGGGAACAACAAGGGCACATATCAACCTTGTGTTCTCAATCTCCCCCTTGATGAGTGCATCGTCAATTCATAGTAACCGTAATCAAATAAAAGAAAAGCAGAATTGGGTAGAAGGAGAAAAACTCACTCGAGATGTCCAAAAGCCAGAGTAAAAGGCCGAAGAAGCACAAATCGAGATGAGCGAAGCTTGGTCCCTAAAGACATGGGCAACGGTTCGACACAACCAAGCCAAGGTTTGGAGCAACAACACATCAGAGAGCAAAACTCGATCAAAATCAGAGCACAAGACTTGGTTCCCAAAGACATGGGCAACGGCTCGACGCAACCAAGTCAAAAGAAAGCTAGTCCTCCAGAGGAGGCAGAAAAGGGCTCAACACCACTAGTTGAAGGCTCGATACCAAATGAAAACTGCATAGGAAGCAGCTACTGCTAGTCCCTCAAGATAGAGGCACAGAGGCTCAACACAACCAGCAGTAAGCCCGATACCAATCAAGAACCATCAAAACAGGGTAAAAACAGCTAGTCCCTCAAGACAGAGGCACAGAGGCTCGATGCAATTAGCTAAAAGATCGATATCAAATAAAACCGACTCGGAGCAGACAGAAAAACTCCCCCTTACTCAAAGAACTCCCCCTCAATAAGTGAAGCATAATTTACAAATTGTCACCACATAAAGTCTAAAAAATCTCATCATTGGAACATTCTCCCCCTTGGGGGCAATTTGTAATCAAAAGAGTGGGTAAACGGACTCAAGTAAGTAAAACAGAGTTAGGTCATGCCTATCGGAGTTAAGCAAATGCATGTGGGTTAAAAGTGCAGGTTAGCAGCTTCAGGTATATACTGGAAAGAGTGAAAGAATGCTCTAAGGAGTGCTGACCCGACTACACAGCAACATTCAAAATTGCTAGCAAAGGCTCAAACTGATCACTGAATACAAGATAGGAATGCATAAGCCAAGTGAGCAGTTTTAAGCCGTTCTGAAAAGGGTTTCACCATCAAAATAGCACTGAACATGTATAGACAGGAAGTCAAGCAAGTGCTAACAATTTATGCAAGGTGAACTACCCCTAGCATTGAACTTGTGTTTTCAGATTTTATCGGAGAAATTGCAACGGTTATTAACACAAGTTCAAAATCAGCATGTGATAGCGAGAGGTTGAAAGCCTGTCATTGCCTAACTTTTCAACCGTGCTAAGCCTATGCATATGCAATTAGAAGCTTAAAGCATCAGTTTTGGTCTTACACTACACGACTCAAGTTTAACTCAAAGTGCAATGAGAAACAGTCTGGATACCGTGATGTGCTGACAAAGCAATCCCATCTCGACCTTTTCAATTTACTAACACTTGGTTCATTTTAAACAGAATATGAACAATCCAAGCAAGTGAAAGACTCAGAACTAGAGACATAGCAACCTAGCATATATGAAATAGCTCAAGTGACCTCAACACATCTTACACATGCTAGTTGCCAATCCCAATGGTGAACATGTATCAAATGTTAAGTTGATTAAGCATGTTCAACGTTCTGAAAAATTAGCTTAGCTCATAACATGTATCAGTGATTAAAAAGAGCTTAAGCTACAAGCATCATCATATATCATCGAAGCATACACTAATCAGAGCCTAAGTTCATTCTCAAGAATAAAGACATGAAGCTTGAAAATGCAAGATGCACATATGTGAAGTCAGAATCGGAGCCAAGACAAAACCAAAATGACTCAAGACCCAAAAACAAAAAGGATTAGAAAGTCAGTTTATTATACAACAAACAAAATGCTTCCCCCATCTAAAAGGGGAAGCACACACCAAGCTCACCTCTCAACCTAGCAAAAGTTGAGAGATCCAAAGGCTTGGTAAAAATATCTGCAACCTGGTTATGGGTGTCCACATGCCTAAGATCAATGTCGCCTTTCTCATAGTGATCACGAAGAAAGTGAAAGCGAACATCAATGTGTTTGGTCTTGGAATGAAGAACAGGGTTCTTTGCTACACTAATGGCAGAAGTGCTATCGCAAAGCAAAGGGACCCGACTGAAATCTAGGCCAAAATCACACAAAGTAGCAACCATCCATAAAAGATGCGAAGCACAAGAAGCAGCGGCAACATACTCGGCTTCAGTAGTAGACTGGGCTACGTTCGACTGTTTGCGGGAAGACCACGAAACCAAGGAAGAGCCAAGAAACTAACAAGTCCCAGACGTAGACTTGTGCTCAAGCCGACAGCCGGCAAAATCCGCATCGGAATAACCACAAAAGCGAGAGGGTCGAAGAAGAAGAGTACCAGAGTCTGAACTCAGGAGTGTATCCGAGGTACCTCATGATGTGCTTGACCGCTTGCTTATGGGAAGTCCGAGGGGACGCCTGGAAATGAGCGCACAGACACACAGAAAACTGTATATCCGGCCTCGTCGCCGTTAGGTACAGAAGCGAGCTGATCATGCTCCTGTACTCCTTCTGGTCAATCGACTCTCCGTCCTGGTCCGCGTCCATCGTAGCAGTCGTCGCCATGGGCGTCGTAAGAGGCTTGGCCTCGCGCATGTCGAACTTCTTCAGGATGTCCTTCGTGTATTTGCCTTGATACACGAACGTCCCGTCTCGGGTTTGCTTGATTTGCCACCCGACGAAGAAGGTCAACTCACCCATCATACTCATCTCAAACTCCCTGCTCATAGTATCTGCAAACTTGGCAACAAGTGCGTGAGAGGAGCCACCAAAGATGATATCATCCACGTAACTCTGGACTAAGAGGGTATCGTTGCCTTGCTTGAGGAGAAACAAAGTTCTATCGACCCGTCCCATTTTAAAACCCTTGGAGAGTAAAAAGGTTTTCAAACGATCATACCATGCTCTCAGGGCTTGTTTCAAACCATACAAAGCTTTCGAAAGTTTATAAACATGGTTTGGAAACTTGGGATCCTCGAAACCCGGGGGTTGCCTAACATTAACCCCTTCCTCTATATACCCATTCAAGAAGGCACTCTTGACATCCATCTGGTAAAGCTTAAAACCCTTCGAAGCAGCAAAGGCTAGAAGGATTCTAATGGCTTCTAAACGAGCTACAGGGGCAAAGGTTTCCTCATAGTCTATCCCCTCTTTCTGGCAGAAACCCTGGGCTACTAGCCTAGCCTTGTTCCTTACTACCATCCCATCCTCACCTTCTTTGTTTTTGAAAACCCATTTGGTACCTATAGGGTGGCATTCTGGTGGAGGTGGAACTAGGGTCCAAACTTGGTTTCGCTCAAAGTTTTCTACCTCCTCATGCATGGCATTGACCCAGTTAGGATCAGAAAGTGCGTGTCCAACATCTTTGGGCTCAAAAGAAGCAATGAATGCAGAATGAGCAAAGTGAGAGATTTCATATGCTCGCGACCGCGTGACTCGCTGGTCGATGCCGCCGATCATCTGACGCGGAGGGTGAACTTGCTGAACGCTCCGGGGCGCTTGCCTCGCCGAAGTCACCTCCCCCTCGCCAGATGCTGTCGTTCTCTCAGGTGCAGCGGGTGCTCGCTGGAGAGGTGGCTCTAGAGGAACCCAAGAAGAAGACATCGTGGGATCGGGTCCTGAAGCTGAAGTAGACGTCACAGGGTCGACGGGGGCAGCCAGTGGAGTTGGCTCGGGATCACCCCAATCGGCATTCTCCTGCTCCTCCTCCACAAAGATGGTCTCTCCCATCTCCTGTTCTCCTGCAACATCAATAGCAGAAGAAACACAAGGCATAGTTTCGTCGAATGTGACCTCGTAGGTCTCCACTATCCGGTTAGTCTCAAGGTTAAGAACTCGATAAGCACGTGAATAAGAAGCATAACCAAGAAACACCCCATCAGCAGAGTGAGATTCAAATTTCTCCAAATTTCCTTGTTTCAGGATAAAGCACTTGCACTCACACACCCAAAAATGAGAAACCTTGGGAATCCGTCCAAAACGCAACTCATAAGAAGTCTTTTTCATTAACGCTCGAAGAAAGATGCGATTTGAAACATGGCAAGCGGTGTTGATCGCCTCGGCCCAAAAGCGCCTAGGAGTCCGATGCTCATCGAGCATCGTCCTGGCCATTTCAACAAGGGTCCAGTTCTTGCGCTCAACAACACCGTTCTGCTGGGGGACATAAGGAGAAGAAAACTGATGCTCGATCCCATTAGAAGAACAGAAAGAGGCAAACTATGAGTTATCAAACTCAGTACCATTATCGCTACGAATAGCTCTAATAGTATCAGGGGGAAACGCAGTTTTCAACCTCAAAATCAAATCACGAGCAAAAGAAAAGGCTTCATCCTTACCCTCCATAAAGAACACCCAAGAGTACCTCGAAAAATCATCAACGATCACTAGAACGTACCACTTCCCACCCGCTGAGCAAACCCGAGCTGGACCAACTGTGTCCATGTGTAAAAGCTCGCCGGGTCGCTTTGTCATCACCTGATTAATAGGTGGGTGGGAAGCAGCAACCATCTTCCCGTGACGACAAGGATGGCAAATAAGATCCTTCAGAAACTTAAGCTTGGGCAATCCTTGGATTAAGCCAAGTGAGCTATGTCTTGCAAGCAAGTCAAAACTCAAGTGACTGAGCCTCCTCTGCCACTTCCACAAATCAGAAGGACCAGCCATCAAACATCTAGCAGAGCCAAATGAACGAGAAAAATTGGCTCTGAAAACACGGCCAAAAGGGACGATCCGATAAACAAGATCTCCCCGAGGGTCTAATACACGACTCACACCCTTCTTAAAACGCACCTCACAATCATCCTCAAGAAGATGCAAAACAGAAAGCAAATTGTAATGCAAGTTAGAAACCAAAGCAACATCCTTAAGAACAAAGTTCTCATTGAGCCGAATAGCTCCATGAGAAATAACCTTACCTCTACTATTGTCCCCGAAAGTGATGTACTCCTTGTGCATCACAGGGCTAAGGCTGGAGAACCATTCCTTCTTTCCGGTCATGTGGCGCGAACACCCGGAATCCATGAGCCACATGTTCTCCAACCGAAGTTCCTGCATCAATAAAAAGGCAGGAAATGAGCATATGGCACAACACTGGGGTTAGTATACTGAGAAGGATACCAGTGCTGTGTCATAGGCCCAGAAAAAGTGTTAGTAGCAACACCAAGCTGTCCTCGTCCCATGGGTAGATAGCGATCACCACAACCTAAAAGGGTGGTCCGCTATGGAACGGAAAACCTCAAAACTAACCTACTTGTCCCATTTGTGCAAAGCGATCACCACCATACTGAAAAGGTGGTCTGCTATGGGACTGAGCAGCAAAACCGCTTACACTGGGCTCGCGATCGTATTGAGGACGACCGGAACCATGACGGGCACGACCACCACCCTGTGGTCTAGCTGCCTGAGGCCTAGCAACCTGAGGGAGTGCACCTCCTGGTCTAGCGCCCTGTCTCTGAACTTCCCGACCTTGCACACCATGGAGAGGGTGGTGCCTGGCCTGGTTGTTCAGCTCCAACTCCTTCCTAGCGTCTCTCTTCCTCCGAAAGCAAAACTCAGCTAGGTGACCCTCACAATGACAATACTCGCACTCGAACCTCACCACTCTCTTGGGTTGTTGGTTCCTACGGTTGCGAGGGTTGTTCACTCTGGCTGGCTGCTTGCCTCTCAGAAGGGGATCACTAGAGACGTCAGGAAGGGTGTCAAGTTTGTTCCTAAGATGGTTAGGTTTGGGAACCCACACTTGCTTGTGTGGTGGAGCCTTGGGAGGTTCATCAAGGATGCCATCCTTGGTGATAGGCTTGGGAGGCTCAGGTGGGGTGATCTTGGTAAGTTTAGGGATAGTGGATGGCTTCTCACTAGGGCTCACTCCACTAAACTCACCGATCTTGCCAAAGCTACTAGCGCCCTTCCCACCTGAAGCAAAGCCTACTCCCGAGCAATCAGTTCCCCTCTTGAACTGACTGATCATCATGCCTAACCGCGGCTCACTGCACGACACCCAACTCAGGATGGACCAGAGGTATGTGTTTTCCTCCCCGGTTTGCATCCTGTCATGCCGACTGTTGGTAGTTCTTAGCTTCACTGAAGATAGAGCTAGGCAACTATCCCCGGTAACGGCCCAGAAATGCTTGTTGACACTAGCCAACGTCATTACTAGGAGCAGACTATGGAATCTATTCCAGGCAACGGTGTCAGAAGTGCTTGAAGCAAGTCTGGTCACTATACCTATAGGAGTGAAGCTAAAGCAGCTATCTACTAATGCCAAGCGGGGTTGTCAATCCCGACACTAGTAGGAGCTAGCTAGAGAGATTGCAATCTACCACGAGGAGATTCTGCAAGCGCACAGAACTATCGTAGTAGCACTTCGCCTGGGAGTACCAGGTGTCAATTTATTTGATCCCAAGGGAAGGCTAGGGTGGTGTATGAGTCAAGTCAAGGAGGGGATGAGAGTCGAAGAAAAGAGAAAAGGGAAAAGGGGAGAAGGGAAAAGAGAGGATGGAAGGCTAGAAAAAATGTATGGGTGGATAGGTAAGGATGATATGGATGACTAAGGTAAGGTGGATGGATAGGTAGATAGAATGGGATAACTAAGGATAACTAACTAATTACTAACTACTAACTACTCCTAGATAACCACGAAGCAAGATAACTGCGAAGCAAGATAGTTACGAAGCAAGGCAGGCAAAAGACAATAAAGCAACTAAGTTGAGTATAGTTTTATTCCTATCTTGTCAAGTATCGAGGCGTACTAGCCTTTACCACTTACTTAGGTTGAACGCTAGCACAACGAGCCTTACTGTTAAACTGGGCCAACTACGTGGTGGAATTCAAGGCGCATAGGGCTGTCACCACCTGCTTGCTACCACAGCTATCCGGGGGTCCAGCCGTATCTGAAGGTAAGTCTATAACTAAGCACCACACTTAATTATATTCTAACTATCTCTACCCTAGCTTTGAATAGAGACTCCCTTGCGGACGTCAGAGCAAACACTTGACTTAATAAGATAAACACTAAACTAACTAAGCAACCTATTGGCAAAGATCAAACACTAAGCTCACTAGAGATTAACTACTATGGCTAAGTGAATTGATATGTAGGATAGCTAGGCACTCAAGCAATCAATCAAGTATACCACTCAATACTGATAAGTAGAATAAAGTAATACTTGAAATGATGAACTAGAATATAGTAAAGTGCTTGAGATACAAGAGCAAAACCTGAACTGGAGATGAAGGAAGACTCTTCCCAGCTCCAGAACCGATCACTCGCATGCCTCTACTCTTGAGCTAAGCCTTGAGCAGCGCTACCGCGAGGGCAAAGATGCCTTGCTCTACTAGCTACCTACTTGCCTAAGCTCTCTGAGCTCTCACTTGCTTGCTCCTACTTGCTTTGCATCTCTTGTGTGGGATATGCTTGGGTGTTTTGGTACGAATGAAGTAGTGTCGCCAGGGGGGTATTTATAGCCCAAATGAGTGAGGGGGGTTCTTATAGGGGGCAGCCAGCCGACCTAGGGCTAACCCTAGTGGCGGGCGCCGGCCCTAGGTGGCGGCCGCCACCTCCCTCACCGTTGGATGCAACGCCTTGGCTTCAACGACATCTAGGTGGTTGTCCAAGGCGGTTTGGAGGTCGGTTGCATGTCCTAGCAACCGCCATTCAGCCTTGATCCACGCCACTTCATCCTGAGCCATCCGATGCCACTGACCTAGTGACCAAGGGCCAAGATTTGGCCTTGGGGAGGTCACACGGATCGGTGACGTGGCAGGGAGTGGCACTTAGGCCAACCCAAGTGGCGGGCGCCACTTAGAGGTGGCGGGCGCCACCTAGCGGTGGCGGGCGCCACCCCCCTTAGGCCCATTTGGGCCCTGCTCAGTGGGCTTGGCCTCTGTTGGGTCCATATGTCCAAATTTGGTTCAAATCCTACATTCAAATAAAATTCTATGGACATGTGAAATTTGGTTAGTTGGAAACCTATTTGACTACATTTCATGCCTTTTTGGTGGACTTTAGGGTCAAATGTTGATGGTAAAATAGGTGTTTAAGGACCGTCAACACCGACAGTTGGCAATCTCAAGCTCCAACCCCACGCATCGCTCACATGGAGTGGACAAGGTGCTGACTGAGTTGGCCTTCATGGCTTCAGCAAGCTTGGCATTAACTTCTGCTAACTCAGTTCGCAAGCTAGGACAAAGCTTGCACGCACCCAGCAAAGAAGGCCTCGCATTCACTTCCTCCAGCTCCTTCTTCATGGAAGCACACTCACGACACTCACCCAACAAGTCTAGCCTACTCTTCAGCTCATCATACACCTCGATCAAAGAGGCATACTTGGTTTGTAGAGTGGAAAAGTTTGCCATGTGTGTGGTACACTCATCGCACTCTTCCTCATCGGTCACCCTCACTTCGGACTTAGCAAACTCAAGCTCCTTAAGCGCCTCTTTCATCTTGGCCTTAAACTCACCGCGCTCATGGAGAACCTCCTTGAGTCTCTTCTCCAAAGCAAGGACTAACTCCGCAAAGCTATCGCGCTCATCAGTGAGACGATCGATAAGAGAGGAATTTGATACCTTAGAGGAGTTGCCGTCATCGTCGTCGCTGTTGGCGTCATCGGCGTCCTTCGCCTGGCACTTGGAGTTCTCTTCATCCAGGGCCATGGTGCACATGCCCTTGGAGGAGTTGCCGAAGAAGCAGAGTCCGTTGAAGCAATCTTCAATCTTTTGCTCGGACCCATCATCGCTGGTGTCATTGTCGGAGGACTTGTCGGTGTCGCCCTTGCCGGCGAAGAGCACGCGCCGACCGGCGTCGAAAGCCCTCTCCAAGTCCTCTCGGCGAAAGCTGTCCTTGTTCTTCTTCTCGGTCTTGTACTTTGGCTTGCCCTTGCGCCTGAAGTTGTGAATCTTGCCGGAAGACTTCTTGTTGTTCATGGGACAGTTCGCCATGAAGTGGTCTAGATCACCACACTTGTAGCAGCCCTCGCGTGCGCCACCACGCCGGTGATTCAGGCGGTTGTTGTGAAACCGCGAGAACCGGGTGATGGCGAGGGCGAGCTCGTCGTCTCCAAGCGCCTCCAACTGCTCCTTCGTGACTGTATGCAAAGAAGACAAAGCAACAAGAGGAGGTGAAGCATTAGCAGAGACAGTCGATCCACCCGCGCGTGAGACCAAAGCCATCGATCTCGGTGGACTTGAGCTTGCTGAACAGCTCATCCACGGTGAGGGTGTCATAAGATGGAGACTCAATGATAGTCGACACCTTCACCTCCCATACCCTCCGATCCAGGGCATATAGTAACTTGAGTGCCCTCTCATGATCGTCATAGGGTAGGTTAGCCCAATTGGCACGCATCTTGTTCACTATCGTTTGGAAACGAGCGAACAAGGCGTCAATCGTTTCTCCCTCCAACTGAACAAAGTTCTCGTACTCGCGCTTGTACGTCTCGAAGAGTCTGTTCTTGACTTGGGTTGTCCCGTCGTGATAGCTCTGAAGCTTCACCCAGATCTCTCATGCCGTCTCAAGCTCAGAGACACGTTCGAGCTCAGGAAGGGAGATGCTGGCCAAAAGAGCATTACGAGCCTTGGAGTTGGCCTCGTGTTGGTCAATCAGGATCTGACCCACACGAGCCGCAAGGACTACGTACTCAGCATTCTCGCATATCTCCCAGACAGAAGATCCGATGTTGTTGAGGTAAGCACGCATTTGAATCTTCCAATAGGAGTAGTTTGTTCCATCGAACCAAGGAGCCTTGCTGTTCCCTCGTTCCATGTCGCCCTTAGGATCCGAAACCGATTAAGGTGGAGAAGATCCTTAACCGGCTCCGATACCAATTGAAGGACCGGACTAGCGACCAGAGGGGGGGGGGGGGTGAATGGGAGCCTCAAATTCAACTCGTGAATAGAATGGCCCTTGTCCCAGAAAATCACCCCAAAAGCTAAGACTCAAAACAACCAAAGAGTTCACGACCTACGAGTAGGTGGATACCCTAGGAGATGTCCTAGTGGTACAGCGGAACCCCCGGAGAAACAATGAAACCAACTGACAAAGCCACGGAGCAAAACTGCACAAGCAGCAGATTCGCGGACTGTCCGGGGTCAGGATCTCGGACTGTCCGCCGTTGAGTCCCGGACTGTCCGCGACTGGGAGCCGGACTGTCCGCCGGCAAAAACGCAGAAACCAAACAGTGCTGCATGTCTGCTGGACAGGTCCCGGACTGTCCGCGGGTTAGTACCGCGGACTGTCTGCCGTTCACTCTACAGTGAACAGTCTGGGGTCTGCGCCCGACTGACCTGGCTGAGACCCGATGCGTGGACTTTCCGCCGTCCGAGGCGCGGACTGTGCGCCAACACCCAGGAAGCACAAAACTGCTCGGGTTCAAAACCAAATCCGCTTCGATTTCAACCAAATCAAAAGGGACTTCGATGAAACTCCTCCCAGATGTTCCTCTACGTGTTGGGGTGCTAATCCTAAGAAATCATCGCACCTAACCAAGCCTATCAAGAGAAATCCGAGAATCACCGAAAAGGAGAAAGAACGAAGAACAAACACGAAATCAACCCGATCTATGGATTCGTGAGGTTAGGAGAGAATTCCTTCGGTAGAACGAAGGGGCTCACGACCAAGAACAAATTGATTCAAGTGGAATCAAAAATCATCTAACGGGAGGGAGAACGAGACAAGTCTCCGGGAGATGAAAAAGCAAAACGCGAAGAACACGAACACAAACGCGAATTGATTCGATTTCAGCCGAAATTGCTCCACACGAGGAGACAACGAGAATACGGTCTCGTTTCCTCAAAAGATCCAAATACAAAGAGGTATGATTCCCGTCTCTGCGGATCGCTTGCAGCGAGGTATGATTATAACCTAAGTGGGGGCTAGAGAGATAGAGAGCTCAGGAACAAATGACTGCAAGGATAGAGAGACGGGAGGGGTGCCTCTCTTATTTATAGCCTAAAACAATAATCCCCTTCTACTCCTAGATACAATAGCGAAGCGGCCAACCCTAGGGGTATCCAGGTCCAACTCTGCTGATGGCCGATCCGACGGCCACGCGCCCATCTCATCCTTAGCTTCGCCTCGACGCAAGCCTCAGGATGCCGCCACGTGCCGCCCCGTCGACCGCCGCGCCTACCTCGCGAATAGCTGTGCCGCCACGCCAGCCTCTTCACGCCGCCACGCGTTGACCATCCTTTTTGCGGACCTCCCCCCTGTTTTGAGGCTGAAACCGGGAAACCTAGGGCTTCCCCCGGTTTTGAGGCTGAAACCGGGAAACCTGTCCTCAGGCTGAGTTTTGTGGCCCAAACTCAGAAACCCGTGCGCCCAGGTTTTGAGGCCCAAACCTGGAAACTGTCCACGCCGAGTTTTGAGGCCCAAACTCGGAAACCGGCCACCCCGAGTTTTGAGGCCCAAACTCGGAAACCGTCGAGGGTAGCTTTTAGAGGCTCAGCTACCGAACCCGCGTCGATGACGGGATGTGGTTCGCACACCCCGAGTTCCAGCACCGATGCCGGAGCATGTCCAGCCTCCACACCGGGCACAGTGCATTAGCCATCCTTCTCGGCCTCCCGCCAAGTGTCACGACGCCATCACCTTCCTCCCGACTCGGCCGATGCACCGCACATCCCCATGTGCTCTTGCTTGTCAACGCCACGTGCCAGCAACCACAACTGGTCCTCAGGTCTCCCGGTCCATCGGTCCAAGCTCCACGTCCGCCCTTCACCGCTCCCGGTCCGTCGGCATGGTACGTCCCTACTTGACCTTCACCTCACCTTAGACCACTGCCCGAGCTCCGCACCTGCACATCAACACAACCAAGAGACATGTTGCCCGTTGATCTATCACTCATCACTAAGGAAGGGAACCAGAAGGGCACATATCAACCTTGTGTTCTCACTAGCAAAAGAAAAGGAGAAGCTTCTGGATGACCCTGCCCTGGGCTTACTCCTCATCACCCTCCACGGGGTAGAGACAATGCTTACAATAGCCGAAGTAGACCTGACCATCTGCAACAACGGGATAAACCCTGAGTACGGGAATGTACTCAGCTAGACTTACCCGTCCAACTGAAAATAAAGACACCAAGGGTATGCAAGGCTCTTTTGGTGGAGCTGGGATCTTTTAGTTGCGAAAAGCTCAAATTAAGAGAAGGAATATTTAATGACATCCGTGAGCAGTCAAGTTTTTGACCTACCTCTTAGTCTAGATTTGCACCTGAACTATTACAAACACTTGAGTCTAATCAATCAATAATATAACCATATCCAGTTGTCTTATCCACATTTTAGTTGAACCTTTAAACATCACATGGAGTTGTATCATGGTGAAGCTCGCCATAGTTTCCCACTAACCGGGGGAGACGGCGACTCGAATCCAATTCCAAACCAGCTGGTGAAAGACCTTTAATACCAACCCACACTTTCCCCGTCGGGTCCATGCATTGGGTAACCGCTCGATGATTGTTCGTGGTGGTAATCGTCGCGGCTCACAGCACGGACCATCCAATTGGAACTATACGATGGCCATTCCGCGGCAGATCGTGTTTCCATACTAGAGGGTGCGACACGGGTTGAGACTGGCCCGAACAGCGTCTAACCGGCTTTGGGGTCGATGATTACGGCACCGATGTATCCCTAAGTAAAAGGGCGCGTTCAAAAATGAACGAGGGCCACCTACACGATCCAACGGACGGACTGCCCCAAGTTTCCAAACTTGTGCCTTGCCTTCCAGTTGACCATATTTCATTACTACTCATGTTCTTTTCCACGATAGCAAATATAGCCAACCGTGATCTGGTAAATACCCACCAGGGGTATTACGGGAACATCCTTAACTACTACTTTTATTAAGTAGACTAAGCAATTCTTAATGCAGCAATTAGGATTCAATCAACTCCTATACTTAATGCATCACAATATAAAAGACTCAACTAGATTAATTGTAAATACGGGGAGACTTATAATGCTCCGGGGCTTGCCTTGAGAGAAGACCGAGGCCTCGTGAGAGGGGCACTCGGGCAAGTTAGTCTCCGGCGTGGGGTCGGCCTCCTCAGTTCTGGGCAGCTCCGGAATCTCCTGC
This sequence comes from Coix lacryma-jobi var. lacryma-jobi, assembly GCA_009763385.1. Taxonomy (NCBI): domain Eukaryota; kingdom Viridiplantae; phylum Streptophyta; class Magnoliopsida; order Poales; family Poaceae; genus Coix; species Coix lacryma-jobi. The sequence goes on from CM019826.1 coordinate 74,611,552, forward strand.
TCGACGTTTGCTTCCGGCTCCTGGTCGGGCTCCGGGACTGGGGATCCTATTGCAATGCGGTGGATAATAAATAATGTGCGGTGCGAAATAGGGTGGTGTAAAATGTAAACATTTCTTGCAAACCAACAAAACTAACTTGTTGAACCACTTTTGACATTGAGGAAAAACACTTATTACCACATTAAACAAAACTATTATTTTACCTATTTCCTATTTATTAATTCAAAAGGAGTCTAGGTTTGAACAGCAAGTGCATTTTTCTGGACTAAGAAAAATCCACAAAAATTTCAAAAGGTAACTTACACTATCTGAACCCTACTGTAGAAAGTTCACCATGATATAAATTACTGAACAGCAGATACAAAAAGGTGAAGAAAACTGTCCAAAAGATGCTTTGTACTAACTTTTCTTATGAAAAGTGCAAACAACAAAATTCACATTTTTCCTAGCCTCATGTACTCATAAACACTCTATGGCAGGAAATTTACTACTAGAGCATGAACACATGAATCTACACAAAATAAACAACTTTATTCCAAAATAAACCCTTTGAACTACAACCCTACTGGAAAAGGGTGACATCCCCATTTTAGGATTTTTCACAGATTCTGCTCCACATTTCATATTTTTCCACAAAGTTCCATGATCAGAAACATTATATTCTTTTCTACATGAGTTTTCTAAGAAAAACACAGAAAAACACACTTGGACAGCAACTCCTTATTTTTCTATACAACAACCTATGCTTAGCATTTTTTTCATCTTAAACATAACATACAGAGACTACATAAATTTTCCCGTATTTTATTTTTACACATAAAGCATTTTAAGAATTATTTTTAGAAAACAAGTAAAAAGGAATTTAAACCTAAACAGATTCTTTTTATACAGAAACAGTGCCTTATAAATTTTTCACAGATATACAACCAGACAAGAAACCTACACAAATTTTTCCATGAATTAATTCAACCAGAAAACATATAAACTCATTTATCTAAACAAAAGCACATAAACTGGATTAAATAAAAACAGTATAATAAACTTCCACCAAAAATACTTTCATATTTTTCCATGACAGATCTACTCATGAGTAAGCTATCAAAACTGAAAACACCTCATTTGGATTATTGAAACATGCTACACAAAATAAACAAGCTTTCCCTAGAAATAAACAAAAAGGAAAAATATTTGAAATTCCTGGCCCAGCTTGCATAGACTCGGCTCATGGACCGGGTGAGGCTAACGCTTGGGGCCTGCGAGGTCAATGGACCCACTTGTCAGTGAGAGCGGAACAGGGGCGAGTGTTGACCGGGGGTTTCTCGCCAACGGCGAGGTCGCCGGCGGTGGGGGTTGGCTTGGTCTGTTCGCCTCGTCGGGGCAGACCGAGTGGTGGCGTCGGTTTGGCTAAAGGGCGGCCGGAGCTTGCCAGCGGCGAGCCATGGTGGATGGCGGTGGCGGTGGTGCTTGGTCCGGCCGTCTCCGGCAGTCGCCGGCGAAATCAGTGTGTGCTAAAGCTCGTGCAAACCCTAGGAGGTGAGACTGGGTGGTTGGTTTGGCTCGGGAAGCTCCAGTGGAGCTCGACCTCGTGCGCGGCCATGGCAAACAGTGGCGGCGCTCGGTCGGGAAGAAAAGGGGGTTAGGGAGCGGTAACGTTGCGGGCAAGGGGCGTTCTCACTTTGCCTTGACGTGATGGAGCTTGTTGGCGAAGGAGGGAGGCGGCGAAGCTCTGGTGGCACGGAACAGGCTCGGGCTCCACACGGCGTCGATGGCGACCGCGGCGGGGCTCGTCGTGTGTTCCAGGGATGGTGGAGCTCGGGAGGTGGTGCTAGTGCGCGTACAGAGTGTTTGAGAGGGAGGCGGAGCAATGTGCGAGAGGAATCAGATGGTGGGGCTCGGGTGTGGCCGGAACGGCGAGGGTGCCCTTGCGGTGGCGGGGGCGCTCGGGGTGGCGTTCACGTGCGAGAGCGAGGAAGGGAGAGAGAGCTGGCGAGTGCGATAGAGTGCAACTGGCGGGTGGAAGAGAGAGGAGTGCAGGTGGCTTGGTTTTGCCCTCGGGCTTGGCCGGATGGGCAGTCGTGGCGGGGCCCGGCGCGGCGAGTGGCGAGAGGCGGGCACGGTCGGCGAGGTGGCGAGCGAGAGGGCAAGCAAGATTGCTTGCGTGATCAGGCGGAGAAGATCATGCGGCGATAGGGCGAGCGGGATCCGGCGCAGACGCTAGCAACCATGTGGCGCTCCGGCCGGCGTACGGCGCGGCCGCGCGGTCGGGCGCGTGCGCTCGGTGCGGGAGCGGTGCGGGCGCGGTGAGCGAGCCGGCGCGGCGAGCGAGCCGGCGCGGCGTGAGGGGGCCGAAAGGCCAACTGGGCCGGTTGGGAAACGCCGGGAAAACATTTTTCCTTTTTCTTTTTCCAAAAACTTTTCCAAACTTTGACCACTATTGGTATAAATTAATGTACACTCTATTTTATCCGCAAGCGCACAGATAAGATCTACCGATGTAGCACGTCACCGGAGTAACCCAGTTTTAATATCGAACCCAAAGGAACGGATAGTGATAAGTCTTAAAGTCTATCCCCTGAGTAGCTAACAAGGACGGAGAATCTAGAAGTATAGAGGGGATCATTAAAGCTATTTAATTCCAATTTAAGAGTGATATGTTTATATTATTCTTGGTGGGGAAGTTGCCATAAAAGGTCACAAACAGAGTATGAATCCTTTATGCAAATGTATAATCCTACCAAGCCTACACATGGGTAAGTGGACTATAGAAGAATCAACAAGGCTATAAGAGTCACCCTTGCGAACAACCACTACTACCGGCGTTATAGGAGGCATATATGAGCTATCAAGTCTAAGCACCATGCTTACACTATCCAACTACTCTAACTCTAGAATGACTAGAATTAAAGTACTCAAAAGAGAGTCATAAACCTTAAGAATAATAAGAACAATGGCTCAAACTTAAATATAGACGTTGATTACCGAAACAATCATTGAAGTTGATGATGAACTTGAATCCACAGGTACAAGATGAAGAAGTGTATCCGACAGGCCGGAGCTCCTTCTTGATCTCTTCCTCTCTCTCTCTCTCTCTTCTAGTTCTAGTATAAGACTAGGTTCTAAACCTAACTAGAGGAGTAACTAGTCTTCTACTTGAAAGCTGGCTCTTGATTACAACTAGATGAACTAGAAGAGATTCATCAAGAGGGAGCTCTACTTCTAATTGAAACCCTAGTTTCTGATGTGGAGATGAATAATGAAGAGAGAGATGCCTGGAGAGGGGGGTCTGGGGCTGCTTATATAGCCCTGAGGGATCAACCGCGGCCGTTAGATCAAACCGACTTCAGGGACGGTGGAGATGATTCCTAGGGTTTGGTGGAGGAAGCTTGCAGAAGACGGAAGCCAGCGGGCCCGGGGGGAGACCGACCGGTGTGTCCAGGGGACCGGTCGGTCCCACCTGGAGGTGGACCGTGGTACCCTTTCTCGTGGTGTCTCTATGTGTTCTCTGGAGTCTTCTAGAAGTATCCCGACGTGGCGGTTACGTTATCTCCCGACGGTTTCCTTCTATGGGAAGCTATCTGTGCCGATTTCCTGGTTTAGTCCCTGCAGAATCATAACTCACCAAAACTCGTGGAATATTATCAGTTGAAACCCTAAACCTTTGTTGGTGATCAAATTCTTGCCCTTTTCATATTTATTTATCCTTTAATTTTGATAGATAACCAGCGTCAACAATTCCCCCAAGCTTACCTTTTGCTAGTCCCTTAGCAAAACCAAAACTTAACAATGGATCAGGAGTTGCTACAATATCTTCACTTCCAACATGTATACCTGCCGTTAAACAAAAATTCTCCGAAACATATCATGTTATTCTTCATGGGGCTTATTACTCTTACCTTAGATCTTAAATAATTGAGAGATTGAACAATCAAATCAAGCACTATGCCTCTAGTTCTTTCACTTCACCATTATCCCGGAGTTTTAATTAATTTTTTTCAAAAGCATTAATACATATGTTGTCAAATTAAACAATGGATCCAAAGAGAAAGTCAACCAACCATTGAATCAAGAAGTGCATGTGTATGGAAAAATGGAGTCGAATGCTCTTTTGAATATATTCACTTTTTCTGTTTATCAGAGACATATGGCTATTAGGCTAATTCTACTGTCGGGCACGTGCCCATTTTTTCTGACATTTTTTTTCTCTTCCTTTTTTTTCTTTTTCTTCGAGGTTCCGGACACTTGTCCCTTTTTATTTCCTCGGATCTCTTTTTTTTTCTTTTCTCTCTTTTTTTTAATAGCCACATGCTTCCAACAAACTTCTGAGAGGGTAGCAACAGATAATTATGAGTATTTATGTGAAAGATGGATGAAGTGTGAAAGTGATCTCAATTCAATGGTATGATAACTATCCACAGGGTCACAAAGCTTAATCTAACTCAATGCAATTATTAGTCATGATTATATTTAGAAATCTCCAGAACTTTAGTGTTCTTTAGAACAAGATAATAGCAGCTCAGATCATCACATGTCATATCCCAATTACCTAGACCTTAGATTAAGTATTTGCCAACCATGCATTTAATTTTATTTTAAGGCATCATTATTAATTAGGAGAACTCATGCTTTGAAGGCTAGGTACTTGAAAGAAATTAGATAGAGCAACTATTCATTATTTCCATGTAAAAGATTAGAGAGAGCAGGTTCTTCTTTGGTCATCAACTTCTTAAAACAAACTAGACACACTATTTTATTTATTTAGTCTAACACACCTTAAGATAAAAGTTAATAATAGTAGTAGTAGTAAATATAAAGACATACATGAATCGCGAAGATAACAGGGGTGTGTCTCCCCCAAGCTGGTTCGCTTAATAGCGTTGAGCCTTCATGTGCCCATATATTTTTGTCTTTTTTAATTAATGGTGAGCCTTCATGTGCTCACATATTTTTTTGTTCTTTTCTTTTTAAGGGTGAGCCTTCATGTGCTCACATATTTTTGGTGTTTTGAATTTATTTATAGAATAAAAAACTTAAGAGGATAAAGATACTTACGTGGATACATGGGGGTGCCTTTCCCCAAGCTGAATGTTGACGTAGTCGTTTGATCTTGCAATGGAGCAGACTAGCAGTGGATATGTCCTTCCTTTATCAGAGCTTTGATTGATGTTGATGTTTGTTGAGACAGTGCTCCAAAAGTGGATGGAGCATTCACTTGCTCGTCAGCTTTTCTTGGCCTTTCAAATCCTGTGAAACTCAAATAGACAACAAAACTTGTGGAACAGATTAAGCATTAGCGGTTGGCCACTCAAGCCACAGTTGTCTAGAATTTCAGTAAGATCTCTTTCTCAATATTTTTGTATTTTAATATTTTTTATGATGCAAGAGAGAATGCAACAGGATGAATGCATGCATATTTATTATTATTATTTTTATGCCACCACGGTGAATATCCTTGTGAGTTTTTACACACCATAGAATTATTCACATGGGGCTTTATGGTTTATGATGTAGTGTAATATTTTTATTTTATTTTCTAATTAAAATGTTTTTGAATTAAATATGATGATGCGATAACTGACTAAGAATTAAATATGAGAAATATGTAGAAAAGTAAATATGAGGATAACTACCGGTTTTTACCTTTTGCTGAAGGTTCAGATATTTAGGTCCGACGAACCGGACCTTCCCTTGGTTCAGACCTCCCAAGGCATGTCAGACGTTGGAAAAATGTTATTAATCGTACCTCTGAGGTGCAGAATTTTCTTTCATACTTTCTTGGTCTGAGTCTTCACTTCCTATGGTTCACTGTCTTGAGGTTTTTCTCCTTTCTTTTCTGGGACAGTGCCGATAGCTTCTTTTTCGTGATTGGCCTCTCTATTCTCGATAGCTTGTCTTCTTTGGCTTTGAGAGCGGCGTCTTTCACTTCTATTCTTCTTGGGTGCTTCATTAGGCATTTAGTTGATGAAGTTGCATCGTGTCTTTTCTTTAGGAAAGTGAAAATGGATTTCCTCTTGTAAACGATTGTACTTGTAGCGAAGAGGAATGGTCTTCCTAGGATGAGGTGGACATCATCGTCTTCTCATGTCGAAGATCAAGAAGTCTGTGGGGACTTCATGACCTCTAATTCTGACTATGATGTCTTCCATCATTCCTTCTTGTTTAAGCCTCTTGATATGGTGTCACTCATGTCATTTGTTCGTCCAGCAATTTGAAGTGAAGCATTAATTTTGGACGTTCGCAACATCTTGCTCAGTGTGCATGTTCTTGTAGATCTAGGACCTTCATTCTGTAGAATTTGGGAGTGACAAACATCTCCATGTTTTGCTCAAGAGTGTGTCCTGCTCATAAAGACAAGGTGGAGATCAAGTGCAATGGCTCTGTTGGTGGAAAAACACCAACAGAACCAAAACTTTTGTTTATTCCTCCCTAAACTTAGGCACATTGCACAAGACAAACTTGTTGTTTATGTGTTCTATTCAATCTTAACATGAGTGATAGGATCAGAGGATGAGCATAAAAGTAGCATCTTAAAATATTTAACAGATCAAATTACTTAACCCAAGGAAGGATAATCTATGCATAAAGGGTCGATCTGTTCATAGTTGAGATATATCATCTTCCAAAGGTTAGATGCACAACATTTTAGCTCATTTAGTTAAGACAGTGAGATACAAGAGAGTAAAGCTATGAACAAGGATCAAAGGACTGAATATGTTGAGTTGATTAGGTTGGATCAAGTGAGGTGCAACTTAAACATATTTAGTTGTTTATTTATGTTCATACTAGAATCAAGAAGAAGTTTTTAAAGTGATGGTTACTTACCTTGACATGTTACTTTGTCATTGGAAAGTGATTGTGCTGAACCACCTTGTGGAAGCTCCTCTTGTCTAGCTGGCTTGTCTTTTCTTGTTTGTCTCACAGTGTGATTGAGAGGAAGATCACAGTGGAATCATCTTTAGAGGTATCGATCTTCCTTCTCTTGTGTTGACTTATCAGTGAAGGCGCACTGTTCCTCAAGTATGCTGACTAGGATCCTCTCTCTTTCTTGTATTAATTCTGTACTATGAGCATGTAAGGACAATTCTGCATTCTTCTCTTGTCAACCTTTCTTGTTTTCCCTTTCATTATTGGGTTGACAAGAGACTTGAAATTAGAGCTGCTACTCGAGTGCCTCTATGATAGTCCTTTGTCTTGTAATGTCACAACTGAGACTTGTCCTCTCAACAGTGTCTAGATGATGGAGATCTTATCGACTGTTCTTCTTGATTTGCTGGTTCAGGTACTATCTCTTCATCTTCTAACTCTTGAGGTGCAGTGGCTTCATCCTTCATGATGCCCTCCTCAATTCTTGGCAGTTGGTTCTCCCTTTGACGTCTTCTCTTGGTTCTCTTTGGCTGCTCATAAGTGATGTAGATGTTGAAGATGCAGCGAAAGATCCAAAAGTTGACTTCTCCAGGTCCGGCAAAGATGATAACATTGATGGTGTTCAAGAACGATCTTCCAAGAATGAGTGGTGGATCATATTCTTCTTCGCGCTGGGATAGCATCTAGTGGTTTGTATTGATCAAAGAGGTGGGTAGGAGATCAATATCTTCGAAGTTGGGTTTCTCCTTCCTCCCATTGATTGTCAAACACATTAGACAACGGAATTGTCTCTCCCAGGCTGGCTTGTGATGTAGATGGACTCCTAACAACATGTTCATGTGTTTGACTTGTAGATCTTGCTATTGTTGTAGTGGTACCATCTTGTCTCCCAAGCTACCTCTTGATTAGAAAAGAGGATAACTTCCCACTTCTTGTCTTGATGTCTTGGGAAATGATGGTTGCATGCATAGGTTGTCTCATACGAGGTAAGTTGCATCATGTTTGTCATCAGCGCCCAAGCAAGACTCAAAGCTAGGCTAGCACCTTTTGTGATCTGAGAGTTGGTTTGTGTGTCTATGGTTTGGGTTTTGGATCTTCAATGTTCACACCAAACCATGGATGAGCAAAATCTCTCTCCTGCATAATGTTAGTGGACATGTACCCGAAGGATTGCAAGAATTTGAAGCATGGGTTATTATCCACAACTTATGTATTTTGCATCTATGCTAATAAGGAGATGTTTTTAGGATTATTTTAGCATAGACTAGTATGTTATGTGTTGGCTGCACTTTATCATGATTCAAGGCAAAAGATAACTTGCAGTAAAAGACAAAATAAATAAACTTTGATACTCACAGTTCTTTCATCCATGATGAATGAGCTGAGTCTTCATTGTGCAAGAGTTGTTGAAGTTCATTATACGCCTTGCTTCATCTCCAGTGTGAGTTCATCTCCGGACTTTCCCAAATTGATGTTGAAAGTTTGCCTGCAGGGGTTAGTCCAACAAAATATCCAACATCCACTATAGCATACTGTCGGCTCAAAAATCAACCTAGACACTACGTCTAATTTGATCTAGGAAGGCATTTTAACTTAATTGCTTAAATTAAAAGCCTTTGAAAGCAAGATCACCAATCCTAAACTAGGCACCATGCTTAATTTAAGAGATGTATGAAAGTACTCCAAACCTAAACATATAATATAGTGAATGAGGGTAGCATCAAACAATTATAGAAATTTATTCAGATGGTGATGAAAGAGCATGATTAGTATATGAGCATATCCTAAAGGTAGGGACCACCAACATAGCAACATGGCAACAAATATTTTTATAAAGTCTATTCCCCAAGCTTGGATTTTGCACAAATCAAGATTGGATGAATGTAATTCAATGTTGTATGATGATTGATGGGACATACCTTGTGTTTGTTGTTCCTTCGTTCTTTTCTGCTCCAGACCTGGAAAGGTTAGTGACAAGAATACCCGAAGGAATATTTTCATAATTATATTTCTATGCTCATTACAAGGACAATGCAGCAGAAAGGTAGGCATAGCTCATAACCACGTATTATGATGGGGTATAAGGATTCTACTGGATATAGCTTGCTCATGGGGTAGTGATAGATAAGAGGGGAATTCAAAAAACAACATTCATAAGAATGAAAACAAAAAATAATGAAAAGACTGGGACAAAAAGGAAAAAGATAAAAGTATGATTACAAGGTTAAACTAAGACTTAAGTTGATCTACCGTTCCCCAGCAACAGCGCCAGAAATGCTTGTTGATATAAATTAACGCACACTCTATTTTATCCGCAAGCGCATAGATAAGTTCTACCGATGTAGCACTTCACCGGAGTAACCCAGTTTTAATATCGAACCCAAAGGAACGGATAGTGATAAGTCTTAAAGTCTATCCCCTGAGTAGCTAACAAGGACGGAGAATCTAGAAGTATAGAGGGGATCATTAAAGCTATCTAATTCCAATTTAAGAGTGATATGTTTATATTATTCTTGGTGGGGAAGTTGCCATAAAAGGTCACAAACAGAGTATGAATCCTTTATGCAAATGTATAATCCTACCGAGCCTACACACGGGTAAGTGGACTATAGAAGAATCAACAAGGCTATAAGTGTCACCCTTGCGAACAACCACTACTACCGGTGTTATAGGAGGCATATATGAGCTATCCAGTCTAAGCACCACGCTTACACTATCCAACTACTCTAACTCTAGAATGACTAGAATTAAAGTACTCAAAAGAGAGTCATAACCTTAAGAATAATAAGAAAAATGGCTCAAACTTAAATATAGACATTGATTACCGAAACAATCGTTGAAGTTGATGATGAACATGAATCCACAGGTACAAGATGAATAAGTGGATCCGACAGGCCGGAGCTCCTTCTTGATCTCTTCCTCTCTCTCTCTCTCTCTCTTCTAGTTCTAGTATAAGACTAGGTTCTAAACCTAACTAGAGGGGTAACTAGTCTTCTACTTGAAAGCTGGCTCTTGATTACAACTAGATGAACTAGATCTAATTCTAGATGAACTAGAAGAGATTCATCTAGAGTGACCTCTACTTCTAATTGAAACCCTAGTTTCTGATGTGGAGATGAATAATGAAGAGAGAGATGCCTGGAGAGCGGGGTCTGGGGCTGCTTATATAGCCCTGAGGGATCAACCGCGGCCGTTAGATCAAACCGACTTCAGGGACGGTGGAGATGATTCCTAGGGTTTGGTGGAGGAAGCTTGCAGAAGACGGAAGCCAGCGGGCCCGGGGGGAGACCGACCGGTGTGTCCAGGGGACCGGTCGGTCCCACCTGGAGGTGGACCGTGGTACCCTTTCTCGTGGTGTCTCTATGTGTTCTCTGGAGTCTTCTAGAAGTATCCCGACGTGGCGTTTACGTTATCTCCCGACGGTTTCCTTCTATGGGAAGCTATCGGTGCCGATTTCCTGGTTTAGTCCCTGCAGAATCATAACTCACCAAAACTCGTGGAATATTGTCAGTTGAAACCCTAATCCTTTGTTGGTGATCAAATTCTTGCCCTTTTCATATTTATTTATCCTTTAATTTTGATAGATAACCAGCGTCAACAACCACTCCAAATTAGTTTCAAAAACTCAAAACTAGGCTTTGACCCAAAAATAAAAGTTGCTCAAAATAATTTTCTCTACAACTTTCATATAAGACAGATTTCCTGAAAATCATTTTTTCATGCTCCACACAAATAAAGCCAATTTTTGAGCTATAAATCATTTTTGTTCCCACATTTTTAATTATTAAACTATATCGAATTAGGTCAAGGTGTCGATATAAAAACTTTTATACTCAATATTCTCTATTTTATAAAATTAATTTCCAAGACAGAAATCCATTTAAACAACCAAGTCTTATAGAAACCGAAGTCCAAATAAAAAACAAAAAGGCAAAAGCACTTTCATGCACATGAAATGATGCAATGCATTACTTATGAATTTTAGTAGCTCAATGTAGTTCCTAATGCAGTGCTTGACATTAGGGTGTCACAGCCCTTCCCCCCTTAAAGAAATCTCGTCCCGAGATTTGGGTTACGTACCAATCTTTATAAAAAGTGGGATAGTTTACGCGCAAGTACTCCTTGGTTTCCCAAGTTGCATCATTGGTTCCGTGATTACTCCAGAGAATCTTGTAAGTCTTCACTTCACGATTACGAGTTTCTCGAGTCTTGGTATCCAGTATCTCTTGAGGTTGTTCATAGTATTCCAGATCTGATCTGATAGTGACATCCGGGATCTGAAGTTCTTCTCGTTTAGGTACTCAAAGACACTTTTTTAACGGTGATACATGGAACACGGGGAAGACTGCGCTCATCTCTAGGGGTAACTGCACTTCGTAGGCTACTTCTCCCTTTCTGGATATGATCTGATATGGTCCTACATATCGGGGTGCTAACTTTTTCTTAATTCCAAAATGTTGGACCTTTCTCATGGGCGAGACCTTAAGGTAAACATAATCTCCTACTTGGAATTCCAGGGGTCTCCTTCGTGTGTCAGCATAACTTTTCTATCGGGACTGTGCTGCCTTGATATGTTGTTGTACAGTTTGCACGATCTCCTCGGCATCCTTTACATAATCTGACCCATAAAATTCTCGATCTCCTGATTCAACCCAATTTACCGGGGTCCCACATCTTCATCCATATAAAACTTCAAACGGTGCCATCCTTATACTTTCTTGATAGCTATTGTTATATGAGAACTCTGCGAGGGGTAACCATTTCTCCCATGATTCTCCCGTGGAAAGTACACATGCTCTGAGGATATCTTCCAAAATTTGATTTACTCTTTCTGTTTGAGGGTGATAAGCTGAACTTCGTACCAACTTAGTCCCTAGCTCCGTGTGGAACTGTTCCCAAAAACGTGCTATGAACTGGGGTCCTCTATTAGAAACATTCCTTTTGGGAACTCCATGTAACCTTAAGTTGTTCTGAATGTACAAATTTGCGTACTGATGTGGTCGATGCGTAGTCTTGACTGGTATGAAGTGAGCTACTTTGGATAATCGATCCACGATAACCTAGATAGAGTCATGTCCCTTTTGGGTGGCTGGGAGGCCTGTGATGAAGTCCATACTAATTTCTTCCCATTTCCATTCTGGGATTGGTAGCGGTTGTAACAATCCAGCGGGTTTCAAGTGTATTGCCTTTATCCTGCAGCAAGTATCGCATTTCGCGACATAAGCTGCTACCTCTTTCTTCATCTTTGACCACCAATACCTTGTTCTCAAATCTTGGTACATCTTACTGCTTCCTCGATGGATAGACAACTTTGAATTGTGAGCTTTATTCAGAATTCTTTCTTTCAGCTCTGTGTTCTTGGGAACAACCAACCTTTGATTATACCACAGAATCCCTTGTTCATCTGTTTTGAAGTTCAACAAACTACTGGTTTCCAACCTCTTCTTAATCTGACAGATCTCTTCATCGGTCTTTTGTCCTTCGATGATGTCACTTTCTAGAGTGCACTGTAAGGTGATATTATTCAGCATAGCAGGGTGCATAAGGTTGAATCCATCTTCCAACAATGGTTGTAGGGAGTTGCAATGAGTTTTGCGACTCAGAGCATCTGCTACAACGTTCGCTTTTCCAGGGTGGTAATGCACTTCTAGGTTGTAATCCTTGATCAACTCTAACCATCTTCTTCGCCTCATATTCAACTCTGGCTGAGTGAAGATGTATTTCAAACTTTTGTGATATGTATACACGTGACATAGGTTGCCCATAAGATAATGCCTCCATATCTTGAGTGCATGAACCACAGCTGCCATTTCCAAATCACGAGTCGGGTAATTCTCTTCATGTGGTCGCAACTGGCGTGAAGCATATGCTATAACACTTCCATTCTGCATAAGCACACATCCAAGTCCAATCTTGGACGCGTCACAAAACACATCAAAAGGTTCCTCCAGATTTGGTTGAGCCAAAACTGGCGCAGAAGTCGACAAAGTTCGCAGAGTGAGAAATGCTGCTTCACACTCTGGAGTCCATTCAAACTTCTTGTTCTTCTGAGTTAGACGAGTCATAGGTTTTGCGATCCTTGAGAAATCCGGAATGAACCGACGGTAGTATCCGGCCAATCCTAGAAAGCTGCGTACCTCATGTACGTTAGTGGGTGCTTGCCAATCCATAACTTCCTGTACTTTCGTGGGAACCACAGAAATTCCTTCCTCTGAAAGGTCGTGTCCGAGAAAGGGTACTTTCTTTAACCAAAACTCACACTTGCTAAACTTAGCATACAACTTGTGCTCTCAAAGTCGAGTTAAGACGACTCGTAAGTGCTCAGCATGATCCTTCTCATTTTCAGAGTATACCAAGATGTCATCAATAAACACCACAACAAACTTATCCAATTCAGACATAAAGACATAATTCATCAGATACATGAAATGTGCCGGTGCATTTGTCAGTTCAAAAGACATAACTAGATACTCATAGAGTCCATATCTAGTGGAGAAAGCGGTTTTTGGTATATCCTCCCTTCTAATCTTGATTTGATGATAACCTGACCATATGTCAATCTTGGAGAACACTTTTGCCTTTGATAACTGATCAAACAAGACGTCAATTCAGGGTAATGGATATTTGTTCTTTATAGTTACTAGGTTCAGAGGTCTATAATCCACACACATTCTCAAAGTTTTGTCCTTCTTCATGAAGATGGCGGGACATCCCCAAGGGGAGGAACTAGGGCGTATCAAACCTTTATCGAAAAGCTCTTGCAACTGAGTCTTAAGCTCTGCCAACTCGTTAGTCGGCATTTTATACGGCCTCCGAGAAATAGGTGCCATTCCAAGAATCAACTCTATAGCAAACTCCACATCCCTATCCGGTGGTAGTCCTAGCAACTCATCAGGGAAAACATCTGGAAACTCACACACTATCGGGATCTCAGCTATCTGCTTTGCCGTGATATTGAACAACACTCCTATCTCATGGGGGTTTCGGGGCAACTTGAACCGGAAAGAAGACCCACTCCGCGGACTTACCATGGAAACTACTCGCTCTGCGATGTAAAGATTGACCTTCGAGAGTTTCATCCAACCCATACCCAAGATGACATCCAAACCTAGACCAGGGATTACTATGGGATCCACTATGGCCTTTTTATCCCCAAAAGTCATTTCCACTCCTTTAGCCATTTTACGGGCGGAGAGAACAGCTCCGGCGGAACTGATCTGGTATCCCTGATCCAACTCCACTAACCCGAGATTAATCCTTATAACAAAATTCTCACTTATGAAAGAATGTGATGCTCCCAAATCAAACAACACAACTGCAGGGTATTGATTAACAAGAAACATACCAGTGGTGACAGGCTCTCCTTCTGGCACTTCTTCAACAGTGGTGTAATGCACTTGACCTACGCGAGGTTGAGGCTGGGTGTACTGCTTTTTTGGCCGAGGGCACTGACGTGACAGGTCTCGGTGTCCGGTCTAACCGCAGTTGTAGCACGGTCCGATCACATACGGGGTCTTGGGACCTCCTGAACCTCCTGCCTTTGCTTTGTTCTGCATCAGGGGAGCGGTGTAGGGCTTCTGGAAACTTCTACTCCGCGGTTGTTAGTTATCTTCCTCTACGGGGGACAGAACCTTGCTCCTGCAACTGGCGGGCGATACGGGGTGCGTGCTCCGAAAGGGGTCATCTGTTGAGACGAACCTCCTTCGTTTGCACGACGACGAGTCTCTGTCACCAGCCTGTTGTCATTAGCTTCTTGATTCAGACAGTCACTAACAAAGTCACTGAAGGTGGTACGGTGACTGTTTCCCATTTTGGAGAGCATGGTGGCCCTCATGCCACGTTTGAAGCTGGAAATCTTCTTGGATTCCGTGTTGATGAAATTTGGGGCATAGCGAGACAGGTTGTTGAAGCTATGGTGATACTCTGACATGGACCTGGTTCTCGGGGATAGCCTCATGAACTCTGTGACCTTCATTTCCATCAGACCACTAGGAATGTAGTGGTTGCGCATAGCAGAAGAGAACTGATCCCAAGTGACCGGTGCATTAGCTGGCAGGGATGCACGGTATTGGGACCACCATAATCCTGCGGGTCCTTCCAACATGTGCACGGCATATTCTGCCTTAAGCTCTTCAGTCAAACGGAGCAGACGGAACTTCTGGGTGATGGAGTTGAGCCACTCATCTGCTTCAAGCGGTTCGGTGACTTCCTTGAACACAGGGGGACGAGTGTCCAAGAAGTCACGGTATGAGCTGTACTGGTTGGGCTCTGGTCCTTTGCGTTGTTGGTGCTGCTGCACGGTGTTATTGGCGATGTTACGGAGGGTGGCCTCCATATGCCTTTGCATCTCCTCCATATTCCTCTGGCTACCCAGAAACTGCCCGAAAAATGCTTCCGACGTCATCGGCGGTGGTGGGGGTGGTGGCAGATTCTCCTCCTGCCCTGACCCCTGTCCACGTTGGCTGAGAGTGTGCGCCGACATCTGCATGTCTCATTAATGAGCAACAATTAGGTGATGTCACATTGATCATGAATAAATACTGTGATGTACATAATTTGAAAATTTAGCACACGACCAAGTATAAATACTCATTTCCATACAACATCACAGAACAATTGCTTGATAATAAGATATGCAAACGACAGATTTCCATAAAAAGGTGCCAGATCGAAGTCTGGACTTTGTTCAAAAGCCATACATGCCATTATACAACTTAAACATAAAACCAACACATGTTTGGGTTACATCATCAGCGAGCATGCTCAAGCTATACAAAACAAAATGACCCCTAAGAAGCTAGCGCTCAAGCGTCTCTAGTGGCGGATGCGGCATCCTCCTCATCGGCGTCCATCATCGGCTCATCGGCGTGGCCCTCGTCGTCTGAAGAAGGCTCTGGACCAAGCACTACATCGTCCTGGGGCTCCTGGGCCTCATCTGCAGGGGCCTCGTCTGCGGCTGGGGCGGCGGCCTCCTGTGCTGCATGATGCATCTGGTGAACTGCCTCATGGAGCTGGTCGATGTAGGCCTGCTGGTGGTGCACCTGCTGTATCAGGTGATGGGCACCCTCTCTGAGCTGGTCAAGCACTATGCGGGCCTCGTCTCGCTGAAAAGCTGTTGTCAAGTACATCTGCTCGGCGACTGTCCTGGCGGTGGTCTCCGCACCTGCGGTGGCACGTGCATCGTCACGCTCGAGAGTGACCTGATGGATCTTCTCCTATAGGTGGGCTACCTCGGCATCAAACTCCTCCTGCAGCCTTCTCTTGCTCTGGTAGGTGGCGGTGAGGCTAAAGGACACGCTCTCCAGGCTGCGCTCCAAACTCTCACATACACCCATCAAAGCTCTGGTGGCGCTCATCGCGGACGTCTCGCTTAAAATCTCTCCTCCGCACCTCCTGTCAGAACAGACTCCAAGGTCTGCCTCCAGCGCAATGGAAAAAGTGATCCACGAGGGAACACTCCTGCCATAGCACTAGCAAGGTCGGTGGGAAAACGGGCGATGATGTCCTTCAGCACTAGATACGCTGCCCTGTTGGCTCCATCTTTGGCACAACTGCCTTTGGTGATCTCTGTCCATCCTGACCAGTGGGGCTTGGAAGGCAATGCTTTGACCTTGATCTGCACCATAACCAATGAGTCCTGCCCATAGATCTCCTTCTGCCAAGAGTACCTGGGCTCCTGTCCTTCCTCGTATCCCACTGCCTGCAGAATACTCCAAAGGATGGTTGGCAGCCCGAAGTAAGACAAGAACGTGTTCTTGGTCAACTTCGTGGCCAAGCGGTGACATGGAACTCCTCTGCCTCCGGTGGCCTTGCGAGCAGTCAACTTAGTCCGGGCCATCTGTAGAAACAAAAGGGTTTCAAACTCGTGTGAGATGTATATTAAGTTGGCAAATTTTATAAGAAAAGGGGCAACTTTTAATTAATGGTAGGTAATGCAAATGCAAGAATGTAAACATGATGCATGATCATACTTACGTTCTCACTCACTAATAATGACTCGTAAGTCCTAACGTTCTAGTCGGTGGAAAGAACGATCTCTCATTCGTCATCTACTCGTTCTACTCGATCACGTAGTCAGTGTACCTGCAGAAGATTCATTTCAGCCCAAGGCAAAATCCCAATGGTAAAAATAATGGAGTATTGGCTCATATGCACAAAATACATAGAAGCCAACACTAAACACCATGCACCAATCCGGAAAACATAACCAAACAATTGATACCCTCGTATATGTTTGCGTGGAGCTCACACATACTTGGTATAACAACTCTCACCTAGACCGACGGTTGGACGGTCATGCTCTCATATCTTACAAAATCATTTTATGCATGTTTTCGCGATCGACGCATTCTCTTTTCCCTCGAGAATGGATCAGCAAATAAAGATCCAGCATGAAGCAAAACCGTGAACCCTGTTAGCAGTTAAGCCACCTGAATCCTAATGTAGGGCTTAAGGACAAGACTTGGCACACTTAATAATTTAAAATAGTTTTGAAAATAGCATTGAAATACCCATTTTAGTTCGAAAATAGCTCCTTTCAGATGCAATAACTTGAACCATGCTCCGATACCAGCTTTGACAGAACCGTCCTGATTATAAGAGCTCAAGTACCGTGTAACACCTCTAGTGATTAATTTGTAATTAACCTGACATGTCATCATCTTAAGTCATAATCATTCTTGTCATGCATTAATGTTTGTCTAATGATTGCTTGCATTTACCTTTCCTAAAGGTATTTTGTGTGTAGTGATTCCTTTTTCTAAAACCCTAAAAGCCCAAATCTTCCTATAAGGGCAAAATGGTAATTTCACCTTTGTGCCTAGCTTTGTGTAGTTCTTGTGCAGTTTAGTGTCTTGAAGCTTTGTTGTGTTGTTCAAAAACCAAAATCAAAAACAGATTTCAATTTCCTTTTGAAAAACCCTAATTTCGAAACCCTGGTTTTTACCCCTCTTTTATTAATTTAAAAACGATTCAAAATTTGGAGTTGGTCCAAAAAGAAAAGTTGAAGATCTGATCAAGAGAAACAACTTTGGTATTTACAAATTTTCATGTTTCTGTACAAAGTTTGATGTAATTTCAAATTCATTCAAACTCCAGTTTTTGTCCCCTTTTTAGTTTTCAAAATTATTTCAAAAACTATTGAGTTTCAGAAAAAGTGTATAATAGGAAAGTTATAGGTTTTGACAAAAGGAACAACTTGCATGTTTACAGATTTTCAACTTTCAATATAAACTCAAAAGTAATTTTGAATTTATTAAAATCTCAAAAGTGTCCCCTTTTGAATTTTCAAATGTGATTCAAAAACTATTTGAATTTTGAAAATGTTCATATTGACAAAGTTGTAGATCTCCTTTTTCTGCACAACTTTGGTGTTTTGAGTTTTTGCTGCTCAGTTCAAATTTTGGGAGTAATTTATAAAATACAGAAATCCATTCAAAGTCAAACCCTACCCTAGTCTACTGTTCGTCTCCTACCTAGGGACAGGGGGGGCCGGGCCATGGCTGCTCGCCGGCGTCGCGTGCGCCACGTGCCTGGCAGCCGCTCGCCTGCTCCCGACCCGTCGCCCTCGACCGTGCCATCATGCCGCACCCGCACGCGCAAAGCGCTGACCCTCGCCCGTCCCCCACTGCTCCCAGCACGCCGCCGCCGCGTGGACAACGCGGGCGAGCTCACGCCCAGGGCCTGAGCGCACGCCCGTCCTTCCTTCATCATGCGATCGATAGCACGCGCCACGGGCATTCTTATCCACCCCCGCGCGCTCCCTGCCTGCCTCTGGCCGCGACTATAAAAGGCCCGCCGGCCGGCCGGAACTCCTCACTGCCTCCGCCACCATCGCCAGCTCACTCCAGAGCCTCCGCCGCTCAACCATCTAGCCCAGCAGCTCCGCCTTGAGCTCGCGAAGCTTCCTAGCCCCTCAATTCCACCTCTATCACCTCCTATCGCCCGGCGTAACCCCGTCTTCCCAAACTCCGACGAAGGACCGGTGAGCTCGGGTTTGAGAAATACTCACTCCCCGGCCATGTTCTTCCTTCTCCGACCCCTGCCCTCTCTTCCTCACCTTAGCGCGCTCCTAACCGCAAACTCGGCGACCTCTTTTGGTGGACAGAGCCGCCGGACGCCGATCGGCGCCGAAGAGATCCGCCGAAGCACCACCACCGTCGGACTCCCTCCTCCGACCCTTGCACCGCCTCGCCGAGCCTAGCTCCCGACTCACGGTGAGCCCGCGAAGCTTCCCCCACCCTCTGCTTTCCCAGCGCAAGGCCCGAGCGGCCGGTCCGCCGTGCGCCTCGCCTGCGATTCGCCGGAGCCCTCGGGGAAGAAGCACAGTGTTTCTTTTCCTTTTTCCTTTCTTTTTAAGATATGTGAATAGTGTTCTGTTTTCTTTTTTTTGTGAGAATTAACCTGTTGTCCCATAAATTCTGAGAAAATTATTGTATGTTCCTTGCACTGTGTAGTATTTTAGAAAAATGAGAAACTCTACTTTCCTGCAAAATTCGAAAATGAAAAAAATCCTTCTTTTAATTAAGAAATGGATAGTTTTAGCTTTTTTAGAAAATCATGTGTAGCTCCAAAATTTATGAGATAAATTTTTATGTGCTAGTTATGTCATGCTTAGTCTCTGGTAGATTTTTGAGGCCTTTTGGAGTAACTTCATAAAATGACCTTTTTAAATAATTAGGAAAAATAGAAAATCAAGTAGGGTTCATGTTGTATGCCCTGTGATGTGACTTTTGGGATTGTTTGCTGTTCATAGACCCCCATCCATTTGGTCTATAATGTTTGTGATGCCATGCATGATTTGTGTTTAGGTCGGATAAATGATGCTTAATAGGTTGATTAATTTTGCTTAGGGATAAAGATAAGTAACTTTATGTCCACACTAAGAAGTTACTTACGCGATGGAAAGTGTACTCTAGAATCAGTAGGTTTTGTCCTGCGTTTTAGCAAGCCTTTTGTTCATGTCAGCATCCTCATAAGCATACATCATTGCATCCGACGCCTACACTGCCGACCCCGAGTCTGTCCTCTTTGCTCTTCAAGGCAAGCCCCGGTGCATTTTAACCCTTCCTTGTTTTTATAAAAGGTTTACTTAAAATGCCTTTGAGTTAAACTACTGCATTAGGTTATAGGAGTTGTGTGATGACCTATTACCTGCACTATTTACCTCCACCAGAAGATCCACCTGCCCTGTTTAAAAACTATGTGCAAATGCTTAGTGATGCTATACAATAAATTTGCAATAAAAATGCCAATTTCAAAAGTGTGATCACTTAAAGAAATTTTTATGGGAATTTGGTTTTACTCCCCGGCCATTGGCTAAGTATCTGATCCGTACCTAGTCAATTGCGAGGAGAGGTTGTCTGAGCGTACGGTGCCGTCATGTTGAAGTCCGGGACTCAACAGTTGACACCGACCGGGACAGGGTTGAAAAACTGACAGGACTATTACGCTTGGGTGCGATATAACCAAGGTATGGTTCTGGCAGAAAAATTTTAGGGACCATCCGTATGGGGGCCTGCTGGTTAAGACTTGTAACTATTCACATACTTCGGAAAGCTCTGGCTCCGAGGACTCCTTTATTGGGACCTACAACCGCACACTCGGAGTGGCGAGATGGCGGAAGTAGCTTGTACCCACGTGGTTGTCGTACCTGGATATGAGTGGTGTACTGTACTTCCGGGTGGCGTAGGACCGGTCCAATCTTGGAGGAATCGTGGAAGACGAGTTGGCATATGCAAGCTTGGGTGTTACATATGCAGTGTGGATAGGGATCCTCAGCTGAGTATTATTTATCCTGATTAACGTTGCTCCTGGGTTATGGAGACTTGGTCACTGACTGTCAACCGAGAGTGGTTCTCAACTAGGTCTGTTTGGAAATAAAATGAATCATGAACAATGAAGAATTGAGAAATGCCTGAACCTTTCCAAAAATAGAACAAGGTTTACAAAATACTTTTTCTGCAAAATACTTGATCTTGCTTAAGCCTTACCTTGACTTCCTAAGCCTCTCATTCCTGAGTCTTCTTCCTTTTCTTTAGTCGGGTAAGTCTTGTTGAGTACCCCAGTACTCAGGGTTTGTTACCGATGCTGCAGGTATGACTGAGTCCCCGATGTGTCTTGCGCCCTGCTGCATGACCATCGTCCAGGAAGAGGCCGATGAGGCCGAAGAATAGTTGTGCACCCTCGGGCTGGGTGATTACAAGTATCTTTATTTTGTTGTATTGCGCTACGCTGCCTATTTCTATTTCTAATTTCTATTACCTGAACTTGGTTTGTAATAACTGCACCTTTAATCTTATTTGGAAACTCGGTTTGTAAAACTAATGTTATTTAAGTCTTCCGCTCTGTATTCCAATGCTATTTAAAAAAATATCCAAGTGTTGTAACCGAATGGTGAGATGATCCTGCGGACAATGGGCGCTGATGCAGCCCGGTGACGAACAGTCTTAATCACACGGAACATCAGTTCGGCTGTCAGTGGATGACAGGGACCGGTGGGCCATGGGATTAGGGCCGTTACGCCACATACCGTCTTAGTCAAATTCGTCTAACACCGACTCATACTTGGACCCATATAACCCCGGTAGTCTGGAAATCTCGAACGATTTCAAACATCTTACAACATACAGGATCGCATTGTTCAAGTACCACATTCATAAGGATACATCGTCGATAATCGAAACCGAATTTAAACATCAAAGTGCGAAATTATAAAAGAGTTATTACAATACTGAGTTTCAAATTGCGGAAGCTGAAATAAGTTTGAAACACGACCACTACACATGTGGTCCAAATAGACATTGTTTTAGTAACTCACTCCTACTTTTTCAAATAGTGTGCCACTAGAAGTCTCAGTCCAGCAAAAGAAAAGGAGAAGCTTCTGGATGACCCTGCCCTGGGCCTACTCCTCATCACCCTCCACGGGATAGAGACATTGCTTACAATAGCCGAAGTAGACCTGGCCATTTGCAACAACGGGATAAACCCTGAGTACGGGAATGTACTCAGCTAGACTTATCCGTCCAACAGAAAATAAAGACACCAAGGGTATGCAAGGCTCTTTTGGTGGAGCTGGGATCTTTTAGTTGCGAAAAGCTCAAATTAAGAGAAGGAATATTTAATGACATCCGTGAGCAGTCAAGTTTTAGACCTACCTCTTAGTCTAGATTTGCACCTGAACTATTACAAACACTTGAGTCTAATCAATCAATAATATAACCATATCCAGTTGTCTTATCCACATTTTAGTTGAACCTTTAAACATCACATGGAGTTGTATCGTGGTGAAGCTCGCCATAGTTTCCCACTAACCGGGGGAGACGGCGACTCGAATCGAATTCCAAACCAGCTTGTGAAAGACCTTTAATACCAACCCACACATTCCCCGTCGGGTCCATGCATTGGGTAACCGCTCGATGCTTGTTCGTGGTGGTAATCGTCGCGGCTCACAGCATGGACCACTCAATTGGAACTATACAATGGCCATTCCGCGGCTGATCGTGTTTCCATACTAGAGGGTGCGACACGGGTTGAGACTGGCCCGAACAGCGTCTAACCGTCTTTGGGGACGATGATTACGGCACCGACGTAACCCTAAGTAAAAGGGCGCATTCAAAAATGAACGAGGGCCAACATCGATACAAATCTACACGATCCGACGGACAGACTGCCCCAAGTTTCCAAACTTGTACCGTATTTCATTACTACTCAGGTTCTTTTCCATGATAGCAAATATAGCCAACCGTGATCCGGTAAATACCCACCAGGGGTATTACGGGAACATCCTTAACTACTACTTTTATTAAGCAGACTAATCAATTCTACAGTAAAAATAATAGATAACAGGATAACATGGCAGGTACAACAATAATCAAGGAAGGGTAATGCAGCAATTAGGATTCAATCAACTCCTATACCTAATGCATCACAATATTAAATACTCAACTAGATTAATTGTAAATACGAGGAGACTTAGAATGCTCTGGGCTTGCCTTGAGAGAAGACCGAGGCCTCGTGAGAGGGGCACTCGGGCAAGTTAGTCTCCGGCGTGGGGTCGGCCTCCTCGGTTCTCGGCAGCTTCGGAATCTCCTGCTCGACATTTGCTTCCGGCTCCTGGTCGGGCTCCGGGACTGTCGATCCTATTGCAATGCGGTGGATATTAAATAATGTGCGGTGCGAAATAGGGTGGTGTAAATTGTAAACATTTCTTGCAAACCAACAAAACCAACTTGTTGAACAACTTTTCACATTGAGGAAAAACACTTATTACCACATTAAACAAAACTATTATTTTAACTATTTCCTATTTATTAATTCAAAAGGAGTCTAGGTTTGAACAGCAAGTGCAATTTTCTGGACTCAGAAAAATCCACAAAAATTCCAGAAGGTAACTTACCCTAATTGAACTCTACTATACAAATTTCACCATGATATAAATTACTGAACAACAGATACAAAAAGGTGAAGAAAACTGCCCAAAAGGTGCTTTGTACTAACTTTTCTTATGAAAAGTGTCAAACAACAGAATTCATATTTTTGGTAGCCTCATCTACTCATAAACACTCTACTGCTGGGAATTTACTGCTAGAGCATGAACACATGAATCTACACAAAATAAACAAGTTTATTCCATAATAAACCCTTTGAACTACAACCCTACTGGAAAAGGGTGGCATCCTCAGTTTCATATTTTTCCCAGATTCTTCTCCATATTTCATATTTGTCAAGAAAGTTCCATGATCAGAAACATTATAGTCTTTACTACATGAATTTTCTATGAAAAACACAGAAAAGCACACTTGTACAACAACTCCTTATTTTTCTACACAGTAACCTATGCTTAGCATTTTTCTCAGCTTAAACATAAAATACAGAGACTACATAAATTTTCCCGTATTTTATTTTCACACATAAATCATTATAACAATTATTTTTAGAAAACAGCTAAAAAGGAATTTAAATCTAAACAGATAATTTCTCAACAGAAACAGTGCCTCATAAATTTTCACAGATATACAACCTGACAAGAAACCTACACAAATTTTGCCATGAATTAATTCTGAAGGACCGAGAAAGCACTAGCAAGGCGACCAGAGGGGGGGTCAATGGGAGCTCAAAAATTTCTCTCGAAACTTTGGCCAAATGTCCCAAAATCAACCCCGAGAAACTGCGACCGAAACCGTGATGCCCACGACCCTTGGAAGAGGGTGGATGAGCGACCGAAATCGTGATGCCCATGACCCTTGGAAGAGGGTGGATGATCCCTAGGATCACAGCGAGGCACCACAAGAAGATAGCAAACCAAATGCCAAAAAGCTCCGGCTCGACCACAACCCCAAAAACCAAGTCCCGAATGTAGATAGACGGCTACGTCGAGAAACTCCTAAATACCTATGCTAACAAGTAGCAAAGATACCTAGAGAGGTTCCTTGGTCAACTCTAGGGCCAAACGAGAAGTCCAGAAACCAAGCGAACAAGCCGGGAGAGCAAACGCACTAAACCGGAGCAAACAGCCGAATCCCGGACTGTCCGCCGGTACGGTCCCGGACTGTCCACGGTAGTGCCGGACTGTCCGCGGGCGAGTGGCGGACTGTCCGCCGGCAAAACTAGCCAAACAGCAAGGTCGCTGCAAAGTCCCTGGACGTTCCCGGACTGTCCGCGGCTTTGAACTGCGGACTGTCCGCCATTCAAACAAAAGCCAAATCAGCCGAAGAACAGTGCCACTCGTCTGGCTCGTCCCCGACTCGCGGACTGTCCGCGCCCTGAGTGGTGGACTATCCGCGGTCACTCAGGGAGGGCGATTTTGATCGCCCTTCTCCCAAATCTTCTCCAAATCAATTCAAATCAAAATCTCACGTTCCCAAACTTGGAGAGAATGATCACGGAGTAGTTAGGAGACTATCCCCAAGAAATCATCCGTTCAAATCGAGTCAATCACCGGGAAATCAAAAGGGGAGGAGGATGAACCGAAAAGCGCCACGAAAACGAAATCAACCTGATCTACTTGCTCATAGGGAGATAGATGAATTCCTTCGGTGGAAATGATCTCCTTTCAAATACGAACAAGTTGATTCAAACGGATTTCGCAAAGACGCACGGGAGAGAGAGATCGAGTGACGGGAAAATCGTGGAGAAACGAAGAACGCGAAGAACACGAATGAAAACGCGAATCAACACATCGATCTGCAACCGTGTGGCTACCACACGCTACAACAGTGAGGTTACGGCCTCACTTCCTCAAAATCTCCAGTACGCAGAGGTATGGTTCTCTGCGGATCTCAGCTAGCTACAGCAGGGGATTGGGAGAGCAGGAAACCCTAGAGGCAAAGAGCAAATGACTGAGATAGGAAGGGAGGAGGGTGTCTCCCTCTACTTAACCTATTCCTAATTCCTACTCTATTCCTATTCTACCCCTCTCTACTTACAGGGCGAACCAGCTAAACCCTATGGTTATTCTGGACCAACTCGGTGGTAGGTGTATCCAACGACCACTCTCGCACAACTCGTAGCGTTGCCTCGACGCAACCTCCCGATTGCCGCCACGTGCCGCCCTCGCTCTGCACCCCTGGTTTTGTGGCCCAAACCGGGAAACCAACCTTTTCCAGCCAACCCCCGATTTTGAGGCCCAAACCGGGAAACCAGCCTACCAGCATCTGAGTTTTGAGGCCAAACTCAGCAAACCCTCAACACCCAGGTTTTGAGGCCCAAACCTGGAAACCGTCCTCAGCCCGAGTTTTGAGGCCAGACTCGGAAACCCTCAGCCCGAGTTTTGTGGTCAAACTCGGAAACCATCCACGCCCAGGTTTTGAGGCCCAAACCTGGAAACTGTCCACCCGATGGTTTTTCTCTGGCTCAACCACCAAACCGACATCGTAGACGGGATGCACCTCCTGTGCACCCCGTCCACCGACACGTGTCCCCAAGTCCACGACTCAGGCAACACATGACCGCAAGTCTTCACTTGTAGCTGCCACAGGCTGCCAGCCACCACAGCTGATCCTTGGGCCTCTGGTCCCTCAGTCCAAGCCTCACGTCCGCCCTTCGCCACTCTCGGTCCATCGGCACGGCACGTCTCTACTTGACCTTCACCTCGCCTTTGATCACTGCATCCGTGCTTGACACCTGCACAACACAAGCCAAAGAACATGCACATCATTCCAGTTGACAATCACTCATCACTCAGAGACCCGGCATACACCCATGTATCCGCAATCTCCCCCTTGATGAGTGCATTGTCAACTACCAACACAAATCATAATAGAAAGAGAAGAAGGAAGAAGGAGAAGAGAAAACTCGACCAAATGACCCAAAAGCATAGCAAAGCCGAAGAAGGTCAAGTGCAAAGACCGAAAGAACTTGGTCCCCAAAGACATGGGCAACGGCTCGACGCAACCAAGCAAAGCAATGCTAGCCCTCAAGAAGAGGTAGAACAGGCTCAACACCGCTAGCAAATCCCAATCAAAAATATCGAAGCAAAATGCTAGTCCCTCAAGATAGAGGCACAGAGGCTCAACACAACTAGCAAAGAAGGCTCGATACCGACTGTTACCAAAAAGAGTTCGACACCAATTGAAAATCTGAAAAGTAAATGCTAGTCCCTCAAGAAAGAGGCTAAGGCTCAACACAACTAGCAAACCACTCCAAATCAATTGAAAATGTCAAAGACTCAACCGGAAACAAACTCCCCCTCGAATAGAGCAAACAACCAGGAAGACTCCCCCTTAGCTGAAACGGAGGGTAATGATTTGCAATTTCTCCCCCTTAGTTGAAAATGCACTTATCAAGAAATAAGGCTCCCCCTCAGAAAATGCACCAACAAAAAGTGCCAACACGCAGAATTCTCCACTTCCAAAATGCAAATGAGGCAAAATGCAAGTTAGGAGCTTCAGGAGTATACTCAAAAGAGTGCAAGGATGCTCTATAGAGTTCAAATCCGATGACTCAGAAAAATGCACAGAATGCTAGCAAAGGCTCAAGCTGATCACCAAGAATGAAATATGAACATGTGAGCAGTTTTAAGCCAAAAAAGGTATTCACCATCAAAATAGCACAAGACATGTATGGACAGGATGTCAAATGTGCTAAGCATGTATACCAAGTGAACTACCCCTAGCATAGTTCAATCATCATGCTGATACCAATTTAGACATTTACTTGTGATTTCAAATTGTAATCGGAGTTGCAGCGGTGAAATTACACAAGTTCAGAAAATAGCATGTGACTGCGAGAGGTTGAATGCTTGTTATTGCCTAACTTTCCAACTGTGCGAAGCCTATGCATAAGCAATCAGAAGCTTAAAGCAACAGTTTCGGTCATACACTACACAGCTCAAATTCAACTCAAAGTGCAAATGAGAAGCAGTCTCGAAACTTTGATGTGCTAACAAGCAAACCCATCTCGATATTTTCAATCCACTTAACTTGGTTCAGATTTTAAACAGAATACGACATACCAAGCAAGTGAATGACTCAACACTAGAGACAAAGCAACCTAGCATATATGAAAAGCATATGTGACTTCGACACATCCTACACATGCTAGTTGCATATCTCAATGGTGAACATTTTCAAGTTTTAAGTTCATTGTCAAATTCACCATTCAAAAATAGCTCAGCTCATAGTGTGCACTAGTGATCAGAAAGAGCATAAGCTACAGCATCAACATAAAGCATCGGAGCAAAAACTACACAGAGCATAGTTACATTCTTCAGTTTATACACATGAAGCTAAGAATGTAAAAGCGTATGCCAAAATGCAAAAGATGCACGAAGAAATAAAAAAGAAGCAAAAACAACTGAAATCAAAAAGTCAGTGTATTATACAAAATCCAAAGTGTTTCCCCCATCTAAAAGGGGAAACACACACCAAGCTCCCCTCTCAACCGATTAAAGGTTGATTGGTCCAAAGGCTTGGTAAAAATATCAGCAAGCTGATGATGAGTATCGACATGGCGAAGGTCGATATCACCCTTCTCATAGTGGTCTCGCAGAAAATGAAAGCGCACATCAATTTGTTTTGTCTTCGAGTGAAGCACGGGGTTCTTAGCAATGCTAATCGCACTCGTGCTGTCACAAAGCAAAGGAACACGAGAAAAGCTCAGACCAAAATCACGCAAAGTGGCCATCATCCAGAATAACTGGGAACAGCAGCTAGCTGCAGCAACATACTCAGCCTCCGTGGTAGACTGGGCGACGCTAGACTGCTTGTGAGAAGACCACGAAACAAGAGAAGAACCAATAAACTGGCAAGTCCCAGAAGTGGACTTGCGATCAATACGGCAACCAGCAAAATCGGCATCGGAATAACCGCAAAGGGAAAGGGTGGAGGAAGCAGAATACCAAATCCCGAATTCTGGAGAGAAGGATAAGTACCTCATAATGCGCTTGACCGCTTGACGGTGAGAGGTGCGCGGCGATGCCTGAAAGCGCGCGCAGAGGCACACCGCGAACTGGATGTCCGGGCGTGTCGCCGTCAGGTACAGTAGCGACCCGATCATACTCCGGTACTCCTTCTGGTCCACTGCTTCTCCCTCCTTGTCCGCATTCAGGGCCGTCGTGGTCGCCATGGGTGTTGGAAGAGGCTTGGCCTCACCCATGTCGAACTTCTTCAGGATATCTCTGGTATACTTGCCCTGGTGCACAAACGTTCCTTCCCGGGTTTGCTTGATTTGCAACCCGAGGAAAAACGTCAACTCACCCATCATGCTCATCTCGAACTCCATGCTCATAGTGTCTGCAAACTTGGCAACCAAAGCGTGAGAAGAACCACCGAAAATGATATCATCCACGTAAATTTGGACCAAGAGAGTATCAGTGCCTTGCTTGAGGAGAAAGAGCGTTTTATCTACACATCCCATTTTAAAACCCTTAGCAAGCAAAAAGGTTTTCAACCTATCATACCAGGCTCTAGGGGCTTGTTTCAAACCATACAAAGCTTTGTGAAGTTTAAAGACATGGTTTGGAAACTTGGGATTTTCGAAACCGGGGGGTTGTCTAACATACACCTCCTCTTCTATGTAGCCGTTTAAGAAGGCACTCTTGACATCCATTTGAAAAAGTTTAAAACCTTTGGATGCAGCAAAAGCCAAGAGTATCCTAATTGCCTCCAAACGAGCTACAGGAGCAAACGTCTCCTCATAGTCTATCCCCTCCTTCTGACTATATCCCTAGGCTACGAGTCTTGCCTTGTTTCTCACAACATGGCCATCTTCTCCCTGTTTGTTTTTGAAAACCCATTTTGTCCCAATTGGATGACACTCAGAAGGTGGAGACACTAGAACCCAAACCCGATTTCTCTCAAAGTTCTCAAGCTCCTCATGCATGGCATTGACCCAATCAGGAACCGTCAAAGCGTGTCGAACATCCCGGGGTTCAAAATCAGCAACAAATGCAGAATGAGCAAAGTGAGAGATTTGCCTTGACCGGGTGACGCGTTCGTCGATGCTGCCGATCATCTGCTGAGGCGGGTGCTGGCGCTGAATGTGTCGTGGAGCCTCCCTTGCCGAAGTGATCTCCCCCTCAGCAGCAGCTGGTGCCTCCCCGGGTACAAAGGGTACCGCTCGGGGTGGCGGATCCCACGACCCCCAGTAAGACGATGTGTCGGGGCCGTTAGTCGTCGTAGAGGCCGCTCTTTGTGGCACAGTAGGTGGAGGAGGTGTTGGGTCATCTATCCCTTCAGCACCTTCTTCTTCATCATCGAAAAGAGGTTCGCCAACCTCATGATCACCTGCACGCTCAAAACAAGAACAAGGACAAACCATGGTCTCGTCGAAGGTGACATCGGATGTCTCCATGACTCGGTTAGTGTCAAGGTTAAGTACACGATAAGCTCGAGTGTGAGTGCCATAACCCAAAAACACACCGTTAGAAGAACGAGACTCAAACTTGTCCAAGTTGCCCTTTTTGAGTATAAAACAATGGCAACCAAAAACTCGAAAATAACTCACCATGGGTAGTTTTCCAAAACGCAACTCATAAGAGGTCTTTTTCAAGAAAGCTCGAAGAAAAATGCGATTGGAAATATAGCATGCAGTGTTCATAGCTTCGGCCCAATATCGCCTAGGAGTCCTATGCTCATAAAGCATCGTCCTGGCCATCTCTACAAGGGTCCGATTCTTCCTTTCTACAACACCATTCTGAGGCGGTGTGTAGGGGGAAGAAAACTGATGCTCTAACCCAAAAGAGTCACAAAACTTCTCAAAATCCGAATTCTTGAATTCGGAACCATTATCACTCCGAATCGCTCGCATAGAGTTCAAAGGGAACTCATTCTGAAGACGCAAAATCAAATTGCGAGCAAAGGAGAAAGTCTCGGTTTTCTCAGCTAAAAAGAAAACCCACGAATATCTCGAAAAATCATCGACAACAACAAGCACATACCACTTCCCCCCAACCGAGCTCACCCGAGCCGGACCAACAAGGTCCATGTGTAAAAGCTCTCCAGGGCGCTTAGTCATGACCTGAGTCACTGGATGGTGGGGAGCGGCTACCATCTTCCCATGTCTACAAGAATGGCAAACAAGATCCTTCTCCATGGATAACTTGGGCAATCCTCTGATTAAGCCAAGTGAACTAAGCCTTGCAAGCAAGTCGAAGCTCAGGTGACCTAGTCTCCTATGCCTTTTCCAAAGATCAGAGGAAGAAGGTCCAGCCAAAAGACAACAAGAAATTCCGAACAACTCCGAGAAATCCGCACGAAAGACTTTTCCAAAGGGCGAAATCACACATACAAGATTGCCCTGAGGATCCAAAATGCGACTGAGATTCGGTTTAAAACGAATCTCATAGTCATCATCAAAGAGTTGCAAAACAGAAAGAAGGTTAAAATGCAAGTTAGAAACAAGAGCAACATCGCGCAACACAAAGTGCTCATTAACTCGCACAGACCCACGAGACAGCACCTTACCTTTGCTGTTGTCGCCGAAGGTGATATACTCCTTTTCAGCGACCGGACTAAGACTGGAGAACCACTTGGCGTTTCCGGTCATGTGCCTCGAACACCCAGAATCCACCAACCAAACATTCTCCAATCGTTTTACCTACATCAATAGAAAGACATAGGGTGAGCATACGGTCCAACACTGGGGTTAGTGAAGTAGGAAGAATACCAGTGTTGGGCCGGCTGCTCAAAAGAACGGTCAGTGAAAAAACCATTCCTAGCACACCTACAAAGGAAGCGATCACCACGTTTAGAAGAACATGGTCCGCTGGGGAAGGAGCGCTCACCGCGATACTCAAAATGCGGTGGGGGAAAGCGCTCAACTACAAAGCCACCGCCACGGGGTCCATAGCCTACAACTGCAGGCTCCCGCCGGGCACGCTCTCTACGAGGCCTACGCCTAGGAACTTGAGGCTCAACACCTCAAGGCCTAGCGTCTCTCCTCGGAGCTCTCTCCTGCCTAGGCCTGGGAACTTGAGGTTCTGGACCTCTAGGCCTAGCAGCACGTCTCGGTGCTCTCCTCTGAACATACGGCGCATGTACATCATGGAAAGGATGGTACATGTCCGGGTTGTTCATCTCCCTAGCACGGCGCGCCTCTCTCTTGCGCCTAAAACAGAACTCGCTCAAGTGTCCATCTCTCCCACAGTGCTCACAGTGGTACCTCACCGTTCTCAAAGGGGGTTGTTGGTACACACGGTTGTGGGTGTGGATCACCTTGCCCTTCTGTGGCAACTCCTCCTGGATAGGTGGCATTGTGTCCAGCTTGTTTTTCAAGTGTTTGGGTTTGGGATGCCACACTTGGTTCTTGGGTGGAGCTCTTAGAGGTTCCTCAAACACCCCATCCTTGGTGTTAGGCTTGAGAGGCTCTTTGGGTGGAAGCTTGGTCAGTTTGGGAGTAGTGGTGGAGTTGGGCTTCTCACTCGGGTTCAAACCACTCGACTCTCCAATCTTTCCAAAAGCAGAAAGATCAACACCCAGAGCAAAGCCTACACCGGGACCTCCAGCAGCTCGCTTGAATTGGGAGATCATCATCCCGAGTTGTGGCTCACTACAAGAGACCCATGACAAGATGGTCCGAAGGTATGTGTTTTCTTCCTCGGTTTCCATCTTGTCATGCTTCACATTGGCAATCTCCATCTCCAAACCCTCGCACAAAGCGCACCTAGTCACACAAGTGCTACCCGAGCTGGCCTCCTCAAGAGACACAATCTTGGCATTCTTCTCTGCCAACTCGGATTGCAAGACAGGACAAGTCTTGCAAGCACCCAACAGCATGGGCCTAGCACGGAGCACATCCTCCTCTCCTACCAACGCAACATACTTACTTCTCAAAGTGAGAAGATCAGTCATGTGCGTGGTGCACGCCTCACACTCCTCCTCATCGGTAACAACTACGGTGGACTTGACAGAATCAAGTTCCTTCACCGTATCCTCCCACTTCTGCCTAAACTCCTTGCGCTCTCTAGCGGCTCGCCTAAGCAACTTATCTTGACTAAGGAGCGCGGCAGTAAGTTTCTCGACCTCAGCGGAAAGCTCATCGTGGGTTAGAGATACCTGAGAGGTGTCGTCGTCGTCGTCGTTCCGAGGGGAGTTCACCAGCTCGCCGTCCACCTCCTTGCCGAGGGCCATGGTGCAGAGGCCGTCGTCGTCGGCGAAGAAGCAAAGACCGTTCAGCTTGTCCTCGAACCTCTTCTTCTTCTTGGACTCGTCATTGCTTGAGCAAGCGGATTCGTCATCCGAGCCGTCAACGTCACTGAGCGTGGCGAAGAACGCACGCTGCTCAGCCTGGGCCTTCTCCAAGTACTTCTTCTTGATGAACTCCTTGTCGAAGCCGCCCCTCTGCTTGTGCCTCGCGGGGACGTACTTCTCCTTGCGCTTGCCGGAGTCGTACTTGTGCCCATGATCGCCCTTCCCATATGAGTTCTTCTTCTTGGGACAGTTGGCGATGAAGTGGTCGGGGTCGCCGCACTCGTAGCATCCCGAGCGTCCTCCTCCGCGGCGACGGTTCATGCGGTTGTTGTGAAACCACGAGAATCTGTTGGCGAGCATTGCCAACTCCTCATCCCCCAAAGACTCGAGCTGGTCCTCTGTGAGAGAAAAGAGAGACGAAAGAGCAAAACCTCCAGAGCGGTTAGAAGAGCCAGAAACCAAAGTCATAGTCGGGCCAGAAGGATTCTCATAAGAAGCCCTCGCGATGGCGTCAATCTCACTGGACTTGAGCTTACTAAAGAGCTCATCGCACGTGAGGGTCTCATAGTTAGGTGATTCGATGATCGCCTAAACTTTGGAGTCCCACACCGATCGATCAAGAGTATGAAAAAGCTTCAAAGCTCTCTCATGATCATTGAAAGGCAACTGCTCCTTGTTAGCCCTCATCCTGTTGATAATCACCTGAAAGCGAGCGAATAAACTTTCTATGCTCTCGCTAGGCATATGTCGAAAGTTCTCATACTCTTGCTTGAATGACTCGTAGAGTCAGGTTTTGACTTGAGAGGTTCCCTCATGAAAACGCATGAGGGTGGCCCTAATCTCCCGAGCCATAGCGAGGTGAGAAACGCGATCAAACTCACTCATGCTCAAACATGAGACAAGAGCATTACGGGCTCGGCTATTGGCATCGTGCTCATCGATCTGAAGCTGAGTGACACGAGCAGCCAAGACCACATAATCGGCAGAGTTGCAAATATCCCAGATGGAAGCACCCAAACTCTCCAGATAGGCCGACATGCGTATCTTCCAATACGCATAGTTCGTCCCATCGAAAAATGGCGGTTTGCCCACGCCGCGATCCATGTCGCCTTCTGTGGATCTGGAACCGGCTAAGGTGGAAGATCCTTAACCCGCTCCGATACCAATTGAAGGACCGAGAAAGCACTAGCAAGGCGACCAGAGGGGGGGGTGAATGGGAGCTCAAAAATTTCTCTCGAAACTTTGGCCAAATGTCCCAAAATCAACCCCAAGAAACTGCGACCGAAACCATGATGCCCACGACCTTTGGAAGAGGGTGGATGATCCCTAGGATCACAGTGAGGCACCACAAGAAGATAGCAAACCAAATGCCAAAAAGCTCCGGCTCGACCACAACCCCAAAACCCAAGTCCCGAACGTAGATAGATGGCTACGTCGAGAAACTCCTAAATACCTATGCTAACAAGTAGCAAAGATACCTAGAGAGGTTCCTTGGTCAACTCTAGGGCCAAACGAGAAGTCCAGAAACCAAGCGAACAAGCCGGGAGAGCAAACGCACTAAACCGGAGCAAACAGCCGAATCCCGGACTGTCCGCGGTAGTGCCGGATTGTCCGCGGGCGAGTGGCGGACTGTCCGCCGGCAAAACTCGCCAAACAGCAAGGTCACTGCAAAGTCCCTGGACGTTCCCAGACTGTCCGCGGCTTTGAACTACGTACTGTCCGCCGTTCAAACAAAAGCCAAATCAACCGAAGAACAGTGCCACCGGTCTGGCTCGTCCCCGACTCGCGGACTGTCCGCGCCCTGAGTGGCGGACTGTCCGCGGTCACTCAGGGAGGGCGATTTTGATCGCCCTTCTCCCAAATCTTCTCCAAATGGATTCAAATCAAAATCCCACGTTCCCAAACTTGGAGAGGATGATCACGGAGTAGTTAGGAGACTATCCCCAAGAAATCATCCGCTCAAATCGAGTCAATCATCGGGAAATCAAATGGGGAGGAGGATGAACCGAAAAGCGCCACGAAAACGAAATCAACCCGATCTACTTGCTCGTAGGGAGATAGATGAATTCCTTCGGTGGAAATGATCTCCTTTCAAATACGAACAAGTTGATTCAAATGGATTTCACAAAGACGCACGGGAGAGAGAGATCGAGTGACGGGAAAATCGTGGAGAAACGAAGAACGCGAAGAACACGAATCAAAACGCGAATAAACACATCGATCTGCAACCGTTTGGCTACCACACGCTACAACAGTGAGGTTACGGCCTCACTTCCTCAAAATCTCCAGTACACAGGTATGGTTCTCTGCGGATCTCAGCTAGCTACAGCAGGGGATTGGGAGAGCAGGAAACCCTAGAGGCAAAGAGCAAATGACTGAGATAGGAAGGGAGGAGGGTGTCTCCCTCTACTTAACCTATTCCTAATTCCTACTCTATTCCTATTCTACCCCTCTCTACTTACAGAGCGAACCAGCTAAACCGTAAGGTTATTCTGGACCAACTCGGTGGTAGGTGTATCCGACGGCCACGCTCGCACAACTCGTAGCGTTGCCTCAACGCAACCTCCCGATTGGCGCCACGTGCCGCCCTCACTCTGCACCGCCGGTTTTGTGGCCCAAACCAGGAAACCAGCCTTTTCCAGCCAACCCCTGGTTTTGAGGCCTAAACCGGGAAACCAGCCCACCAGCATCTGAGTTTTGAGGCCAAACTCAGCAAACCCTCAGCACCCAAGTTTTGAGGCCCAAACCTAGAAACCGTCCTCAGCCCGAGTTTTGAGGCCAAACTCGGAAACCCTTAGCCCGAGTTTGTGGCCAAACTCAGAAACCATCCACGCCCAGGTTTTGAGGCCCAAACCTGGAAACCGTCCACCCGATGGTTTTTCTCTGGCTCAACCACCAAACCGACGTCGTAGATGGGATGCACCTCCTGTGCACCCCGTCCACCGACACGTGTCCCAAGTCCACGACTCAGGCAACACATGACCGCAAGTCTTCACTTGTAGCTGCCATAGGCTGCCAGCCACCACAGCTGATCATCGGGCCTCTGGTCCCTCAGTCCAAGCCTCACGTCCGCCCTTCGCCACTCTCGGTCCATCGGCACGGCACGTCTCTACTTGACCTTCACCTCGCTTTGATCACTGCATCCGTGCTCGACACCTGCACAGCACAAGCCAAAGAACATGCGCATCATTCCAGTTGACAATCACTCATCACTCAGAGACCCGGCATACACCCATGTATCCGCAAATTCAACCAGAAAACATATAAACTCATTTATCTAAACAAAAGCACATAAACTGGATTAAATACAAACAGTATAATAAACTTCCACCAAAAATACTTTCATATTTTTCCATGACAGATCTACTCATGAGTAAGCTATCAAAACTGAAAACACCTCATTTGGATCATTGAAACATGCTACACAAAATAAACAAGCTTTCCCTAGAAATAAAAAAAAGGAAAAACATTTGAAATTCCCGGCCCAGCTTGCATAGACTCGGCTCATGGACCGGGTGAGGCTGACGTGTGGGGCCTACGCGGTCAATGGACCCACTTGTCAGTGAGAGCGGAACAGGGGCGAGGGTTGACCGGGGTTTCTCGCCGACGGCGAGGACACCGACGGTGGGGGTTGGCTTGGCCTGTTCACCTCGTCGGGGCGGACCGAGTGGTGGTGTCGGTTTGGCTAAAGGGCGGTCGGAGCATGCCAATGGCGAGCCATGGCGGATGGCGGCGGCGGTGGTGCTTGGTCCGGCCGTCTTCGGCAGTCGCCGGCGAAATCAGTGTGTGCTAAAGCTCGTGCAAACCCTAGGAGGTGAGACTGGGTGGTTGGTTTGGCTCGGGAAGCTCCAGTGGAGCTCGACCTCGTGCGCGGCCATGGCGGACAGTGGCGGCGCTCAGTCGGGAAGAAGAGGGGGTTAGGGAGCGGTAACGTTGCGGGTAAGGGGCGTTCTCACCTTGCCTTGACGTGATGGAGCTTGTCGGCGAAGGAGGGAGTCGGCGAAGCTCTAGGTGGCACGCAACAGGCTCGGGCTCCGCACGGCGTCGATGGCGACCGCGGCGGGGCTCGTCGTGTTCCAGGGATGGTCGAGCTCGGGAGGTGGTGCTAGTGCGCGTACCGAGTGTTTGAGAGGGAGGCGGAGCAATGTGCGAGAGGAATCAGATGATGGGGCTCGGGTGTGGCCAGAACGACGAGGGTGCCCTTACGGTGGCGGGGGCGCTCGGGGTAGCGTTCACGTGCGAGAGCGAGGAAGGGAGAGAGAGCTAGCGAGTGCGACGGAGTGCAACTGGCGGGTGGAAGAGAGAGGAGTGCGGGTGGCTTGGTTTTGCCTTCGGGCTTGGCCGGATGGGCAGTCGTGGCGGGGCCCGGCGCGGCGAGCGGCGAGAGGCGGGCGCGGTCGGCGAGGCGGCCTGGTAGGCGAGGCGGCGAGCGAGAGGGCAAGCAAGATTGCTTGCGTGATAAGGCGGAGAAGATCACGCGGCGATAGGGCGAGCAGGATCCGGCGCAGACGCTGGCGACCACGTGGCCCTCCGGCCGCCGTACGGCGCGGCCGCGCGGTCGGGCGCGTGCGCGCGGTGCGGGAGCGGCGCGGGCGCGGCGAGCGAGCCAGCGCGGCGTGAGGGGGCCGAAAGGCCAAGTGGGTCGGTTGGGAAACACCGGGAAAACATTTTTCTTTTTCTTTTTCCAAAAACTTTTCCAAACTTTGACCACTTCAAATCAGTTTCAAAAACTCAAAACTAGACTTTGACCCAAAAATAAAAGTTTCTCAAAATAATTTTCTCTACAACTTTCATATAAGACACATTTCCTGAAAATAATTTTTTTCATCCTCCACATAAATAAAGCCAATTTTTGACCTATAAATCATTTTTGTTCCCACATTTTTAATTATTAAACTATATTGAACTAGGTCAAGGTGTCGATATAAAAAAGTTTTATACTCAATATTCTATATTTTATAAAATTAATTTCCAAGACAGAAATCCATTTAAACAACCAAGTCTTATAGAAACCGAAGTCCAAATAAACAACAAAAAGGCAAAAGCACTTTCATGCACGTGAAATGATGCAATGCATTACTTATGAATTTTAGTAGCTAAATATAGTTCCTAATGCAGTGCTTGACACTAGGGTGTCACAGTTGTGTCCTTCGGCTGTTTGGTCATTCATTGACCGGCGGACAGTCCGCCGTAGTCGATCGCGTACAGTCCGCGAGTCCACCAGGGATATTTAGCAACCTTGTTGTTTTGGTCATTTGATGGGCGGACAGTCCACCCTCTCCTCGCGGACAGTCCGTAGTGGAGCCGGACGGTCTGGGACCGTACTCGAGGATAGTTCGGGAACTCACAGACTTGTCTGTTTCAGTGCGTTTGGTCTCCCGGCTTTCCGGTTGGTTTCCGGACTTCTCGTTTGGCCCTAGAGTTAACCAAGAAACCTCTCTAGGTATCTTTGCTACTTGTTAGCATAGGTATTTGGAGTTTTCTTGACATAGCTCTCTATCTACATTCGGGAGTTGGTTTTTGGGGTCGAACTTGAGTCGGTGCTTTTGGTGTTTGGTTCGCTCTTGCTTTGTGGTGCCTCGATGTGATCCTAGGGATCATCCACCCTCTTCCAATGGTCGTGGGCATCACGTTTTGTTAAAAGCTTTCGTGGATTGATTTTTGGGACAAAGGCCGAAGTTTCGAGAGAAAATTTTTAGGCTCCCATTCACCCCCCTCTGGTCGCCTTGCTTTTGCATTCTCGGTCCTTCAGTATGTTGCTTTGGTTGGAGAGGTGGATGAGCTTAGGGCTAGAACCACTTTGCTTGGTGCGTGCAAGTCTTGTGCAAGCTTGCAATCTGAGTTAGCAGAGAAGAATGCCAAGATTGAGTCTCTTGAGAAGTCCAACTCAGGTAGCACTAGTGTGTGTAGGTGTGCTTTGTGTGAAGGTTTGGAGATGGTGATGGCTAGTGTGAAGGATGGCAAGATGCAAACAAAGGAAGAAAACACATACCTTCGGACCATCTTGTCATGGGTTTCTAGTGGAGAGCCGTAGCTTGGTATGATGATTGCCCAATTCAAGTGTGCTGCTGGAGGACCAAGTGTTGGCTTTGCTCAGGGGATGGAGAGTGCTACTTCTTTCGAGAAGATTGGTGAGTTTAGTTGTCTTAAGCCGACTGAGAAGCCCAACTCTACCACTACTCCCATACTAACCAAGATTCCACCCAAAGAGCCTCTCAAGCCTAACACCAAAGATGGAGTGTTTGTGGAACCTCCAAGAGCTCCACCTAAGAAACAAACATGGGCTCCAAAACCAAACCACTTGAGGAACAAACTAGACACCATGCCACCAACCCAAGAGGAGCTCATGCCACAAAAGAACCAAGTGAACCATACCCAATACCGTGAGTACCAACAACCTCCTATGAGAGCGGTGAGGTACCATTGTGAGCACTGTGGGAGAGATGGACACTTGAAGGAGTTCTGCTTTCTGCACAAGAGAGTGGAGCGTCGTGCAAAGGAGATGAACAACACGGACATGTACCACCATTTACATGATATACATGTGTCGAATGTTCAAAGGAGGAATGCTAGGCCTAGAGGACCAATGTCTCAAGGTCCTAGGTCACATGGAGGTTTTGCCCGGTGAGATCCAAGCTTTGTAGACTACGGACCCCGTGGCGGTGGCTTTGGTTTTGAGCATTATCCCCAACCACATTTTGGCTATCGCGGTGAGCGCTCTCCTCCTAGCGGACCATGCTTTCCTTTGCGTGGTGATCGCTTTCTCCATAGGCACACTAGGAATGGTTTTACTACTAACCGCTCTTTTGAGCAGCCGGGACAACACTGGTACACTTCCCATTTTACTCACCCCAGTGTTGGACCGTATGCTCACCCTATGTCTTTTTGCTGATATAGGTAAGTTGATTGGAGAACGTTTTGTTGGTGGATTCCGGATGCTCAAGGCACATGACCGGAAACTCCAAGTGGTTCTCTAATCTTAGTCCAGTCACCGGCATGGAGTTTATCACCTTCGGTGACAATAGCAAAGGTAAAGTACTATCATGTGGTTCTGTGTGAGTTGATGAGCATTTTGTGTTGCGTGATGTTGCTCTTGTATCAAACTTGCATTTTAACCTTCTCTCTGTTTCTCAACTCTTTGAGGATGACTATGAGATTCATTTTAAGCCGAATCTCAGTCATATTTTGGATCCTCAGGGCAATCTTGTATGTTTGATTTCGCCCTTTGGGAAAGTCTTTCGTGCGAAATTCTCGGAGTCTTTTGGTATTTCTCGTTGTCTCTTGGCTAGATCCTCCTCCGATCTTTGGAAATGGCATAGGAGACTTGGTCATTTGAGCTTCGACTTGCTTGCAATGCTTAGTTCACTTGGTTTAATCCAAGGATTGCCTAAGTTACACATGGAGAAGGATCTTGTTTGCCAATCTTGTAGACATGGAAAATGGTTGCCGTTCCCCCCATCCAGTGAATCAAGTTATGACCAAGCGCACTGGAGAGCTTTTGCATATGGACCCTGTAGGTCCGGCTCGGGTGAGTTCGGTTGGTAGGAAATGGTAAGTGCTTGTTGTTGTTGATGACTTTTCAAGATATTCATGGGTTTTCTTTTTAGCTGAGAAAACTGAGACTTTCACTTTCACTAGAAATCTGATTTTGCGTCTTCAGAACGAGTTCCCTAAGAACTCGATGAGAGCTATTCGTAGCGATAATGGTACTGTGTTTAAAAACTCGGATTTTGAAAAGTTTTGTGACCCTCTGGGTTTGGAGCATCAGTTTTCTCCTCCCTACACACCGCCACAAAATGGTGTTGTAGAGAGGAAAAATGG
The DNA here is from genome assembly GCA_009763385.1 of Coix lacryma-jobi var. lacryma-jobi. NCBI lineage: Eukaryota > Viridiplantae > Streptophyta > Magnoliopsida > Poales > Poaceae > Coix > Coix lacryma-jobi. The sequence goes on from CM019826.1 coordinate 74,651,862, forward strand.
TACCCTTGTTGAGATGGCTAGGACGATGCTCGATGAGCATAGGACTCCTAGGCGGTATTGGGCCGAGGCTATAAACACTGCATGCTATATTTCCAATCACATTTTTCTTCATGCTTTCTTGAAGAAGACCTCTTATGAGTTGCGATTTGGGAGACAGCCCAAAGTGAGTTATTTTAGAGTGTTTGGTTGCCATTGTGTTATACTTAAGAAAGGAAATTTGGACAAGTTTGAGTCTCGCTCTTCTGATGGTGTCTTTTTGGGTTATGGTAGTCATACTCGTGCATATCGTGTACTTAACCTTGACACTAACCGAGTCATGGAGACATCCGATGTCACCTTTGACGAGACCATGCATTGTCCTTCTTCGAGATTCGAGCGTGCAGGTGATCATGAGGTCGATGAACCTCTTTTTGATGATGAGGAAGATAGAGCTGAACAGATAGATGATCCAGATCTTCCTCCACCTGCTATTCCTTTGGGATCGACTTCGACCACGACTACTCATGGCCTCGACCCGTCTTCTTCCACTACATGGGGGCAGGTCGATCCACTACCTCAGGGTTTGCCAGTGATACCTGAGGAGGCATCAGCTACTATTGAGGGGGATGTCACATCAGCTAGAGAGGCGCAACGACATATTCAGCACCAACACCCTCCTCAACAAAAGATCGGCAACATCAACGAACGCATTACTCGGTGAAGGTCACAACAAAGCTCTCACTTTGCTCATTTTGCTTTCGTTGCTGATTTTGAACCTCGAGATGTTGGACACGCTTTGTCTGATCCATATTGGGTCTGTAACACCCTAAGTGTTAAGCAACCCTAAATTGCATAACTTGACATAGCATGAGCATATCATCTCAACTTTTCATGTGCACTGGTGTGTTTTATGTTTAAGTCCTTGTTTAGCATCTAGTATAGCTGTGTTTTGCTTTCTGTTTCTAACCTAGTGCCTTAAACCAAAGTTGTAGGTCTTCATGAAAGGAACAACTTTGCTTAAATGCACTTTTTTAGAAAAGGTTTTTAAATGTGATTTCTTGCATTAGAAAAATGGATTAGGAGTAAAATTCTTTTTCTAAGCAGAATTTGGACTTGAGCCTTAAAGATGATTTGTTCCTTGCAAAATTCTAAGAAACTTTGCTTTAAGGACCTTTTCCTAGTTTGGCTTAGTTTTGGAGTTAAAGAGCAGCAAAGAAATTTCAAAAACCTCATTAGTTTAAACCTGCCAGTGGGCCCCACCTGTAGGTCCCTTCTCCCTCCCCACGCGCGCGCCGCTCACCTCTGCCGGCAGAAACCGCCTCGCCGCCGCGAGACCGCTCCACCAGCCGACCAAACCGCCGTTCGCCGTCGCCTGCAGTTTGCGCAAGCCTCGCCATGTGCCCCGTCGCCCTCTACTCGCCCGCCGCGTGGCCGGCGATTCCTGACGCTGTCGCGCCCGGTCGGGAGCCGCCCCGACGGGAACCGGCCAGGTGCAATGCACGGAGCCCTCCTTCCCCTTTGCCTTCTCTCCGCCTTGCGCTTGCAAGCCAGAAGCTCGCCCACTCACTCGCTCTCTCGCTCGCCCGCTCGATTTCCTCCTCTGCTCATCTTCTCCGGTTGCCAAAACCACCGTCGCCCGCCTAACTCCGGCGAGCGATTGCTCGCTACACGCTGCACCACCGCCCGATTCCTCCCGTCAACTTCTCCACCCTAACCTCCTCTTCCACCTAAGCGGGTTGGTTTCCCCTTTTCTCCTCTCGAGCCGGCGGAACACCGAGTGCCAACCTCGGGTTTTCGCCATGGCCGCCGCCATGACCAAAGCTTGGTCTGGCCATTTCCGGCCAAAACATCTCCAACCAAGCCCAGTTCGCACCTCCTCGACCTCCGTAGTTGCTTAGGGTTAGATGGAGACTCTCCTCTCGCCGTGTTTCGACCGGAACAGGGCCATGCCATGGCCATGTCCGCCGCGGACCGCCGCCGTGCATGGTGCCGGGCAATGCCGAGGCCGGCAAGGCTTGTTAGCCGCCTCAATAGGTAGCTTAGGATGTGCTGGAGCTCATGCTCGCGCCGCCAAGCCTTGGGATAGCCGGGCAAGGCCGCACCGCCGTGTTACCGCCCCGCTGCTCCGCCATTGCCGCCGTCGAGCTTGCTCCGGTGATTCTCTGGCCAGGCGACCTAGCCGACCGTGTCCGCCTTTTAATGGTGAGTCTAGTGGTAGGGTTGGTGTCGCCGAAACCCTTGCCGCCGACGAGATAACGCCGGTCAATTCCGATGGACGCGGTGTTCCTCCGACGCGTGGGCCCGTTGACCACTGACGAGTGGGGTCGTCTGACCAGCAGGGCCCCCTTGGCAGTGAGAGTGTGAGAGAAGAAGAGAAGTCTGGGTGAAATAGAGCTCGGGAAGACTGGGTGTGTCTAGCAGTTTTGGTTTTGTCTCTGGGGCTTTTCATCCGGGTGTCCTTAGCGTTTTGGGTCGAGTTTTCTTTTAATAAGTTTCTGCAGAATTTGTGTAAAGGCTTTAAAAATTCATGCAAGGCTCATTTTAAGTCCAAATCCTGTCAAACAATTTTTGTTGTGTTAAGAATGAATAGATCTACCTGTGAAAAATGCTAAATGCATTTTTAGTGATACTTTTATATGCAGATTTAATTAAGTTAGGAAATTGCTGTTAACTTGGAAAATGCATAACTAATTCTATATAACTCAGAAAAATATGGTTTCAGTTTTGTTGAGTCTGTGTAGATGAGTAGTTTCTGGGAAAATATAATCTGGAGATGCTCTGTGAAATATTTTGGCAGTAGCATTTAAGTTAGTTAAATATTGTTTTCTTGTATAATTTGTAGTAATTAAAATATGATAAATACGAACCTGATAATTTTTATAGGCTGCTCTTGTGCTAAGAAGTTTAGAAAAAAAATATGAAATCTGTTGTTTGACACTTTATGTTATGAGGTGTAGTTCAAAGCACCTTTTTGTCATGATATTTGTCTTTTTCATAGTGGTCAGTGTTTAAATCCAAATGGCTTAAAATATGGACAGTGAACTGTTGTGCATGTTATTAATCTAGGGTAATTTTTGTAGATTTTTCTGAAGCTGTCTATGATGGATTGCTGTTACAGGCTTAATTAAATGGATTTGTTTCAGCAAGTAATTAGAGGAGAATAAATTAATTAAGTAGGTGTTGCTGTGGCAATTGTACATCTTAACAAGTTAATTAAGAAGGTTAATTGGTTGGTTGGATGTTAAGGTCTTTTATAAATATTAGGATGATGTTGACTACCTTGTTGAAGAGAATGATGTAGATGACATGTGCTTATCTCCTGATTGTTGTAATCCTGTGCATCACAAATGCATTCTATGTGCATTCAAACTATTCATACATATTATGCATCATACAGGATCAACGGAAGAGACCAAGAATCTGTCAGCGCAGGAGGAACCCAGCCAGGAGGAGATACTGACCGAGGAAGCCAGAGGGACCGACGCCGATGAACTGTCCGAGTGCCGCGACCACCGTCCGTCGGACTTTGAGAAAGGCAAGCCCCGGAGCATTCTAACTCCTACAGTTTGCAAACGGTTTACGATTAACCTGATTATGACTGTTGCATTCAGTTATAGGAGTTGAATGATACCATTGATGCATTACTTACTTATCCTTGTCCACCTGCAATTATTATCTTGATATCCCTGTTAGGTCTAGGCTCGATTATATGCTTAGCCCTGCTTAGACCGGTAAAAGTCGGGTGATTTACTGTCTCCCGCAATTAGGTGGTTACTGATCATGACTAGCCTGGTGCTGGCATGGAGATAACTAAGTGTTAATTAATTTGAGACAGAGACGGGATGTAAGGGCAGCAGGACATGGGTTCTGTGTGCTAGTAGTCTCCCGTCTGTGTCGCATAGGACCCGTTCGGGAATGTCCCTTCAGTCAAATTGAACGCGTCAATCACTTAACGAAGTAGGTCTGAGTACCTCCCGTGAAGCCGAGTAAGGTTATTCGAGCCGGTGATGGAGATGCTGACGCTTAACACCCGGGGCCTCGACTGTACCGTGGGCAACTATTCTGAACAACCTGGCATGGTCCGAGGGCAGGCAGGGCCTGATCGACCTGGCATGACTGTGGGCAGCTATAGCTTGAGCGACCTGGCACTGAGATAACCCCCGGTGTAGAAGGGCCCATGGCCATCCCGCGCGTTGTGTTCTCGAATCTCCTGAGTGGTAGCTTACGACTGCCGTAGCTGGATGTGCCGGGTGAGTGTGCAACATTTTTTATCCCCAGCTAGGTAGGAATCGATTATAATCGCCATCACTCCTAGACAGTGAGTAATTGACTGTAGATCATCACCCGTAGAACTTATGGAACTAAAGATGGTTATAGTGTTAAATCTGAAAGGCTATTGATGAGATAGTCACTTTTGCTTGAATACTTAGTCAAGTGCTTGTTCTATATCAGGAGCAAACCAAGTAAGCTAGAATTAAGTACTAAAAGTGACTGCCATCACCCTAAGTTAAGTTTTCTTACAGAAGCTTTCATGCTAAGAGGATATGTACAGCCAACCCCACATATAGCCTACATCATCCTTGGTGTCTCATTATTTCTGGTTTATGGCGGGTAAGTCTCGCTGAGTACCTTCTTGTACTCAGGGTTTTATTCCCTTGTTATTGCAGATGGCAAATGCTTCTATGGCTACTGTGAGAACTGCATGTACCCGGTTACAGGGGATGACTAGACCAAGGGCATGGTCGCTACTTATCTTCTCTGATGCTTTTGTGGACCTGATCAGTTTGTTGGCATTGTATTAAGAACATTCTGAACTTATGTTTAAAACTATGTAAGTTCCGCTACTATTCAAACTATGGTTTGTAATATTATTTCGTACTCCGATGTATTTCTAACTATGTGCAACTGTGGTGTAACTTGTGAACATGTCTCTGAACTAGTACGATCTTGGCTGAATGTTGAAATGATTTGAAATCCATCGAGATTTCCGGACTACCGGGTTTGTACGAGCTTAAGTACTCGATGATCCTTGCGTCAAGCGAAGATTTCAGTGCTTAATCTGGTGCAAATTGGTCGGTTCTGTTACAGCTGGCATCGGAGCATAGTTCAGGGTACTATTCATAAGAGTACTTAAAAAACAGTATTTTCACAAGAATAAAGTCGTATTTGCCAACCTATAGTTATAGTAGAATTTGGAAACCTTATGAATAAAAACTAAGGTGTGCCAGTGATCAAGTCCTTATGCCCAATAGGTTCTTAGGTGGCTATTTAAGTACTAACTTGGGGGTCATGCATCATATTTAAATTCTGTTGATTCTGTCGTCCATACGGCAACGGTAAAATTGTATGGGTGCTATTCTTCGGGATAGTAATGTATGGATCATTTTGCCTCTACGCCAAGGTAATGAGGGAGTTGTGAGAGCGAGATTGGACAACCGCCAATCTAGGGGAGTGTTAGACCGGTACTGGAATGTATACCTGTTGCACACGGGTATAGATGAAAGTATTTAATTGTGGAAGTATTCCATTCGTGGGTGCATATACTGCTTACGTGTATACTGGGTGTGCACCTAAGTTAGTATTAGATTTAATTTCAGCAATGCATAATATTCATACTGTGGGTAGGGCTGAAATGATTTTCTGCAGGTACACTAACTTGCGAACGTATAGTACGTTAGTTAACGCTATGAGTGAACGTTGTATGCCACCGTCTAGCCGTTAGATTAGTAGACAGTGAGGACGTATGTTGCGCACATGCATCATGATCATACAACCTTGCATTAACCTTACTCCCTTCCTTATGATTGTTGTCCCGTTTTCTAAAAAAAGTTGTTCTCAACTAATTAAAACTATGTGGATAAACTTCTTTCAGATGGCCCGTACCAAGCGTACCGCCCGTAAATCGACTGGAGGCAAGAGGTCGAATTACATGCTGGGACCCTGGACCGCTGAGGGTTTGGAAGATTTTCTGGAGGAGTTCAGCATGCCTACCCTTTTGTGGAGGGTGCTGCACTTGGTTGGATACCAAGAGGGCCAGGAGCCGCAGTATGATTGGCATCGTGTCCAGCTTTCCGAGGATCGCTACGTGTACACGGTTGAGGTGGACGTGCCCAGCCGTGATCCGCAGGATCATGTATGGTGCCGTCGGGTGTTAGCGTTGCAAGGTAGGACCCCGTGGGATGGGGCCAACAGGGTCGCCTACACCGTTCTCCGGGACATCATGGAGGACCACCCAGAAGTGGTTGCTCAAGCCACTGCTAGTATTTTCCGTACAACGGACCCTTACCAGTCGGTGTGGCGTCAGCCAGGTGCCACTGTACTTGAGGCCAGTTCTTTGGAGCGAGAGCATTGCGCCGAACCCGCTGGGAGTGCTATGGCTGCACTCATGGCTACCTATGGGTGTTTGTCTCTTAGCTACGACCACCTGGACCATGTTCTCAACGAAGAGATAGCTGCACATCACCGGAGTGAGGAGGAGCATAAAACAGAGATAGACATCCTCACCACACAGCTATCTCACATGACTGTCGAGAGGGACCAGGCTCGTCAGAGGGAGCAGGAGACCGCGCAGCAACTTAGTGATCAGTAGGGAATGACGACTTTCCTATCCACGATCTTGGCAGAGACTGAGGACTCACTTCGAGGTGTGTGCCTTGAGGGCATACGTGCGACTGAGCAGAACAGGCTTCTCAGGCTTCAGGTGGGAGATTTGGAGCTACAGCTTCACCACCTCCAGGACTACAATGATCGCCTGCATGAGGAGATTCATCGCCGTGAGAACGAGAGGAACCCCATCTTTCCTCAGGAGGACCCATATCCTCGTGCTTCTTCTAGTGGTTCTTCGGATATTTCAAGCAACGACGAGGACAATGATGATGACGCCGATAGAGAGTAGGCTAGCTGGCTGTTTAGCGCCTGGTGAATTCATGTCACATGTCTTATGCGCTTGATCTTTTGTAGTTATCATGGATGTTGTAAGGTTGTGTTTGCGGATACATGGGTGTATGCCGAGTCTCTGAGTGATGAGTGATTGTCAACTGGGATGATGCGCATGTTCTTTGGCTTGTGTTGTGCAGGTGTCGAGCACGAATACAGTGATCAAAGGCAAGGTGAAGGTCAAGTAGAGACGTGCCGTGCCGATGGACCGAGAGTGGCGAAGGGCGGACGTGAGGCTTGGACTGAGGGACCGGTGGCTCGAGGATCAGCTGTGGTGGCTGGCAGCCTGGGACAGCGATGAGCGAAGACTTGCGGTCATGTGTTGCCTGAGTTGTGGACTTGGGGACACGTGTCGGTGGACGGGGTGCACGGGCGGTGCATCTCATCTACGGCGTCGGTTTGGTGGTAGAGCCAGAGAAAAACCATCGGGTGGACGGTTTCTAGGTTTGGGCCTCAAAACCTGGGCGCGGATGGTTTCCGAGTTTGGCCACAAAACTCGGGCTGAGGACGGTTTCCAGGTTTGGGCCTCAAAACCTGGGCGCTGCGGGTTTGCTGAGTTTGGGCCTCAAAACTCAGATGCTGGTGGGCTGGTTTCCCGGTTTGGGCCTCACAACCGGGGGTTGGCTGTGAAGGCTGGTTTCCCGGCTTGGGCCTCAAAACCGGGGGTGCGACGTCCAGGAAAAGGACGCGGAGCGGTGGCGGCACGTGGCGGCAATCGGGAGGTTGCGTCGAGGCAACACTATGAGTTGTGTGGGCGTGGCCGTCGGATCTACCTACCACCGAGTTGGTCCAGAATAACCTTAGGGTTTAGCTGGTTCACTCTGTAAGTAGAGAGGGGTAGAATAGGAATAGAGTAGGAATTAGGAATAGGTTAAGTAGGGGGAGACACCCTCCTTCCCAAGCATCTCAGTTCATTTGCTCTTTGCACTTAGGGTTTCCTGCTCTCCCAATCCCCTGCTGTAGCTAGCTGAGCTCCATAGAGAACCATACCTCTGTGTACTGGAGACTTTGAGGAAGTGAGGCTGAAGGACCGAGAAGCTACCCGAAAGCGACCAGAGGGGGGGTGAATGGGAGCTTCAAAATTTCCTTACGGAAACTAGATGCCACTGTCCCAAAATCAACCCCAAAAGTGAACCCTAGAGCTTGCTAATGTCCACGACCCTAGATATAGGGTGGATGCTCCCACGAAGCACAGCGGGACACTAGACAACCCTAGAAAGCCAACGCAAAAGACGAAACTCGAATCCAACCAAGAGCGAACGAACCGCGAACGAAACGGTGCGAAACAGCAACGACCGGACTCTGCCTGCGTCCGGTCAGCTGGGACCGGACGCGTCCGGTCGTCAGAAATCGGCTCTGGGAGCTCTCTGTTCGCGACCGGACTCACTAGTACGGAGCGTCCGGTTGTGAACAGAGCGTCCGGTCAGATCAAACAAACACGATGAACAGGAACCTAGGCGCGTCCGGTCAATCGATAAACACAGGGTCCGGTCATGAGTGTCCGGTCAAAACAGAAACTCTGTATGGAACGCTCAACGACCGGACGCACTGGTCAGCGTCCGATCACTTCGCGACCAGCGTCCGGTCACCCCGCAGCCCCTCTGTTCTTCTACCGATCCGACTCAAACTCACCCAAAACGCATCCTCTAGGGATCAAACTTGGTGAGTGAAGTCACAAGGAGGTTAGTGAGCTATCTCTAAGAGATCATGGCTCGAACCTAACTCCAAATCGGTGAATCGAAGAATTTTGGGGGAAGTGAGAAAAAGTGACCCGAAACGAAAAATCGATCGATCTCCTAGACCGTGAGGTTAGAGGATGATTCCTTTGGTGGAAAGAAGTGCCTCACGATCTAGAACAACTTGGTTCAAACGGAATTGCAAAAGATGAACCGAGCAAAGAGATCAAGCGACGGGAAAATCGTGGAGTAAAAGGATTTCGTGAAGAACACAAGCAAAACGGAAATCACAGCCACGAACTCGAATTAAGGACGCAAATCAAGCCATCGATCTGTGCTCCAAGGTGAGGATACGGCCTCACTTCCTCAACTCAACAGTACACAGAGTGGAGTCTCTCTGCGGATCTCAACTAGCTAAAGCAGGGGATGGGAGAGCAGGAAACCCTAGCAAATGAAGTCACTAACTGAGATAGCTAAAACTGAGATAGCTGAGATGGGGAGGAGGGTGTCTCCCCTGAACTACTTATACTAATCTAGACTAAGTCTATTTCCTACTCTACCCCTCTCTAAACTAATTACAGAGCGAACCAGCTAAACCCTAAGGCTATTCTGGTCCAACCCGCGGTGGTAGGTAGATCCGACGGCCACGCCCGCTCGAACCGAAGCGTTGCCTCGACGCAACCTCTGGATCGCCGCCACGTGCCGCCCTCGCTCTGCACCCCCGGTTTTGTGGCCCAAACCGGGAAACCAGCCTTTTCCATCAGCCCCCGGTTTTGAGGCCCAAACCGGGAAACCAGCCTCCAGCCTGAGTTTTGTGGCCCAAACTCAGAAACCCGCAGCGCCCGAGTTTTGAGGCCCAAACTCGGAAACCGGCCCACGCCCATGTTTTGAGGCTCAACCTGGAAACCGTCGCGCCCAGGTTTTGTGGCTCAACCTGGAAACCGTCGCGCCCAGGTTTTGTGGCTCAACCTGGAAACCCAGCACCCAGGTTTTGAGGCCCAAACCTGGAAACCGTCCACCCGTTGGTTTTTCTCTGGCTCAACCAACAAACCGGCGTCGTAGAGGGGATGCACCTCCGTGCACCCCGTCCACCGACATGACCGCATTTCTTCACTTGTCGTCGCCACAGGCTGCCAGCCACCACAGCTGATCCTCCGGCCTCTAGTCCCTCAGTCCAAGCCTCACGTCCGCCCTTCACTGTCCGATACATCAGCATGGCACGTCCGCCGCACGGCACGCCCATCCTTCATCGCGCCCAGTCCATCGGCACGACACGTCTCAACTTGACCTTCACCTGCCATCGATCACTGTCTTCGAGCTCGACACCTGCACAACACAAGCCAAAGAACATGCGCATCAAACCCGTTGACAATCACTCATCACTCAGAGACTCGGCATACCCCCATGTATCCGCAATCTCCCCCTTGATGAGTGCATTGTCAACTACACACACAAATCATAAAATGAAAGAAGGTAGGAGGAAGGAGAGGAAGAGAACTCAACCAAATGACCCAAAAGCATAGCAAAGCCGAAGAAGGTCAAGTGGAAGAAGTGAAAACTTGGTCCCCAAAGACATGGGCAACGGCTCGACGCAACCAAGCAAAACAAAGCTAGCCCTCAAGAAGAGGTAGAACAGGCTCAACACCGCTAGCAAAACACCAATTGAAAGTCAGAGCTAAAAATGGCAAAAATGCTAGTCCCTCAAGATAGAGGCACAGAGGCTCAACACAACTAGCACGAAAACCACTCCGACCAATTGAAAAACAAACGAAAGGTCTCTGAACCAATCAAAATCCAACTCGACGACAAATGAGGAAAATGTTTGCTAGTCCCTCAAGACAGAGGCAACGGCTCAACACAACTAGCAAACTCCCCCTCGACAAGTGCAAGCAACCAGGGACTCCCCCTTAGGTCCAACAAGAGAAGAGCATAAAGATCTGAAAATCTCCCCCTTAGCAAAAGCCTTAGCAAACACTCCCCCTTAATTGAACGCCAGGAGACATATGATTTGCAAAAACTCTCCCCCTTAGTTGAAAATGCACTTATCAAGCACAAACTCTTCCCTTGAGTCAACACAACTCCTCCTTCCAAAATGCATATGAAGTCAGAAATGCAAGTTAGCAGCTTCAGGCATATAATCAAAAGAGTGCAAAGATGCTCTAATCGGTACATCTCCAATGGCACAACTAAGCACTCACATAGCGAAGGCTCAAACTGATCACACGTACGAAATATGAAGCATATGAGAAAGTGAGCATTTTTTAGCCAAAAAGATAGTCACCATCAAAATAGCACTCCACATGTATAGATAGGAATCCAGACAAGTGCTAAACACGTATACAAGGTGAACTACCCCTAGCAAAGTTCAATCATCATGCATAGGAATGAAGCATATACTTGTGATTTCAGTTTTATATCGGAGTTTGCAGCGGTGAAATTACACAAGTTCAATTTTAGCATGTGATTGCGAGAGGTTGAAAGCTTGTCATTGCCTAACTTTTCAACCGTGCGAAGCCTATGCATATGCAATCGGAAGCTTAAAGCAACGGTTTCGGTCATACACTACACGGCTCAAGTTTAAGTCAAAGTGCAATGAGAAACAGTCTCGATACCGTGAGGTGTTGACAAGCAATCCCATCTCGATCTTTTCAATTCACTAAAGCTTGGTTCAAGTTTTAAACATGATATGAACAGACCAAGCAAGTGAATGACTCAGAACTAGAGACATAGCAACCTAGCATATATGAAAAGCAGGAATGGACTCAACACACCCTACACATGCTAGTTGCATACCTCAATGGTGATCATTTTCAGATTTATATACATTAGGCAAATTCACCATTCCGAAATTGCTCAGCTCATAACATGTACTAGTGATCAGAAGGAGCATAAGCTACAAGCATCAACATAAGCATCGGAGCATATTAAACAGAGCATATTTACATTCTAGTGATTATAAACATGAAGCTCAGAATGTAAATGCGTATGCTAAAAAGCAAAGAAAACAAACTCAAAGTAAAAGAGTTAGTCTATACAAGATCCAAAAGGTTTCCCCCATCTAAAAGGGGAAACACACACCAAGCTCACCCCTCAACCGATTAAAGGTTGATTCGTCTAAAGGCTTGGTGAAAATATCAGCCAGTTGGTGATGAGTATCGACATGGCGAAGGTCGATATCACCCTTCTCCTGGTGGTCTCGCAAGAAATGAAAGCGCACATCAATGTGTTTGGTTTTCGAGTGAAGCACAGGGTTCTTAGCAACGCTAATAGCACTCGTGCTGTCACAAAGCAAAGGCACGCGAGAAAAGCTCAAACCAAAATCACGCAAAGCGGCCATCATCCAGAGTAACTGGGAACAGCAGCTAGCCGCAGCAACATACTCAGCCTCCGTGGTAGACTGAGTGACACTAGACTGCTTGCGAGAAGACCACGATACAAGAGAAGATCCAATAAATTGGCAAGTCCCAGAAGTGGACTTGCGCTCAATGCGACAACCAGCAAAATCGGCATCGGAATAACCGCAAAGCGAGAGGGTGGAGGAAGCAGAATACCAAATCCCGAACTCAGGTGTGAAACGAAGGTACCTGAAGATGCGCTTCACCGCCTGACGGTGAGAAGTGCGCGGCGACGCCTGAAAGCGCGCGCACAGACACACCGCGAACTGGATGTCCGGGCGTGTCGCCGTCAGGTAGAGGAGCGACCCGATCATACTGCGGTACTCCTTCTGGTCCACTGCTTCTCCGTCCACATCCGCATCCAGGGCAGTCGTCGTCGACATGGGTGTTGGAAGAGGCTTGGCCTCACCCATATCGAACCGCTTCAGCAAGTCCTTCGTGTACTTGCCCTGGTGCACAAACGTCCCCTCTCGGGATTGCTTAATTTGCAACCTGAGAAAGAATGTCTGCTCACCCATCATGCTCATCTCGAACTCCCTGCTCATAGTATCTGCAAACTTGGCAACCAAAGCGTGAGAAGAACCACCGAAAATGATATCATCCACGTAAATCTGGACCAAAAGTGTGTCTTTGCCTTGCCGGAGGAGAAAGAGCGTCTTATCTACACATCCCATTTTAAAACCCTTAGCAAGCAAAAAGGTTTTCAACCTATCATACCAGGCTCTAGGGGCTTGTTTCAAACCATACAAAGCTTTGTGAAGTTTAAAGACATGATTTGGAAACTTGGGATTTTCAAAACCGGGGGGTTGCTCAACATAAACCTCCTCCTCTATGTAGTCGTTTAAAAAGGCACTCTTGACATCCATTTGAAAGAGTTTGAAACCCCTGGATGCAGCATAAGCCAAGAGTATCCTAATAGCCTCCAAACGTGCTACAGGAGCGAAGGTTTCCTCATAATCTATCCCTTCCTTCTGACTATAGCCTTTCGCTACAAGCCGGGCCTTGTTTCTAACAACGTGGCCATCCTCTCCTTGCTTGTTTTTAAATACCCATTTTGTCCCTATAGGCTTACAGTCAGGTGGAGGTGGAACTAGAACCCAAACCCGATTTCGCTCAAAGTTCTCTAACTCCTCATGCATGGCATTGACCCAATCCGGATCCGTCAATGCGTGTCCAACATCTCGGGGCTCAAAATTAGCAACAAAAGCAGAATGAGCGAAGTGAGAGATGTGCTGAGACCTGGAGCGAGTGACTCGCTCGCCGATGTCGCCGATCATCTGCTCAGGGGGGTGCTGGCGCTGGATATGTCGTGGCGCCTCCCGGGAAGAAGTGACCTCCCCCTCAACAGCAGCTGGTTCCACCCCGGGTACAAAAGGTACCGCGCGAGGTGGAGGATCCCACGGCCCCAGGAAGAAGAAGTGTCGGGGCCGTGAGTCGTCGTCGAGGCCGCTCTTTGCGGCGCGGCGGGTGGAGGGGGTGCTGGATCATCCATACCTTCAGCACCCTCGTCCTCCTCATCAAAAAGAGGCTCTCCAACCTCATGATCACCTGCACGCTCAAAACGAGAAGAAGAAGAAACAAGAGTCTCGTCGAAGGTGACATCTGATGTCTCCATGACTCGGTTAGTATCAAGGTTAAGTACACGATATGCTCTAGTGTGAGTGCCATAACCCAAAAATACACCGTCAGAGGAGCGAGACTCAAATTTGTCCAAGTTGCCCTTTTTGAGTATAAAACAATGGCAACCAAAAACTCGAAAATAACTCACCTTGGGCAGTTTGCCAAAACGCAACTCATAAGAAGTCTTTTTCAAGAAAGCTCTCAGAAAAATGCGATTGGAAATATAGCATGCAGTGTTCATAGCTTCGGCCCAATAGCACCTAGGAGTCCTATACTCATCAAGCATCGTCCTGGCCATCTCCACAAGGGTCCGATTCTTCCTCTCTACAACACCATTTTGGGGCGGTGTGTAGGGGGAAGAAAACTGATGCTCCAAGCCGAGGCGGTTACAAAACTTCTCAAAATCCGAATTTTTGAATTCGGAACCATTATCACTTCTAATAGCTCGCATCGAGTTCAAAGGGAACTCGTTCTGAAGACGCAAAATCAGATTGCGAGCGAAGGAGAAAGTCTCAGTCTTCTCAGTCAAAAAGAAGACCCACGAATATCTCGAAAAGTCGTCAACAACAACCAAAACATACCACTTGCCACCAACCGAGCTCACCCGAGCCGGACCAACAAGGTCCATGTGTAAAAGCTCTCCGGGGTGCGAGGTCATGACCTTAGTCACTGGATGGTGGGGAGCGGCAACCATCTTCCCATGTCTGCAAGAATGGCAAACTAGATCCTTCTCCATCGAAAGCTTGGGCAATCCTCGGATTAGGCCAAGTGAGCTAAGTCTTGCAAGCAAGTCGAAGCTTAAATGACCGAGCCTCCTATGCCACTTCCAAAGATCGGAGGAAGAAGGACTAGCCAAAAGACAGCGAGAAGAACCAAACGACTCCGAAAAATTCGCACGAAAGACTTTCCCAAAGGGCGAAATCAGACATACAAGATCGCCCTGAGGATCTAAGATGCGACTAAGGTTCGGTTTAAAACGAATCTCATAGTCATCATCAAAAAGTTGCGAAACAGAAAGAAGGTTAAAATGCAGGTTAGAAACAAGAGCAACATCGCGCAACACAAAGTGCTCATTAACCCGCACCGTCCCACGAGACAATACCTTACCTTTACTATTGTCGCCGAAGGTTATGTACTCCTTTCCGGCGACCGGGCTAAGGCTGGAGAACCACTTGGCGTTTCCGGTCATGTGCCTCGAGCAACCAGAATCCACCAACCAAATGTCCTCCAACCGTCTCACCTACATCAATAAAAAGACATAGGGTGAGCATACGGTCCAACACTGGGGTTAGTGAAATAAGGGAAAACCAGTGTTGGGCCGGCTGCTCAAAAGAAGGGTTAGTGTAAAAACCATTCCTAGCACGTCTACGAGGGAAGCGATCACCACGCTGAGTTAAACGTGGTCCGCTAGGGAAGAAGCGCTCACCGCGGTACTCAAACTGCGGTGGGGGAAAGCGCTCAACTAAGCCTCCGCCACGGGGTCCAAAACCTGCAACTGCAGGCTCCCGTCGGGCACGCTCTCTACGAGATCTACGCCTAGGAGCCTGGGGCTCAACTGCTCTAGCGTCTCTCCTCGGAGCTCTCTCCTGCCTAGGCCTAACAAACTGAGGTGCTGGACCTCTAGGCCTAGTTTCCCTCCTAGGGGCTCTCATCTCCTGCCTAGGCCGGGGACCTTGACGTCCGGACCTAGCAGCTCTCCCCTGAGCCTTCGGCACATGTCCACCATGAGCTGGATGGTACATGTCCGGGTTCTCCATCTCCCGAGCACGGCGCGCCTCCCGCTTGCGCCGGAAACAGAACTCGATCAAGTGACCATCCCTCCCACAGAAATCACACTGGTACCTCACCGCACGCAAAGGGGGTTGTTGGTGACCAGGGCTGTGGGTGTGGCTCACTTTGCCTTTGCCCTTCTGTGGCAACTCCTCACGAATGGGTGGCATAGCGTCAAGCTTGTTTCTGAGGTGGTTTGGCTTGGGTGCCCAAACTGGGTTCTTGGGAGGAGCTCTCGGGGGTTCCTCAACCACACCATCTTTGGTGATAGGCTTGGCTGGCTCTTTGAGTGGAAGCTTGGCAAGTTTGGGAGTAGTGGTGGAATTGGGCTTCTCACATGGGTTCAGACCACTAGACTCTCCAATCTTCCCAAAAACTGAGAGATCAACACTCTGAGCAAAACCTACACCAGGGGCACCAACAGCTCGCTTGAATTGGGAGATCATCATCCCGAGCTGTGGCTCACTACTGGAGACCCATGACAAGATGGACCGAAGGTATGTGTTTTCTTCCTCGGTTTGCATCTTGCCATGCTTCACATTGGCAATCTCCATCTCCAGGCCCTCACACAAAGCACACCTCGAGACACAAGTGCTATCTGAGCTGGCCTTCTCTAAAGACTCAAGCTTGGCATTTTTCTCTGCCAACTCAGATTGCAAGACAGGACAAGTCTTGCATGCACCCAACAGCTGCGGCCTAGCACGGAGCTCATCCACCTCTCCAACCAACGCAGCATACTTACCTCTCAGAGTGAGAAGGTCAGTCATGTGCGCGGTGCACGACTCGCACTCCGCCTCCTCCGACACTACCACGGTGGACCGAGCGAACTCAAGCTCCTTCACCGTGTCCTCCCACTTCTGCCTAAACTCCTTGCGCTCTCTAGCGGCACGCCTAAGCAACTTATCTTGGCTAAGGAGGGCAGCAGTCAACTTCTCAACCTCGGAGGAAAGCTCGTCGTAGGTGAGAGATACCTGGGAGGTGTCGTCGTCGTCGTCGTTCTGAGGGGTACGCTCCGGCTCGCCGTCGACCTCATCTCCGAGCGCCATGGTGCACAGGCCTCCGTCGCCGGCGAAGAAGCACAAGCCGTTGAACTTGTCTTCCAGCTTCTTCTTCACGGACTCGTCATCGCTGGAGCCAGCGGAGTCGTCATCCGAGCCGTCGACGTCGCTGAGTGTGGCGAAGAACGCACGCTGCTCAGCTTGCTGCTTCTCCAAGTACTTCTTCTTGATGTACTCTTTGTCGAAGCCGCCCCGTTTCTTGTGCCTTGGGGGGACGTGCTTCTCCTTGTACTTGGAGTCATGCTTGCGCCCATGTTCGCCCTTGCCCGAGTGCTTGTTCTTTTTCTTGGGGCAGTCGGCGATGAAGTGGTCGGGGTTGCCGCACTCGTAGCATCCCGTGCGTCCTCCTCCTCGATGACGGTTCATGCGGTTGTTGTGGAACCACGAGAACCGGTTGGCAAGCAAAGCCAACTCGTCGTCTCCCAAAGACTCCAGCTGGTCCTCTGTCACAGAAAAGAGAGAAGAAAGCGCAAAGCCAGCTGAGGGGTTAGAGGAAGAGCCGGAAACCAAAGCCATGGACGGGCGAGAAGGATTTTCAAAAGAAGCCCTCGCCATAGCATCAATCTCACTGGACTTGAGCTTACTGAAGAGCTCGTCGCAGGTGAGGGTCTCATAGTTCGGCGATTCGATGATTGCCTGAACCTTGGAGTCCCACACCGAACGGTCAAGAGTGTGCAATAGCTTCAAAGCACGCTCATGATCGTCAAATGGCAACTGCTCTCTGTTAGCCCTCATCCTGTTGACAATCACCTGAAAGCGAGCGAATAAACTTTCTATGCTCTCGCCAGGTTGATGTCTAAAGTTCTCATACTCACGCTTGAACGACTCGTAGAGTCGGGTTTTGACTTGAGAGGTGCCCTCATGGAAACGCATGAGGGTGTCCCAGATCTCCCGAGCCGTAGCGAGGTGAGAAACACGATCAAACTCACCCATGCTCAAACAAGAAAAGAGAGCATTACGGGCTCGGCTATTGGCATCGTGCTCATCGATCTGTTGCTGAGAAACACGAGCAGCCAAGACCACGTAATCAGCAGAGTTGCAAATATCCCAAATAGACGCACCCAAACTCTGCAGATAGGCCGACATGCGTATCTTCCAATACGCATAGTTCGTCCCATCAAAGAACGGCGGTTTGCCCACGCCGCGATCCATGTCGCCTTCGGTGGATCTGGAACCGGCTAAGGTGGAAGATCCTTAACCTGCTCCGATACCAATTGAAGGACCGAGAAGCTACCCGAAAGCGACCAGAGGGGGGGTGAATGGGAGCTTCAAAATTTCCTTACGGAAACTAGATGCCACTGTCCCAAAATCAACCCCAAAAGTGAACCCTAGAGCTTGCTAATATCCACGACCCTAGATATAGGGTGGATGCTCCCACGAAGCACAGCGGGACACTAGACAACCCTAGAAAGCCAACGCAAAAGACGAAACTCGAATCCAATCAAGAGCGAACGAACCACGAACGAAACGGCGCGAAACAGCAACGACCGGACTCTGCCTGCGTCCGGTCAGCTGGGACCGGACGCGTCCGGTCGTCAGAAATCGGCTCTGGGAGCTCTCTGTTCGCGACCGGACTCACTAGTACGGAGCGTCCGGTTGTGAACAGAGCGTCCGGTCAGATTAAACAACACGATGAACAGGAACCTAGGCGCGTCCGGTCAATCGATAAACACAGGGTCCGGTCATGAGTGTCCGGTCAAAACAGAAACTCTGTATGCAACGCTCAACGACCGGACGCACTGGTCAGCGTCCGATCACTTCGCGACCAGCGTCCGGTCACCCCGCAGCCCCTCTGTTCTTCTACCGATCCGACTCAAACTCACCCAAAACGCATCCTCTAGGGATCAAACTTGGTGAGTGAAGTCACAAGGAGGTTAGTGAGCTATCTCTAAGAGATCATGGCTCGAACCTAACTCCAAATCGGTGAATCGAAGAATTTTGGGGGAAGTGAGAAAAAGTGACCCGAAACGAAAAATCGATCGATCTCCTAGACCGTGAGGTTAGAGGATGATTCCTTTGGTGGAAAGAAGTGCCTCACGATCTAGAACAACTTGGTTCAAACGGAATTGCAAAAGATGAACCGAGCAAAGAGATCAAGCGACGGGAAAATCGTGGAGTAAAAGGATTTCGTGAAGAACACAAGCAAAACGGAAATCACAGCCACGAACTCGAATTAAGGACGCAAATCAAGCCATCGATCTGTGCTCCAAGGTGAGGATACGGCCTCACTTCCTCAACTCAACAGTACACAGAGTGGAGTCTCTCTGCGGATCTCAACTAGCTAAAGCAGGGGATGGGAGAGCAGGAAACCCTAGCAAATGAAGTCACTAACTGAGATAGCTAAAACTGAGATAGCTGAGATGGGGAGGAGGGTGTCTCCCCTGAACTACTTATACTAATCTAGACTAAGTCTATTTCCTACTCTACCCCTCTCTAAACTAATTACAGAGCGAACCAGCTAAACCCTAAGGCTATTCTGGTCCAACCCGCGGTGGTAGGTAGATCCGACGGCCACGCCCGCTCGAACCGAAGCGTTGCCTCGACGCAACCTCTGGATCGCCGCCACGTGCCGCCCTCGCTCTGCACCCCCGGTTTTGTGGCCCAAACCGGGAAACCAGCCTTTTCCATCAGCCCCCGGTTTTGAGGCCCAAACCGGGAAACCAGCCTCCAGCCTGAGTTTTGTGGCCCAAACTCAGAAACCCGCAGCGCCCGAGTTTTGAGGCCCAAACTCGGAAACCGGCCCACGCCCATGTTTTGAGGCTCAACCTGGAAACCGTCGCGCCCAGGTTTTGTGGCTCAACCTGGAAACCGTCGCGCCCAGGTTTTGTGGCTCAACCTGGAAACCCAGCACCCAGGTTTTGAGGCCCAAACCTGGAAACCGTCCACCCGTTGGTTTTTCTCTGGCTCAACCAACAAACCGGCGTCGTAGAGGGGATGCACCTCCGTGCACCCCGTCCACCGACATGACCGCATTTCTTCACTTGTCGTCGCCACAGGCTGCCAGCCACCACAGCTGATCCTCCGGCCTCTAGTCCCTCAGTCCAAGCCTCACGTCCGCCCTTCACTGTCCGATACATCAGCATGGCACGTCCGCCGCACGGCACGCCCATCCTTCATCGCGCCCAGTCCATCGGCACGACACGTCTCAACTTGACCTTCACCTGCCATCGATCACTGTCTTCGAGCTCGACACCTGCACAACACAAGCCAAAGAACATGCGCATCAAACCCGTTGACAATCACTCATCACTCAGAGACTCGGCATACCCCCATGTATCCGCAGAGGCCGTAACCTCACTGTTGTAGCGTGTGCTAGCCACACGGTTGCAGATCGATGTGTTGATTCACGTTTTGGTTCGTGTTCTTCGTGTTCTTCGTTTCTCCATAATTTTCACGTCACTCGATCTCTCTGCCTACTGCGTCTTTGCGAAATCCGTTTGAATCAACTTGTTCGTATTTGAAAGGAGATCATTTCCATCGAAGGAATTTATCTAACTCCTTACGAACAAGTAGATCGGGATGATTTCGTTTTCGTGGCGCTTTTTCGTTCTTGATCTTCCCCTTTCGATTTCCCGGTGATTGAATCGATTGGAGCGGATGATTTCTTGGGGATAGTCTCCTAACTACCCCGTGATCATCTTCTCCAAGTTTGGGAATGTGGGATTTTGATTCTTATCGAATTTGGAGAGATTCATAAGAGGGGCGACTGAAATCGCCCTCTCTGTTCATCCGCGGACAGTCCGCCGTTGGACCCGCGGTCAGTCCGCGCGTCGGGATCGAGCTAGGTCAGTGGCTGCGGGTCTCGGTCGCGTTACGGTTCCTTGACCGGCGGACAGTCCACCGAAGGAACTCGCGGACAGTCCGGGAGCCATCCAGGGACTGTTCAGCACCTTCGTTGTTTTGGCATTTGACCGGCGGACAGTCTGCCGTTGGGTCTCGCGGACAGTCCGGGAACGTCCAGTGGACTTGCAGCAGCACTGTGGTTTTGCTCGTTTGGCCGGCGGACAGTCCGCGACCTGAGCTCGGACAGTCCGCGACCTGAGCTCGGACAGTCCGCCACTGGGCAGACAGTCCGCGACCGTACTGCCGGACAGTCCGGGACTTGCCTGAAGCTTCGGGTTTTTTGCGTTTGCTCTCCCGGCTTCCTCGCTTGGTTTTTGGACTTCTCGTTGGACCTTGTAGTTAACCAAGGAACCTCTCTAGGTATCTTTGCTACTTGTTAGCATCGGTATTTGGAGATTTCTCGATGTAGCCGTCTATCTACGTTCGAGACTTGGTTTTTTAGGGGTCAAACTTGTTCGAGTGCTTTTGCCGTTTGGCTCGCAATCGCCTTATGGTGCCTCGCTATGATCCTAGGGATGATCCACCCTTTTCCAAGGGTCGTGGGCATCACGTTCTCGGTCGTAGCTCTTGGGGGTTGATTTTGGGACAATCGGCCAAAGTTTTGAAAGAAATTTTTGAGCTCCCATTCAACCCCCCCCCCTCTGGTCGCCTTGCTAGTGCTTTCTCGATCCTTCAATTGGTATCGGAGTGGGTTAACGATCTTCCACCTTAACCGGTTCCAGATCCACAGAAGGTGACATGGATCGCGGCTTGGGCAAACCGCCGTTTTTCGATGGGACGAACTATGCGTATTGGAAGATACGCATGTCGGCCTATCTGTAGAGTTTGGGCGCTTCCATTTGGGATATTTGCAACTCTTCCGATTACGTTGTCTTGGCTGCTCGTGTGATTCAGTATCAGATCGATGAGCACGATGCCAATAGCTGAGCACGTAATGCTCTTTTCTCATGCTTGAGCATGAGTGAGTTTGATCGTGTTTCTCACCTCGCTACGGCTCGGGAGATTTGGGCTACCCTCATGCGCTTTCATGAGGGAACCTCTCAAGTCAAAACCCGTCTCTACAAGTCGTTCAAGCGAGAGTATGAGAACTTTCGACATATGCCTGGCAAGAGCATAGAAAGTTTATTCGCTCGCTTTCAGGTGATTGTCAATAGGATGAGGGCTAACAAGGAGTTGTTGCCTTTCGACGATCATGAGAGGGCTTTGAAGCTTTTGCATACTCTTGATCAGTCGGTGTGGGATTCCAAAGATCAGGCGATCGTCGAATCACCTAACTATGAGACCCTCACGTGCGACGAGCTCTTCAGTAAGCTCAAGTCCAGTGAGATTGATGCCATGGTGATGGCTTCTTATGAGAATCCTTCAGGCCCGACTATGGCTTTGGTTTCTGGCTCTTCTGCTAAACCCTGTAGGGGCTTTGCTTTGCATTCTCTTCTTTCTGTCACAGAGGAGCAGTTGGAGTCTCTGGGAGACGACGAGTTGGCTTTGCTTGCCAACCGGTTCTCGCGGTTTCACAACAACCGTATGAACCGTCGCCGCGGAGGAGGACGCTCGGGATGCTACGAGTGCGGCGACCCCGACCACTTCATCGCCAACTGTCCCAAGAAGAACAAGCATTCTGGGAAGGGCGATCATGGGCACAAGTACGACTTCGGCAAGCGTAAGGAGAAGTACGTCCCCGCGAGGCACAAGCGGAAGGACGGCTTCAACAAGGAGTACATCAAGACCAAGTACTTGGAGAAGGCCCAAGCTGAGCAGCGTGCGTTCTTCGCCACGCTCAGCAATGTCGATGACTCGGACGACGACTCCGCTTCTTCAAGCGACGACGAGTCCAAGAAGAAGAAGAGGATTGAGGACAAGCTCAACGGCCTCTGCTTCTTCGCCGACGACGATGGCTTCTGCACCATGGCTCTTGGTGATGAGGTCGGAGGCGACACTCCTCGGAACAACGACGACGACGACGCCACTTCCCAGGTATCTCAGACCCCCGACGAGCTGTCTGCTGAGGTCGAGAAACTTACTGTCACGCTCCTTAGTCAGGATAAGTTGCTTAGGCATGCTGCTAGTGAGCGCAAGGAGTTTAGGCAGAAGTGAGAGGATACGGTGAAGGAACTTGAATCTATCAAGTCCACCGTAGTTGTTACCGATGAGGAGGAGTGTGAGATGTGCACCACACACATGACTGACCTTCTCACTTTGAGAAGCAAGTATGTTGTGTTGGTAGGAGAGGTGGATGAGCTGAAGGCTAGATCTTCGTTGTTGGGTGCATGCAAGTCCTGTGCGGGCTTGCAATCTGAGTTGGCAGGGAAGAATGCCAAGATTGTGTCTCTTGAAGAGGCCAACTCAGGTAGCACATGTGCGGCTAGGTGTGTTCTTTGTGAGGGTTTGGAGATGGAGATTGCGAATGTGAAGCATGACAAGATGCAAACCGAGGAAGAAAACAGATACCTTCGGACCATCTTGTCATGGGTGTCTAGTGGTGAGCTGCAGCTCGGGATGATTATCTCCCAATTCAAGCGAGCTGCTGGAGGTCCAGGTGTAGGTTTTGCTCCGGGTGTCGATGTTTCATCTTTTGGCAAGATTGGAGAGTCGAGTGGTCTTAACCCATGTGAGAAGTCCAACTCTACCACTACTCCCAAGCTTACCAAGATTCCACCCAAAGAGCCTCTCAAGCCTAACACCAAGGATGGGGTCTTTGTTGAACCTCCGAGAGCTCCACCCAAGAAACAATCATGGGCTCCCAAACCAAACCACCTCAAGAACAAGCTGGATACCATGCCACCCATCCAGGAGGAGCTTATGCCACAGAAGGGCAAAGTGATCCATACCCACTACTGTGAGTACCAACAACCCCCTATGAGAGCGGTGAGGTACCATTGTGAGCACTGTGGGGGAGATGGACACTTGAGTGAGTTTTGCTTTCGGCGCAAGAGAGAGGCGCGCCGTGCAAAGGAGATGAACAACACGGACATGTACCATCCTTTCCATGATGTACATGTGCCGAATGTTCAGAGGCGTGCTGCTAGGCCTAGAGGTCCAAAACCTCAAGTTCCTAGGCCTAGGCCATGGAGAGAGCGTGCCCGGCGGGAGCCTGCAGTTGTGGGCTATGGACGCTCCACCGTGTTTTGAGTATCGCGATGGAAGCTCCTCCCTTAGTGGACCACGTTTACCTCTACGTGGTGATCGCTCTTCCCGTAGGCGTGCTAGGAATGGTTTTTCTGCTAACCGTTCTTTTGAGCAGCCGGCCCAACACTGGTATTCTCCCTACTTCACTAACCCTAGTGTTGGACCGTATGCTCACCCTTTGTCTTTTTATTGATGTAGGTAAAACGATTGGAGAACGTTTGGTTGGTGGATTCCGGGTGTTCGAGGCACATGACCGGAAATGCCAAGTGGTTCTCTAGTCTTAGTCCGGTCGCCGGAAAGGAGTTTATTACCTTCGGCGACAATAGCAAAGGTAAAGTGTTGTCTCGTTTGTCGGTGCGAGGTAATGAGCACTTTGTGTTGCCCGATGTTGCTCTTGTTTCTAACTTGCATTTTAACCTTCTTTCTGTTTCGCAACTCTTTGATGACGACTATGAGATTCGTTTTAAGCCGAATCTCAGTCGTATTTTGGACCCTCAGGGCAATCTTGTTTGTGTGATTTCGCCCTTTGGAAAAGTCTTTCGCGCAGATTTCTCGGAGTCGTTTGGAATTTCTCATTGTCTTTTGGCTGAACCTTCCTCCTCTGATCTTTGGAAGTGGCATAGGAGACTTGGTCACCTAAGCTTCGACTTGCTTGCAAGACTTAGTTCACTTGGCCTAATCCGAGGATTGCCCAAGTTATCCATGGAGAAGGATCTTGTTTGCCACTCTTGTAGACATGAGACGATGGTAGTCGCACCCCACCATCCAGTGACTCAGGTCATGACTAAGCGCCCTGGAGAGCTTTTGCACATGGACCTTGTTGGTCCGGCTCGAGTGAGCTCGGTTGGGGGGAAGTGGTACGTGCTTGTTGTTGTCGATGATTTTTTGAGATATTCGTGGGTTTTCTTTTTAGCTGAGAAAACCGAGACTTTCTCCTTTGCTCGCAATCTGATTTTGCGTCTTTAGAATGAGTTCCCTATGAACTCAATGCGAGCAATTCGGAGTGATAATGGTTCCGAATTCAAGAATTCGGATTTTGAGAAGTTTTGTGACTCTTTGGGTTTAGAGCATCAGTTTTCTTCTCCCTACACACCGCCACAGAATGGTGTTGTAGAAAGGAAGAATCGGACCCTTGTAGAGATGGCCAGGACGATGCTCGATGAGCATAGGACTCCTAGGCGATATTGGGCCGAGGCTATGAGCACTCCATGCTACATTTCCAATCGCATTTTTCTCCGAGCCTTCTTGAAAAAGACTTTTTATGAGTTGCATTTTGGAAAACTGCCCAAGGTGAGTTATTTTAGAGTTTTCTGTTGCCATTGTTATATACTCAAGAAGGGCAACTTGGACAAGTTTGAGTCTCGTTCTTGTGAGGGGGTATTTTTGGGTTATGGCACTCACACTCGCGCTTATCGTGTGCTTAACCTTGATACTAACCGAGTCATGGAGACATCAGATGTCACCTTCGATGAGACCATGGTTTGTCCCTCTTCTCATTTTGAGCGTGCAGGTGATCATGAGTTTGGTGAGCCTCTTTTTGATGATGAAGATGAGGGTGCTGAAGGTATGGATAATCCAGCACCCCCTCCACCTGCTGTGCCGCAAGGAGCGGCTTCTACTATGACTCATGGCCCCGACACTTCTTCATCTTGGGGGCCGTGGGATCCGCCACCCCGAGCGGTACCTTTTGTACCCGGGGAGGCACCAACTGCTGTTGAGGGGGAGATCACTTCTGCTTGGGAGGCACCACGACATATCCAGCGCCAACACCCACCTCAACAGATGATCGGCAGCATCGGTGAACGTGTCACTCGGTCAAGGTCACAACAAATCTCTCACTTTGCTCATTCTGCATTTGTTGCTGATTTTGAACCCCGAGATGTTGGACACACTATATCTCATCCAGATTGGGTCAATGCCATGCATGAGGAGTTAGAAAATTTTCAAAGAAATCGGGTTTGGGTTCTTGTTCCACCTCCGCCTAAGTGTCATCCTATTGGGAAAAAATGGGTTTTCAAAAACAAACAAGGAGAGGATGGCCATGTTGTGAGAAACAAGGCCAGACTAGTAGCCCAGGTGTATAGTCAGAAGGAGGGGATAGACTATGAGGAGACTTTTGCTCCCATAGCTCGTTTGGAGGCTATTAGGATACTCTTGGCTTTTGCTGCATCCAAAGGGTTTAAACTTTTTCAAATGGATGTCAAGAGTGCCTTCTTAAACGGCTACATAGAAGAGGAGGTGTATGTGAGACAACCCCCCAGTTTCGAAAATCCCAAGTTTCCAAACCATGTTTTTAAACTTCACAAAGCTTTGTATGGTTTGAAACAAGCCCCTAGAGCCTGGTATGATAGGTTGAAAACCTTTTTGCTTGCTAAGGGTTTTAAAATGGGATGTGTGGATAAAATGTTTTTTCTCCTCAAGCAAGGCAATGATACTCTCTTGGTCCAGATTTACGTGGATGATATCATTTTTGGTGGTTCTTCTCATGCTTTAGTTGCCAAGTTTGCCAACACTATGAGCAGGGAATTTGAGATGAGCATGATGGGCGAGTTGACGTTTTTCGTCGGGCTGCAAATCAAGCAATCCCGGGAAGGGATGTTCATGCACCAGGGTAAGTATACCAAGGACATATTGAAGAAGTTCGATATGGGTGAGGCCAAGCCTCTTCCAACACCCATGTCGACCACGACGGCCCTGGATGCGGATGTGGATGGAGAAGCTGTGGACCAGAAGGAGTACCGGAGTATGATTGGGTCGCTGCTGTACCTAACGGCGACACGCCCGGACATTCATTTCGAAGTGTGTCTTTGTGCGCGATTTCAGTCGTCGCCGCGCACCTCGTACCGTCAGGTGGTCAAGCGCATTATGAGGTACTTATCCTTTGTGGATACATGGGTGTATGCTGAGTCTCTGAGTGATGAGTGATTGTCAACTGGGATGATGCGCATGTTCTTTGGCTTGTGTTGTGCAGGTGTCGAGCACGGATACAGTGATCAGAGGCAAGGTGAAGGTCAAGTAGAAACGTGCCGTGCCGATGGACCGAGAGTGGCGAAGGGCGGACGTGAGGCATGGACTGAGGGACCGGTCGCCCGAGGATCCGCTGTGGTGGCTGGCAGCCTGGGACAGCGACGAGCGAAGACTTGCGGTCATGTGTTGCCTGAGTCGTGGACTTGGGACACGTGTCGGTGGACGGGGTGCACGGGCGGTGCATCCCATCTACGACGTCGGTTTGGTGGTAGAGCCAGAGAAAAACCAACGGGTGTACGGTTTCCAGGTTTGGGCCTCAAAACCTGGGTGCTGAGGGTTTCCGAGTTTGGCCACAAAACTGGGGCTGAGGACGGTTTCCAGGTTTGGGCCTCAAAACCTGGGCGCTGCGGGTTTGCTGAGTTTGGGCCTCAAAACATAGATGCTGGTGGACTGGTTTCCCGGTTTGGGCCTCAAAACCGGGGGTTGGCTAGAAAGGCTGGTTTCTGGGTTTGGGCCTCAAAACTGGGGGTGCGACATCCAGGAAAAGGACGCGGAGCGGTGGCGGCACGTGGCGGCAATCGGGAGGTTGCGTCGAGGCAACGCTACGAGTTGTGCGGGCGTGGCCGTCGGATCTACCTACCAACGAGTTGGTCTAGAATAACCTTAGGGTTTAGCTGGTTCGCTCTGTAAGTAGAGAGGGGTAGAATAGGAATAGAGTAGGAATTAGGAATAGGTTAAGTAGGGGGAGACACCCTCCTCCCCAACTATCTCAGTTCATTTGCTCTTTGCACTTAGGGTTTCCTCCTCTCCCAATCCCCTGCTGTAGCTAGCTGAGATCCGCAGAGAACCACACCTCTGTGTACTGGAGATTTTGAGGAAGTGAGGCCGTATCCTCACTATTGTAGCGTGTGTTAGTCACACGGTTGCAGATCGATGTGTTGATTCGCGTTTTGTTCGTGTTCGTCGCGTTCTTCGTTTCTCCACGATTTTCCCGTCACTCGATCTCCCTCCCTCGTGCGTCTTTGCGAAATCCGATTGAATCAACTTGTTTGTATTTGAAAGGAGATCATTTCCACCGAAGGAATTTATCTAACTCCTTACGAACAAGTAGATCGGGTTGATTTTGTTTTCGTGGCGCTTTTCGGTTCATCCTTCTCCCCTTTTGATTTTCCGGTGTTTGAGTTGATTTGAGCGGATGATTTCTTGGGGACAGTCTCCTAACTACTTCGTGATCATCCTCTCCAAGTTTGGGAACGTGGGATTTTGGTTTGAATCAATTTAGAGAAGATTTGGGTGAAGGGCGTTTGAAATCGCCCTCCCTGAGTGATCACGGACAGTCCGCCACTCAGGGCGCGGACAGTTCGCGCATCGGGGACTTGGCCAGAACAGTGGCCGTGAGTCTCTGCGTTCTTGGTCTCGGTTGACCGGCGGACAGTCCGCAGGTGTAAACCGCGGACAGTCCGGGACTATCCAGGGAGTTTGCAGCAACTGTGCTGTTTCGGGTTTTTGGCCGGCGGACAGTCCGCCAACCCCTCGCGGACAGTCCGCAGTAGGGGCGGACAGTCCGGGACTCCAGGTCCGGACAGTCCGGGAATCGCCTGAAGCTTCCGGTTGTGTGTGTTTGCTCTCTCGGCTTCCTCGCTTGGTTTCCGGACTTCTCGTTTGGCCTTGTAGTTGACCAAGGAACCTCTCTAGGTATCTTTGCTACTTGTTAGCATCGGTATTTGGAGATATCTCGAAGTAGCCATCTATGTTCGAGACTTGGTCTTTGAGGGTCGAACTTGTGCCGGAGCCTTTGGTGTTTGGTTTGCTTTCGCTTTGTGGTGCCTCGCTGTGATCCTAGGGATCATCCACCCTCTTCCAAGGGTCGTGGGCATCACGGTTTCGGTCGTAGCTTTCGGGGGTTGATTTTGGGACATTTGGCCAAAGTTTCGAGAGAAATTTTTGAGCTCCCATTCACCCCCCTCTAGTCGCCTTGCTAGTGCTTTCTCGGTCCTTCAATTGGTATCGGAGCAGGTTAAGGATCTTCCACCTTAGCCGGTTCCAGATCCATAGAAGGCGACATGGATCGCGGCGTGGGCAAACCGCCATTTTTCGATGGGACGAACTATGCGTATTGGAAGATACGCATGTCAGCCTATCTACAGAGTTTGGGTGCTTCCATCTGGGATATTTGCAACTCTGCCGATTACGTTGTCTTGGCTGCTCGTATGACTCAGCATCAGATCGATGAGCACGATGCCAATAGCCGAGCACGTAATGCTCTTTTCTCATGTTTGAGCATGAGTGAGTTTGATCGCGTTTCTCACCTCGCTACGGCTCGGGAGATTTGGGCCACCCTCATGTGTTTCCATGAGAGAACCTCTCAAGTCAAAAACCGTCTCTATGAGTCGTTCAAGCGAGAGTATGAGAACTTTCGACATATGCCTGGCGAGAGCATAGAGAGTTTATTCGCTCGCTTTCAGGTGATTGTCAACAGGATGAGGGCTAACAAGGAGCTGTTGCCTTTCGATGATCATGAGAGAGCTTTAAAGCTACTCCATACTCTTGATCGATCGGTGTGGGATTCCAAAGTTCAGGCCTCACGTGCGACGAGCTCTTCAGTAAGCTCAAGTCCAGTGAGATCGATGCCATGGCGAGGGCTTCTTATGAAAATCCTTCTGGCCCGTCTATGGCTTTGCTTTCTGGCTCTTCTGCTAACCCCTCTGGAGGCTTTGATTTGCATTCTCTTCTTTCTGTCACAGAGGAGCAGTTGGAGTCTCTGGGAGACGACGAGTTGGCTTTGCTTGCCAACCGGTTCTCATGGTTCCACAACAACCGCATGAACCGTCGCCGCGGAGGAGGACGCTCGGGATGCTACGAGTGGGGCGACCCCAACCACTTCATCGCCAACTGTCCCAAGAAGAACAAGCATTCTGGGAAGGGCGATCATGGGCACAAGTACGACTCCGGCAAGCGCAAGGAGAAGTACATCCCCGCGAGGCACAAGAGGAAGGGCGGCTTCAACAAGGAGTACATCAAGACCAAGTACTTGGAGAAGGCCCAAGCTGAGCAGCGTGCGTTCTTCGCCATGCTCAGCGACGTCGACGACTCGGACGACAACTCCGCTTCCTCAAGCGACGACGAGTCCGAGAAGAAGAAGAGGATCGAGGACAAGCTCAATGGCCTCTGCTTCTTCGCCGACGACGACGGCTTCTGCACCATGGCCCTTGGTGATGAGGTCGGAGGCGACACTCCTCGGAACAACAACAACGACGACGACACCTCCCAGGTATCTCTGACCCACGATGAGCTTTCCACTGAGGTCGAGAAACTTACTGCCGCGCTTCTTAGTCAAGATAAGCTGCTTAGGCGTGCCGCTAGAGAGCGCAAAGAGTTTAGGCAGAAGTGGGAGGATACGGTGGAGGAACTTGATTCTGTCATGTCCACCGTGGTTGTTACCGATGAGGAGGAGTGTGAGATGTGCACCACACACATGACTGATCTTCTCACTTTGAGGAGCAAGTATGCTGTGCTGGTAGGAGAGGTGGATGAGCTCCGTGCTAGACCCATGCTGTTGGGTGCGTGTAAGACTTGTCCCGTCTTGCAAACCGAGTTGGCAGAGAAGAATGCCAAGATTGAGTCTCTTGAGAAGGCCATCTCGGGTAGCACTTGTGTGACTAGGTGCGCTTTGTGTGAGGGTTTGGAGATGGAGATTGCGAATGTGAAGCATGACAAGATGCAAACCGAGGAGGAAAACACATACCGTCGGACCATCTTGTCATGGGTGTTTTGTGGTGAGCCGCAGCTCGGGATGATGATCTCCCTATTCAAGCGAGCTGCTAGAGGTCCTGGTGTAGGATTTGCTTCGGGTGTTGATCTTTCTGCTTTTGGGAAGATTGGAGAGTCGAGTGGTCTTAACCCTTGTGAGAAGCCCAACTCCACCACTACTTCCAAACTTACCAAGCTTCCACCCAAAGAGCCACTCATGCCTAACACCAAGGATGGAGTGTTTGAAGAACCTCCGAGAGTTCCACCCAAGAACCAAGTGTGGCATCCCAAACCCAACCACCTAAAGAACAAGCTTGATACGATGCCACCTATCCAGGAGGAGTGTTTGCCACAGAAGGGCAAAGTGATCCAAACCCACAACCATGTGTACCAACAACCCCCTTTGAGAGCGATGAGGTACCATTGTGAGCATTGTGGGAGAGATGGACACTTGAGCGAGTTCTGCTTTCGGCGCAAGAGAGAGGTGTGCCGTGCTAGGGAGATGAACAACCCGGACATGTACCATCCTTTCCATGATGTACATGTGCCGAATGTTCAGAGGAGAGCTCCGAGGAGAGCTGCTAGGCCCAGAGGTCCAGAACCTCAAGTTCCCAGGCCTAGGCAGAGGAGAGCTCCGAGGAGAGATGCTAGGCCTAGAGGTGCAGTGCCTCAAGTTCCTAGGCCTAGGCCTCGTAGAGAACGTGCCTGGCGGGAGCCTGCATTTGTGGGCTATGGACCCCGTGGCGGTGGTGTTGTAGTTGAGCATTTTCCCCCACCGCGTTTTGAGTATCGCGGTGAGCGCTCCTTCCCCAGCAGACCACGTCTGTCTAAACGTGGTGATTACTTCCTTCGTAGGTGTGCTAGGAATGGTTTTTACACTGACCGTTCTTTTGAGCAGCCGGCCCAACACTGGTATTCTTCCCACTTCACTAACCCCAGTGTTGGACCGTATGCTCACCCTATGTCTTTTTATTGATGTAGGTAAAACGATTGGAGAACGTTTGGTTGGTGGATTCCGAGTGTTCGAGGCACATGACCGGAAACGCCAAGTGGTTCTCCAGTCTTAGTCCGGTCGCCGGAAAGGAGTATATTACCTTCGGCGACAACAGCAAAGGTAAGGTGCTGTCTCGTGGGTATGTGCGAGTTAATGAGCACTTTGTGTTGCGCGATGTTGCTCTTGTTTCTAACTTGCATTTTAACCTTCTTTCTGTTTCGCAACTTTTCGACGACGACTATGAGATTCGTTTTAAACCGAATCTCAGTCGTATTTTAGACCCTCAGGGCAATCTTGTTTGTGTGATTTCGCCCTTTGGGAAAGTCTTTCGTGCGGATTTCTCGGAGTCTTTTGGCATTTCTCGTTGTCTTGTGGCTGGACCTTCCTCCTCTGATCTTTGGAAGTGGCATAGGAGACTTGGACATTTGAGCTTCGACTTGCTTGCAAGGCTTAGTTCACTTGGACTAATCCGAGGATTGCCCAAGTTGCATATGGAGAAGGATCTTGTTTGCCACTCTTGTAGACACGGGAAGATGGTTGCCACTCCCCACCATCCAGTGACTCAGGTCATGACCAAGCACCCTGGAGAGCTTTTGCACATGGACCTTGTTGGTCCGGCTCGGGTGAGCTCGGTTGGGGGGAAGTGGTATGTGCTTGTTGTTGTTGATGACTTTTCGAGATATTCGTGGGTCTTCTTTTTAGCTGAGAAGACCGAGACTTTCTCCTTTGCTTGCAATCTGATTTTGCGTTTTCAGAACGAGTTCCCTTTGAACTCGATGCGAGCTATTAGGAGTGATAATGGTTCCGAATTCAAGAATTTGGATTTTGAGAAGTTTTGTAACTCTTTGGGTTTAGAGCATCAGTTTTCTTCCCCCTACACACCCCCTCAGAATGGTGTTGTAGAGAGGAAGAATCAGACCCTTGTAGAGATGGCCAGGACGATGCTCAATGAGCATAGGACTCCTAGGCGATATTGGGCCGAAGCTATGAGCACTGCATGCTTTATTTCCAATCGCATTTTTCTTCGAGCTTTCTTGAAAAAAGACCTCTTACGAGTTGCGTTTTGCAAAACTCCCCAAGTTGAGTTATTTTAGAGTTTTTGGTTGCCATTGTTTTATACTAAAAAAGGGCAACCGGGACAAATTTGAGTCTCGTTCTTCTGACGGTGTGTTTTTGGGTTATGACACTCACACTCGAGCTTATTGTGTACTTAACCTTGACACTAACCGAGTCATGGAGACATCAGATGTCTCCTTCGACGAGACCATGGTTTGTCCTTCTTCTCGTTTTGAGCGTGCAGGTGATCACGAGGTCGGTGAGCCTCTTTTTGATGATGAAGAAGAAGGTGCTGAAGGGATAGATGACCCAACACCTCCTCCACCTGCTGTGCCGCCAAGAGCGGCTTCTACGATGACTCACGGCCCCGACACTTCTTCTTCCTGGGGGCCGTGGGACGCGCCACCTCGAGCGGTACCCTTTGTACCCGAGGAGGCACCAGCTGCTGTTGAGGGGGAGGCCACTTCGGCAAGGGAGGTGCCACGACACATTCAGCGCCAGCACCCGCCTCAGCAGATGATCGGCAGCATCGACGAACGCATCACCCGGTCAAGGCAAATCTCTCACTTTGCTCATTCTGCATTTGTTGCTGATTTTGAACTCCGGGATGTTGGACACGCTTTGACGGATCCACATTGGGTCAATGCCATGCATGAGGAGCTTGAGAACTTTGAGAGAAATCTGGTTTGGGTTCTAGTGTCTCCACCTTCTGAGTGTCACCCAATTGGGACAAAATGGGTTTTCAAAAACAAACAGGGAGAAGATGGCCATGTTGTGAGAAACAAGGCCAGACTCGTAGCCTAGGGATATAGTCAGAAGGAGGGGATAGACTATGAGGAGACATTTGCTCGTGTAGCTCGTTTGGAGGCAATTAGGATACTCTTGGCTTTTGCTGCATCCAAAGGTTTCAAACTTTTTCAAATGGATTTCAAGAGTGCCTTCTTAAATGGCTACATAGAAGAGAAGGTGTATGTTAGACAACCCCCCGGTTTCGAAAATCCCAAGTTTCCAAACCATGTCTTTAAACTTCACAAAGCTTTGTATGGTTTGAAACAAGCCCCTAGAGCCTGGTATGATAGGTTGCAAACCTTTTTGCTTGCTAAGGGTTTTAAAATGGGATGTGTAGATAAAACGCTCTTTCTCCTCAAGCAAGGCACTGATACTCTCTTGGTCCAAATTTACGTGGATGATATCATTTTCGGTGGTTCTTCTCATGCTTTGGTTGCCAAGTTTGCAGACACTATGAGCTGGGAGTTCGAGATGAGCATGATGGGCGAGTTGACGTTTTTCCTCGGGTTGCAAATCAAGCAATCCCAGGAAGGAACGTTTTTGCACCAGCGCAAGTACACCCGGGACATTTTGAAGAAATTCGACATGGGTGAGGCCAAGCCTCTTCCAACACCCATGGCGACCACGACGGCCCTGGATGCGGACAAGGAAGGAGAAGCATTGGACCAGAAGGATTACCGGAGTATGATCGGGTCGCTGCTGTACCTGACGGCGACACGCCCGGACATCCAGTTCGCGGTGTGTCTTTGCGCGCGTTTTCAGTCTTCGCCGCGCACCTCTCACCGTCAGGCAGTCAAGCGCATAATGAGGTACTTATCCTTCACTCCAGAATTCGGGATTTGGTATTCTGCTTCCTCCAACCTTTCCCTTTGCGGTTATTCCGATGCTGATTTTGCTGGTTGCCGGATTGAGCGCAAGTCCACTTCTGGGACTTTCCAGTTTGTTGGTTCTTCTCTTGTTTCATGGTCTTCTCGCAAGCTGTCTAGTGTCGCCCAGTCTACCACGGAGGCTGAGTATGTTGCTGTGGCTAGCTGCTGTTCCCAGTTACTCTGGATGATGGCCACTCTGCGTGATTTTGGTCTGAGCTTTTCTCGCATTCCTTTGCTTTGTGACAGCACGAGTGCGATTAGCATTGCTAAGAACCCCGTGCTGCACTCGAAGACCAAACACATTGATGTGCGCTTTCATTTTCTGCGAGACCACTATGAGAAGGGTGATATCGACCTTTGCCATGTCGATACTCATCATCAGTTGGCTGATATTTTCACCAAGCCTTTGGACCAATCAACTTTTAATCGGTTGAGAGGTGAGCTTGGTGTGTGTTTCCTCTTTTAGTTGGGGGAAACATTTTTGACTCTTGTATGATACACTGACTTTGTGTTTTTCAGTTGTTTTTTCTTCTTTTGGTTTCTTCATGCATCTTTGCATTTCAGCATACACTTTTCCATTCCGAGCTTCATGAGTATAGTCTGAAGAATGTAACTATGCCCTGTGTAGTCTTTGTTCTGATGCTTTATGCAGATGTTGTAGCTTATGCTCTTTCTAATCACTGATACATACTGTGAGCTGAGCTATTTTTGAATGGTGAATTTGATTAATGAACTTAAAACTTGAAAATGTTCACCATTGAGATATGCAACTAGCATGTGTAGAATGTGTCGAAGTCACTTATGCTATCTATGTATGCTAGGTTGCTATGTCTCTAGTGTTGAGTCATTCACTTGCTTGGTATGTCATATTCTGTTTAAAATCTGAACCAAGTTAAGTGAATTGAAAAGATCGAGATGGGTTTGCTTGTTAGCACCTCACTATTTCGAGACTGTTTCTCATTGCACTTTGAGTTAAACTTGAGCTGTGTAGTGTATGACCGAAATTGTTGCTTTAAGCTTCTGATTGCTTATGCATAGGCTTCGCACAGTTGAAAAGTTAGGCAATGCAGATTTCTGAACTTGTGTAATTTCACCGTTGCAACTCCGATTAAAATTTGAAATCACAAGTATATGTTTCATTTTCCAATTGGTATCAGCATGATGATTGAACTGTGCTAGGCGTAGTTCACCTTGTATTCATGTTTAGCACTTGTTTGACTTCCTGTCTGTACATGTCTTATGCTATTTTGATGGTGAATACCTTTTTCGGCTAAAAACTGCTCTTTTTGCTCTCATTTCAATCTTAGTGATCAGTTTGAGCCTTTGCTAGCATTCTGTGCATTTTCTGCATCATCGGATCAGAACTCTGTAGAGCATCTTTGCACTCTTTTGAGTATACCCCGGAAGCTCCTAACCTGCATTTTGACTCATATGCATTTTTGGAAGGGGGAGTCCCTCTCTTGTTGGCACTTTCGTTGGTGCATTTTCAACTAAGGGGGAGAATTTGCAAATCATATGCTTCCTGGAATTGTTTTAGTTGTGTGCACTATTCGAGGGGGAGTTTGACCGGTTTTGGTATCGAGCTTTCTTTGCTAGTTGTGTTGAGCCTCTGTGCCTCTATCTTGAGGGACTAGCATTTTGCTTCAATTTCTCGATTGGTATTTGCTAGCGGTGTTGAGCCTGTCCTACCTCTTCTTGAGGGCTAGCTTTGCTTTGCTTGGTTGCATCGAGCCGTTGCCCATGTCTTTGGGGACCAAGTTGTCTTGCTCTTTCCACTTGACCTTCTTCGGCTTTGATATGCTTTTGGGTCAGTTGGTTGAGTTCTCTCTTCTCCTCCTTCTTCCTTCTTCTGCTTCTACTATGATTTGTGTTGGTAGTTGACAATGCACTCATCAAGGGGGAGATTGCGGATACATGGGTGTATGCCGAGTCTCTGAGTGATGAGTGATTGTCAACTGGGATGATGCGCATGTTCTTTGGCTTGTGTTGTGCAGGTGTCGAGCACGGATACAGTGATCAGAGGCAAGGTGAAGGTCAAGTAGAGACGTGCCGTGCCGATGGACCGAGAGTGGCGAAGGGCGGACGTGAGGCTTGGACTGAGGGACCGGTGGCCCGAGGATCAGCTGTGGTGGCTGGCAGCCTGGGACAGCGATGAGCGAAGACTTGCGGTCAAGTGTTGCCTGAGTCGTGGACTTGGGACACGTGTCGGTGGACGGGGTGCACGGGCGGTGCATCCCATCTACGACGTCGGTTTGGTGGTAGAGCCAGAGAAAAACCAACGGGTGTACGGTTTCCAGGTTTGGGCCTCAAAACCTGGGTGCTGAGGGTTTCCGAGTTTGGCCACAAAACTCGGGCTGAGGACGGTTTCCAGGTTTGGGCCTCAAAACCTGGGCGCTGCGGGTTTGCTGAGTTTGGGCCTCAAAACATAGATGCTGGTGGGCTGGTTTCCCGGTTTGGGCCTCAAAACCGGGGGTTGGCTAGAAAGGCTGGTTTCTGGGTTTGGGCCTCAAAACTGGGGGTGCGACGTCCAGGAAAAGGACGCGGAGCGGTGGCGGCACGTGGCGGCAATCGGGAGGTTGCGTCGAGGCAACGCTACGAGTTGTGCGGGCGTGGCCGTCGGATCTACCTACCACCGAGTTGGTCCTGAATAACCTTAGGGTTTAGCTGGTTCGCTCTGTAAGTAGAGAGGGGTAGAATAGGAATAGAGTAGGAATTAGGAATAGGTTAAGTAGGGGGAGACACCCTCCTCCCCAACTATCTCAGTTCATTTGCTCTTTGCACTTAGGGTTTCCTGCTCTCCCAATCCCCTGCTGTAGCTAGCTGAGATCCGCAGAGAACCACACCTCTGTGTACTGGAGATTTTGAGGAAGTGAGGCCGTATCCTCACTGTTGTAGCGTGTGCTAGCCACACGGTTGCAGATCGATGTGTTGATTCGCGTTTTGTTCGTGTTCTTCGCGTTCTTCGTTTCTCCACGATTTTCCCGTCACTCGATCTCCCTCCCTCGTGCGTCTTTGCGAAATCCGTTTGAATCAACTTGTTCGTAGTTGAAAGGAGGTCATTTCCACCGAAGGAATTTATCTAACTCCTTACGAACAAGTAGATCGGGTTGATTTCATTTTCGTGGTGCTTTTCGGTTCATCCTTCTCCCCTTTTGATTTCCCGGTGTTTGATTTGATTTGAGCGGATGATTTCTTGGGCATAGTCTCCTAACTACTTCGTGATCATCCTTTCGAAGTTTGGGAACGTGGGATTTTGGTTTGAATCAATTTGGAGAAGATTTGGGTGAAGGGCGTTTGAAATCGCCCTCCTTGAGTGATCACGGACAGTCCGCCACTCAGGGCGCGGACAGTCCGCGCGTCGGGGACTTGGCCAGAACAGTGGTCGTGTGTCTTTGCGTTCTTGGTCTCGGTTGACCTGCGGACAGTCCGCAGGTGTAAACCGCAGACAGTCCGGGACTGTCCAGAGAGTTTGCAGCAACTATGCTGTTTCGGGTTTTTGGCCGGCGGACAGTCCGCCAACCCCTCGCGGACAGTCCACAGTAGGGGCGGACAGTCCGGGACTCCAGGTCCGGACAGTCCGGGAATCGCCTGAAGCTTCCGGTTGTGTGTGTTTGCTCTCTCGGCTTCCTCGCTTGGTTTCCGGACTTCTCGTTTGGCCTTGTAGTTGACCAAGGAACCTCTCTAGGTATCTTTGCTACTTGTTAGCATCGGTATTTGGAGATATCTCGAAGTAGCCATCTATCTATGTTCGAGACTTGGTCTTTGAGGGTCGAACTTGTGCCGGAGCCTTTGGTGTTTGGTTTGCTTTCGCTTTGTGGTGCCTCTCTGTGATCCTAGGGATCATCCACACTCTTCCAAGGGTCGTGGGCATCACGGTTTTGGTCGTAGCTTTCGGGGGTTGATTTTGGGACATTTGGCCAAAGTTTCGAGATAAATTTTTGAGCTCCCATTCACCCCCCTCTGGTCGCCTTGCTAGTGCTTTCTCGGTCCTTCATGCTTCACTCCAGAATTTGGGATTTGGTATTCTGTTTCCTCCACCCTCTCCCTTTTCGGTTATTCCGATGCCGATTTTGCTGGCTATCGCATTGATCGCAAGTCCACTTCTGGGACTTGCCAGTTTATTGGTTCTTCTCTTGTTTCGTGGTCTTCTCGCAAGCAGTCTAGTGTCGCCCAGTCTACTACGGAGGCTGAGTATGTAGCTGCGGCTAGCTGCTGTTCCCAGTTACTCTAAATGATGGTCACTTTGCGTGATTTTGGTCTGAGTTTTTCTTGCGTTCCTTTGCTTTGTGACAGCACGAGTGCTATTAGCGTTGCTAAGAAACCCGTGCTGCACTCTAAGACCAAACACATTGATGTGCGCTTTCATTTTTTGCGAGACCACTATGAGAAGGGTGATATCAACCTTCGCCATGTCGGTACTCATCATCAGTTGGCTGATATTTTCACCAAGCCTTTGGACCAATCAACTTTTGCTAGGTTGAGAGGTGATCTTGGTGTGTGTTTCCCCTTTTAGATGGGGGAAACATTTTGACTCGTGTAATATAAACTGACTTTTTGTTTTTCATTTGGTTTCTTCATGCATCTTTGCATTTCATCTTGCATATTTCCATTCAGAGCTTCATGTATATAATTTGAAGAATGTAACTATGCTCTGTATAGTATTTGCTTCGATGCTTTATGATGATGTTGTAGCTTATGCTCTTTCTGATCACTGATACATGTTGTGAGCAGAGCTACTTTATGAATGGTGAATCTGATTAATGAACATAAAACTTGAAAATGTTCACCATTGAGATATGCAACTAGCATGTGTAGAATGTGTTGAAGTCACTTGTGCTTTTCATATATGCTAGGTTGCTATGTCTCTAGTGTTGAGTCTTTCACTTGCTTGGTATATTCATTTTCTGTTCTAAAAATCTGAACCAAGTTAAGTGAATTGGAAAAGATCGAGATGGGATTGCTTGTCAGCACATCACAGTTTCGAGACTGTTTCTCATTGCACTTTGAGTTAAACTTGAGCTATGTAGTGTATGACCGAAACTGTTGCTTTAAGCTTTTGATTGCTTCTGCATAGGCTTCGCACATTTGAAAAGTTAGGCAATGACAAGCTTTCAACCTCTCGCAATCACATGCTCAAATTTAAACTGTGTAACTTAAACCACAGCAACTCCGATAAAATTTGGATACACAAGTCTATGTTTCATTCTATAGCATGATGATTGAACTGTGCTAGGGGTAGTTCACCTTGTATACATGCTTGGCACTTGTTTGACTTCCTGCCTATACATGCTTTGTGCTATCTTGATGGTGAATACCTTTTTGGCTGAAAACTGCTCTTTTTGCTTAAATGTTCAGATTTCGTATCTGGTGATCAGTTTGAGCCTTTTGCTAGCTACTTATGGATGTTGTTGAGTCATCGGATCAAAACTGTTTAGAGCATCCTTGCACTCTCCTGATTATA
This sequence comes from Coix lacryma-jobi var. lacryma-jobi, assembly GCA_009763385.1. NCBI lineage: Eukaryota > Viridiplantae > Streptophyta > Magnoliopsida > Poales > Poaceae > Coix > Coix lacryma-jobi. The sequence continues at coordinate 74,691,151 of CM019826.1, forward strand.
TTCCTGAAGCTGCTAACTTGCATTTTTACTCATGCATTTTTGGAGGGAGATAATCTGTCAAGGGGGAGACATTTGAGTGAGTGTGCACATTTGCTTGATGGTGCATTTTCATGTAAGGGGGAGAAAATATTGACAAATCATGAGTTCCCTGGGTTGTGTGCACTATTTGAGGGGGAGTTTGCTAGTTGTGTTGAGCCTTTGCCTTTTTCTTTAGGGACTAGCAAACATTTTCAGCTCTTTTTTAGCTCTTCAATTGGTATCGAACTCTTTTGATTTTGAGTTGGTAACAGTTGGTATCGAGTTGCTTTGCTAGCGGTGTTGAGCCCGTTCAGCCTCTTCTTGAGGGCTAGCTCTGGTTTGCTTAAATTTCAGTTGATCTTTCAATTGGTATCAAGTTTTCTCGCTACGGTGCTGAGCCTGTTCTACCTCTTCTTCAGGGCTAGCTTTGCTTTGCTTGGTTGCGTCGAGCCGTTGCCCATGTCTTTGGGAACCAAGTTGTTTTGCTCCTTCCACTTGACCTTCTTCGGCTTTGACATGTTTTTGGGTCATTTGGTTGAGTTCTCTCTCTTCCTTCCTTCCTTCTTCTGTTTCCATTATGATTTGTGTTGGTAGTTGACAATGCACTCATCAAGGGGGAGATTGCGGATACATGGGTGTATGCCGAGTCTCTAAGTGATGAGTGATTGTCATGTCGGTGTTTGTTAACCGGCAACTCGTCTTGAGTAATCTCAGACGATTTGTTCGGTGGGGATCGGCGTTCGTAGGACTCGGCGAGTACACAGGGACAACGATTTATACTGGTTCAGGCTGCTGAATAGCGTAATAACTTAGTCCAGTGCGGCGTGTGCCTTGGGTATGATTATGATTCAATGTTCGATTATCTCAGGAGCCGCACCTGCTTCCCCTTATATATCCGGGTGAAGCATAGCAGAGACCGAGTCCTAGTCGTTACATCAGAGGAGTCCTATTCTAATTACAAGACTCCTTTAAGAACTCAACTAGGTTACAATAAGAGTCCTAATCCAAATACGCTTCGTATCAAGTCTTCGGATCTCCATGCCATCCGGGATTAGTCGGAGGGCCATCTTCTGATGATATCTCTGACATCCTGGTCCGTCAAGCCCCGAGCTCTTCTCATTTTCTCAGATCATTATCTTCTAGTTTCTCTTTGAGAATCTCCGAGTAGTATATCTTGAGAAATCTTGAAGTGCTCCGTAGGGAAAGAACTTCCATGGCGTGCACTTTTTCCTGAAAAGTGCACCCATAGGGTGTAGCCCCGAGCCTCTTGTTATTTATAATAACTTTGAGGATCTTTAAGCCTTTTCCGAGTAATTCTTGGGTAAGAAAAAAAAACATTTTCTTTATAGATTATTACCCTGCGCCCCCAAGCCTGAGTTCCGAGTACTTTAGTAGTCGGCACTTGGGATCTTCAGAAATATATGATCAGATAATCTATTAAGGAAAATGAGGAGTCGGAACATGACACCAATTCGTTACTTAAACTGTCCGAGTAAAAATATTCAGCTTCAGGTGGGTAATGTTTTCAACAAACATCTCGTATCACCCACTAATAAAAAAATTACCATGGGGCCAGCAATAATTGACCGGTGACTGTTCCAGCTGTGTTGTAATAATGATGTTTGTCATTTTCTGCAATTGCAAACTTTGTCGTCTTTCTCTTGAAGTGCGTGTGGGAAAACAGCTCTGTTACCGATACCGAGCTTCAATGCACCACAGTACATTGGTTGAATTATTGCTCCAGCGGTCACTTTGTTGATGAACCATGTCCATAGACCAAGAAGAAAACCGCCTATAAATACCCTGCCTGGGAAGCAAGGAGTTCATATCCTATAGGAGTGTAGAACTTCTCTTAGTCCCATGAGTTTTATAGTAGTGATAACGGAGATGGCCAAGCCCCCGGGTGTATTCCTTATGTAAAAAAGATGAGGTGCCCAGAAGAACTCTTGTGAAGGGACCATCCGCCAGGGTGGTTTCCAAGTGGTCGCGAGCAGAGGGATACAGAGGTGCGCCTAGAAGAACTCTTGTGACTACCACTCGTAGATAACATCGGAGTCACAGGTTGTCAAAAGGGTGGCGAGGGTGATGGTCTTCCCCGGAGTTCCTTGAGTACCGGGGTGGTGCCTGAAATCCACCTTGGGATGCACTGAAAAGATAGTGTCTACCCAAGGTTCTGTGTCTGCTTTACTGCGTCTCACTGAACCCGGTCCTTGGTGCAATAGGCATCATGGCTCTGTACCTTGATTACACTAGAGTAGCGTTTTACATCCTGATTATACTTCTGCTGATAATCGCTGTATCTCAAGATGTTGCCACGTATCTCTGTTGTAATTCCGAGTTTAATAAATAAGATCGGGTACTTGGAATATTTTCCGAGTCCTCTGTCTTGTTGTCCGAGTACTAAATGTGTCTTGTGAAAGAAGGAAGCTTGTCTGTTTAGCTGGAGCTGACGCCGTTTGTAGCGCTTTCTGACCCGTTTGTGAGAGATCAACGGTTGCCAAAACAGATCTATAATAAGCCGTCGTCGGGCTGTATGTCCCTCACGCTTTCATCAAGCCATTGCCTTCAGAGTTAGAAATCCCCTAGCGAACCATAGTTGATGGCGTAGAAAGTCTCTCGTCATCAACATGGGTCCCAAGAGACATGCCGCTGGTGATAAGAAGAAGGTTAGGATCACCACCACCGGAAAGCTGAAGCATCCCAATCCCCCAACTGACATATTGGCGTGGAAAAAACCAGACACCATCTTGTCAGAGCTGGCGTTCTTGGCGCAACAAGGGTTACTTCAAGCACAACCACTTGATGGATGGAGAGTGCCCACCGATCACCGCGCTCCTGCCCCCAACACCACTGAAATAGTGATGTTCAAGTCCTTTGTCGAGCGGGGATTGGGGCTTCCTGCTTCTGATTTTCTTCGTGGATTGCTGCACTATTATGGTTTGACTCTCAACCATATTACTCCGAATGCCTGCTTCCACAACGCAATTTTTACCCATCTGTGTGAAGCTTTTCTGGGTATCTGCCCTTTTTTTACTCTCTTCCGCTATTTCTTCAGGGTGAAGTGTCAACCTAGTGCTTAGTGTAGAGGTAGTCGAGGGGCTAGCATCCAGCTAAGGCTAGAGGTAGCTAGTCAGTACATAGTTGTAGATTTGTCGGATTCTGTCAAAGACTGGGCAGCCGGCTGGTTTTATATGGCAAACCCTCCGCCAGCGCTTCATCGTCACGTTGGGTGGCCTCCGCGAAAGTGCCGCGAGTGGAGAGACAAGATTACTGCTGAAGGATTAGAGGCTATCCGACCTCTTATTGATTCCATAGAGGCATTAAAGCTCGACGGCCTGACCAGGTACTCTGTCGTCCAAGATTTTGTTGCGCGACGCATCCATCCTCTGCAACAGCGAGCCAATTTTGGCTTCGAGTACCTGGGTAAGAATGACCCGGGACGTCATACCGTCGAATAGTTGTCAGACTGTGAAGTCTTATGGAGGGTGAACCGGCTTCTCAAGAGTCGTGAACACCTTGCTCTAGTGGTGACAACATTCTCTGCCATTAACCCTCCGCCTCAGGTAAGTATATGATACCATGTCTTCGAGGTTCTGAATAAATATCCTTCTGACCTGACTGAATGTTCTTCTTTCTAGGGCCAGGGGAGAGATGACAATGATTGTCCTCCCCTGCCTCTGGCGACTGAAGAAGGTGGAGGCATAGTTTTGGGGGGTCCTATCCGAAGTGAGGATCTTCCCAACAAACCGAGCTCTCCTGAAGATCTTCACTGGCTTGACACAGATTCAACTGACTCTGATGTCATGCTTATAGACCCGGAAGCTGAGGGTAGCCAGAAGAGGTCGCCGACTCCACAGCAAGAAGCCGGAGGACCCATCCTTAAAAAGGCTCGCACCGGTAATCGCCGTGCTTGTCGAAAAGTTCTTTTATCGCAAGAGTTGTGATAAGCACTATAATCCGGTGCTCCTGGTAAGGGGAAACCCGAGTATTTTGTATTCCTTTTGGATTTTGATAAACTCTTGTCTTATATATGTCGCTGTATTAGATGTTGGAACTACTCAAGGACTTCTAGCAGCACGATCCCTGAAGAATCTCCGGCTTCGGACCCGCTTCTGAAACAGCCTCTCTTGAAGCTACCGAAGCCATTGAAGCTCGTGAAGTAAGTTTTCAGCTTTTGTAGAGTGTTCACAGATTTCTGATACTGACGTGAGTACTCGTCTGTTTGTAGGAAAACGAAACCGGATGCAACAGCCTCGAGTACCGTTCCTGATTCCCAGGCGGTAGAGGAGTCGGGGTCACTGGCCAAGGATGATTCCAGCGTGCCGCCAACCTTTAGCCAGGTAGATCCGCTGCCTGGCTCCTCTCCGTCCAAGTCTCAGGCCGATACGGCTCCTGATGCGGATGTTCCCCCATTGCCTCAGGTTGGTGGGCCGTTCTCCATCTTTCATTCTCCTGCTCAGCTGGAGTTTGACCAAGTGTTCAATGACTGTTTTTTCCGTACGCGACAGCCGGATGAACCAACCCTGGACATGGTCCTGATGGACATTTGCACAGAAACTTTAGCTCGTCAACAGGGAGGGTCCTTAGATGCGCCCGAGTCCTCGCGCCAGGGGGCGACTCTCGATGTATCCAGGTATAATCAGGACCTTACCCAGTTGAAGGAGCTGAGCGATCAAGTGAGGGCTTCTGTTGAAGCTCTTCACCAATTTGTTGAGGTAAGATTCTCAATTTCTTTTTGTTGTACTGTAGTCGCATCCGAGTACTCACAATAGTGTTTTTATGTAGACCTTTGACTTCAAGGTTAGGGATCAGGTCACCCTGAACTGCCAGGAGATGTCCCATGAGAACCAGAAGCTCCGGGACTACATTGCCCAGGACCAAATCAGTCAAAAGGTAGCCACCCAGCTTCTGCATAACCGCATCAATGAACTCCAAGGCAACCTCAAGGAGGTGGTCGCGGAGCGTGATGCTGCAAACGACTGTGAGGTTGGGCTGATAGCTAAGGCCGCCTCTATGGAACAGAAGATGAAGGAGCTAAAGAAGGCTTCCAAAAGTAGCTGAGGGTAAACTTGTGTAGTTTCTGTGTCAGTTGATTCATAGTGTCAATCTGATTATATGATAACCGACTGATATTTATGCAGATGCGAAAAAGCTAGCTTCTGGGTGGCAGAGCGCATTCAACCGAAAGCAGGCGGAGCTTGAGGAGGTATTTGCTAATGCGCAAAGTACTCTTCAGGAAGCCCAAATTGATGCGTGAGGGTGCTGACCGGGACCTTCTGCAGGCTCTGAAGTCTACGAAGGAGTCACGGGAGGCTCTCGAATCTTCGCAAGCTTCTCTGAAGGCCTTGGAGCATGCCGTCGAGCCCATCCTGAAATGATTCGGCGCCAGAAGGAATTGAGGAGACTTTGATTGATCGGGCCAAGGCTGCGCCTGGGTGGCTGGCTCAATATATCAAAGATATGTCGATTTCTGTGGTGCAAGGTCTGATGGCGACGCTGTGGTTGCATCTACCATCTTTCGACCTGTCTGCTCTGATGACCCTCCCTGAAGTCAAAGGCGACAAGGACCTTGCAGCGATGCAAGAGGAGGTGAAGACCGCGGCGGAGGAGTACTCACAGATTCTAGATCTTGTAGAGATATTTAGTCTCCTTAGTCTTTTCAGCGCGGCTTGTATCCCCTGCAAACGATTATTATGAAATATCAAAAATATTGGTTACTTTTGAATCTCATGGATTTTGTATATGATCAACTCCTTGTTGCGAGAAATTTCCTCGGCAATAGGTTGACTTTACTTTATTGGATGTATGACCAGGCATCTGATTAGACGAGTCTATCCGAGTGCTCTCTAGCACTTTTGTTGTGGGTCGTACGACTTTGTCTCTCTAGTGATTGTGTAGAGAACTTAGTCTTGCCCGAGTACTACTCTTAGTACCCTTGTTCAAGGGATAATTCTGATCGGGCACCTCTTGAAGGACCGTAACCGTGGTTCCTTCTGGGTGGATCATATCCTCTTGATGATCGCAGCTTGGGTGCGAAGGTCGATGGACCTCTGTCTGGTAAATATGAAACAGGGTGAGTACTATTCCACCTTGTTATGCTTTATAGAAACTAATATCTACTACGGTAGATACCATATTCACTATAGGCTGATAGCCGGGTGTTAATCCGTACTACCTTGTGAGTTGTATTGAGCTCGAAGCTCGTAACTCAAATATGGTTACCGCTGAACCAATCCGTCCGAGTAATATTAAATATTAGTCGGTGGTAAGCCCTGCTATTGCCGAGATTTTTATGCGACTGATTAAGTCATTGAGAGATGTAGAAAAAAGCCTGGATAATTTGTAAAGTTCTTGTTTCTGATGAACTCCAAACTTTATTAATATCCGACTAATAAATACAAATGCCCGTCAGGATTGTAGCGTAGTCCTTAAGTATGGAATTTCTTCAAGAGCTCAATATTCCATGAATTTGGCAGTGGAGATCCATCTTCAGTGACTAGCTCAAATGACCCAGGTCTTGTTACTTTGGATACAATGTAAGGTCCTTCCCATGGACTCATAAGCTTGTGGCGCCCTGTAGTATTCTAAATTTTCTTCAGGACCAGGTCGCCTACTTGAAAGTGCGGTGATGGACGTTCTTGTCGTAGTAGCGCCTCATCCCTTGAAGGTACCTTGCTGACTGAAAGAGTGCGGTTAATCGGGCTTCTTCGAGGCTGTCGACTTCTAGCCGCCTGGTGTCATCAGCTTCGCCTTTGTTATACTGCTCTGTTCGTGGGGCGTTCCAGATTAAGTCAGCCGGGAGGATCGCTTCAATGCCATATACCAGGAAGAAAGGAGTTTGGCCTGTTGCCCTACTTCGTTGTGTCCGTAGCCCCCAGACTACTTTAGGCAGTTCTTCGACCCACTTTCCGCCGTGATCTTTTAGGAGGTCAAATAGTCTTGGTTTTAACCCAGCAAGATCAGGGCGTTTGCTCGTTCAACTTGGCCGTTGGACTGTGGATGGGCTACTGATGCATAGTCTATCTTGATTCCGCAGTCGCTGGCCCATGACTTAAATTCAGTAGCGTGTGAAAGGGGACCCAAGATCGGTGTGATGATTCTGTGCGGCATCCCAAAGCGGTGAAAGATGCTCCGCATGAATTGTACTGACTTGGATGCATTGAACTTGATCAAGGGCATGTACTCGATCCACTTTGTGAATTTGTCGATTGTGACGTAGATGTATTCGAACCCGCTTGGAGCACGCTTAAGAGGACGCACCATGTCAAGTCCCCAGCATGAGAAAGGACAGGATGGAGGAATACAAATCAATTCATGTGCAGGTACATGCTGCTTCTTGGCAAAGAACTGGCACGATTGACAGCGATGGACTAAGTCTTCCGCGACTTTCAAGGCTGAGGGCCAATAGTACCCTGATCTGAAGATTTTTTCGACTAGAGTCCTTGAAGCTGCGTGGTTACCGCAACACCCAGAGTGAACTTCATTTAAGATTTCCCTGCCTTCTTCTAGTGAGATGCATTTGAGGAGGATTCCTGATGAAGCTCCGCGTCGATATAGCTTGTCCCCGACTAAGACATAGTTTTTGCTACATCTGATGACTTGCTCTACGGTAGTTTTATCACTTGGCAGTTTATGCTCTTTGAAGTAGTCAATGAAGACTTGTGTCGAGTCGGGTGCTAGAGTTAGAACCTCGATGGATGGTGCTGACTCAGCTTCTTCCTTCTCTTGGATTGACGGTTTGGATAATTCATGTACGAAGGTACCACTAGGACCAAGGCTCTGTCAGATCCTAATTTTGCTAGGATGTCTACTGCCACATTGAGATCCCGGGTAATATGAATGAGTTCTAGCCCAGAAAAGTGTTTTTCCAGCTTGCGGACTTCCACGCAATAGGCGTTCATTGTTTCCTTTGTGCAATCCCAGTCTTTGTTGACTTGGTGAATTACTACGGAAGAATCGCCATAGACTTGGAGTCGACTGATGCCCAGTGCGACTGCTAGCTTAAGTCCATGGAGTAGTGCTTTGTATTCTGCTTCGTTGTTAGTGGCGGGCCACAATATCTGCAGAACGTACTTGAGCTGCTCTTCGGTGGGTGATACTAGAAGTACTCCAGCTCCTGCTCCTCCGAGTTTTAGGGACCCGTCGAAGTACATTTTCCAGTGATCAGGAATAGCGTTGTCTTGGGTCTGTTGTATCTCTGTCCACTCGGCGACGAAATCAGCTAGAGCCTGTGACTTGATTGCTTTCCTCAGAGTGAACTTGATGTTGTGTGCTCCCAGTTCGACTGCCCATTTGGAAATTCTCCCAGTGGCTTCACGATTATGGAGGATTTCTCCAAGAGGAAAATTCGTGATGACTGTAATCTCATGAGCCTCGAAGTAATGTCGTAGCTTTCTTGAAGATATGAGTAGAGCATAGAGTAATTTCTATACTTGTGGGCATCTAACCTTTGAATCGGAGAGTACCTCGCTAATGTAGTACACTGGTCACTGGGTGTGGTAGATGTGCTTGTCATCTTTGCGCTCAACCACGATCGCTGTGCTTACGACGTGTGTGGTAGCTGCGATATAAAGCATCATCGGCTCCCTGGGTTCTGGAGGTGTCAGTATGGGTGAATTGGTGAGGTATCCTTTGAGTTGTTCGAAGGCCCTGTCCGCTTCTTCCGTCCACTGAAATTTATCGCCGGCCTTGAGTAATTTGAAGAAAGGTAATCCCTTCTCCTAGCCGTGAGATGAATCGATTTAGTGCGGCCATGCACCCGGGTGAGCTTCTGAACATCCCTGACTGAGGTAGGCGGGTTTCATGTTGATGATAGGTGTGATTTGTTTTTGGCTAGCCTCGATGCCCCGATGGCTAACGAGAAATCGAGTAATTGGCCCGAGGTACTCCGAAGACACATTTTGTGGGATTGAGTCTTCATTGGTATGCGCGTAGTCGGTTGAAAGTTTCCTCCAGGTCTGATATCAGAGTAGTCGGATCCTTTGTCTTTATGACCACATCATCGACATAAGCTTCTGCATTGCGGCCAATCTGATCACCCAAACAATCTTGGATAGCTCGTTGATAAGTGGCTCCTGCATTCTTTTACCCAAAGGACATGGTCTTATAACAGTAGGCGTCGAAAGGAGTTATAAATGATGTCTTGGGTTGGTCTTCTTCCTTGAGAGCAATCTGATGGTACCCGGAGTAGCAATCCAAAAAGGATAATAGAGCGGAACCTGCGGTAGCGTCAACTATTTGATCTATCCTTGGTAATCCAAAAGGATCTTTTGGACAGTGTTTGTTGAGGTCTGTGTAGTCGACACACATGCACCACTCGGCAAAGTTCTTCTTCTTGACTAGCACTGGGTTAGCTAACCACTCGGGGTGGAGGATTTCTCTAATGAATCCAGCTGCGAGTAGTTTGGCTATTTCCTTCTTGATTGCCTCTTTTTTCTCTGGTGAGAATCATCGCAATCTTTGCTTGATAGGTCTAGACCCTTCTTTTAATTCCAGTTTGTGCTCAGCCAAGTTCCTTGGGACTCCCGGCATATCAGCCGGTTTCCAAGCAAATATATCTTTGTTTGCTCTAAGAAACTTGGTGAGCGCGAATTCCTATTCTTCAGATAGATGACCGCTGATAACTGCCGTCTTGGAGGGATCACCGATTTCTAGGTCGATGTTTTTTGTAGAGACTTCTGTTGATGGTTGGATAGTACCCGCCTTCTTGGTTGGGATTTCTGAATCTCCAGGCTTGGTATTATGCACCATCTGAGCGAGTTCTAGTAACTCCCGGGTGAGTTGAGCTTTTTCAGCGATTTGGAGAGCCTCAGTGTCACAATCAAATGATCGCTTCAAGTCACCTCTGAAAGTTAAGATTCCTTTAGGACCCGGCATCTTCAGGAGAAGGTACGAGTAGTGAGGTACTGCCATAAACTTGGTGATGGCTGGTCGTCCAAATATGGCGTGGTATGATGACTCAAAGTCGGCTACCTCGAAACTGATGTACTCAGTCCGGTAATTGATCTGAGTTCCAAAAGTTACGGGTAATATGATTCTTCTGAGTGGTACAGCCGCCTTTCCGGTACTATGTCGTAGAAGGGGGCACTTGATGGTGTGAGCTGTGTTGCGAGATCCAGATTCATCTTGCGTAGGGTGCTTGCAAAGATGACGTTAAGTCCTGCCCCTCCGTCGATGAGTACCCTGCTCAATGTAAACTCGGCGACCGTGGGATCCAGGACTAGCGGGTAGTGCCCTGCATTGGAGACGCTGGTCCATTGGTCCGCTCGGGAGAAACTGATCGGGTGCTCGGACCAGTCAAGGTATCTAGGAGTTGCTGGTTCTGTAGACATGATCTCCCGTAGCGAAAGTTTCTGAAGCCTCTTGCTGTCGTGGTTGGTAGTACTCCCCCGAAAATGACACTGATAGTCCCTTTGGGGTGTTGGAAACCACCGGTGTCTTGCGGGGGGTCCTCAGTTGTCTTCTTGCCTTTGTCCTTCTTGGTTTTGTTGAAGTCGGAGTTCAAGCCTCGCTCCTTGAGTTGTCGACAGTGCCTTGCCTGATGTCCGGCTTTCGGATGAAAAGGGCACGGTCCGTCGAGTAAGTCATCAAAGGTGAATGGCTTGTTCCCGTTCTTCTGAGGCTCCATGGCAGCAACAGTATTGTCTCCTGCCCTTTTCCGGGTGTTTTGCTGTGGTGCCTGGTTGCCTCTCTGGTTGTTTCCTCGATCAACCTGCGTGTTTATATCTGGGAAACGCTCCTGTGTACGTTCCTCTATCGCCATCATGGAGTTTACGAGACGATTGAAAGGTCCGAATGGCTAGAGGGGGGGTGAATAGCCAATTCAAAAATCTAGAAACCTGAAACTCAAAGCTCAAAACAAGTATCAGATTGCACAGTCGGTACTACCGACTATAGGGCCAGTACTACCGAGGTCGGTACTACCGGCTCTACAGGTCGGTACTACCGACAACCTAAAAACTGCTACGAGATCGAGATAGAGAAGATGCAAAAGTGGATCTAGCACATACCAATATTTCCCTAGAAGATGTAGATGAAGTTTATACCTTATCCAAGAAGTGGCTCCTCCCAAAGAGTAGATCGAGCCTTCCCACACCTAAGAACGAGAGGAGGGAGGAGAAGAACGCGAAGAACACGAGTGCAAACAAAATATCCAAGGATGCAAAATCAACAAGCACACGAGACACAAGATTTAATCCGAGGTTCGGCCACTTCACCAAGAAGCGCCTACGTCCCCGTTGTTGAGGTGATCACGAAGGTCGGAGTCTCTTTCACCTCCTTGCCTCACTCAAGCAACCACAAAGGCTAGTTGAGTTTCTTCACTAAGAATCAGAGGGGTAATACAAACACTTCGGAGTGCCCTCACAAATGAGTCAATCACGGGCAACAACCGAAGAACACCTAACCGGCTAGAGTTCCAAGAACTCAAGAGTAAAGAACACAAATCAAGCCGGAGAGATGTTGGATCCAAGTGCTCTAGACGAAGAACGATGCGTCTCACTCTCTAATCTCACTTCCCTAGCTCAAAGCTTGCAAGAGATTCACTCTAGAATCAAAGGGGGAGAGAGAGGAGGTTAGTCAACACTCGGGAGCTCTCTTTCTTGTGTTTTGTGCGCAAAATGAATCGAAGAGGTAACCCAAAGAAGCCGGCCGAGCGGCTATTTAAACAAGACATGCTGCGCCACGGTCGGTAGTACCGACCCCTTGGTCGGTAGTACCGATCGTACTCAATACGACCGTTACAGCGACCGTTGACCAGATGGAACAACCGACCCTTGGTCGGTACCACCGCGGGCGGTAGTACCGAGGTTATGGCGGTACTACCGCCAGGCCAAATCGGCCGCGAACAGAGAGCTCTGCGAAAAAAAAGTTACTACCGACCAGGGTCGGTAGCACCGAGGGCGGTACTACCGAGGTTATGGCTGTACTACCGCCAGGTCATATTTTTGACCACACAGAGAGGATGAAAAATGTCCTGGATCCTTGGTACTACCGACCAGGGGGTCGGTACTACCGAGGCCGGTAGTACCGACCTTATGGCGGTACTACCGCTAGGTCACCTGAGACCAAAACCAGAGAGCCTTGCTCATAGCACCCTTGGGCGGTACTACCGACCACACCCAGAAAACCTCTTTGTGTTCGTGAGTGCGTGGTGTCTCTCAAGCGCTAGAAGTTAGTCGTCATGAGCACTTTTCTCCACATCTAGCTAGCCTCAAATGTGTCCCTCTTGATAGTCTGGCTTGCCTATTACTCAAGATCAAAGATAAAACTAAAGTCCCAACTTGAGCAATGGCATCTATTCCCTTCTCCATTTCACCGAAGACATAGCATTGAAACACTTGAGAGCTTGTGGCCGTCACCATCCAACATGGTCGCCAACTAGCTAGCTCCATCAAAGACTTGGTCATAATCCTCTCATTAGCTACACACATGCTTAGCAATAGGATTGACCAAAATAGGTTCATCAATTAACCAAAACCAAACTAGGGCTTTCAATCTCCCCCTTTTTGGTAATTGATGACAACCTATAAAAGATATATAATTTAAATTTGAGTAACCATATTGATGGTATTAGCTCCCCCTACATATGTGTTATAGAGTTTGGTTCTAAAATTGGCACATATGTATGGATATGAAATATGGGCGAGCAACACTATCAATGATGATGCTAAGGCATAAGATGGACCTTTGAAGCGTGATACCAATCGGAGTGCACATGTTATACCATCCTTAGCATCATTATTCACTAGACATGCATCACAACTCAAGAACCCCATGAGATCAACATTTATAATAAAATTCTTGAGCAACTTGAAACAACAATATGTCTAGTTGCAATCCTATACATGCTAATTAAACAATTTCATCAATCAAGTCTTATCACTAGCATTCATCACTTAAGTATGAATATCAACATAAGTAGCTTATGCAATGCAACAAACATATGAATATGCACATTTCAAATGCAACATACATGTTTATGAGCTTGCTCCCCCTATTTGTATGCTCAAATTTTAAGTGTTCAAGTCTTTGTTACTCCCCTTCCACTAGCATATATCTTTTGTAGCACTTTCTTTCTCCCCCTTTGTCAACAATTATCATAAAGGTGAACAAAATTTTAAAGGAAGTAGGCAACTATTAGCATGAGATACATGTGAGGAGATTGAACTAAGTCAAGTTGTGGCTTAATCTAGCTTATGAACATAAGGTATTAAACCGATTTGCTCTAGAGTAAGCTTCTTCACACATCTTACAATGGTTATCTTACTCACGTTGGTTAGACACATTTTGCTCACTTACTAGATCAAACACTAGAGTTACAAGCTCACAACAAGTTATATGCTACCACTAGATCAAATCAAACATAGAAGCAATAGTGTGGTACCATATATACTTCAAAGTCAGTTGATTTACCATGAATGAACCTAGATAAGCAATGTGATGGCTATATGAACTACAGCACAACCTAATAATAATGAATGCACATGCCAAACAATTTCACTTTTGCTTTGTCGGAGGAGAGGCATGTCATATGTGGAGGTGCATTCAACTCATGTTGGAGAAGTCTAGGATTATTCAATTCCTTAGCTTGCAAAACCTTCTCTCATCTAGTGGTTTGGTGAAGATATCGGCAAGTTGATCATCGGTGCCCACACTTTCAGTAGATATGTCTTTCTTTGCTTGATGATCTCTAATGAAGTGATGCCTTATGTCAATGTGCTTTGTTCTTGAATGTTGAACCAGGTTGGTGGCTATTTTGACGGCGCTCTCATTATCACATAGCAATGGAACTTGTCCAAACTTGACTCCATAATCTTGCAATGTAGCTTTCATCCATAACAATTGTGCACAACAACTACCTGAGGATATGTATTCGGCTTCGGCGGTAGAGAGTGCAACACTATTTTGTGTAACAGAACCGACCAATTTATAAGAGCACAAGTACGAAATTCTCCGCCGAGGCAGTAAATTTGTGGCACTTGAGCCCCTATAAAACCGGTGTCCGTGAAATCACGAAGGATTTCAAACTTTCCAACATCAACAACATAGGATCGTAATATTCAGCATCGACCGTCACACGACAGAGATTACATAAATAGTTCGGAGTAGCAACTTAGTTATTACAACCAGGTTTGAAAACAGTAGTGGAAGCTTAACTTGAAACGTTGTTCGGAAATTCACACACAACACTTAGTGATTACAGTGCCATTTAGTAGTCATCCTTAACATAGCAAAAGATACGAATAGAAGAGGTCATTGCCCGGGACCTAGAATTCACCCGAGGCTGGAAAGAGACAATTGATGCAATAACCATGGAAGACCTGGCCATCTGCAACAACAAAGGGTAGAACCCTGAGTACGAGAAGGTACTCAGCTAGACTTACCCGCCTTAAACCAGAAATAAAGTGACACCAAGGAGTATGCAAGGCTAATATAGTGGAGGCTGGCAATAGACCATATTTTTGCATAAAAGCCATTTGTTAATTAAGTAGTTCTCCTGCCCTTTTGCTGTCAATTTAATAGTAATTATCCTATTTACTAGATTAGCAAAACTGCACTATAACAAACATGGTAGTGATCCAACGATCACCAAAAATGTAACAAACAGACCGAGTGACCATTTCCAAAGTATCATGATAGCTGTCTCGTGTTCCACATTTTTCAGTATCAAGGTCGATCAGCGTTCGAGTCAAGTGCTCACTATCCAGGAGCGATGACGATTATAATCGATTCCTAACCAGCTGGTGATTTATTCCCACACAAACCACACCCACCCGTCGGTGAGCTACAGATGACCACAACATTGTTCCAGGAGTCGCGGTTTCAACCGCCACCATCACACCCGGAGGCAAGCCCGACTGCCAGGAGTTGGACTTAACCACCATCACCGGGTCTTACTATTCGCGCCCCCGCGTCCCACTAACTCTCCACCGTGGCTTCGGCTGATGCGTAGGACCTGAGAGCCGGCCTGGAACAATGAGCGGCTTCGCGGTCGAAACGAGTTATCCTTCCAGCTAAATGTGGGACATGCGTTCAACATGACAAGAAGTCTATCTCACAAGATACTGATTCCCATAAAACACGGCTAGAAATACTGTAGTATACACTACAGGAATCTGCCGATCTCCATTTTCCACAACACTCAGTTATCCCACTTAATGGAAATATCCGGTTAATCGGTCAAGTAACCACCTATTGCTCGCGGGTAACATGAAGGTTGCCCGACTTCTACCGGTCTAAGCAATTCTAAGCATAACTCGGACCTGATTCTATATAGGTATCAAGGATAATATTTCAAGATAACAAGGTATGAATAGTGATGCATCAACGGTATCAAACAACTCCTATACTTAATGCAACCAAACATAACAGATTAAGTTAATCAAAACTGTAGGTAGTTAGAAATGCTCCGGGGCTTGCCTTTCTCGAAGGTGCTCGGTTGGTGATTCGGGCACTCCGGAAGTCTTCTTCAAACTCTCCCCGACAGCTCCTGGTTCCTGCTCCTGAGGCTGCTCCTCGTTTTCCTCTGCTATCACTGTCTATTCTACCGAACCTGTTATGATGCATATGCGAGAATGAATGGATGATACATGGGCATAGAATATGCATTGCAATTGAATTGACCGAATAGGCGCATATTTCCTCTCTGGTAGAGTACAACACTCTATTTAGAGAGAAGCTACACCACTCATGCAAAGCACAGTCAACATGCATACACTGAAAAGACTATTTTACCCCTGCTGGTTCCCTCCATAAAAAGACACAAAGCTTAATTTAAGTAAACTAATTATTCACACTAAAACAAGCTTATAAACTGCACCTTATAGATAACAGCTTCAGAAAAATCTACAAAAATACTGTAGGTCCTAACAGAAAGTAAAGCATACTGTACAAATTTCAGGACAATTGCATGTATATATAATTCTGTATGAAAAAGACAAATATCAGGGTGAAAAGGTACTTTGAACTACACCCTATCTTAAAAAGTGTCAAACAACAGATTTCATATTTTTGTTTAGAGCTTTTTAGCATAAGAGCAGTCTATAAAAATTGTGAGACTCAAATTCCATATATTTTAATTACTACAAATTATACAAGAAAACAGCATTTAATCAATTTAAAGGTTAACTTCAAATTATTTCACAGCCCAACAGTAGTTATCATTTTTCTGTGACTCTACATCACCTACATAGTTCATCAAAACAAACCCCATATTTTTCTGAGCAAAACATGATTTATTATGCATTAAAGAAGATATCAGCCTAAACACAAATTAATATTACTGCATATAGAAACTATCATAACAGAGCATATCATATTTTTCATGTACAGATCTCATCAAGACAAACTAACAAAAATTGGTTTCACATTTATTGGATTAACAGAACACAAGTTATGATTTAAACAAGCATTAACAACATTTCTGGAAAACATATATTCAAAAACACTAAACCCTAACTGCTACATGCACCCGACACAACTGCACCCAAGCGGCTGACACCGGGGCCCGTGGTCAACACGACCCCACCTGTCACACACAGAGAAACAGAGGAGGAGTTGACCTCGCCGGAGCTCGCCGACGGCAGCTCCTCCGGCGAAACTAACTCCACCGACGGACTCCTCTCATCCTCCGCGCGACGATTGGTACCACTCACTGGCCCAGCTTGGCACGGATCGAGCTCGCCGTCGCAATGGCGGCTACGGCGGCGCGGACTTCTACGCGGCCATCTCCGACCACGACGAGCTAAACTATCCCACTATTCGCCACTCCTCTCAGATCTACAAACCCTAATGCGAAGCAAAGAACGAAGGATTCGCCGTTGACGCGGGAACACGGGCATGCCATCGCGGCGCACATGGCGGGCGGCGGATGACAGCGGACCGGGGCAAACCGAACCCTAATCGGTTAAACCCGACTTCACTACCTTCTTCCTGGATGCTTACTGACTCATGAACGCGAGTTAGAAGGATGGATTTGCACGGGAAGGGAATCGGCCATGGCGGACCGAGCTTGGCGGCGCCGGCGACCATGGCGGAACTCGTCTCGCGGCTTACCAAGGGCTTAACACGAGGCGCTGGCTAAGGCAACGATGCGGGAGACCAAGGCGAGGCTAGCGGTGCGGTTTGCTTAGCGAATGCACGCGAAACGACGGCGGACGGCGGATTTCCCCCTTTTCGCCCGCGCGGTCGCCGGCGAGAGCGAGAGCTTGGAGCGAGGGCAGAGAGAGAGGGAGAGCGCGCTGGCGGAGGAGAGCGTGCTCGGGTGGTTAAGGCTCGCCACGCCGCGCTCGCTGGCGGCTTTGGCCGGGAATCGAACGCCACGCGGCGTTCTTCCCCTGCGCGCGGTCGGCCACGACCGGCGATCAAAACTGAATCGGGCGATTCAGTTAGCTAATGGCCGACTGACGGCCCAACTTCAAACGCGATTAACTCACTAACCACTCCATCAAACGCTAAACCAACTACACCATGGTTAGAGCTATACACCGACTGACAACTTTGGTTATAGGATTGATCACTGGTTCGGCTTGGATAGGCTTGAGAAGGTGCTAAACATATGCCTGCCGAACTGAAAACCAGCTTTAGGACTTAGGAAAATTTCCAAGTCTAAAACCCTTCCAATTCTGCCTTGTGGACCCTAAAACACCATGCTAAGCCCATTTTCATGAGTTGGTCCTTAAACAACTTTTGTTCTATACTAAATCTACACACTTTGGCTTAAGGGCCCACAGCCATGCAAAGCTTCTATCAAGGAGGTCTTTGTTAGTCAAACAAAAGGACTTTAGAGGCTCTATAGGGTTGACTAGGGTTTAACTACTTGATTAGGCAAAATGTCCAGCATAACCATGCCTTCATTTTGACTTCTCAACAAGGTTAGATGGTTAGAAAGACTTAACCACTCCCAAGCAAGACAAGAAACACTTCATCAAAGCAAACTTATAAGCAAGCAAACACATGAAATGACATTTTATGTGAGAAAAAGAATAACATATGAATGCTTCATGATCATGAGATGATTATGCATGATGAGAAATGATGTCATGCTAGCTTAACACCAGAGGTGTTACAGCCCATCCCCCCCTTAAAGAAATCTCGTCCCGAGATTAGACCATTGCTTATGGAACGATGGATAAACTTCTGGAGATAGTTTTCTTCCGTTTCCCAAGTTGCCTCTCCGTCATCATGACGACTCCAAAGAACTTCATACAACCTTTACTAAGCGATGCGAGTTACTCTTTCTTTGCTGTCCAAAACTCGCACGGGTTGCTCTTGATATGTGGGTCTGATGCTAGCTTCAACCTCCTGAGGTTCTATTCTTTCTTCCGGTACACGTAGACACTTCTAACTGTGAACATGAAAAACTGGAAAGATCGAACTCATTGCTTCGGGTAACTGGAGTTGATAAGATACTTCTCCCTTTCTGTTCAAGATACGATATGGTCCAACATATCTCGGAGCTAACTTCCTTTTATGCCGAACCTTTGTACCCCTCATCGGAGTTACTTTAGGTAAACATGATCTCCTTCTTAAACTCCAAGTCTTCTTCTTTATCGGCATAACTTTCTGTCGGGATTGTGCTGCTTGTAAGTGTTGATGAATAATCTGAACCTTTTTCTCGGCTTCTGCCACGAAGTCAATTCCAAAATATTCCTTTCCCCTGGTTCAATCCAGTTTAACGGAGTCACACACTTACGTTCCATATAAAGCTTCAAATGGTGCCATCTTGATACTCTCTTGATAGCTATTATTGTACGAGAACTCTGCTAACGGTAGCCTGATTCCCATGATCCTTGGGAGGATATCACACAAGCTCTGAGCATATCTTCAAGCACTTGATTCACTCTTTCGGTTTGACTGCGGTCTGAGGATGATAAGCTGTACTGTGAACAACTTCGTTCCCAAACCTTTATGTAACTGCTGCCAAAAGTGCGCGGTGAACTGAGATCCACGATCTGAAACAATTGTCTTTGGTATTCCATGTAAACGCACTATCTCTTTGATGTAGATATCTGCATACCGAGGCGGTCGGTTATTGTTAACACCGAGTTTTGCACTATGACAAGTGGACCCGGCGGGCTATGAATAATTCGGCGAACACCGCCGCTGGAAGGATTCGGCAGACGGCGGATGCGGTCGGCTAACTCAATGTATTCGGCAAGGCTGTTGAAAGCGATTAGTCAACAGCGAGCGGGTTCGGCAATGTAACGCTACGGTCGGTTACCTCGAGCAAGCCAGTTTGCGACGAATACAGCATGTCGAGAAGATTTAGCGACGGGAATCTCGTTCATTTAGCGCATGCCGGTTATTAAAGGAAGCTTGGAGCAAAAGGCATCATGTTTCTGATAGTTTCCTAATTTATCATTGTAATCGTGTTCTTCTAGGACTCAGATAGGTTTCCTGTTTTATCGTTGTAATCGTGTCCTCCTAGGACTCGTAGGACACCAGGGTATAAATATAAACCCTGAGACTATTGTAAATCAGTTCACAATCAATACAACCAACCCCGGCCCCGCGCCGTCTTCGAGTCCAAGTCGTGTCGTCGTGTTCTTCGAGAGGGGCCATCGATCCGTCGACCTCCGTAAGTTCCGGCAACCTTGCTATCATGTCTAGTATCGTGCGGCGGATTTAGATATGGTGCAAGTAGAGTCTCGTACGTTAAGCTTAGTATCGTGCGGCGGATTTTAAGCTTATGATGGGGAGGTTTTTGCTTATGCCTTGTATCGTGCGGCGGATTGAGTCATGAGTAAAAATAGTTATCGGCTCTGTTGGATTTGGCAATCTGATAGATTCATTAAGTTACCTTTGTGTTATGTGTTTTGTTATGTTTATCTCATCATAACACTTTTGCCCAGTCTAGATACCGTTCGGTTCGGCTCATCTTTATAGATCTGCTCTGTTTCTCTCACGTGTATTATGAAAGGTCTGTTATGCAGTAGATCTACTGTTTGTAATAGCCGAATTGGATCGTATCTGGATTGCCACATGGTGAGGGTTCATGCATGTTAAGTGTGTTTGATATATGACAAGGCTAGGTGTCGTGCGGCAGGCGCAGGCTTTGGATTAGCTTAGTCATGCTTAGCTTGTACGTTCAATCTCCATGGACCCCAACTCGGTTGTACAATCGAGATTGGTCAAGTTTTAACTTATAATAATACATCATGCAAGTACGATTCTCATGCAACGTTTTCG
Source organism: Coix lacryma-jobi var. lacryma-jobi (assembly GCA_009763385.1). Lineage (NCBI taxonomy): Eukaryota > Viridiplantae > Streptophyta > Magnoliopsida > Poales > Poaceae > Coix > Coix lacryma-jobi. The sequence goes on from CM019826.1 coordinate 74,711,359, forward strand.
GCAACCTGTTATTCACATAACTCGTTCATATTGCCGAATAACCTTTAAACCTGTTGGCAGATAGCTTTCATAGCTATATGTCGTCGTAAGTGGCTTCAGGGCCGTACATCTTGGAACTGTCTGGTCATACCCGGCACGTTCCAGCTTTGTATTTAACAGTTTATCTCCTTGTTAGTTGCAGGTCAAACTGATTGGCACGCACCGGACTTTGAGCACCCGGGCCACAACTGAAGCCAGCTTCTCCGGCTTGCCGTGTGCCTGGCGCAGAACGCCACTTTTTGCGCCAACACACTTTTTGGCACGCTCGGTGGGACAAACACTTTTTTCCTGCAGCAATGGTCGAAGTCATGAAGCCGAGGCCAGCAACAAGGCGGGCCTCGTGCAGGTGCAGCTCACCGAAATTACACGACGAGTACAGAGAGCGGGGAGGATGCTTGTTGCCGAATTCCAGGCCAAGTGCCTAGAGGCCTTTTCCAAGAACAAGAGCGGAAAGGTTCGCCGTCTGCACGATCTGCCGAAACCCGTCCAGCCCAACCCGAATGATCCCGGGGAAGCGGAGGCAGTGTTGAAAATGTCTATACGATCAACGAAGCTGTCTCTTGGTGCCATCGGTCGCATGCATGGGGCGTTTCTCAACACCTTCCGCACCATCATGATCGCCCAATTCGGCCCCAAGGCGATGAACTTATGGAGGCCGAGTTTGCCCTATAGCGGGACACATCTTTTCAATCTGCCGAAATGAACACCTCAAGGGGTGGGCAGGAACTGCTGGTGAGGAGACCCCGCCTAAGGCTCAATCGAGTGGGATGACCATTCAAGAGAAGCACACGCCAGAGGGCCAGATGCCGACTATGAGTCAGCTCACGTTCGGCGCTAAGGGTCAGCCGCCAGAGTCAACACGCAAGATCTCCCCGCAAACCTACAGGCTCATAAAAGACTACTATGGAAACGGGTACCATGAGATGCTTGAGCCTCACAACATAGAGGGTGCCCCACATCCAGGATACGGGAAGCCGACGGCCGAGAAAACCGCTGACTCTAATGTCGATGTCATGCTAGAGAGGATGGCAGATATGATGCAGCGCACTTTCGGCCTGAAGCCTAAGGGCACTTATGCTTACAGATCTCCGTTCCCCGAATGGTTCCACCGTGTGGCTCTACCTCCCAGAGTCAAGGTGCCGACAGACCTGTCCAAGTTCTCCAGCTTAGACGACACTAGCACGGTGGAGCACATCAGTCGCTATCTACTCCAGCTTGGGGAGGCTAATACCGAGGATGCCTTCAGGGTTCGGTACTTCCCGTCTTCGCTCACTGGGCCGGCGTTCGCTTGGTTCACGTCTCTGCCACCGGGCTCTATTCTCTCTTGGGCAGACTTGGAACAGAAGTTCCATACGCACTTCTACATGGGCACCAAGGAGAAGAAGCTGGTGGACATCATGTATGTGCGCCAGAGGCCGAATGAGACACCGCAGGACTACCTGCGCAGGTTTAGGGAAGTCAAAAGCCAGTGCTTCGGCATGTATCTGCCGGACGACCAGCTTCCACCATTGGCCGTGGCGGGCATGCTCCCAAGCATCAGAGACAAGCTCTTCGGCCAGGAGTTCGAGGACCTGGGTCATCTCTCTCGCCGGCTGAATGAAATGACTATTCAGGCGCAAGGCTTCCGGAGGGAAGGGCGCTTCCAGAGGGACAATGTCGCGGCCCAGATGTATCAAGCTTTCCTGGACGAAGCCGATGACTATTCCGATGCCGAAGATGAGGTGGCCGCTGCAGAGTTCAACTGGGACAAAGAACCGACCCAGGCCAACAAGCAGTGGCTGCGCCAGCAGAAAGGGGCATACGACTTCGACGTCACCAAGGCCGACAAACTCTTCGAGTTTCTGATTGCCGAAGGGAGAGTCAGGCTACCCCCGGATCACCCGATGCTGCGTCCTGGAGGGGTTAAGGACAAGAAGTACTGCGGCTTTCATAACACTAACACCCATTCTATTAATGACTGCCGTGTGTTCAGGACAAGGATCCAGAAGGCCATCCAGGATGGGCACATCAGGTTCAATGGCAAGATGAAGATCGATGCCAACCCTTCGCCCAGAACTCCGTGTTCGTCTCAGTGAACATGGTAGCCCCGGAAGATCCCAGAGGCAAGGGCAAGGTCAAAGTCCTCACCTCCGACAAGGCGCGCGAGTCTGGCGCAGTGGATCCCGATCGGCAAATCACTGGCGATGAGCTCCGACAGCACGCCCAAGCCGCGAATAGCCGATACGAGCACGGAGAGTCGTCTTCCAGGCGCAGGCCTACCCACAGGGATCTCCTTAACAAGTGGCGTCGGCAAAAGGAGAAAGAGCAGAGGCGTCTCCAACACGAAGAACAGGAGCTCACGAGGGAGCATCAGCGCGAAGACGATTACACAGGGGAGCACCGGTATCGTCTGGAGGAGAGGGCTTACCACAGAGAACAGGCCCATCGCTGGGAGCAAGAACGCCGCCAAGAGCGGGAGCAAGCTCACTGGGGCTGTCCGTTCTTCCGCCATTGCTGGAACGAAGGCTTGAAACTGCCTGCCGTCAACAACTGCCCCGAATGCAGCGATCAGTACCAGGGGTATAGGCAGGATCGGGTCAACCGCCGTCCCGTCCATGAAAGGTTGGGAGCACGCATCCCAATGGACGATCGGCGCCTAAAAATGAGGAGCCCGGGTCGGCAAGCCAAAAGATGTGCCGACCAGGAGTGGGTGCATCACCGGAACGACAGCGAGGAGGTACAGCCCCGCCCATATAGGTGGCAAAAGGGGCAATGGTGCCCACCAGGGCTCAGGAAAAGCCAGAAAAGGAGAGTGACAACGCCTCCGGAATAGGGAGTTGGAAGAAGCAGCCGCGGTGGGAAGAAGCAAGAGTGGCGTCCGAAGGAAAAGCCAGACAACAATGGCAAAGGCGCTGGCGTGGCCATGACTTTCTTCCTTCCCCTGGAATTCATGGCTCCAATCGGCCAGGGGGCACAGGACGAAGCGCGTTCGGACTCCGACGAGGCCGAGCACAACGAGCTCGCGGCACAGCTCGTGTTGTCTCAGAAGGCAGCATTTGACAAGCCAGCTAAGCATCGGCATTTGAAGCCGTTATATGTCAAGGGTACGTCAACGGAAAGCCGCTAACCAAGATGTTTGTCGATGGCGGTGCAGCGATCAACATCATGCCTTACGCCACCTTCAGAAAGCTGGGCATGAACGATGAAGATCTGCTCAAAACGGACATGATACTCCGTGACTTTGCCGGCAATCCCTCTGACACTCGGGGTGCCGTGCACGTGGAACTGATGATAGGATCCAAGACGCTCATCACGACCTTCTTTGTCATTGACGGCAAGGGGGCATACAGCCTGCTTTTGGGCAGGGATTGGATCCATGCCAACTGTTGCATACCTTCGACCATGCACCAAATACTCATCCAGTGGGTTGGAGATGACATCGAGATTGTCCAAGCTGATGACTCGGTGAGTGTTGCTACCATTGAGCCCACTTACTGGGAATTTGACGGAGTAGATTGCTTCTTCCGATCGTGTGTGGGGAGAAGGTCCTGTCAACATCTACGACAGAGATCAACAGCCGATCCAAGCAGTCGGCTCTCAAAGTTTCTTTTAGATGGACAACCCAACTGACAGCAGCGAGGGCAAACTGGGACGTGGCTTCGCATCGGCCGACCAACTGGAAGAAGTGGATGTTGGCGACACAAGTAAAAGAAGGCCGATGTTCATAAGTTCTAATTTAGACCCTGCTTTCAGAGTGCAGCTAGTAGATCTCCTAAAAGAGTTCAAAGATTGTTTCGCTTGGGACTACACAGAGATGCCCGGATTGGATCGGTCCATTGTTGAGCATAAGTTGCCGATCAAGCCTGGATACCGCCCATACAAACAACCTCCGCGCAGGATCTACAAGGAGGAGGTATTGGCCGACGTGAAAAGAGAAGTGGAAAGATTACTAGAAGCTAACTTCATTCGGCCGTGTCGATATGCGGAGTGGATCTCCAATATTGTCCCGGTGTACAAGAAAAACGGGAAGATGAGGGTCTGCATCGACTTCAGGAAACCTCAACAAAGCCACTCCTATGGACGGTTATCCAATGCCGGTGGCCGATTTGCTAGTAGATGCTTCGGCCGGTTTTGAAATCATAAGCTTTATGGACGGCAACGCAGGTTACAATCAGATCTTCATGGCTGCAGAGGATGTGGCGAAGACCGCCTTCAGGTGCCCCGGCCATATAGGTTTGTTTGAATGGATGGTCATGACTTTTGGTTTGAAAAATGCCGGTGCCACTTACCAGCGAGCCATGAATTACATATTCCATGAGTTGATCGGCAAGATCGTAGAGATCTACATTGATGATGTGGTGGTCAAATCCAGAAGCAAGGAAAGACACTTAGCCGATTTAGGGAAGACCTTGGAGTGCACGAGGAAACATGGTTTAAAGATGAATCCAACCAAGTGTGCATTTGGGGTGTCGGCTGGTGAGTTTCTGGGATTCCTGGTCCACAAAAAGGGGATCGAAGTCGGTAGGAAGAGCATGGAAGCAATTGATAAGGTAGTGCCGCCGACCAATCTCAAAGAACTTCAATCACTGCTCGGCAAAATCAACTTTGTCAGAAGGTTCATATCCAACTTGTCTGAGCGCGTGCTGCCATTTTCTCCACTATTGAAGCTCAAGAAAGATCAGGAGTTCGTGTGGGGTGACGTGCAACAAAAGGCTTTCGATGAGATCAAGGAGTACATGAAGGCACCACCAGTATTGGTTCCTCCACAACTCGACAAGCCTTTCAAGTTGTACGTGGCGGCCGACAACCTAACGATAGGGTCGGCCCTCATGCAAGAATTCGAAGGAAAGAGAGAGAGTCATAGCCTATCTTAGCCGAAAGCTACTGGACCCCGAGACAAGGTATTCGGCTACGGAAAAGTTGTGCTTGTGCGTTTTCTATTCCTGTACCAAGTTTCGGCACTATCTACTGAATGCCGAATGCGTGGTAGTATCAGAATTTGATGTAATCAAGCACATGTTATTAATGCCGATTTTAAGTGGAAGGATCGGTAAATGGGTTTTGGCCCTTTCTGAATTTGATTTGCGTTTTGAATCGGCAAAGGCTGTTAAAGGCCAGATTATGGCTGATTTTGTCACTCACCACCGTGATCCTAATGCTAACATGGTAGCCATTATCCCTTGGGCATTGTTTTTTGATGGATCCTCGTGCAGCAAAGGTGGTGGAGTCGGGATAGTGTTGATTTCTCCCAAGGGGGCACCCTTCAAGTACTCTATACCGATCGAGTACCCGGTAACTAATAATCAAGCAGAGTACGAAGCACTGCTCCGAGGGCTGCGGTTGCTTGTGGACATTAAGGCAGACGCCGTGGAGATCTTCGGTGACTCGGAATTGGTGATCAAGCAATTGACCGGCAAATACGAGTGCAAGAACGACACGCTGCAGGAATATCTCGAAGGTTGCCAAGAGCTCCTCAGACAGTTTCGATCGGCAACCTTGCAACATATTCCTAGGGGGCAAAATGAAGAAGCAAACCAGTTGGCTCAGGCAGCATCCGGGTATAGGGAGAATCAAAACATTTTTGCACTTGAGGGAGAGCAAACAATACCAGAAGGTGATCAAGCAGTCCCAAGTGATAATCAGGCAATTGAAGATGGAGAGAGAGACAACATTGCCGATTACCTCAGGGACCCATCCAGGAAAGTCTCCCGAAAACTCAGGTACAAGGCTCTTAAGTTCACACTCTTGGACAATCAATTGTACTACAAATCCATAGATGGGGTTTTGCTTAAATGCCTGAACCAAGACGGGGCTAAGAAACTGATGTATGAGGTGCACGAAGGCGTATGTGGTGCACACCAGTCGGCTCACCGTATGAGATGGTTAATCAGGAGGACTGGATATTTTTGGCCGACTATGCTCGAAGATTGCTTTAAGTATTACAAGGTTGTCAGGATTGTCAGCGATTCGGCAATGTGCAAAGGGCTCCAGCATCGGCCATGAATCCGATCGTTAAGCCTTGGCCTTTCAGAGGATGGGGCATTGATTTGATCGGCCAGATTCACCCTCCATCTAGCAAAGGACATAAGTTTGTCCTGTTGGCCACGGATTACTTCACCAAGTGGGTTGAAGCCATCCCATTGAAGAAGGTGACGTCAGAAAACATGGTGTCTTTCGTCAGGGAGCATATCATTTACCGATTCGGCATTCCTCAGTCCATCACCACCGATCAGGGGACTCAGTTCACTTCCTCGGAGTTTTGTGACTTTGCCGAAGAGATGGGGATTAAACTATATTCTTCTCCTTACTATGCACAGGCCAATGGGCAGGCAGAGGCTTCTAACAAAATCATGATTAAAATCATTCAAAAGAAGATCGAAGAGAAACCTAAAAGGTGGCACTTGGTACTCAACGAAGCTTTGTGGGCGTACCGAATGGCTTGTCATGGGTCGACTCAGACGTCGCCATACGAGTTGGTCTACGGGCATCACGCAGTGCTACCGTGGGAGTTGCAGTCGGGGTCAAGACGAGTTACATTGCAGAACGATCTGGCTAAAGAAAATTATAAGGATTTGATGATGGATGAGCTAGAGGATTTGCATTTGATTCGTCTCAAGGCCTTGGAAAATATTGAGAAGAATAAGATACGCGTTGCCAAGTACTACAACTCGAAAGTGAGAGAAAAAGGATTGAAGAGGGAGACTTGGTTTGGAAAATTATCTGCCAATCGGTACCAAAGACAAGGTATTCGGCAAATGGTCCCCTAACTGGGAAGGGCCTTTTCGGATTCTGAGACGTGCTCCGGGTAATGCGTATGTTCTGAAAACCCTCCAAGGAGAAGAGTTTGCTAGGGCAATTAATGGACGTTATCTAAAGAGGTTTCATCCTAGCGTGGAGGTCGGTGCATAACGGAATCAAGGACTAGCGGGCACCGATGGCCGATACAAAATGGTGTTGCCCTTAGCGCAAAAAATGGCCGATAGATTCTATCGTCCTTAGAACAAAAAACAGCCGGCACGGCATGTGTCGCCTCTAGCACAAAAAACGCAGAAATACGGGGCCAAGTGCACGCGATGCTGTGCAATCGGCTAGATAAATCAAACGCTCAACAAGCGCAGGACAGGAGAACAGGTTGTGCGTATAACATAGCAAATAAACATTGTTCGTAGTGAGGAATGTGCAAAAGGTGCAGATCAGTTATCGAACATCCTGTTGATGACCGTCTGCGGATTGGTGACTGCGGCGAGGGCGCGAGCATGATCCTCGTAGGAGTCCAGAAGATCATCGATCTGCTCGACGTCCTCCGGACCTGCTCCGCCGGGGAAGCCAACCGGCGTCACGGAAAAATCTCCTCTGCGCGGACCGTTAGCGCCGACAGCCCCAGCGCCACGCCATGGTGCACACCCTGCAGGGCGACCTGCTCGACGCGGCCGTGTACATTGGCCAGGCGCGCCTCGGCAGTGTCGCCCTGGGCGTTCACCCGGTCTGCGACGGCGTTCGCCGCCATCTTCAGACGCTCTAGCTCTTCAGACAGTGCTATGAACGACGAGTTGAAATGGATCGGTTAAAAGATCAACAAGAACGACCAAAAACCGATCTAGGATTGGGTGTTCATACCCGTGATTGCGTCGCAGAACTGCCGGCGTTGATCCTCCCACTCCAGCTGGTCTATCCCGTACTGCTTCGAGACGGCGGCCAGCTCTTCCCGGGACTCGTCCCGCAGCGCCATGAAGTTCAAGGCGTCGTTGTGGTCGTAAAGGCCGCCGTCGGAATCCCGGTCCGGGCTCGCCTCCCAAGGATGGGAGTGGTAGGAGAGACTGTCGGAGGAGCTTGGCGAATCCGATGGTGGAACCTCTGGCCTCCCCGACGCTGAAGAAGGCCGGGCATGCCCGCCGGCGGAGGAAATAACGGGGACCCTGTCAGCAAGCAGCAACCGAGCATGAGCGAAATCTTCAAGAAACTGCCACAAAGGACGTAAGCGAAGAGTCCTACCCGCGCCGACGGAGGCGCCGAGCGCGGCTCCCTTCGGCTTCCTCGGTCGCCGGGCGTTTGCCGCGGTCATCATGGCTCGCCATTGCACTCGGAAAGTTAGGGTTTCCTGGGCGGAACGAACAAGGAAGCCGAGGCGGCGAGAGTACTAAAGGAGTGGATGCAAGATTGGGAGAAGGCAGGCCTCCAGGGACGATTTATGTCGAATATCAACCGACGGATTGGGGTTTTTTGTTTCCCAAGATGGGCTTCTACAGTAATGGGCTGCATAGGCCGTCTGAGTGCACTCACGTACGTGTTCGGCGGAGAATAGAGCGCCTGTCTTCGGCAAAACTGCCGATTTAGGTGTTCGAAACAAACACTGGCCAGATTGCCGAACAGGTTCACACGGTTAAATACGGTGTCATCAGAACGGTAACCGATTGGATGCAAAATGCAGATATGTTACAAATGGCCAAGCACATGGAATAGAGTACGCCCTGATTCCGAAAGATCAGTCACAGATTGATTTCAAGAAAAAGATGAAAGGACTTCTTATCCACATAACAGGAGTCGATTACAAATGAAGGATCAGTTCGTCCATGTCATTCTATTTCTAATCGGAAGATCAGAATCAAAAGAGTCGGCCAAGTCTGTTCCGGCTTCTTTCATATCCTCAACAAGCGTGCTATCCTAAATTCTAGTCCTCGCTCACAAACGTCAAAATGGCGATAGTCGGCACCAGAATGGATCCGGACGGCATTGAAAGCAAGTGCTGCGCCGTAGCCCATGCCGGCCCTAGAAATGTCAGGAAGGATCCGCTTGATCTCATTCACCTGCCTTAGAGACACCATGTCTGGCACATTGGCTGAAGTAGCAAGGTCGGCGATAGCAGCTTCAAGGGAGTGGAGCCTAGTCTCCAGAGCTGAATGGAAAAGGGGTCAAGCAGAAGGAAGGGCTAAGAAAAGGACAGTTGAAGGATGCTTACCGATGGCTTGTTCCCGAAAGGTATCGCGCTCCTGAGAGAGATTTGAATAATCTCCCGATTCTTCTTTCCTAGATCAGACTGGAGATCTGTAACCTTCTGAGCCAGGTCCTCGGTGAGGTCGTCGCCAGTCCTCCTGAAGGGGAAACAAAATGAGGCATAATTATCCAAAGCGAAAAGATCAAAGCAGAAGCAACCTTCTCTTAGAAGTGCTGGTGTCGCCATGCTCGAGACTGTAATGGCTTGCTTGGGAAGACATTTTCCGGTTCAGGGCAAGAGAAGAGAGGGTTTTTCTAGATGAAGAAGCTAAACAGAGGAATTCGGAAAGTTCAGGCCGAGATGGAATAGAAAGGAATTTTTAAGGATCTCGAATGCATTGGAAGGCGAGTCGGCAGCTGTGATGATTAATGACAAAGGAAGTCGGACGCTTCCAGAGACTCTACAGTGGTGCGAAAAGAAGAAGATAAATTAGGAATAAAACATTTATCCCAAAATTAGGGGGCATGTGTTAACACCGAGTTTTCGCACTATGACAAGTGGACGGCGCACTATGATAATTCGGCGAACGCCGCCGCTTGAAGGATTCGGCAGACGGCGGATGCGGTCGGCTAACTCAATGTATTCGGCAAGGCTGTGAAAGCGATTAGTCAACAGCGAGCGGGTTCGGCAACGTAACGCTACGGTCGGTTACCTCGAGCCAAGCCAGTTTGCGACGAATACAGCATGTCGAGAAGATTAGCGACGGGAATCTCGTTCATTTTAGCGCATGCCGGTTATTAAAGGAAGCTTGGAGCAAAAGGCATCATGTTTCTGATAGTTTCCTAATTTATCATTGTAATCGTGTTCTTCTAGGACTCAGATAGGTTTCTGTTTTATCGTTGTAATCGTGTCCTCCTAGGACTCGTAGGACACCAGGGTATAAATATAAACCCTGAGACTATTGTAAATCAGTTCACAATCAATACAACCAACCCCGGCCCCGCGCCGTCTTCGAGTCCAAGTCGTGTCGTCGTGTTCTTCGAGAGGGGCCATCGATCCGTCGACCTCCGTAAGTTCCGGCAACCTTGCTATCATGTCTAGTATCGTGCGGCGGATTTAGATATGGTGCAAGTAGTCTCGTACGTTAAGCTTAGTATCGTGCGGCGGATTTAAGCTTATGACGGGAGGTTTTGCTTATGCCTTGTATCGTGCGGCGGATTGAGTCATGAGTAAAAATAGTTATCGGCTCTGTTGGATTTGGCAATCTGATAGATTCATTAAGTTACCTTGTGTTATGTGTTTTGTTATGTTTTCATCATAACACTTTTGCCCAGTCTAGATACCGTTCGGTTCGGCTCCATCTTTATAGATCTGTTCTGTTCTCTCACGTTTATTATTGAAAGGTCTGTTATGCAGTAGATCTACTGTTGTAATAGCCGAATTGGATCGTATCTGGATTGCCACGTGGTGAGGGTTCATGCATGTTAAGTGTGTTTGATCTATGACAAGGCTAGGTGTCGTGCGGCAGGCGCAGGCTTTGGATTAGCTTAGTCATGCTTAGCTTGTACGTTCAATCTCCATGGACCCCAACTCGGTTGTACAATCGAGATTGGTCAAGTTTTAACTTATATATAATACATCATGCAAGTACGATTCTCATGCAAACGTGTTCGGCAACCTGTTATTCACATAACTCTGTTCATATTGCCGAATAACCTTTAAACCTGTTGGCAGATAGCTTTCATAGCTATATGTCGTCGTAAGTGGCTTCAGGGCCGTACATCTTGGAACTGTCTGGTCATACCCGGCACGTTCCAGCTTTGTATTTAACAGTTTATCTCCCTTGTTAGTTGCAGGTCAAACTGACTGGCACGCACCGGACTTCTGAGCACCCGGGCCACAACTGAAGCCAGCTTCTCCGGCTTGCCGTGTGCCTGGCGCAGAACGCCACTTTTTGCGCCAACAGTATCCGGCTTTGACTGGAATAAAGTGAGCAGATTTGGTCAAACGATCCACTATTACCCAAATAGAATATTTCCCTTTTCTGAGGTGGGTAATCCGGTTATGAATCCATACTGATGTCTTCCCATTTCCAAACAGGCACAGAAACGGTTGTAACAACCCTGCAGGTTTCATATGCACTGCCTTAACTCTGCCAACAAGTATCACACCTGCAACATAGGCTGCTATCTCTTTCTTCATCTTGGTCCACCAAAACGAGATTGTAGGTCATGATACATCTTACTGCTCCCTGGGTGAAGAGATAACTTAGATAAGTGGGCCTCATCTAAGATTTTATCCTTGAGATCTTTGTTCTTTGGCACGACAAGACGATCCCTGAACCATAACACTCCTTGTTCATCCAACTAAAAGAAGTTAAAGGATCTTTTAACATCTTTCGCTTGATATGAGCAACTCCTTTATCTGACTTCTGAGCTTCCATGATCTGACTCTCTAGCGAGCACCCTAACTGAATGTTGAACAAAACTTCTGGATGTATCAGGTTAAACTTTTCTTCAAACAACGGTTGCACCACAACACAGTGCGATTTCCAACTTAAAGCATCTGCAACCACGTTTGCCTTCCCTGGGTGATAGTGAACTTGCAAGTTATAATCCTTTATCAGCTCCAGCCATCTTCGCTGTCTCATGTTCAACTCAGGTTGAGTGAAGATATACTTCAGACTTTTGTGATCGGTATAGATGTTGCACACATTTCCCAACAAGTAGTGTCTCCATATCTTTAGAGCATGCACTACTGCCGCTAATTCCAAATCATGTGTAGGGTAGTTGATTTCATGTTTCCTCAACTGTCTTGAGGCGTATGTTATTACTCGCCCTTCTTGCATTAGCACACATCCCAAACCTATCTTGGATGCGTCACAAAACACATCAAAAGGTTTCTCTATATCTGGTTGAGCCAAAACAGGGGCAGTGGTCAACAGTTCCCGTAAGATTCGGAAAGCTGCTTCGCACTCCTCTGTCCAAACAAACTTCACATCCTTTTGTAGCAACGATGTCATTGGTTTTGCGATCTTGGAGAAATCCGGAATGAAACGACGATAGTAACCAGCCAAACCTAGAAAACTTCTGACTTCCGTGACGGTGGTTGGTGCCTTCCAATCCATAACCTCTTGTACCTTTCTAGGATCCACTGAGATTCCATCTTCCGATAACACATGACCAAGAAAATGAACTTTCTTCAACCAGAACTCACACTTACTGAACTTAGCATATAACTTATGCTCTCGAAGTCTTGTTAGAACTATCCTCAAGTGTTCCGCATGATCCTCTTCGCTCTCTGAATATATCAAGATATCATCCAGAAAGACTATCACAAACCGATCCAACTCAGGCATAAACACAGAATTCATTAGGTACATAAAGTATGCAGGAGCATTTGTCAAGCCAAACGACATGACAAGATACTCATACAACCCGTACCTAGTGGAAAAAGCCGTTTTGGGTATATCTTTGGGTCTGATCTTGATCTGATGGTACCCTGATCTTAAGTCTATCTTGGAAAACACTCTAGCTCTCGTCAACTGATCAAAAAGGATATCAATCCGAGGTAAAGGATACTTATTCTTGACTGTTACTGCATTCAAAGGTCTGTAATTCACAACATACGCAGACTTTTATCCTTCTTTTTCACAAAGAGTGCAGGACATCCCCACTCGGATGAACTTGGTTGAATCAAACCCTTATCCAACAACTCTTTCAACTGAACCTTCAACTCCGCTAACTCATTAGGAGGCATACGATACGGTCTTCTGGATATAGGTGCTGTTCCAGGTATCAACTCTATTGCAAACTCCACATCTCTATCCGGAGGGTAAACCAGGTAACTCATCTGGAAACACATCTGGAAACTCACATACTACAGGGATTTCCTGAAGATCTGCCACTTGCACTGCACAACTCATAGCACTGAGATTAAGACGGTCAGGAAGAAACACTTGAAACCTCTTGTTTTCCTCGGGATCCCTCAAAGAAATTATCCTTTTCCCGGTATCTAAGATCACTTCCCACTTTTTCATCCAGTCCATTCCGAGGATAACATCCAAGGATAGACCTGGCATGACTACTAGGCTTACTCGATACCGCTTATCTTCCAAACTAAGAGTAGCTCCACATACCACTTGATTAGACAACACACTTGCACTAGCTGAGTTTATTCGGAACCCAAAATCCATTGTTACCATTTCCTGATTATGCTTAAGTGCAAATGCTTGACTTACAAAAGAATGGGATGAACCAGAATCAAACAAAACAACTGCAGAGATATTGTTGATAGAGAACATACCAGCTGTTACAGGCTCACCCTCTGAGATGCCTTCCAAGGAGGTATGATGCACACGAGCTTGCACTGGATTGGTCTTCTTTCTTGGGCTAGGACATGTCCTGGACAGATGTCCTTCCTTGCCACAGTTGTAACATGGCCCCTTGACGTAGCTGCCTGTGAAGTTCTGATTTCCAGACCCTGCTCTATACTGTGATGATTGACCCTTTGCCATCTTCTGGACCTTGGCTTGCTGCTGATTTCCCTGAAAACGACGCTGAGGAGGCTTGAACCGTGCTCCCCGTGCTGCTATATGAAACTGAGGACGATTCGCCACTTGATTTCTGTTCTGCTGTGCTCCTGTATCAAAAGCTTTCTTGCGGGCTTTAGATGCACTATAGAGATTGTTCAGGTTTTCTTGAGTCAAACAGTCACTGACGAAGTCATTGAACCGGGTTCTAGAAGAATTTCCCATTGACTTCAGGAGCTTTGGACATAGGCCCCTCTTCATACTGGCAATCTTCTTCGCATCCGTATTGACATACTCAGGCGCGTAACGAGCAAGATTGTTGAAAGCATGAAGATATTCAGCCATTGTTTTGGTACCCTGAGTCAAACTCAAAAACTCCGTTACCTTCATAGCCATTAAACCAGGAGGAATATAATGGCCTCGAAAAGCCACTGTAAACTGCTCCCAAACTATAGGTGGATTTGCCGGAAAAGCGGTACGGTGATGTGCCCACCATATACCGGCTGGTCCTTGCAACTGATGAGCTGCGTATTCCACCTTCAGAGATTCCGTCAGACGGAGCAACCTGAACTTCTGTTCGACAGTGTTGATCCATTCATCTGCTTCCAAAGGCTCCACTGCTTCCTTGAAGATTGGGGGTCTGGTGTCCAAGAAATCTTTAAACGTGCTGTACTGATTAACATCTTGACCACCCAGACCTGCAGCCCTGCGGGTATTCTCAGCGATGTTTCGGAGATTTGCTTCCATGTTGCGTTGCATAGCTTCCATACTGCGCTGACTTCCCAAAAACTGAGCAAAGAACTGCTCTGCCGTGTAAGGAGGAGGAGGAGGAGGATTGGCTTCCTCGCCCTGTCCACTCCCATCTGCACCACTGGCACTACCGGTTCCACGACGAGTGTTCACCATCTGCATAGCCAATCAATAATCGATGAGTGATGCCATATATATAGATCAAAATGCGTAATGACTGCAGTACTGTATTCGAACATAGTTCATACAATAAGGCACATTCACAAGTTGTTCCACACAAATAACATCACAAACAGATTATACGAAAAGCGCTTAAACTCGCATGGACACGAACGGATAAGTCCAACGATAGCCGGATACTTAAAACGATTCAAAGGTAGCAACGAGGTTCTTAAGCTTACAACACATCAAAGGTTCCACAGATCCAACATAACCGATACACAAGACCACGACGATAAACATCGAGACCTAAACTCTAATCGCTCTCAGCATCTAACACATAACCCTCAACATCCTCGGCTCCATCATCTTCCTCTTCTTCTTCGTCTTCTTCTTCGTGATTAGCGAAGAGCATTCCTCCATCTTCATCACCGCCATCAGCAAGAACAACTCCCAACTCCCCATCCATCTCGGCTGCACCTGGAGGATGGTATGGATGAAGCTGGTTGTGAAGACGATGCACTTCCTCGTGGAGGTTGTTGTTGTAGGCTTCAGTTGTCGCCAACTGCTGCTCCAAGGCCACGATACGAACTCTCATATCCACCTCTTCTTCCCATGCTTGATTTCGCTGCTGAAGAGCTTTATCATCTGATTCTCCGCACTCCGATTAGCATGCTTCTCACGCCCTAGCTGCTCTTGCAGCCTGATGATCTCTTGAGCTGCGACTACATTCCTGCGAACCACCTGATCCTTCTCGATGGTCATCTGCTCAGCTCTTCCTGCATCTTTTCCACTTCTTCATCAAACTCGCGCTGAGCTTGCCTTTTCTCATCCTTGACATGGTGATAGGACTCAGTCATACTGCACAAGCTGTGTTGCATGACCGCGTACCCCTTCATTACCGCATACATGGCACTTGCTGCCGGACCATCACATGCCTGAAGCTCACTGGGACTACCCTCAACTGCTTCCTGCCTGGTCTGCACCCAAACATCCTTGAATGGGTCAGCCCTTGGAAACACTCCTGCCAGAGCCCGACTGAGGTCTTCCGGGAACCGCTCCATGATGTCCTGGAGAATGAGGAACGCTGCTGACTGCGCACCTTCCCAAGGATCCTTCCTTTGCTCTCATACATCCAACCAGACCATTCAGATCCCTCTTCCCTGGGCTTCACCACTGCAGTAACATACACCAGGGTGGTGTCTCCCAGAGGCTCTTTCGACCAGAAGTAGCGAGGCTCCTTACCATCCGGTATCCCACCGAACGCAGAACCCTCCAAAGCAACCTAGGTGTCCCAAAACACATCCAGAAACTTTGCCTTGCACCTCTCCGACCTAGGTGCCAACTGGTGCCTGGGAACCCTGCCGCCTGTTGACTTACGTGCGGTTTCCTTAGTCCGTCCCATCTGTAGCAGGATTATCATGATAACATAAGCATAGGTCTTCCAACTCGAGCAATGAATCCATAAAGGGTGGAAGTAATGCAAAAAGGAAAGAAAGCATTATGCCATGATATGTATGTGTATGAAAACGTTCCGTACGTCCTTTCTACTACATAAGAACTATGCGGTGGCAAACCACGATACTCTCATACGTTAACTATTTCGTTCTAACGGTGCGTAGTTAGTGTACCTACAGAAGATCCATTTCAGCCCTGCCCCACAGTATGATAATTATGCATTGCTGAAATTAAATCTAGATACTCACCTAGGTGTACACCCCGTATACACGTAAGCAGTATATGCACCCATTTAACAGTATCACCCCCGTTACTGCGTACCTTCCCCTGCACCCGTGTATCAACGTGTGTAGGTTCCAATACCAACTAACACTCCCCTAGGTCGACGGTTGTTCGACCATGCCCTCACAACCTTCCTTACCTTGGCGTAGAGGCAACTGATCCATACATTACCATTCTGAAGAATAGCACCCATACAATTTCACCCTTGCCGTATGGACGACAGAATAAACAAAAATCAAGCATGATGCAAGACCCTTCCAAGCTAGTACTTAAATAAGCCACCTGAGATCCTATGGGCATAAAGGACATAACCACTGGCACACCTAATTTTTTGAAAATTTTTCCTTCTACACCGACTTTGTGAATGTTTGAAAATAATTTTTGGACTCCAAATTATTTTTTTTATTACCAAATTTTTAGTCCTATGAACAGTACCCGCTGAATTATGCTCCGATGCCAGCTGTAACAGAACCGACCAATTTATAAGAGCACAAGTACGAAATTCTCCGCCGAGGCAGTAAATTTGTGGCACTTGAGCCCCTATAAACCCGGTAGTCCGTGAAATCATGAAGGATTTCAAACTTTCCAACATCAACAACATAGGATCGTAATATTCAGCATCGACCGTCACACGACAGAGATTACATAAATAGTTCGGAGTAGCAACTTAGTTATTACAAACCAGGTTTGAAAACAGTAGCGGAA
This sequence comes from Coix lacryma-jobi var. lacryma-jobi, assembly GCA_009763385.1. Classification (NCBI taxonomy): domain Eukaryota; kingdom Viridiplantae; phylum Streptophyta; class Magnoliopsida; order Poales; family Poaceae; genus Coix; species Coix lacryma-jobi. The sequence goes on from CM019826.1 coordinate 74,728,194, forward strand.
GCTTAACTTGAAACGTTGTTCCGAAATTCACACACACACACACTTAGTGATTACAGTGCCATTTAGTAGTCATCCTTAACATAGCAAAAGATACGAACAGAAGAGGTCATTGCCCGGGACCTAGAATTCACCCGAGGCTGGAAAGAGACAATTGATGCAATAACCATGGAAAAACCATGGACCTGGCATGCTAACAACAAAGATGGTAGAGACCTGGCCCTGACAAAGGGTAGAACTACGAGAAGGTACTTAGCTAGACTTACCCGCCTTAAAAAAGAAATAAAGTGACACCAAGGAGTATGCAAGGCTAGTATATAGTGGAGGCTGGCAATAGACCATATTTTTGCATAAAAGCCATTTGTTAATTAAGTAGTTCTCCTGCCCTTTTGCTGTCAATTTAAATAGTAATTATCCTATTACTAGATTAGCAAAACTGCACTATAACAAACATGGTAGTGATCCAACGATCACCAAAATGTAACAAACAGACCGAGTGACCATTTCCAAAAGTATCATGATAGTTGTCTCGTGTTCCACATTTTCAGTATCAAGGTCGATCAGCGTTCGAGTCAAGTGCTCACTATCCAGGAGCGATGGCGATTATAATCGATTCCTAACCAGCTGGTGATTTATTTCCCACACAAACCCACACCCACCCGTCGGTGAGCTACAGATGACCACAACATTGTTCCAGGAGTCACGGTTTCAACCGCCACCATCACAACCCGGAGGCAAGCCCGACTGCCAAGGAGTTGGACTTAACCACCATCACCGGGGTCTTACTATTCGCGCCCCCGCGTCCCACTAACTCTCCACCGTGGCTTCGGCTGATGCGTAGGACCTAAGAGCCGGCCTGGAACAATGAGCGGCTTCGCGGTCGAACGAGTTATCCTTCCAGCTAAATGGACATGCGTTCAACATGACAAGAAGTCTATCTCACAAGATACTGATTCCCAAAACACGGCTAGAAATACTGTAGTATACACTACAGGAATCTGGATCTCCATTTTCCACAACACTCAGTTATCCCACTTAATGGAAATATCCGGTAATCGGTCAAGTAACCACCTATTGCTCGCGGGTAACATGATAGGTTGCCCGACTTCTACCGGTCTAAGCAATTCTAAGCATAACTCGGACCTAATTCTATATAGGTATCAAGGATAATATTTCAAGATAACAAGGTATGAATAGTGATGCATCAACGGTATCAAATAACTCCTATACTTAATGCAACAAACAAACAGATTAAGTTAATCAAACTGTAGGTAGTTAGAAATGCTCCGGGGCTTGCCTTTCTCGAAGGTGCTCGGTTGGTGATTCGGGCACTCCGGAAGTTCTTCTTCAAACTCTTCCCCGACAGCTCCTGGTTCCTGCTCCTGAGGCTGCTCCTCGTTTTCCTCTGCTATCACTGTCTCTTCTACCGAACCTGTTATGATGCATATGCGAGAATGAATGGATGATACATGGGCATAGAATATGCATTGCAATTGAATTGACCGAATAGGCGCATATTTCCTCTCTGGTAGAGTACACACTCTATTTAGAGAGAAGCTACACCACTCATGCAAAGCCACAGTTAACATGCATACACTGAAAAGACTATTTTACCCTGCTGTTTCCCTCCATAAAAAGACACAAAAGCTTAATTTAAGTAACTAATTATTCCACTAAAACAAGCTTATAACTGCACCTTATAGATAACAGCTTCAGAAAATCTACAAAATTGCTGTAGGTTCCTAACAGAAAGTAAAGCATACTGTACAAATTTCAGGACAATTGCATGTATATATAATTCTGTATGAAAAAGACAAATATCAGGGTGAAAAGGTACTTTGAACTACACCCTATCTTAAAAGTGTCAAACAATAGATTTCATATTTTTGTTTAGAGCTTTTTAGCATAAGAGCAGTCTATAAAAATGTGAGACTCAAATTCCATATATTTTAATTACTACAAATTATACAAGAAAACAACATTTAATCAATTTAAAGGTTAACTTCAAATTATTTCACAGCCCAACAGTAGTTATCATTTTTCTGTGACTCTACATCACCTACATAGTTCATCAAAACAAACCCCATATTTTTCTGAGCAAAACATGATTTATTATGCATTAAACAAGATATCAGCCTAAAACACAAATTAATTATTACTGCATATAGAAACTATCATAACAGAGCATATCATATTTTTCATGTACAGATCTCATCAAGACAAACTTAACAAAATTGGTTTCACATTTATTGGATTAACAGAACACAAGTTATGATTTAAACAAGCATTAACACATTTCTTCTGAAAACATATATTCAAAAACACTAAACCCTAACTGCTACATGCACCCGACACAACTGCACCCAAGCGGCTGACAACCGGGGCCCGTGGTCAACACGACCCCACCTGTCACACACAGAGAAACAGAGGAGGAGTTGACCTCGCCGGAGCTCGCCGACGGCAGCTCCTCCGGCGAAACTAACTCCACCGAACGGACTCCTCTCATCCTTCCGCGACGATTGGTACCACTCACTGGCCCAGCATTGGCACGGATCGAGCTCGCCGTCGCAAATGGCGGCTACGCGGCGGCGCGGACTTCTTACGCCGGCCATCTCTGACCACGACGAGCTAAACTATCCCACTATTCGCACTCCTCAGATCTACCCACCCTAATGCGAAGCAAAGAACGAAGGATTCGCCGTTGACACGGCGGGAACACGGGCATGCCATCGCCGGCGCACATGGCGGGCGGCGGATGACAGCGGACCGGGGCAACCGAACCCTAATCGGTTAAACCGACTTCACTACCTTTCTTCCTGGATGCTTACTGACTCATGAACGCGAGTTAGAAAGGATGGATTTGCACGGGAAGGGAATCGGCCACGGCGGACCGAGCTTGGCGGCGCCGGCGCCATGGGCGGAACTCGTCCCACGGCTTACCAAGGGCTTAACACGAGGCGCTGGCTAAGGCAAACGATGCGGGAGACCAAGGCGAGGCTAGCGGTGCGGTTTGCTTGGCGAATGCACGGCGAAACGACGGCGGACGGCGGATTTCCCCCTTTTCGCCCGCGCGGTCGCCGGCGAGAGCTTGGAGCGAGGTAGAGAGAGAGGGAGAGCGCGCTCTGGCGGAGGAGAGCGTGCTCGGGCGGTTAAGGCTCGCCACGCCGCGCTCGCTGGCTGGCTTTGGCCGGGAATCGAACGCCACGCGGCGTTCTTCCCCTGCGCGCGGTCGGCCACGACCGCCTATTCAAAACTGAATCTAGGCGATTCAGTTAGCTATGGGCCGACTGACGGCCCAACTTCAAACGCGATTAACTCACTAACCACTCCATCAAACGCTAAACCAACTGCACCATTGGTTAGAGCTATACACCGACTGCAACTTTTGTTATAGGATTGATCACTGGTTCGGCTTGGATTAGGCTTGAGAAGTGCTAAACATAGCCTGGCCGAACTGAAAACCAGCTTTAGGACTTAGGAAAATTTCCAAGTCTAAACCCTTCCAATTCTGCCTTGTGGACCCTAAAACACCATGCTAAGCCCATTTTCATGAGTTGGTCCTTAAACAACTTTTGTTCTATACTAATTCTACCACCTTTGCTTAAGGGCCCACAGCCATGCAAAGCTTCTATCAAGGAGGTCTTTGTTAGTCAAACAAAAGGACTTTAGAGGCTCTATAGGGTTGACTAGGGTTTAACTACTTGATTAGGCAAAATGTCCAGCATAACCATGCCTTCATTTTGACTTCTCAACAAGGTTAGACGGTTAGAAAGACTTAACCACTCCCAAGCAAGACAAGAAACACTTCATCAAAGCAAACTTATAAGCAAGCAAACACATGAAATGACATTTTATGTGAGAAAAAGAATAACATATGAATGCTTCATGATCATGAGATGATTATGCATGATGAGAAATGATGTCATGCTAGCTTAACACCAGAGGTGTTACATTTTGCTTCTTTGATGACCATGAGACAAGTGATCTTCCAAGCAATTGACAAGTGCCCGATGTGCTCTTCCTATCCACCTTGCATCCCGCATAGTCGGAATCCGAGTATCCAATTAATTCAAATTGAGAGCCCTTGGGATACCATAGTCCAACATTTGGAGTGTGCTTCAAATATCTCAATATTCTTTTGGTTGCCTTCAAATGACTTTCCCTTGGAGAAGCTTGGAACCTTGCACACATGCACACACTAAACATAACATCCGGTCTTGATGCGGTCACATAAAGTAAGCTTCCAATCATTGACCGATATAACTTTTGATCTACCATGTCACCACTAGAGTCACTATCCAAATGTCCATTTGTGCCCAATGGAGTGGTTATTGCTTTAGCTTCATCTAACCCAAACTTCTTGAGCATGTCCTTGATGTACTTGCCTTGACTAACGAAAGTGCCTTTCTTCATTTGCTTGATTTGTAGACCAAGGAAGTAACTAAGCTCTCCAATCATAGACATCTCAAATTCTTTAACCATCATCTCCCCAAACTCTTCACAAAAGTCTTGGTTGGTTGATCCAAAGATAATGTCATCCACATAGATTTGCAACACAAACAAGCTACTTCCAATCTTCTTGGTGAAGAGAGTGGTGTCAACCTTTCCAATCTTGAACCCTTTTGCTAACAAGAAGTCCTATTGACGGTTCTTAACAACATATTTCTACCGCCAACAAGACCCATAAAAAGGAAGAAAGTCACATATTCTACTCACATATACCTTTACCGCTAACCAATTTCCACATGTATTGCAAAAGTATGTTTTGTAGACCATAAACTTGTATACAGGTGGAAAGCAGATAAAAAGGCGCAATTCGACACGATCAAATGCGCAAAACAACAAGAGGAATAAAAGCCCATACAAAAGTGCTGCAAAATTCAACCAGATTCAGACTCAGCACGACGTTTTAGGCCAAATGGGCTTTGGCCCAGCCCATGGGGGCCCAGCCAGGGGGCGGCCGGCCGCCCCCCCTGCTGACGTCACTCGTCCACCGCCTTTGCAGAGGCGGTACATTCAATGTTCTTAAGACGGTGCCGGGTGCAAATTGCAGAAAACCCCCTATTGAACCCACCTAGAACCCCTATATAAGCATGGGGAGAGGACCTCTCACAATATGAAGTATCAAGATACAAGAGAAGATGTAGAGAGGAAGAGCTTCACTCATATCCTTAGCCTTTAGGTTAGGAATAGAATAGGGAGCGAGATAGAGAGTAGAGTAAGAGAAGTAGCAAGTGACCGGCTCCATCCCCTAGTTGCACTAGTCGGGAGGCCGAAGCATTGACTACTTCCTGCACTGTACCTCTGCAACCCGACTTACTGCATTGGAGTAAGAAAAGGTTGAGTTCTGCTTTTGTTCTAGTAAGTTCTTGAGCATTGTTATCTTGTTCTTACAATCTTGCGGGTTCGTTGTCCATCTTTTGGTGGGTACTCTAGTAGAGGAACCTCTGAATCATTTGGAGGGGTTCCTGGCCAACGCTAGAGTAGTAGCTAATAGCGTAGACGTGGTGTCTAAGCTAAGAGCTACCCTCGTTTGCCTCGTATCCCACGGGTGAGGGGTCGGCGGCAGGTGGTGACAGCCCTGTTTGCCCTTAGTTTCCCCCACGTTCGGATACGGCGTAGAGCTATAGGCCGGAGTTACTTGGCAGACCAGGTATAAGCCGGTGCCCGAAGTAAGGTTGTGAAAACATGTTACCTTGTTCGAGGCTTCTAAGCATTAGAAGAACCTCGCTACCTAAGTCATTCCCCTCTTTTCTCTCTAGGGTTTATTAGATCCGTGACCTTGAACACATCCGTTCCCTGCGAAATTACGATACCCTGTATACCACCGGGTGAAATGCTACAACGGTATTTCCGTGCGCTTGCGGACTTTGGCTGCTTCGCTAAGATTTACCAACTATCGTGCGGTATATGCTTGGCATATCACAAGGCAATGGCGCCATCCTTGTGGCATGTTAAGAAATACCGACACGGCACTTCTTGGCGCTTTTGCTGAGGATAGCTTAAAACCCTATCTTCTGTGATTGCGTTAAGAAATGTCAACAAGCATTTCTGGCGCCGTTGCCGGGGATAGATTCAAACCCTATTCTTGGTAGCGACGCTAAGAAGTGTCAACAAGTCCCTCAATCTTTCATATCAAGCTCTAGGTGCTTGCTTCAACCCATATAGTGCCTTCTTGAGCTTGTACACATGGTTGGGCTTCTTCAAGTCTTCAAACCCGGGAGGTTGCTCAACATACACTAACTCATTGATGAATCCATTGAGAAAAGCACTTTTCACATCCATTTGATAGAGCTTGATGTTGTGAGCACAAGCATATGCAAGAAGGATTCTAATGGCTTCCAATCTAGCAACCAGTGCAAAGGTTTTTCCAAAGTCAATGCCTTCCATTTGAGTGTATCCTTGTGCAACCAATCTTGCTTTGTTCCTTACAACAATGCCATCTTCATCTTGCTTGTTCTGGAAGACCCATCTTGTACCAATAACATTTGTGTTCTTTGGTCTTTCCACTACCTCCCAAACATCATTGCGGGTGAAGTTGTTCAACTCTTCATGCATTGCATTCACCCAATCAACATCCATCAAAGCTTCATCAATCTTGGTTGGCTCAATAAATGATACAAATGAGTAGTGTTCACAAAATGAAGCCAATCTTGATCTTGTTTGCACACCTCTTCTTATGTCACCAACAATTTGATCTAAGGGATGATCTCTTGCAATGTGTGTTGGTTGTAGCACTTGTTGCGGTTGGACACTTGCACTTGCACTAGGATGAGCCACTTGAGAGCTACTAGCATCTTGTTGATCATGAGAACCACTAGAGCTTGCAACATCATTGCCATGCATGGTTGGAGGTGAGAGCACTTGATCTTTATCATCTTCAATGTCAATCACTTGCTTTGGCCTAATATCACCAATGTCCATGTTCTTCATAGCTTCGGCCAATTGTGTTCCTCTCACATCATCTAGATTACCTTGTTCTTCATGTGAGCCATTTGTTTCATCAAACTCAACATCATAGACTTCTTCAACGATTCTTGATGTGTTGTTCCACACTCTATAGGCTTTGCTTGTAGTGGAGTAACCAAGAAGTGTCCCTTCATCACATTTCTTCTCAAACTTTCTAAGTCTTGTGCCCTTCTTCAATATGTAACATTTGCACCCAAAAACCCGAAAGTAAGCAATGTTGGGCTTTCTATCATTGAGGAGCTCATATGGTGTCTTCTTCAATAGAGGGTGACAATAGAGTCGGTTGTTATAATAGCAAGCCGTGTTGATTGCTTCGGCCCAAAAGGAATCACTCACATTGTATTCACTAAGCATAGATCTTGACATATCAATGAGTGTCCTATTCTTCCTTTCAACTATCCCATTGGATTGAGGTGTATACTTGGCCGAGAATTGATGTTTGATTCCAAACTCATCACATAACTCATCAACTCTTGTGTTTCTAAACTCACTTCCATTGTCACTTCTCACTTTCTTGATTCTTCTATCAAACTCATTTTGACTTTTCTTGACAAAGGCTTTGAACACCCCAAACACTTCACTTTTGTCAACAAGAAAGAAGACCCATGTGTATCTTGTATAGTCATCCACTATCACAAAGCCATACTTCTTTCCCCCAATACTTGCATATGTAGTTGGTCCAGACAAGTCCATGTGCAACAACTCAAGCGCATGTGTAGTGCTCATCATTCCTTTGTTAGGATGGGTGTTTCCAACTTGCTTTCCCATTTGCCATGCACTACATAGCTTGTCCTTTTCAAAGTGAACATCTTTTAGCCCTCTCACCATGTCATGCTTCACTAGCCTCTTTAGTTGCTTCATTCCAACGTGTCCCAAGCGCCTATGCCATAGCCAACCCATGCTTGATTTGGTGAATAAGCATGTTGTCAATTGAGCTTCACTAGCATCAAAGTCCACCAAATAGAGGTTCTCATATCTAAATCCTTTGAAGATCACATCACTTCCATCAACACTCACAATCTCCACATCATCAACACCAAATATGCATTTGAATCCCAAATCACATAATTGGGCCACTGACAACAAGTTGAAGTTGAGAGATTCCACTAATAGCACATTGGAGATGCTCAAGTCATTTGATATTGCAATCTTGCCCAAGCCTTTGACCTTGCCTTTCTTGTTGTCACCAAATGTGATAGCATTTGCATGATCATTGCCACTAGTGTTGATTGATTTGAACATTCTACCATCTCCGGTCATGTGTTGAGTGCACCCACTATCAAGCACCCAATGCCTTCCTCCGGCTTTGTAATTCACCTACAAAAAAGGATCAATTCTTTTTAGGTACCCAAATCTTTTTGGGTCCTCCAAGGTTAGTAACCAAGCTCTTGGGCACCCAAATTGCCTTCTTCTTTGGGCCAACCATGGGTGCACCAATGTACTTAGCCTTCACACCATTAGTGCCCTTAGTAAGCATATAACAAGAATCAAAGCGAATAGATGTAACATGAGCATGCTTCTTGTTTTTATTCTTGTTAAAGCAATGTTGCCCTATATGCCCAGATTGCTTGCAACTATTGCAAAACTGACCGTTGCTCCTCACAAAACGAGTCTTGTGAGGAACAAAAGCCGCCTTGCCCTTCTTGGGGGTATAGCCAAGTCCCTCCTTGTTGAGTGGAGACCTTTGGCTACCCAAGCACTTAAGCAAGCAGGCATCTCCACCATAGGCATTGCCTAAGGCATGAGTGAGCTCATTAACCTTGTTCTTAAGGTTCTTATTTTCTACTACTAATGATGAGTTACATGTAGTAGAAGTAGACTTTTAATTGAGCTAGATGATGATGATGCATTGATAGGAGCAACAATAATGGGAGTGTGAAAAGATTCATCAAGTATATGACAAGTTACTCCTGCATTGCATGTCTCTACAACATCCTCAATCTTACTTTGATCAAGGAGGGAGGAGTGGGCTTTCTTAAGCCTAGTGTGAGCTTGATCAAGCTTCTCATGGGCTTCCTCTAGCCTCTCATGAGTAGACTTGAGCTCATCAAAGGATTGCTCAAGAGCCTTGTTGGCCTTGCGCAATTCTTTGCACTCCTTCCTCTTAGTCTCAATGCAAGAGTGAGCATCTCGTAGCATGCTTATGAGGTCCTCCTTTGAGTACTCCTCATCATCATCACTCTCACTCTCACTCTCATCGGATGATACCTTAGTGGCCTTAGCCATGAAGCATGTCGATGGAGCGTCAAATATAGAAGGCTTGCTTGAGATAGCAAGACTAGCCATAGCCTTCTTCTTGGTGGTCATCCTCTCATCATCACTAGAATCACCATCATCGCTTGAGGAAGCATCACTATCCCATGTCACAACATAGGATCCACCCTTCTTCTTTTCCTTCTTCTCCTTCTTCTCCTTCTTGTTCTTCTTATGATCATCCTCATCATCACTAGATTGTGGACAATCCACAATGAAGTGATCTTTGCTCTTGCAACGATAGCATCTTCTAGTTGAGTTCTTGTATGAATCTCTTTTCTTTCTTGCCCCGAAGCTCTTCTTCTTCATGAACTTGCCAGACTTCTTGACAAAGAGAGCGAGGTCTTCATGATCTAATTCATTTCCGCTTGTGCTAGCTTCATCATCACTTTCTTCCTTCTTGGCTTTGCCCTTGCTCTTGTTCTTCTTCTTCTCTTCTTCTTGAGCTCCCCCATCCCGTTCCACGCGGTATGTGTCTTGAGTGACCACATCACCTAGTACTTGGTTTGGGGTTACCGTATCCAGCCCTTCTCTCACAAGGATTGTCACCAAGGTATCAAACCTAGGTGGCAAGCATCTCAAGAACTTGTGAGAAAAGTCCTTGTCATCCACCTTCTCACCCAACGCCTTCAAATCATTGACAATGACTTGCAACCGGTGAAACATCTCTGGTATGCTTTCATCATCTTGCATCTTGAAGGTGGCAAGCTTGTCTTTGAGAATGTAAAGCTTGGCACTTTTCACGGCCTTGGTGCCCTCATAGGTCTCCTCTAATCTTTCCCATATCTCACTTGCACGCTCGAGATTCTTGATTTGCTCAAAAACTTTGATGTCGAATGCTTCATAGAAAAGGTTGATTGCCACATCATTCCATTGAAGCTTCTCTTCTTCTCTTGGAGTTGGATCGGCGGAGTCAATCACAACAAAGTCATGCTCGATCACTTCCCATATCTTCCTATTCATGCCCCTTGTGAACGCGCACATCTTCCGCTTCCAACAATCGAAGTTGGTGCCGTCAAAATGTGGTGGCTTCCCCATATAGTTGATTTGAGCCATTGCAACACCGGAGGTTGTAAATCCTCAAACAAACGGTGACTTGGCTCCGATACCACTTGAAAGGTCCGAATGGCTAGAGGGGGGGGTGAATAGCCAATTCAAAAATCTAGAAACCTGAAACTCAAAGCTCAAAACGAGTATCAGATTGCACAGTCGGTACTACCGACTGTAGGGGCCGGTACTACCGAGGTCGGTACTACCGGCTCTACAGGTCGGTACTACCGACAACCTAAAAACTGCTATGAGATCAAGATAGAAAAGATGCAAAAGTGGATCTAGCACATACCAATATTTCCCTAGAAGATGTAGATGAAGTTTATACCTTATCCAAGAAGTGGCTCCTCCCCAAAGAGTAGATCGAGCCTTCCCACACCTAAGAACGAGAGAGGAGGGAGGAAGAACACGAAGAACACGAGTGCAAACAAAATATCCAAGGATGCAAAATCAACAAGCGCACGAGACACAAGATTTAATCCGAGGTTCGGCCACTTCACTAAGAAGCGCCTACGTCCCCGTTGTTGAGGTGACCACGAAGGTCGGAGTCTCTTTCACCTCCTTGCCTCACTCAAGCAACCACAAAGGCTAGTTGAGTTTCTTCACTAAGAATCAGAGGGTAATACAAACACTTCGGAGTGCCCTCACAAATGAGTCAATCACGGGCAACAACCGAAGAACACCTAACCGGCTAGAGTTCCAAGAACTCAAGAGTAAAGAACACAAATCAAGCCGGAGAGATGTTGGATCCAAGTGCTCTTGACGAAGAACGATGCGTCTCACTCTCTAATCTCACTTCCCTAGCTCAAAGCTTGCAAGAGATTCACTCTAGAATCAAAGGGGGAGAGAGAGGAGGTTAGTCAACACTTGGGAGCTCTCTTTCTTGTGTTTTGTGCGCAAAATGAATCGAAGAGGTAACCCAAAGAAGCCGGCCGAGCGGCTATTTACACTACTTGAGAAACGGCCTATTGCCCCGGGCCATTTTGGCCTTTAGCCCCGGACATGGAGCCGGGGCTAAGGAATCGGGACTAAAGCCCCGACCTTTAGCCCCGGTTCCATGGCCCGGGGCTAATGGAGGGATCTTTAGCCCCGGTTGGTAACACCAACCGGGACTAAAGAGGCCAGCCACGGTGGCCCGGCTGGAGGCCCCTTTAGCCCCGGTTGGTAACACCAACCGGGGCTAAAGGGGCCTCCAGCCGGGCCACCGTGGCTGGCCTCTTTAGTCCCGGTTGGTGTTACCAACCGGGGCTAAAGATCCATCTGCTTTTTTCTTTTTTCTTTTTCTGTTCTTTTCAATTGGTTATTGTTTTTGGTTTTACAATTACATTAGGTTTTCTAATACGTATTCTTCGCTGCTAATATATTCTATTATATTAGGCCAGTTTCAAATACACGTATTATTCTTCGCTGCTAATAAATATATATAAACACATAAAATTTACAATTACACACAAATGAAATATGAAACTATACATATATATATATTATAGAGCTAGCTATACACATATGTACATAAAATATACAACATTATCCATCATGCATGCTTAACTTGATATTTACACACAAATATAATACCGTTCCTAACTTAGAGGTCATACAAGTGTTCATCTTGGTTTGGCTTCATTGGTTCGTCTTTATTAAACCAATACTCGGTGCCAGACTTAAGGACATGGTCATTAAGGAAGCCCGCGATGGTCTCTTGAATTGCTTTGAGGCGGACCTTATCCATCACCTGGTTCTTCAACCATGTCTCCTTCAATTTGGATTAAAATAAAAAGAAAGTATTAACATACATAATATTTATGTAATAGCAACAAAAAATAAAATAAATTTATTTACATGTTACGTACTTGCTGACTCTGTAAAGGAGTTCTTTTTTCATACACCGTCAGGAACTCGCAAACATAGTACCCACATAAATTGTTTCCCGGTGACTGCCGTAGAACCCACTGTACAATATGTAAAAAGAGTACTCTCGGTTGAGCGTGCGTCTGCTGAGTGATGCTAATTAAGGTAAAGAGGCGGGGAGGTACTCTACAACTTACATTTAGGAGTAGAGGATCAGGAAGTTGCGCTTTCAGATCCGGACGGTGTTTCTGAACAAACCAAGTCCAAACCCTTCACAATAATTGGAACGTTAATTAACTATTGCAGAGTTAAAGAGCTATAGCAAGAATCAATATTTAAAGATCACATTACCCTCGGATAATATTAATCATATCTTGGTAATCTTCTTGTGGTTTTCTCAGAGAGTCATAGATTAGCAAACGACTCTCGTGGAGATCGATCACCATTAGAATCCAGTGAAAACTGCATTTATGTTTATATAGTCAACACATATATATATCTTTATGTCAACCTATAATAAAATGTGCATATGATAACAAAACTCACCTAAAGTTGTAGGGGAATAGTATATATTTTTTGTCCCTTTGGTTTACCAAGAACCTCCGCAAATTACTCTCTGTTTGAGTTTCCCATGCATCCGAGTGAGTATTGCTTGGGTGCTTGAAGACGATATATGGATCGATGAAACCAATCTCCTTGTCATTTTTACGCCTTAGTTGTCTCATCATGTTTCTGCACATGTTTACAAACGCTTGCTAGCAGTGTGAGGATAATTACTTATACATATACATAAGCTAAAGTGAGATTATTAAAAGAAACAATCACTTACAGGCAAAAGCAGCTGACGAGAGCTTTGTCGAGAGCGTCCATGTGGCAGAGCTGATGTAACTCATTAAACTGAACATATATGATGTCATCACCACGGAAGTAATCATGGTCTCTAATTCTGACGCAAATGTAGTCATCAGCTTTTCTGCCACACGCCGTAAGGTACCACTGATTTAGCAAGTGCATCTGTGTACCAAGATCCCTCAGGGCCGCTGGGTTGTACAGACTTTGGCCATATACATATGCCCTCTGCCATTTATCAACTTCTGGAGCACTTTTGATGCCTGCTTCTCCGAGTATGTTTTCCACATTCAAACCAGTTTCCTCGAAAAATGCAAGCAGTTGCTCAGGATTAACGTCTCCATATGCTCGTTGTATGATTTCCATGTTTGTACCGTATTCATTCCCAACAACAAGATTCGGCACTGATTGCTTCTCTTGTTCCCCGAGCTGTGGGACACCCTTTCCTGCTCTCTTCTTTGTCTTCTTCGCCTCCTCAATTGATTTGCTGAGCGTGCGATCATAGTCTGATTTTGGCGAAGCCTTACGGGCAGCACGTACCTTTTTTTGGTGAGCGTCCACAGTTTGCCTTAGTTTTTCAGGACGAACAAAAAGGTACGGCTTCTCCGGGTTTCGCTTTGCTCGACCACTAGCAATGGCAGCTTCGAAGAACTTGTTACAGTCTTTTTGCACTGCAGCGTCAGTCTCCTCCTCGGTCATGTCATATGCAAGTTTTGTCATCTTGGGAGCTGGTTTTCTCACAGGTGCTTTCTTCTTCGGAGGTGGTGGGGCTGACGCCTTTGTTTGTGTGACAGGCCTCTTCTTTGTTGGTGGTGGAGGTGTTGGAACCCGCCGTGGAGATGGGGCAGGTGGCGGTGTCAGAGCCCGCTTTGGAGGAGATGGTTGGGTCGGTGGCGGTGTTGGATCTCGTCGTGGAGGAGATGGGGCCGGTGGCGGCGTTGGATCACGCCGTGGGGGAGATGGGGCCGGTGGCGGTGTTGGATCCCGTCGTGGAGGAGATGGGGCCGGTGGCGGTGATGGATCCCGTCGTGTTTGATCTTGATCATCATCGTCCGCAACACTGTGATCATGTGGTGAATGTAGAATTGGACTTAGGTTGGGGGATGTCCTGCTGCGAAAACAACATGGTATGAGTATCCATTTATACTATTAGCTCACCAATACTATTAAGTTTCATTCACTAATTTCATACACACCTAGGGATAGGTTGTTGAGGAGGAGGAGGTGATGCGCCAGGAATTATGATATAGCGCTTGCGCCAACATATGAATGTCTTCTCCGCTTCTCCTAATGTATTCTCGCCATCACCTCCTTTAATGTCAAGTTCGACATTCTCGTAACCTTTTACCACCCTGTCCACCGAGACGCTAGCATATCCAGGAGGTATTATTGCTCCATGACTTCTTGGTGTCTTCGTAGGATCGATAGGAGATACAACACCTATAGCCACCATGACTGTGGTATTCCCCTGTGGAATGTGCAGTTCACATGTCGTGAGAGGCTCGGTGATGTCGTCCACAGGAAAGCGCAGTTCTGCGTCTGGGACCTCTGTGGAAGCGCAACTGCTTTTCATTTGCTCAGGGGGGGCTGATGTTGACTCCCGGCTCTGATGCAGATTGCCTTTGCATTGCTAACTGCACTTGCCTTTTTATTTCCTCGTTCATTCTGCCTTCAAGTGCTTTTTCTCGCTCAACTGCTTCAAGAGCCGTGGCCTGTGACTGCATAACCATTTCTTCTAACCGGCGCATCCGCTGTGCCTCCTCCTCCTTCTTTCTCGCGCGGCTTCTATAGGTCTCTTTGTCCTGAGGGAAGGCATGTACCCATGACAGCTCCCCATAGCCTCTGGTTCTCCCACCATGTTCAAGATTCTCCAGGGCGTATGTCAGCTCGTCCTTGTCTCTGTTCGGCTGCCACCTGCCACTGGCAGCCATTTCTCTAGCATAAACAAATCTTTCTGCTGCTCTTTGGAGTTTTTCGCCATAGTGTACCCTTCCTGTTTGTTGGTCCAGGCTTCCTCCATGACCAAAAAACCAATACTTGGCGCGCTCAGGCCAGTTTATCGATTCTGGTTCAATGCCCTTGGCTTGCAACTCTCGTTCCATTCTTTCCCATTTAGGAATGGCACTCTTATAGCCACCTGATCCCAAGTGATGGTGGTATTGTTTTTGTCGGGCATTCTGCTGGTTCCTTCTGATCCGTGCCTCACTCTCTTCTGATTTCTTGAATTCTACAAACTCATCCCAAAATGGCCTCAACTTGACGTAGGCCTTAGTGTTGAAATCCGGAGTTTGGTCCTTCTTGATAAATTTGTTGTATAAGTTCTTCTTCCAGCCCTGGAATAGTGTTGCCATTTTCTTCATAGCCCAGTCCCGAACTCTGGCCTTCAAATTTATATCTTCTGTTTCAAGTGTGAAATGTGCAAGGACCTCTTGCCAAACCAGTTCCTTATCAAGATCAGAGACAAAACTTATATCAGGAGCACTTGCCTTTTTCTTCCATTCACGAGCACTGATCGGGATCTTATCCCTTACAAGGCACCCACAGTGGGCAACAAATCTCTGTGCATGTTCTCCAAGTACTTGGCCTGTTTCCTCGTTGAATTCTGAGATAATGTACCGGCCCTCCAACGGCTTCTTCGGACCTCGTACGGTCCTACTCTTCCCGGTAGTCGTTGTCGATCCGGAGGGCTATATATGTAGGAACAGTAGATTATAAATACATTTATAAATAATTTAGAATTTCATGTGCACATAGAGATTATTGTAGGTATATACCTCGCCAGTATTTTCTTGCATTATTTCTTCATAATCGGCAAAGTATTGACTGCCGTCATCTACTTCTTGATTATTGTTATCATCACCTGCTAAATTTTGATTAGCGCCGCTGTTGATTAATTCGTACATTTCCTCCTCCATGCTGTCAACTGGGTCGGCCATTTCTGCGAATGACATGGAGGATAATAAACACCATATTTTTGCAACTAACGTGCATAGGGTTTCGGGTTTTGGGTTTCGGGTTTAGGGTTTACGGTTTGGGGTTTAGGGTTTAGTGTTTTGGGTTTGGGGTTTAGGGTTTAGGGTTTGGGGTTTAGTGTTTAGGGTTTCGTGTTTGGGGTTTCGGGTTTGGGGTTTAGGGTTAGGGGTTTGGGGTTGAGGGTTTGGGGTTTAGGGTTTAGGGTTTGGGGTTTGGGGTTTAGGGTTTCGGGTTTGGGGTTTAGGGTTAGGGGTTTGGGGTTGAGGGTTTCGGGTTTAGGGTTTAGGGTTTGGGGTTTGGGGTTTAGGGTTTGGGGTTTAGTGTTTAGGGTTTCGTGTTTGGGGTTTCGGGTTTGGTGTTTAGGGTTAGGGGTTTGGGGTTGTGGGTTTGGGGTTTGGGGTTTAGTGTTTGGGGTTTCGGGTTTGGGGTTTAGGGTTAGGGGTTTGGGGTTTCGGGTTTAGGGTTTAGGGTTTGGGGTTTGGGGTTTAGGGTTTGGGGTTTAGTGTTTAGGGTTTCGTGTTTGGGGTTTAGGTTTTGACAACATTAAAAATAACATATATCCATGAAGACTATATTCGTAAAAATAACACTACCGACATGATCGAAAAGTCATATCCAAGTGATTATTCTATAAACATATCCAAGTGATTATTCCATAAACATATCCAAGTGATTATTTCATAAACATATACATGACCGATATAAATAAATGTTTACATATCTAAAGACCAAATTATCTAAGTGATTATTCCTCCTCCATCTAACACATGCAAAGGACACACCGTTGATGAGAGGACGACGACGGACGACGGCGAGGATGATGTCGCGGTGAGGACGACAACAGACGACGCCGAAGATCACGTTGCGGTGAGGATCACACGGTGAGGATGACGGCGGACGGCGCGGTCAACGCGACCAATCTCTTTTATCTACATGTGTGTAAACATAATATTTTGTTAGGGTAAAAACTATTTTCTATTTTCAATTCATATGGATTTCTATTTTCCTTTTCCTATTACACACACAGTGCACACACACTTTAATTACACACTACACACACATGCATACACTGCACACAGTGCACACACCACACACGCACACGCACAAACACTTCACACACACACGCACGCGCGGTGGCACTCCTCACCGGCAGCGCGAGGACGGAGGCACACGGCCGGAGCGGCCGCGAGACGACGGCGAGGACGAGACACGACGGCACAAGGGGAGCAACGGCCGGCGGCGAATGGCGAGGATGTCACGACGGCGGCGAGCGGCAAAAGCGAGCTCGACGGACTACATGTGTAAACATACTATTTTGTTAGGGTAAAAAACATTTTCTATACATATTTTCTATAAATATATATTCATTTTTCTATGAACATATATAAATGTCCAAAGGAACACATGATTCATTCTTTTTTCTTTTTTCTTTTTCTTTTTCTTTTTCTTTTTCTATACACTGCACACACACGGCGAGCAGACCGGCCGGCGAGCACCACCACGGCGAGCAGACCGGCCGGCGAGCACACGCACACACAACACACGCACACACCGGCGAGCATCACCACGGCGAGGACGACGGCGCGCGGCGAACGGCGAGCACCACGACGAGGACGACGGCCCCGGCGAGCACCACGGCGAGGACGGCAGCGGCGCGCGGCGAACGGCGAGGACGAGGCGCGCGGCGGCGCGCCCGCGCGAGAGGAGACGCGGCGAGGGCCGAAGATCGACGGAGGGAGGAGGGCGGCGCGGGAGAGGACGACGGGGAGGCGGACGTCGGCGAGAGAGCTCGAGGAGGACGACGGAGGGAGGAGGCGGCGGCGTGGGAGGCGGCGGCTCGGGCGTCTGACGTCGATCTGAGGAAGGAGGGCACTGTGCCCTATATAGGCGGGGAGGCTTTAGTCCCGGGCCGTGGCACCGCCCGGGATTAAAACACCTTTAGTCCCGGGGCGTAAGCCCACCCGGGACTAAAGGGGGGGACTTTTAGTCCCGGGTGGTGTTACGGCCCGGGACTAACACCTTTAGTCCCGGGGCGTAATCCCACCCGGGACTAAAGGGGAGACTTTTAGTCCCGGGTGGTGTTACGGCCCGGGACTAAAGGTACCTTCAGTCCCGGGTGGTGCTACGGCCCGGGACTAAAGGGTCTTCTCCCGCCTTTATTTTTGGGTTTTCTGTGTTTTGGGTTTTGAATTAGGTTTTGGGTATATTAATATGTTGTAATACTTGTTATTTGCATAGTAAATTCAATATTTGGCATAAAATTACTTAAAAATAACATTTGTGTTTCCTTTTACCTTATTGTATAGTAGAAAATTTTGTAACATAAATTCTTTTCTTTTCTTATAATAACAAATATAAATGTAAAGAAAAATTTATATTTTGTTAATGCAAAAATAAAATGTTAAATTTAAATATCTGAAACAACTGGTGCTCGATAGGAAAATATTTTTTGTATTATATGAACGTTAAATTTTGGGTTGTTTATCTTTTATTGTCCAAATAAGTTGGCACGGGTGAGGCAACCAATAAGTTTGTGTTTTTTCGGAGATGGTTTGCTACTTTTTCCGGTTTAACTTGCACCCAATAATTATAGGTTCACTTGCACCCAGAATGGAGCCAAACTTTTACCAACTTTTATCTCATTCGACATAGAAAAAATGTAATAATTAAAATAATGATCAGATGCTTGCCAAAAATAAATCAAGTCATTTCGACAACGACATCAACGAACCATGACTATGCATAATCATTATTAGCTGTAATATATAATATTAGTTAAAACATCACTATATATATATCAAGCGGGTACACTGGTGATCTTTTTCTTGACGTATGTTCCTTGGTCATGATCATGTCGTAACCATGGAGTCTCCTCGGCATTTAGCAGGATGCTTGGGTCTTTGGTAACACTGAAGGGCGGTATTCGGTCATCCCTTTCATAATCTTCTGACATGTCTGACTTGTCCTCAATTCCCACGATGTTTGTTTTTCCTGAAAGAACTATGTGGCGTTTTGGCTCTTTGGTTAATTTATCATCATTTTTCCCTCTCTTGGGTTTTGTAGACATGTCTTTCACGTAGAACACCTGAGTCACATCAGCAGCAAGGACGAATGGTTCATCTTTGTATCCAATATTGTTGAGATCCACTGTTGTCATTCCATACTCCTTGTCAACTGTTACTCCGGCTCCGGTCGCCTTGACCCATTGGCATCGGAACAAAGGGACTTTAAAATTAGGTGCGTAGTCTAGTTCCCAAATCTCCTCTACGCGGCCATAATATGTTTGCCTCTTCCCAGATGGGTCTGTGGCATCTACGCGAACACCACTGTTTTGGTTCGTGCTCCTTTGATCTTGGGCCATGGTGTAAAATGTGTTTCCATTGATCTCATACCCTTTGTACGTGAGGATGTGCCATGACGGTTGCCTAGCCAACAAATATAGTTGCTCATCAATATTGTTATTACCCAGACATTCCTTTCGCAACCAAGTGCTAAAAGTATTCATGTGCTCACGTGTTATCCAAACTTCATTCTTCTCTGGAAATTGGGATCGTAGGAACTCCTTGTGTACATCGATATATGGATCCACCACGGTTGAGTTTTGAAGAACTGTGTAGTGCGCTTTATTGAAATAATCATTCCCCGTACCGATATATGTTTTCTTCCCTAGTGTCCCCTTTCCACATAGCCTCCCCTCGTGCCGCGATTCAGGAACACCAATCGGGTCAAGGTCAGGAATGAAGTCAACACAGAACTCAATGACCTCCTCTGTCCCGTAGCCCTTGGCGATGCTTCCTTCTGGCCGAGCACGTTGGCGAACATATTTTTTCAGTACTCCCATGAACCTCTCAAAGGGGAACATGTTGTGTAGGAACACAGGACCGAGAATATGAATCTCCTTGACCAGGTGAACTAGGAGGTGTGTCATGATATTAAAGAAGGATGGAGGAAACACCAACTCAAAGCTCACAAGACATTGAACCACGTCATTCTGTAGAGTAGCCAGTTCTAGTGGATTAATTGCCTTCTGAGAAATTGCATTGAGGAATGCACAGAGCTTCACAGTGGCAAGACGTACATGTGGAGGTAGAATTCCTCTTAAAGCAACCGGAAGCAATTGCGTCATAAGCACGTGGCAGTCATGCGACTTTAAGTTTAGGAATTTCTTCTCTTGCATATTTATTATTCCCTTTATATTGGAGGAGAATCCAGATGGAACCTTGATGCTGTTTAGGCATTCAAACATAATTTCCTTCTCTTCATTGCTAAGAGTGTAGCTAGCAGGTCTTAAGTAATGGCGTCCATCATCTGTCTTCTCTGGATGTAGGTTGTCTCGTTCTTTCATGCGCTGCAACTCTTGTCGTGCTTCAAGTGTATCCTTAGACTTCCCATACACACCCATGAATCCTAGAAGGTTGACACAAAGATTCTTTGTCAGGTGCATCACGTCGATCGCGTGGCGGACCTCTAGTACATGCCAATAGGGTAGCTCCCAAAATATTGACTTCTTCTTCCACATGGGTGCGTGTCCCCTAGCGTCTTTCGGAACAGGTTCACTGCCCGTCCCCTTTCCAAAGACTACTTTCACATCCTTGATCATCTCAAGTACATCTTCCCCAGTTCTGTTGCGAGGCTTGCTCCGGTGGTCTGTCTCACCTTTAAAATGCTTGCCTTTCTTTCTAACCTGGTGATTTATCGAAAGAAATCGACGATGCCCAAGATACACTACCTTTCTACATTTTTTCAAATATACACTATCCATGTCATCAAAACAATGTGTGCATGCATTATATCCCTTGTTTGACTGTCCTGAAAGATTACTTAGAGCAGGCCAATCATTGATTGTTACGAACAACAATGCTCGCAGGTCAAAGTGTTCCTGTTTGTAATCATCCCACACACGTACACCTGATTTACTCCATAAAAGTAGCAGTTCCTCAACTAATGGCCTCAGGTAGACATCGATATCGTTGCCAGGCTGCCTCGGGCCTTGGATGAGCACGGGCATCATAATGAACTTCCGCTTCAAGCATAACCACGGAGGAAGGTTGTACATACATAGAGTAACAGGCCACGTGCTATGACTACTGCTCTGTTCCCCAAAAGGATTCATCCCGTCCGTACTTAAACCAAACCTTAAGTTTCTAGCATCTTTTGCAAATTCTGGGAATTCTCTGTCTATTGCTCTCCACTGGGACCCATCTGCAGGGTGTCTCAACATGTTGTCTACCTTACGGTCTTCTTTGTGCCATCGCACCAACTTTGCATGGTCCTTGTTTCTGAACAGACGTTTCAGGCGTGGTATTATAGGAGCGTACCACATAACCTTGGCCGGGATTTTCTTCCGGGGACGTTCTTCACCCTCAACATCGCCAGGGTCATCTCGCCTGATCTTATATCGTGACGCGTTACATACAGGGCATTCATCCAAATTCTCGTATTCCTTGCCACGGTACAGGATGCAGTCATTAGGACATGCATGTATCTTCTGGATTTCTAAACCCAAAGGACAGACCACTTGTTTTGCTTCGTACGTAGTGGCGGGTAATTCGTTAGGCTTCGGAAGCATCTTTTGTTTTATAATCTTCAATAATTGTCCAAATGCCTTATCAGATACACCATTCTGTGCCTTCCATTGTAGCAACTCAAGTGTTGTGCCTAACTTTTTTTGTCCATCTGCAGCAGACGGATATAGTAATTTCCTGTGATCCTCTAGCATACATTCAAACTTAGCCTTCTCCTTATCACTTTCGAAATCTCTTTGTGCATCACGAATGACATCACCAAGAGCATCATCTTCAGCGACTGTGTCTCCTGCACTTGCCTCTTCTTCACCTTCCTCCATTGCAGTATCACCAAAGTCACCGTATTGAGCAATAATGTCATCGTCAGGGTCCAATTGTTCTTCTTCACCTTCTTCCATCATAACCCCAGTTTCTCCATGCTTCGTCCAACAACTATAGTTTGGCATGAAACCCGACTTGAACAAGTGTGAGTGAAGACTCCTTGAGCTAGAATATTCCTTCGAATTATTACAAAGGGCACATGGGCAGCACATAAAACCATTCCGCTTGTTTGCCTCGGCCACTCTTAAAAAATAATGCACGCCATCAATGAACTCTTTTGAGCGACGATCGACATTGTACATCCAGTGACGTGTCATCGTCTGCATTATATGACATATCACATAATTATATCGATCTCTCATTCTTATAAACAAATAAAATTATAAAATGTCTGACATAAAATTTAGTAAGAATCACTGGTGGCATAAAAGTAGTAGCAGTTGAACTTGTCTAATTAATTAATTATTACATCAAGATAACAGTGCAGCCTAATCCACTTGGCCACAACCAAAGCAACTAACAACACCTGCACATTTTTCCCACATCACAGTCCAACAAGATGTACTGTCTGCCACTCCAACCGGATAGGAAGGTAAGGTAGGGGTAGGTGCAGTAGGAATTGAGTTGATTCTTGAGTTAAAAGCATCTAGAGCTGCAGAAGCTTCCTCAAAAGACTTGTACTTTTTATGCACAGCTCCCTTAACTTTGAGGACATACTGACTGCACTCGGCCCAGCTGGTGTAAATACCTGGTTTGGTGCCCTCGAAAACAACATACCAAGCAGGCATCCTTCTGCGTTTTGTAAACTAAAGTATTATATATTTCTAATTTCTGTAAACAACTAATTTAACTGATCTCTATTTCTCCAAAATAATAAAATATACTAATTAAACCGGTCACATTTTGTAAACTAAAGTATTATATATTTCTAATTTCTGTAAACAACTAATTTAACTGATCTCTATTTCTCCAAAATAATAAAATATACTAATTAAAACGGTCACATTTTGTAAACTAAATTATTATATATTTCTAATTTCTGTAAACAAATGATTTAAATGATCTCTATTCCTCAAAAAAAACTAATTAAACTGTCACATTTTCTAAACTAAAGTATTATATATTTCTAATTTTTATGTAAACAAATGATTTAAATGATCTCTATTTCAAAAAAAACTAATTAAACCGGTCACATTTTCTAAACTAAAGTATTATATATTTTGTTTTTCTAAACCGGTCATATTTCTCTAAAAGACTAAAATAAACTAATTAAACGGTCATATTTTGTTTTTAGATTAATAATTTGAACTATCAAGTCAATGAACTCAAAATAGCTACAAAAATGAATAACTTAAGCTAGTAACCTTTCAACGAGTCGATGGCGGTGTAGATGTGATGAAATAAATCAATCGCCGGAGATGTGTTAACAAACAAAAATCACCGGAGGAGAAGAGAGCAAACAAGCAAGCAAGAGCAAGCAGTGACTGAATGAAGAAAAATGAAGACAGGAGCTCGATCGGGCACGGCTGGAGGTAGAAGAACATTTCAAATATAGGGAGGGACATTTAGCCCCGGTCCTTATTCCCAGCCGGGGCTAAATGTTGGCATTTAGCCCCGGCTGGGTACACCAACCGGAACAAAACCTTTTAGTCCCGGTTGGTGTTACCAACCGGGGCTAAAGATGCCAACATTTAGCCCCGGCTGCATACACCAACCGGGGCAAAACCTTTAGTCCCGGTTGGTGTTACGGCCCGGGGCTAAAGGCCGGTCTTTAGCCCCGGTTGGTAACACCAACCGGGACTAAAGGCCCCTCTGACAATTGAGCCGTTGGGCTGGGGAGCTTTAGCCCCGGTTGGTGTTACCAACCGGGGCTAAAGGACTTTCTAGTCCCGGGCGCAAATTTTTCCGTGGCTAATGCTGATTTTGCAAATCGTCCAAAGGCCTGTTCTCTAGTAGTGTTAACCAAGACATGCTGTGCCACGGTCGGTAGTACCGACCCCCTTGGTCGGTAGTACCGACCGTACTCAATACGACCGTTACAGCGACCGTTGACCAGATGGAACAACCGACCCTTGGTCGGTACCACTATGGGCGGTAGTACCGAGGTTATGGCGGTACTACTGCCAGGCCAAATCGGCCGCGAACAGAGAGCTCTGCGAAAAACAAGTTACTCCCGACCAGGGTCGGTAGCACCGAGGGCGGTACTACCGAGGTTATGGCGGTACTACCGCCAGGTCATATTTTGACCAGCACAGAGAGGATGAAAAACGTCCTGGATCCTTGGTACTACCGACCAGGGGGTCAGTACTACCGAGGCCGGTAGTACCGACCTTATGGCGGTACTACCGCTAGGTCACCTGAGACCAAAACCAGAGAGCCTTGCTCATAGCACCCTTGGGCGATACTACCGACCCCCTTGGGCGGTACTACCGACCACACCCAGAAAACCTCTATGTGTTTGTGAGTGCGTGGTGTCTCTCAAGCGCTAGAAGTTAGTCGTCATGAGCACTTTTCTCCACATCTAGCTAGCCTCAAATGTGTCCCTCTTGATAGTCCGGCTTGCCTATTACTCAAGATCAAAGATAAAACTAAAGTCCCAACTTGAGCAATGGCATCTATTCCCTTCTCCATTTCACCGAAGACAGAGCATTGAAACACTTGAGGGCTTGTGGCCGTCACCATCCAACATGGTCGCCAACTAGCTAGCTCCATCAAAGACTTGGTCATAATCCTCTCATCAGCTACACACATGCTTAGCAATAGGATTAGACCAAAATAGGTTTCATCAATTAACCAAAACCAAACTAGGGCTTTCAACGATGGAACTCGTCAGCGGTGGTCGGGTCCTGCTTGATAAAATCTTTGTAATTGTACCTTTCGCATATGCCATTGCCAAAGAGGTCAATTACTTCTCTGTCTGTGATGTTGGATACTATGGAGCGGATCTCTGAGAAGCGCCTATAGTATTCCCGCATTGATTCATTTTTCTGTTGCTTACAGGTTCTGAGCTTAGTCCGGGGATCTGATCTCTCTGGGACACCCGCAAAGTTTTCGATGAAGATACGATGGAGTTGTTCCCAGGAGTCAATGGACTCGGGTTTAAGCCTGTCGAACCAAGCAAGTGGCATTGTTTCTAAAGCCATTGGGAGATAGAGTGCTTTGACATCGTTGCTTCCACCGGCCAGTTCAACTGCTTGAGCATACAGCCTGAGCCATCGTTTATGTTCTGTCTTCCCGTCGTACTTTGAATAGTTCCCGGGTTTGAATTTTCGCGGGAACGAGACTGCTCGGAGCCTTTGGGAGAAGCAGGGGAAACGATCGACTGCGTCGGATGCTGCGACTGCGATTTCTCTGTATGAAGATTCGGCTCCTCCCTCAGCTTGATCAGGTACTCAGTGGCCCAGATGACTCCTTGCTGGGATTCGACCGAGTCGCTATTGAATAGGCCTCCTCTGGCTTGGGTGAGATGAAGCTTGCTCGTCGGCTAGGGACTCAAGATTCCGTCCTCGGAGTAGAAGTGCGGTAGTCTGAAGCATGACTAACCATCGTTCTTCGTCGGGGGTGCGGTTGGCCTTGGCCCCCATCTCCGTAGCTAAAGCCAGGATGTTTTGGTACGGAGTCTGGAAAACTTTATGGCCGACGACCCTCATGAACTCCGGCTCGAGATTACGGGAGCAGTCGGCTCGTCGACGATTGTGCTCGTTCTGTGACTGATACTCCTGGTCACGTTGAGCGCGAGCTCGATTTTCCGCATCTTCCTCTAGACGTCTCCGAGTGTTATATTCTTTGAGTCGTACATTGTAGCGGTCTACCGCTTCCTTGCGGTGATTTGCGCGCCTTCTGCGAGCTTCTTTTGCTTGATTCCTTCTAATTCTCTCGGCTTTTATGGACTCGGTTTCTGCGGGTCCTTCAGGATCGTTGTCAGATATCCTGGAAGACATCTGGAGAGGTTGGTGGTCGTAGAGATGACTGATGCCCCGCCATGAAGACTTCACGGGTGTAGCCTTGGTTTATTGATCCTGGCGTAACTGACTCCAAGGTAGAAGTGCTGGAGATTAGTTCCGTTGAGGTGTCGAGTTCCTCAAGGGGGAGCTGATGTCCGTGTTGATATGGGAGTTGCTGATCGATTGTGCCAATCAGTCTAGCCGGAGCGGATTGAATTAGCCAATGGACAATGTTACCCTCGTTAGTAGAGCTGAAGACGAGTCCTTGTTGAGCTCCTGTCAAAGGTATCTGTTGATACTCTTTCAATTTTGCATCAATCAAGTCTTGAAGGTTTTCAGCAGAATTTTGCATGCCAAAAGTAGTGCCGTGAGTGGCATCCGGGTCCTTTTCCTCGGGACTTGAGTTCGAGTAGGAGTCGAATGCCTCTAGTTGGTCTTTGGAATCTTGCGGATCCTGAATTGCGAGATCTGCTAAATTCTGGGTGAGGTCACTCATCTTTGGCGTGACTTGCGCTTCTAATTCAGTATGAAGTTGTCGATGTAACTTTCCTTGATCATCCGCGACGCAAGTCCATGAGCCAAAAACGAAAATCGCCCCCGCCGAGA
This sequence comes from Coix lacryma-jobi var. lacryma-jobi, assembly GCA_009763385.1. NCBI lineage: Eukaryota > Viridiplantae > Streptophyta > Magnoliopsida > Poales > Poaceae > Coix > Coix lacryma-jobi. The sequence goes on from CM019826.1 coordinate 74,754,529, forward strand.
ACATGTTGTCGTGGTTCGCCGGGCTCTTGGTCGTCGAATCGCCGAAAGCCCCTACCTGGCGCGCCAGCTGTCGGTGTTTGTTAACCGGCAACTCGTCTTGAGTAATCTCAGACGATTTGTTCGGTGGGGATCGGCGTTCGTAGGACTCGGCGAGTACACAGGGACAGCGCTTTATACTGGTTCAGGCCGCTGAATAGCGTAATACCTTACGTCCAGTGCGGCGTGTGCCTTGTGTATGATTATGATTCAATGTTCAATTATCTCAGGAGCCCGCACCTGCTTCCCCTTATATATCCGGGTGAAGCATAGCACAGACCGAGTCCTAGTCGGTTACATCAGAGGAGTCCTATTCTAATTACAAGACTTCCTTTAAGAACTCAACTAGGTTACAATAAGAGTCCTAATCCAAATACGCTTCGTATCAAGTCTTCGGATCTCCAATGCCATCCGGGATTAGTCGGAGGCATCATCTTATGACGATATCTCTGACATCCTGGTCCGTCATGTCAACTGGGATAATGCACATGTTCTTTGGCTTGTGTTGTGCAGGTGTCGAGCACGGATACAGTGATCAAAGGCAAGGTGAAGGTCAAGTAGAGACGTGCTGTGCCGATGGACCGAGTGTGGCGAAGGGCGGAAGTGAGGCTTGGACTGAGGGACTGTTGGTAGTTCTTAGCTTCACTAAAGATAGAGCAAGGCAACTATCCCCGGTAACGGCCCAGAAATGCTTGTTGACACTAGCCAACTTCGTTACTAGGAGCAGACTATGGAATCTATTCCAGGCAACGGTGTCAGAAGTGCTTGAAGCAAGTCCGGTCACTATACCTAAAGGAGTGAAGCTAAAGCAGCTATCTAATAATGCCAAGCGGGGTTGTCAATCTTGACACTAGTAGGAGCTAGCCAGAGAGATTGCAATCTACCAGGAGGAGATTCTGCAAGCGTACAGAACTATCGTAGTAGCACTTCGCCTTCGCCTGGGAGTACTAGGTATCGATTTATTTGATCCCAAGGGAAGGCTAGGGTGGTGTATGAGTCGAGTCAAGGAGGGGATGAGAGTCAAAGAAATAAGAAAAGGGGAAAGGAGAGAAGGGAAGAGAGGGGATGAAAGGCTAGAAAGAATATATGGGTGGATAGGTAAGGATGAAATGGATGGCTAAGGTAAGGTGGATGGATAGGTAGATAAAGGGGTAACTAAGGGTAACTAACTAATAACTACTAACTACTAATAACTAATCCTAGATAACCACAAAGCAAGATAACTACGAAGCAAGATAGTTACGAAGCAAGGCAGGCAAAAGTCAATAAAGCAACTAAGTTGAGTATAGTTTTATTCCTATCTTGTCAAGTATCGAGGCGTACTAGCCTTTACCACTTACTTAGGTTGAACGATAGCACAACGAGCCTTACTGTTAAACTGGGCCAACTACGTGGTGGAATTCAAGGCGCATAGGGCTGTCACCACCTGCTTGCTACCACAGCTGGGGTCCAGCCGTATCTGAAGGTAAGTCTATAACTAAGCACCACGCTTAACTATATTCTAACTATCTCTATCCTAGCTTTCAATAGAGACACCCTTGCGGACGTCAGAGCAAAAACTTGACTTAATAAGATAAACACTAAACTAACTAAGCAACCTATTGGCAAAGATCAATCACTAAGCACACTAGAGATTAACTACTATGGCTAAGTGAATTGAACTGTAGGATAGCTAGGTCACACTCAAGGTACTTGATAAAGTAATACTGAAAGTAATGCTTAAAGTAATACTGAGATAAAGATAAATGTACCTAAGATACAAGAGAGCAAAACAGACCAGAGACGCCGGGAAATCAACCAACCTCCGATGCCAGTCGCTCGCACCCGCTTCTCTCTTAGCAAGCTCTACGCTCCTTTTACCAAGGACTTAGGCTGAGCTGTGCTAAACTAAGAGCCGCGCTGTAGCGAGGGCACTAAAGCTATACTCTCGCTACTAGCTAACCTACTTGCCTAAGCTCTCTGAGCTTCTAACTTGACCTTCACTTGCTTCTCTTGCTTGTGTCTTGCTTTGGGATGTACTGGGATATGAATGAAGTGATTCCTCAGGGGGGTATTAATAGCCTTGTGGAGTGAGGGGGGTACTTATAGGGGGCAGCCAACCGACCTAGGGTTAGGTCAGGTGGCGGGTGCCACCCCCTACTGGCGGCAGCCAGTCCCCTGGCCGTTGGATGCATCATCACTGATCCTATGGCCTCCAGGTGCTTGTCCAAGGCGGTTTGGAGGTCGGTTGCATGTCCTAGCAACCGACTTAGGTCATGATCCACGCCACTCCCCTCCGTAGCCCTCTGATCAAACCGACCTAGTGACCAAGGGCCAAGATTTGGCCTTGGGGTGGTCACATGGATTAGTGACGTGGCAGGGGGGATGGTTTTGGCCAACCCAAGTGGCGGGCGCCACCTAGGGGTGGCGGGCGCCACCCCCCTAAGGCCCAATTGGGCCCTGCTGAGTGGGTTTGGCCTCTGGTGGTTCAAATGTCCAAATTTGGTCCAAAATACTGCATTCAAATAAAAATCTATGGACATGTGGAATTTGGTTAGTTTGAAACCTATTTGACTACATTTCATGCCTTTTCGGTGGACTTTAGGGTAAAATGTTGATGGTAAAACAGGTGTTTAAGGACCATCAACAAGCTCCCCCTAGCTAACCTGTTGCTCGTCCTCGAGCAACAATGCGGTTTAAGCATTGAGTATGAAATGGATAGCAACTTAAGATGTCTGCAAGTGCATATTGTATAGTGAGAAATAACTTAGCATATATCATTAATCATAGCAATGTGGGGCTTATAGCTTTTCACTTTAAACATGCAAGAGTGAAATAAAGTTGTAGATAGGAAACTTTTATCTCGCTTAGGTTTAACTAGGATTCTGTCCGGAGGTTTTTCAAAGTTTTCAAAAGATAACAACTTGCTTAAGTCCTCCAAGATTCACTCAATCACTCAATGGTGTTTAAATCCTCACTTAGGCCAAAATGTAGCCTCTCCTATTTCTAAAGAATGATATGTGGAGTTATATGTAGGCTAAGAATCATGAGCAAATTGCCTGATGTTTATTGCTAAGCTAGACACTCAGATCATAAGGAGCAGCAAATCATAAAAAATTATCAAGATGTGCATGTGTGGTTATGTGGAAGTGTATAGAGAGATATTTCATAATCCTTCCTAGTTAATTTCTGGGGTCTAGAGCTAATGATAATTCTCTCTCTCTCTCTTTTTTTTGGATACATAGTGAGTAGACAAAAGATGTGTCCTCACATTTTCTTAGGACATAGTCCTCTTTTGAGCTACTTTGCTCACTTTTTTCTTAGGACATAGTCCTTTCTTGAGCTACTTTGTTCACTTTTTTTCAGTACATAGTCCTTTCTTGAGCTACTTTGCTCATTTTTTTCTCTCTCTCTCTCTTTAGCTCTAGATTTCCCCAGATATCTATAGGAAAGGATTTCAGAAATGAAAATGGGGGAAGAGGGAGAAATGCTTATTCCTAGTGTAGGAATAGCATAAGGCTAGCAATGGGATGTTTGGCAAGGTTTTGCTTATCTCCGGTGTAGAGAATAAGCAATTTATTTGGTGGTTGCAAACTTCCAAAGTGGAGAGTAGGCAATTTATGGTGGGTGTGTGTGAATCTTGATTCAAAAGATATGATAAGCTTCTCTACTAAGATCTATGAGGTCTAACAAAGCTCAACACAAACAAAGCTCTTTGTGGTTTTGACTAATGACTAACAAATATTTGGCTGGTGGTGGGATGGGATAAAATCCAGGAGGAACTTTGAGCAAGGTTTTCATGATTTTTAAAAGAAATCCTCCAGATTAGGTCCTAATTTCACCTTAGCAAGTTTAATGAATTACTCCATTTCTTACTAACTTTACTCACTAAGCATGATTTCAGTTTAAGCATGTGCAACCCACAAAAGCTACAACTTAGATAAGACCAATTATTCAAACCATAACAATAGCATTTGCATGACATATTTCAAATCTTATTCAGGTTTCAACTTGTTTAAGCAGATTTTACCAATTTTATGCATGGAGTGGTTATTTAGGCAAGCATGTGACATTCAAAAGATATAAAATTTAATAACTGAATGTAAAGTGTAGGCTTGAGACATACCTTATTGGAGCGGAAGTCTCCCCCAAGCTGGCTTCTTGCTTGGTGAAGGGTCTTCTTCTTTCTCGGTCGGAGCTCTTGTTCTCATTTTATTAAAAGGGAAACTATCTAATATTGTGAAAAGGGAAACTATCATATTTTATTATTCTAGCTAAGTTAACATATACCTATGCATATAACTAATGATAACTGGTGATATTTTTTTTTAGTTACATGCATGACATATGTTATTTATTCGAAAAGGGGAAAATTGAAGGGAAAAAAATAAAAGTAAAACCATACCTTAGGTCCATGGAGTTTCATCCTTATCGGGTGGATCTTCTTATTCCTTGGGTACATCTTCTCTCAGTACTTCATTAGGTTCTTCTTCTTTTGGCACCTCTCCTTTGTTATGTGAATTACACAACTCAGGAGGAGGTGGTTCTTTCTTTATGTTCCACCTTGTTCTTGGGCGCCTCTTCTTGGTACGAACGGGTTTTGCTACCTGTATGTTAGCGGCATATGCGGGACCACGGGAAAAGGAGAATATTTCCTTCCTCCCTCCTAATGTCATTTGCATTTTAGCACTTCCCACATATATGCAGGCATCAACAGTGTTCAAGAAGGGTCTACCTAAGATTAGAGGCACATCTTTCCTATTTCCCATATCTAGTATTATGAAATCAGTAGGAACATATGAACCTCTAATATGAACAGGTAAATCATTAACTATTCCTTCTACATAGCAAGTGGATTGATCAGCTAGCACAACATAGGCAGTAGTGGATGACATGGGTGGAAAGAACGAGTTTTCATAAAAATCTTTAGATAGAATGTTCACACTCGATCCTAAATCACACATGGCATTTTTTAAAGACTTCACCAAAGATTGAGCATCTAATTATGGGACTACCAGGATCACCCTTTTTAACAGTAATGGTTTGATCTTCATAATAGTTAAAATATTTTATTTCAACCATATTAGCAGTTTCCATGTCAGGTTTAGCAGGAATTTTGCCAGATTCAAAAGATGGTATGATAGCAACAAGTTGAGCTAATTGTGTTTCTAACATCTTATTAAAGCTTAATTGATTTTTCAGAGCAGATGAGAAATCTTCCAATTTGGCATTTATATTCTCAAGGGTTTTATCATTCGACATTAATTTCTTATTCAAGAAATCAGTAGTTCTACCTTGTGAGTAAACTAAATTTTTCAAGAATGAGAGACTATCAGAATTCTGAAAATCAGAGCGGGGGAATGAATTGTTACCTTGAGAGTTTGCAGGCTGATTCCATCCTTGATTCTGTTGACGAAAACCGTTGTTGTTGTTGATGAAGTTCAAATCTTCATGTAGCTCGGGGCAGTGGTCCCAGAATGTCCAGTTTCTCCACAGACTTCACAGGTCATGTAGGATTCCAGAGATTGGACACTCTCTTGTTGGTTCATCTTCTCACAGCTGCCAGCTTCTTTGCCAGCAGGTCCATCTTGGCCACGATCATGTCGGCCTCCTTAAGGGAATGCATACCTCGCTTACGGGGCTGCAGTCTCTCGTCATTCCATCCTTGGTTCGACACCATCTTCTCTATGAGAGCCTTAGCATATGCAACATTCAGAGAAAAGAATGCACCACCGGCGGCGACATCCAAATGGCTTCTAGAGAGTGGGGTTAAGCCATGGTAGCAGTTCTGGATCAATAGCCAGTCCTCCATACCATGGTGCGGACAAGCAGCGACCTACTCTTGCAACCTCTCCCAAGCCTCGGGAATATATTCCTCGGCTTGTTGCGTAAAGCTGGAGATTTTGTTGCGCAGAGCATTCGTCTTGCCCATAGGAAAGAATTTGGCAAGAAAAGCATTGGAACACTTGTCCCATGTGTCTACAGCGTTGCGATCGGTATAGAACTATTGCTTCGCTTTTCCTAGCAAAGAGATGAAGACGGATGGCTTCTTGGGTTATCCCCTTAATGGTGAAGGTGCCGCAAATCTCCAAAAATTGTTGGAGGTGAGCATTGACATCCACATGAGCTTTGCCACAGAACAGGCTAGCTTGGACCATCGTGATCAGAGCCGGCTTAAACTCAAAATTGAGGTTGGCATCGATCACGTCTGGTCCTATCGCTACATTAGTGGCAGAAGGAGCAGAAAACTCACGAATGGTCTTGTTGGCCATCGTGAAGATAGAACGAGATAAGAAAGAAAGAAGTTGAAGAAGATGAAGGAAAAAGATAAGATGGACTAAGGTAAGAAAGAATGGGGTAAGATGGGATTCGCTAAGCGGGAGCTTAAGCGAAGATAAATTCGACACGGACTCAACCGATACACCGATTGCCTTCCCCGGTAACGACCCAGAAATGCTTGTTGACACTAGCCAACATCGTTACTAGGAGCAGACTATGGAATCTATTCCAGGCAACGGTGTCAGAAGTGCTTGAAGCAAGTCCGGTCACTATACCTAAAGGAGTGAAGCTAAAGAAGCTATCTACTAATGCCAAGCGGGGTTGTCAATCCCGACACTAGTAGGAGCTAGCTAGAGAGATTGCAATCTACCAGGAGGAGATTCTGCAAGCGCACAGAACTATCTTAGTAGCACTTCGCCTGGGAGTACCAGGTGTCGATTTATTTGATCCCAAGGGAAGGCTAGGGTGGTGTATGAGTCGAGTCAAGGAGGGGATGAGAGTCGAAGAAATAAGAAAGGTGGAAAGGAGAGAAGGGAAGAGAAGGGATGAAAGGCTAGAAAGAATATATGGGTGGATAGGTAAGGATGAAATGGATGGCTAAGGTAAGGTGGATGGATAGGTAGATAAAGGGGTAACTAAGGGTAACTAACTACTAACTACTAATAACTAATCCTAGATAACCACAAAGCAAGATAACTACGAAGCAAGAAAGTTACGAAGCAAGGCAGGCAAAAGTCAATAAAGCAACTAAGTTGAGTATAGTTTTATTCCTATCTTGTCAAGTATCGAGGCGTACTAGCCTTTACCACTTACTTAGGTTGAACGATAGCACAACAAGCCTTACTGTTAAACTGGGCCAACTACGTGGTGGAATTCAAGGCGCACAGGGCTGTCACCACCTGCTTGCTACCATAGCTATCCGGGGGTCTAGCCGTATCGGAAGGTAAGTCTATAACTAAGCACCACGCTTAACTATATTCTAACTATCTCTATCCTAGCTTTGAATAGAGACACCCTTGCGGACGTCAGAGCAAAAACTTGACTTAATATGATAAACAAATAAACTAACTAAGCAACCTATTGGCAAAGATCAATCAGTAAGCACACTAGAGATTAACTGCTATGGCTAAGTGAATTGAATTGTAGGATAGCTAGGTCACACTCAAGGTACTTGATAAAGTAATACTAAAAGTAATGCTTAAAGTAATACTGAGATAAAGATAAATGTACCTGAAATACAAGAGAGCAAACCAGACCAGAGAAGCCGAGAAATCAACCGACCTCCGATGCCAGTCGCTCGCACCCGCTTCTCTCTTAGCAAGCTCTACGCTCCTTTTACCGAGGAATTAGGCTGAGCTGTGCTAAACTAAGAGTCGCGCTGTAGCGAGGGCACTAAAGCTATACTCTCTCTACTAGCTAACCTACTTGCCTAAGCTCTCTGAGCTTCTAACTTGACCCTCACTTGCTTCTCTTGCTTGTGTGTTGCTTTCGGATGTACTGGGATATGAATGAAGTGATGCCTCAGGGGGGGTATTTATAGCCTTGTGGAGTGAGGGGGGTACTTATAGGGGGCAGCCAACCGACCTAGGGTTAGGTCAGGTGGCGGGCGCCACCCCCTACTGGTGGCCGCCAGTCCCCTGGCCGTTGGATGCATCATCACTGATCCTACGGCCACCAGGTGGTTGTCCAAGGCGGTTTGGAGGTCGGTTGCATGTCCTATTGTTGGCGGTTCTTATCGACATATTTATCCCGCCAACATAGTCCACATAAAAGGAGAAAAGCATGTATTTTACTCATATATACATTTATTGCTAACCAAGTTCCACATGTAGTGCAAAGTTATGTTTTGCAGATCATAAACATGCATACAGGTGGATAACAACCAAAAAGGCGCAATCCAACACGCCGAAATGCGCAAAATGAACAAGGACACAAAAAGCCCATATAGAAGTGCAGCAAATTTCAGCCGGGAACAAACTCAGGAGCCCAAAAGGAGCAGCCCAGGCTTTTGCCTAGGCTTGTTGGGCCCAGCCAGGGGGCGGCCGCCCCCTGGGTCGGCCGCCCCCCTGGAGACGTCACGTGGTCACCGCCTTTGCAGAGGCGGTGCAATCAATGCCCCTAATGCGGTTTCGGGTGAATTTTGCAGCAAGCCCCCTCCTAAACCGACCTAAAGCACCTATATAAGGAGAGGGGGAGGGGAGGCCAAAGTAGAACACAATCACCTCTTGAGCTACACATTTGGGCACTACCACTTCTTAGTTTTTCCTTGTTCTTGTGCTAGAGAGAGAGCTAGGCAAAGCTATCAAGGAGGGCTTGGCTCCTTGGAGAGATATTGGGTATGAATAAGATAGATCTGATCTCCAAAGCCTTGTCTTCATTCTTTCGATACAGTTCTTCATATGAACAAGAGTATAGTTCTTGTTCTAGTATTCTGGTATATGACTTAGATCTTAGGTCTTATATCATGTTGCTAGTATATGAACTTATGAATAGTTCTTGTGGAATTAGTATAATATACATTCTAGTGTATAGTTCTTATAATATATTGCTACCCTAGGGTTAGTAGTGTATTATATGGATTAGAGCTAAGTGTGTATTGTATTATTCTCACATAGAACATTAGTCTAATTGCTTCATGCTTGTTATATGATTAGAAATGAGCTTATGTCAAGGGTGGCGGTTTATCATGCTCTTTTGAGTAGGCTCAGGCTTCTTACCTGTCGATCCGTAGGGTCGGGGACCCGGGGGAGTCTGAGTGGGTTCTGTGCATGCAAGCATGGTGCTTGGATGTAGAGGCCGGCTAATTGCATGGTCTTAGTCCACGGTAGTGGGGATGGCGGCAGGTGGTGACAGCCCTGTCTGTCCTTGGCATTCCTCCACGTTCGGCTAGGGTGTAGGAGTCTAAATTGTTACGAGAGGTTGCTGGCAGACCAGTACTCGCGTAATCTCCCAAACCATCTGAAGCATGAGATTAGTTCTATGTCATATGATTGCATGATTAACTTGTTCTATGAATGACCTGTATCCAGACCATGCCTGCTCTATTAGGTTATTCAATTATTCTTTTATTCATTTATTCTTTTAGTCTCTTTTACTCTTTGCCCTTTTGCCATGCTCAAGATTGTGTTTCTCCACTATTCAAATCATCACTGTTTATCACCTGTTATGACAATTGATCCATTATTGCTATCATGGTATTTGGTACTATATTTATCCTAGAACTTGATACATACAAAGCCTTCCTCGAGCGAACCAATAAATCATGATACTCGGTATATCTATGGGTGAAATGCTACACGATAATTCCGTGCGCTTGCGGACCTAAACTCCAAACCTATGAACTATCGTAAAGATGCATGCTTAACACTGTTGCTGGAAACGCGCCATTCTAAGCAACTTGTTAAGAGACATCGTACAGACACTTCTAGCGCCGTTGCTGGGAATAGATCTTCGGGTCCATTTCTATGCCAATATCCGGCGCCGTTGCCATGGATGGATTGCAAAGTCCATTCTTAGTGACGACGTTAATAAGTGTCAACGTGCATTTCTGGCGCTGTTGCCGGGGATGGATCGTAAGGTCCATTCTTAGTAAGAACGTTAAGAAATGCCAACAAGCATTTCTGGCGCCGTTGCCGGGGAAGGCTAATGTAAAAAGTTCTAGATAAACATAAACTAATATCTGATATGCAAAATGAGTCATTGTTATGCAGGTTAACTCTGCCTGTTTTCCTCCTGTTGTGGATGAAACAGGAATAGTGTATGTCTGGTTTCTCTCTGCCGGAAAACTTCATTAACAATCCCGAGGCACTCCTAAGGGCTATGCGGATTCGTTCCGTTTTGTCTTCTGCTACTCCACCGACAGAGCAACCAGCCGGTTCCGCACCAACCCCAACTGAGGTCATGGCTAAGAAGACACTCCGCGAGTTCTCCGTGCCCGCTGTCACCAACGTGGCTACCGGCCCCGCTGTGGACACGGCCGTAAAGAACTTCGAACTCCGTACAGGCCTGATCACCATGGTGCAGGCAAGCCCGTTCTGTGGTTTGCCTAGCGAGGATGCGAATGCGCATCTGCAACACTTCCTGGAGCTGTGCGACACTATCGTCATCAAGGACATCACCCCAGATGTCATTCGGCTCCGTCTTTTCCCTTTCTCCCTTGTGGGGAAAGCGAAAAGGTGGTTCTACCAGGACAAGGAAGCTGTCAACACATGGGCGAAATGCTCAGCTGCATTCCTCGCTAAATTCTTTCCCATAAGCAAAACCAATGCTTTGCGGGGAAGAATCTCCAATTTCAAGCAAGATGCCACTGAATCAATCCCTGACGCTTGGGAAAGGCTCTAGGAGTACATCCTGAGCTGCCCCCACCATGGCATGGAAAATTGGATGGTGCTCCAAAACTTCTACAACGGGCTCACGCCCATGTCGAAGGGGCACCTAGATGCAGCCGCTGGTGGAGCATTCTTATCGCTCACCACCGCCGGGGCTAAGGCCCTGATTGAAAAGATGGTTGAACACCAAGGCTGGAGTGACGAGAGAACCCAAACACAAACACCAGCCAAAACACAAAAAGGCATGCATACCGTGAAGGAGACGGATATGCTTGCCGCAAAAATAGACCTCCTTATGAAACACCTATCTGAGAAAAACCAAGAAAACCAAACAAATACGGTGAACGCCATAGATTCACACATGACGTGTGAAGTCTGTGTTGATGTTGGCCATTCGGGGACCGACTGCCCCGAAACCCGTGAAGACACCACCTACATCAACAACGGGTTCCGCCAACAAGGAGGCACCAACCAAAACAATGGTTGGAATAACCAGTCACAACCGTCATTCCAAGGTAATTCGAACTCCAATTCGAATCAACCTTCTTTAAGAGACTTAGTTCTTGGACAGGCTAAAATTAATGAAAATTTGACTAAAAAGTTGCTGTCCAATGATAAAATTTTCGAAAATATAAATACAAAAATAGAAAACCTAACATCCTCAGTTCAAAATCAACTGAGCTTCAACAAAATGATAGAATCCCAATTAGCTCAAATCGCCGCTGCTATTCCTACCGAAAGTGAGGGACGACTCCCGGGGCAACCCGAGAGTTCTCCCACTAACCATGCAGGGTGAAACCGGAAAACGGAAGGAAGTCCCACTCAAAGGACTCAAAACAATTTGAGCCTCCACCGAAGGTAATCGGTATGTATTCAAAAAAATAATAATTTCAAAATTTCAAAATCAAAATATTTAAAAATCATTTTCTGATAGGGAATAGTTTATAATCATAAAAAATTATTTTTTCGACATTTTTCGGAAATAATTTTTTATCAAATAAATGTTGGAAATTGCAAAAAAAGGATAATTCAGACAGGAGAATTTTGAAATTTCAAACGGCTATGTCATAGACATAGCCGTTGGGAGAAGCTGCCAAAAGGGGAGGCAGAGCTGGGCCCACCAGGGGGCGGTCGCCCCCTGGGTCGGCCGCCCCAGCCCCAACGGCTCTGGCCAACGGCCAGCTGGTGGAGGCTCCTATCTGTTGAGCTCAGACCAAAACCACCTGCAGTTTGCGACTATAAGTAGCAGGGGTTCGGGTGTGACCCTCTCGATCCATTTCCACAACACTTCTCCACCCCCATCTCACTTCTCCAAACACCACCCCCACTCTCTTGCCATTTCCAACCAACCAACAGTAGAAAAACCTCATAAAAACACCCATCACAAGCTAGCCAAAAAAAAGTCCCTTGGGTGCAAGGAAAATTTCCCTAGCACCACTCACCCGAGGGTTCGCCGGTGCAAAACCTTGTATCATGAGAAAGTTCGGGAGAAAGGTTTCCGGTGCACTCAAGAGAGCCACAAGGTCATCCTCGAGGCGTCAGTATGAGAGTACCTCCTCATACTACACTGAACCCCCGGGAAGCCCTCCTCGCAATGAGGGGTCCCCGGAGGTTGAGGAAGTAGAGGAAGTCCAAGCGAAGGAGGGACAAGCGGAGGAGCAACATGCAGCCCCAACGGGGGGAGGAGGAGTCCACCAATTCGACTTGGTAGACGACCGGGAAATTCAAGCCTACAACATGCTCAAAGAACGGCTCCTCATCCACACACCGGTCTTCGACGAATCGCTCCTCTCCAACATCGGTATGGACACCGAGTTCCACTCCATTTGGAAGGCCGTAGGTTGGGAAAACATTTACCCAATCCCCGAGTATGGCTCCTATTCCCTTACTATTCAATTCTTATGCACTTTAAGGGAATTAGATGAAGGCATTTCCGTTCGTTTATTTGGCAAAGAATATTTTATCTTATGGTCCAAATTAAGCAAATGCCTTGGCTTTCATCAAAGATGCTCTCATGATTTAGACTATGCCACTAGATGGTTTAATAAAGATAGACTTTGGGAAGAAATTTCGGGGCAAGTTCATACTAAAAAGTATTATCCAAGGAATGCTCAGATTCAGCACCCAACTTTAAGATTCTTGCATCTTTGGATTTCCATGACTTTGTTCCCCAGTCAAGATCCCCGTGTTGTGCGAATTGTTGAAATGAAGCTTCTCTATGCTGCTAAAATGAAAATAAAAGTTGCACCTGTACGAGAAATTGTTAATCATTGGTTAGATTCAATTAAGACTACCACTGCAGTTACCATGACTTCTCTTATAACACGAGTGGCCACAAGTATTGGTGCTTTGGAAGGGCAAGAAATTAATTTTATTCCTATCCAACGTACCATTGTAAATGAACATTATCTGTTACGTGGTCATCACCTAAAAAGAGACGCTGCAGGAAACTTTGTGTTTTGTTTCCCTGGGTATACAACTGTAATCCGGTTACCTAACCCGGACTTACACTTGTATAGTTGTGGGAGGCTAACCTTTGACTTGCAGACAGAGGAGTCTTCACGCAGGCGCAGTGTATCTAGCAGAGGCATGGGAGAGTCTAGCTCTCAGCCACCACCCTCTTACATACCACCGACTTTCGGGCATGGGTTTGTTCCTGATCCAGTACCCGAGTACCAGCCAGGATGGGACATACCCATGCCCTCACCAAATGTTGAGGGGTGGCCTGAGGCAGACTCTAGAGCCTGTGAGCAACAAGCACACTGGAGGATTGAGTCACCAGGGGAGCACTCACAAGCTCCCACAGGTGACCAGATCGACTTTGATAGCCTCCAAGCCCAGTTTAGGGGATTGGTGGTGCACACAGATGAGATCCAGGAGACCCTCGAGCAGCACATTCAGACGACTGATGCACACCACCAGCAGACCATAGAGTGGCACCAACAGGAGCTACTGCATCACCAACAACAACAGGCTATGTACCAGCAGCAGCAGGCCCTGTACCAGCAACAGCAGGCCGAATTAAGGGCACGCCAGGAGGAGATGCTAAGGCAGTCTCAGGGTTTCTGGCAGTTCATGGGGTACAACCCCGATCAGTAGGCCAAGAGCTAGCTTGGGGGAAGACCCCCACTTTCGAGGTATGTTGCATTGCATATTTAATTCCATGCACCCTTATTTTTCCATTAGCATGTTTACTTAATGCAATCTTCATCTTTAGATTTAAAAAAAAACCAAAAATATGAATTCCACTCTTATATGTGATGTAAGATATGTGCTTCTTCCTTGTTGAAATGATGAATAGTTGCTCTGTCTTATAATTCACGTGTGCCTAGTTTATAACTTAGTTTCTACTAAGATTTGAGTTTATTGGTAGATGGCTCACTTAAGAACTTAAAACTTGTGGGATGCATATGCTTACTCAAGTCCAAGATTATTGCTAGTCATGATTTGGTATAAGCAGAGAATTGCTATGACATTGTTCTAAGAAAGACTTGACATCCGGAGAATTTATTTAAAAACTTAAAATTCAAAAGTTCCTCGATGATGATATATCCTACCAGAGCCATATGACGAAAAACTTTTCAAACCATATACTCATATGCTACTTGTATTTGTATTGAGCTTATTCAAATAGTTGTGACCTATGTGTAGACCTCTTTCATGCATTCAAGATCAAGATTCACGTACACCCACCAAATAAAGCTAACTCTTGCATTAAGAGTTACGCAAGACATGCCATACATTCACCACAAAACTAAATGCTCCACTGTTGATCATGATCTTTCTCTCCCCAAAAGAATTATGGGCTATCTAAAAAAAATGATGAGAGAGTTAAAAAATGGACAAGTGTCCAAATGAAAACAATGGGTACTCCGATGCCCGCCTCTCTTAAAAAAATGAGAGAGTAAAAAAATGGACAAGTGTCCAAAAGAAAACAATGGGTACTCCGATACCCGCCTCTCTCGATGAATAAAGATCGCCCATAGTTCCCAATCTTCCAAGAGGAGAAAGACATGAGAAAAGGAGTAATCAAAAAGAAAATATTCCACACACTTGCACTTCTTGATCTAAGTGTATGACTGAAGTCTCCTAAGGTCCAGTTCTTTGACTTTGCAATATCTACAATACAAGTATGCCTACTTCTTTCTACCCACAACTCCAGATAAAGCTTTAGTTGGTAGAATGAAAAGAAAGGCAAAAGCCTTGGGTGAGGATCATACACATCTTGAGCGAATGAGTGAATCATTTGAGGAACTTGCTTTGATTTTCAAAACTCCTAAAAACTCCGGATTATAAAGTTGCTCAAGGAACAAAAGTTAAGCACCTCTGTGAAAGCCGATCTAACATGCAGTGACTAAGGATTTGAGGAGGCTAATAAGCCCCATGAGTGACAAGGTACTAGGGTGAGTAATAGACCAATTTATTCAATCCATGGTAGACACTTTGGTATAGACCTGGCACTTGTGAATAATAATCGACATTGAAGCAACTCCTGATCAACAACCAAAACCTTAGCTTTTGCTCGGGGACGAGCAAAGGGTAAGCTTGGGGGAGTTTGTTGGCGGTTCTTATCGACATATTTATCCCGCCAACATAGTCCACATAAAAGGAGAAAAGCATGTATTTTACTCATATATACATTTATTGCTAACCAAGTTCCACATGTAGTGCAAAGTTATGTTTTGCAGATCATAAACATGCATACAGGTGGATAACAACCAAAAAGGCGCAATCCAACACGTCGAAATGCGCAAAATGAACAAGGACACAAAAAGCCCATATAGAAGTGCAGCAAATTTCAGCCGGGAACAAACTCAGGAGCCCAAAAGGAGCAGCCCAGGCTTTTACCTGGGCTTGTTGTGCCCAGCTAGGGGGCGGCCGCCCCCTGGGTCGGCCGCCCCCTGGAGACGTCACGTGGCCACCGCCTTTGCAGAGGCGGTGCAATCAATGCCCCTAAGGCGGTTTCGGGTGAATTTTGCAGCAAGCCCCCTCCTAAACCGACCTAAAGCACCTATATAAGGAGAGGGGGAGGGGAGGCCAAAGTAGAACACAATCACCTCTTGAGCTACACATTTGGGCACTACCACTTCTTAGTTTTTCCTTGTTCTTGTGCTAGAGAGAGAGCTAGGCAAAGCTATCAAGGAGGGCTTGGCTCCTTGGAGAGATATTGGGTATGAATAAGATAGATCTGATCTCCAAAGCCCTGTCTTCATTCTTTCGATACAGTTCTTCATATGAACTAGAGTATAGTTCTTTTTCTAGTATTCTGGTATATGACTTAGATCTTAGGTCTTATATCATGTTGCTAGTATATGAACTTATGAATAGTTCTTCTGGAATTAGTATAATATACATTCTAGTGTATAGTTCTTATAATATATTGCTACCCTAGGGTTAGTAGTGTATTATATGGATTAGAGCTAAGTGTGTATTGTATTATTCTCACATAGAACATTAGTCTAATTGCTTCATGCTTGTTATATGATTAGAAATGAGCTTATGTCAAGGGTGGCGGTTTATCATGCTCTTTTGAGTAGGCTCAGGCTTCTTACTTGTCGATCCGTAGGGTCGGGGACCCGGGGGAGTCTGAGTGGGTTCTGTGCATGCAAGCATGGTGCTTGGATGTAGAGGCCGGGTAATTGCATGGTCTTAGTCCACGGTAGTGGGGATGGCGGCAGGTGGTGACAGCCCTGTCCGTCCTTGGCATTCCCCCACGTTCGGCTAGGGTGTAGGAGTCTAAATTATTACGAGAGGTTGCTGGCAGACCAGTACTCGCGTAATCTCCCGAACCATCTGAAGCATGAGATTAGTTCTATGTCGTATGATTGCATGATTAACTTGTTCTATGAATGACCTTATCCAGACCATGCCTGCTCTATTAGGTTATTCAATTATTCTTTTATTCATTTATTCTTTTAGTCTCTTTTTACTCTTTGCCCTTTTGCCATGCTCAAGATTGTGTTTCTCCACTATTCAAATCATCACTGTTTATCACCTGTTATGAAAATTGATCCATTATTGCTATCATGGTATTTGGTACTATATTTATCCTAGAACTTGATACATACAAAGCCTTCCTCGAGCGAACCAATAAATCACGATACTCGGTATATCTCCGGGTGAAATGCTACACGATAAATCCGTGCGCTTGCGGACCTAAACTCCAAACCTATGAACTATCATAAAGATGCATGCTTAACACTGTTGCTGGAAACGCGCCATTCTAAGCAACTTGTTAAGAGACATCGTACAGACACTTCTAGCGCCGTTGCTGGGAATAGATCTTCGGGTCCATTTCTATGCCAATATCCGGCGCCGTTGCCATGGATGGATTGCAAAGTCCATTCTTAGTGACGATGTTAGTAAGTGTCAACGTGCATTTCTAGCGCTGTTGCCGGGGATGGATCGTAAGGTCCATTCTTAGTAAGAACGTTAAGAAATGCCAACACCTAGCAACCGACTTAGGTCATGATCCACGCCACTCCCCTCCGTAGCCCTCCAATCAAACCGACCTAGTGACCAAGGGCCAAGATTAGGCCTTGGGGTGGTCACATGGATCAGTGACGTGGCAGGGGGGATGGTTTGGGCCAACCTAAGTGGCGGGCGGCACCTAGGGGTGGCGGGCGCCACCCCCCTAAGGCCCAATCGGGCCCTACTGAGTGGGTTTGGCCTCTGGTGGTTCAAATGTCCAAATTTGGTCCAAATTCCTGCATTCAAATAAAAATCTATGGACATGTGGAATTTGGTTAGTTTGAAACCTATTTGACTACATTTCATGCCTTTTTGGTGGACTTTAGGGTAAAATGTTGATGGTAAAACAGGAGTTTAAGGACCATCAACAGGGACCGGTGGCCTGAGGATCAGCTGTGGTGGCTGACAGCCTGGGACAGCGACGAGCGAAGACTTGCGGGCACGGTGTTGCCTGGGTCGAGGACCTGGGGACACGTGTCGGTGGACGGGGTGCACGGGTGGTGCATCCCCTCTATGGCTCGGTTTGGTGGTTGAGCCACAGAAAAACCACCGAGTGGACGGTTTCCAGGTTTGGGCCTCAAAACCTGGGCGCTGATGGTTTCCATGTTTGGGCCACAAAACTCGGGCTGAGGATGGTTTCCAGGTTTGGGCCTCAAAACCTGGGTGCTGCGGGTTTGCTGAGTTTGGGCCACAAAACTCAGGCGTTGGACGGCTGGTTTCCCGGTTTGGGCCTCAAAACTGGGGGTTGGTCGTGAAGGCTGGTTTCCCGGTTTGGGCCACAAAACCGGGGGTGCGACATCCGGGAAAAGGACAAGCAGAGCGGTGGCGGCACGTGGCGGCGATCGGTGAGGTTGCGTCAAGGCAACGCTACCAGTTGTGCGGGCGTGGCCGTCGGATCACCACCTACCATGAGTTGGTCCAGAATAACCCTAGGGTCTAGCTGGTTCGCTCTGTAATTAGTGAGGGGTAGAGTAGGAGTTAGAATTAGGATAAGTAGAGGGAGACACCCTCCTCCCATTCTATCTTAGTCATTTGCTCTTTGCTTCTAGGGTTTCCTGCTCTCCCAATCCCCTGTTGTAGCTACTGAGATCCGCAGAGAACCATACCTCTGTGTACTGGAGATTTTGAGGAAGTGAGACCGTAATCTCACTGTTGTAGCGTGTGGTAGCCACACGGTTGCAGATCGGTGACTTGATTCACGTTTTGTTCATGTTCTTCGCGTTCTTCGTTTCTCTGCGATTTTCCCATCACTCGATCTCCCTCTCTATTTCGTCTTTGCGAAATCCGTTTGAATCAACTTGTTCTTTATAGTGAGGAGATCATTTCCACCGAAGGAATTCATCTAACTCCTCACGAACAAGTAGATCGAGTTGATTTCATTTTTGTGGTGTTTCTTCGTTCATACTCCTCCCCTTTCAATTTCCCGGTGATTGAATCGATTTGAGCGGATGATTTCTTGGGCATAGTCTCCTAACTACCGCGTGATCATCCTCTCCAAGTTTGGGAACGTGGGATTGAGTTTTGATTCGGATATGGGAAGAGTTGTTTGAGGGGCGACCGAAATCGCCCTCACTGGGAGGTCACGGACAGTCCGCCATTCCTCCCGCGGACAGTCCGCGCGTCGCGGACTTGGCCAATCCAGTGGCCGCGGGTCCTTGCTGGTTGGGTCTCGGTTGACCGGCGCACAGTCCACCGGTATAAACCACGGACAGTCCGGGAGTCATCCAGGGACTGTTCAGCAACCTTGTTGTTTCGCTCATATTGCCGGCGGACAGTCCGCCATCCCCTTGCGGACAGTCCGCAGTAGGGGCGGACAGTCCGGGACCCCAGGGCCGGATAGTCCGGGATCCTGTTGAGTGTTGCATTTTAGTGCGTTTGCTCTCCCGGCTTCTTCGCTTGGTTTTCAGACTTTTTGTTTGGCCTTAGAGTTGATCAAGGAACCTCTCTAGGTATCTTTTCTACTAGTTAGCATAATTATTTGAGAGTTTCTCGACGTAGCCGTCTATCTACGTTCGGGACTTGATTTTTGAGGGTTGAACTTGCTCCAGAGCTTTTGGTGTTTGGTTTGCTATCACTTTGTGGTGCCTCGCTGTGATCCTAGGGATCATCCACCCTCTTTCAAGGGTCATGGGCATCATGGTTTCGATCGAAGCTTTTGGGGGTTGATTTTGGGGACAAAAGGCCAAAGTTTCGAGAGAAATTTTTGTGCTCCCATTCACCCCCCCTCTGGTCGCCTTGCTATTGCATTCTCGATTCTTCAATCGCACCACCTATCCTGCCCGTACACCTGTTACTTGGAGGATGTTCATGGAGGCTGTTCGAGGGCATTATATTCCACCAGGATTGACTCAGATGAAGGTGGCAGAGTTCATGAGCTTGACACAAGGAACTCGATCTGTTACCGAGTACCATCACCTGTTCAACTCCTTGTGTCGTTATGTTCCAGACTTTGTAGACACTGATGCTAAGAAGATAGCTAGTTTCAAGAGAGGGCTAAACACCAAGATGGGAAAATCAGTGGGTACTTCGTCCCGTACCGTCTTCAACGACTTTATCAATGACTGCTTGATTCAGGAGAACCATAACAATAAGCATGCTGCAAGCAAGGCTAGGAAGAGGACCTTGGAGTCGGGACCATCTCAGCCTAGAGGACCACCAGCCCAACGTTCTCAGTATCGACCACCAGCGCCTGGGGCTCGTTTTAGGCCGCCTCAGAGGAAGGGACAGCAGCAAGCCCAGCGTGGTCAACGACCATACAAGATAGCAGCAAATCAAACTCGAGTGGGTCAAGGCATCTCAACCGAAAGCAAGCCTCTAGTTCATGGGCCATGCTACAATTGCAACCAAGAGGGGCACTTTGCAAGGTATTGCCCACACCCAAAGAAGCAGCAGGCCAATTACCCTGCCCGTCTGCATAATATGACGACTGAAGAAGCTCGTGCGGGAGAGCCCATGACCGCAGGTATGTGTCTTGTGAACCATCATTCTGCGGTTGTTTTATTTGATACTGGATCATCGCATTCTTTTATGAGTAAGGCATTTGCACAAAAGCATAATCAAGAAATGTCTAAAATGGTTTATGAGTTTCGCGTGAGCTCCGTTGGGAGTAGCGTGTTATCCAGACAAATGGTGTGTAATGCAACCATTGATATTGGAGGGCATAAATTTGGAGCTAATTTAGTAGTTTTGCCTGGACTAAGTATGGATGTAGTCCTAGGTATGAGTTGGATGACTATGTGGAACGTGGTGTTAGACACTGCGAACAGAACTCTTACCTTATCTGATAATCAGACAGGTAACAAACTTCGCGCATCTCTTCCCCAAGGTGCCAATTTTGTTGACTTATCTTGCACTCTTGCTATAGAGGACCTTTCCAAAATTCCAGTTGTCAGGGATTTCCCCGATGTTTTCCCGGATGAGTTACCAGGGTTACCACCCAAAAGGGCAGTAGAATTTGCAATTGAGTTATTACCAGGAACTGCACCGATCTCTAGAAGACCGTATCGTATGCCACCCAATGAACTAGCAGAACTCTTAGAAAAGGGGTTCATTCAACCTAGTATATCGGAATGGGGTTGCCCGGCTTTGTTTGTCAAAAAGAAAGATAAGTCACTACGCATGTGTGTGGATTATCGACCGCTCAATGCCGTGACGGTAAACAACAAGTATCCGTTACCACGGATATATATTCTCTTTGACCAGTTATCTCGAGCCAAGATGTTTTCCAAGATTGACTCGAGGTCAGGTTACCATCAAATCAGAATCATGCCACAGGATATTCCAAAGACCGCTTTCTTGACCAGATATGGACTGTACGAGTATCTCTTCATGTCCTTTGGGTTGACAAATGCTCCAGCATACTTCATGAGTTTGATGAACTCCGTGTTCATGCCGAACTGGACAAGTTTGTGGTAGTGTTCATCGATGATATCTTAATTTATTCAGAAAATGCAGAAGACCATGCAGAACATCTGAGGGTTGTTTTGTCTAGACTCAGAGAGCATAAGCTCTATGCTAAGTTTAGTAAGCGTGAGTTTTGGATGAAGAGAGTACACTTCCTTGGTCATATTTTATCTGAAGAGGGAATTTCGGTTGATCCCAGTAAAGTTCAGGAAGTAATGGATTGGAAGGCTCCTACCACAGTTCGTGAGATTCGGAGTTTCTTAGGTTTATTAGGATACTATCGCCGATTTATTCCGGATTTCTCCAAGATCACCAAACCTATGACCAGTTTGTTACAAAAGAACCAAAAGTTTGAATGGACAGAGGAGTGCGAAACTGCTTTTCGTGCCTTACGGAAGCTGTTGACCACTGCTCCTATCTTAGCTCAACCAGACATTGAGAAGCCCTTTGATGTCTTTTGTGATGCATCGAAAGTTGGCTTAGGTTGTGTTCTTATGCAAGAAGGTAGAGTAATTGCTTATGCGTCTCGGCAATTAAGAAAGCATGAAGTGAACTATCCTACACAAGATCTGGAATTAGCAGCAGTTGTACACGCTCTGAAAATCTGGAGGCATTATTTACTTGGTAATGTCTATAATATGTACACGGATCACAAAAGTCTCAAGTATATTTTCACTCAGCCAGAGTTGAACATGAGGCAGAGAAGATGGCTTGAATTGATTAAGGATTATAATCTGCAGATTCACTACCATCCCGGTAAGGCGAACGTGGTAGCCGATGCTTTGAGTCGGAAGTCACATTGTAATGCTATGAAGTTGCTACCAGAAGATGGATTCAGTCTGATGCATCCTGCAGTACTACATGACATAGAATTACGCAGTACATTGGTCGATCAGATCTTAGACAAACAGAAAACCGATAAGGGTATCTACCATATCAAGGAAAGGGTAAAGGCTGCGACTGAACCAGTTAAGCATTTTCGAGTTGATAACAATGGAGTTCTATGGTTTGATCAGCGCCTAGTGGTACCTAAGGATAGGGAACTCAGAAACCGAATCATGGATGAAGCACATTTGTCTAGGTTGTCTATTCATCCTGGAAGTGCTAAAATGTATCAAGAACTGCGTCCAAGATTTTGGTGGACCAAGATGAAGAAAGAAATCGCTGCTTATGTGGCTAGATGTGACACTTGTTGCCGAGTAAAGGCCGTTCACTTGAAACCAGCCGGAATGCTTCAGCCATTAGCTATACCTGAATGGAAGTGGGAAGGAGTGAGCATGGATTTCATCACCGGTTTGCCTACCACCCAGAAGGGGAATGATTTGATTTGGGTAATCGTGGATCGTCTTAGCAAAACAGCCCATTTCATACCAGTTAAGACCAGCTATAAGGCACCAGATTATGCGGAGATTTACATGAGTCAGATTGTTAGACTCCATGGGGTACCAAGGATCATAGTTTCAGATCGAGGACCACAATTCACTGCACCATTTTGGGAAAAGCTGCAAAAAGAGTTACGCACGGATTTGGTTCGAAGCTCGGCCTATCATCCGCAAACGTCAGGACAGACTGAAAGGGTAAACCAAGTGTTAGAAGATATGCTAAGAGCCTGTGTAATATCAGCAAAAGGTTCTTGGGAGAAATGGCTGCCTTTGGCAGAGTTTGCGTACAACAACAGTTATCAAGAGAGTATTCGGATGGCGCCTTTTGAAGCCTTATATGGTAGAAGATGCAGAACACCAGTAAATTGGGTTGAACCAGGGGAACGCTGATACTATGGAATTGATTTTGTTAAAGAAGCGGAAGAACAAGTTAGAATCATTCAGCAACATATGGCAGCTGCACAGTCTCGACAGAAAAGCTATGCCGATAAACGAAGAAGACCACTTGAGTTCAACATCGGAGACTATGTCTATTTGAAAGTTTCGCCTATGAAAGGTGTTAATCGCTTTGGAGTTAAAAGGAAGTTAGCACCAAGATTTGTGGGACCCTATAGAATCATGGAAAGGAGGGGAGAAGTAGCTTATCAGCTGCAGTTGCCAGAGCATTTGAAAGCTATTTTTTCTGTATTCCATGTGTCGCAACTGAAGAAATGTCTCCGAATTCCTGAAGAAGAAGCGCAACCTGCGAATATCAAGTTGCAATCAGATCTCACTTATTCAGTAAAGCCATGCCGAGTGCTTGACGAAAAAGAGAGAGCAACCCACGGAAGAATCGTGAAGCAATACAAAGTATCTTGGAGTGAGAAAGATGATCGGGATGCTACTTGGGAGATGGATAAGTATCTAAAGGAGGTGTATCCACATTTTTATAAGAAATGGTTCGTAATCCAAATCTCAGGACGAGATTCCTATAAGGAGGGGAGGGCTGTAACACCCTAGGTGTTAAGCAACCCTAAATTGCATAACTTGACATAGCATGAGCATAGCATCTCATCTTTTCTTGTGCACTGGTGTGTTTTATGTTTAAGTCCTTGTTTAGCATCTAGTATACCTATGTTTTGCTTTCTGTTTCTGACCTAGTGCCTTAAACTAAAGTTGTAGGTCTTCATGAAAGAAACAACTTTGCTTAAAAGCACTTTTTCAGAAAAGGTCTTTTAAATGTGATTTCTTGCATTAGAAAAATGGATTAGGAGTGAAATTCTTTTTCTAATCAGAATTTGGACTTGAGCCTTAAAGATGATTTGTTCCTTGCAAAATTCTAAGCAACTTTGCTTTTAGGACCTTTTCCTAGTTTGGCTTAGTTTTGGAGTTAAAGAGCAGCAAAGAAATTTCAAAAACCTCATTAGTTTAAACCTGCCAGTGGGCCCCACCTGTCGGTCCCTTCTCCCTCCCCGCGTGCGCGCCACTCACCTCCGCCGGCAGAAACTGCCTCGCCGCCACGAGACCGCTCCACCAGCCCACCAAACCGCCGTTCGCCGTCGCCCGCAGTTTGCGCAAGCCTCGCCACGTGTCTCGTCGCCCTCTGCTCGCCCGTCGCGTGGCCGGCGATTCCTGACGCCGCCGTGCCCGGTCGGGAGCCGCCCCGATGGGAACCGGCCAGGTGCAATGCATCGAGCCCTCCTTCCCCTTTGCCTTCTCTCCGCCTTGCGCTTGCAAGCCAGAAGCTCGCCCACTCACTTGCTCTCTCGCTCACACACTCGACTTCCTCCGCTGCTCATCTTCTCCAGTTGCCAAAACCACCGCCGCCCGCCGAACTCCGGCGAGCGATTGCTCGCTACTCCCCGCACCGCCGCCCGATTCCTCCCGTCAACTTCTCCGCCCTAACCTCCTCTTCCACCTGAGCGGGTTGGTTTCCCCTCTTCTCCTCTCGAGCCGGCGGAACACCGAGTGCCAACCTCGGGTTCTCGCCATGGCCGCCGCCATGACCAAAGCTTGGTCCTGCCATTTTCGGCCAAACCATCTCCAACCAAGCCCAGTTCCCACCTCCTCGACCTGCGTAGTTGCTTAGGGTTAGATGGAGACTTTCCTCTCGCCGTGTTTTGACCGGAACAGGGCCATGCCATGGCCATGTCCGCCGCGGACCGCCGTCGTGCGTGGTGCCGGGCAATGCCGAGGCCGGCAAGGCTTGTTAGCCGCCTCAATAGGTAGCTTAGGATGTGCTGGAGCTCATGCTCGCGCAGCCAAGCCTTGGGATAGCCGGGCAAGGCCGCACCGCCGTGTTGCCGTGCCGCCGCTACGCCATTGCCGCCGTCGAGCTTGCTCCGGTGATGCTCTGGCCAGGCGACCTAGCCGACCGTGTCCGCCTTGGGGTGAGTCTAGTGGTAGGGTTGGTGTCGCTGGAACCCTCGCCGCTGGCGAGATAACGCCGGTCAACTCCAGCGGACGCGGTGTGCCTCCGACACGTGGGCCCGTTGACCACTGATGAGTGGGGTCGTCTGTCCAGCAGGGCCCCCTTGGCAGTGAGAGTGTGAGAGAAGAAGAGAAGTCTGGGTGAAATAGAGCTCGGGAAGACCAGGTGTGTCTAGCAGTTTTGGTTGTGTCTCTGGGGGTTTTCACCCGGGTGTCCTTAGCGTTTTAGGTCGAGTTTTCTTTTAATAAGTTTCTGCAGAATTTGTGTAAAGGCTTCAAAAATTCATGCAAGGCTCATTTTAAGTCTAAATCCTGTCAAACAAATTTTGTTGTGTTAAGAATGAATAGATCTACCTGTGAAAAATGCTAAATGCATTTTTAGTGATACTTTTATATGCAGATTTAATTAAGTTCAGAAATTGCTGTTAACTTGGAAAATGCATAACTAATTTTGTATAACTCAGAAAAATATGGTTTCCATTTTGTTGAGTCTGTGTAGATGAGTAGTTTTTGGGAAAAATATAATCTGGAGATGCTCTGCGAAATATTTTGGCAGTAGCACTTAAGTTAGTTAAATGCTATTTTTTTGTATAATTTGTAGTAATTAAAATATGATGAATACGAACCTGGTAATTTTTATAGGCTGCTCTTGTGCTAAGAAGTTTAGAAGAAAAATATGAAATCTATTGTTTGAGACTTTCTATTATCAGGTGTAGTTCAAAGCACCTTTTTGTCATGATATTTGCCTTTTTCATAGGGGTCAGTGTTTAAATCCAAATGGCTTAAAATTTGGACAGTGAACTGTTGTGCATGTTATTAATCTAGGATAATTTTTGTAGATTTTTCTGAAGCTGTCTAGGATGGATTGCTGTTATAGGCATGATTAAATGGATTTGTTCCAGCAAGTAATTAGAGGAGAATAAATTAATTAAGTAGGTGTTGCTGTGGCAATTCTACATCTTAACAAGTTAATTAAGAAGGTTAATTGGTTGGTTGGATGTTAATGTCTTTTATAAACATTAGAATGATGTTGACTACCTTGTTGAAGAGAATGAAGTAGATGACATGTGCTTATCTCCTGATTGTTGTAATCCTGTGCATCACAAATGCATTCTATGTGCATTCATCCTATTCATACATATTATGCATCATACAGGATCAACGGAAGAGACCCAGAATCTGTCACCGCAGGAGGAACCCAGCCAGGAGGAGACACTGACCGAGGAAGCCAGAGGGACCGACGCCGACGAACTGCCCGAGTGCCGCGACCACCGTCCGTCGGACTTTGAGAAAGGCAAGCCCCGGAGCATTCTAACTCCTACGGTTTGCAAACGGTTTACGATTAACCTGATTATGACTGTTGCATTAAGTTATAGGAGTTGAATGATACCGTTGATGCATTACTTACTTATCCTTGTCCACCTGCAATTGTTATCTTGATATCCCTGTTAGGTCTAAGCTCGATTATATGCTTAGCCCTGCTTAGACCGGTAAAAGTCGGGTGATTTCCTGTCTCCCGCAATTAGGTGGTTACTGATCATGACTAGCCTGGTGCTACCATGGAGATAACTAAGTGTTAATTAATTTGAGACAGAGACGGGATGTAAGGGCAGCAGGACATGGGTTCTGTGTGCTAGTAGTCTCCCGTCTGTGTCGCATAGGACCCGTTCGGGAATGTCCCTTCAGTCAAATTGAACGCGTCAATCACTTAACAGAGTAGGTCGGAGTACCTCCCGTGAAGCCGAGTAAGGTTATTCGAGCCGGTGATGGAGATGTTGACACCTAACACCTGAGGCCTCGGCTGTACCGTGGGCAACTATTCTGAACAACCTGGCATGGTCCGAGGGCAGACAGGGCCTGATCGACCTGGCATGACCGTGGGCAGCTATAGCTTGAGCAACCTGGCACTAAGATAACCCCCGGTGTAGAAGGGCCCATGGCCATCCCGCGCGTTGTGTTCTCGAATCTCCTAAGTGGTAGCTTACGACTGCCGTAGCCGGATGTGCCGGGCGAGTGTGCGACATTTTTTATCCCCAGCTGGGTAGGAATCGATTATAATCACCATCACTCCTGGACAGTGAGTAATTGACTGTAGATCATCACCCGTAGAACTTATGGAACTAAAGATGGTTATAGTGTTAAATCTGAAAGGCTATTGATGAGATAGTCACTTTTGCTTGAATACTTAGTCAAGTGCTAGTTCTAGATCAGGAGCAAACCTAGTAAGATAGAATTAAGTACTAAAAGTGACTGCCATCACCCTAAGTTAAGTTTTCTTACAAAAGCTTTCATGCTAAGAGGATATGTACAGCCAACCCCACATATAGCCTACATGATCCTTGGTGTCTCATTATTTCTGGTTTATGGCGGGTAAGTCTCGCTGAGTACCTTCTTGTACTCAGGGTTTTATTCCCTTGTTGTTGCAGATGGCCAATGCTTCTATCGCTACTATGAGAACTGCCTGTACCCGGTTATAGGGGATGACTAGACCAAGGGCATGGTCGCTACTTATCTTCTCTGATGCTTTTGTGGACCTGATCAGACTGTTGGCACTGTATTAAGAACATTCTGAACTTATGTTTAAAACTATGTTGCTTCCGCTACTGTTCAAACTATGGTTTGTAATATTATTTCATACTCTGATGTATTTCAAACTATGTGCAACTGTGGTGTAACTTGTGAACATGTCTCTGAACTAGTACGATCTTGGCTGAATGTTGAAATGATTTGAAATCCTTCGAGATTTCCAGACTACCGGGTTTGTACAAGCTTAAGTACTCGATGATCTTTCCGTCAAGCGAAGATTTCAGTGCTTAATCTGGTGCAAATTGGTCGGTTCTGTTACAGGGTCAATGCCATGCATGAGGAGATAGAAAATTTTGAGAGAATTCGGGTTTGGGTACTAGTTGCACCTCCTCCTGAGTGTCATCCTATTGTGACAAAAAGGGTTTTCAAAAACAAACAAGGAGAGAATGGCCACATTGTGAGAAACAAGGCCAGACTTGTAGCCTAGGGGTATAGTCAGAAGGAGGGGATAGACTATGAGGAGACTATTGCTCCCGTAGCCCCTTTGGAGGCAATTAGGATTTTCTTGGCTTTTGCTGCATCCAAAGGGTTTAAACTTTTTCAAATGGATGTCAAGAGTGCCTTCCTAAACGGCTACATAGAAGAAGAGGTGTATGCAAAATAGCCTCCTGGTTTTGAAAATCCCATGTTTCCAAACCATGCTTTTAAACTTCACAAAGCTTTGTAGTTTGAAACAACCCCAAGAGCCTGGTATGATAGGTTGAAAACATTTTTACTTGCTAAGGGTTTTAAAATGGGATGTGTGTTAGGTATTTTAAATGCACACAGAAGAATCCGCAAGTGCACGGATACCGATGTAGCTTTCACCCGAGAGTATTCCAGGGTATCGATTTCCACGGGGAACGTGAAGTGTACTAGAAGAATCAAGAACGTCCAAGAAAAGAATGATAAAGTGGGTAGAGAGAGATCTTAGGGTTTTCTAAGTAGGTCTATCTAAATAAAGGCTCACTATACTTTACTTACTTCGGGACATCAGAACACTAGCCACAGAAAGGGATGAGAAAGCGGCTAGGAAGCTCTGACTACGGTCCTACAAACACCAACCCGAACGTGGTGGACTACGTCGGCCGTCAGGGCTGTCACCAACTGGGGCTACCACAACTATCCGTGGGGCTGGGTGCAAACTCAGGTAAACCCTAGTCTAGACACCACGTCTACACTAACGCTTACTACTCTAATTAACTAGTATAATTAGAGCACTCGATACGAGCGGAGATCCGGTAAATGAAATAAAGCAAGAACTGAAATTAGATATAATACTTGGAAATAGTAAATGAAGAACCTGGAGATTACTTGAAGACGAACTAGATGTTGCACCAATACAATGTTGAGGAAGATCCGACACATCCGGCTCCTCCTCAGCTCTCTCCTTTCTCTCTCTCTAGATTACAACTAGATGATGAACTAGAACTAGATCTAGAAGTAGAAGATGAACTAGAACTAGAACTAGATGATCAACTAGAGGGATCTCTACTTCTAATTGAATCCCTAGTTTCTGATGTGGAGATGAATAATGAAGATGGAGATGCCTGGAGAGGGGATCTGGGTCTGGTTTTATAGCCCGGAGCGTGGAACGTGAGCCCTTGGATCAAACCGACTTCAGGGACGGCGGAGATGCATCCTAGGAGGCGGTGGAAGAATGTTCCAGAAGGCGGAGGCGAAACGGCCTCTGTGGCCGACCAGTCGGTCCCGGGGTGGGACCGGTCGGTCTGGCCCAGTGGGCCCACGTGGTGGCCCGCCTTGTGGTGTCTTCTGGTGTCTTCTAGATCCTTCTTTTGCAGATTTCGCTTTGAAATTAATATTTTTTCATCCGGGACTCCGAATATAGCAAATGATATGTCCGTTTCGATCGTCTCGACGAGCTCTTCGCAATGGTGCACTCCAATTCATCACTTGAGATGCTTTTATATGGTAAAAACATGGATGTCCTACAAAACAAGTGAGAGCACCAAAACTCGTGGAACTTGTTAGTTTCAAACCCTACAACTATGCTTTATGATTCATTTAGTGTCATTTCATGCAATAGTTGATGGTTAATTATGAGCATTAGTGAGCGTCAACAAGTTCCCCCAAGCTTACCCTTTGCTAGTCCCGAGCAAAGCCAATCTCAACAATGGATCAGGAGTTGCTGCAATATCTTCACTTCCAACAAGTACACATGTATTCAAACAAAAGTTCTCATAAAGATATCATATTATTTATCACGGGGCTTAGTACTTTACCTTGAATCTTGAGTAATTTGAAAGATAGAACGATCAAATCAAGCACTATGTCTCTTGCTCTGTCACTTCACCATTATCCCGAAGTTTTATGAATTTTCAGAAAAGATTAAAAACATATGTTGTCAAATTAAAAATGGATCCAAAGAGAAAGTCAACCATACCATTGAATCGAGAAGTGCATCTGTATGGAAAATGGAGTCAGATGCTCTTTTGAAATATATCACTCTCTTTTGTTTATCAGAGACACATGGCTATCAGGCTAATTCTACTGACGGGCACATGCCCATTTTTTTCTGATATTCATTTTTTTCATTATTTTTTTTGAGGTTCCGGACACTTGTCCCTTTTTATTTCCTCGAGATCTTTCTTTTTGAGGTTTCGGACACTTGTCCCTTTTTATTTCCTCGGATTTTTTTTTTCCTTTTTTTTCTTTTTTTCAATATCCACATGCTTCCAACAACTTTTGAGAGGATTGAAACAAATAATCATGAGCATTTATACGAAAAATGGATGGAATGTGTAAGTGATCTCAATTAAATAGCATGATAACTTCTCATAGGGTCAACAAAGCTTAATTTAACTCAATGCAATTATTAGTCATATTAATATTGGAAACTCTTCGGAACTCTAGTGTTGTTTAGAACAAGACAATAGCAGCTCAGATCATCACATGTCATATCTGTCAACTATCTGGACTCTAGGTCAAGCATTTGCTACCCATGCATTTAATTTCATTTTTAAGCATCATTATTAATTAGGAGAACTCATGCTTTGAAGGCTAGGTACTTGAAAGAAATTAGATAGAGCAACTATTCATCATTTCCATATAAAAGATCAGAGAGAGTTCTTTTATTATTAACTTCTTAAAACAATCTAAGCAAACTTAACATAGTATTTATTTAACCTAACATACTTTATTATAAAATAACTAAGATAATGAATAAGACATACCTGAACCACGAAGATAACGAGGGTGCGTCTCCCCCAAGCCGGTTCCCTTAATAACGTTGAGCCTTCATGTCCTCATATTTTTTTCTTTTTAATTAATGGTGAGCCTTCATGTGCCCACATTTTTTTCATTTTATTTTACTTATGTATAGAAAGAAAACTTGAGAGGAGAAGGATACTTACCTAGATACACGGGGGTGCTTTCCCCCAAGCTGAATGTTATCATAATCGTTCAATCTTGCCATGTAGCGGACTGGCGGTGGAAATGTGTTTCCTCTGTCGGAGCTTTGATTGATGTTGATGCTTGTGGAACCAGTACTCCAACAGTGGATAGAACATCCACTTGCTCGTTAGCATTTTTTGGTCTTTTAATCCTGTGAAACTCAAATAGACAACAAAACTTGTGGAACAGATTAAGCGTTAGTGGTTGGCCACTTAAGCTTTAGTTGTCCAAAGCTTTTGAGATTATTCTTGATGCTTTCTAAGCTGAGTTTCAACAAGATCTCTTTCTCAATATTTTTTTATTATTTTTATGATGCAATGACAGTCTAACAAAATAAATGCATTTTTATTTTTATGCCACCACGGTGAATATCCCTGCGGGTTTTTACACATCTTAGAATTATTCACATGGGGCTTTTAGGTTTTATGATGCAGTGCAATATGTAAAATATTTTTATTTTCTTTTTTATGCAATGCTAATGCAAAAGAAGTAAATATGCTATGGAGAGATGATAATGGGAAGTAAACATGCAATGGGAGAAACTAATGCAGGAAAGATAAATATGGATAACTACCGATTTTACGTTTCGGCAAGGGTTCAATGTTTTAAGTCCTCTGAACAGGACTTCTCACCATGTTCATTCCTGAGGTGCATCATTTAATTCCAAGGTGGAGACCTGAATAACCGCACCTCCTAATATGGTGTCAGTCATGTTCTTCGTTCGCCCAGTAGTTTGAAGTGAAGCATTAGTTGTGGAAGCTGGCAGCATCTTGCTTAGTGTGCATGTTCTTATGGATATAGGACCTCCACTCTGTAGAATTTGGGAGTTGACAAACTCCTCCATGTTTTGCTCAAGAGTTTGTCTTGCTCATAAAGACAAGATAGAGATCAAGTGCATGGGCTCTGTTGGTGGAAAAACACCAACAAAACCAAAAGTTTTGTTCATTTCTCTCTAACCTTAGGCACATTGCACAAGATAAACTTGTTGTTTATGTGTTCTATTCAATCTTAACATGAGTGATAGGATCAAAAGATGAGTATGAAAGTAGCATCTTAAAATATTTAACAGATCAGATTACTTAACCCAAGAAAGGATAATCTATGCATAAAGTGTCGATCTTTTCATGATTGTGATATATCATCTTCCAAAGGTTAGATGCATAACATTTTAGCTCATTGGTTAAGATAGTGAGATTCAAGAGAGTAAAGCTACGAACAAAGAGTAAAGAACTGAACATGTTGAGTTGAATAGGTTGGATCAAATAAGGTGCAGCTGAAACATGTTTGGTTCTTATTTATACCAGAATTTAGGGGAAGCTTTTAATGTGATGGTCACATACCTTGAGATGTTACCTTTATCATTGAAGAGTGATGTGTTGAACCACCTTGTGGAAGCTTCTCTTGTCTGGCTGGTTGTTCTTCATGAATAGCTTATCTTCTCTTGCTTATTTCATAGTGAGCCTGAGTGATGGGAGCTTGAGAGGAGGAAGGCATAGTAGGATCATCTTTGGAGGAATCAACCTTCCTTCTCTATGTGTCAACCTATCAGTGAAGGTGTGTTGTTCCTCCCACGGTGGTCTTTATCTTCTAGTGACCCAGCTCAGACTTGTTCACCTACTTCCATGGAGTGAGTGCTTTGATTGTAGATATTGTTTTGTGGCACTCATCTTTTGTCTTGTTCCATAGATCTCATTTCTCCATGATCAGTGAGTTGTGTCTCCCTGGTGCAAGTTGTTGAAATTCATGTGTCTCTTCATCTCCAGTGTGAGTTCATCTCAGGACTTTCCCAAATTGATATTAAAAGTTTTCCTGCAGGGGTTAGTCCAACAAAATATCCAAAATCCACTATAGCATATTATCAGCTCAAAAACCAACCTAGACACCACGTCTAATTTGATTTAAGAGGGCATTTTAACCTAAGCATGCTTAAATTAAAAGGCCTTTTAAAGCAAGAACACCTCTCCTAAACTAGGCACCATGCTTCATTTAAGAGATGTGTGAAAGTACTTCAAACCTAAACACATACTATAGCAAATGAAGGTAGCATTGAAGCATTAAAGTGATTTACTCAAATGGTGATGAGAGAGTATGATTAGTGTATAGCACATGAGCATGTCTGAAAGGTAGGGGCAACCAACATAGCAACATGGTAAGAGGTGTTCTTACAAAGTGTATCTCCTAAGCTTAGGTTTTGCAAAAATCAAGATTGGATATCTGTAATTCAATGTTGCATGATGATTGGTTGGACATACCTTGTGTTTGTCGTTCCTTCGAACATTTTTGCTCCAGACCTGCAAAGGTTAGTGACAAGAATACCCGAAGGAATAATTTAACAATTATATCCCTATGCTCATTTCACAATGACAGTGCATTAGGAAGGTGAACAGTGATCTGAAAAATGCTTGTTTTAGGACACTGAGTTTGTCTTTTGGGAAAGATGTGATTTGGTGAGTGGTTTCCCCTCCAACACCAACTTTAAGAGCACAACGAGATCTACAACATTTGTGATATACATATGCATCTACAACCACCCTTTTGAAGTTTTTGTAAATAGAAAGTGTGAGGGGGTTGAAAATCTTGAGTGTGATAATGTTAGACAGACCAATTGAATCAAGAGATGTCTCATATGAGCATGGATTTAAAGAGGTGTTTATGAAGTAGCTTCCATGCTCTTTGATATCATCATCCTCGATTTCAGAGAAGAACACCGAAGGATGAGGTTTATAATTTTCTAAAATGTGAGGTGTTTTCTCTACGGAATGTTTTGTGACAACCAAATTATTAGAAAGATTTGAAGGAATTTCAAATTTGGTTGTGTGTTCCTCCTCGCGTTGGTCGGGGTTAGGCTCGACTTCTTCTTCGGGGAATTCATCATAAATGTGAGTGTAAGGAGTGTTTTCAAGGATTTTCTCAAGGATGGCTTTTCACTAACAATTTTATGAATGAATGATCCTCCCAAAGAGGTATCAAGAAAAAGGGCAGCTTCTTTGCTAAGACCATAATGAAAATGTTGTAAAATAACATCCTTAGTCAAAGAAAGATCTGGGCCATTGTTGATAAGGCTCATAAATCTAGCCCAGGCTGCTCCTAATGTCTCCTTCTCTTTTTGTTTAAAGGTAAGAATTTCTATTCGAAGGGCAGTGATTCGAGACAAAGGGAAGAAAGCAAGACAAAATTTGTCTCGAAGTTCATCCCAGTTTCCATCTACTCCTCTTACGTTATGAGCATACCACTGTTTCGCTCTTCCAAAAAGGGAGAACGGAAACAATTTCCATTTAATGGTCTCTTGTGTCATGCCAGCAATAAACAAGCAAGAACATAATTGCTCAAATTCACGAAGGTGGGTGTAAGGATTCTCTTCTTCTAGCCCAGAGAAGGGTTGCTCCCGAACCATGGCTATAAAGCTAGGACGAAATTGGTAGCCATCAGTAAGAATAGGATGTGATGCGTGTGGTGGCTCCAATAATTCGCCCTTTGGAGCGGAGTATTTAAAGATAGGAGTTGAATTCATGTGGTAAGAAGTGTGGTGGTGAGGTAAAGGTGGTGGTAAGAGAAAAAGGTGGTAAAAGAAAAGAAACACGGATGACTTGGTTCGAAACTAGCACAACTGCGGTTCCCCGGCAACGGCGCCAGAAAGCTTGTTGGGTATTTTAAACGCACATAGAAGAATCTGCAAGCGCACGGATACCGATGTAGCTTTCACCCGAGAGTATTCCAGGGTATCGATTTCCACGGGGAACGTGAAGTGTACTAGAAGAATCAAGAACGTCCAAGAAAAGAATGATAAAGTGGGTAGAGAGAGATCTTAGGGTTTTCTAAGTACGTCTATCTAAATAAAGGCTCACTATACTTTACTTACTTCGGGACATCAGAACACTAGCCACAGAAAGGGATGAGAAAGGGGCTAGGAAGCTCCGACTACGGTCCTACAAACACCAACCCGAACGTGGTGGACTACGTCGGCCGTCAGGGCTGTCACCACGTGCGGCTACCACAACTATCCGTGGGGCTGGGTGCAAACTCAGGTAAACCCTAGTCTAGACACCACGTCTACACTAACGCTTACTACTCTAAATAACTAGTATAATTAGAGCACTCGATACGAGCGGAGATCCGGTAAATGAAATAAAGCAAGAACTGAAATTAGATATAATACTTGGAAATAGTAAATGAAGAACCTGAAGATTACTTGAAGACGAACTAGATGCTGCACCAATACAATGTTGAGGAAGATCCGACAGATCCGGCTCCTCCTCAGCTCTCTCCTTTCTCTCTCTCTAGATTACAACTAGATGATGAACTAGAACTAGATCTAGAACTAGAAGATGAACTAGAACTAGAACTAGACGATCAACTAGAGGGATCTCTACTTCTAATTGAAACCCTAGTTTCTGATGTGGAGATGAATAATGAAGATGGAGATGCCTGGAGAGGGTGGTCTGGGTCTGGTTTTATAGCCCGGAGCGTGGAACGTGAGCCCTTGGATCAAAATGACTTCAGGGATGGTGGAGATCCATCCTAGGAGGCGGTGGAAGAAGGTTCCAGAAGGCGGAGGCGAAACAGCCTCTGTGGCCGATCGGTCGGTCCCGGGGTGGGACCGGTCGGTCTGGCCCAGTGGGCCCACGTGGTGGCCCGCCTCGTTGTGTCTACTGGTGTCTTCTAGATCCTTCTTTTGCAGATTTCGCTTCAAAATTAATATCTTTTCATCTGGGACTCCGAATATAGCAAATGATATGTCCGTTTCGATCGTCCCGATGAGCTCTTCGCAATGGTGCACTCCAATTCATCACTTGAGATGCTTTTATATGGTAAAAACATGGATGTCCTACAAAACAAGTTAGAGCACCAAAACTCGTGGAACTTGTTAGTTTCAAACCCTACAACTATGTCATTTCATGCAATAGTTGATGGTTAATTATGAGCATTAGTGAGCGTCAACAATGTGTTGATAAAACTCTTTTTCTCATAAAGCAAGGCAATGACACTCTCTTGGTTCAGATTTATGTGGATGATATCATTTTCGGTGGTTCTTCTCATGCTTTGGTTGCCAAGTTTGCAGATATTATGAGCAATGAATTTGAGATGAGCATGATGGGCGAGTTGACTTTCTTTCTTGGGATGCAAATCAAGCAATCCCGAGAAGGGACGTTCGTGAACCAGAGCAAGTATACAAAGGACATAGTGAAGAAGTTCGATATGGGTGAGGCCAATCCTCTTCCAATACCCATGTCGACCACGACGGCCCTGGATGCGGATGAGGATGGAGAAGCAGTGGACCAGAAGGAGTACCAAAGTATGATAGGATCACTGCTGTACCTGACAGCGACATGCCCGAACATTCAGTTCACGGTGTGTCTTTGCGCACGCTTTCAGGCATCACCGCGCACCACTCACTGGTCAAGCGCATTATGAGGTACCTTCGTTTCACACCTAAGTTTGGGCTTTGGTACTCTGCTTCTTCTACTCTCTCCCTTTGCGGTAACTCTAATGTTGATTTTGCTGGTTGCCTACTTGATCGCAAGTCCACTTCTGGGACTTGTTAGTTTTTGGGCTCTTCTCTTGTTTCTTGGTCTTCTTGCA
Source organism: Coix lacryma-jobi var. lacryma-jobi (assembly GCA_009763385.1). NCBI lineage: Eukaryota > Viridiplantae > Streptophyta > Magnoliopsida > Poales > Poaceae > Coix > Coix lacryma-jobi. The sequence goes on from CM019826.1 coordinate 74,790,875, forward strand.
AGCCGTCTAGTGTCGCCCAGTCTACCACAGAGGTTGAGTATGTTGCTGCGGCTAGCTACTGTTCCCAGTTGTTGTTGATGATGGCCACATTGCGTGATTTTGGTCTGAGCTTTTCTCGAGTACCTCTACTTTGTGATAGTACGAGTGCGATTAGCGTTGCTAAGAACCCCATACTTCATTTTAAGACCAAACACATAGATGTGCGCTTTCATTTTCTGTGAGACCATTATGAGAAGGTTTATATCGACCTTAGGCTTGTTGACACTCATAATCAGTTGGCCGATATTTTTACCAAGCCTTTGGACCAATCAACCTTTGCTAGGTTGAGAGGTGAGCTTGGTGTGTGTTTCCCATTTTAGATGTGGGATCACCTTGTTGTATCAAATGATGTACAGTCTAGGTTCTTTCATAGTTTTTCTACATTTGCATATGTATCATACTTGCATTTTGAGCTTCAATCATATTATGTCTAGACTAATACTATGCTCTATTTTCACATGCTTGTATGATACTTAGTTTATGCAGTTTAAGCTCTTTATGATCATGTAACTTAACTCGATGAGATCAGTATGATCTTGCCATGATGAACTTGTTTAATATCTGTCAAATTCCAAAAATAGTTCACCATTTTGCTTTGGCAACTAGTATGAGTAGATCTTGTCATTTCTGAGCTTACTTTGCTATACTAGGTTGCTATGTCTCTAGCCTGGAGTTTAAATCGCTTCCATTGTATATACTCTGAAATTCTTAAATGCTAAAATCTGAAATCCAAGTTAAGGGATAAAGGAAAGATCGAGGTGGGATTGCACTACAACACCTTACTGTATCGAGACTGCTTTTCTTTGCACTTTTAGGAAGAACTTGAGCAGTGTAGTGTATGACCAAAACCATTGCCTTAAGCTTCTGATAGTCTTTTGACTTAGGCTTCACATGGTTGAAAAGTAAGGCTTTATGGTGTTTTCAACCCCTCGCAGTCACTTGACATGTATAACTTTTGTATAACTTGTTTATTTCCAATGAAATGAGTTGTATATGGCTTGTTGAATTGACACTTCCTTTGAGGTAGTTCACCAGTGTGGTTTTGTTAGCTCTAGTTGATGACATGTCTATTTTCATAATAGATGCTACCTCTTTGGTGAATGTTGGAATCACACCAGCCCTACCTCCGCACAAATGCAGGGGGTTTAGCGAGGGTGACCAACTGTAGAACGCAAGCGAAGGTACAAGAAAGTAAGATGGTGGAGGTATTTCACTATCCCCAAAAAAATCCTCTGCTTTACATTGTTCATCCCATGGTATTTATAGGGAATACCAAGGGGCACTAACCAAATTACAATAGGGTACAGGAAAGATTCCCTAGCACCGTACAGCGAAAGGGCAGAATCGTACAAACACGAGCAGAGTGGAAACCCTAGTTCGCCTTCCATCTGTCCGCCACCACCCGGTTCCTGCGCACCTTCGCAGCAACGTGAGGGCCAGCTTCTCGGCTTCGCCAGTCGCGAGGTCCGCGTTCGCCCGCCACCCATCGAGCTTGACATCTCCAGTGAAGGAGCAACGGAACACGCGAGGATCACTTTCCGTGTTCTTCGCACCCCTTGCCTGCAAGAAACACAAAGTTCACGACGGTCGGGCCAGTGTCTGAAGGTTAGGAAAACAATCTGAGGGGCCTAACAAGCGACGAGAAGAAGGTTTGCGAAGGCGCATGGGTCGCCCGAAGGTCATTTTTGAGCCAGCCTGCATGGCGCCACTGCCGAGGGTCCCTTCCCCCAACAGTAGCCCCTCGATGCCTTAGATCTAAAGAAGAATACTTAGGCCCAAGCAGCGCTTTTCGATGGGAGACGTAATGTGACCCTTGGCAGCGACGCCCGTGGCTGCTTTGGGCCAGGCCATTGTATTTTTGCTTGCACTGTTGAGGTCCATCTCGTTTTTTGCGCCGTGGATTTTGGGGGTTGTGCCAGTTTTGTCTGGTGGGGTGGCTCGTCTCCCGACCTATAAATAGGTGGGGTTGGTGGAGGGTTTGAAATTGTGCCATCCTTTTGCTCTAGACATCCTTTTGCGAAGGTCTGTTTTGTCTGGTTGTGGAGGTTGAGTGAGTGGTTTGTTTTTGCGAAGGTTCTGAGTTTGGGAGATGGCTAGGTCTAAGCAAACCGCTCGTGTTGCTTCTCCGTCTGCTGCGGATGAAGGAGTGACGTTTGAGTTTGGACTCAGCCGGGTTTGCAGTTCGGAATTGCCAGCTTATGTCAAATGAGGTTGGATCGAGGATGGAAAGGCGAGGACTAGTGCTCGGGAGACTGTCCCGAAGCCGGATGCTGATGAGGTTGTTGTGTTTGAGGAGTTTTTTTCAGCTGGTCTGCGTTTCCCGGTTGATTCCTTTGTGACTTTGGTTCTGCAGAGGTTCAACTTGAAGTTTCATCAGCTCACCCCATCATGCTTCACGAAGCTTTCAGTATACGTTTGGGCATGCCGCTCCCAGGGCGTTGTCCCTCACTTCGAGGGTTTCGTTCGAACTCATCATGTGCATATGTAGCATCGCAAAATAGTGGGTGGCGAAGGTAACACCAACCTTGGCCAGTTTGCGGTGTACACTTTTTGCCATCGCGCTGGGGTTGAGTTGCCGGTGGAGGCTCAGAAGAACAAATGGTCCAGTGGGTGTCAAGAGTTCTGGTTTTACTACAAGCTTATTGGAGCAGCCGAGCTTTGTGGCGAGCTTCCGCCTCTCGGTGACGTGAGCGCCGAAGCTTAGATGAGCGCCGAGGCGCATGCCGCAGTTGACTGTCTGAGGGTGGTTGCACGCTCTCAGTGTGCTCGCGACTTGGTCGAGGAGTATTGTTGTGCCAAAGTCTGGCCCCTTAGCCGGAAACAAATCTGGTTTGCAGTTGAGGATGACCCAAAATACGAGGGTAAAGGTTTGAAGAAACCGAAGCTGGAGTTGAACAGGGTTTGGGAGAATGTCCTTAGGAAGTTTCCCAAACGTGAAGATGGTGTCGGAGCTATTTATATGCGGGTTCAGCAGAGGGCAAAGGACCTCATTGGAAAGATCTCTACGCTTGAGATTAAGGCTGTCCACAGCTCGGTGGGTAGCGGAGATCGAGTTAACAGGCTCTTCGACATTCTAGAGATCCAGTATGCTGACTGGCCCGCACCTTCGAGTGAGGATGCGTCAAAGAAGAGGAAACGCGCTACTGTTGAGGAGAAGCGGGTTGTCTCACGGCCGAAGAGGGGTCGTGGTCGAGGCCGCAGTGGAGCCGGTGGCTGAGTGAAAACGCTTGTGATGAAGGTCGCTGTGGGTTCGGGCGCTGCCGGCACTTCCTCTTCCTCGGCCATAGTTTCATTGTCGAGTGGCCGAGGCCTTGCAAAGGCCGGAGGGCGGGTACCCCGCATCGGCGGGATTGGCGCTCTTATCCAAGATTCGGACGATGAAGAAGTCTCCGATGATGATGAGAAGGAGGAGGAGAAGGAGGCTAAAAAGGAGGCCGAGACTGAAGATGACTCATCTGATGATGTTAGCACCACTTCCAGTGGCGAAGGTGACTTCGATGATGAGGTGTTCGTCGGTAATGACCGTGGGAAGGTGGTTGCCTCATCAAGCGCTGATGCTGAAGCTGCACGTGATATTGATGAGGTACTCCACGATCTCGAGCCTGAGAGTCCCGAGCGAGGGTCAGTGCCCGAGTACGCGGGGTCGCACATCTGGGTTGATGGAGTTGAGGTGGCTGGTGACCTTGAATCGGAAAGAAATCCAGGCAAAAGGCCATATGGCGAAGCTAGCCATTCTACTCTTCCTTATTTTGCTAAAAAGATTGGTGTTACCGATCCGGCCATGGAGCTTTTCACGAGTCCAGACCTTCGAGAGTGCCATTTGCAATGCGCTCCGGAGGAAAGGCGCTTTCTTGGCCGTGTATTTGGTCGAGTTTGTGTGCTAGAGGAAGAGCTTCAGCTGACCAACCAGCCATTGGGCGAGCTTCAGGATGACATTGATGTTAAGTTGGCTGAGTTCATGCTTCTCAATCGTTCTGCCCCGAAGGGCTAGTTATAACCATGACTACATGGGCACGCGTTTGGCAAGGGTTGAGAAAGAGAATAAAGACCTCCAGCGAAGCTTGGAAAACAAAGAAATCGAGCTTGAAGCAGCTTTGGAGAAAGTTAAGAAAACCCGAGAAGAGGCGCAGGTAGTTGTGAACCGTAACACTGAGCGGCTATCTGCCTTCTGTGATAAGGATAAAGACTTGATTTCTGCGAGGAGCCGCATATAAGAATTGACCTCGGAATTGGCTTCGCGGTCAGAGGCGTGGCAGGAGAGCATTGGAAAATAAAGGGCAAGGTTGATACCTACTTGATTGAAGCTGGCGGCTCTGCCGGGGAGCCGCTGCCCGCTGCTAATGCAGAGGCCTTCGAAAGTTGGCTATGTAATGAGCTTGATGTGCTTAGCTCATTGGTCGGTAATGCATCCGACTTTGGGGGCTATGCCGGAGCTTTAGCGATGGCTGGTACACTTTGCCAAGCAGACTGCGAGCACCTTCGCGAAATTAGAAAGCCAAACCACTTTTTCCTGGCGGTTGATGAAGTGTGCCAAATGAAGATTGATGATGCGGAGGTTCAGAACTGTGCGATGCGATTGCTTCGCAAGTTTTCGATTGCTGGTGGGGGCCGTGCACTTGCCTTCGAAGAGGCTGCTGAGGCTACACGTCAGGTTTCTGATATTGGAAAAAGTTTGGTTTTGGCTTTGTTTATGTGAGAAAAATGTTAGTGTTAATTCTGAGTTTCCCCCCTCATTTTTCGTTGCAGGCTCGGAGGGACGCGATGCCTTCGCCGTCTGCAACTGACGATGCTGCTGGTTGCTCCAAGGCCGTGCCTGCGCACATTTCTGCGGACGTTCTACCTGTCGAAGCAGTACCTTCAGCCGAGGGGGCCCCTGTCACTGAAGAGGTTAATGTAGAGGAGGCGGTGACGGTCGAAGCGCTTGTTGCTGAGCAATCTATGGCGGAGGCTGCTGCAGCTGGTGAGGGTTTGGATGTTCCAGCTGGCGAAGATGATGCGGAGGAGCAAGGGGGTGCCGAGCAGGTGTGAAAATTAGGGGTAGCTCGAGTGAGGGTCATTTTGTAATGTGTTGGGTGGTGGGGATGACTTGGTGAAACTGAGTTACTTTCTTGACTTTGTGAAAATGCAGGTTATCAAGATGGAACCATGGTAGAGGTATTTGATGTGATGCCTCTAATGCTAAATTATCAAGATGTTTTTATAACTGGTGAATCATGGGCTCGAGCTAAGCTTAAACACCCTTCGCTGACTTTGGTGGTCCAAAGTGCGAAGGTACGATCTAAAGAATAGCCGATCGAGTCGCTTTTGGCGAGATGCGGATTATACTGATCGGCAAGCTACACGATTGTTGTTTGGTTCTTCTTCTTCCGCGCAACCTGTTGTTGATGATGATATTGATGACAAAGCAGCTTTGGATTTCCTGTTTGGGCGTAGCAACCTTGAGCTGGGTCCAGATGGTTCACTTGTAATTCCAAAGGAGGAGCCTTCGGAAGTTAGTGATATGGGTCGGAGATATATGTATAGGGCGAGGGTTTTGCCCGAGGAACTGCCAATTGTTCCTGCGGCTCCTTTGTTATGGGGACCTATAGTTTCGGTTGAAATAGGATTTGAGGAGGCGGATTGCGAGGGTTTTGATGATTTAATGTAGATTGAGGGTGGTGACGGTTCCTTGTGTGAGATTGTTGTATGTGTATGCTGTTTAGGAAAAACGGCGACGCCCCATTTTCTTTTTAACGAGGCTCGCTTTTCGTTTAAGAGAGATGTCGAGTGAAACAGCGACGCCCCCTTTTCTTTTTAGTGAGGCTCGCTTTTCGTTTAAGAGAGATGTCGAGTGAAACAGCGATGCCGCCTTTTCTTTTTAGCGAGGCTCGCTTTTCGTTTAAGAGAGATGTTGAGTGAAACAGCGACGCCCCTTTTTCTTTTTAGCGAGGCTCGCTTTTCGTTTAATAGAGATGTTGAGTAAAACAGCGACGCCCCTTTTTCTTTTTAGCGAGGCTCGCTTTTCGTTTAATATAGATGTTGAGTAAAACAGCGATGCCCCTTTTTCTTTTTAGCGAGGCTCGCTTTTCGTTTAATAGAGATGTTGAGTAAAACAGCGACGCCCCTTCTTCTTTTTAGCGAGGCTCGCTTTTCGTTTAATAGAGATGTTGAGTAAAACAATGACACCCCTTTTTCTTTTTAGCGAGGCTCGCTTTTCATTTAAGAGAGATGTTGAGTAAAACAGCGACGCCCCTTTTTCCTTTTTTTAGCGAGGCTCGCTTTTCGTTTAAGAATGGGTCACGATTGTGCTATTACTGTCCTCTCGTAGCGAAAAGTGGAGGTACAGTTTGTCTTGCGTGCCCCTGGCGTGTCTTGCGAGGGTGCTCGACTTCTTGGTGCCTCCCCTTGTCTTAGGTGGAGGTGGAGTTTGTTATGCGAGCCCCTGGCGTGTCTTGCGAGGGTGCTCGACTTCTTTAGACTTCGCGTGTCCCCTTGACTTAGGTGGAGGTGAAGTTTGCTTTGCGAGCCCCTGGCGTGTCTTGCGAGGGTGCTCGACTTTTTTGGACTTCGCGCCTCCCCTTGTCTTAGGTGGAGGTGAAGTTTGCTTTGCGAGCCCCTAGCGTGTCCTGCGAGGGTGCTCGACTTCTTTGGACTTCGCGCCTCCCCTTGACTTAGGTGGAGGTGAAGTTTGCTTTGCGAGCCCCTGGCGTGTCTTGCGAGGGTGCTCGACTTTTTTGGACTTCGCGCCTCCCCTTGACTTAGGTGGAGGTGAAGTTTGCTTTGCGAGCCCCTGGCATGTCTTTGCGAGGGTGCTCGACTTTTTTGGACTTCGTGCCTCCCCTTGTCTTAGGTGGAGGTGAAGTTTGCTTTTTTCAAGTTTGTTTCGAAAAAGTTTGTTTTTCGAAGCAATCTCCGCGGGTTTTCATCGATTATAAGCGCTCTTGAGGAAGAGTTGCGTTTTTCGATGTTTATTAAGAAAAGTAACAATTTGGAGTTTTGCTTTTTTCGGGTTTTGTAGCTTGTATTAAGTATTTGGATGCTGCCTCGTTAAAAAACCTTACGCCCCTTCGTAAGGAAAAAGAGTGCAGGTCCTCTGTTTTTGTTACAAGCATGGAACTGAAAAAAGACAAGAGAGAAAAAACAAATTACATGTTGCGAGAGCTCGCTAAGGCTCCGCTATGGGCAGTATTTGCGAAGGTTGTCAACATTCCAGGTGTGAGGCAGGTTGTTTCCTTCGCTGTCAGAGAGGTGATAGGACCCGGGACGATTACATTCTACTATTAGGTATGATCCCGTCCATTTTGGTTGAAATTTTTCCGCCATGTTGGCGTTTTGTTTCCGAATGAGGACGAGGTCACCCTTGTTCAGTTCTTTGATTCTCACCTTTTTGTCTCTCCATTGTTTTGTTTCTTCCTGATATTTGCGAAGGTTGTGCACTGCGTTGCATCTTGTTTCCTCGAGTAAATCTTTATCAAGCAGATGGTTTTGTTCATCTGATTCGAGGGTTGTTCTGAGAGAGCCATGCTTCAATTCTTCTGGTAATATAGCTTCTTCCCCAAATAGAAGCCTAAAAGGTGTGAATTTGGTAGCTCTGCATTCCGAAGTGTTATGGGACCAGGTGACGGAGGTTAACTCTTCCGCCCACTTTCCCTTGGGCCTGCCTTGTAGTTTTTTGGATATGGCTTGAAAAATTGTCGCATTAGCCCTTTCAACGAGGCCATTGGATTGGGGGTGCCGAACAGAGGTGAAGCACAAGATTGTTCCAATTTGAGCGCAGAATTCCTAGAAGACCTCGCTGTCGAATTGAGTGCCATGGTCGACGGTTAGGTATTTGGGAACTCTGAAACAAGAAACTATTTGCTGCCAGAAGAATTTTTTCACGGCTGGCGAGGTGATGGAGACCAACGGCCTAGTTTCAATCCACTTCATGAAGTATTCCACAGCTACTACTGCGTAGCGAAGGTTTCCTGGAGCTGTTGGTAATGGACCGACGAGATCCATTGCCCACCTTTGCAGGGGCCATGTTGGGCATATCAAAGTTGTTGGGGCGCCTAGAGCATTTTGTGTTTTGGCTGTTAGTTAGCAACCCTCGCAATGTTTGACAATATCTTCTGCATCTCGTAATGCTGTTGGCCAATAGAAGCCTTGATGGAAGGATTTACCAACTAGCGCCCTAGGGCCGTTGTGTGAGCCACAGATACCTTCGTGAATGAGTTTGAGTATATCCTTTCCTTGTTCCTGAGACACGCATTTCAGCCAAGGGGAGGTCACCGAGGCTTTGAACAAGTTGTTTTCCACTATCTTGTACCCTCGAGTTCTTTGTCTGAGCCTGTTCTCTTCTTCCTTTGAATCGGACTCGTGCAAACCGTTTATATACGCCATGATTGGGGCTCTCCAATCTTCGCTCTGAATTGCATTGATCTGCTTTGCTGTTTTTCTGGAGCTTCGATTGCTGATTGTATTGCTACTTCGTAGAAGACGTCAGGGGGCAACTGTAATTGTTGTGCTACTGCCTTGGCCAGATTGTCTGCCTCATTGTTCTCAGGCCTCTGTATTGCCTTTACTGTTATGCTGAGGAAAAAAGATTCTAACCTTTGAACATACTGTAGGTACTTTTGCAGCTCTAAATCTTTCGCCTTGTAGTTTTTCTCAATGTGCCCTGCTATGACTTGGGAGTCTGTGTTGATGACTGCCCTTCGAACTGATAATGCTCGAAGCCTTGAAAGCGCTAGTATTACGGCTTCATATTCGGCGGAATTGTTTGTGCACTTCAAATCGAGTCTTTTTGCATACCGAAGCTTCGACTCAGATGGCGAGACTAGGATAGCCGAGGCTCCTGCTCCAGCTGCTCCCCAAGCTCCGTTGACATACACTGTCCAAAACGGATCTGATTGGACTCCATCTCTGTGAGGGTCTGGGGTCCATTCGGCTATGAAATCTGCTAGTGCCTGCGATTTGATCGCTGTTCTTCCCACGATGGTTATGGCGTAGCTGTTCAGTTCAACTGCCCATTTTGCTATTCTGCCGACTGCCTCATTGTTCTTGAAAATGTTCTCGAGGGGGTATGCTGAAGGTACTTGGATTTCGTGTGCCTGGAAATAGTGTTTTAGCTTTCTTGACGCCATGACCACGACGTACGCTATCTTCTCGAGCTCTGAGTAATTTCGTTTGGGACCCTCGAGGGTTTCTGACACATAGTAGATCGACGCCTGCCTGGTTTTGCTATTTTCGTGCAATTCTTTGATCAGCACTGCGCTGGCTGCATGAGGCGAGGCTGTGACATACAGCAGTAGAAAGTCTCCTTTGCTCGGGCTGGTTAAGACAGTCAAGTTGGTGAGATACTTTTTCAAATCCTCGAAGGCTTTCTGCTGCCGAGGTCCCCAATTGAATGGGGCTGTGCTTCTCAATGTTTCGAAGAAAGGTAACCCTCGCTCAGCTGATCTGGAGATGAATCTGCTGAGTGCTGCTAAGCGGCCTGACAAACGCTGAGCTGCTTTTTTGGTTGTCGGGGGTTCCATATTGATGATGGCGTCAATTTTCTCGGGGTTGGCTTCAATTCCCCTTGCTGAGACGATGCAACCTAGCAGTTTTACTTCGCTTACCCCGAAAACACATTTTTCGGGGTTTAGTTTTAATCCGGCTGACCGAAGGTTGTTGAACACTCTTGCCAAGTCTGATATGTGGTTTTCTTTTTGCTCACTTTGGACAATCAAATCATCGACGTAGGTGGAGATGGCATGTTCATCTTTGAAGACTTTAGATGTCATTCGGGCGAAGGTAGATCCTGCATTTCTCAAGCCTTTTGCCATTCTTCGAAAACAGAAAGTGCCCGAGGGTGTACTGAAGCTTGTTTTTTTCTCATCTTCTTCATTCATCCAGATTTGATGGTACCCCGAGAAACAGACGAGGAGAGAAAGCATTTGGCTACCAGCTGCTCTATCAACCAAGGTGCTTATGTTTGGCAGGGGAAAGTCATCCTTCGGGCAGGCTTTGTTCAAGCATGTGAAATCTACGAACATTCTCCATTTCTTGTTCTTTTTCTGGACTAGGACCACATTTCAGAGCCATGTTGGGTATTTGACTGGGCGGATGACCCCTGCGTCCAAGAGTCTTTTTACCTCTGCCCTCGCTGCCTCTTTCCTTTCTTGTGACATTTTGCGAAGCTTTTGCTTAACTGGGCGATAACCTGGCTTTATGTTTTCCTTGAGGAAACGAATGAGGTTGTTTTCTGACTGGGGGTCTAAGTTGGCTGAGATGAACACTTTTCTTTCGGAGTTGCCCTCAAAGAGTTGGACTTGTTTGGTTTCTTCTTTGGGTGATGCTTTTCTTTGGTCAGTGCATACTTCACCTTGGGGGTTTAGGTTTATTGCTCGAGGCTTTGACAGATTGTGGACATTGCGTTGCCCAGGTGCTACTGTTCCCTCAGCTGCCCTTGCAATGTCTTGATCTCCATATACTGCAACGACCCCTTTCGGAGCAGGAAGCTTCATGCAGAGGTATGTGGGACGGATGACAACGTTGAATGCATTGGTGACCCCTCGGCCAAAAATTGCATTGTAAGGATAAAACATGTCAACCACGTCAAAGGTTATGTGCTCAGTTGTCACACCCAATTTTAAGAACAAAATTGAATGTATAAGCTTATGTGCGCCCAGGAAACAGTCGCACACATAAGGGACAAATTACAACGAAAGGCATCATCACTGTGCTTATTACATAGCGTTATTATTACAACTCATCAAGTAAAACTAAACATAAGCAGGCGGAAGATAAATAACTCTCGACGAAAGCTCCACTCCACAGGGACGTCGACTGGTGAACCGCAAGACAAGAAATCCTCTGGGAACTTATCTTGCTCATACTCAAATCCATCGGTTACCCATCCGAGATTTTTATCCAAAAAGAAGAAAATATAACAAGCGTAAGTACATCTCGTACTCAACAAGCAACATGGGGTTATGCAGCTCAAAAAGGCTTGACACTGGTTTACTGCGATTAGCACTTTTAGTTGGTCAAGATTTTAGATCTAAGTAGTCATCAAGTTGTGCTTGCAAACCCAATTATACTACATGAATAATAATATGAGCAACATCATCAGAACCACAGATATGATCGTAATGTGAACAAAAGTAAATTTCGTTAAAGTTATTAGCCTGTGAGTTTTCTGGGTCGCTCGTGACCGTGAGCACGGCTGATATACCAGTTTTAATACTCTGCAGAGTTTGTACAACTTTACCCGTGAGCCGTGATCCCCCTGTGCCAGGGGTTGCAAATCCCATATCACTTCTTCCAAGGAAGTGCGGCAGGGTACACTATGAAGTCGTTCGAGGTTCTCCTAACAAGATAGTGGCCACTAGGTTTCCAATCGGGAAGCAGACATAGGAACCCCCCTTTCCGATGGCACATTCCCTCCCGGCTATACACATGAGACCAGAGGCTGTCCTTTATCTGTCTCGGTAAGCCCCTTTTGTGCCCTTTCGGGTAACCACCATCAAACGAGGAGAGGTCCTCGAACCAACTAAAACCAGAGCCATGTAGCCCTCGCGGTTATACTGTATGTCCCAGCTTTTGCCGAGAGAAGATCATTTAGGGAGGGCCAAGAGCACGAAGGCTCCCACGCCCGGGTTCACATTACCAAGAACAAGATAAGATTAGAAGTTGCACATATCATTAGTCATTTTATTAGATCTTATTCGTAGGTTTACAGCACTAGCAGATCTACCCATATGCACATATCCCACGGTAACAAGGTACAGGTTGAACATCTAGGTAATTCCTATGGTTATCATTTGACACATGCACATGATTTGTAGATTAAAGTGCGTAGGTAACAAGGATGATCCCATGTATACTTGCCTTGGTCGGCGTATTCTTGGTTCTCTTGCTGGTCGTAGTAGATCTGATCTTGGTCACCCACGTACTGCTCACCGTCTGAACTCGAATACAACGCAACATACAAGCATCCGCGTACGCACATGCATTGCAAACATGTCTATCATTAGAACAATACACCAAAAGATTTAAATAAATAAAGGTTGTAAAACAGATCTATATGTCACTACGATCACATAGACGTTTGGATCACCGAAATGAGATTTAAAACACGGAAGATACGACCTAAACAAGATTATAAAAGGCCTAAACGAGACTGACTTAAACGTGAAATTAAACTTTTGCAAAACTGAACAACAGTGGTACTACTGCGTAGAGTATGAAATTATGAAACTAACGCAATTTGAATGGATCAAAACGGAGTTAAAATGAGCAAGTTATGGACAAAATGGTGTAGTGGCATTTCTGTAAATAGATTGATCAATTTTCGAAATAAAATAAATCAGATAAATCCGATTTACCGCGCCGGCAGGGACTGCGGGTTAATTCGGAAGAAACCCAGGGGTTCTTTAGCAAAATTGCCGACCGAAAGGGTATCGGCCACTGGGGGTCGTCCGATCGGACTTGGGCGATCCAGATTAGATCTGGGATGCGGATACATGGGTGTATGCCGAGTCTCTGAGTGATGAGTGATTGTCAACGGGTTTCATCGCAGGGTCTTTGGCTTGTGTTGTGCAGGTGCCGAGCACGCAGACAGTGATCGAGGGCAAGGTGAAGGTCAAGTTGAGACGGGTCGTGCCGACGGACCGGGTGCGTTGAAGGATGGGCGTGCCGTGCGGCGGACGTGCCATGCCGATGAACCGAGCGGTGAAGGGCGGACGTGAGGCTTGGACTGAGGGACCAGAGTGCCTGAGGATCAGCTGTGGTGGCTGGCAGCCTGGGACAGCGACAAGTGAAGACTTGCGGGGCACGGTGTTGCTCGGGTCGAGGACCTGGGGACACGTGTCGGTGGACGGGGTGCACGGGCGGTGCATCCCCTCTACAGCTTTGGTTTGGTGGTAGAGCCAGAGAAAAACCATCAGATGGACGGTTTCCAGGTTTGGGCCTCAAAACCTGGGCGTGAACGGTTTCCGAGTATGGCCACAAAACTCGGGCTGAGGGTTTCCGAGTTTGGCCACAAAACTCGGGCTGAGGACGGTTTCCAGGTTTGGGCCTCAAAACCTGGGCTCTGAGGGTTTGCTGAGTTTGGCCTCAAAAGTCAGATGCTGGTGGGCTGGTTTCCCGGTTTGGGCCTCAAAACCGGGGGTTGGCTGGAAAAGGCTGGTTTCCCGGTTTGGGCCACAAAACCGGGGGTGCAGAGCGAGGGCGACACGTGGCAGCAATCGGAAGGTTGCGTGGAGGCAACGCGGATGAGTTGTGCGGGCGTGGCCGTCGGATACACCTACCACCGACTTGGTCCAGAATAACCCTAGGGTTTAGCTGGTCCGCTCTGTAATTAGATTAGAGAGTGGTAGAGTAGGAATTGTACTTAGACTAGAATTAGGATAAGTAGTCGGGGAGACACCCTCCTCCCCTTATCTCAGTTAGTCATCTCAGTCATTTGCTCTTTCGCCTTAGGGTTTCCTGCTCTCCCATCCCCTGCTGTAGCTAGCTGAGATCCGCAGAGAGACTTGCCTCTGTGTACTGTTGATTGTGAGGAAGTGAGACCGTAATCTCAGGATTGCAGTGCAGATCGATGACTTGATTCGCGTTTTGATTCGTGTTCTTCGCGTTCTTCGTTTCTTCGCGATTTTCCCGTCACTCGATCTCCCTCTCTAGTGCGTCTTTGCGAAATCCGTTTGAACCAATTTGTTCGTATCATTGAGGAGGTCATTTAGACCAAAGGAATTCATCTAACTCCTCGTGATCGAATAAATCGGGATGATTTTGTTTTCATGGCGCTTTTTCCGTTCATCCACCTTCCCTTTTGATTTCCTGGTGATTTGGTTGATTTGAGCGGATGATTTCTTGGGGATAGTCTCCTAACTACCCCGTGATCATCTTCTCCAAGTGTGGGAACTTGGGATTTTGAGTTGGATCGGATTTGGAGAGATTTGGAGAGAAGGCGATCAAAATTGCCCTCTCTGCAAGGTCGCGGACAGTCCGCGGTTTTGACCGGCGGAGAGTCCGGGTGTCGGGGAAGCAGCCTGTCCTGTGGCTGAGTTCCTCGGTTGGGTTACTGTTCATTGACCGGCGGACAGTCCGCCGTTGTGATTAGCGGACAGTCTGCGAGTCATCCAGCAAGGGTCCAGCAACCTTGCTGTTTTTGGTTTTCTGCCGGCGGACAGTCCGCCAGTTAACCGCGGACAGTCCGGCGGTACCGCGGACAGTCCGGCGGTACCGCGGACAGTCCGGGACCCCAGGGCCGGACAGTCCGGGAATTGCCTGAGTCTTCCGGTTTTGTACGTTTGCTCTCCCGGCTTGTTCGCTTGGTTTCCGGACTTCTCGTTTGGCCCTGTAGTTGACCAAGGAACCTCTCTAGGTATCTTTGCTACTTGTTAGCATAGGTATTTAGGAGTTTCTCGACGTAGCCGTCTATCTACGTCCGGGACTTGGTTTTTAGGGTTGTGTTCGAGCCAGAACTTTTGGAGTTTGGTTTGCTTCTTCTTGGTGGTGCTCCGCTGTGATCTTAGGGATCATCCACCCTCTTCCAAGGGTCGTGAGCATCACGGTTTCGGTCGCCGTCTCTTGGGGTTGATTTTGGGACATTTGTCCAAAGTTTTTGAGAAGAATTTTGAGCTCCCATTCACCCCCCCCCCCTCTGGTCGCCTTGCTAGTGCTTTCTCGGTCCTTCAATTGGTATCGGAGCAGGTTAAGGATCTTCCACCTTAGCCGGTTCCAGATCCACAGAAGGCGACATGGATCGTGGCGTGGGCAAACCGCCGTTCTTTGATGGGACGAACTATGCGTATTGGAAGATACGCATGTCGGCCTATCTTCAGAGCATGGGCTCTTCTGTTTGGGAGATTTGCAACAGGGACGATTACGTTGTCTTGGCTGCTCGTGTCACTCAGCTCCAGATCGATGAGCATGAGGCCAATAGCCGGGCACGTAACGCCTTGTTCTCCTGTTTGAACATGGGTGAGTTTGATCGCGTTTCTCGCCTCTCTACGGCTCGGGAGATTTGGGCCACCCTCATGCGCTTTCATGAGGGCACCTCTCAAGTCAAAACCCGACTCTACGAGTCGTTCAAGAGACAGTATGAGAACTTTCGACATCAGCCTGGCGAGAGCATAGAAAGTTTATTCTCTCGCTTTCAGGTGATTGTCAACAGGATGAGGGCTAACAAGGAGCAGTTGCCTTTCGATGATCATGAGAGAGCTTTGAAGCTTTTGCATACTCTTGATCGGTCGGTGTGGGACTCCAAGGTTCAGGCGATCATCGAATCGCCTAACTATGAGACCCTCACATGCGACGAGCTCTTCAGTAAGCTCAAGTCTAGTGAGATTGATGCCTTGGCAAGGGCTTCTTATGAGAATCCTTCCGGCCCGACTATGGCTTTGGTTTCTGGTTCTTCCGCTAACCACTCTGCTGGCTTTGTGCTTTCATCTCTCTTTTCTGTCACTAAGGATCAGCTGGAGTCTTTCTGAGACGGGGAGTTGGCTTTGCTTGCCAACCGGTTCACGCGGTTCCACAACAATCGCATGAACCGTTGCCGCGGAGGAGGACGCTCAGGATGCTATGAGTGCGGCGATCCCGATCACTTCATCGCCAACTGCCCCAAGAAGAACAAGCATTCGGGGAAGGGCGATCATGGGCACAAGTACGATTCCAAGCGCAAGGAGAAGCACGTCCCCCAAGGCGCAAGAAGAGGGGCGGCTTCGACAAAGAGTACATCAAGAAGAAGTACTTGGAGAAGGCCCAGGCTGAGCAGCGTGCGTTCTTTGCCATGCTCAGCGACGTCGACGGCTCGGATGATGACTCCGCTTCGTCAAGCGATGACGAGTCCGAGAAGATGAAGAAGATCAAGGACAAGCTCAACGGTCTTTGCTTCTTCGCCGACGACGGAGGCCTCTGCACCATGGCGCTTGGTGATGAAGTCGGAGGCGAGCTGGAGCACACCCCTCGGAACGACGACGACAACGACGACACCTCCCAGGTATCTCTCACCTACGACGACCTTTCCGCTGAGGTTGAGAAACTTACTGCTGCCCTCCTTAGCCAAGATAAACTGCTTAGGCGTGCTGCTAGAGAGCGCAAGGAGTTTAGGCAGAAGTGGGAGGACACGGTGAAGGAGCTTGAGTTCGCTCGGTCCACCGTGGTTGTGTCGGAGGAGAGTGAGTGTGAGTCGTGCACCAAGCACATGACTGATCTTCTCACTATGAGGAGCAAGTATGCTGCTTTGGTTGGAGAGGTGGATGTGCTCCGTGCTAGGCCTCAGCTGTTGGGTGCATGCAAGACTTGTCCTGTCTTGCAATTCGAGTTGGCAGAGAAGAATGCCAAGATTGAGTCTTTAGAGAAGGCCAACTCGGGTAGCACTTGTGTCACGAGGTGTGCTTTGTGTGAGGGCTTGGAGAAGGAGATTGCGAATGTCAAGCATGGCAAGATGCAAACCGAGGAGGAAAACACATACCTTCGGACCATCTTGTCATGGGTCTCTTGTAGTGAGCCGCAGCTCGGGATGATGATCTCCCAATTCAAGCGAGCTGCTGGAGGTCCACGTGTAGGTTTTGCTCCGGGTGTTGATCTTTCTGCTTTTGGGAAGATTGGAGAGTCGAGTGGTCTGAATTCGACTAAGAAGCCCAATTCCACCACTACTCCCAAACTTACCAAGCTTCCACCCAAGGAGCCACCTAAGCCTACCACCAAGGATGGGGTGCTTGAGGAACCCCCGAGAGCTCCGCCCAAGAACCAAGTGTGGGCACCCAAGCCAAACCACCTCAAGAACAAGCTTGACACAATGCCACCCATCCAAGAGGAGTGCTTGCCATAGAAGGCCAAAGTGATCCACACCCACAGTCATGAGTACCAACAACCCCCTTTGCGTGCGGTGAGGTATCATTGTGATTTCTGTGGGAGAGATGGACACTTGAGCGAGTTCTGCTTTAGGCGCAAGAGAGAGGCGCGCCGTGCTAGGGAGATGGACAACCCGAACATGTACCACCCTCTCCATGGTGTGCATGTGCCGATTGTCCAGAGGAGAGCTGCTAGGCCCAGAGGTCCAGAACCTCAAGTTCCCAGGCCTAGGCAGCAGAGAGCTCCGAGGAGAGATGCTAGGCCTAGAGGCGCAGTGCCTCAAGTTGCTAGGCCTAGGCCTCGTAGAGAACGTGCCCGACGGGGTCCTGCTTTTGCAGGCTACGGACCCCGTGGCGGAGGCTTTGTTGAGCGCTTTCCCCCACCGCGTTTGGAGTATCGCGGTGAGCGCTTCTTCCTCAGCGGACAATGTTTTCCTGTGCGTGGTGATCGCTATCCTCGTAGACGTGCTAGGAATGGTTTTTCTGCTAACCGTTCATTTGAGCAGCCGGCCCAACACTGGTATTCTTCCTACTTCACTAACCCCAGTGTTGGACCGTATGCTCACCCTATGTCTTTTTATTGATGTAGGTAAGACGGTTGGAGGACATTTGGTTGGTAGATTCCGGTTGTTCGAGGCACATGACCGGAAACGCCAAGTGGTTCTCCAGCCTTAGTCCTGTTGCCGGAAAGGAGTACATAACCTTCGGCGACAATAGCAAAGGTAAGGTATTGTCTCGCGGGTCTGTGCGGGTTAATGAGCACTTTGTATTGCGCGATGTTTCTCTTGTTTCTAACTTGCATTTTAACCTTCTTTCTGTTTCGCAACTTTTTGATGACGACTATGAGATTCGTTTTAAACCGAATCTCAGTCGTATTTTGGATCCTCAGGGCAATCTTGTGTGTTTGATTTCGCCCTTTGGAAAAGTCTTTCGTGTGAATTTCTCGGAGTCTTTTGGCACTTCTCGTTGTCTTGTGGCTGGACCTTCCTCCTCCGATCTTTGGAAGTGGCATAGGACACTTGGACATTTGAGCTTTGACTTGCTTGCAAGGCTTAGTTCACTTGGCCTAATCCGAGGATTGCCCAAGTTGCATATGGAGAAGGATCTTGTTTGCCACTCTTGTAGACACAGGAAGATGGTTGCCGCTCCCCACCATCCAGTGACTCAGGTCATGACCAAGCGCCCTGGAGAGCTTTTGCACATGGACCTTGTTGGTCCGGCTCGGGTGAGCTCGGTTGGGGGGAAGTGGTATGTGCTTGTTGTTGTTGATGAATTTTCGAGATATTCGTGGGTCTTCTTTTTAGCTGAGAAGATCGAGACTTTCTCCTTTGTTCGCAATCTGATTTTGCGTCTTCAGAACGAGTTCCCTTTGAACTCGATGCGAGCAATTAGGAGTGATAATGGTTCCGAATTCAAAAATTCAGATTTTGAGAAGTTTTGTAACTCTTTGGGTTTGGAGCACCAGTTTTCTTCCCCCTACACACCCCCTCAGAACGGTGTTGTAGAGAGGAAGAATCGGACCCTTGTTGAGATGGCCAGGACGATGCTCGATGAGCATAGGACTCTTAGGCGTTATTGGGCCGAAGCTATGAACACTGCGTGCTATATTTCCAATCGCATTTTTCTGAGAGCGTTCTTGAAAAAGACTTCTTATGAGTTGCGTTTTGGTAGACAGCCCAAGGTGAGTTACTTTAGAGTCTTCGGTTGCCATTGTTTTATATTGAAGAAAGGCAACCTGGACAAATTTGAGTCTCGTTCTTCTGACGGTGTATTTTTGGGTTATGGCACTCACACTCACGCATATCGTGTACTTAACCTTGATACTAACCGAGTCATGGAGACATCAGATGTCACCTTCGACGAGACCATGGTTTGTCCTTCTTCTCGTTTTGAGCGTGCAGGTGATCATGAGGTTGGTGAGCCTCTTTTTGATGACGAGGACGAGGGTGCTGAAGATATAGATGATCCAGCACCCCCTCCATCTGCCGCGCCGCAAAGAGCGGCCTCGACGACGACTCACGGCCCCGACACCTCTTCCTCCTGGGGGCCGTGGGATCCGCCACCCCGAGCGGTACCATTTGTACCCGGGGAGGCACCAGCTGCTGTTGAGGGGGAGGCTACTTCAGCTCGGGAGGCGCCACGACACATTCAGCGCCAGCACCCGCCAGAGCAGATGATCGGCAGCATCGACAAATGGGTTACTCGGTCCAGGTCATAGCACATCTCTCACTTCGCTCATTCTGCTTTTGTTGCTAATTTGGAGCCCCGAGATGTTGGACACGCTTTGACGGATCCGGATTGGGTCAATTCCATGCATGAGGAGTTAGAAAACTTTGAGAGAAATCGGGTTTGGGTTCTAGTTCCTCCTCCTCCTAACTGTAATCCTATTGGGACAAAATGGGTTTTCAAAAATAAACAAGGAGAGGACGGCCACATTGTGAGGAACAAAGCGCGTCTTGTGGCCAAGGGTTATAGTCAGAAGGAGGGGATAGACTTTGAGGAGACTTTTGCTCCTGTAGCTCGTTTGGAGGCTATTAGGATACTCTTGGCTTTTGCTGCATCCAAAGGTTTTAAACTCTTTCAAATGGATGTCAAGAGTGCCTTCTTAAACGGCTACATAGAAGAAGAAGTGTATGTTGAGCAACCCCCCGGTTTTGAAAATCCCAAGTTTCCAAACCATGTTTTTAAACTTCACAAAGCTTTATATGGTTTGAATCAAGCCCCTAGAGCCTGGTATGATAGATTGAAAACTTTTTTCCTTGCTAAGGGTTTTAAAATGGGATGTGTAGATAAAACGCTCTTTCTCCTCAAGCAAGGCAAAGACACTCTCTTGGTCCAGATTTACGTGGATGATATCATTTTCGGTGGTTCTTCTCACGCTTTGGTTGCCAAGTTTGCAGATATTATGAGCAGGGAGTTCTAGATGAGCATGATGGGCGAGCTGACCTTCTTTCTCGGGTTGCAAATCAAGCAATCCCGAGAGGGGACGTTTGTGCACCAGGGCAAGTACACCAAGGACTTGCTGAAGCGGTTCGATATGGGTGAGGCCAAGCCTCTTCCAAGACCCATGTCGATGACGACTGCCCTGGATGTGGATGTGGATGGAGAAGCAGTGGACCAGAAGGAGTACCGAAGCATGATCGGGTCGCTCCTCTACCTGACGGCGACACGCCCGGACATCCAGTTCGCGGTGTGTCTGTGTGCGCGCTTTCAGGCGTCGCCGCGCACCTCTCACCGTCAGGCGGTGAAGCGGATTTTCAGGTACCTTCGTTTCTCACCTGAGTTCGGGATTTGGTATTCTGCTTCCTCCACCCTCTCCCTTTGTGGTTATTCGGATGCCGATTTTGCTGGTTGCCGTATTGAGCGCAAGTTCACTTCTGGGACTTGCCAGTTTATTGGTTCTTCTCTTGTTTTGTGGTCTTCTCGCAAGCAGTCTAGTGTCGCTCAGTCCACTACAGAGGCTGAATATGTTGTTGCGTGATTTTGGTTCCCAGTTGCTTTGGATGATGGCCACTTTGCGTGATTTTGGTCTAAGCTTTACTCGTGTTCCTTTGCTTTGTGACAGCACGAGTGCCATTAGCGTTGCTAAGAACCCTGTGCTTCACTCGAAGACCAAACACATTGATGTGCGCTTTCATTTCTTGCGAGACCACCAGGAGAAGGGTGATATCGACCTTCGCCATGTCGATACTCATCATCAACTGGCTGATATTTTCACCAAGGCTTTAGACGAATCAACCTTTAACCGGTTGAGGGGTGAGCTTGGTGTGTGTTTCCCCTTTTAGATGGGGGAAACATTTTGGACCTTGTATGGTAGACTGACTTTCTTTCGTGTGTCTTTCTTTTCTCCTGCATTTTAGCATACGCATTTACATTCTGAGCTTCATGTCTATAATCACTAGAATGTAACTTTGCTCTATGTAGTATGCTCCGATGCTTATGTTGATGCTTGTAGCTTATGCTCTTTCTGATCACTAGTACATGTTGTGAGCTGAGCTATTATTGAAATGGTGAATTTGCTTAATGTATATAAAATCCGAAAATGTTCACCATTGAGATATGCAACTAGCATGTGTAGGATGTGTTGAGTCCATTCATGCTTTTCATATATTCTAGGTTGCTATGTCTCTAGTTCTGAGTCATTCACTTGCTTGGTCTGTTCATATCTTGCTTAAAATTTGAACCAAGTCTTAGTGAATTGAAAAGATCGAGATGGGTCTGCTTGTCAACACATCATGGTATCGAGACAGTTTCTCATTGCACTTTCAGTTAAACTTGAGTCGTGTAGTGTATGACCGAAACCACAGCTTTAAGCTTCTGATTGCTTCGGCATAGGCTTCGCTCGGTTGAAAAGTTAGGCAATGACAAGCTTTCAACCTCTCGCAATCACATGCTAATAATTGAACTTGTGAAATTTTCACCGCTGCAACTCCGATATTAATTTGAAATCACAAGTGTATGTTTCATTCCTATGCATGATGATTGAACTTTGCTAGGGGTAGTTCACCTTGTATACATGTTTAGCACTCGTTTGGATTCCTGTCTATACATGTGTGGTGCTATTTTGATGGTGATTCCCTTTTTGGCTAAAAACTGCTCACATGCTCATATGTTCATATTTCGTATGTGTGATCAGTTTGAGCCTTTGCTATTTGAGTGCCTAGTTGAGTCATTGGAGTTCTACTGTTTAGAGCATCTTTGCACTCTTGTGAATATATGCCTGAAGCTACTAACTTGCATTTCTGACTTCATATGCATGTTGGAAGGGGGAGTTTCTTGCTTTGATGCCTTTCTTGATAAGTGCATTTTCAACTAAGTGGGAGAATTTTTGCAAATCATATACTCCTGGATGTTCAACTAAGGGGAGTTTTCCTAGTTGCTTGCACTTGTCGAGGGGGAGTTTGCTAGTTGTGTTGAGCCTTTGCCTCTATCTTGAGGGACTAGCAAACATTTTCAGGGTTTTTCGATCGATTGGTTCTCTTTTGGTTTGGAGTCATTCCAATTGGTTCGGAGCATGTTTGGCCGAAAGGCATTGGTTTTGAGCTTTCTGTGCTAGTTGTGTTGAGCCTCTGTGCCTCTTTCTTGAGGGACTAGCATTTTGCTTCGATTTTCATTCGGCTTCAATTGGTTTTGAGCTCTTTTCTCTGGAGTTTCCAATTGGTATCTGCTAGCGGTGTTGAGCCTGTTCTACCTCTTCTTGAGGGCTAGCTTTGCTTTGCTTGGTTGCGTCGAGCCGTTGCCCATGTCTTTGGGGACCAAGTTGTTTTGCTTCTTCCACTTGACCTTCTTCGGCTTTGCTAGGCTTTTGGGTCATTTGGTCGAGTTCTCTCTTCTCCTTCTTCCTTCTTCTTTTCATTATGATTTGTGTGAGTAGTTGACAATGCACTCATCAAGGGGGAGATTGCGGATACATGGGTGTATGCCGAGTCTCCGAGTGACGAGTGATTCTCAACGGGTTTGATCGCAGGGTCTTTGGATTGTGTTGTGCAGGTGCCGAGCACGGAGACAGTGATCGAGGGCAAGGTGAAGGTCAAGTTGAGACGGGTCGTGCCGACGGACCGGGTGCGGTGAAGGATGGGCGTGCCATGCGGCGGACGTGCCATGCCGATGAACCGAGCGGTGAAGGGCGGACGTGAGGCTTGGACTGAGGGACCAGAGTACCTGATGATCAGCTGTGGTGGCTGGCAGCCTGGGACAGCGACAAGTGAAGACTTGCGGGGCACGGTGTTGCTCGGGTCGAGGACCTGGGGACACGTGTCGGTGGACGGGGTGCATGGGCGGTGCATCCCCTCTACAGCTTCGGTTTGGTGGTAGAGCCAGAGAAAAACCATCAGATGGACGGTTTCCAGGTTTGGGCCTCAAAACCTGGGCGTGAACGGTTTCCGAGTTTGGCCACAAAACTCGGGCTGAGGGTTTCCGAGTTTGGCCACAAAACTGGGGCTGGGGACGGTTTCCAGGTCTGGGCCTCAAAACCTGGGCTCTGAGGGTTTGCTGAGTTTGGCCTCAAAACTCAGATGCTGGTGGGCTAGTTTCCTGGTTTGGGCCTCAAAACCGGGGGTTGGCTGGAAAAGGCTAGTTTCCCGGTTTGGGCCACAAAACCGGGGGTGCAGAGCGAGGGCGGCACGTGGCGGCAATCGGAAGGTTGCGTGGAGGCAACGCGGACGAGTTGTGCGGGTGTGGCCGTCGGATACACCTACCACCGAGTTGGTCCAGAATAACCCTAGGGTTTAGCTGGTTCGCTCTGTAATTAGATTATAGAGGAGTAGAGTAGGAATTGTACTTAGACTAGAATTAGGATAAGTAGTCGGGGAGACACCCTCATCCCCTTATCTCAGTTAGTCATCTCTGTCATTTGCTCTTTTGCCTTAGGGTTTCCTGCTCTCCCATCCCCTGCTGTAGCTAGCTGAGATCCGCAGAGAGACTTGCCTCTGTGTACTGTTGATTGTGAGGAAGTGATACCGTAATCTCACGATTGCAGTGCAGATCGACGACTTGATTCGCGTTTTGATTCGTGTTCTTCGTTTCTTCGCGATTTTCCCGTCACTCGATCTCCCTCTCCGGTGCGTCTTTGCGAAATCCGTTTGAACCAATTTGTTCGTATCATTGAGGAGGTCATTTCGACCAAAGGAATTCATCTAACTCCTCATGATCGAATAGATCGGGACGATTTCGTTTTTGTGGCGCTTTTTCCGTTCATCCACCTTCCCTTTTGATTTCCTGGTGATTTGGTTGATTTGAGCGGATGATTTCTTGGGGATAGTCTCCTAACTACCCCGTGATCATCTTCTCCAAGTTTGGGAACTTGGGATTTTGAGTTGGATCGGATTTGGAGAGATTTGGAGAGAAGGCGATCAAAATCGCCCTCTCTGCAAGGTCGCGGACAGTCCACGGTTTTGACCGGCGGACAGTCCGGGTGTCGGGGAAGTAGCCTGTCCAGTGGCTGAGTTCCTCGGTTGGGTTACTGTTCATTGATCGGCGGACAGTCCGCCGTTGTGATTGGCGGACAGTCCGTGAGTCGTCCAGCAAGGGTCCAGCAACCTTGCTGTTTTTGGTTTTATGCCGGCGGACAGTCCGCCAGTGAACCGCGGACAGTCCGGGACCCCAGGGCCGGACAGTCCGGGAATTGCCTGAGTCTTCCGGTTTTGTACGTTTGCTCTCCCGGCTTGTTCGCTTGGTTTCCGGACTTCTCGTTTGGCCCTGTAGTTGACCAAGGAACCTCTCTAGGTATCTTTGCTACTTGTTAGCATAGGTATTTAGGAGTTTCTCGACGTAGCCGTCTATCTACGTCCGGGACTTGGTTTTTAGGGTTGTGTTCGAGCTGGACCTTTTGGAGTTTGGTTTGCTTCTTCTTGGTGGTGCTCCACTGTGATCTTAGGGATCATCCACCCTCTTCCAAGGGTCGTGAGCATCATGGTTTCGGTCGCCGTCTCTTGGGGTTGATTTTGGGACATTTGTCCAATGTTTCTGAGAAGAATTTTGAGCTCCCATTCACCCCCCCCTCTGGTCGCCTTGCTAGTGCTTTCTCGGTCCTTCATGGGAGGGGGTTCGGCGGCGTCGCCGTCTCCTTCGAGGACGGCTCGGCGGAGCGCCGTGTCCAGCGCCAGAAAATTTGCCGGAGATACCCTGCACGGCCATTCCGGCCACCAATCGCCACAGGATAAGGTCCGGGAGAGAGTGGAAGAAATGGCGAGCTCACGAAGACACAAATCGAAGGTCAGAGATCCATCGAGGAGGGCGCACGACGGGTTTTGGCGGTCGAGGGAACTGCAAAAGCCGGCGAGCAATTGGTGAGTCCATAGAGAATGAGAATAGCTACCGACAAGCTTTTTGAAGCCTTACTGCACGACGGAGCTCAGGGAATGGTTCAAATTGCCGGTCAGACGCCGAATCGCGGAGAGGAGCTCGGCGGCGGTGGCTAGGGTTGCGGTGCTGTGGTTTTTGACTGCAGAGGTGATGGCTCGAAGAGTAGGATTGAGGGGGCGTAATGCTGTGCTTTATAGAGCCCGGGGTGCACGGATAAGTCCTTCCCCGAAGATGTCGGACGCGGAGCGGGAGGCTCGACTTGCAGCGGCGGCTGCCGAAACCTTCGGCGGAGGTTGGGGATGGCTCTGACGAGTTGGACCCACCTGTCGGCGAGCGCAGATGCGGGCCCCGGCTGTCAGCGAAGAGCGATGTGCCTGGGGATGCGGCGGCGAGGCGATGCGGCTTGCGCGCGCTAAGGCGGGCCGGCTGCTTGCTTGGGCCGCGCGGAAAGGAGAAAGCAAGCGGGCCGAAAGTGAGGAAAGTGAAGGAATGGCAGGCCGGCAGAGAGGAAGAGAAAAAGGCCTTCGGGCTGGAATAGAAAGAAGGGAGGGAAGAAAAATGTTTTGCTCTTTTCTTTTATTTGCAATTGGTTTTCAAAACCTTTTTCAAACCGAATTTGAATTCTAGTTTTCAAATTTAAACTTCACTCAAACAAAAGAATGCAGCAGCATGAATGCATCAACTTGTTACTAGGCTAGAATAAATTTTATTTCCCCAACATTTATTTATTTTGCCTATGTTATAATGCCACAACTAAATTAAAATAAATCAAATTGGCCTATTTAAAATAAAAGGAAAATTTAGGGTGTTACAAACCTACCCCCCTTAACATGAATCTCGTCCTCGATATTCGGCTGCTGCTCACTCGAACAACTGCGGGTATGCCTTTCTGAGCTCATCCTCTCTTTCCCAAGTAGCCTCTTCTGCGGTGTACCGATTCCACTGCACTTTACACATCTTAATAGATCGGCTCCTGGTAATCCTTCCAGCTGTCTCCAAAATTTTCACTGGGTACTCCTCATAAGTCAGATCTTCCTTCACAGTCAGTTCCTCCAGCGGTATCTGTTTCTCTGGAAACCGTAAACACTTTTTCAACTGGGAGGCATGGAACACATCGTGTACTCCTGACAAACTCGCTGGTAACTCCAATTGGTAGGCCACTTCCCCACGCCTTTCTAAAATCTTGAACGGTCCCACATATCTGGGTGCTAGCTTGCCCTTCATTTTAAACCTCTTTACACTGCGCATAGGAGATACCTTCAAGTACACATAATCTCCTACCTTAATGTTTAGGTCTCTTCTACGTGTGTCAGCATAGCTCTTCTGACGGGATTGGGCTATCCTCAAATTAACCCTGATTTTCCTCACATGTTCCTCGGCATCCCTGAGCACATCTGGTCCGAACACTTGACTCTCCCATGTCTGATTCCAGAATAACGGGTTCCTACATTTCCGTCCATACAAGGCTTCAAATGGTGCCATTCTAAGACTCTTTTGGTAACTATTGTTGTAAGAGAACTCTGCATACGACAAACTTTTATCCCAGCTGGTTCCATACTGCAGAGCACAAGCTCTCAACATGTCCTCTAGAATCTGATTAGTCTGTTCCATCTGTCCATCTGTCTGGGGTGATAAGCAGTACTGAAATTCAATGTCGTACCCAAAGCTCTGTGGATTCTATGCCAAAAGTGAGATGTAAACTGGGTACCTCGATCTGACACAATCTTCTTGGGCACTCCGTGTAGACACACTATCCTTTCCATATAAATCTCTGCCAATCTTGCCCAGGTATAAGTGGTCTTGACTGGTAAGAAATGAGCAACCTTAGTGAGTCGATCCACAATCACCCAAATCGAGTCATACCCTCGTTGGGTGCGAGGTAAACCAACTATGAAATCCATGCCCACTTCTTCCCATTTCCATTCCGGTACTTTCATAGGTTGCAGTAATTCGGCAGGTCGCTGATGTTCAGCCTTGACTCTCTGACAGGTATCACATATTGCCACATATTCTGCTACATCTCTTTTCAGACCATACCACCAATACTTTTCTTTCAGATCCAAATACATCTTAGTGCTACCCGGGTGAATGGAGTAGGCTGACTCATGCGCCTCTTTCAAGATAGCCTCCTTAATTGACTTCACATCACGTACACAGATTCTCTTACCAAACCACAAGGTACCATCGTCATCCAACCTGAAACCAGCTGCCTTCCCAATTACTATATTCTCAGATATTTCCTTTAACTTTTTATCCTGCAGCTGAGCCTAACGTATCTCCTTCTCAAGTGTTGGTATTACTTCCATCTCCACTGCATTAGTGACAAAACCCAGATTCAGATAGGCCATCTCTTCACATAACTTTTCAGACCACTCCGTGGCTAGAAGCTCATTCACATGACTCTTCCTACTAAGGGCGTCAGCTACAACATTGGCCTTCCCTGGATGATAATGCACCTCCAGGTCATAGTCCTTAATTAACTCTAGCCATCGGCGTTGCCTTAGGTTCAGATCTAGCTGAGTGAAAATGTACTTCAGACTTTTGTGATCTGTATAGATATCACTAGGATGTCCTATAAGATAGTGTCTCCAAATCTTCAGCGCATGAACCACTGCGGCTAACTCCAGATCATGAGTAGGATAATTCAACTCATGCTTCCTCAACTGCCTCGATGCATAAGTGACAACTCTGCCTTCTTGCATCAGAACACATCTCAGACCCATACGAGAAGCATCACAGTAGATAGAGAACTTCTTACTTAGATCAGGTAAGACTAGAACAGGAGTTGTAGTTAACCTCTTCTTGAACTCCTCAAAGCTGGCTTGGCACTTATCAGTCCATAGAAATTTGGCATTTTTCTCTAACAGGGCGGTCATAGGTTTAGCTATTTTAGAAAACCCCTCAATGAACCGTCGATAGTATCCGGCCATCCCCAGGAAACTACGAACCTCACTTACATCCACAGGTGGATCCCAATCCAACATATCCTTAACCTTGCTTGGGTCCACATATATTCCTCCATTAGAGATAACATGACACAGAAAAGCAACTTCTCTCAACCAGAACTCACACTTACCCCGTTTTGCATACAACTTATGCTCACGGAGTTTCTGCAAAACCAATCTTAGGTGTTCTGCATGTTCCTCCTCATTCTTAGAATATATTAAAATGTCATCGATGAACACTACCACGAACAGATCTAGGTACTCCATGAAAACCTTATTCATCATGTACATAAAGTGTGCGGGGGCATTAGTCAACCCAAAAGACATAACAGTATACTCATATAGCCCGTATCTAGTAACAAAGTGCGGATACATGGGTGTATGCCGAGTCTCTGAGTGATGAGTGATTGTCAACTGGGATAATGCGCATGTTCTTTGTCTTGTGTAGTGCAGGTGTCGAGCACGGATACAGTGATCAGAGGCAAGGTGAAGGTCAAGTAGAGACGTGCCGTGCCGATGGACCAAGAGTGGCGAAGGGCGGATGTGAAGCTTGGACTGAGGGACCGGTGGCTCGAGGATCAGCTGTGGTGGCTGACAGCCTGGGACAGCGACGAGCGAAGACTTGCGGGCACGGTGTTGCTTGGGTCGAGGACCTAGGGACACGTGTCGGTGGACGGGGTGCACGGGCGGTGCATCCCCTCGACAGCTCGGTTTGGTGGTTGAGCCACAGAAAACCACCGAGTGGACGGTTTCCAGGTTCGGGCCTCAAAACCTAGGCGCTGATGGTTTCCGAGTATGGGCCACAAAACTCAGACTAAGGACGGTTTCCAGGTTTGGGCCTCAAAACCTGGGTGTTGCGGGTTTGCTAAGTTTGGGCCACAAAACTCAGGCGTTGGACGGCTGGTTTCTCGGTTTGGGCCTCAAAACCGGGGGTTGGTCGTGAAGGCTGGTTTCCCGGTTTGGGCCACAAAACCAGGGCTGCGACATCCGGGAAAAGGACAAGCAGAGTGGTGGCGGCATGTGGCAGCGATCGGTGAGGTTGCGTCGAGGCAACACTACCAGTTGTGCGGGCGTGGCTGTCGGATCACC
This sequence comes from Coix lacryma-jobi var. lacryma-jobi, assembly GCA_009763385.1. Classification (NCBI taxonomy): domain Eukaryota; kingdom Viridiplantae; phylum Streptophyta; class Magnoliopsida; order Poales; family Poaceae; genus Coix; species Coix lacryma-jobi. Next base: position 74,819,556 of record CM019826.1, read on the forward strand.
ACCTACCATGAGTTGGTCCAGAATATCCTTAGGGTTTAGCTGGTTCGCTCTGTAATTAGTGAGGGGTAGAGTAGGAATTAGAATTAGGATAAGTGGAGGGAGACACCCTCCTCCCATTGTATCTCAGTCATTTTCTCTTTTGCTTCTAGGGTTTCCTACTATCTCATTCCCTGCTGTAGCGAACTAAGATCCACAGAGAAGAGAACAATACCTCTGTGCCCGTGAGATTTTGAGGAAGTGAGACTGTAATCTCACTATTGTAGCGTGTGGTAGCCACAAGGATGCAAATTTGTGGTTGTGATTCGCGTTTTGTCCTTGTTCTTCGCGGATTGCTTTTCTCCATGTTTTTTCCCGTCGATCGATCTCTTTGTTCGGGGTGTCTTTTGCAAATCCGTTTGAACCAAGATGTTCTAGATCGTGAGGAACTTCTTTCCATCGAAGGAATTCACCTCTAACCTCACGAGCTAGTAGATCGATCGATTTTCGTTTTGGGTCAAGTTTTTCTCCCTTCCCCCGAATTTCTTCGATTCATCGATTTTGGGATAGGTTCGAGCCATGATCTCTTAGAGATAGCTCACTATCCTCCTTATGACTCTTCTCACCAAGTTTGATCCCTAGAGGATTTGTTTTGGGTGAGATCGAGTTGAATCGGTGAACGAACAGTGCAGTTTCAGGGTGACCGAACTCTTGGCTCGGGTTGACCGGACGCACCTCCAGAGTCCGGTCGTTGAATGTTCTTCGCAGCACTTTTCTGTGTGTTGACCGGAATCATCTTTGATCTCTGACCGGGACGCACAGGTTCTACTGTTCATCGCGGTTTTTCAGACGACCGGACGCTAGGCTGGTTGGGACCGGACGCTCCCTTTGTGAGTCCGGTCAGAAACAGTAAGGTTCCAAATCCGTTTTTGCTTGGCCGGACGCGTTCGGTGGGTGTGGACCGGACGCTGGGTGAGTCCGGTCAGTACTGACTTGCACTGTTTCGTCCGCAGTTCGCTTGTCCATTGTCAGTTTTGGTTTCCGGCTTTTGCATTGGATTTCTATAGTCGTGAAGTGTCTCGCTGTGCTTCTTGGAAGCATCCACCCTGTCTCTAGGGTCATGGACACTAACGAGCCCTAGGGTTTGCTCTTGGGGTTGATTTAAGGGACAGTGGCGACAAGTTTCCGAAAGGAATTTTGATGCTCCCATTCACCCCCCCTCTGGTCGCTTCTGGTTATATTCTCGGTCCTTCAATTGGTGTCAGAGAGGGCTAAGGATCTTCCACCTTAGCCGGTTCCAGATCCACAGAAGGCGACATGGATCGCGGCATGGGAAAATCGTCGTTTTTCGATGGGACGAACTATGCGTATTGGAAGATACGCATGTAGGCCTATCTGTAGAGTTTGGGTGCTTCCATCTGGGATATTTGCAACTCTGCCAATTATGTGGTCTTGGTTGCTCGTGTCTCTCAGCTTCAGATCGATGAGCACGATACCAATAGCCGAGCCCGTAATGCTCTTTTCTCATGTCTGAGCATAAGTGAGTTTGATCGCGTTTCTGACCTCGCCACGGCTCAGGAGATTTGGGCTACCCTCATGCATTTCCATGAGGGAACCTCTCAAGTCAGAACCCATCTCTACGAGTCGTTCAAGCGAGAGTATGAGAACTTTCGACATATGCCTGGCAAGAGCATAGAAAGTTTATTCGCTCGCTTTCAGGTGATTGTCAACAGGATGAGGGCTAACAAGGAGCTGTTGCCTTTCGATGATCATGAGAGGGCTTTGAAGCTTTTGCATACCCTTAATCGGTCGGTGTGGGATTCCAAAGTTCAGGCGATCATCGAATCACATAACTATGAGACCCTCACGTGCGACGAGCTCTTCAGTAAGCTCAAGTCCAGTGAGATCGATGCCATGGCGAGGGCTTCTTATGAAAATCCTTCTGGCCCATCGATGGCTTTGGTTTCTGGCTCTTCTGCTAACCCCTCTAGAGGTTTTGCACTCTCTTCTCTCTTTTCTGTCACAGAGGAGCAGCTGGAGTCTTTGGGGGATGATGAGTTGGCTTTGCTCGCCAACCGGTTCTCGCGGTTCCACAACAACCGCATGAACCGTCGCCGCGGAGGAGGACGATCAGGATGCTTTGAGTGCAGCGACCCCAACCACTTCATCGCCAATTACCCGAAGAAGAACAAGCAGACTTTCGGCAAGGCGGATCATGGGCACAAGTATGACTCCGGCAAGCGCAAGGAGAAGTATGTCCCCACGAAGCACAAGCGGAAAGGCGGCTTCAACAAGGAGTACATCAAGACGAAGTACTTGGAGAAGGCTCAGGCTGAGCAGCGTGCATTCTTTGCCACGCTCAGCGACGTCGACGACTCGGATGATGACTCCACTTCCTCAAGCGATGACGAGTCTGAGAAGAAAAAGAAGATCGAGGACAAGCTCAATGGCCTCTGCTTCTTCGCCGACGACGAGGGCTTCTGCACCATGGCTCTCGGCAAGGAGGTCGACGGCCAGCTGGAGGACGCCCCTCGGAACGACGACGATGACGACGACACCTCCCAGGTACCTCAGAACCCCGACGAGCTTTCTGCTGAGGTCGAGAAGCTTAATGCCGCGCTCCTTAGTCAGGATAAGTTGCTTAGGCGTGCTGCTAGAGAGCGCAAGGAGTTTAGACAGAAGTTGGAGGATACTGTGAAGGAACTTGAATCTGTCAAGTCCACCGTAGTTGTTACCGATGAGGAGGAGTGTGAGATGTGCACCATGCACATGACTGGCCTTCTCACTTTGAGAGGTAAGTATGTTGCGTTGGTAGGAGAAGTGGATGAGCTGAAGGCTAGATCCTCGCTGTTGGGTGCATGCAAGTCCTGTGCGGGCTTGCAATCTGAGTTGGCAGAGAAGAATGCCAAGATTGTGTCTCTTGAAGAGGCCAACTCAGGTAGCACATGTGTGGCTAGGTGTGTTCTTTGTGAGGGTTTGGAGATGGAGATTGCAAATGTGAAGCATGACAAGATGCAAACTGAGGAGGAAAACACATACCTTCGGACCATCTTGTCATGGGTGTCTAGTGGTGAGCCGCAGCTCGGGATGATGAACTCCCAATTCAAGCGAGCTGCTGGAGGTCCAGGTGTAGGTTTTGCTCCGGGTGTCGATGTTTCGTCTTTTGGCAAGATTGGAGAGTCGAGTGGTCTTAACCCATGTGAGAAGCCCAACACCACCACTACTCCCAAGCTTACCAAGATTCCACCCAATGAGCCTGTCAAGCCTAACACCAAGGTTGGGGTCTTTGTTGAACCTCCGAGAGCTCCACCCAAGAAACAATCATGGGCTCCCAAACCAAACCACCTGAAGAACAAGCTGGACACCATGCCACCCATCCAAGAGGAGCTTATGCCAAAGACGGGCAAAGTGATTCATACCCACTACCATGAGTACCAACAACCCCTTATGAGAGCGGTGAGGTACCATTGTGAGCACTGTGGGAGAGATGGACACTTGAGTGAGTTTTGCTTTCGGCGCAAGAGAGAGGCGCGCCGTGCAAAGGAGATGAACAACACGGACATGTACCATCCTTTCCATGATGTACATGTGCCGAATGTTCAGAGGCGTGCTGCTAGGCCTAGAGGTCCAAAACCTCAAGTTCCTAGGCCTCGGCCACGGAGAGAGCGTGCCCGGTGGGAGCCTGCAGTTGTGGGCTATGGACCCTGTGGCGGTGGTTTTGTAGTTGAGCGTTTTCCTCCACCGCGTTTTGAGTATCGCGATGGACGCTCCTCCCTCAGCGGACCACGTTATCCTCTACGTGGTGATCGCTCTTCTCGTAGGCGTGCTAGGAATGGTTTTTCTGCTAACCGTTCTTTTGAGCAGCCGGCCCAACACTGGTATAATTCCTATTTTACTCACCCTAGTGTTGGACTGTATGCTCACCCTATGTCTTTTTATTGAGGTAGGTAAAACGATTGGAGAACGTTTGGCTGGTGGATTCCGGGTGTTTGAGGCACATGACCGAAAATGCCAAGTGGTTCTCCAGTCTTAGTCCGGTCGCCGGAAAGGAGTTTATCACCTTCGGCGATAATAGTAAAGGTAAAGTGTTGTCTCGTGGGTCGGTGCGAGTTAATGAGCACTTTGTGTTGCGCGATGTTGCTCTTGTTTCTAACTTGCATTTTAACCTTCTCTCTATTTCGCAACTTTTCGATGATGACTGTGAGATTCGTTTTAAACCGAATCTCAGTCGGATTTTGGACCCTCAAGGCAATCTTGTTTGTGTGATTTTGCCCTTTGGGAAAGTCTTTCGTGCGGATTTCTCGGAGTCATTTGGAATTTCTCGTTGTCTTTTGGCTGGACCTTCCTCCTCCGATCTTTGGAAGTGGCATAGGAGACTTGGTCACCTGAGCTTCGACTTGCTTGCAAGGCTTAGTTCACTTGGCTTAATCCGAGGATTGCCCAAGTTGTCTATGGAGAAGGATCTTGTTTGTCATTCCTGTAGACATGGGAAGATGGTTGCCGCTCCCCACCATCCAGTGACTCAGGTCATGACCAAGCGCCCTGGAGAGCTTTTGCACATGGACCTTGTTGGTCCGGCTCGGGTGAGCTCGGTTGGATGGAAGTGGTACGTGCTTGTTGTTGTCGACGATTTTTCAAGATATTCGTGGGTTTTCTTTTTAGTTGAGAAAACCGAGACTTTCTCCTTTGCTCGCAATCTGATTTTGCGTCTTCAGAACGAGTTCCCTTTGAACTGGATGCGAGCTATTAGGAGTGATAATGGTTCTGAATTCAAGAATTCGGATTTTGAGAAATTTTGTAACTCTTTGGGTTTGGAGCATTAGTTTTCTTCTCCCTACACACCGCCTCAGAATGGTGTTGTAGAAAGGAAGAATCAGACCCTTGTAGAGATGGCCAGGACGATGCTTGATGAGCATAGGACTCCTAGGCGATATTGGGCCGAAGCGATGAGCACTGCATGCTATATTTCCAATCGCATTTTTCTCCGAGCTTTCTTGAAAAAGACGTCTTATGAGTTGTGTTTTGGAAAACTGCCCAAGGTGAGTTATTTTCCAGTTTTTGTTTGCCATTGCTTTATACTAAAAAAGGGCAACCTGGACAAATTTGATTCTCGTTCCTCTGACGGTGTGTTTTTGGGTTATGGCACTCATACTCGCGCTTATCGTGTACTTAACCTTGACACTAACCAAGTCATGGAGACATCAGATGTCACCTTCGATGAGACCATGGTTTGTCCCTCTTCTCGTTTTGAGCGTGCAGGTGATCATGAGGTTGGTGAGCCTCTTTTTGATGACGAGGACGAAGGTGCTGAAGGGATGGATGATCCAGTACCTCCTCCACCTGCTATGCCGCAAGGAGCGGCTTCTACTACGACTCATGGCCCAGACCCTTCTTCCTCTACTACTTGGGGGCCGTGGGATCCGCCACCTCGAGCGGTACCCTTTGTACCCGAGGAGGCACCAGCTGCTGTTGAGGGGGAGGCTACATCAGCTCGGGAGGTGCCATGACACATCCAGCGCCAACACCCGCCTCAACAGATGATCGGCAGTATCAGCGAACGTGTCACTCGGTCAAGGTCACAACATATCTCTCACTTTGCTCATTCTGCATTTGTTGGTGATTTTGAACCCTGAGATGTTGGACACGCTTTGACAGATCCAGTTTGGGTCAATGCCATGCATGAGCAGTTGGAAAATTTTGAAATAAATCGGGTTTGGGTTCTAGTTTCTCCTCGCTCTGAGTGTCACCCAATTGGGACAAAATGGGTTTTCAAAAACAAACAAGGAGAGGATGGCCATGTTGTGAGAAACAAGGCCAGACTTGTAGCCTAGGGATATAGTCAGAAGGAGGGGATAGACTATGAGGAGACTTTTGCTCCCGTAGCTCGTTTGGAGGCTATTAGGATACTCTTGGTTTTTGCTGCATCCAAAGGGTTTAAACTTTTTAAAATGGATGTCAAGAGTGCCTTCTTAAACGACTACATAGAAGAGTAGGTGTATGTGAGACAACCCCCTGGTTTCGAAAATCCCAAGTTTCCAATCCATGTTTTTAAACTTCACAAAGCTTTGTATGGTTTGAAACAAGCCCCTAGAGCCTGGTATGATAGGATGAAAACCTTTTTGCTTGCTAAGGGTTTTAAAATGGGATGTGTGGATAAAACGCTCTTTCTCCTCAAGCAAGGCAATGATACTCTCTTGGTCCAGATTTACGTGGATGATATCATTTTCGGTGGTTCTTCTCACGCTTTAGTTGCCAAGTTTGCAGACACTATGAGCAGGGAATTTGAGATGAGCATGATGGGCGAGTTGACATTTTTCCTCATGTTGCAACTCAAGCAATCCCGGGAAGGGACGTTCGTGCACCAGGGTAAGTATACCAAGGAAATATTGAAGAAGTTCGATATGGGTGAGGCCAAGCCTCTTCCAACACCCATGTCGACCACGACGGCCCTAGATGCGGATGAGGATGGAGAAGCTGTGGACCAGAAGGAGTACCGGAGTATGATCGGGTCGCTGTTGTACCTGACGGCAACACGCCCGGATATTCAGTTCGCCGTGTGTCTTTGCACACGATTTCAGTCGTCGCCGCGCACCTCGCACCGTCAGGCGGTCAAGCGCATTGTGAGGTACTTATCCTTCACTCCAGAATTTGGGATTTGGTATTCTGCTTCCTCCACCCTCTCCCTTTGCGGTTATTCCGATGCCGATTTTGTTGGTTGTCGCATGGATCGCAAGTCCACTTCTGGGACTTGCCAGTTTATTGGTTCTTCTCTTGTTTCGTGGTCTTGTCGAAAGTAGTCTAGTGTCGCCCAGTCTACCACAGAGGCTGAGTATGTTGCTGCGGCTAGCTGTTGTTCCCAGTTACTTTGGATGATGGCCACTTTGCGTGATTTTGGTCTGAGCTTTTCTCGCGTTCCTTTGCTTTGTGACAGCACGAGTGCTATTAGCGTTGCAAAGAACCCCGTACTGCACTCTAAGACCAAACACATTGATGTGCGCTTTCATTTTCTGTGAGACCACTATGAGAAGGGTGATATCGACCTTCGCCATGTCGATACTCATCATCAGTTGGCTGATATTTTCACCAAGCCTTTGGACCAATCAATGTTTGCTAGGTTGAGAGGTGAGCTTGGTGTGTGTTTCCCCTTTTAGATGGGGGAAACATTTTGGCTTTTGTCTTATAAACTGACTTTGTGTTTTTCTTTTGATTTCTTCATGCATCTTTGCACTTCATCTTGTATTTTTCCATTCAGAGCTTCATGTATATAATCTGAAGAATGTAACTATGCTCTGTATAGTATTTGCTCCGATGCTTTATGATGATGTTGTAGCTTATGCTCTTTCTGATCACTGATACATGTTGTGAGGAGAGCTATTTTATGAATGGTGAATCTGATTAATGAACATAAAACTTGAAAATGTTCACCATTGAGATATGGAACTAGCATGTGTAGAATGTGTTGAAGTCACTTGTGCTTTTCATATATGCTAGGTTGCTATGTCTCTAGTGTTGAGTCTTTCACTTGCTTGGTATGTTCATTTTCTGTTCTAAAAATCTGAACCAAGTTAAGTGAATTCGAAAGATCGAGACAGGACTGCTTTTCAGCACATCACAGTTTCGAGACTGTTTCTCATTGCACTTTGAGTTAAACTTGAGCTATGTAGTGTATGACCGAAACTGTTGCTTTAAGCTTCTGATTGCTTCTGCATAGGCTTCGCACAGTTGAAAAGTTAGGCAATGACAAGCTTTCAACCTCTCGCAATCATATGCTGAAATTTCACCTTGTGTAAATTAACCGCTGCAACTCCGATAAAATTTTGCAAGCACAAGTCTATGTTTCATTCTATAGCATGATGATTGAACTGTGCTAGGGGTAGTTCACCTTGTATACATGTTTAGCACTTGTTGGATATCCTGTCTATACATGTTTTGTGCTATTTTGATGGTGAACTCTTTTTGGCTGAAAACTGCTCTTTTTGCTCTCATATTCATATTTCGTATCTGGTGATCAGTTTGAGCCTTTGCTAGCTTCATATGGATGTTGTTGAGTCATTGGATCAGAACTGTGTAGAGCATCCTTGCACTCTCCTGATTATATTTCTGAAGCTGCTAACTTGCATTTTTTCTCATATGCATTTTTGGAGGGAGATATTTTGTCAAGGGGGAGACATTTGAGTGTTTGTGCACATTTGCTTGATGGTGCATTTTCAACTAAGGGGGAGAAAATATTGACAAATCATGAGTTCCCTGGGTTGTGTGCACTAGTTGAGGGGGAGTTTGCTAGTTGTGTTGAGCCTTTGCCTCTTTCTTGAGGGACTAGCAAACATTTTTAGCTCATGTTCAGCTCTTCAATTGGTATCGAACTCTTTTGGTTTTTGAGTTGGTAAGCGTTGGTATCGAGCTGCTTCGCTAGTGATGTTGAGCCCATTTCTGTCTCTTCTTGAGGGCTAGCTCTGTTTTGCTTGAATTTTAGTTGATCTTTCAATTGGTATCAAGTTTTCTCGCTAGTGGTGTTGAGCCTGTTCTACCTCTTCTTGAGGGCTAGCTTTTCTTTGCTTGGTTGCATCGAGCCGTTGCCCATGTCTTTGGGAACCAAGTTGTGTAGCTCTTTCCACTTGACCTTCTTTGGCTTTGACATGCTTTTGGGTCATGTGGTTGAGTTCTCTCTTTCTTCCTTCCTACTTCTGTTTTCCATTATGATTTGTGTTGGTAGTTGACAATGCACTCATCAAGGGGGAGATTGCGGATACATGGGTGTATGCCGAGTCTCTGAGTGATGAGTGATTGTCAACTGGGATAATGCGCATGTTCTTTGGCTTGTGTTGTGCAGGTGTCGAGCACGGATACAGTGATCAGAGGCAAGGTGAAGGTCAAGTAGAGACGTGCCGTGCCGATGGACCAAGAGTGGCGAAGGGCGGACGTGAGGCTTGGACTGAGGGACCGGTGGCCCGAGGATCAGCTGTGGTGGTTGACAGCCTGGGACAGCGACGAGCGAAGACTTGCGGGCACAGTGTTGCTTGGGTCGAGGACTTGGGGGCACGTGTCGGTGGACGGGGTGCACGGGCGGTGCATCCCCTCGACAGCTCGGTTTGGTGGTTGAGCCACAGAAAAACCACCGAGTGGACGGTTTCCAGGTTTGGGCCTCAAAACCTGGGCGCTGATGGTTTCCGAGTTTGGGCCACAAAACTCGGACTGAGGACGGTTTCCAGGTTTGGGCCTCAAAACCTAGGTGCTGCGGGTTTGCTGAGTTTGGGCCACAAAACTCAGGCGTTGGACGGCTGGTTTCCCGGTTTGGGCCTCAAAACCGGGGGTTGCTCGTGAAGGCTGGTTTCCCGGTTTGGGCCACAAAACCGGGGGTGCGACGGCCGGGAAAAGGACAAGCAGAGCGGTGGCGGCACGTGGCGGCGATCGGTGAGGTTGCGTCGAGGCAACGCTACCAGTTGTGCGGGCGTGGCCGTCAGATCACCACCTACCATGAGTTGGTCCAGAATAACCTTAGGGTTTAGCTGGTTCGCTCTGTAATTTGTGAGGGGTAGAGTAGGAATTAGAATTAGGATAAGTAGAGGGAGACACCCTCCTCCCATTGTATCTCAGTCATTTGCTATTTTGCTTCTAGGGTTTCCTACTCTCTCATTCCCTGCTGTAGCGAACTGAGATCCACAGAGAAGAGAACAATACCTCTGTGCCCGTGAGATTTTGAGGAAGTGAGACCGTAATCTCACTATTGTAGCGTGTGGTAGCCACACGGTTGCAAATTTGTGGTTGTGATTCGCGTTTTGTCCTTGTTCCTCGCGGGTTGCTTTTCTCCACGTTTTTTCCCGTCGATCGATCTCTTTGTTCGGGGCGTCTTTTACAAATCCATTTGAACCAAGATGTTCTAGATCGTGAGGCAGTTCTTTCCACCGAAGGAATTCACCTCTAACCTCACGAGCTAGTAGATCGATCGATTTTTGTTTCGGGTCAAGTTTTTCTCACTTCCCCCGAATTTCTTCGATTCATCGATTTTGGGATAGGTTCGAGCCATGATCTCTTAGAGATAGCTCACTATCCTCCTTATGACTCTTCTCACCAAGTTTGATCCCTAGAGGATTTGTTTTGGGTGAGATCGAGTTGAATCGGTGAACGAACAGTGCAGTTTCGGGGTGACCGGACTCTTGGCTCGGGTTGACCGGACGCACCGCCAGAGTCCGGTCGTTGAATGTTCTTCACAGCACTTTTCTGTGTGTTGACTGGACTCATCTTTGATCACTAACCGGACGCACAGGTTCTACTGTTCATCGGGGTTTTTCAGACGACCGGACGCTAGGCTGGTTGGGACCGGACGCTCCCTCTATGAGTCCGGTCAGAAACAGTAAGGTTCCAAATCCGTTTTTGCTTGACCGGACGCGTCCGGTGGGTGTTGACCGGACGCTAGGTGAGTCCGGTCAGTAATGACTTGCACTGTTTTGTCCGTAGTTCGCTTGTCCATTGTCTGTTTTGGTTTCTGGCTTTTGCGTTGGATTTATAAAGTCGTGAAGTGCCTCGCTGTGCTTCTTGGAAGCATCCACCCTGTCTCTAGGGTCGTGGACACTTACGAGCTCTAGGGTTTGCTCTTGGGGTTGATTTAAGGGACAGTGGCAACAAGTTTCCGAAAGGAATTTTGATGCACCCATTCACCCCCCCCTCTGGTCGCTTCTGGTTACATTCTCGGTCCTTCACAAAGGCTGTCTTAGGGATATCAGTAGCTCGAATCTTGATCTGGTGATACCCCGATCGAAGATCGATTTTAGAGAATACACAAGCACCTTTTAACTGGTCAAACAGGTCATCAATTCTAGGCAGAGGATATTTGTTCTTAATTGTGACTCTATTCAGGGTCCGATAATCAACACACATTCATTGGCCCCCATCCTTCTTATCAACAAAGATAACTGGTGACCTCCAAGGTGAGGAACTAGGACGAATGAAACCCTTTTCCTGTAACTCTTTTAATTGTTTCTTTAGTTCTTCTAGTTCATCTACCCCCATTCTATATGGCCTTTGAGCTATAGGTGCAGTTCCAGGCAATAACTCAATAATAAACTCAACATCTCGGTCAGGTGGCATACCTAGCAGATCATCGGGGAATACATCCTAGAATTCTTCCAACAGCCGATCTTGTGGTTGGTTATCTTTCCCGAACTGGTTCACCACAGCTGTTGGCTGCTCTTTCATTAGCACATCAACACTGATCCTGTCCCCGCTAGGAGTGGTCAACTCCAATACCTTCTCCTGACAATGGATCACTGCCCGGAGTTGTTTCATCCAATCCAAACCCAGAATTATATCGATTCCCGCTGTTCTTAACACGATGGGTCTCACTTGGAACTCTACCCCCCTTAGACTCACACTAGTTGAAAGACACTGATATGCGGCTCTCATATAACCCCCAGGTGAATTTACTGCTATGGGGTTGTTCATGGCACACAAAGCCACACTATGTATTCTAACAAAATCATGCGAGATGAAAGAATGCGAAGCACCAGAATCGAAAAGAACTGTAGCAGGGATGGAATTGATACTGAACGTACCCATCATTACTTCTGGTGCCTCCTGTGCAGTTTCAGCAGCCACGTGGTTCACCCGCCCAACATTTGGTGCTGGCTTTGGGTAGTTCCCCTTCTGGTTGTTGTTCTGCCCTTGGGGTGCGGGTTGATTCCTCTTCCGGGGACAATGATTGGCATAATGTCCCTGCTCTCCACAATGGAAACACACGTTGGGGTTATTTGGACCTCCCCCTCTAGCTGGATTGTTGGCAGGAACTCCTTGACGAGGCACCTGTTGACCTCCCTGCATCTGCTTCTGCTGACGTTGTTGTTGGAACTGATTCCATTGCTGGTTCTGTCCGCCTCCCCATGGATTCGGGGTCCTTGAATACGCAGCTGGTTTTGGGGTGGAGGATTCATGCGAGGGCGAGTGTTGTTGTTGGAGGACTGCCCCAAGAACTTCCTTTTCTTGGCCTCCATCTCCTTGCGCTTATTGTCTATGACAATTGCGCGATTGACCAGCGTCTGGTAATCAGCATATACATTGGCCATAAGCTGCAGTTGCAGACCATCCTGCAACCCCTTAAGGAAATGGCGTTGCTTGTCCTTGTCTTCTGCCACATCATTGGGAGCATAACGTGACAGCTGTGGAAACTTGTCACGGTACTCCGCCACAGTCATTGGCCCTTGCTTCAGGGCCCTGAACTCTTCCTTCTTCAGTTACACCAGACCATCCGGTATGTGATAAGAGCGGAACACTTGCTTGAACTCCTGCCAGGTGACGGCAGGTGCATTGTTGGGACGCCCATACTCGAAGGACTCCCACCAATCCTGAGCAGCCCCTTGAAGTTGCCCTGAAGCATATAGAACTTTCTCGAGGTCGGTGCAGTGAGCTATGTTGAGCTGCTTCTCAACTGCACGCACCCAGTCATCTGCATCTAGTGGATCCACTGCGTGGCTAAACACTGGAGGGTGCCCTTTTAGGAACTCTCCCCTTTTGTCCCTTACGTGCAACGGCGGTGGTCCTCCAGCTGGCTGGTTGTGCAGGTGTTGCATCATCGTTTGCATGAATTGGGCCTGGATGCCCATCAGCTGTTGGATGTCCACTGGGGGTGGTGGTGGTGGTGGATTCATAGGTGCTCCACGACCACGGCCACGTCCACGTCCACGTCCACCTCCAAATCCACCTCCAATTCCACCTCCTCTAGCAGCCATCTGTGTTCCAAAAATGTGCAAGTTCATTTAGTGATCAGAGAGTAGCATTGGGGTAAGCATATGGAATAGAAGTGAAACGGTATCAGCAGTAACAGTCAGGTAAATCAGTCATATCTCGAGTTCCAGATATCGGATTAAGGCGTTCTTTAAACTGTTGGAAAGATACTGAAATTATCTACAACATGTATTCAGATGATTTTCCCAGATTCTGTCATTAACGTACCCAAAAACAGAGCACAAGCGAAACTGTTTTGTCTTCCAGACTGCGCAGAAACCTTAACTTGTGACAGCCATATCTCACAAAAGAAAAATGTTTTTTAAGTGATTCCAGTGGGGTTTGTTATATATGGAACTCTAGTTGTTACCATAAAAATTTCACTGTATTTGGTTGTACGGATCTAGAGATATGTCGAAAAGAACGCAGACTGCTCCAGACAGAACAGCAGAGACAGCATACACGAAAACCCAGAAACATTACTAACTCATATGAAAAACTCATCTAAGAGATATGCGGACAAGCCCACAATCTCACAATCATAGAAAGATTCAAATCAAACATGTTCATAATGATAAGCAATTGATCAACAAGTTCCAAAACTCACTCATAAGACACGACTAACGATCTAGTAATGATTATTACAAGGCATGGTAACTAGTCTATGGCGTTGTGTCACTGTAGGTGTAGGACTCCTCATTCTCCTTGTAGAGTGGGGGCATTCCCAGCTGTGCCCTGAGGTGGTCGATCTCATCTTGATGTCGCCGCACAGCCACCAGAGCGTTGTCCAGCTCAACCCTCAGGTTGTCCTTGTGAACCTGCACCTCGCACAGGTGATCCACTGCAGCGTCCATGGCGGGGTTGACACCAGGGGGCATCAACACAGCCTAGGTGTCCTCCTCGGGTCTGTTGCGCGGTAGGTACCTGTACTTGTCATGTCTCATGGCCTCGAAACGACGACCATGATAATGCAAGTAAGCCACCTCTGCAACATCTTCTATGCTGGAGTACAGTGTCTGTCGTCTGGCCCCATGGGTGTGGGTAGACTCATGCTGCTCGGTGTCCAGACCTTCATTCCAGGAGATGATGGTCAAGTAAGTCTCCCAGCGGGTAGCCTCCACTGGGTGGTAATGCTCAATACTCATGTAGCGAAAGTTGGCCTTCAAGTCGGGGTAGTACTTCCCCAACATCTCCATCAGCAGCTTGTGGTAGTAGGTGGTGCCGGAGGGCTTTGGGAATAGGGACCTGCGGCACCAGCCCACCTCTTCGTCTTCCTGCGGCATGGGAGTCGGCGACGGTGTCGGTGTCGGCGTCGGCGTCGGTGTCGGCAGCGGTGTCGGTGTCGGCGTCGGTGTCGGCAGCGGTGTCGGTGTCGGCGCAGGTGCTGTAGCAGGCACGGAAGCAGGTGCTGGAGCGGAGGTGTACTCTGGTGATGCATCTGGTGTAAGATACCAGTCCTCGCCGTCATGCCCAGTGATGTCATGGACCAACACCATATCCTCCACGGGCTCCTCCTCCATAGGCTCCATCTCCTCCTCATCATCTGAGATCATGATGATGTCCTCTTCCTGAGGCACATAGGAGACCATCGTTGGAAGCTGTCCTCCGGTGCTGATGCGGGCAGTCTTCTTGGCACGAGGCATTTATCAAAGTTTTAAGGATAAGCTGAGATTAGATCAACCATTTTATAATAGAATCAGAGGAAGTAGAACAAAATTTTGACAATTAACAAGAACAAAATGCAAAAGCAAGATTTAGAAGAGTAAAAAGAGAATAACACGACCATTTCTACCTAGGCTTGCGTCCTACAGTCAACACGGCTCTGATACCAATGTGTCACACCCAATTTTAAGAACAAAATTGAATGTATAAGCTTATGTGCGCCCAGGAAACAGTCGCACACATAAGGGACAAATTACAACGAAAGGCATCATCACTGTGCTTATTACATAGCGTTATTATTACAACTCATCAAATAAAACTAAACATAAGCAGGAGGAAGATAAATAACTCTCGACCAAAGCTCCACTCCACAGGGACGTCAACTGGTGAACCGCAGGACTAGAAATCCTCTGGGAACTTATCTTGCTCATACTCAAATCCATCTGTTATCCATCCGGGATTTTTATCCAAAAAGAAGAAAATATAACAAGCGTAAGTACATCTTGTACTCAGCAAGCAACATGGGGTTATGCAGCTCAAAAAGGCTTGACACTGGTTTACTGCGATTAGCACTTTTAGTTGGTCAAGATTTTAGATCTAAGTAGTCATCAATTTGTGCTTGCAAACCCAATTATACCACATGAATAATAATATGAGCAAAATCATCAGAACCACAGATATGATCGTAACGTGAACAAAAGTAAATTTCGTTAAAGTTATTAGCCTGTGAGTTTTTCGGGTCGCTCGTGACTGTGAGGACGGCTGATATACCAGTTTTAATACTCTACAGAGTTTGTACAACTTTACCCGTGAGCCGTGATCCCCCTGTGTCAGGGGTTGCAAATCCCATATCACTTCTTCCAAGGAAGTGTGGCAGGGTACACTATGAACTCTTTCGAGGTTCCCCTAACAAGATAGTGGCCACTAGGTTTCCAATCGGGAAGCAAACATAGGAACCCCCTTTCCGATGGCACATTCCCTCCCGGCTATACACATGAGACCAGAGGTTGTCCTATATCCGTCTCGGCAAGCCCCTTTTGTGCCCTTTTGGGTAACCACCATCAAGCGAGGAGAGGTCCTCAAACCAACTAAAACCATAGCCATGTAGCCCTCACGGTTATACTGTATGTCCGAGCTTTTGCCGACAGAAGATAATTTAGGGAGGGCCAAGAGCACGAAGGCTCCCACGCCCGGGTTCACATTACCAAGAACAAGATAAGATTAGAAGTTGCGCATATCATTAGTCATTTTATTAGATCTTATTCGTAGGTTTACAGCACTAGCAGATCTACCCATATGCACATATCCCACAGTAACAAGGTACAGGTTGAACATCTAGGTAATTCCTATGGTTATCATTTGACACATGCACATGATTTGTAGATTAAAGTGCGTAGGTAACAAGGATGATCCCATGTATACTTGCCTTGGTCGGCGTATTCTTGGTTCTCCTGCTGGTCGTAGTAGATCTGATCTTGGTCACCCACGTACTGCTCACCGTCTGAACTCGAATACAACGCAACATACAAGCATCCACGTACGCACATGCATTGCAAACATGTCTATCATTAGAACAATACACCAAAAGATTTAAATAAATAAAGGTTGTAAAACAGATCTATACGTCACTACGATCACATAGACGTTTGGATCACCGAAATGAGATTTAAAACGCGGAAGATACGACCTAAACAAGATTATAAAAGGCCTAAATGAGACTGACTTAAATGTGAAATTAAACTTTTGCAAAACTGAACAACAGTGGTACTACTGCGTAGAGTATGAAATTATGAAACTAACGCAATTTGAATGGATCAAAACGGAGTTAAAATGAGCAAGTTATGGACAAAATGGTGTAGTGGCATTTCTGTAAATAGATCGATCAATTTTTGAAATAAAATAAATCGGATAAATCCGATTAACCGCGCCGGCAGGGACCGCGGGTTAATTCAGAAGAAACCCAGGGGTTCTTTAGCAAATTGCCGACCGAAAGGGTATCGGCCACTAGGGGCCGTCCGATTGGACTTGGGCGATCCAGATTAGATCTCGGAGGGGGTTCGACGGTGTAAGAGAACCGACCAATTTGCACCAGATTAAGCACTGAAAACCTCTGCTCTCGCAGAAATCATCGAGTACTTAAGCTCGTACAAACCCGGTAGTCCGGAAATCTCGAAGGATTTCAAATCATTCAACGACATCCAGCCAAGATCGTACTTGTTCCACGAATATGCTCACGGGTTACATCATAGTTGCATAAAGTTCAAATTACATCGGAGTACGAAATAATATTACAAACCATAGTTTTGATAGTAGTAGCGGAAGCAACATAGTCTTTAAAACATAAGTTTGGATTGATCAGAAATACGGTGCCATCAGTTGACCGGGTCCACAAAAGCAACGGACGAGATAAGTATTGACCATGCCCTTGGTCTAGTCATCACCCGTTACCGGGTACAAGCAGTTCTCGCAGTAGCCATAAAAGCACTGGCCATCTGCAACAACAAGGGAAATAAACCCTGAGTACGAGAAGGTACTCAGCTAGACTTACCCGACAAAATCAGAAATAATGAGACACCAAGGATCATGTAGGCTATATAAGTGGGGTTGGCTGTACATACTCCTTTGCATGAAAGCTTTAGTACTAAAACTCAGTTTCAGATGTTGGCAATTGCTTTTAGTCATTAACTCTACCTTACTAGATTTGCACCTGTACTAAACAAGCACTTGCTAATTAATCAATCAAGAGTGACTATTTCATCAATAGCCTTTCAGATTCCATAACCATTTTAGTTCCATAAGTTCTACGGGAGATGATCTAAAGTCAACTGCTCACTGTCCAGGAGCGATGGCGATTATAATCGATTCCTACCCAGCTGGGGATAAAATGTCTCACACTCGCCCGGCACATTCCGGCTACGGCAGTCGTCAGGGGATTCGAGAACACAATGCGCGGGACGGCCATGGGCCCTTCTACACCGGGGGTTATCTCAGTGCCAGGTCGCTCAATCTATAACTGCCCACGGTCATGCCAGGTCGATCAGGCCCTGCCTGCCCTCGGACCATGCCAGGTTGATCAGAATAGTTGCCCACGGTACAGCTGAGGCCCTGGGTGTTAGGCGTCAACATCTCCATCACCGGCTCGAATAACCTTACTCGGCTTCGCGAGAGGTACTCAGACCTACTCCGTTAAGTGATCGACGCGTTCAATTTGACTGAAGTTACATTCCCGAACGGGTCCTAGGCGACACAGACGGGAGACTACTAGCACACAGAACCCATGTCCTGCTGCTCTTACATCCCGCCTCTGTCTCAGATTAATTATCACATGGTTATCTCATGATAGCACAGGCTAAACATGATCAGTATCCACCTATTGCGGGAGACAGGAAATCACCCGACTTTTACCGGTCTAAGCAGGGCTAAGCATATAACGAGCCTAGACCTAAACAGGGATATCAAGATATATTGCAGGTGGACAAGGATAAGTAATGATGCATCAACGGTAGCAATCAATTCCTATAACCTAATGCAACATCCATCATCAGGTTAATTGTAAAGCATTTGCAAACATTAGGAGTTAGAATGCTCCGGGGCTTGCCTTGCTCAAAGTCCGACGGACGGTGGTCGCGGCACTCTGGTAGCTCGTCGGCGTCTGTCCCTCCGGCTTCCTCTGTCCGGTTCTCCTCCGGACTGGGTTCTTCTGGTGTCGAATGGGTCTGGATCTCCTCCGCTGACCCTGTATGATGCATAATGTGCATGAATAGGATGAATGCACATAGAATGCATATGTGATGCACATGATCAACAACAATCAGGGGATAAGCACATGTCATCTACTGCATTCTCTTCAACAAGGTAGTCAACATTATCCCAACTATTTAACCTATCATAATCAACTTGTTAAGCTATGTTGTCGCCACATCAAAGTTTATTTAACGAGTTTATTACCTTCTAAATACTTACTGAAATAAATCTATTTAAACATGCTTAAAACAGCAACCCATTCTAGACGGCTTCAGAAAAATCTACAAAAATTACTGGAAGTTAACAACACTCAAACTAGTTCTCTGTCAAATTTTCAACCCATTTGGACTTAAACTCTATCCCCTATGAAAAAGACAAATTCTACCGTGGAAAGGTGCTATGAACTACACACGTCCTAAGCGGTTTCTACCGTGGAAACTCTATCCTCTGCGGCTCGGCGGCGAAGCTCTTCCCGGTGAGCTTGAGACTCGGCGAGACTAATACTAGCCCAAGCACATCCTAAGCGACCTATTGGAGCAACTTTCGGGCCTCGGCATCCTCGGCATTGCTCGGCGCCATGCGCGGCGGCGGTCCACGGCGGACACGGCGCGACTGGCCCCAGATCCGGCGAACTCAAGGCACGAGAGAGGTCTCCATCTGACCCTAAGCTACTATGGAGGTTGGGAAGGTAAGAACTGGGCTCGGATTGGGGTGGTTTGCCCGGAGATGGCCGGTTCACGTGAAGGTCACGGCAGCGGCCATGGCGGAAGCTTGAGGATGGCATCCGCTGTTCCGGCGGCCAGAGAGGGAGAGAGGGGAAACCAACCCTTGCCGGAGAAAGAGGAGATCAGGGCGGAGAGACTGGCGAGAGGAATTGGACAGCGGTGAACGGTGGAGCGAGAAATTGCTCGCCGGAGTTCGGCGGCAAATGGCGGTTTGGGCGAACTGGAGAAGATGGTGGAGTGGCTAGCGAGCTTGTGAGCAAGTGTAACATCCCGGCCCAAGGCTTAATAGGAATAATAGGATACTCATACCAACAAGTTGCAACTTCTTTTTTGGAAGCCCATCTCCAAAGAACTCTAAAGTTAAGCGTGCTTTGCCTAGAGAAATTTAGGGATGGGTGACCGACCGGGAAGTTCTTCCCGGGTGCGCACGAGTGAGGACAAAGTGCGCAGAAAAGACTGGTGTTGGTCTGTGAGGGAAGTCTATGTCCTAGAAAAGCTGCCAAATGTATGTGGGCCCGGCCGCATGGAGGCGGGACGTTACAGAATGGTATCAGAGCCGACTCTCGCGGTTTCACGGGCGCGTGTGTCGCAGTTGCTCAGACATGGTGGTCATGGCTGGTGTGGACCCGGAGTGGTAACACAGCATGGCACATGTGCTGGCACTGGACACACGGACGTGGCCAAGAGAGGACGTTCCTGGCTTGGGATTGATCGACGAGGACGTCGATCTCTTAAGGGGGTGAGGATGTAACATCCCGGCCCAAGGCTTAATAGGAATAATAGGATACTCATACCAACAAGTTGCAACTTCTTTTTCGGAAGCCCATCTCCAAAGAACTCTAAAGTTAAGCGTGCTTGGCCTAGAGAAATTTAGGGATGGGTGACCGACCGGGAAGTTCTTCCCGGGTGCGCACGAGTGAGGACAAAGTGCGCAGAAAAGACTGGTGTTGGTCTGTGAGGGAAGTCTATGTCCTAGAAAAGCTGCCAAATGTATGTGGGCCCGGCCGCATGGAGGCGGGACGTTACAGCAAGAGAGTGAGCGTGCAGAGCACGAGCGCGGAGTGGAGAGGATGCAAGAGAGAGGGAGGGCGCAGGTGCATTGCACCTGGCCGGTTGCCGTCGGGGAGGAGCTCCCGACCGGCGCGGCGGCGTCAGACATCGCGCGACACGCGGCGAGCGAGGACGGGGTGCATGGGGCGACGTGGCGCTTGCTGCGCAAACCACGGGTGGCGAAGTCGGTGGTTTGGCCGGCCGGCGAGGCGGTCTCGCGGCGGCGAGGCAGTTTCTGCCGGCGCGGAGGTGAGCGGCGCGCGCGCAGGGGAGAAGAGAGGGGCTGACAGGGGGTCCCACTAGGGTTTAAACTAATGAAGTTTGGTTTTAAAACTTTGATGCTCTATAACTCCTAAACTAAGCCGAATTAGGAGAAGATCCTAAAAGCAAAGTTGCTTAGAATTTTATAAGGAACAAATCATCTTTAAGGCTCCAGTCCAAATTCTGCTAAGAAAAAGAAATTTAGTGCTAAACCATTTTTCTAATGCCAGAAATCATAATTTAAAAGCTTTTTCTGGGAAAGTGGTTTAAAGCAAAGTTGTTCCTTTCATCAAGATCTACAACTTTGTTATAAGGCACTTGGTCAGAAACAGAAAGCATAAAAAGGTTACACTAGAGACCAAACAAGGACTTAAGCACTTCAACAAACATATGCACATGAAAAGATGAGATGCTATGCTTATGCCATGACAAATTATGCAGTTTAAGGAATGCTTAACACCTAGGGTGTTACAGCCCTCCCCTCCTTAAAAGAAATCTCGTCCCAAGATTTGGATTACGAACCATTGCTTATAAAAGTGTGGGTACACCTCCTTTAGATAGTCATCCGTCTCCCAAGTAGCATCTCGATCATCTTGCTCACTCCAAGATACCTTATATTGCTTCACAACTCTTCCGCGAGTTACTCTCTCTTTCTCATCGAGCACTCGATAAGGCTTCACTGAGTAGGTGAGGTCGGATTGCAACTTGATACGGGCTGGTTGTACCTCTTCTTCTGGTACTCGAAGACATTTCTTTAATTGTGACACATGGAATACAGGGAATATAGCCTTTAAATGTTCTGGTAATTGCAAACGATAAGCCACTTCTCCCCTCCTTTGCACTATCCGATAGGGTCCCACAAACCTTGGTGCTAACTTCCTCTTAACTCCAAAACGTTTTACACCCTTCATTGGTGAAACCTTCAAATAGACATAGTCACCAACATTGAATTCAAGTGGTTTCCTTAATTATCAGCATAGCTTTTCTGGCGAGATTGTGCAGACGCGATATGTTGCTGAATCGTTCTAACTTGTTCTTCTGCTTCTTTAACAAAGTCAATACCATAGTACCGACGTTCCCCTGGTTCTACCCAGTTTATCGGTGTTCTGCATCTTCTACCATACAGAGCTTCAAAAGGACCCATCTGTATACTTTCTTGATAACTATTGTTGTAGGCAAACTCTGCTAATGGTAACCATTTTTCCCAAGAACCTTTTGCTGATAAAACATAGGCTCTTAACATATCCTCTAGAACTTGATTCACTCTCTCTATCTGCCCTGATGTTTGTGGATGATAGGCTGAGCTTCGGACTAAATCCGTGCCTAACTCCTTCTGCAACTTTTCCCAAAACGGTGAAGTAAACTGTGGTCCGCGATCAGAGACTATAACCTTTGGTACACCGTGCAGTCGCACAATCTGACTTATGTAGATCTCTGCATAATCTGGGGCCTTATAGTTGGTCTTGACTGGAATGAAATGTGCGGTCTTTGTGAGACGATCCACAATTACCCAAATTGAATCATTACCTTTCTGAGTCGTGGGTAAACCAACAATGAAATCCATACTCACTTCTTCCCACTTCCATTCAGGTATAGCTAATGGCTGAAGCATTCCAGCTGGTTTCAAATGAATAGCTTTTACTCTACAACACGTGTCACACCTTGCAACATAAGCAGCAATTTCTTTCTTCATTTTGGTCCACCAAAATCTCGGGCGCAAATCTTGGTACATTTTTGTACTTCCGGGATGAATAGATAATTTGGACAAATGTGCTTCATCCATGATCCAATTCCTGAGTTCTCTATCCTTAGGCACCACTAATCGCTGGTTAAACCATAGAACTCCATTTTCGTCAACTCGAAAATGCTTATCGGCCTCTTTTTCATCCTTGAGCCTTTCCTTAATATGATAGATCCCTTTATCGGTTTTCTGGCCTTCTATAATTTGGTCAACTAACGCATTGCGCAACTCTAAATCATGTAGCATTGCAGCATGTGTTAAGCTGAACTCATCCTCTGGTAGAAGCTTCATAGCATTACAGTGTGATTTCCGGCTCAGTGCATCGGCCACGACATTTGCCTTGCCTGGATGATAGTGAATTTGAAGATTATAGTCCTTAATCAATTCCAGCCATCTTCTTTGCCTCATATTCAGTTCTGCTTGCGTGAAAATATATTTAAGACTCTTGTGGTCGGTGTACATATTGCAGATATTCCCATGTAGATAGTGTCTCCAAATCTTCAACGCATGTACAATGGCTGCTAATTCCAGATCGTGAGTTGGGTAATTCACTTCATGCTTTTGCAATTGCTGCGAAGCATACGCAATCACTCTGTCGTCTTGCATGAGAACACAACCTAGGCCTACCTTTGACGCATCACAAAAGACATCAAAGGGTTTCTCAACATCCGGTTGAGCTAAAACTGGAGCAGTGGTCAACAGCTTCCGCAAGGTACGGAAAGCAGTTTCGCACTTCTCGGTCCATTCAAATTTCTGATTCTTTTGCAACAAACTGGTCATTGTCTTTGCAATCTTGGAGAATTCTGGAATAAAACGGCGGTAATATCCTGCTAAGCCCAAGAAACTACGAATCTCACCAACTGAAGTAGGAGCTTTCCAGTCCATTACTTCCTGTACTTTGCTAGGGTCAATTGAAATTCCTTCTTCTGACAGAATATGACCAAGAAATTGTACTTTCCTCATCCAAAACTCGCACTTGCTGAATTTAGCATAGAGCTTGTGTTCCCTGAGTCTAGATAAGACAACCCTCAAATGTTATGCATGATCTTCTGCATTTTTCGAGTAAACCAGAATATCGTCAATGAACACTACCACAAACTTGTCCAATTTTGGCTTTAACACAGAGTTCATCAAACTCATGAAGTATGCTGGAGCATTTGTTAA
Organism: Coix lacryma-jobi var. lacryma-jobi; assembly: GCA_009763385.1. Taxonomy (NCBI): domain Eukaryota; kingdom Viridiplantae; phylum Streptophyta; class Magnoliopsida; order Poales; family Poaceae; genus Coix; species Coix lacryma-jobi. The sequence goes on from CM019826.1 coordinate 74,842,593, forward strand.
TCCAAAGGACATGACAAGATACTCATATAACCCGTATCTGGTTGAGAAAGCGGTCTTTGGAATATCCGGCGGTCGGATTCGAATCTGATGATAACCTGACCTCAAATCGATCTTGGAGAACACCTTGGCTCTTGATAGCTGATCAAAAAGGATATCTATTCTGGGTAGCGGATACTTATTCTTAACAGTCACAGCATTGAGTGGACGATAATCCACACACATGCGTAAAGACTTATCCTTCTTTTTGACAAACAAAGCTGGGCAACCCCATTCTGATACACTAGGTTGAATGAATCCCTTGTCCAAGAGTTCCTTGATCTGGGTATTGAGTTCTGCCAGCTCATTGGGCGGCATTCGATACGGTCTCCTAGAGATTGGTGCAGTTCCTGGTAACAACTCTATCAAAAACTCCACTGCTCTCTTTGGTGGTAACCCTGGTAACTCATCTGGAAAAACGTCTGGAAAATCCCTAACAACTGGAATTTTGGAGAGGTCTTCTATAGCAAGAGTACAAGATAAGTCAACAAGATCGGCACCTCGAGGAAGAGATACGCGAAGCTTGTTACCTGTCCGATAATAAGATAAGGTAAGAGTTCTGTTTGCAGTGTCTAACACCGCATTCCACATGGTCATCCAACTCATTCCTAAGACTACATCCATACTTAGTCCTGGCAAAACCACTAAGTTGGCTCCAAATTTATGCCCTCCAATATCGATGGTCACATTACACACCATCTATCTAGATAACACGCTACTCCCCACGGAGCTCACGCGAAACCCATAATCCATTTCAGAGATTTCTTGATTATGCTTTTGTGCAAATGCCTTGCTCATGAAAGAATGCGATGATCCAGTATCAAATAAAACAACTGCAGGATGATGGTTCACGAGACACATACCGGCAGTCACAGGTTCTCCTGCACGAGCTTCTCCAGCAGTCATGTTATGCAGACGTGCTGGATAATTAGCCTGCTGCTTCTTGGGATGTGGGCAATACCTTGCAAAGTGCCCATCTTGGTTGCAATTGTAACACGGCCCACGAACTGAAGGTTTTCCTCCGGTCGAGCTGCCCTGACCTCCATGAGCTTGATTAGCAGCTACTTTGTATGGCCTCTGATTACGCTGAGCTTGCGGCTGATTCTTCTTTTGCGGTGGCCTGAAACGTGCCCCCGGCGCTGGTGGTCGATACTGGTTACGCTGAGCTGGTGGTCCTCTAGGTTGGGACGGTCCTGAATCAAAGGTCCTCTTCCGGGCCTTACTTGCAGCATGCTTGTTGTTATGACCCTCTTGAATCAGGCAGTCACTTATGAAGTCATTGAAGGTGGTACGGGAAGATGTACCCACTGACTTTGCCATTTTAGTGTTCAAGCCTCTCTTGAAACTAGCAATCTTCTTAGCATCTGTGTCGACGAAGTCTGGAACATATCGAGACAGCGAGTTGAACAAGTGATGATATTCGGTCACTGATCGAGTTCCTTGTGTTAAGCTCATGAATTCAGCCACCTTCATCTGAGTCAAGCCTGGCGGAATATAGTGCCCACGAACAGCGTTAGTGAACACTCTCCAGGTGATGGAAACATTGGCAGGGTAGGTGGTACGGTGATGTCCCCACCAAATTCCGGCTGGTCCTTGTAGCTGATGTGCAGCATATTCTGCCTTCAACTCCTCTGTAAGCCTGAGCAGTCGAAACTTCTGCTCCATTGTATGCAACCACTCTTCTGCTTCTAGAGGTTTTGTGGCTTCCTTGAAAATTGGCGGCCTTGTGTCCAGAAAATCCTTGAACGAGCTGTACTGATTCGGCTCAGGGCGTTGATTGCCATGCGCCAAATTTTCTCGCAGAAGCGCCTCGATGTTGCGTTGACTTCCCAAGAACTGGGCGAAGAGTTGCTCTGCCGTGGGTGGTGGAGGAGGTGGTGGATTGCGGTTCCCCCTGCTATCATCATTACCACCACTACCACCCGCTCCACTGCGAGTCATCGTCATCTGCATGTAGTGATAGCAATAATCATTAAATGACGCTGCCATTATTGCGGAGAACAATAAATCATGCCAACGGAAATTATTCGGAAAAACGAATTCGCCAAACAATTGCAGAGGCATAATAAATTTCGATCCACATCGCATCATCACATGATAAAAGATGCTCATCACATAACATACAAAAGTCAACATAACATCCATAGGTCCACATACATCCATAGGTGTCCATACATACGGGACTTTCAAAGGTTTTGCGCCACACGCGCATAGGTCCATCACACAACCTTACATCCACATGATAACCCCAAAAGATCAAGCGCTAGGACATGAGACAAGATCACTACGCGCTAACACTAACTAGTCTACTCCCTAATGGCACCATCGTCATCATCGTCGTTGTCATCATCATCACTCGAGATGTTCGAAGAACCACTGGACGAAGCATGAGAATCCGGGTCCTCTTGAGGAAGGATAGGGTTCCTCTTATTCTCACGGCGATGAATCTCCTCATGTAGGCGATCATTGTAGTCCTGGAGATGATGAAGTTGCAGCTCCAATTCTCCAACCTGTAGCCTAAGAAGCCTGTTCTGCTCAGTCGCACGCATGCCCTCGAGACAAACACTACGTAGCGACTCCTCAGTCTCGGCCATGATGGTGGATAAGAAGGTCGTCATACCCTGCTGGTCACTAAGCTGTTGTGCCATCTCCTGCTCCCTCTGACGAGCCTGGTCTCTCTCAACGGTCATGTGAGCTAGCTGAGTGGTAAGAAGGTCGACCTCTGTAGCTTGCACCTCCTGACCCTGGTGATGTGCAGCTATCTGCTCACTAAGGATGTGGTCCAGGTGGTCGTAGCTACGTGACAGACACCCGTAGGTAGCCATGAGTGCAGCCATCGCACTCCCAGCTGGCCCTGCGCAGTGCTCACGCTCTGAAGAACTGGTCCCCAACACAGTGGCACCCGGCTGACGCCACACTGACTGGTACGGATCTGCTGTAGGGAAGACACCGGCTGTGGCCTGGGCAACTACCTCTGGATGATCCTCCATGATGTCCCGAAGAACAGTGTAAGCAACCTGGTTGGCTCCATCCCAAGGAGTCCTGCCCTGAAGAGCAAACACCCTGCGGCACCACACATGATCCTGCGAATCACGGCTGGGCACGTCCACCTTAACTGTGTACATGTAGCGATCCTCTGAAAACTGAACTCGATGCCACTCATATTGCGGCTCTTGGCCCTCCTGGTATCCGACTAAGTGCAGCACCCTCCACAAAAGAGTAGGCATGCCAAACTCCTCCAGAAAATCCTCGGATCCCTCCTCGGTCCAAGGACCCAGCATGTAATTGGGCCTCCTGCCTCCAGTCGACTTGCGGGCGGTACGCTTAGTGCGGGCCATCTGAAAGAACTGTATCCACATAGTTTTTAATTAGTTGAGAATAACTTTTATTTAAGATCGGGACGGATAACATAAGGTAGGAAGTAAGATTAATGCAAAATTATATGATCATGATGCATGAGCGTAACATACGTCCTCACTGCCTAACAATCTAACGGCTAGACGGTGGCATACAACGTTCACTCATAGCGTTAACTAGCGTACTACACGTTCACAAGTGAGCGTACCTGCAGAAAGTTCATTCCAGCCCTGCCCACAATATGAATATCATGCATTGCTGAAAATTTAAATCTAATACTAGCTTAGGTGCACACCCAGTATACACGTAAGCAGTATATGCACCCATCAGAAAAGTATTACTCCCACAATTAATACTTTCACATATACTTGTGTGTAACAGGTATACATGTCAGCATCATTCAAGCGCTCCCCTAGATTGGCGGTTGTCCAATCATGCTCTCACAACTCACTTATTATCTTGGCGTAGAGGCAATTGATCCATACATTACTATTCCGAGGAATAGCACCCATACAATTTCACCCTTGCCGTATGGACGACAGAAATAACAGAATTTAAATATGATGCACAACCCCCAAGTTAGTACTTATATAGCCACCTAAATTCCTATTGGGGATAAGGACTTGGTCACTAGCACACCTTAGCTTTAATCCTTAAGATTTTCCAAATCCTAATATAACTATAAGTTGGCAAATATAGTTTTATCCTTTATAAAATATTGTTTTTAAAATACACCCATGAACAGTAACGCAGAACTTGCTCCGATGCCAGCTGTAACAGAACCGACCAATTTGCACCAGATTAAGCACTGAAAACCTCTGCTCTCGCAGAAATCATCGAGTACTTAAGCTCGTACAAACCCAGTAGTCCGAAAATCTCTAAGGATTTCAAATCATTCAACGACATCCAGCCAAGATCGTACTTGTTCCACGAATATGCTCACGGGTTACATCATAGTTGCATAAAGTTCAAATTACATCAGAGTACGAAATAATATTACAAACCATAGTTTTGATAGTAGTAGCGGAAGCAACATAGTCTTTAAAACATAAGTTTGGATTGATCAGAAATACGGTGCCATCAGTTGACCGGGTCCACAAAAGCAACGGACGAGATAAGTATTGACCATGCCCTTGGTCTAGTCATCACCCGTTACCGGGTACAAGCAATTCTCGCAGTAGCCATAAAAGCACTGGCCATCTGCAACAACAAGGGAAATAAACCCTGAGTACGAGAAGGTACTCAGCTAGACTTACCCGACAAAATCAGAAATAATGAGACACCAAGGATCATGTAGGCTATATAAGTGGGGTTGGCTATACATACTCCTTTGCATGAAAGCTTTAGTACTAAAACTCAGTTTCAGATGTTGGCAATTGCTTTTAGTCATTAACTCTACCTTACTAGATTTGCACCTGTACTAAACAAGCACTTGCTAATTAATCAATCAAGAGTGACTATTTCATCAATAGCCTTTCAGATTCCATAACCATTTTAGTTCCATAAGTTCTATGGGAGAAGATCTAAAGTCAACTACTCACTGTCTACGAGCGATGGCGATTATAATCGATTCCTACCCAGCTGGGGATAAAATGTCTCAAACTCGCCCGGCACATTCCGGCTACGGCAGTTGTAAGCTACCAGTCAGGGGATTTGAGAACACAATGCGCGGGACGGCCATGGGCCCTTCTACACCGGGGGTTATCTCAGTGCCAGGTCGCTCAATCTATAACTGCCCACGGTCATGCCAGGTCGATCAGGCCCTGCCTGCCCTCGGACCATGCCAGGTTGATCAGAATAGTTGCCCACGGTACAGCTGAGGCCCTGGTTGTTAGGCGTCAACATCTCCATCACCGGCTCGAATAACCTTACTCGGCTTCGCGGGAGGTACTCAGACCTACTCCGTTAAGTGATCGACGCATTCAATTTGACTGAAGTTACATTCCCGAACGGGTCCTAGGCGACACAGACGGGAGACTACTAGCACACAGAACCCATGTCCTGCTGCTCTTACATCCCGCCTCCGTCTCAGATTAATTATCGCATGGTTATCTCATGATAGCACAGGCTAAACATGATCAGTATCCACCTATTGCGGGAGACAGGAAATCACCCGACTTTTACCGGTCTAAGCAGGGCTAAGCATATAACGAGCCTAGACCTAAACAGGGATATCAAGATATATTGCAGGTGGACAAGGATAAGTAATAATGCATCAACGGTAGCAATCAATTCCTATAACCTAATACAACATCCATCATCAGGTTAATTGTAAAGCATTTGCAAACCTTAGGAGTTAGAATGCTCCGGGGCTTGCCATGCTCAAAGTCCAACGGAGGGTGGTCGCGGCACTCTGGTAGCTCGTCGGCGTCTGTCCCTCCGGCTTCCTCTGTCTGGTTCTCCTCCGGACTGGGTTCTTCCGGTGTCGACTGGGTCTGGATCTCCTCCGCTGACCCTGTATGATGCATAATGTGCATGAATAGGATGAATGCACATAGAATGCATATGTGATGCACATGATCAACAGCAATCAGGGGATAAGCACATGTCATCTACTGCATTCTCTTCAACAAGGTAGTCAACATTATCCCAACTATTTAAACTATCATAATCAACTTGTTAAGCTATGTTGTCGCCACATCAAAGTTTATTTAACGAGTTTATTACCTTCTAAATACTTACTGAAATAAATCTATTTAAACATGCTTAAAATAGCAACCCATTCTAGACGGCTTCAGAAAAATCTACAAAAATTACTGGAAGTTAACAACACTCAAACTAGTTCTCTGTCAAATTTTCAGCCCATTTGGACTTAAACTCTATCCCCTATGAAAAAGACAAATTCTACCGTGGAAAGGTGCTTTGAACTACACACCCTAGCCAAAAGTGTCAAACAACAGATTTCATAATTTTCTTCTGAACTTCTTAGCACAAGAGCAGTCAGCAAAATTTACCAAGTCCATACTCTTCATATTTTAATTACTACAAAATAAACAAGAAAGCAACATTTAACCATTTTAATTACTACTGCCCAAATAATTCACAGAACAACCTTATATTATATTTTTCCCTGAAACTATATATCCATACAAACCTAACAAAACTAGAATCACATTTTTCTAACTTATACATAATTAGTTATGCATTTTCCAAGTTAACAACACTTTTCTAACTTAAGTAAATCTACACATAAAAATATCACCAATAATGCATTTAACATTTTTCACAGATAGATCTAATCATGCTGAACACAACAAAATTTGTTTCACAGGATTTGGACTTAAAATGAGCCTTGTAGGAATTTTTGAAGCCTTTACATAAATTCTGCAAAACTTATTTAAAAGAAAACTTGACCTAAAACGCTACGGACACCCAACTTGACTCAGCCGAGGCCTGAGGCAAACGCTCGGCACACCCGGCTATCCCGAGCCTCACTGCACACAGACTTCCCTTTTTCTCTCGTACTCACTCCTTCTCTGCGGTCGAGGCCCACTAGACAGGCGACCAAGTTACCGAGGCCAGGCTCGGCACGTTACCGCGCGAGGCCAGGCTCGGCGGTCAACGACGGACTTTGGCACCGTCGCTGTTGACCGGCCCTAGCTCACTGGCGGTGAGGCTTTTGGCGACGTCGAGGCTACCACTGGACGCGGGTTTGCGAGACGAACACGACTGACTGACTTGCCGAGCCAGAGGGATACCGGAGCAAGCTCGACGGCAGCCATGGCGGAGTGGCGGCTCTGCGGCTCTGCGGCTCGGCGGCGAAGCTCTTCCCGGCGAGCTTGAGACTCGGCGAGACTAATACTAGCCCAAGCACGTCCTAAGCGACCTATTGGAGCAACTTTCGGGCCTCGGCATCCTCGGCATTGCTCGGCGCCATGCGCGGCGGCGGTCCACGGCGGACACGGCGCGACTGGCCCCTGATCCGGCGAACTCAAGGCACGAGAGAGGTCTCCATCTGACCCTAAGCTACTATGGAGGTTAGGAAGGTAAGAACTGGGCTCGGAATGGGGTGGTTTGGCCGGAGATGGCCGGTTCACGTGAAGGTCACGGCGGCGGCCATGGCGGAAGCTTGAGGATGGCATCCGCTGTTCCGGCGGCCAGAGAGGGAGAGAGGGGAAACCAACCCTTGCCGGAGAAAGAGGAGATCAGGGCGGAGAGACTGGCGAGAGGAATTGGACAACGGTGAACGGTGGAGCGAGAAATTGCTCGCCGGAGTTCGGCGGCAAATGGCGGTTTGGGCGAACTGGAGAAGATGGTGGAGTAGCTGGCGAGCTTGTGAGCGAGAGAGTGAGCGAGTGAGTGAGCGTGCAGAGCACGAGCACGGAGTGGAGAGGACGCAAGAGAGCGGGAGGGCGCAGGTGCATTGCACCTGGCCGGTTGCCGTCGGGGAGGAGCTCCCGACCGGCGCGGCGGCGTCAGACATCGCGCGACACGCGGCGAGCGAGGACGGGGTGCATGGGGCGACGTGGCGCTTGCTGCGCAAACCACGGGCAGCGAAGTCGGTGGTTTGGCCGGCCGGCGAGGCGGTCTCGCGGCGGCGAGGCGGTTTCTGCCGGCGCGAAGGTGAGCGGCGCGCGCGCGGGGGAGAAGAGAGGGGCTGACAGGGGGTCCCACTGGGGTTTAAACTAATGAAGTTTGGTTTTCACACTTTGATGCTCTATAACTCCTAAACTAAGCCAAATTAGGAGATGGTCCTAAAAGCAAAGTTGCTTAGAATTTTATAAGGAACAAATCATCTTTAAGGCTCCAGTCCAAATTCTGCTTAGAAAAAGAAATTTAGTGCTAAACCATTTTTCTAATGCAAGAAATCATAATTTAAAAGCTTTTTCTGACAAAGTGCTTTAAAGCAAAGTTGTTCCTTTCATCAAGATCTACAACTTTGTTATAAGGCACTTGGTCAGAAACAGAAAGCATAAAAAGGTTACACTAGAGACCAAACAAGGACTTAAGCACTTCAACAAACATATGCACATGGAAAGATGAGATGCTATGCTTATGCCATGACAAATTATACAGTTTAAGGAATGCTTAACACCTAGGGTGTTACAGGCGGTGCCACCGTCTCCTTCGAGGACGGCTCGGCGGAGCGCCATGTCCAGCGCCAGAAACTCGCCGGAGATACCGTGCACGGCCATTCCGGCCACCAATCGCCACGGGATAAGGTCCGGGAGAGAGAGGAAGAAATGGCGAGCTGACCAAGACACAAATCGAAGGTCGGAGATCGATCGAGGAGGGCACACGACGGGTTTTGGTGGTCGAGGGAACTACAAAAGCCGGCGAGCAATTGGTGAGTCCATAGAGAATGAGAATAGCAACCGAGAAGCTTTCTTGAAGCCTTACGGCATGACGGAGCTCAGGGAATGGTTCAAATTGCCGGTCAGACACCGAATCGCGGAGAGGAGCTCGGCGGCGGAGGCTAGGGTTGTGGTGCTGTGGTTTTCGACTGCAGAGGTGACGGCTCAAATAGTAGGATTGAGGGGGCATAACGTTGTGCTTTATAGAGCCCGGGGTGCACGGATAAGTCCTTCCCCGAAGATGCCGGACGCGGAGCGGGAGGCTCGGCTTGCAGCGGCGGCGGCCGAAACCTTTGGCGGAGGTTGGGGACGCCTCTGATGAGCGGGCCCCACCTGTACGCGAGCGTAGATGCGGGCCCCGGCTGTCAGCGAAGAGCGACGCGGCTGGGGATGCGGCGGCGAGGCGATGCGGCTTGCGCGCGCTAAGGTGGGCCGGCTGCTTGCTTGGGCCGCGCGGAAAGGAGAAAGCAAGCGGGCCGAAAGCGAGGAAAGTGAAGGAATGGCAGGCTAGCAGAGAGGAAGAGAAAAAGGCCTTCGGGCTGGAATAGAAAGGAGGGAAGAAAAATGTTTTGCTCTTTTCTTTTATTTGCAATTGGTTTTCAAAACCTTTTTCAAACCGAATTTGAATTCTGGTTTTCAAATTTAAACTTCACTCAAACAAAAGAATGCAGCAGCATGAATGCATCAACTTGTTACTAGGCTAGAATAAATTTTATTTCCCCAACATTTATTTATTTTGCCTATGTTATAATGCCACAACTAAATTAAAATAAATCCAATTGGCCTATTTAAAATAAAAGGAAAATTTAGGGTGCTACATCAGTTCTGCAGTTCACTTGGTCCCCGAAGGTTACGGGCAAAGATATTTTCCCAATAGCTCTTACTTGCTGACCGCCGAAGCCGTATAAGGGGTTGCCAGCGGGCTGCAAGAGGTTTCTGTCGAGCTTCATGCTGTCGAAGGTTGTGGCGAACAGGATGTCTGCGGAGCTTCCTGTGTCGACCAGGATTTTAGTGACTGTCCATCCTGCCAGATTGGTTTCGATCACCATAGCATCAGTGTGAGGGTAGTCCCTTAATTTCATATCACCAGAGTCGAAGGTTATTGGGATATGGGAGCATCGTCCAAATTTGTGCGGTCCTTCGAGGGCCACGTGGTGCACTCTTCTAGTGTGCTCTTTCCTTTGCCTCTTGTTGCCATGATCTTCGTTGGAGCCTCCGGTGATAGCTAGTATGACACCGAAGGTTGATGTTGGGTAATTGATGGTTGTCTGGGTTTGGGCTATGGATTTGACAGGTTGGGAGGCTGGCAATGCTGGTATTGGTGGTGGTGGTGGTAGAGTGTTGTACGCTTGTTGGTTGGTTTGGGTTTGGTTTTGAGGGGTTGTTGGGTACGTGACGATGTATGGTACGTTGTGGTGTTGAGGGATGGTGGTTGGCTGATACGAAGCGTGGTTGTAGTGCGGGTGATGTGCGTAGAATGGTTGGTGCGAAGGTAGGCCGTAGTTTATAGGGGTGTATTAGTATGGAGAATTGGTTGTGTTGAAGTTTGGCTTTCTGGTATGATTGATGGTTCAGTTTTCTGCCGATGTGGCTCTTTTGGATTCCTGGTACTCTTTTCCCTTGGCGAAGCACTCACATTGTTTGGTGGTGTGCCCTTTCCCTGGACCACAAAAATGGCAATACATTTTCGCAGGATCTTTCTGTTGGTTTCGTTGATCCGGCGGGGGTGGAAATCCCTGTGGATTTTGGTTGCCCGAAGGCTGAGTGCCCCTTCTTTGGTCTTCAAATGAGCCTCCCTTGTTGATTGCGCCAATGCTGCTTTGATCTTGGCGAGGGTTGTTTTCTCTCGCTTGAGGTCTCGGCTGCAGTTTCTGCTGTGATCTTCGAGCGTCAGACTTCGCCCTGAAGTCCATGTCCGCTCTACAGTATCTCTCCATTGTCTCATGATGTTCTTCGATTGTGTTTGCTGGTTTCCTGGCAAACTTGGAGGAACATGGGCCTGGACGCAGGCCGCTGACTGCAGCGAGGATCACGGCCTCGTCGGATATCCCCGGAGTTCTTGCTCTGATTTGGATGAACCTTCGCCAGTAATCTTGTAGCGGTTCACGCTCTTCTTGTTTGCAGTTGAACAACTCGATGGGGTTTGATGGGGCTGCTGTGATACCATTGAAGTTTTTGCAGAGCTTGTCTCTGAGGTTGGCCCAGGAATCCACAGTTCCGGGGCGAAGGTTGCTGTACCAAGTCTGCGCAATGTCATGAAGGATGATTACGAAGGACTTTGCCATTGTTGATTCATCTCCCCCAGCTGGGGTGACTGCCGCTTCATAGCTCATTATGAACTGGCGAGGGTCAGTAAGACCGTCATAACGGGGAAAATTTTGTGGGTTGTAGCACGGTGGCCAGGGTTGGGTTTGCAATATCTGGGAGAGTGGTGATCTTGGGTCGTAGGGCATTTGGTGTTGTTGGGCCCTCCGCTGGTGGCGAAGGTTTGGCTCTCTCTCATCTGGGTAAAGTTGGCAAAAGTTTGGTGGTCTCTCAGGGTATGGATTGTTTAGGTAGTTTGGTGGTGGCGGGGGTGGTGGAGGCTAACGGGCGTTGCCCTGATCCTGCCCATCATTTCCCTCCTAGAGTGGTGGCATTTCCATGTCATTCCAGCCCTAGGCTTTGGCTTCAGCTGCGGCGAGGGACTCCTCCATCCGGCGAAGCTGTTCCCTTTCTTCGTCCGCTTTTTTCCTGATGGCGCGCAGCCGGTTGTGCCTTTCAAGCTGGTCTAGGCGCCTTTTCTTCTCCTGCAAATCAGCTTGAAGTCTTTCGAGGGCCTCGAGGCCCAACTCCTCTTCATCTCCTCCCTCACCTCCTCCGGAGGTGTGCGGGTGCGGCTGTGATACCAACCGGGTCTGAGGGCCCGGGACCTCTGTCTCTGTAGCGACTTCTTCTGTTCCCGAGGGTTCCACATTCTCTTCCACGAGTTGAACTGTCGCCGTGGATTCTCTGGTTGTGCGATGGTCTTTGGTTGAGGACGCTCTTCTGTTTCTCGCCATCTCGAACTTTGTTCCCCACGGATGGCGCCAAACTGTTGGAATCACACCTGCCCTACCTCCGCACCAATGCAGGGGGTTTAGCGAGGGTGACCAACTGTCGAACGCAAGCGAAGGTACAAGAAAGTAAGATGGTGGAGGTATTTCACTATCCCCAAAAAAAATCCTCTACTTTACACTATTCATCCCATGGTATTTATAGGGAATACCAAGGGGCACTGACCAAATTACAATAGGGTACAGGAAAGATTCCCTAGCACCGTACAGCGAAAGGGCAGAATCACACAAACACGGGTAGAGTGGAAACCCTAGTTCGCCTTCCATCTGTCCGCCGCCACCTGGTTCCTGCGCACCTTCGCAGGAACGTGAGGGCCAACTTCTCGGCTTCGCCAGTCGCGAGGTCCGCGTTCGCCCGCCACCCGCTAAGCTTGACGTCTCCAGCGAAGGAGCAACGGAACGCGCGAGGATCACTTTTCGTGTTCTTCGCGCCCCTTGCCTGCAAGAAACACAAAGTTTGCGAGGGTTGGGCCAGTGTCCGAAGGTTAGGAAAACAATCCGAGGGGCCCAACAAGCGACGAGAAGAAGGTTTGCGAAGGCGCATAGGTCACGCGAATGTTGTTTTTGAGCCAGCCTGCGTGGCGCCACTGCCGAGGGTCCGTTCCCCCAACAGTGAACTTGGCCTTTTGTCTAGATTTCAAATCCAAAACTGCTTTGCCACTCTTGTTGAGATATATGATAATGATGAGCTTATGCTAGCATTTGGGCTCTTTACTTATTCACTTGTGCAAATAGTGCATTTTGTCACTCTGGATAGCATATCTTTGAAGCTTTTGCATTCTTTTAGCCTTCTTTCAGACTCCTATGGTTGCTCTTGATATGTGCATTATGAACTAAGGGGGAGAAATTTGACAAATCTTTATTTAGTTATGTGCATTATCCAAGGGGGAGTTGGTCATGTACAGGGGGAGTTTGCTCATTTTGATGAGTTTTCAGCTTGAGTGTTTCCATTTGGTTTGGAACGGTTTGCAACTAGTTGTGTTGAGCCTTTGCTTCTTTCTGGAGGAAATAGCTAGTTTACTCAGTTTTTGGCGTCTTTGCTCCAACTGCGAACACAAGGTCGATATGTGCCCTTGTGGTTCCCTTCCTAAGTGATGAGTGATCGATCAACGGGCAACATGTCTCTTGGCTGTGTTGATGTGCAGGTGTGGAGCTCGGAGACAGTGGTCGAAGGTGAGGTGAAGGTCAAGTAGATACGTGTCGTGTCGACGGACCGGGAGTGGTGAAGGGCGGATGTGAGGCTTGGACTGACGGACCGGGAGACCTGAGGACAAGCTGTGGTAGCTGGCACGTGGCATCAGCAAGCAAGAGCACATGGGGATGTGCGGTGCATCGGCCGAGTCGGGAGGAAGGTGATGGCATCGTGACACTTGGCGGGAGGCCGAGAAAGAAGGCGAAGGCACTATGCTTGGCGTGGAGGCTGGACATGCTCCGGCATCGGTGCTGGAACTCGGGGTGTGCGAACCACATCCCGTCTACGGCGCGGGTTTGGTAGTTGAGCCTCGAAAAACTACCCTTTACGGTTTCCGAGTTTGGGCCACAAAACTCGAGGTCACGGGTTTCCGAGTTTGGGCCTTAAAACTCGGCGAGGATGGTTTCCAGGTTTGGGCCTCAAAACCTGGGCTCGCGGGTTTCTGAGTTTGGGCCACAAAACTCAACCAAAGGATAGGGCTCCCGGTTTTAGCCTCAAAACCGGGGGGAGGTCCAAAAAGGATGGTCGACGCGTGGCAACGTGGAGAGGCTGGCACGGCGGCGAAGCTATCCACGAGGAAGCCACGGCGATCGACAGGACGGCACGTGGCGGCATCCTGAGGCTTGCGTCGAGGCGAAGATAAGGATGAGGAAGGCGCGTGACCGTCGGATCGTGACTCTTCAGAGTTGGACCAGGATACCCCTAGGGTTGGCCGCTTCGCTCTTGTATCTAGTGGTAGAAGGGGACTATTGTATTAGGCTATAAATAAGAGAGGCGCCCCTCCTCTCTCTCTATCTTTGCAGCCATATGTTCCTGAGGTCTCTCTCTCTAGCCCCTGCTTAGGTTCTAATCATACCTCGCTACCTGTGATCCGCAGAGACGGTGAATCATACCTCTGTGTATTTGGATTTTGAGGAAACGAGACCGCAATCTCTTTGTCTCCTCGTGTGGAGGAGTTTCGGCTGGAATTGAGATTGATTCGCGTTTTTGTATTCGTGTTCTTCGCGTTTCGGTTTTTCCTCTCTCAGAGATTTGCCTCATTCTCCCTCTCCGCGAGATGATTTTCGATTCGACTTGAAGCAGTTTGTTCTATGTCGTGAGCCCCTTCTTTCCACCAAAGGGTTTCTTCTCTAATCTCATGATTTCAAAGATCGGGCTGAAATCACGTTCGTTCTTCGTTCTTTCCCCCTTTTCGGTGTTCTTCGAATTACTCTCGATTGACTTGGTTTGGTGCGATGATTTCTTAGGATTAGCACCCCAATACGTAGAGGAACATCTGGGAGGAGTTTGATCAAAGTCCCTGTTGATTTGTTTGATATTGATTTGTTTTTGGGTTTGAACCGAGCTGTTTTTGCCCTTTCTGTGTGGTCGCGGACATTCCGCGGTCTGTTAGCGGACAGTCCATGCATCGGGTCTCGGCCAGGTCAGCTAGGCGCAGTCCCCTAACTGTACACTAAAAAGTGAGCAGCGGACAGTCCGTAGTGCAAACCCGCGGACAGTCTGGGACCTATCCAGCAGACTTGCAGAACTGTTTATTTTTTGCGTTTTTGCCGGCGTAGAGTCCGGCACCCAGGCACGGACACTCCGGGGTTCTACGGCGGACAGTCCGGGACTCTGATCCCGGACAGTACGCGAATATGCAGACTGTGCAGTTTTGCTTTGGGGCTTTGGCACTTGGTTTTGGTTGTTCTCCGGAGGTTCCGCTGTACCACTAGGACATCTCCTAGGGTATCCACCTATTCGTAGGTCGTGAACTCTCCAGTTGTTTCGAGTCTTTGCTTTTGGGGTGATTTTTTGGGACAAGGGCCATCTATTTCACAAGTTGAAATTTGAGGCTCCCATTCACCACCCCCCCTCTAGTCACCAATCCGGTCCTTCAATTGTTATCGGAGCAGGTTAAGGGATCTTCTCTACCTTAATCAGTTTTGGATCCTAAGGGCGACATGGATCGAGGGAATGGCAAGGCTCCCCACTTCGATGGGACGAACTATCCCTATTGGAAGATTCGGATGCATGCTTATCTCAACAGCATCGGATCTTCTGTGTGGGAGATATGGGAGAACAATAAGTACGAGGTCCTTGCGGCTCGTGTGGGTCAGGTCCAAATTGACCAACACGAGGCCAACTCCAAGGCTCGTAATGCTCTTTTGGCCAGCATCTCCCTTCCTGAGTTTGAGCGTGTCTCTGAGCTTGAGACGGCACGAGATCTGGGTCAAGCTTCAAAGCTATCACGAGGGGACCGTTCAGGTCAAGACCAGACTCTTCGAGACCTACAAGCGAGAGTACGAGAACTTTGTTCAGTTGGAGGGTGAGACGATTGATGCCATGTTCGCTCGTTTCCAAACGATTGTGAACAAGATGCGTGCCAATCGGGCTAACCTACCTTATGATGGTCATGAGAGGGCACTCAAGCTTCTATATGCCCTGGGTCGGAAGGTATGGGAGGTGAAGGTGTCGACCATCATTGAGTCTCCTTCTTATGACACCCTCACCGTGGATGAGCTATTCAGCAAGCTCAAGTCCACCGAGATCGATCACTTGACTCAGGCCAAGCTGAAGAACCCATCTTCACATTCCATGGCTTTCGTCTCAGGGTGGATCGACTCTTTCCGCTGACGCTTCACCACCTCTCTTTGCTTTGCCTTCTTTGCTTTCAGTGACAGAGGAGCAGGTGGAGGCATTGGGCGATGATGAGCTCGCCCTCATCATCACCCTGTTCTCGCGATTCCAAAACAACCGCATGAATCGCCGGTGTGGTGGCGCACCTGAGGGCTGCTATAGATGTGGAGATCTGGATCACTTCATCGCAAGCTTCCCCAAGCGCGACAAGAGCTTCCCCGGTAAGAACCGCAACTCCAGGCGCAAGGCTAGCCGGAGAATAAGGCCGAGATGAAGAAGAAGGGCAGCTATCGCCGGGAGGACGTGGAGAAGGCTTTCGACGCCGGCAGGCGTGACTTCATCGCCTCCATCAGCGACGTCGAGAAGAGCTCCGACGGTGACCCCAGTGATGATGGGTCCAAGCACAATACTGAAGAACGCTTCAACAGACTCTGCTTCTTCGGCAACTCCTCCAAGGGCTTCTGCACCATGGCATTGGATGAGGAGGACCGCAAGTGTCAGGACAAGGATGCTGAAACCGACGACCATGGCGACGCTTCTGAGGTATCATCCTCTACTCTTATTGATCGTCTTTCTGGTGAATGCGATGCCTTAGCTGACATAGTCCTAGGTCAAGATAAGTAACTTAAGCGTGCCATTAGAGAGCGCAATGAGTTCAAGGCTAAGATGGTAGAGGCGCTTAAGGAGCTTGAGAGTGCTAGGACCAAGGTGAAGGTGACCGAGGAGGAGGAGTGTGATGAGTGCACGATGCATATGACTAACTTTGCCACCATGCAAACCAAGTATGCCTCTTTGATCGAGGTGTATGATGAACTGAAGAGTAGGCTAGACTTGGTTGGTGAGTGCAAAGTTTGTGCCTCCCTGAAGAAGGAACTGGAGGAAGTGAAGGCGAGGCCTTCTTTGCTGGGTGAGTGCCAGTCCTATCCAGGCTTGCGAATTGAGTTGGCAGAAGTTAGTGCCAAGCTTGCTGAAGCCATGAAGGCCAGCTCAGTTAGCACCTTGTTCGTTCCATGTGAGCGATGCGCGGCGATGGAGCTTGAGATTGCTAATTGTCGGCATGATAGGATGCAAACCGAGGAGGAAAACACATACCTTTGGTCCATCCTGAGTTGGGTGTCATGCAGTGAGCCGTAGTTGGGCATGATGATCAATCAGTTCAAGAGGGGGACTAACTGTTCGGGAGTAGGATTTGCTTCAGGTGGGAAGGGCGATAGCATCTTTGGCAAGATCGGTGAGTTTAGCGTACTAAATCCAAGTGAGAAGCCATCCGCTATCCCTAAACTTACCAAGATCACTCCATCTGA
This sequence comes from Coix lacryma-jobi var. lacryma-jobi, assembly GCA_009763385.1. Lineage (NCBI taxonomy): Eukaryota > Viridiplantae > Streptophyta > Magnoliopsida > Poales > Poaceae > Coix > Coix lacryma-jobi. The sequence continues at coordinate 74,859,490 of CM019826.1, forward strand.
GCCCCCCGAGCCTATCACCAAGGATGGCATCCTTGATGAACCTCCCAAGGCTCCACCTCGCAAGCAAGTGTGGGTTCCCAAACCTAACCATCTTAGGAACACACTTGACACCATTCCTGGCATCTCTAGTGATCCCCTTCCGAAGGGCAAGTAGCCAGCCAGAGTGAACAACCCTCACAACCATAGGAACCAACAACCAAAGAGAGTGGTGAGGTTCGAGTGTGAGTACTGTCACCGTGAGGGTCACCTAGCAGAGTTTTGCTTTCTGAGGAAGAGAGAGGCTAGGAAGGAGATGGAACTGAACAACCAGGCCAGGCACCACCCTCACCATGGTGTGGAGGGTCAGGGAGATTAGAGGCAGGGCGCTAGGCCTAGAGGTGCACACCCTTAGGAGGCTAGGCCCCAGGCAGCTAGACCACGGGGTGGTGGTCATGCCCGACACGGTTCCTGTCGTCCTCAATATGACCGTGAGCTGGGTGTAAGAGGCTTTGTTGCTCCGTCCCATAGCGGACCACCTTTTCAGCATAGTGGTGATCGCTTTGCTCGAAATGGACATGAAGGTGAGTTTGGAGGATTTCTGTTCCATAGTGGACCACCCTTTCAGTTTCGTGGTGATCGCTATCCACCCATGGGACGAGGACAGTTCGGTGTTCCTTCTAACACTTTTTCTGGGCCTATGACACAACACTGGTATCCTTCTTAGTATACTAACCCCAGTGTTGTGCCATATGCTCATTTCCTACCTTTCTATTGATGCAGGAACTTCGGCTCGAGAACATGTGGCTCATGGATTCTGGGTGGTCGCGCCACATGACCGGAAGGAAGGAATGGTTCTCCAGCCTAGACCCTGTGGTTCATGGAGCTATTCGGCTGAATGAGAACTTCGTGCTCAAGGATGTTGCTTTGGTTTCTAACTTGCATTTCAATTTGCTTTCTGTTTCGCAAATTCTTGAAGACGATTTTGAAGTACGCTTTAAGAAATGCCTTAGTCGAGTTTTGGATTCTCTGGGAGACCTTATTTGTTGGGTCGTCCCTTTTGGCCATGTTTTTAGTGCCTATTTTTCTCGTTCCTTCGGCTCTGCTAGATGTTTGATGGCGGGTCCTTCTTCTGATTCGTGGAAGTGGCATAGGAGGCTCGGTCATTTGAGTTTTGGCTTGCTTGCAAGACTTAGCTCACTTGGTATAATCCAAGGATTGCCCAAGCTTAAGTTTTAGAAGGATCTTGTTTGCCATCCTTGTCATCACGGGAAGATGGTTGTTGCTTCTCACTCACCTGTTAATCAGGTGATGACCAAGCAACCCAGTGAGCTCTTACACATGGACACTATTGGTCCAGCTCGGGTTTGCTCAGCGTGTGGGATGTGGTACGTTCTAGTGATCGTTGATGATATTTCGAGGTACTATTGCGTGTTCTTCATGGAGGCTAAGGATGAAGCTTTTTCTTTTGCTCGAGAACTTATTTTGAGGTTGAAAACTGAGTTTCCCCCCTAATACTATTAGAGCTATTCGTAGCAATAATGGTACTGAGTTTGTCAACTCGCAGTTTACCTCCTTCTGCTGTTCTCTTGGAATCGAGCATCAGTTGTCTTCTCCTTATGTCCCCCAGCAGAACGGTGTTATTAAGCGCAAGAACCAGACCCTTGTTGAGAAGGCCAGGACGATGCTCGATGAGCATAGGACTCCTAGGCATTTTTGGGCCGAGGCGATTAACACCGTGCGGATACATGGGTGTATGCCGAGTCTCTGAGTGATGAGTGATTGTCAACTGGGATAATGCGTATGTTCTTTGGCTTGTGTTGTGCAGGTGTCGAGCACGGATACAGTGATCAGAGGCAAGGTGAAGGTCAAGTAGAGACGTGTCGTGCCGATGGACCGAGAGTGGTGAAGGGCGGACGTGAGGCTTGGACTGAGGGACCGGTGGCCCGAGGATCAGCTGTGATGGCTGACAGCCTGGGACAGCGAAGAGCGAAAACTTGCGGGCACGGTGTTGCCTGGGTCATGGACCTGGGGACATGTGTCGGTGGACGGGGTGCACAGGCGGTGCATCCCCTCTACGACTCGGTTTGGTGGTTGAGCCACAGAAAAACCACCGAGAGGACGGTTTCCAGGTTTGGGCCTCAAAACTTGGGCGCTGATGGTTTCTGAGTTTCGGCCACAAAACTCGGGCTGAGAACGGTTTCCAGGTTTGGGCCTCAAAACCTGGGTGTTGCGGGTTTCTGAGTTTGGGCCACAAAACTCAGGCGATGGACGGCTGGTTTCCCGGTTTGGTCCTCAAAATTGGGGGGTAGGTCATGAAGGCTGGTTTCCCGGTTTGGGCCTCAAAACCGGGGGCGAAGTCCGGGAAAAGGACAAGCGGAGCGGTGGCGGCACGTGGCGGCATTCGGTGAGGTTGCGTCGAGGCAACGCTACCAGTTGTGCGGGCGTGGCCGTCGGATCACCAGCATCTTCGAGTTGGTCCAGAATAACCCTAGGGTTTAGTTGGTTCGCTCTGTAATTAGTGAGGGGTAGAGTAGGAATTAGAATTAGGATAAGTAGAGAGAGACACCCTCCTCCCATTCTATCTCAGCCATTTGCTCTTTTGCCTTCTAGGTTTTCCTGCTCTCCCTATCCTCTGCTATAGCAACTGAGATCCGCAGAGAACCATACCTCTATGTATTAGAGATTTTGAGGAAGTGAGACCGTAATCTCACTGTTGTAGCATGTGGTAGCCACACGGTTGCAGATTGATGTGTTGATTCGCGTTTTGGTTCGTGTTCTTCGCGTTCTTCATTTCTCCGCGTTTTTCCCGTCACTCGATCTCCCTCCCTACTGCATCTTTTCGAATTCCATTGGAATCAACTTGTTCTTTATAGTGAGGAGATCATTTCCACCGAAGGAATTCATCTAACTCCTCACGAACAAGTAGATCGGGTCGATTTCATTTTCGTGGTGCTTTTTCGTTCATACACCTTCCCTTTCGATTTCCTGGTGATTGATTTGATTTGAGCTGATGATTTCTTGGGGATAGTCTTCCAACTACCTCGTGATCATCTTCTCCAAGTTTGGGAACATGGGATTGTGATTTGATTCGAATTTGGGAGGATTCGTGTGAGAGGCGACCAAATTCGCCCTCACTGGGTGTTGGCGGACAGTCCGCAGCCCAGGGCGCGGACAGTCCGCGCATCGGGGATGAGCCGGACCAGTGGCTCTGTTCTTCGGCCGTTTGGCTTTTGGTTGACCGGTGGACAGTCCGTCGTTGGAGTTCGCGGACAGTCCGGGAACGTCCAGGAGACTTGCAGCAACAGTGCTGTTTCGGGGATTTGGCCGGCAGACAGTCCGCCATCTGCCCCGCGGACAGTCCGCGGTTTAGCCGGACAGTCCGGGACCGTACTGGCAGATAGTCCAGGAGTCAGCTGCTTGTTGAGTTTTGGTGCGTTTGCTCTCCCGACCTTTTCGCTTGGTTTCCGGACCTCTCGGTAGGCTTCTTAGTTCACCTAGGAACCTATCTAAGTATCTTTTCTACTTGTTAGCATCGGTATTTGGGGATTTCCCGACGTAGCCTTCAATCTGCGTTTGGGACTCGGTTTCCAAGGTTTGAACTTGTGCCGGTGCTTTCTGCTCCTGGCTTGCTATCGCTTTGTGGTGCCTCGCTGTGATCCTAGGGATCATCCACCCTCTTCCAAGGGTCGTGGGCATCACGGTTTCGATCAAAGTTTTTGGGGGTTGATTTTGGGAACAAAAGGCCAAAGTTTCGAGAGAAATTTTTGAGCTCCCATTCACCCCCCCTTGGGTCGCCTTGCTATTGCATTCTCGGTCCTTCAATTGGTATCGGAGCGGGTTAAGGATCTTTCACCTTAGCCGGTTCCAGATTCACAGAAGGCGACATGGATCGCGACATGGGCAAACCGCCGTTTTTCGATGGGACGAACTATGCGTATTGGAAGATACGCATGTCGGCCTATCTGCAGAGTTTGGGTGCTTCCATCTGGGATATTTGCAACTCTGCCGATTACGTGGTCTTGGCTGCTCGTGCTACTTAGCATCAGATTGATGAGCACGATGCCAATAGCCGAGCCCGTAATGCTCTTTTCTCATGTCTGAGCATGAGTGAGTTTGATCACGTTTCTCACCTCGCTATGGCTCGGGAGATTTGGGCTACCCCCATGCGTTTCCATGAGGGAACCACTCAAGTCAAAACCCATCTCTATGAGTTGTACAAGCGAGAGTATGAGAACTTTTGAGACATGCCTGGCGAGAGCATAGAAAGTTTATTCGCTCGCTTTCAGGTGATTGTCAACAGGATGAGGGCTAACAAGGAGTTGTTGCCTTTCGACGATCATGAGAGAGCACTCAAGCTACTCCATACTCTTGATCGGTCGGTGTGGGATTCCATGGTTCAGGCGATCATCGAATCGCCTAACTATGAGCCCTCACGTGCGACGAGGTCTTCAGTAAGCTCAAGTCTAGTGAGAACGATGCCATAGAAAGGGCTTCTTATGAGAATCCTTCTGGCCCGTCGATGGCTCTGCTTTCTGGCTCTTCTGCTAACACCTCTGGAGGATTTGCACTCTCTTCACTCTTTTCTATCACAGAGGAGCAGCTGGAGTCTTTGGGGGATGACGAGCTAGCTTTGCTCGCCAACCGGTTCTCGCGGTTCCACAACAACCGCATGAACCGTCGCCGCGGAGGAGGACGCTCAGGATGCTTTGAGTGCGGCGACCCCAACCACTTCATCGCCAATTGCCCAAAGAAGAACAAGCAGATCTTCGGCAAGGCGAATCATGGGCACAAGTATGACTCCAGGAAGCGCAAGGAGAAGTACGTCCCCACAAAGCACATGCGGAAGGGCGGCTTCAACAAGGAGTACATCAAGACCAAGTACTTGGAGAAGGCCCAGGCTGAGCAGCGTGCATTCTTCGCCACGCTCAGCGACGTCGACGACTCGGATGACGACTCCACTTCCTCAAGTGACGACGAGTCCGAGAAGAAGAAGAGGATCGAGGACAAGCTCAACGGCCTCTGCTTCTTCGCCGACGACGACGGCTTCTGCACCATGGCCCTCGGCAAGGAGAACGACGACGAGCTGGAGGAGATCCCTCGGAACGACGACGATGACGACACCTCCCAGGTGTCTCTGACCCACGATGAGCTTTCTGCTGAGGTCGAGAAACTTACTGCCGCTCTCCTTAGTCAAGGTAAGTTGCTTAGGCGTGCAGCTAGAGAGCGTAAGGAGTTTAGGCAGAAGTGGGAGGATACGGTGAAGGAGCTTGAATTTGCCAAGTCCACCGTAGTTGTTTATGAGGAGATTGAGTGCGAGATGTGAACCACGCACATGACTGACCTTCTCACTTTGAGAGGTAAGTATGTTGCGTTGGTAGGAGAGGTGGATGAGCTAAATGCTAGATCCTTGCTGTTGGGTGCGTGCAAGTCCTGTGCGGGCTTGCAATCCGAGTTGGCAGAGAAGAATGCCAAGATTGTATCTCTTGAGAAGGCCAGCTCAGATAGCACGTGTGTGACTAGGTGCGTTCTTTGTGAGGGTTTGGAGATGGAGATCGCAAACGTGAAGCATGACAAGATGCAAACCGAGGAGGAAAACTCATACCTTCGGACCATCTTGTCATGGGTGTCGAGTGGTGAGCCGCAGCTTGGGATGATGATCTCCCAATTCAAGCGTGCTGCTGGAGGTCCAGGTGTAGGCTTTGCTCCAGGTGTTGATGTGTCATCTTTTGGGAGGATTGGAGAGTCGAGTGGTCTTAACCCATGTGAGAAGCCCAACTCCACCACTACTCCCAAGCTTACCAAGATTCCACCCAAAGAGCCTCTCAAGCCTAACACCAAGGATGGGGTCTTTGTTGAACCTCCGAGAGCTCCACCAAAGAAACAATCATGGGCTCCCAAACCAAACCACCTCAAGAACAAGCTGGACACCATGCCCCCATTCAGGAGGAACTTATGCCACAGAAGGGCAAAGTGATCAATACCCACTACCGTGAGTACCAACAACCTCCTATGAGAGCGGTGAGGTACCACAGTGAGCACTGTGGGAGAGATGGACACTTGAGTGAGTTTTGCTTTCGGCGCAAGAGAGAGGCGCGCCGGGCAAAGGAGATGAACAACACGGACATATACCATCCTTTCCATGATGTACATGTGCCGAATGTTCAGAGGCGTGCTGCTAGGCCTAGAGGTCCTAAACCTCAACTTCCTAGACCTAGGCCGCGAGGAGGTCGTGCCCGGCGGGAGCCTGCAGTTGTAGGCTATGGACCCAGTGGCGGTGGCTTTGTAGTTGAGCGTTTTGCACCACCGCGTTTTGAGTATCGCGATGGATGCTCTTCCCTTAGCGGACCATGTTTTCCTCAACGTGGTGATCGCTTTCCCCGTAGGCATGCTAGGAATGGTTTTTCTGCTAACCGTTCTTTTGAGCAGCCGGCCCAACACTGGTATTCTACCTACTTCACTAACCCTAGTGTTGGACCGTATGCTCACCCTATGTCTTTTTATTGATGTAGGTAAAACGATTGGAGAACGTTTGGTTGGTGGATTCCGGTTGTTCGAGGCACATGACCGGAAACGCCAAGTGGTTCTCCAGTCTTAGTCCGGTCGCTGGAAAGGAGTTTATCACCTTCGGCGACAATAGCAAAGGTAAAGTGTTGTCTCGTGGGTCGGTGCGAGTTAATGAGCACTTTGTGTTGCGCGATGTTGCTCTTGTTTCTAACTTGCATTTGAACCTTATTTCTGTTTCGCAACTCTTTGATGACGACTATGAGATTCGTTTTAAGCCGAATCTCAGTCGTATTTTGGACCCTCAGGGCAATCTTGTTTGTGTGATTTCGCCCTTTGGAAAAGTCTTTCGTGCAGATTTCTCGGAGTCGTTTGGAATTTCTCATTGTCTTTTGGCTGGACCTTCCTCCTCTGATCTTTGGAAGTGGCATAAGAGACTTGGTCACCTGAGCTTCGACTTGCTTGCAAGGCTTAGTTCACTTGGCCTAATCCGAGGATTGCCCAAGTTATCCATGGAGAAGCATCTTGTTTGCCACTCTTGTAGACATGGGAAGATGGTTGCCGCTCCCCACCATCCATTGACTCAGGTCATGACCAAGCACCCTGGAGAGCTTTTGCACATGGACCTTGTTGGTCCGGCTCGGGTGAGCTCGGTTGGGGGGAAGTGGTATGTGTTTGTTGTTGTTGATGATTTTTCGAGATATTCGTGGGTCTTCTGTTTAGCTGAGAAGACCGAGACTTTCTCCTTTGCTTGCAATCTGATTTTGCGTCTTCAGAACGAGTTCCCTTTGAACTCGATGCGAGCTATTAGGAGTGATAATGGTTTTGAATTCAAGAATTCCGATTTTGAGAAGTTTTGTAACTCTTTGGGTTTAGAGCATCAGTTTTCTTCCCCCTACACACCGCCTCAGAATGGTGTTGTAAAAAGGAAGAATCGGACCCTTGTAGAGATGGCCAGGACGATGCTCGATGAGCATAGGACTCCTAGGCGATATTGGGTTGAAGCTATGAGCACTGCATGCTACATTTCCAATCGCATTTTTCTCCGAGCTTTCTTGAAAAAGACTTCCTATGAGTTGCGTTTTGGAAAACTACCCAAGGTCAGTTATTTTAGAGTCTTTGGTTGCCACTGTTTTATACATAAGAAACGCAACCTAGACAAGTTTGAGTCTTGTTCTTCTGATGGTGTATTTTTGGGTTATGGCACTCAAACTCGTGCATATCGTGTACTTAACCTTGATACTAACCGAGTCATGGAGACATCAGATGTCACCTTCGACGAGACCATGGTTTGTCCTTCTTTTCGTTTTGAGCGTGCAGGTGATCATGAGGTTGGTGAGCCTCTCTTTGATGACGAGGATGAGGGTGCTAAAGGTATGGATGATCCAGCACCCCCTCACCTGCTGTGCCGCAAGGAGCGGCTTCTACTACGACTCACGGCCCTGACACTTCTTCATCTTGGGGGGCGTGGGATCTGCCACCCCGAGCAGTACCTTTTGTACCTGGGGAGGCACCAGCTGCTGTTGAGGGGGAGATCACTTCTGCTCGGGAGGGGCCACGACATATCCAGCTCCAACACCCGCCTCAACAGATGATCGATAGCATCGGCGAACGTGTCACTCGGTCAAGGTCACAACAAATCTCTCACTTTGCTCATTCTGCATTTGTTACTGATTTTGAACCCCGAGATGTTGGACACGCTTTATCTGATCTAGATTGGGTCAATGCCATGCATGAGGAGTTAGAAAATTTTGAAAGAAATCAGGTTTGGGTTCTTGTTCCTCCTCCTCCTAAGTGTCATCCTATTGGGACAAAATGGGTTTTCAAAAACAAACAAGGAGAGGATGGCCATGTTGTGAGAAACAAGGCCAGACTAGTAGCCCAGGGGTAGAGTCAGAAGGAGGGGATAGACTATGAGGAGACTTTTGCTCATGTAGCTCGTTTGGAGGCGATTAGGATACTCTTGGCTTTTGCTGCATCCAAAGGGTTTCAACTTTTTCAAATGGATGTTAAGAGTGCCTTCTTAAATGGCTACATCGAAGAGGAAGTGTATGTGAGACAACCCCCCGGTTTCAAAAATCCCAAGTTTCCAAACCATGTTTTTAAACTTCACAAAGCTTTGTATGGTTTGAAACAAGCCCCTAGAGCCTGGTATGATAGGTTGAAAACCTTTTTGCTTGCAAAGGGTTTTAAAATGGGATGTGTGGATAAAACGTTTTTTCTCCTCAAGCAAGGCAATGATACTCTCTTGGTCCAGATTTACGTGGATGATATCATTTTCGGTGGTTCTTCTCACGCTTTGGTTGCCAAGTTTGCAGACACTATGAGTAGGGAGTTTGAGATGAGCATGATGGGCGAGTTGACGTTTTTCCTCGGGTTGCAAATCAAGCAATCCCGAGAGGGGACGTTCGTGCACCAGGGCAAGTACACCAAGGACATCCTGAAGAAGTTCGACATGGGTGAGGCCAAGCCTCTTCCAACACCCATGCCGACCACGGCGGCCCTGGATGCAGATGTGGATGGAGAAGCTGTGGACCAGAAGGAGTACCGGAGTATGATCGGGTCGCTGTTGTACCTGACGGCGACACACCCGGACATCCAGTTCGCGGTGTGTCTGTGCGCGCGACTTCAGTCGTCGCCGCGCACTTCTCACCGTCAGGCGGTCAAGCGCATTATGAGGTACTTATGCTTCACTCCAGAATTCGGGATTTGGTATTCTGCTTCCTCCACCCTCTCCCTTTGTGGTTATTCTGATGCCGATTTCTTTGGTTGCCACATTGATCGCAAGTCCACTTTGGGACTTGTCAGTTTATTGGTTCTTCTCTTGTATCGTGGTCTTCTCGCAAGTAGTCTAGTGTCGCCCAGTCTACCACGGAGGCTGAGTATGTTGCTGCGGCTAGCTGCTGTTCCCAGTTGCTTTGGATGATGGCCACTTTGCGTGATTTGGGTCTGAGCTTTTCTCGCGTTCCATTGCTTTGTGACAGCACGAGTGCTATTAGCGTTGCTAAGAACCCCGTGCTACACTCTATGACCAAACACATTGATGTGCGCTTTCATTTTCTGCGAGACCACTGTTGCCACTCGTTAATGGATTCACTCTAAGAATGAGTAACATAAAATAATAAACTAGTGAAAGCACAAAAGAGTGTACGGGACACTACTAACTCCACTTAACGTCAAGTTGTCATCCCCAACATGAAGCTAGCAATGTAATTATATCAGGGCACTGGATTTTAGAGATAGATATTTACCCGCAAGCGCACAGATAAACATACCCGTTGTAGAGCATTTCACCCAAGCTAGTCTCAGGTATCGTTATTTATATTTTAGCCTAGAGACTAATCAATTCAAGATATGATGGTATTATAAGGACTAAACAGTATTTAATATGGCACACACTTATAGCAAGACTGATAACACACTAACTACTATGAACAGGAATCGGGTACAGAGTAAAGGATATGGTAAATAATTGATAAAGGATAACAGAGATCAGATCAATCAAGGATAAACTTAGAACAGTACTGCCTAGCAAGATGATGATTAGAACAGGTATTAATAAGGAACATTCCTAAGTTATTCTAATTACAAGTCATAGCATACATTGATTAGTGCAATTATATTTGGCAATCATTAGCTAAGTCACATCATATTTATAATCAAGAGGTAACTCCATAGCTAAGGTGTTAAACAAAGTAACCCTTAAACCATGAGTTAACTGAGCCATACTGAACACTATATTCGGGAGGTGGAATACAGAGGACTCAACAGGTCTGTCACACCCGTGATCTACCACTCTATCCGGAACATAGGACGCATTCGCAGATAAATAATGTATAAGCACCATGCCTACACAGCATTCATCACTCACCCATTGTACTTTAAGATGAGCGTTATACGAACATGAGTATAAACATAAAGATGAACTATCTATGCCAAATATATAATCAAAGCAGACTATAAGCATTATAACTAAGAATATAATCATTGATGTCTTAATCATATCAATTGTATTGCTATCTAGAACACAATAATGAACAATAAGGTGAATTAAATCATCGAGAAGAACTAAAGTATGAACTAGAACATTAACTAGAACAAGATTATGAACTAGAAGATGAACTAGACGATGAACTAGAACATAAACAATGAAGAACAATGATGCACTAGAAGAGCAATTATGAAATAGATCCATAATGTTAATACAAGAGAGAAGATCTTGGGTTTACCGAGCCTTCTCGTGACTAGATCAGGAATCCAAGCGAAGCTTGCCTCCTCTAATCCTATTCTATCTACTAATCTAGGTGGATGTAGTCCTAAAGCTTCCGATTGATCTCCTTCTGGTTGGTCTAACCCTGATGAATGAATTGTCGGAAACCCTATTGCCTAGAGAGGGGGGTCAGGGGTCTGTTTATATAGCCCTGGGCGATGAATCGTGGCCCTTGGATCAAACCGACTTGAGGTATGGTCGAGATGCATCCTAGAGCTCGGTGGAAGTAGCTTGCAGATGACGGAAGCGTGGGAGCTCCCTGGCCGACTGACCGGTGGGCCCTGTGGGACCGATCGGTCCCACAGGTCGGCCTCTGGTGGTGTCCTTCCTTGTGGTGTCTTCTTACGTCCTCTGGAGTCTTCTAGAAGTATCCCGACGTGGCGGTTGCGTTATCTCCCGAAGGTTTCCTTCTATGGGAAGCTATTGGTGCTAATTTCCTGGTTTAGTACCTGCAGAATCATAACTCACCAAAACTCATGGAATATTGTCAGATGAAACCCTAAACCTTTGTTGGTGATCATATTCTTGCCCTTTTCATATTTATTTATCTCTTAATTATGATAGTTAACCAGTGTCAACAGCTCCCCCAAGCTTACCTTTTGCTAGTCCCTTAGCAAACACTTCATGATGAATCTGGAACTGTTACTATGCCTCCACATATGTTAAAACAAAAATCTTCCTTGGTTTAGAGTTAACTATTCTGACTTTCTCATAGTACCTTTAACTATGGAGCTTTTGCCTTCACCTGGGTCTTTAAATAATTGAAAGACAGAACAATCAAGTTAAGCACTGTATCTCTAACTCTTTGATCAACCTTCATTCTGGAGTTTTTATATATTTTCAAATGAAAATCAGAGATTCCTTTGTATGATACTCTCAAATCGCTCTTTTATATTTTACGATTCCTCACTGATGCACTTTTCATTCTTTCTATGGATAAATATCTGGAGCTTTAAGAAGTGAAAAGCATATCTTACCAAGTCAAAGTTCAAAGTTTAGGAAGAAAGATGTCATACTCATAGACCAAGATCTTAGAAAATTTGAAATTTGTCATCTCTTGCTGGCATGTTGTAATTAGAGGAACCATGGGCTATCATTCTTTTTCTCATACTTTTATCATAACTTTCTTCTCTTTTTTTTCTTTTCTTTGAGGTAGTCGGACACTTGTCCCTTTTTATTTCCTCCTTTTATATTTTTGCATAGCCCATGCCTTTAACACAATACTACTTCGGAAGAGTGAATCTTTTAATAAAACATTCTTGATCTCTAGAGCATGATAAATTTCTCAACCATAACTAAAAACTTAGAACAAAGCAAGTAGCCTTATCTTAAAATCATATTAATATCATATTAATGGCTCTGGGTAGGAAATCATGTTATGTCATACAGGATCTCATCATGTTTTTTTAATCTTTTCAAAATGTAAATCCCCAGAACTCTAGTATCTCTAGGAATTAGATAAACAGCAGCTCTAACCTTTTTATGTCATATCTCACAATTATCTAGATTTTAGATCAAGCATTTGCCATCCACAGGTTTTAGGTTCAGAGTTTATTCAGAACAACTTTGTCTAAAACTCAAGAAAATTTAAGTTTAAACACTAGGTACTAAAAAGGAATTATAGCAGAGCAATTGTTTATTATTTTTATTATGAGCAAAATTAATCTTTTATCCACCTAGACATTTATTCATCATATAATCTCTTTATTTGGTTTTGTAAAAGTTATTTATCTTTTTAGGAATTTCTATATATTTATTGACCTGATCTAACTAAATTGAACTAATAGATAATGATACTTATCGTGGTAACTGAGGGTGCTCTCCCCCAAGCTGGATCTTGACTTATTCTTTTTCTCCAGAAGTCGAGTAGACCGTTAATGATTTCTTGAGTCCTTCTCTTCTTCTCTTCCTGCTGAATTCAAAGGTAGACAACACAACTAGAGGAACTTGATTAAAGGTTAGTGATAAATATTCCTCCAATTGTCTAGTTGTTTTAAAGCTCTTAAGATTATTTATGTTCTTTCTCTCCACTAAGCAGAGTTTCAGCAGTGTCTCTTTTAGGTTTTAATGGTGAGCCTTCATGTGCCCATATATTTTTGTTGTTTCGAATTTATTTATGAAAAACTTAAGAGGTTAGAGATACTTACGTGGATACATGGGGGTGCCTTCCCCCAAGCTGAATGTTGACGTAGTCACTTTGTAATGTAGCAGACTGACAATGGATATGTCCTTCCTCTATTACAGCTTTGATTGATGCTGATGTTGTTAAGACAGTGCTCAAATAGTGGATGGAGCATTCACTTGTTCGTTAGCTTTTCTTGGCCTTTTAAATCCTGTGAAACTCAAATAGACAACAGAACTTGTGGAACAGATTAAGCATTAGTGATTGGCCACTAGCCTTCGTTGTTTAGAATTTCAGTAAGATCCCTTTCTCAATATATATATATATATATATATATATATTTTGAACTATGCAAGAGAAAAAATGTAACAGGATGTAATGCAGAAGTAAATATGCAAATGTATATCTATTATTTTATTTTTTATGCCTCCACGGAAAGTGTACTACTCTCATGGGGCTTAGAGTTTCCATATTTTTTTATTCTGCTTTCTAATGTAAATATAATTGCTTAAGAAGTAAATATGATGCTAATAGTAAATGATCATGCTTTATCTAATTATGTAATAATAAGTTTAATGCTAATGATTATGGATAACTACCAAGTTACCTTCCGGCGAGGATTCGACGTTTATAGTCTATCGAACAAGACTCCTTGTACGCTCTTTATTCTTCCTTAGGTGTATCAGCGGATCCTGAGAAGGACCTCGATGATTGCACGTCGGTAGAACTCTCTTTCCTTCTCCATACTTGCTTGACTGGTGGACTTATCTCCTTTACTTCTTCGTCCTTTGTTTCCTTCAATGGGACATCTTCACTCCTGGTGACTTCTCCTTCATAGTCAGCCCATCCATCCTTGATTTGTCGTCTCTTGTTGTGTTGGGATGTGCGGCGTCTCCTCCTTGAGTGGTTCTTCTTTTCCTGTACATTAGTGGCATAACTATTGAAGTAACAGCGTACCTTCTCTCTAAAGAACTAGAAGTGGATCTCTCCAGATCTCATGTAAATGATGGCGCCAGTGGTGTTGAGGAAGGGTCTTCCTAGGATGATGTGAATGTCGTCTTCTTTTCCCATGTCTAGTACTAAGAAGTTAGTGGGAACATAGTGGTCTTTAATTTGGATCATGACGTCTTTTATCATTCCTTCTAGAAATCGATAAGTTTGGTCCGCCATCTTCAGTTGCACATATGTCGAATACATAGGTCTATTTTTATATAAGTGTTCATATGTTACCTTAGACATTATATTGACACTTGAGCCAATGTCACAGAACGTCTTGTGGAATGTACTTCCTTCGATCTTGCAATCGATGGTGGGTATGCCTGGGTCATCTCTCTTAGTGAGGAATGGTGATGCAAGAAGGTGGTCGTATTCTGTTTGGACAGAGTTGACCATCCATACTGTGTCTTGATGTGGTTGTGTAGCCTTGTTCTTCCTTCTTCTGTTTCTATTCTTCTTCTTTGATGATATGATGTTTGTATCTTCATAGGGTATCTGAGGGTGGACTTTGGTAGTGAGTGTACGACTCTTGAAGCTGAATCTCTCTTTGTTGCCTGTGATTGTGAAACAGATCTTGGCGCTGTCCGCGTAGATGATGGCTTTGGTTGAGCTTAGGAACGGGCGTCCAAGATTGATGGGTGCTCTTTTGTCTCCACCTGTTTCAATGATCATAAAGTCTGCACACACATACGAGCGTCCCACTCGTACACAGATGTTTTCTAAAATTCCCAATGGGTAGCACAGTGTCTGATCTGCAAGCTGTAAACACATGGTTGTATATAATAGAGGTGCACCATGCATTTGTTCGTATATTACCCTTGGCATAATGTTGACGCTTGCTCCAAGGTCACAGACTGCTTCTTCAAAACTGTGAGGTCCAATATGAATTGGAATCACAGGTCTTCCTGGATCTCCTTTCTTTGGGGCAATGGAATCGTCCATCCATTCCCTCGAAGGTCTAGGTATGAGGTGTCCTGCATCAAAGATGTCTACAAGATTTGCAGTTTCTAGCTCTTTTGGACTTCCTGGAATCTTACCGTTTTCAGTCACACGGACTGAAGCTACTAACTGGGATAACTGAGATTTTATCATCTTATTAAAGCTATGCTGATTCTTTATAGCAGAAGTAAAGCTATCCATTCTAGTATTAATATTTTCATGTAGTTTATCATTGGAAGCTATCTTCTTAGACATATTATCAATAATTTTATTTTGATTAGATATCATCTCTCTTAAAGGTGGTTGATTAAAAGTATTACCTTGGTAGTTACCTGAGTAGTTACCTGAGTAATTAGGCATTGATTGCTGGTTCCATCCTTGAGCTTGTTGAGGACGATAGTTGGTGCTGTTGTTGATGTACTTCGCATCCTCTTGAATCTCAGGGCAGTTGCTCCCTGAATGACCAGTGCCTCCACACTCTTCACATGTCATGCGAGATTCGTAGATTTGCTTGACGTCTTCTCTCTTGGGAGTGTGTTCATCAAACTTCTTCATGAGTAGGTCAAGTTTGGCAGACAGCATGTCTACTTCCTTTAGTTGATGTATTCCTCCCCTCTTGCATGGCTGAGAGCGTTCCTCATTCCATCCTTGGTTCGAGGCCATCTTCTCTATGAGTGTAGTTGCATTGTTGATTGTGAGTGATAAGAATGATCCTCCAGCAGCGGCATCTACATTCTCACGGGTACTTGAAGTGAGCCCGTGGTAGAAGGTCTGCATGAGTAGCCAAGTCCCCATCCCGTGGTGAGGGCATTCTGATATGTAGTCTTGAAAGCGTTCCCGAGCTTCTGGGATTGATTCTTCATGTTGTTGTTGGAAAGTTGAAATCTTGGCACAGAGGGCATTCGTCTTGCCCACTGGAAAGAACTTTGCTAGGAAGGCAGTTGAACAGATCGGCCACGAGGTGTTTTTATCTTTGTTGGCGTAAAACCAATGTTTTGCTTTTCCCAAAAGTGAGAATGAGAACAAGCGAAGTAGAATGGCGTCCCTTTCAACTCCTCTGATGGTGAAAGTGCTGTAAATCTCCAGAAAGTGTTGGAGATGAGCGCTTGCGTCTTCATGTGCCTTTCCGCAAAATTGATTAGCTTGCACCATGTTGATCAAAGCTGGCTTGAGTTCAAATCCGTTGTCCCCCACATTGACTGTTGGTCCAGTCCTGATGTTGGCAGTGGTTGGTGCAGAGAACTCACGGAGTGTCTTGTCGGCCATGGTGTCCAACACTGGTGTTAAGCTTCTTCTTATCTGGCTAACTTCTGGTAGTGGTGCTGAGGGTCTCTTAAGTTTGCGTCTAGTTTTCCTTAGTAAAGCTTCAGGATCCTTAGTGTAGTTGTTCGGAAGTTGGAAACTAGTCATACATCACCCTGCATAAGATATAAAAGATAAACAAAAGCCAGGGTAAGCCTGTAAAAGTAAATAATTAGCGCATCATCAAATGTGTGTAAGTAAAATGATATGTTCTAGCTACCGTTTTAAATGATGTTAATGCAATGTCCTTATCAATGTTCATAGAGATTTTAATGAAAAACCCTACGTACCATCCCTAGTTGAATTGATGTGGTCCCCGGCAACGGCGCCAGAAATGCTTGTTGACACTCCTTAATGGATTCACTCTAAGAATGAGTCACATAAAATAATAAACTAGTGAAAGCACAAAAGAGTGTACGGGACACTACTAACTCCACTTAACGTCAAGTTGTCATCCCCAACATGAAGCTAGCAATGTAATTATATCAGGGCACTAGATTTTAGAGATAGATATTTACCCGCAAGCGCACAGATAAACATACCCGTTGTAGAGCATTTCACCCAAGCTAGTCTCAGGTATCGTTATTTATATTTTAGCCTAGAGACTAATCAATTCAAGATATGATGGTACAATAAGGACTAAACAGTATTTAATATGGCACACACTTATAGCAAGACTGATAACACACTAACTACTATGAACAGGAATCGGGTACAGAGTAAAGGATATGGTAAATAATTGATAAAGGATAACAGAGATCAGATCAATCAAGGATAAACTTAGAACAGTATTGCCTAGAAAGATGATGATTAGAACGGGTATTAATAAGGAACATTCCAAAGTTATTCTAATTACAAGTCATAGCATACATTGATTAGTGCAATTATATTTGGCAATCATTGGCTAAGTCACATCATATTTATAATCAAGAGGCAACTCCATAGCTAAGGTGTTAAACAAAGTAACCCTTAAACGATGAGTTAACTGAGCCATACTGAACACTATATTCGGGAGGTGGAATACAGAGGACTCAACAGGTCTGTCACACCCGCGATCTACCACTCTATCCGGAACATAGGACGCATTCACAGATAAATAATGTATAAGCACCATGCCTACACAGCATTCATCACTCACCCGTTGTACTTTAAGATGAGCGTTATACGAACATGAGTATAAACATAAAGATGAACTATCTATGCCAAATATATAATCAAAGCAGACTATAAGCATTATAACTAAGAATATAATCATTGATGTCTTAATCATATCAATTGTATTGCTATCTAGAACACAATAATGAACAATAAGGTGAATTAAATCATCGAGAAGAACTAAAGTATGAACTAGAACATTAACTAGAACAAGATTATGAACTAGAAGATGAACTAGACGATGAACTAGAACATAAACAATGAAGAACAATGATGCACTAGAAGAGCAATTATGAAATAGATCCATAATGTTAATACAAGAGAGAAGATCTTGGGTTTACCGAGCCTTCTCGTGACTAGATCAGGAATCCAAGCGAAGCTTGCCTCCTCTAATCCTATTCTATCTACTAATCTAGGTGGATGTAGTCCTAAAGCTTCCGATTGATCTCCTTCTGGTTGGTCTAACCCTGATGAATGAATTGCCGGAAACCCTATTGCCTAGAGAGGGGGGTCAGGGGTCTGTTTATATAGCCCTGGGCGATGAATCGTGGCCCTTGGATCAAACTGACTTGAGGTACGGTCGAGATGCATCGTGGAGGTCGGTGGAAGTAGCTTGCAGAGGACGGAAGCGTTGCAGCTCCCTAGCCGACCGACCGGTGGGCCCTGTGGGACCGGTCGGTCCCATAGGTCGGCCTCAGGTGGTGTCCTTCCTTGTGGTGTCGTCTTACGTCCTCTGGAGTCTTCTAGAAGTATCCCGACGTGGCGGTTGCGTTATCTCCCGACGGTTTCCTTCTATGGGAAGCTATTGGTGCTAATTTCATGGTTTAGTCCCTGCAGAATCATAACTCACCAAAACTCATGGAATATTGTCAGATGAAACCCTAAACCTTTGTTGGTGATCATATTCTTGCCCTTTTCATATTTATTTATCTCTTAATTATGATAGTTAACCAGTGTCAACAACCACTATGAGAAGGGTGATATCGACCTTCGCCATGTCGATACTCATCATCAGTTGGCTGATATTTTCACTAGGCCTTTGGACCAATCGACTTTTGCTAGGTTGAGAGATGAGCTTGGTGTGTGTTTCCCCTTTTAGATGGGGGAAGCATTTTTTGACTCTTGTATCATAAACTGACTTTGAATTGTTTCAATTGGTTTCTTCTTTGCATTTCATCTTGCATATTTACATTCAGAGCTTCATGAATATAATCTTTAGAATGTGGCTATGCTCTTTGTAGCATTTGCTCCGATGCTTTATCTTGTAGCCTATGCCCTTTCTGTTCACTAATGCATATTGTGAGCTGAGCTATTTTTGAATGGTGAACCTGCTTAATGAACATAAAACTTGACTCTGTTCACCATTGATATATGCAACTAGCATGTGTAGGATGTGTAGAATTCACTCGTGCTTTTCATATATGCTAGGTTGCTATGTCTCTAGTTCTGAGTCATTCACTTGCTTGGTCTGTTCATATTCTGAGATAAAATTTGAACCAAGTTAAGCGAATTGGAAAGATCAAGACGGGACTGCTTGTCAGCACATCACAGTTTCGAGACTGTTTCTCATTGCACTTTGAGTTAAACTTGAGTTGTGTAGTGTATGACCGAAACTGTTGTTTTAAGCTTCTAATTGCTTCTGCATAGGCTTCGCACAGTTGAAAAGTTAGGCAATGACAAGCTTTCAACCTCTCGCAATCACATGCTGAAATTTTCACTTGTGTAATTTAACCGCTGCAACTCCGATAAAATTTGGATACACAAGTCTATGTTTCACTCTATAGCATGATGGTTGAACTGTGCTAGGGGTAGTTCACCTTGTATACATGTTTAGCACTTGTTTGATTTCTTGTCTATACATGTTTGGTGCTATTTTGATGGTGAATACCTTTTGGCTGAAAACTGCTCACTTGTTCTCATTTCGCATTTGGTGATCAGCTTGAGCCTTTGCTAGAATAGCACTTTGTCGAGCATCTTCATATTCTATTGACTATACTCCTGAAGCTGCTAACTTGCATGTTGACTCATATGCATTTTGGAAGGGGGAGTTTTGCTTGATGGTGCATTTTCAACTAAGGGGGAGAAAATATTGACAAATCTTAAGTGCCTTCTATGTTCAACTAAGGGGGAGCTTTCCGAGTTGAACTAAGGGGGAGTCTTCCTAGTTCTGTGTACCATTCGACGGGGAGTTTGCTCGCTGCTGCATTTTCGAGCTGGTAACAGTTGGTTTGGAGCATTTTTGGTAGCCAGTTGTGTTGAGCCTTTGCCTCTTTCTTGAGGAACTAGCATCTTTGATCTGTTATGCTCTTCAGCTGATTTCTAGCTTTCTTGCTTTCTTCAGTTGGTATTGAGCTTCCTCGCTAGCGGTGTTGAGCCCGTTCTGCCTACTCTTGAGGGCTAGCTCTGTTTTGCTTAAATTTCAGTTGATTTTTCAATTGGTATCGAGCTTTCCTGCTAGCGGTGTTGAGTCTGTGCTACCTCTTCTTGAGGCCTAGCTTTGCTTTGCTTGGTTGCGTCGAGCCATTGCCCATGTCTTTGGGAACCAAGTTGTTTTGCTCTTTCCACTTGACCTTCTTCGTCTTTGATATGCTTTTGGGTCATTTGGTCGAGTTCTCTCTCCTTCTTCCTTCCTATCTCTATTCTATTATGATTTGTGTTGGTAGTTGACAATGCACTCATCAAGGGGGAGATTGCGGATACATGGGTGTATGCCGAGTCTCTGAGTGATGAGTGATTGTCAGCTGGGATAATGCGCATGTTCTTTGTCTTGTGTTGTGCAGGTGTCGAGCACGGATACAGTGATCAAAGGCAAGGTGAAGGTCAAGTAGAGACGTGCCGTGCCAATGGTCCGAGAGTGGTGAAGGGCGGACGTGAGGCTTGGACTGAGGGACAGGTGGTCCGAGGATCAGCTGTGGTGGCTGACAGCCTGGGACAGCGATGAGCGAAGACTTGCGGGCACGATGTTGTTTGGGTCGAGGACCTGGGGACACGTGTCGGTGGACGGGGCGCACGGGCGGGGCATCCCCTCTACGGCTCGGTTTGGTGGTTGAGCCACAGAAAAACCACCGAGTGGACGGTTTCCAGGTTTGGGCCTCAAAACCTGGGCGCTGATGGTTTCCGAGTTTGGGCCACAAAACTCGGGCTGAGGACGGTTTCCAGGGTTGGGCCTCAAAACCTAGGTGCTGCGGGTTTCTGAGTTTGGGCCACAAAACTCAGGCGATGGACGACTGGTTTCCCAGTTTGGGCCTCAAAACCGGGGGTTGGTCGTGAAGGCTGGTTTCCCGGTTTGGGCCTCAAAACCGGGGGCGAAGTCCAGGAAAAGGACGAGCGGGGTGGTGGCGGCACGTGGTGGCAATCGGTGAGGTTGCGTCGAGGCAACGCTACCAGTTGTGCGGGCGTGGCCGTCGGATCACCAGCTTCTTCGAGTTGCTCCAGAATAACCCTATGGTTTAGCTGGTTCGCTCTGTAATTAGAGAGGGGTAGAGTAAGAATTAGAATTAGGATAAGTAGAGGGAGACACCCTCCTCCCATTCTATCTCAGCCATTTTGCTCTTTGCCTTCTCGGTTTTCCTGCTCTCGAAATCCCCTGCTGTAGCAACTGAGATCCGCAGAGAACCATACCTCTATGTACTGGAGATTTTGAGGAAGTGAGACCGTAATCTCACTGTTGTAGCATGTGGTAGCCACACGGTTGCAAATTCATGGTTGTGATTCACGTTTTGTTCTTGTTCTTCGTGGATTGCTTTTCTCCACGATTTTCCCGTTGATCGATCTCTTTATTCGTTGTGTCTTTTGCGATTCCGTTTGAACAAAGATGTTCTAGATCGTGAGGCGCTTCTTTCCACCGAAGGAAATCATCTCTAACCTCACGAGCTAGTAGATCGATTGATTTTCATTTTGGATCAAGTTTTGCTCCTTTGTCCCGAATTCTTCCAATTCACCGATTTGGAGTTAGGTTCGAGCCATGATTCCTTTAGGATAGCTCACTAACCACCTTGGAACTCCTCATACCAAGTCTAAGCCCTAGTGCTTTTGATTCGGAGGAGATCGGGTGATTTTCGCGGAAGAACAACTCCGATCTGGGAGCATCGGACGCAGGTGTTGGGACCATCGGACGCTGATTCATACTAGCGGACGCGTCCATTGCCACGTGTCATCTGACAGTGAGTTTTTAGGAGCATCGGACGCTGACCATCGGAGCGTCCGTTGCCATCGGACGCGCCGGGGGTCTAGCATCGGACGCTAGGGTTTCACTGTAGCAGCGTCTGATGCCAGTCCAGTAAGGTTCCAGAGAAGTACTGTTTGCATCGGACGCGTCCGGTGCTGAGCCATCGGACGCAGGCCAGCGTCCGGTGCTGAGCCATCGGACGCAGGCCAGCGTCCGATGCGACTGTTTTCGCGCAGTTTCATCCGTGGTTTGTTCGTTCGTTGACGGAATTGGTTTCTGTCTTTTGCATTAGGTTTCTATGGTTGTATAGTGTCCCGCTGTGCTTCTCAGAGGCATCGACCCTACATCTAGGGTCGTGGACACTAGCAAGCTCTAGGTTTGCTCTTGGGGTTGATTCTTGGGACAGAGGCAACAAGTTTCCGAAAAGAAATTTGAAGCTCCTATTCACCCCCCCCTCCTCGGGTCGCTTTCTGGTAGCACTTTCGGTCCTTTAGTTACATGCATGACATATGTTATTTATTTGAAAAAGGGAAATTTAAAAGTAAATCCATACCTTAGATCCATGGAATTTCATCCTTATTGGGTGGATCTTCTTCCAACGAGCCTGGGCGACGGGCGAAGATCAGGTCGATGAACCTGGTCGGTGACGGGTTGATGAATCTACGACCTTCTGCTTAGGAAACAGAAGACGGAGACGAATGATGGCGGCAGCGAGCGAAAACAACGGCAAATGATGGTAGTGGCAAACGAAGACGACGATGAGCGAAGACGGCGAGGAGCGAAGGCAGCGACGAGCAAAGGCGAAGTTCCCGAGCCTGGTCGGTGACGTGTGAAGGCGAAGTCCCCGAGCCTGGTCGGCGATGAACGAAGGCAAAGTCCCCGAGCCTGGACGGTGATGAGGGAAGGCGACAATGAGCGACGGCGGCGAAGAGCGAAGGCGGCGACGAACAAAGGCGGTGACAAGCCTGGTCGGAGACGAGCAAAGGCGGCGAGTAGCCTGGTCGACGATGAACGAAGACGACGACGAGCGAAGGCGGTGATGACGAGCGAAGGTGGCGACGAGCGACGACGGCGACGAGCCTGGTCGGAGACGAGCGAAGGCAGCGAGGAGCGAAGGTGAAGTCCCCGAGCCTGGATGGCGACGAGCGAAAGCGAAGTCCCCGAGCCTGGTCGGCGGCAAGCGACGGCGGCGATGAGCAAAGGCGGCGATGAGCCTGGTCGATGACGAGCGACGGCGGTGACGAGCCCGGTTGACGACGGGTGAAGACGACGACGGGTGAAGGCGGCGAGGAGCCGGGTCGATGACGAGCGAAGGCAGCGACGAGCAAAGGCGAAGTCCCCGAGCCTGGATGGTGACGAGCGAAGGCGAAGTCCCCGAGCCTGGTCGGCGGCGAGAGACGGCGGTGAAGGGCGAAGGCGGTGACGAGCCTGGTCGACGACGGGCGACGGCGGTGACGGGCGAAGGTGGTGACGAGCCCGGTTGATGACGGGTGAAGACGACGATGAGGGAAGGCATCAAGGAGCCGGGTCGATGACGAGCGAAGGCAGCGACGAGCGAAGGCGAAGTCCCCGAGCCTAGTCGGCGGCGAGCGACGGTGGCGACGGGCAAAGGCGGCGACGAGCGACGGCGGTGACAGGCGAAGGCCGCAACGAGCCTGGTCGACGACGAGCGAAGGCGGCTACGAGTCGGGTCGGCGAAGGGCGATGGCGGCGACGAGAGAAGGCGGCGACGAGCCTAGTCGACGACGAGGGACGGTGAAGTCCTCGAGCTTCAGCGACGAGCGAAGGCGAAGTCCCTGAAAAATAAATATGGAGAGCAGTAGTACATGATGATGTACAAATAAAATATGGAGAAAAACCAGTAGCGAAGGATAACTGCAGTTTGATGAAGTCCCCGAGCTTCAAAGGGAGACATGGAGCATCTAGAGACAGAGATGGAGCCGACCACGAAGGCCCAGGTCACCGATGTAGATCTTTTTGCCGCAGGGTAGTAGTAGAACGTAGCATAGGAGAATCGTCTGTAAATAGACTCTTGGGCAAATAGAGGCAAAACTTGTAGCGAGTCGGCGTGTTTTGCATACTCCCCGAATTCCGCAGACCCAATAGCCGTGAGCCGAAGCGATGAATGGTTCGGCCTTGGGTTATCCCATGATCCGTAGCATAGAGCGCGGAGCTCGTTTGCGCGTAGGAGTCAAGGGTGTCGCCCAAGGAACCGCTGCTGGCATCCCATAGCGCAGAGGGTAGACGCTCGTGCACGCGTAGTGAGGTACCACAGACAGGGTCTTTTCCGAGAGGCTCGATCGTGGCATGACCTGGGCAAATGGAGACCGTTTGCCGAGCGCGTGGGTAGTGCAAATACAGGCACTGAGCGTGTAGCCTTAGAATTCTCAGCCCGAGTTAGCCTTTCCTTCATAGCGTAGAGGGCAGACGCTCATGCACGCGTAGAGAGGTCAGAACGTCACTCGGGAGAGCTGTTGGCCACCATAGCGTAGAGGGTAGACGCTCATGCATGCGTCCAGTGGTGACAACAGCCCCGACTCTGAGTCTTCGTCAGCATCAGTCAGGCTGCTTGAAGACCGTAAGGAGAACGAGCGCATAAACGGCGCATATATAGACACTGGACGTATAGCCTTGGGGGTCTCAGCCCAAGCTTAGCCTTCCCTTCGTAGCGCAGAGGGCAGACGCTCATGCACGCATAGAGAGGTCTGGACGTCACTTGGGAGGGCTACTGGCCGCCATAGCGTAGAGGGCAGGAGCTCATGCACGCGTCAGGCGGTGGCAGTAGCCCCTGCTCTGAAACTCCTTCAGCATCGGCCAGGCTATTTGGAGAGATCGTCGGGTCGTTTGGAGACGTCGGTGAGTCGTTTGGAGAGGTCGGCGATTCATTTGGCGAAGACGGCAACGAGCCCGGTTGATGATGCTGGTCGACGATGAGCGACGGGCGAAGGCGGCGACGAACGCGATCGACGACGAGCGACGGCGGCGACGGGCGAAGCCGGCGACAAGCCTGGTCGACGACGAGCGATGGCGGCGACGGGCGAAGGCGGTGACGAGCCTGATCGACGACGAGCGACGGCGGCGACGGGCGAAGGCGGCGACGAGCCCAGTCGATGACGAGTGAAGGCGACAACGAGCAAAGGCGACCAGCCCGGTCAATGACGAGCGACGGCAGCGACGAGCAAAGGTGACGAGCCCGGTCGATGACGAGCGACGGCGGCGACGGGCGAAGGCGGCGAGGAGCCTAGTCGACGATGAGTGACGGCAGCGACGGGCAAAGGCGGCAATGAACCCGGTCGACGATGAACGACGGCGGCGACGGGCGACGGCGGCGACGAGCCTGGTCGACGACGAGCGACGACGGCGACGGTCGAAGGAGGCGACGAGCCTGGTCGACGACGAGCGACGGCGGCGACGGGCGAAGGCGGCGACGAGCCTGGTCAACGATGAGCGATGGCGGCGACGGGCGAAGGCGGCGACGAGCCTGGTCAACGACGAGCGACAACAGCAACAGGCGAAGGCGGCGACGATCCTGGTCCACAACGAGCGACCGGAGCGACGAAGGCGATGAAGAAAGCGGCGATGATCCTGGTCGACGACGAGCGACGACAGCGACAAAGGCAACGAAGAAGGCGGCGATGAGCCTGGACGACGACGAGTGAAGGCGGCGACGAGCAAAGGCGACGAGCCTGGTAGACGACGAGCGACGGCGACGGCGACGGTGAGCGAAGGAGGCGACGAAGGCGGCGACGATCCTGGTTGATGACGAGCCACGGCAGCGACGAAGGCGGCGACGAGCTACGGCAGCGTCGGGCGAAGGCGGCGATGATCCTGGTCGACGAGAAGCGACGGTAGCGACGGGCGAAGGAGACGACGAAGGCGGCGACGATGAGCGACGGCTGCGATGGGCAAATATGACGACGAAGGCGGCGACGATCCTGGTCGACGACGAGTGACAACAGTGACGGGCGAAGGCAGCGACGATCCTGGTTGATGACGAGTGAACGCGGTGATGAGCCCGGTCCACGACGACTGATGGCGGCGACGAAGGCGATGACGAGTGAAGGCGGCGACGAAGGCGACGACGAGTGGAGGTGGCGACGATCCTGGTCGGCAACGAGCGAAGGCGGCGACGAGCCCGGTCGGTGACGAACAAAGGCGGTGACGAGCCTGGTCGGAGACGAGTGAAGGCGGCAACGAGCCCGTTCTACGACGAGCGAAGGCGACGACAGGCTAAGGCGGCAACGAGCCAGATGTAGATCCGATTTTGGGCGGTGGGCGGGTCGGCGACGAGCCCGGTTGACGATGTGCGAAGGCGGCGATGAACGCGGCGACGATCCTGGTCGACGACGAGCAAGGTCAACAACGAGTGAAGGCGGCGATGAGCCAAATGTAGTTCCGATCTTGGGCGGCGGGCGGGTCGGCGACGAGCCCGGTTGACGATGACCGAAGGCGGCGATGAGCTGGATGTAGATCCGATCTTGGGCGGCGGGCGGGTCGGCGATGAGCCCGGTTAACGATGAGCGAAGGCGGCGACGAGCGATGGCGGCTACGAGCGAAGGCGGCGAGGAGCCTGGTCGACGATGAGCGACGGCAGCGACGGGCAAAGGCGGCGATGAACCCGGTTGACGACGTTGATGCAGTCGGTGATCCTCTTGTTGGCCCGGTCGATGGCTTCGACCAGGTCGTCGCAACAGGTAGATCTTGGCGCGCGGGGCGCCGGCGCGATGATGCGATGGTGGACGGCGAGGCGTCCAGCGCAGGAAGTTGCGCAGGTTCCACGATCTCTGGAGCGAGGATGGCGGCGCCGCTAGTCCAGATCATAGATCTGATCTGGAAGGAGGCATCGAACTTGAAGAGGATCATGGAGTCGATGAAGTTGACCGCTTGGCAGATCATGATGTCGTAGCACACCCCCCCTACCTGGCGCACCAACTGTCGACAAAATATGGTCGATAGTCTACCGAGGGGTATGCCCAAGGTAGTAGATTAAGCGGTGGAGGCGTGCGAGACGTCTGCAAAGCGTGGACACAGGGACGAGAGATGGCGATTTAGACAGGTTCCGGACGGCAAGTCACCGTAATACCCTACGTCCTGTGTTCTGGTGGTTGGTTTGTATTGCTGATTGGATGATCCGAGGGGATCTGATTTGATCTCGGGTCTGATGGACCTGAGATGAGAGGGGGTCCCTGCTCGCCTTATATAGCCGGAGAGCAGGGTTATAGTTGTCGAGTCCTTATAAGATTACAAATGGTTCTGTTGACACTGGTTATCTATCATAATTAAGGGATAAATAAATATGAAAAGGGCAAGAATTTGATCACCAACAAAGGTTTAGGGTTTCAACTGACAATATTCCATGAGTTTTGGTGAGTTATGATTCTGCAGGGACTAAACCAGGAAATCAGCACCGAAAGCTTCCCATAGAAGGAAACCGACGGGTGATAACGCAACCACCACGTAAGGATTATTCTAGAAGACTGCAGAGGACGCAAGAAGACACCAGGAGGTCGACCGCCGTGAGAGGCCGACTGGCGGGACCGACCGGTCCCACCAGGAGACCGACCGGTCGCCCCCAGGGCCCGTTGGGTTCTGTCCTCTGCAAGCTATCTCCACCGACCTTTAGGATGCATCTCGGCCGTACCTTGAGTCGGTTTGATCCAAGGGCCACGGTTCATCGCTCAGGGCTATATAAACAGCCCCTGACCCCCCTCTTCAGCAATCAATCAGGGTTTGATCATTAGACATAATCAATCAGAGCTTCAGAAGGAGATCAATCGGAAGCCCTAGAACTTCATCTACCTAGATTAGTAAATAGAATAGGATTAGAGGAGGCAAGCTTCGCTTGGATTCCTGACCTAATCACGAGAAGGCTCGGTAAATCCAAGATCTTCTCTCTTGTATTAACATTATGGATCTATTTCATAATTGCTCTTCTAGTTCATCATTGTTCTTCATTGCTTATGTTCTAGTTCATTGTCTAGTTCATCTTCATCGTCTAGTTCATAATCTTGTTCTAGTTCATGTTCTAGTTCGTACTTTAGTTCTTCTCGATGATCTAATTCATCTTATTGTTCATCATCGTGTTCTAGATAGCAATACAATTGATATGATTAAGACATCAATGATTATATTCTTAGTTATAATTCTTATAGTCTGCTTTGATTATATATTTGGCATAGATAGTTCATCGTTATGTTTATACTCATGTTCGTATAGCGCTCATCTTAAAGTACAACGGGTGGGTGATAGATGCTGTGTAGGCGTGGTGCCTATACATTATTTATCTGCGGATGCGTCCTATGTTCTGGATAGAGTGGTAGATCGTGGGTGTGACAGACCTGTTGAGTCCTCTGTATTCCACCTTCCAAATATAGTGTTCAGTATGGCTCAGTTAACTCATGGTTTAAGGGTTACTTTGTTTGACACTTTTACTATGGAGTTGCCTCTTGATTATAAATATGATGTGACCTAGCCAATGATTGCCCAATATAATTGCACTAATCAATGTATGCTATGACTTGTAATTAGAATAACTTAGGAATGTTTCTCATTAATATCTGTTCTAATCATCACTTCCTAGGTAGTACTGTTCTAAGTTTATCCTTGATTGATCTGATCTCTGTTATCCTTTATCAATTATTTATCATATCATTTACTCTGTAACCTGATTCCTGTTTGAAGTAATTAGTGTGTTATCAGTCTTATTATAAGTGTGCCATATTAAATGTTGTTAAGTCCTTGCAATGCCATCATATCTTGAATTGATTAGTCTCTAGGCTAAATATAAATAACGATACCTGAGACTAGCTTGGGTGAAATGCTTCTACAGCGGGTATGTTTATCTGTGCGCTTGCGGGTAAATATCTATCTTTAAATCCTGTGCCCTGGTATATTTGCATTGCTAGCTTCATGTTGGGGATGACAACTTAACGTTAAGTGGAGTTAGTAGTGTCCCGTACACTCTTTAGTGCTTTCACTTGTTTATTAGTTTATGTGGCTCTCTTCTTAGAGTGATTCCATTAAGGAGTGTCAACAGGTTCCTTAAGGCAAGGAATCCAGATCTAACTCTAGGATCTTCCTTGGCAGGCAAGGCTTCGTGAGAGTCCTTGACGAGCACGATGAGCTGGTCGCGTGCTGTAAGGCCTCGCGAGCTGGGTTGTCCTTGACGAAGGGCCCATGTTGGTCCATGGGGGTATACGGAGGTAATATCCCCACAACACCCAAATTTTTTTCTAAATCTTTATGCAAATTTTCTTTAATTCGGCTTAAAGCTTCATCCCATGGGGTTGGGTTGCCGATTTGTGAAGTACTTGCATAAACATTAGCCTGTTGACTCTTAAATGGTGTTTTAGGAAGATTTGGCAACACCGTATTATGAGGAAAAGAGACATGTGGCACTGTGTTGATATCTCTTAACATCACTTTAGATAACAGCGCTAGAAATGCAGGTAGACAAATCTAACAACATTACCTTTAACGCTAGGTTGTCACCACTAGCAGCAACACTAGAGACGTGGATGATATTTATGATCTTGCCCTTATAAAATATGAAATGAGATTATCCGCAAGCGCACAGATAAAATACATCCGTTGTAGCATTTCACCAATGAAAGAGTTTCCAAGGTATAGTTATTTATAATGGAGCAATGCATATCGTTAGTCAATCGATAGGAGATAAACATCTACAACTATGACACACACATGTTTGATTATGATAAGAGTTCCACTAGATCTATACTCAACACAGGAATCAATCATAAATGATAAATAAGATAAATGTAATAGAACAGAGTAAACCATATAAAAGAGTTCCAACAGAGCATTCTCACCCAAGGTCGGATCATAGCCAAAACTAGAAAGAGATAGAACTTCCTAACATGGTTCTAACTATATGTCATAGACTACATTAATTAGTGCAATTATGTTTAGCAATCATGGTTAGAATAACTTATATTTATACGCAGAAGACATCACGTATGGAGGATCAGATCCAGAGTCTATCACCTCCGGGTGACCAGGTCTTACTTGCCCTATATTCGGGGAGTGGACTACAAAGGGCTCAACAAGGCTATAATAGTCACCCTCGCGATCTCCCCCTCGTTGGCCCGGAATATAGGGTGCATTCGCAGGTAAACAACGTATAAGCACCACGCTTACACAATGTTGACCACTCACCCCGCGATCGACAGAATGAGCGCTATACGAATAAGAGCATAAACATAGAGATACCCTAGCTATGCTAGACATATAATCAAAGTAGATGATGAACATTATAATTATGAACATGAAATAGTAACAAGTCATGACATGTATCAACTAGAACAAGAACTAGAAGAACAATAAGATCTAGAAGAACAATTAGAACTAGATTAGAACACAGAGATGAACTAGAGAGATAATTAGAACTAGATTAGAACACAGAGATGAACTAGAGAGATTAGAAGATGAACTAGAACACAATTAGAACAAAGATAATGAATTAGAAGATAATTAGACAATTAGAAGAACAATTAGAAGAAAAATGTAGATACAAGAGAGAAGACAAGGCTAATTACCTAGTTCTTCTTGACTAGATCCGGAATCCGAGCTTCTGTCGACTCTTCTAATTCTATTCTAGCTACGCCCTTGGATGGTGGAGCTCCTGGTTATCTAGGCTATCTCTAAACTACACAATTGATCTATGAGGCAATGAACTGGTTGTTGATCCGATGATGTCTTCAGGAGGGGGGTCTGGTGTTTCTTATATAGCCCGGTGGGATGAACCACAGCCCTCGGATCAAACCGACATCAAACAACGGCCAAGATACGTTGAGGAGGTCGATTAGGTAACGTCGCACGAAGGAGGAGAGGTTGACATGTGGGCCCAGGCTGGCCGGCCTAGGGTTGAGGCTGACCGGCCTCCCCCTGGCGCCGCCTGCCTCTTCCTTCGTTCGCAAGTCTTCTAACACCTTCCTTGTTTGTCTTGAGTCCTTGTTCGGTTGGTTTGCGCAACGAGTCGTGGCATGGATGGATTCCTTTTCGTCTTCTTCCTGTCTAGTCCCTGGATATCTCTAGTATTCTATAGCTATTGGAATCTTGTCTGTTACACCCCTGATCTTCATGTGGATAAGGCCTCTAGAGGGTTCCAGAGTCTTCCTGGTCGTATTCATCGAGGACTCATGCTCCGGGGCTCCAAATATGGTAAGTGGTATGTCCATTGCGATCGTCTCGACGAGCTCGTTAAATTGGTGTGCTCTAATTCTTCACTAGAGATACTTTCTTATGATGAAATATTGAATATCCTATGAAACAAGTGAGAACTACACAACTCGTAAAACTTGTTAGAATCAAACCTTATAGCTACACTCTTTGGATGATTGCGGGTCATTTATGAGGTTAGTTGACGGTTTAAAATAGGAGTTATCTACCGTCAACAAGTTCCCCAAGCTTAACCTTTGCTAGTCCCTTAGCAAACATTTAGATGATATATTATGATGGATCAGGAGTTGCTACTATGCTTTCATGCCTCAAAAGTACATAAGTGTTCAAACAAAAATTTTCCTCCGAATTAAAATCAATCGTTTCAACTTTCAAACTTACCTCTTACCTTCAACTATGGTGCTTGTAGCTTTTACTTGGGTCTTGAGCAATTTGAAAAGCAAAACGATCAAGTTAAATACTATGTCTCATGTTCTTCGATCTACCTTTATTCTGGAGTTTTGTAAAGATTTCCAAAATAAAACTCAGAGATTACTTCATATGATCCTTTCAAGTCTTTCATCTGTAGTATTTGTGGATTGTCTCCAAGGAAGTAAATGTTGTGCCTTCTCTCACCCTATAACTAATAAGCTTTTTATGGTGTTCATAGGTGGGAGTCAACCTGTACATACTTACATAGCATATATTGCAAAGTCAAAGCATGGACCCAGAGAAACTTGGCACTACTAGAGAACAGGCCTTTGGACGATTTGCAAAATCAGCATTAGTCACGGAAAAATTTGCGTCCAGGACTAGAAAGGTCTTTAGCCCCGGTTGGTAACACCAACCGGGGCTCAAGTTCCCCTGCCTAACGGCTCATTTGTCAGAGGGACCTTTAGTCCCGGTTGGTGTCACCAACCAGGGCTAAAGATTGACCTTTAGCCCCGGTTGGTGACACCAACCGGGGCTAAAGGTTTTGCCCCGGTTGTTGTATCCAGCCGTGGCTAAATGTTGGCATTTAGCCCCGGCTAGGAACAAGGGCCGAGACTAAATGTCTCTCCCTATATTTGAACTGTTCTTCCACCTTCTTGAGCCCTGCCCGAGCTCTCTCAATCTTCATTTTTTTCATTGAGTTCTTGCTTTGCTGCTTGTTTGCTCTCTTCTCCGGTGATTTTTGTTTGTTAACATATCTCCGGCGATTGATCTATTTCATCACATCTACATCGATATCGACCCGTTCAAAGGATACTAGCTTCAGTTTTTCATACTTTTAGCTACCATATATATATGTGGTCTTCGAAGCTATTTTGAGTTCATTCACTTGATAGTTTAAATTAGTACCCTAAAAACAAAATGTGACCAGTTTAATTAGTTTATTTTAATTTTTTAGAGAAATAGAGATCATTTAAATCATTTCTTTACAAAAAAATAGAAATATATAATACTTTAGTTTACAAAATGTGACCGGTTTAATTAGTTTATTTTAATTTTTTTGGAGAAATAGAGATCAGTTAAATCATTTGTTTACAGAAATTAGAAATATATAATACTTTAGTTTACAAAATGTGACCGGTTTAATTAGTTTATTTTAATTTTTTGAGAAATAGAGATAATTTAAATCATTTGTTTACAAAAATTACAAATATATAATACATTAGTTTACAAAATGTGACCGGTTTAATTAGTTTATTTTAATTTTTTGAAGAAATAGAGATCATTTAAATCATTTGTTTACAAAAATTACAAATATATAATACTTTAGTTTACAAAATGTGACCGGTTTAATTAGTTTATATTAATTTTTTGAAGAAATAGAGATCATTTAAATCATTTGTTTACAAAAAGTAGAAATATATAATACTTTAGTTTACTACTCAACTACAAATGCAGAAGGATATCTGCTTGGTATGTTATTTTCGAGGGCACCAAGCCAGGTATTTACACTAGCTGGGCCGAGTGCAGTCAGTATGTCCTCAAAGTCAAGGGAGCTGTGCATAAAAAGTACAAGTCTTTTGAGGAAGCTTCTGCAGCTCTAGAGGCTTTCAACTCAAGAATCAACTCAATTCCTACTGCACCTACCCCTACCTTACCTTCCTATCAGGTTGGAGTGGTAGGCAGTCCATCTTGTTGGACTGTGATGTGGGAAAAATGTGCAGGTGTTGTTAGTTGCTTTGGTTGTGGCCATGTGGATGAGGCTGCACTGTTATCTTGATGTAATAATTAATTAGACAAGTTCAACTGCTACTACTTATATGCCACCAGTGATGCTTACTAAATTTGGGTGTCATAAACTTGTTTATAAATTTGAGCTAGAAAATTAAATTTGTTGATAAGAATGAGAGATAATTATGTTATATGTCATTTTATAATTTCATTTGTTTATAAGAATGAGGGATATAATTATGTGACATGTCATATAATGCAGACGATGACACGTCATTGGATGTACAATGCCGATGGTCGCTCAAAAGAGTGGCCGAGGCAAACAAGCGGAATGGTTTTATTTGCTGTCTATGTGCCCTTTGTAATAATTCGAAGGAATATTCTAGCTCAAGGAGTCTTCACTCACACTTGTTCAAGTCGGGTTTCATGCCAAACTATAGTTGTTGGACGAAGCATGGAGAAACTGGGGTTATGATGGAAGAAGGTGAAGAAGAACAATTAGACCCTGACGATGATATTAGTGCTCAATACGGTGACTTTGGTGATACTGCAATGGGGGAAGGTGAAGAAGAGGCAAGTGCAGAAGACACACTCGCTGAAGATGATGCTCTTGGTGATGTCATTCGTGATGCACAAAGAGATTGCGAAAGTTAAAGGGAGAAGGCTAAGTTTGACTATATGCTAGAGGATCACAGGAAATTACTATACCCGTCTGCTGCACATGGACAAAAAAAGTTGGGTACAACACTTGAGTTGCTATAATGGAAGGCACAGAATGGTGTATCTGACAAGGCATTTGGACAATTATTGAAGATTATAAAACTAAAGATGTTTCCGAAGCCTAACGAATTGCCCGCCAGTACGTACGAAGCAAAACAAGTCGTCTGTCCATTGGGTTTAGAAATCCAGAAGATACATGCATGTCCTAATGACTGCATCCTGTACCGTGGCAAGGAATACGAGAATTTGGATGAATGCCCTGTATGTAAAACGTCACGATATAAGATCAGGCGAGATGACCCTGGCGATGTTGAGGGTGAAGAACGTCCCCGGAAGAAAATCCCTGCCATGGTTATGTGGTACGCTCCTATAATACCACGCCTGAAATGTCTGTTCAGAAACAAGGACCATGCAAAGTTGGTGCGATGGCACAAAGAAGACCGTAAGGTAGACAACATGTTGAGACACCCTGCTGATGGGTCCCAGTTGAGAGCAATAGACAGATAATTCCCGAAATTTGCAAAAGACGCTAGAAACTTAAGGTTTGGTTTAAGTACGGACGTGATGAATCCTTATGGGGAACAGAGCAGTAGTCATAGCACGTGGTCTGTTACTCTATGTATCTACAACCTTCCTCCATGGTTATGCATGAAGCAGAAGTTCATTATGATGTCAGTGCTCATCCAAGGCCCGAGACAACCTGGCAACGACATCGATGTCTACTTGAGGCCATTAGTTGAGGAACTCCTACTTTTATGGAGTAAATCAGATGTACGTGTGTGGGATGATTACAAACAGGAACACTTTGACCTGCGAGCATTGTTGTTCGTAACAATCAATGATTGGCCTGCTCTATGTAATCTTTCAGGACAGACAGACAAGGGATATAATGCATGCACACATTGTTTTGATGACATGGATAGTATATATTTGAAAAAATGTAGAAAGGTAGTGTACCTTGGCCATCGTCAATTTCTTTCTGTGAATCACCGGGTTAGAAAGAAAGGCAAGCATTTTAAATGTGAGACAGACCACCGGAGCAAGCCTCGCAACAGAACTGGGGAAGATATACTTGAGATGATCAAGGATGTGAAAGTAGTCTTTGGAAAGGGGACGGGCAGTGAACCTGTTCCGAAAGACGCTACAGGACACGCACCCATGTGGAAGACGAAGTCAATATTTTGGGAGCTACCCTATTGGCATGTACTAAGGTCCGCCACGCGATCGACGTGATGCATCTGATAAAGAATCTTTGTGTCAACCTTCTAGGATTCATGGGTGTGTGTGGAAAGTCTAAGGATACACTTGAAACACGACAAGACTTGCAGCGCATGAAAGAACGAGACAACCTACATCCAGAGAAGACAGATGATGGACGCCATTACTTAGGACCTGCTAGCTATACTCTTAGCAATGAAGAGAAGGAAATCATGTTTGAATGCCTAAACAGCATCAAGGTCTCATCTGGATTCTCCTCCAATATAAAGGGAATAATAAATATGCAAGAGAAGAAATTCCTAAACTTAAAGTCGCATGACTGCCACGTGCTTATGACGCAATTGCTTCTGGTTGCTTTAAGAGGAATTCTACCTCCACATGTACGTCTAGCCACTGTGAAGCTATGTGCATTCCTCAATGCAATTTCTCAGAAGGCAATTAATCCACTAGAACTAGCTACTCTACAAAATGATGTGGTTCAATGTCTTGTGAGCTTTGAGTTGGTGTTCCCTCCATCCTTCTTTAATATCAGGACACACCTCCTAGTTCACCTGGTCAAGGAGATTCATATTCTCGGTCTTTTGTTCCTACACAACATGTTCCCCTTCGAGAGGTTCATGGGAGTACTGAAAAAATATGTTCACTAACCTGCTCAGCCAGAAGGAAGCATCGCCAAGGGCTATGAGACAGCAGAGGTCATATAGTTCTGTGTTGACTTTATTCCTGACCTTGACCCGATTGGTGTTCCTGAATCACGGCACGAGGGGAGGCTGTGTGGAAAGGGGACACTAGGGAAGAAAACATATATCGGTACGAGGAACGATTATTTCAATAAAGCGCACTACACAGTTCTTCAAAACTCATCAGTGGTGGATCCATATATCAAGGTACACAAGGAGTTCGTACGATCCCAATTTCCTGGGAAGAATGAAGTTTGGATTACACGCGAGCACATGAATACTTTTAGCACTTGGTTGCGAAAAGAATGTCTGGGTGATAATAATATTGATGAGCAACTATATTTGTTGGCAAGGCAACCATCATGGCACATCCTCACGTACAAAGGGTATGAGATAAATGGAAACAAATTTTACACCATTGCCCAAGATAAAAGGAGCATAAACCAAAACAGTGGTGTTCGCGTAGATGCCACAGACGCAAATGGAAAGAGGCAAACATATTATGGCCACATAGAGGAGATTTAAGAACTAGACTACGCACTTAATTTTAAAGTCCATTTGTTTCGATGCCAATGGGTCAAGACGACCGTAGCCGGAGTAACAGTTGACTAGGAGTATGGAATGACAACAGCGGATCTCAACAATATTGGATACAATGGTGAACCATTCCTCCTTGCTGCTGATGTGAATCATGTGTTCTACGTGAAAAACATGTCTACAAAACCCAAGAGAGGGAAAAATGATGATAAATCAACCAAAGAGCCAAAATGCCACATAGTTCTTCTAGGAAGAAGAAATATCATGGGAATTGAAGACAAGTCAGACATGTCAGAAGATTATGAAAGGGATGACCGAATACCGCCCTTCAGTGTGACCAAAGATCCAAGCGTCCTGCTAAATACTGAGGAGACTCCATGGTTACGACATGATCATAACCAAGGGACATACCTCAAGAAGAAGATCACCAGTGTACCCGCTTGATATATTGTCACACCCGGTTTTAAAAACAAAACCAGGTTTACACCATATGTGAGCCCAGGAAGTCAAATCTCACATATAGCTACAAATAAAGGGTAATATCGAAAGACAATGCTCATATATAACGTATAAACACAAAGAACATAACCTTAAGGAGCAGACAGCGGAAAGACACTCCGATCTTCAGATGGAGACACCAACTTCACAGGGACAACTGACTGGTTGACCACAAGCCTAAGCTTCTCCAAAGCTTAACTCTCTGAGGTGTGGGGAAAACCAAGAGTGAGTCCATGTCGAACTCCACAAGTATAGCAACAAGTGATATAGATCCCAAGTCTCATGATCAGTGTAACATAAATAATGAATAGCATAAAACGGTAAATAATGATCATGTTAACCAACAAAAGTCATAATCTTAACGTCTTCAAGGCCGCTCGTGTCCTTGAGCAAGGCTGATATATCAGTTTAATAAACTTTGCGCAAAGGTGTACACTTTCACTGCGAGACGTGAATTGCCCTTTCGCCCGAGGGAGCCAGCCTCTTAACCCCCTTCCAAGGAAGGTCGGCAGGGTTCACGATGAAGCCTTTCAAAGGTTCGTCTAACAAGTTAGGGCCGCTAGGTTTCATTAGTCAGTCTGGGTCATTCAACCAGCCGCACGGGATCCCCAGTCTGCTATCCCCCATTTGCGCCACACGGTAACCTCTAACAAGCTAGAAAAGGTCCTCATACTGAGCTAAAGCCAGAGCCATATAACTCCCAACAGTTGCACTGTAAATCCCGAAGGTGCTCGTACAGATAATTTCTTAAGTTGCTAATAAGTCACATTTATCATTCGATGCATACATTAATTAAGTAACATGATCATGATTATGAAAAGAAATCTTGATTGCTATACTTGCCTTAAACTCAAGATCCTTCTTCTGTTGACTTATATACTTCCAAAGGTTGACTCTTGATCTCGATCTCTTGATCACGAAATCTTCTTGGTCACCAACGTATAACTCACCGACTGGACATACGATCATAGAACACCACACATGCATCCAATAGCAATCATGCAAAGCAAACATAGCCTATGATTAGAACAGTACACCAATCAATAAATAAATAAATAAATAAAGAGTTTTGAAAACTGATCTACGATTCGCTACGAACACACACACGCGAAAATCACGCTAATCGGAGCTATAACGGAAAAGATATAAACTAAACAAGATTAAAGATACTAATTACTAGATTAGATTTAACTCAAATTTTAATTACAGAAAACAGTACTGAAAGTTATATAGTTTGAAAGAACTTTTCGAAATGAATCTAACGCAAGTTGAACGGGCCGAATCCGAGTTAAAATGAGCAAGTTATGGGCATTTGAATTTGGGTGGCGAAACTGTAAATTGTTTGAATTGATTTTTGTATTTTAAATAAGTAAAAACAGAAAAAGAAATGCATCTGGACCGGGCCTCATTTGTCCGGAACTGCAGGGGTTAGATCGCAAGAATTCGCAGACCCGACGGACATGAGTACTGAACTGCGGGTTGATTTCCAAAGAGAGGAGGGACTCTTTAGCAAAACGTTCGGCAAAGGGGTATGATCGGTTCTAGGCTGTTGGTCTCGCGACGGAGGGCCGAGATTAGAAGGGGGAAGGGAGAGAGAGAGGGCGGCTGGCTGCTTGCGTGGATGCCATGCGGCTGCCGATGTGGAGCCATATGTTACGCTGTGGTTCGCACGGTGCGCCACGGCAGGCTGTGGGCGCGGGGGGGGGGGGGGGCAACTGGGTGGACCGAGTCCACGAATCCATGGATCAGGTGTATACCTATTGGATTTTAATCTAATCAAGGTCATTGATTGGGTGATGAACGGTGCAGGGAGGGGTTTTGGCCGGCGTGACTGTCTGTGCAGCGTGGCTTGGTGGTGCACAGGTATGTATGTGTATTTTCTAAAGTATAACCAAATTATTTTTCTAAAGGAAAACGGCCAGAAAACAAAGACATGTCATCCAGATGTCATCCTGATGTCATCAGGCTAACATGGATCAAAGCATGCACGGTAGGTTGCTGCTTGTGCTATCTTGTGCGAGCGCGGCAGCGGACGGCGGCACCATGGAAGGTTTTCCAACACGAGCTCGTTTCGGCGTCGGCAGGAAAAACGGGCGTCGGAAGGTGGTGCAAAAGCCATAGGATATCACCGGGCACTCAACTGGGGATTTGGGGGCGGTCGGGGTGGCGCTGCGCCTGGCGGCGAGAGGCAGTGGGCGGCGGCGCCATGGCCGACCACACTAGCGAAGGCTCGGGAGGGGCCTAGAGGCAAATAGAGACTGCGATAAGATGATGTATGGGGAGAGGAGCTCACCGGGGAGGTCCGCGCGGTCGGAGAAGCCTCGGCGGGGAAAACGACGGCGGCAGCGGCTTCCCGTGGCACAGAGCTTGGCGAGGTCTTGGAGGTGGCTTTACCGGCGTCAATTTCCCTTGTGCTCGAGCTCTTCGGATGCGTCGTGCGTCTGCGATGCCGGTGAAAGGAAGAACGAGGCCGGTGGTGGCCTCTGTGGGTGGAGTCGGATTCTTCACCGAGTTCGGCCATGGCGGCTCACAGAGGCGGGCTGGTAGTTAGGGTTTCGCGGTGGCGGCTTGATAGGATCGAGATAGGAGAAGGCGGTGCGGATCTCGGGCTCCCCTTTTATGAAGCACGAGTCAGGTCGGTGCCGAGGCGGATTCCATTGGTAGAGTCCGCAAAGGGCACGTCCAGAGGTGGAAGACACCGCTGACGAGTAGGGTCCACTTGTCAGTGTCATAGGAGGCGGGACCTGGCCGTCAGCCAGAGCGAGGAGGGAGTGCGGACGCTCCGCTGGGCTCTACCCTTGCTTGGGCCGGAGGATGGCCACTAGGCCGTTTGGGCCGCGGGGAAGGGCGAAGGGAGCTGGGCTGCGGTTTAGAGGAGCAGCTGGGCCACCGGGCTAGAAAGAGAGAGAAGCAGGGCTGCTCGGGCTGAAAGGATGAAGGGAGTGGGGCACCTGCTGGGCCACTGCGGGCCAAAAAGAGAGAAAGGAGGAGTTTGCCTTATTCATTTGTTTTCTTTTATTAAAAAAAAACATTTTCAAAAGCATTTTAAATCTCTTTGAACTTTTGATTTGGAAATTGGGAGAAAATTAAGTTTAGAACTTTTCCAAACTTTTTGAAAAAATGTCTTTATTTCCAAACCTTCTTTTATGAAATTCATTTTTAAAATATTTCCAAACTATTTCGAATTCAAATTGAATTTTTACCCAAAACCACACATCACAAAAACTCAAATGCACCGACATGAATGCACAAACATGTTTCTAAACCCTAGGATAAATTTTAATATAGAGAAAAAATTTATTTCCCTATATTTTATGAGCACAAAAATTCATAAATAAATTATTTTAACTCTAATTTCAGAAATGCAAATTTCAGGGTGTGACAAATCTACCCCCCTTAAAAGAATCTCGTCCCGAGATTCGGAAGAGACTCAGAGCACAGGAGAGAAACGAGAAAAGATCTTGATAACACTTTCACTTCACACTCGTGTACCAAGATTATCAAACCACTGATGTTTCATGACCATAACTTGTGAACAACGATTTCCATGAAAAGATTATTACACTTGATTATCCCAAACTTTTCTTGATCACTAACTTGATTGGCTTACAACCCAAAGAGATGTGGAAACTTAATTTGCAGTCGTTCCTTGGTTTCCCACATTGCTTCTTTTTCACTTAGGTTACTCCACTGAACCTTACACACTTTAAACATTCTTCCATTAAAAGTTCTCCAAACTGTTTCTAGAATCTTGACCGGATATCCTGCATTTGCCAGATGGTCTGGTGTATCGACTTCCACTGAAGATGTTTGCCCATCTGTGTTCTTAGCTATATGCTCATCATTATCCATGATAGCATCCTTAGTCTGCATTCCATTGTACATGTCATCAGCTTTCTCAGACTGAAGTTGACAACCGCGATACTCAATTCTTTTCCCTGACGGTGCAGTTAGAAACATTGTGCATTGAGTACCATGAATTACTCCTTTGTGCGCACACAACCATCCATTACCAAAAACCATAGGAATATCGAGTAACTCCAAAACAATGAAGGTTACGGTAAAGTTTTCCTTGTTTATGACGAGATTGACGTTCGAGCATATCTTATCTGTCTGTATTTCTCCAATTGGGGTATGAACTATCAAGGGCCTCTTTGTTGGACACTTCGCCATCTTGTTCCTCTCTAACCACCCGGCGGAGATGAAAGAGTGCGAAGCACTGGGATCAAACAGAGCAAAAGCTTGTGTTGTGCTCGCTTGAATGTAACCACCAACCATTTTTGTAGCTCCTTGAATGTTATCTATATTCATATTATTCAACCTTCCATTGACATAATTGCGCTGTTATTCAACCTTCCATTGACATAATTGCGCTGTGCTCTACTTGCTTCAGTAAGCTTCTTTTTGGCTTTCCTTTTTCGCTTTCGTTGTTGTGGATTCTGACTCGGATCATTCCCAACTTGAACTTCAACATTGTTGTTTTGATAGTGCTCAGCTTCATTGTACTCATGACCATCAGTGAGAGGTGGCATATAGGGATCCTGATTCATGGCGTGCCAAATTTCCTGTCATCAGGTGACCGATAAAAGCAACATGAGCAAGGATAGATGATCTTACTCATGAAGTACCATGAGAGATAACTCACAACTTCAACATCTGTTGATCAAAACACTACCCCCTTAAGAAAGGACAAACTAGAGAACATATAAGGGTAGCTTGCATATTATTTCCAGCATGTTGACAGGCATAACCAACTTCTGATATCCGAGAGAAACTCATATGTAAAGGTAAGAACAAGAATTCTGAAATTTCTCGCGAGTAGCAAAACAGCAGTACAGTAAAACAGCCATAACTAGAGCTCTGCTTATCCAATTAAGTTGCAGTTTACCTTTATGGAAAGCTTATGAAATCCTCTACAACTTTCATGTAGAACACTTTTCCAGATTCTGTAGTTAAGGTCGTCGAAAACAGCAGACAACAGAAACTATTCCAGATTCCAGACAGCACAGATACATCAACTTGTGAATTTCATAACTCCAAAACCATAACAGCCACCAGGGTGGTTCTTGCGCTCAGAGAAAGATCATAAAGTCTACTTGTGTCAAGAATTGTTCCACGATTTTTGAACATCCAAAAACAGAGATATAAGCTGATAAAGACAGACTGCTCCGGAAGGATAGGATAGAGGGAACAGAAGAAACAAAAACCCAACCTTCTATGCATGAACCTTAAACCTATCAACTAAACTTAAATGAGATTGTGAGGAAACCCACAAAATCATTGGACTCATTACAAAGATGCAAAACAAACATTATCATAAGGACAAACAACAAACATCACAGGTTCACAAGCCACACATGGGCCAAGGACTTGACTTAACTTCGTTACTAACGTTTCATTACATAAGGGCTCAAGAACTACTAGAACATGATACATATGCAAGAACATCAAGGGTAACTTTTCTTGTACACTCTTCATTTGTCAACTGCTATCAGGGACTTCCTTCGCATCAAGCACTGATATCACATGTTGATGGCTACTCTGTAGTGACTGGGCTGAGGCTACTTTCTTGAGTCGGTTGTTTACCTTTTTGGGGCAAGATCTGACGTAATGTCCTTCCTGTTGGCAATGATAACATCTTCCTTTTGCTGGATCTGCTGTGGTAGAAGTATTGTTTGATGTGCTGCCATCTTGCTGACTCAGAGGATTGACTTTTACCAGTTTATTCTGCTTCTTAACTCGCTTCCGTGGTTGGAATTCTTTGTAGGTGATTGTCCATCCATCTATGCAAACCTCATGTGGAAAGTTCTGAATTGGAGGAGCTTCTAAATGCTGCTGATCTAGGCTGGTCTGAACAAGAGTTGAAACTGTATGTGGTACTGGAGTAGAACTCAATTGTTGGTGACGTATCAACGGTGGCTCGAATGAATTTGCTTTCCTTTTCTTACCTTCCTTGACTTCACCACTTGGGTTCGCTTTGACCTCATCCTTGGTTGACTTCTCTTGAAGACAAGAACTCCCATAATGCTTGCAACATAGACATCGATCTTGAACCTCTTGCATCTTACTACTACTATCTCCCAACAGACTTGCTTCACATTCATTGGGTGATAATGGCATACCTCGATATTCAATCCTTTCACCTGATGGTGTTCTTAAAAACACTGAACGTCGGGAATAATTGACCTCACTTTTACGACTCCTTAACCATCCATGTCCAAGGATAACATCGATTCCTGAGAGTTCCAAAACATTCAGCTTCACTATGAACTCACTCTCTTTTATCTGTACTCTAACATCTCGACATTCATGGTTTGTCTCAATTTCTCCAGTTGATGTGCGAACTACTATGAGCTTCTTTGTTGGCCATTCCCTTATCTTTAGGCGAGCTACAAACTTGGCAGAGATGAACGAGTGCGAGGCACTAGGGTCAAAAAGAACCGTGGCAGTTACGGAATTGACTGGGATCATGCCATACACAACTTTCTTTGCTCCATGAATAGTGGTTATATCCACATGCCTCAACTTTCCATAAATGTAATCTTGCTCCACTTCATCACCTTGTAACTGTTCTTTGTGGCTTCCTTCCATGTTGGTTGATCCGTGTGTTGCGTCTTGTTGTTGCGTCATTCTTCCCAGGTCTTGACTTTGCATAGCGATTAGCTTCAGTTTGTTAACTGCGGTCAGAGATGACATAGCTTGGTCAACGATACGTCTACTTAGACAGAGGGAAGTTTTCAAAAGCAATTCAAGGCAAGGAGTGAAGGTGAGAGCAAAATTTAAAATTTAAGCAACAAGGAGGAGAAAAATAACAAGGGTAGAAAATACAATAGAGAAGAAAAATACCAAGGTCGATAGAACAAAGGTTCTATAGCAATTTTTAAAAGCTTAAAACAACCAGTTTCTAACGAGGCTTGCGTCCTACAGTCAGCATTGCTCCGATACCACTTTGTCACACCCGGTTTTAAAAACAAAACCAGGTTTACACCATATGTGAGCCCAGGAAGTCAAATCTCACATATAGCTACAAATAAAGGGTAATATCGAAAGACAATGCTCATATATAACGTATAAACACAAAGAACATAACCTTAAGGAGCAGACAGCGGAAAGACACTCCGATCTTCAGATGGAGACACCAACTTCACAGGGACAACTGACTGGTTGACCACAAGCCTAAGCTTCTCCAAAGCTTAACTCTCTGAGGTGTGGGGAAAACCAAGAGTGAGTCCATGTCGAACACCACAAGTATAGCAACAAGTGATATAGATCCCAAGTCTCATGATCAGTGTAACATAAATAATGAATAGCATAAAACGGTAAATAATGATCATGTTAACCAACAAAAGTCATAATCTTTACGTCTTCAAGGCCGCTCGTGTCCTTGAGCAAGGCTGAAATATCAGTTTAATAAACTTTGCGCAAAGGTGTACACTTTCACTGCGAGACGTGAATTGCCCTTTCGCCCGAGGGAGCTAGCCTCTTAACCCCCTTCCAAGGAAGGTCGGCAGGGTTCACGATGAAGCCTTTCAAAGGTTCGTCTAACAAGTTAGGGCCGCTAGGTTTCATTAGTCAGTCTGGGTGATTCAACCAGCCGCACGGGATCCCCAGTCTGCTATCCCCCATTTGCGCCACACGGTAACCTCTAACAAGCTAGAAAAGGTCCTCATACTGAGCTAAAGCCAGAGCCATATAACTCCCAACAGTTGCACTGTAAATCCCGAAGGTGCTCGTACAGATAATTTCTTAAGTTGCTAATAAGTCACA
The DNA here is from genome assembly GCA_009763385.1 of Coix lacryma-jobi var. lacryma-jobi. NCBI lineage: Eukaryota > Viridiplantae > Streptophyta > Magnoliopsida > Poales > Poaceae > Coix > Coix lacryma-jobi. The sequence continues at coordinate 74,903,682 of CM019826.1, forward strand.
TTTATCATTCGATGCATACATTAATTAAGTAACATGATCATGATTATGAAAAGAAATCTCGATTGCTATACTTGCCTTAAACTCAAGATCCTTCTTCTGTTGACTTATATACTTCCAAAGGTTGACTCTTGATCTCGATCTCTTGATCACGAAATCTTCTTGGTCACCAACGTATAACTCACCGACTGGACATACGATCATAGAACACCACACATGCATCCAATAGTAATCATGCAAAGCAAACATAGCCTATAATTAGAACAGTACACCAATCAATCAATACATAAATAAATAAAGAGTTTTGAAAACTGATCTACGATTCGCTACGAACACACACACGCGAAAATCACGCTAATCAGAGCTATAACGGAAAAGATATAAACTAAACAAGATTAAAGATACTAATTACTAGATTAGATTTAACTCAAATTTTAATTACAGAAAACAGTACTGAAAGTTATATAGTTTGAAAGAACTTTTCGAAATGAATCTAACGCAAGTTGAACGGGCCGAATCCGAGTTAAAATGAGCAAGTTATGGACATTTGAATTTGGGTGGCGAAACTGTAAATTGTTTGAATTGATTTTTGTATTTTAAATAAGTAAAAACAGAAAAAGAAATGCATCTGGACCGGGCCTCATTTGTCCGGAACTGCAGGGGTTAGATCGCAAGAATTCGCAGACCCAACGGACATGAGTACTGGACTGCGGGTTGATTTCCAAAGAGAGGAGGGACTCTTTAGCAAAACGTTCGGCAAAGGGGTATGATCGGTTCTAGGCTGTTGATCTCGCGACGGAGGGCCGAGATTAGAAGGGGGAAGGGAGAGAGAGAGGGCGGCTGGCTGCTTGCGTGGATGCCATGCGGCTGCCGATGTGGAGCCATATGTTACGCTGTGGTTCGCACGGTGCGCCACGGCAGGCTGTGGGCGCGGGGGGGGGGCAACTGGGTGGACCGAGTCCACGAATCCATGGATCAGGTGTATACCTATTGGATTTTAATCTAATCAAGGTCATTGATTGGGTGATGAACGGTGCAGGGAGGGGTTTTGGCCGGCGTGACTGTGTCTGTGCAGCGTGGCTTGGTGGTGCACAGGTATGTATGTGTATTTTCTAAAGTATAACCAAATTATTTTTCTAAAGGAAAACGGCTAGAAAACAAAGACATGTCATCCCGATGTCATCCTGATGTCATCAGGCTAACATGGATCAAAGCATGCACGGTAGGTTGCTGCTTGTGCTATCTTGTGCGAGCGCGGCAGCGGACGGCGGCACCATGGAAGGCTTTCCAACACGAGCTCGTTTCGGCGTCGGCAGGAAAAACGGGCGTCGGAAGGTGGTGCAAAAGCCATAGGATATCACCGGGCACTCGACTGGGGATTTGGGGGCGGTCGGGGTGGCGCTGCGCCTGGCGGCGAGAGGCAGTGGGCGGCGGCGCCATGGCCGACCACACTGGCGAAGGCTCGGGAGGGGCCTAGAGGCAAATAGAGACTGCGATAAGATGAGGTATGGGGAGAGGAGCTCACCGGGGAGGTCCGCGCGGTCGGAGAAGCCTCGGCGGGGAAAATGACGGCGGCAGCGGCTTCCCGTGGCACAGAGCTTGGCGAGGTCTTGGAGGTGGCTTTACCGGCGTCGATTTCCCTTGTGCTCGAGCTCTTCGGATGCGCCGTGCGTCTGCGATGCCGGTGAAAGGAAGAACGAGGCCGGTGGTGGCCTCTATGGGTGGAGTCGGATTCTTCGCCGAGTTCGGCAATGGCGGCTCACAGAGGCGGGCTGGTAGTTAGGGTTTCGCGGTGGCGGCTTGATAGGATCGAGATAGGAGAAGGCGGTGCGGATCTCGGGCTCCCCTTTTATGAAGCACAAGTCAGGTCGGTGCCGAGGCGGATTCCATTGGTAGAGTCCGCAAAGGGCACGTCCAGAGGTGGAAGACACCGCTGACGAGTAGGGCACGAGTAAGTTCCAACCCTTTAGTCCCGGGTGGCCTTACGCCCCGGGACTAAAGGTCTTTTAGTCCCGGGTGGTGCCACGGCCCGGGACTAAAGCCTCCCCGCGTATATAGGGCACATTGCCCTCCTCCTTCCTCAGATCGATGTCAGACCGCCCGTGCCGCCGCCTCCCTCGCCGTCTCCGATCCAGTGCTACGCCGCCGCCGTCCTCGACCTCCCTCGCCGATGTCCGCCTCGCCGTCGACCTCTTCCACGCCGCCCTGCGCCCTCCGTCGATCTTCGTCCTCTCGCGCGGCCTCGTCCACTCCCCTCGCCGTGGCCCTCGCCCTCGCCCTCACGTGCGCCTCGGCTGGGACTACGGCGGCCGTTCGCCGTTCGCCGGTGAGGATGGCGCCGTAGGCCGTGCAGTGCGTGTGTGTTGTGTGCAGTGCGTGTGCGTGTGTTGTGTGCATTGTGCATGTGTGTGTGCACTGTGTGTGTGCACTGTGTGTGCGTGTGTTGTGTGAAGAATGGAAGAAAAGTGATATATATAGAAAATGAATGAGTGTAGATACATATATATTTATAGAAAAAGAAAAAAATGATATATATAGAAAATGAATGATTATAGAAAACGAATGATTATAGAAAATGATTATAAATACATATATATTTATAGAAAAAGAAAAATGATATATATAGAAAATGAATGATTATAGAAAATGATTATAAATATATATATATATATATATATATTTATAGAACTAGAAAAATGATATATATAGAAAATGAATGATTATGTGATATATATGTTTTTTTACTCTAACAAATTATATGTTTATACATGTAGATAAAAAGAGATTGGTCGCGTTGACCTCGCCGCCGTCCACCGTCATCCTCACCGAGACGTCATCCTCGCCGTCGTCCGTCGCCGTCCTCACCGTGACATCATCCTCGCCGTCGTCCTCACCGCGACGTCATCCTCGCCGCCGTCCGTCGTCGTCCTCTCGTCAACGGTGTGTCCTTTGTGATAGATGGAGGCTACATTTTGGTTCACTTAGATGGAAAAATCACTTAGATATATATATTTTGGTTCACTTAGATATGATATGTAAACATTTATTTATATCAGTCGTATATATGTTTATGGAGTAATCACTTACATATATATTTTTTGGTTCACTTAGATATGATATGTAAACATTTATTTATATCGGTCGTATATATGTTTATGGAATAATCAATTAGATATATATTTTTTGGTTCACATAGACATGATATGACTTTTCGTGTATGTCGGTAGTGTTATTTTTACGAATATGGTCTTTATGAATATACGTTATTTTTAATGTTGTCAAAACCTAGACCCTAAACCCTAAACCCTAAACCCTAAGCCCTAAACCCCAAACCCTAAACCTAAACCCTAAACCTTAACCCTAAACCCGAAACCCGCAACCCTAAACCCTAAACCCCAAACCCTAAACCGTAAACCCTAAACCCTAAACCCTAAACCTTAACCCTAAACTCCAAACCCGAAAACCTAACCATAAACCCTAAACCCTAAACTGTAAACCCTAAACCCGAAACCTGAAACCCGAAACCCTAAACCCTAAACACTAAACCCCAAACCCTAAACCATAAACCCTAAACCTTAACCCTAAACCCAAACCCGAAACCCTAAACCATAAACCCTAAACCCTAATCCCCAAACCCAAAGTGTTTATTATCGAAGTGTTAAACAAAAAATGAATATGGTCTTTATGAATATACGTTATTCACAGAAATATGGTGTTCATTATCCTCCATGTTATTCGCATAAATGGCCGACCCAGTTGACAGCATGGAGGAGGAAATGCACGACTTAATCAACAGCGGCGCTAATCAAGAAGTAGCAGGTGATGATAACAATAATCAAGAAGTAGATGACGGCAGTCAATACTTTGCCGATTATGAAGAAATCATGCAAGAAAATACTAGCGAGGTATACCTACAATCTCTATGTGCACATGAAATTCTAAACAATTTATGAATGTATTTATAATCTACTGTTTCTACATACGTAGTCCTCCGGATCGACAACGAATACCGGGAAGAGTAGGACCGTACGAGGTCCGAAGAAGCTGTTGGATGGCCGGTACATTATCTCAGAATTCAACGAGGAAACATGCCAAGTACATGGAGAACATGCATAGAAATTTGTTAACCACTGTGGGTACCTTGTAAGGGATAAGATCCCGATCAGTGCTCATGAATGGAAGGAAAAGAAAAGTGCTCCTTATATAAGTTTTGTCTCTGATCTTGATAAGGAACTGGTTTGGCAAGATGTCCTTGCACATTTCACGCTTGAAACAGAAGATAGAAATTTGAAGGAAAGAGTTCGGGACTGGGCTATGAAGAAAATGGCAACACTATTCCAGGGCTGGAAGAAGAAGTTGTATAACACATTTATCAAGAAGGACTTAACTCTGGATTTCAACACTAAGGCCTACGTCAAGTTGAGGCCATTTTGGGATGAGTTTGTAGAATTCAAGAAATCAGAAGAGGGTGAGGCACAGGTCAGAAGGAACCAACAGAATGCCTGACAAAAACAATACCACCATCACTTGGGATCAGGTGGCTACAAGAGTGCCATTCCTAAATGGGAAAGAATGGAACGAGAGATGCTAGCCAAGGGCATTGAACCAGAATCAATAAACTGGCCTGAACGTGCCAAGTATTGGTTTTTTGGTCATGGAGGAAGTCTGGACCTACAGACGGGAAGGATAGAGTATGGCAAAAAACTCCATAGAGCAGTAGAAAGATTTGCTTATGCTAGAGAAGTAGCTCACAGTGGCAGGTGGCAGCCGAACAGAGAAAAGGACGAGCTGACATACGCCCTGGAGAATCCTGAACATGGTGGGAGAACCAGAGGCTATGGGGAGGTGTCGTGGGAGCATGCCTTCCCTCTTGACAAAGAGACCTATAGAAGCCGCGTGAGAAAGGAGGAGGAGGCAGAGCGGATGCAAAGGTTAGAGGAAATGGTTCTTCAGTCACAGGCCGCGGCTCGTGAAGCAGTTGAGCGAGAAAAAGCACTTGAAGACAAAATGAGCGAGGAAATAAAAAGGCAAATGCAGTTAGCAGTAAGTTCGATGCAAAGGCAATCTGCATCAGAGCCGGCAGTCAACATCAGCCCCCCAGATTAAATGAAAAGCAGTTGCGCTTCCACAGAGGTGCCAGACGCAGGACTGCACTTTCCCGTGGATGACATCACCGAGCCTCTCACGACATGTGAACTGCACATTCCACAGGGGAATGCCACAGTCATGGTGGCAATAGGTGTTGTATCTCCTATCGATCCTATGAAGACACCAAGATGTCATGGGGCAATAATACCTCGTGGATATGCTAGCGTCTCGGTGGATAGTGTTGAAAGGTTACAACAATGTTGAACTTGACATTAAAGGAGGTGATGGTGAGAAGATATTAGGAGAAGCGGAGAAGACATTCATATGTTGGCGCAAGTACTATATCATAATTCCTGGTGCATCACCTCCTCATCCTCAACAACCTAACCCTAGGTGTGTATGAAATTAGTGGATGAATGTTAATAGTATTGGTGAGCTAATAGTATAAATGGATACTCATATACCATGTTGTTTTCACAGCAGGACATCCCCCAACCTAAGTCCAATTATTCATTCACCACATGATCACAGTGTTGCGGGCGATGATGATCAAGATCTAACACGACGGGATCCATCACCGCCACTGGCCCCACCATCTCCTCCACGACAGGATCCAACACCGCCACCGGCCCCATCTCCCCCACGGCGTGATCCAACACCGTCACCGGCCCCACCATCTCCTCCACAGCGGGCTCCAACACCGCCACATGCCCCATCTTCACGATGGGTTCCAACACCGCCACCGCCAACAAAGAAGAGGCATGTCACACAAACAAAGGCGTCAGCCCCACCACCTCCGAAGAAGACAACCTCTGTGAGAAAACCAGCGGCCATTACCAAGATGACAAAACTTCCATATGACATGACCGATGAGGAGACTGAAGCTGTAGCGCAAAAAGACTTGAACAAGTTCTTCGACGCTGCCATTGCTAGTAGTCGAGCAAAGCGAAACCCAGAGAAGCCGTACCTTTTTGTTCGTCCTAAAAAACTAAGGCAAACTGTGGACGCTCACCAGAAAAAGGTACGTGCTGCCCGTAAGGCTTCGCCAAAATCAAACTATGATCGCACGCTCAGCAAATCAATTGAGGAGGCGAAGAAGACAAAGAAGAGAGCAGGAAAGGGTGTCCCACAGCTCGGGGAACAAACGCAGCAATCAGTGCCGGATATAGTTGTTGGGAATGAATACGATACAAACATGGACATGATACAACGAACATATGGAGACATTGATCGTGAGCAACTACTCAAATTTTTCGAGGAAACTGGTTTAAATGTGGAAAACATACTCGGAGAAGCAGGCATCAAAAGTGCTCCAGAAGTTGATAAATGGCAGAGGGCATATGTATATGGTCAAAGTCTATACAACCCAGCGGCCCTGAGGGTTCTTGGTACGCAAATGCACTTGCTAAATCAGTGGTACCTCATGACGTGTGGCAGAAAAGCTGATGACTATATTTGCGTTAGAATTAGAGACCATGATTACTTTCGTGGTGATGACATAATATATGTTCAGTTTAATGAGTTACATCAGCTCTACCACATGGACGCTCTGAACAAATCTCTCGTCAGCTGCTTTTGCCTGTAAGTGATTGTTTCTTTTAATAATCTCACTTTAACTTATGTATATGTATAAGTAATTATCCTCACACTAGCAAGCGTTTCTAAACATATGCAGAAACATGATGAGACAACTAAGGCATAAAAATGACAAGGAGATTGGTTTCATTGATCCATATATCGTATTCAAGCACCCAAGCAGTACTCCCTCGGATGTATGGAAAACTCAATCAGAGAGTAATTTGCGGAGGTTCTTCATAAACCAAAGGGACAAAAGATATATACTATTCCCCTACAACTTTAGGTGAGTTTTGTTATCATATGCACATTTTATTATAGGTTGACATAAAGATATATGTGTTGACTTATAAATATAAATGCAGTTTTTACTGGATACTAATTGTGATTGATCTCCACGAAAGTCGTTTGCTAATCTATGACTCTCTGAGAAAACCACAAGAAGATTACCAAGATATGATAGATATTATCCGAGGGTAAATGTGATCTTTAAATATTGATTCCTGCTCTTTAACTCTGCAATAGTTAATTAACGATCCAATTATATATATTGTGCAGGCTTTGGGCTTGGTTTGTTCAGAAACACCGTCCGGATCTAAAAGCGCAACTTCCTGATCCTCTATGACTAAATGTAAGTTGTACGACCTCCCCGCCTCTTTACCTTCATTAGCATCACTCAGCAGATGCACGCTCAGCCGAGAGTAATCTTTTTATATCTTGTACAGTGGGTTCTACGGCAGTCACCGGGAAACAATTTATGTGCGTACTATGTTTACGAGTTCCTGACGGTGTATGAAAAAAGAACTCCTCTACAGAGTTAGCAAGTACGTAACATGTAAACGAATTTATTTCATTTTTTTTGCTTTTACATAAATATTATGTATGCTAATACTTTCTTTTTCTTTTAATCCAAATTGAAGGAGACATGGTTGAAAAACCAGGTGATGGATAAGGTCAGCCTCAAAGCAATTCAAGAGACCATCGCAGGCTTCATTAATGACCATGTCCTTAAGTCTAGCACCGAGTATTGGTTTAACAAAGACGAACCAATGAAGTCAAACCAAGACGAACACTTGTATGACCTCTAAGTCAGGAACAATATTTGTGTTGTAAATATCAAGTTTAGGATGCATGATGGATAATGTTGTATATTTTATGTACATATGTATAGCTAGCTCGATCTATAATATATATATAGTTTCATATTTCATTTATGTGTAATTGTAAATTTTATGTGTTTATATATATTTATTAGCAGCGAAGAATACGTATTTGAAACTCTAATGGAATATATTAGCAGCGAAGAATACGTATTAGAAACCCTAATGTAATTGTAAAACCGAAAACAATAACCAATTGAAAAGAAAAGAAAAAGAAAAAAAGAAAAAAAGAGGCAGCCTCTTTAGCCCCGGTTGGTAATACCAACCGGGACTAAAGAAGCCAACAACCGTGGCTCGGCTGGAGACCTCTTTAGTCCCGGTTGATATTACCAACCGGGGGTCCCCCTTTAGCCCCGGGCGAGGGAACTGGGGCTAAAGGTCGGGCCTTTAGTCCCGATTCCTTAGCCCCGGCTCCATGCCCGGGGCTAAAGGCCAAAATGGACCAAGGCTAAAGGCCCGTTCTCCAGTTGTGTGGCATACAGTCAAATAAAGATGTGCATGTGTGTGGACCTACATGTGGAATGGATGTGTATGGTGGAACAGTGGTGGTAAACAAGTGTGAGGGTAAAAACACAGTGACGATGATGAAAACATAATGATGAATGATGGGTGTAGACCTTTGCTTACTTTTACTCCTTGTGGATACTTCTCTCTTGTATAACTTCTGCTAGAGACAACATGGGCTATCTTTCATTTTTTTAATGTGCGCGTCGAAACACCCCTAATTCTACTATCAGACACTTGTCCATTTTTTTTCTTTTTTTTCTTTTTTTACATAACTTTTGTATAACCCATGTATATTTTCGCAACACAATATTTAAAGAGATAATAATAATAAATTGGAGCATTTATGAATGGTAATGAAGGCATAAAAAGGTCATATGGACGAAGGAAAGTATTTTTGTTGTTCACTCCCAGTGTAGAATTGAAACATTTTTGAGTGGATCTAAATGGAAGACATGTTGTTGCGTACACCCAGTGTAGGAGCAGCATATATGGGTGGTGTGTATGTGATCTTGGTTTTAACTGTATGACGAGTCTCTAAGGGTCAACACGATTTCACAATACTCAATGCATATGCAAGTAGTAAATATAAAGAGTGGACTTCCTAGTTTAACAGGCATGTATATCAGGTTGTGGTACGAATTTCAAACACTCATCATAGAGGATCTCATCATGTAGCATTTTAAGTTTTCAAAAGATAAATCTCCAGAACTCTAGTATTACTAGGAAGAAGATAAATAGCAGTTCAACCTTTCCATATCATACTCATCAAACACATAGACTTAGGTCAAAACTTTTGCAACCACAAGTCTCAGATTCAAACTAAATTTTCATGTTAAAACAATCTCATCCAAAACTCGGGAAAATTTAAGACTGAACACTAGGCACTTGAGAAGAATTACGGCAGAGCAACTATTCATCATTTCCATCCAAATAAATTTTATTATCCTAGAGCTCAATTATTTCAGGGCAAGCTTTTATTCTAGATCATCATTGTTTTTTTTATTGACTCTAATATTAAACACATACACTCTAATATATAATATATAAAGACTAATAATATATAAAGGCTAATAATAAAAGTAGTATAATAATAATAATAATAATAATAGTAATAATAATAGCAATAGTAACATACCTAAATAGCGAAGATAACAGAGGTGCGTCTCCCCCAAGCTAATCCCTTCGATAGCGTTTCTCATCGGCTAAGCAAACACAGGTGGGCACTCGAACTGAACCTATACTTAGTTATGAGCAACTGGGTCGCGCCCGGTCTAGTCCGGGTCCGGGCTAGACACGGCCCGATCAGACCGCGTCAGCCAAGGCACGGCGGGCCACCGAACCACGCCATTGGCCCAGGTCTGGTCCGATCGAGACTCGGGCTGGCCTAAAGGCCCGCGGGCCCACTAGTAAAAAAAAATATTTTTTTACATTTATAAATATTTCTTTATATATATTTATATATATCAGGCCGAGCCAGCCCGCCATGCCAAGGGTGTGGCCCAGGCTCGGTTCGCTGCGTGCTTCAGACTGGCTAGAGCCCGATAGCTACCAGGCCGGACCGAGCTTGGACCAGGCCAGAAAACCAGGCTCCGGACTGTGCCATCGGGTCTCGGCCTTTTTTCTAATCTTTATACTTCATTCCTTCTCTTTGTTTTTTTTTCGTTTTTGGTGGTAAACCCTAGAGTGTGTAAACCTTGCCACCAGTAACTAATGTTTGTCCTAGACATTTATTGCAAATTACTTAGGGCGTCACCAACGAGGTACTTTTTTCCTAGCTAGTAATATTTGATTACGCGGAGGAACGAAAATGTCAAAAACTGAATAGCTAGCGACAAGTTCCTCTCCTAGCTCATACAGTCATACAGGTCCATAGAAATCTACTCTCTCTACTTTCCGAGACACTTTTGCATGTGGAGTGGGGCTCATAATTTTTTTTTACTTTTTAAATTTGCATCCGCTAGAGATATGCTTTTGCTTGTTGAGGACGCCCTGGAGGTCCAGCCTGGCCTCTTAGTTTCCTGCATAAAACTTTTTACACATCACATCAAATATTTATATATATATATGTGTGAAACATTAAATGTAAACTAAAAATAACTGATTATACATATTGTGATAACTTTGTGAGATGATTTTTTAAGCGTAATTAGTCTGTAATTTGATAATGTTGTGCTGCAGTAAACATGTGCTAATGATAGATTAATTAGTATTCTGTCTCATGTTTCCAAATAAAATATGTAATTTATTTTTTTATTAGTTACTTTTAATAGACTAAAGTAGCACTAACACATCCGATATAACACGCAAAAACTTTTCACGAATAAACTAAACAAGCCCACCTTGTGCATATCCGTAGCTTCTCAAGTTAGACTCACTCCAACAGACGACACAGAGTGCGACCCAAACCTAGAAATGCGTCGGCATAGTGTTTTGCCTCTAAAAAAACCCACTCCAACAGATAACGCAAAACAACTACCTATTTTACGTATGAGAAGAGAGGAAACGCAAAAATGTCTCATTCTTACCTGACGACCCAAATCGATCTGCCGCTCGTCAGGCCGAGGAGAAGATGGCGATGACGCCAACGTCGCCGGCGTGCCAGTTGGCCGCCGCATCTCCAGTCGGCCACGGCTGGCCCATCCTCCCGCTACAGCGACTCTGGCATCACCCACAACATTGGCGTTCGCTGGGGCGAGGCAGGATCTGCTATCGGCGCTGGAGATGGGGTGGATGGCCATGCGGCCGCTGGAGCTCGAGCCAGCGTGGGGGCGGAGGACTGTGCAGCCGTCCATCGGAGCTGGATGCGACGGGCCGGGGGGCGCTTTGCCGAGGACGCGAGGTCCCCAACGCAATAGCAAAGGCGGGCGTGAGGGTGGAGTCCGACGCGTGGTCGAGGTTGGGAGCGACCGAGGCCGATTGGGATGGGGGCGAGCTCCATGAGGATTGAGTCTGCTGTTGGAGTCAGAAAATATTGGTTTAGACACCCTTTTGCTCTAGGCGATTCAATTGCTCCTATAGACAGTCTTAGAGAATCTTCTTACTGCTGTCGCAGCATCTCATTAAAGCCAACATTGGAGAATGCAGTCAACGAGAGCGAAAGATGTCTGTTCTCTCCGATTTGTTTGCTGCTGATCAGATCCGATCCCCGTCACTTTGCTGATCTCTCTCTCTCTCCATATCGAATAAGGTAGATGATACACGGTGAGTGAGAGACTGTAAGTCTGACATTTCCTAGCAGCTGTCTGTTTGGACCAGGTATTCTAACAAATTTTAATTTGGAGAGCAAACCTACAAAATTCAGGATTTAGAACACTCCCTTCGGTACTTCATGAAGAATTTATGTTTCGTCTCATAATAAATTCAACTATTTCCAAAGAATTACCTTGACCGCTAATTCCCGTGATGTGCTTGTACCTTTACCAATCGGAAATATATGAGTTCATCAGAAATGACTCAATACACTACTTATCTCTGTTAAAAAGAATGTGGTCCTAGGTTTAGACAAAGTCAAACTTAGTTAATTTTGATTCTATAGAAAATAGTATCAACATTTATATCTTAAATAGATTTATTATAAAAATATGTTATATATGATTAATAACCTAATGATACTAATTACACATCATAAGTATATATATTTATTTGTATATACTTGATCAAATTTGAGATGAATTGACTCAATGAAAATGAGAATTAGGATGTGTCTGGTTCAAGAGGGGGATAGGATGGGATGAATCCATTGGTGTGTTTAGGAACGGAATGGTTCCAATACTTGTTTGGTTGAAAGGATGGATTCATTCTATTTTTTGTTTGGTTGGAGAATCTGTGTAGGATGGAATGATTCGATTCCGTGTTTGGTTGATATAATTGGAATAGAAACCTGCTTGTGGTAACTCGCTCTGTCTTTTTGGTAAGCTTACCACCATTCTGTTGTGCCACGAAATCTTTCCATATGTCCACACAATTTAAGTCTGATGATCATATATTATAACTAAAAGGTCTGAACCTTACATCACATATATAATTAGCAGGTCTGATCCATAAATACATAATTTAGCTGGTCTAATCCTTAGATATAGAATTATGAGACCTCATACTTCCTTACAAAAGTAATTAGGAGGCCTCATCCTTACACATGACAACCCACGCTGCATTGTTTTGTGGTTACAAACAAAAGTCATATGTTAGCCCACAGAAGCAAAAGTCATACGACATGCATCATGTCTTGAGCATCATGGAAATGTGTCACTGACAAACTTGGCAACCCATGTCAACTTGTGATCAAATGGCAATGCCGCGAAAGCTCTAGCAATATGTGGATTGTTAACCAAGTAGAGAAAGTATAACAACTTGTGTGTATGCTCAAAACCTGGAAGAGTGTCCACAGTTTCAAACAACCCCTCTGGCATGTCTTTGTCTGCAGTTGCAGAGTCCTTTATAGCTCTGGACATCCTGTCTGAGGCACGATCAAATGCTCCAATCAAGCCATCAAGATCGCTCTCAACAATCTTGGCTCTCTTGTATGGTCTGCTAGCTGAAGATGTTGCTGCATGCTCATCAGTAGTGGTTGTAGCACCATTTTCTTCCCCAGGATTTTCTTCATTGTTGTGACGTAACGGCCCTAATCCCATGGCCCACTGATCACTACCAACCACTGACAGTCGATCCGTACAGCCAAGAGACTAAGACCGGGTTCGCCACTGGGCTACATCAGTGCCCGATGTCCGCAGGATCAGCTCACAATTCAGTTACAATCTCTTGAACATTTTGACAAATAACATCGGAGTAAATAGCGGAAGACTTAAATAACAATAGTTTTACAAACCAGGGTTCAACATAACATTAAAGTGAAGTTATTACAGACCATAGTTCAAATAGAGTTGGCAGGGTAGCATATGACAACAACTAAAAGATAAAGATACATCACCCAGCCCAAGGGTGAATAATCACTCATCGGCCTCATCGGCCTCTTCCTGAACAACAGTCACACAGCAGGGTCCAAGGCATACTGAGGAATCTGCCATACCTGCAACATGGGTAAAAGAACCCTGAGTACAAAGGTACTCAACAAGACTTAACCGACTAAAGAAAAGGGAGAAGACTCAGGAATGCAGGCTTAGGGTAGTCAAGGTAAGGCTTAAGCAAGTTCAAGTATTTTGCAGAAAAGCATTTTTGGTAAACCTCATTTTTATTTTGAAAGATTCGGTATTCCTTGTTCCATCATAATCCTTGATTCATTTTACATTTCAAAACATTCCTAGTTGAGAACCACTCCCTGTTGACAGTCAGTGACTAAGTCTCCATAACCGAGGAGCAGCGTTAATCCGGATAAATAATACTCAGCTGAGGGTCCCTATCCACACTGCATATGTAGCACCCAAGCTTGCATATGCCAACTCGTCTACCACGATTCCTCCAAGATTGGGCCCGGTCCTACGCCACCCGGAAGTACAGTACACCACTCCAATCCGGGACTCTAACCCACGTGGGTACATGCTACTTCCGCCATCTCTCCACTCCCAGTGCGCGGTTGTCGGTCCAATAAAGGATTCCTCGGAGCCGAAGCTTTCCGTAGTATGTGAATAGTTGCAAGTCTTAGTCAATCAGGCCCCCATACAGGTGGTCCCTAAATTTTCCGGCCAGCGACAAGCACCTCGGGACTCTAACCCAAGAGTACCGGTCCTGTCAGTTTTTTAACCCTGCCCCGGTCGGTGTCAACTGTTGAGTCCCGGACTACAACATGACGGCACCGTACGCAAGGACAACCTCTCCTTCCCATTGACTAAGTACGGATCAGATACTTAGCCAACAGTGGGAGTAAACCAGAAATTCCCATAAATGTTCTTAAAGTGATCACACTTTGAAATTGGCATTTTTATTGCAAATCTATCATATAGCATTGCTAAGCATTTTGCAAAAGTTTTTGAAAAGCAGGTATCGGGTGTATCATTGGTCAAGGTAGATAATGCATCAGATAGGATTCCACTCAACTCCTATCAACCTAATGCAATAATTTAACTCAAAACATTTAAAGAAAACATTTATAAAAGCAAGGTAGGGTTAAATGCACCGGGGCTTGCCTTGGATGGCAAAAAGAGTAGAGTCGGGGTAGGTATAGGTGTCGGAGCTCGGGGTTGCCTCGGGGACAGATCCTTCGACGGCTACCTCGACTTCAGGGCCTTCTTCGTCAACTATACGGATGCAATGATGAATGCTCATGAGAATGATGATATGGACTTAAGGCGCAAGACAATATCACAGATTCAAGATTACTCTTAGACAAGGCATAATCGAAATCTAGGTTGAGCATAAAAGGTAACCATTTCTTCCTTAAGCAAAATTGATTAAACTAGACTTCATCATAACTATTCTAAGCATCAACCAAACATAGCATCACAAACATCATAGACCAAAGGGTAGGGGTCTACGAACATCAAGCAATCCCAAAAGTCACATCACAGGGCATTCAACGATAACCCTAATCACCTTTTCTATTTTTCTTAATTATTTAAAAAGGTCATTTTATGAAGGTGCTCCAAAAATTACCAAATTAATCACACAAGTTCATTAGGGTACAAGTATATGGAAAAACAAATTTCATAATTTTTGGAGGTCATTAAGGTGCTCAATTAAATCTAGGCATTTAATTAACAAAAGGCACTATTCCTTAATTAAAATAAAGCTCAAAAAATCAACTTGCTCCAAAAGACTTCAAAATTTTGCCAGAGGTTCAGAAAGGCATAACTAGCTCACAAAAAGTGATCTCATAAATTTTGGAGTTATAAATCACTTTCTAAAAATCCAAAACCATCATTTATTAATTAAAAGGGATATTTTTCATTTTCAAATTTTTGCAGAAAAGTCAAGTTTTATATTTTTATAAAATACTTCAGAGCATCAAGAGTCTACCACAAAAATTTCAGAATTTTTGGATGCACACAGAAAATCATACAAAAAAGAGAAAACAGAACACTATTCACATCTCTCAGAAAAAGAGAAGAGCACTGTGCTCCTTCTAGGCCGGGCTCGGGCGAGACGGAAACTGAATGCTCCGTCCGAGGCCTGGCTCGACGAGGCGGAGGGTGCACGAGTCCGCTCGAGGCCTGGCTCGAGCGAAGTGGTGAGGGTCTGTCCGCCGAGGCTCGGGCTCGGGCGAGACGGAAACTGGGTGCTCGAGGCCTGGGCTCGGGCGAGGCGGAGTGGAAGCAGAGGCCGAGGCCTCGGGTGCTTACCACGGATCGGAGGCAGGGCTCGAGGGTGAGGCTCGACACGCGCTCGAGGGTGAGGCTCGACACGTGCTCGAGGGTGAGGCTCGAGGGGCGGTGGTTTGGTGGAGCTCCTTCGGCGGCGAGCGGCGAGCGGCGCTCCGGCGACCCTGCGCAACACACGAGACCGCAAGGGTCTGGTCAGAGTCGCACGGGACCAAGGAACACGACACGGGGGTCGGTGAGGGATGGTCGTGGCCGGAGGCGACGAATTTCACGAACCCGAGCTCGCCGGGTTTCTGTCGGAGTTTGGGAAGATGGAGCTACGCCGGGCGATTGAGGGCGGGGAAGGTGAAATTGGAGGGTGGGAAAGCTTCACGAGTTCAAGGCGGAGCTTCTGAGCTAGGTGGTGGAGCGGCGGAGGCCGAGGACTGTGCTGGCGACGGTGGCGGAGTGAGTGCGGAGGTCGGAGCTCCGGCGGGCTTATATAGCCGCGGCCAGGGGCCGGTAGAGAGCTTGAGGTGGGGTGGATAAGCTCGGCGGGAGCGTGCGCACTCGATTGCGCTAAGGCGGAGGACGGGCGTGCAGCCGGGGCTCGGGCGCAAGCTCGGCCGGCGATGGGCACGCGGCGGCGGCGCGGAGAGGACTGTAGGGGACGGGAGCGAGGGTCAGCGCTCGCGTGCGGGCGCGGAGGGAACAAGGCGACAGCGGCGGCAGGTTGGTGGCGCGTGGGGAGCAGCCAGGCGTGCTGCAGGCGCGGCGCCGGCGCCATGGCCGGGCCCCCCCCCTGTCGCTAGGAAGAAGAGGAACAGGGTAGGCTAGGTTTTGACTTTTGGCTCATTTCTGTTTTTTGCAAATTACTCCCAAAATTTGAACTGTGCGATAAAAACTCCAAATACCAAAGTTGTTCAGAAAAATGAGATCTACAACTTTGTCAATATGAACATTTTCAAATTCCAAACAGTTTTTGAACAATATTCAAAAACAGAAAAGGGGACACTTTTGAAATTTGAATCAATTCAAAATTACTTTGGATTTTATACTGAAACTTGAAAATCTTTATATATGAAAGTTGTTCCTTTTATCAAAACCTACAACTTTGCTATTATACACTTTTCCTGAAACTCATTAGTTTTTGAACTAATTTTGAAAACTGAAAAGGGAACAAAAACTGGAGTTTGATTGAATTTGAAATAACTCAAAACTTTGTACTGCAACTTGAAAATTTGTAAATACCAAAGTTGTTTCTCTTTGACAGATCTACAACTTTGCTTTTTGGACCAACCCCAAATTTTGAATAATTTTTGAATTACAAAAAGAGGTGTAAAAGCCAGGGTTTGGAAATCAGGGTTTTGCAAAGAGTTTTGAAATCAAATTCTGATTTTTGAACTTTGGCCAACACAACAACACTTCAAGACACCAAAGGAACAAGAATTACACAAAGCTAATCACAGAGATGAAATTACCATTTTGCCCTAGTAGAGAGAAGTGGGCTAATTAGGGTTTTTGCAATAGAGGTAATTCACATAAAATGATACACTTAGCAAAATGCATACACATGAAATCATGATCAAGATGCTTAATGATGATAATGATGGTATGTCAAGTTAATTACATGCTAAACACCAGAGGTGTTACAGCCTCCCCCCCTTAAAGAAATCTCGCCCCGAGATTCCACGTCTTATGAAAGGACAAAGAAGGGATACAAACCTTACATAGACAGGGATTCGAGGAAGTCGGGGTAGTTCTTTGCTAAGAAGTCTTCAGATTCCCAGGTAGCTTCCTCTTCAGAGTGCTGGTTCCACTGGATTTTGTACCATCTTGTGGTGGTTCTTCGGGTAACGCGATCCTTGTGGTCCAACACGCGAACTGGATATTCTGAGTAGGACAGATCAGGCTCTAGCTCGACACCTTCAACTTCCACGACATGTTCTGGTACTCGGAGACACTTCTTGAGTTGGGAGACATGGAAAACATTATGGACAGCGGAGAGATGATCGGGCAACTTCAGCTTGTAAGCTACCTTGCCACAACATTTCAAAATCTCAAACGGACCGATGTAGCGGGGTGCTAACTTTCCTTTGACTCCAAAACGAGTGACTCCTTTGGTTGGTGAGACCTTGAGATATACATAATCTCCAACTTGAAACTTCAGAGGTCGACGTCTCTTGTCAGCGTAGCTCTTCTGTCGAGATTGGGCAATCTTCATGTTCTCTTGTATCTGCTTGACTTTCTCTTCCATATCCTTGACCAGGTCAACTCCAAAGAATTCTCTTTCTCCGGGCTCAGACCAACTGAGAGGTGTACGACAACGACGGCCGTACAGTGCTTCAAAGGGTGCCATTTTGATGCTCTCTTGGTAGCTGTTATTATAAGAGAACTCTGCCAAAGGCAAACAGTCATCCCAAGTATCTGCGAAGGTGAGAACACAGGCTCTCAACATGTCCTCCAGCACTTGGTTGACTCGCTCAGTTTGTCCATCAGTTTGCGGATGATATGCCGTACTATGCAAGAGTTTGGTTCCAAGTGAGGTATGGAACGCTTTCCAAAACTTAGCGACAAACTGGGTACCACGGTCAGAGACAATGGTCTTGGGTATGCCATGAAGTTTCACTATGTGGTTCTTGTACAAGGTGGCATACATGGGGACGGTGTAACTGGTCTTCACTGGTAGAAAGTGAGCTTGCTTAGTGAGTCGGTCCACGATTACCCAAATGGAATCAAAACCTTTCTGGGTCTTGGGTAATCCATTGACAAAATCCATACTAATGTCGTCCCATTTCCAAGCGGGTACTGACAAAGGTTGCAATTCTCCTCCAGGCTTCATGTGTACTGCCTTGACTCTTTGGCAGGTATCACACTGAGCGACATACCGGGCAATCTCAATCTTCATTTTAGTCCACCAGAATCTCTGCTTTAAGTCTTGGTACATCTTGTTGCTACCGGGGTGAATAGAGAATCTGGTCAAGTGTGCTTCATCAAGGATTAACTGTCTCAATTCAGGCACCTTGGGAACTACTAGACGGTTCTTGAACCAAACAACTCCTACATCATCGATCCTGAAGCAATCAGCCTTCCCGGTCTGGACCTTTTCGATGATGTGCTTGATTCCAGGGTTATCCTTCTGAGCAGCAATTACTTGATCTTTGATGGATGTTTCTATGCTGACATTGTTCAGGCTTCCTTGCGAGATCATTTCGATACCCATCCTTTCAAGTTCATGGCACAAGGAAAGATCACAGGGCTTCGTCGTCAGACAGTTGCGGTATGACTTGCGACTGAGGGCATCGGCAACTACATTTGCCTTACCAGGATGGTAATGTACTTCGAGATCATAATCTTTAATCAACTCAAGCCATCTTCTCTGCCTCATATTCAATTCTTCTTGAGTGAAGATATACTTTAGGCTCTTGTGATCCGTATACATATTGCAGGTGCTGCCCAACAGATAGTGACGCCAAATCTTCAAGGCATGCACGACTGCTGCTAGCTCAAGATCATGGGTTGGGTAGTTTTCCTCATGTCGCTTAAGCTGTCGTGAGGCATAAGCGATTACTCGTCCTTCTTGCATCAAAACACAGCCCAAACCAGTACCAGATGCATCACAGTATACATCGAAGGGTTTCTCGATATCTGGTTGAGCTAGGACTGGTGATGTAGTTAGCAGTTTCTTCAGGGCTTGAAAGGCTTGCTCACAGGCTGGTGACCAAACGAAATCCACGGAATTCTTCAACAACTCTGTGATAGGCTTGGCGACTCTGGAGAAATCTGGGATGAATCGACGATAGTATCCAGCCATTCCCATGAAGCTGCGAACTTCGCGGACAGTGGTAGGTGGCTTCCACTCCAAGATATCTGCTACTTTTTCAGGGTCAACTGACACACCTTCAGCGGACAGGACATGACCAAGGAATTGAATTCGATCTAGCCAGAATTCACATTTGCTGAACTTGGCATACAGCTGGTGATCTCTGAGACGAGAGAGAACGATTCGAAGATGCTTGGCGTGATCTTCAGGAGTTCTTGAATAGACAAGGATGTCGTCAATCAACACGACTACAAATTTATCGAGCTCTGGCATGAACACAGAGTTCATGAGATACATGAAATGAGCGGGGGCATTGGTCAAGCCAAAGGACATGACCAAGTACTCATATAGGCCGTATCTGGTGGTGAAAGCTGTTTTAGGAATGTCTTCTGGACGGATTTTTATTTGGTGATAGCCAGACCTGAGATCAATTTTGGAGAACACTCTGGCTCCAGATAACTGGTCAAAAAGAAGGTCAATGCGAGGCAAGGGATATTTATTTTTGATAGTGACCTCATTGAGCGGGCGATAGTCAACGCACAGACGAAGACTTTTGTCCTTCTTCTTCACAAAGATAGCAGGACAGCCCCAAGGAGATGAACTTGGGCGAATGAGACCCTTGTCCAATAGCTCTTGCAATTGGATCTTCAGCTCTGCCAACTCTCTGGGAGGCATTCGATAAGCTCTACGGGATATAGGAGCAGTCCCGGGCTTTAGCACTATGGCAAACTCAACATCACGGTCGGGAGGTAGACCGGGTAAATCTTCTGGGAAGACATCAGGGAACTCACAGACCACGGGAATATCCCTGACTTCCGGAACACAGGCGGCATTTAACTGGGTGGTTGCTGGTTTTTGAGGCATAGGAAGTTGGAGAAGGAGTTTGGAAGTGCTGTTAGGAATATCCACTCTCACAACTCTATTCAAGATGTCTATCATGGCTTTATACTGACACATCCAATTCATGCCTAAGATGACATCTATCTCTTGATTGCGCAGTACTATCATGGTGGTAGGAAAGACATGTTCCCCCAACATTACTGGTATACTGCGGACCACTTCCTTAGTGTTTATCCGCCCTCCAGGCGAAAGTATACAAAAACTTTCTTTTAACTCCCCTATGGGTAACTCATGCTTGATGACAAAAGTGCGACTGATGAAGGAATGCGATGCACCAGAATCAAACAAGACGACTGCAGGATGATTTGCAACAGGGAACCTACCGAGCATGACGGGCTCTCCTTCTGGGATGTTACTGACGGTGGTGAAGTAGACTTGCCCGTGCTTCTTGACAAACTTGCCCTTCTGGACGTGCTGCTGCGGTGCACGGTGCTGCTGCTGTGATCCTCCAGGGCCTTTCTGTGCATGCTGGGCATTCTTCTTGGGTTTTGGGCACTCGCGAGCCCAGTGACCAACTTGGCCACAGTTGTAGCATGGGTGGTTGTAAGCTGTTTGAGGGGTGGTGATACGAACACCTGGGGCGTTCGGCTGAGTGGCACTTTGCTGGTTGGCATTATGAGTGGTGGCCGCGGTACGAACGACCACTTGCTGATGGGGATATGGGGCTCGGTTTTGGTGGTGGCTGGGGTGATAGATGATTCTTGGGCGCTTATGGTTGCTGGAGAAGCTGCTAGACCCAGCCTTCTTCTTCTTCTTCTCCTCTTGATACTGGCGGTTACTTTCCTCGAAAGCGACAGCACGGTCAACGACATCATGATAAGATCCGTTGAGGTTGTTGGATAGACCTCTGCGAATCTTAGGGTGCAGACCCCTGAGAAAACAATCTCTCTTCTTCTCATCCGTGTTGACATAGTCGGAGGCATACTGGCTCAGGTGGTTGAACTGACCCACATACTGCATCACTGTGGATTCCTTCTGCTGCAGGGCTAGGAATTGATCAAGCTTCATCTTCATCAGACCTGATGGGATGTGGTGTGCACGGAAAGCGGTGCGGAATTCCTCCCAGGTCAACTCATGACCTTCAGGTTGGGCAGCCAAGAGGTTGGCATACCAAGCACTTGCTGGACCACGAAGCTGCTGAGAAGCAAACCGGGGCTTCTGGATTTCAGTGCATCGGATGAGACCAAACTTCTGCTCCATGGTGCGGAGCCAATCATCAGCTTCGAGGGGTTCATCGGCTCTGGTGAAAACCGGTGGACGGGTTTCAGTGAACTCTACATAGGTGGTTTCATGGTTGTGACGACCACGGTGACCAACATTCTGCTGTCCTTGGTTCTGAGCCATTAGGTTGGCAGCGGCGGCCAAAGCTGCAATGGCATCTGCCAGGGTAGCAGGAACTGGTGGAGGGTTTGGAAGGTTGGCACCTCCGGAACTTCCGGCTCCAGTGCGGGTGTTCACAGGCATCTGTTAAGAATTTGGGAACTTAGCATCCAAAGATTGATTTTGAACGAAACTGACTGATAAGATTCATTGATGCAAGGGCAGATAACTGATACAGAGGTTCGATAGATAACCACCGACTGACAAAGGAAAGGTACAAGACAAGATACAGACTCGACTAGACAGAAGACCAACTAACGTCCCAAACCTATACTAAGGTTTTAGGTGAGCAGATGGTACAGACACAAGGAATCTAGTCGTCCTCGATGATGATCATCTCTTCATCGTCATCTTCATCTTCGATGATGAGCTCAGGCTCTTCCTCCTCATCTTCATCTTCAACGTGAACATCTCCTGCAGGTTCCACTTCTATATTCTGGACTGGCTCATGCTCTACTTCAGGTTCCTCCACGACTCCATCTTCTGGATCCTCAGCAACAGGTGGAATCATGGGGTGGAGCTGGTCGTACAGCTGATGCACTTCCTCATGAAGCATATCATTGTACTGCTCAATCTGGGCAGTGTACTGCTGCAGTCCATGGAATTGGGCTCTGGCGACGTCCTCGCGGTTCCAAGCCTCGTTGCGCTGCTCGATAGCGCGAACCGTGTTTCGATTGGCCTGCTCCAGGGAAGCTCGTGCCTCATAAAACTCCATGCGGGAAAGATAGAAGTCATGCTCCATGTTTTCCATCTCAGCCTTCAGATTCTTGATCTCCTCCTTCAGCTGCTTGCGGGTGCGGCGGGACAAGTGACGTCCGTTGGAGGATTCTCCAGTCTCTTCTCCGGTGCGTGGCGCCAGCTGGTGACGCGGCACACCATGCGGTCCAGTCGACTTGCGAGCAGTCCGCTTGAGGATGACCATAACTGGACAAGAGGTTATAGGTGAGAAAGGCTAGCAAGAAAAGGTAAAGGCATACTAACCCAACCGACTTAGAGAGAAAGTTATTATCTTAAGTGATTATGACATGATGCATGGTTCGTTCCTACGGAACAGGGCATTGCAACTACTAAGGTAAAGTACATAGGGCTTATACAGGTTGTCTTGCTACTAGTTGCCAAAGATTAGTTGAGATGAGAGAAGCAATTTGGACTCAAAATAGTCAAGTTTAGTTTTGGACTTAAAAACCTTTTGAAGTTTTCGCAAAAAGATTGCAACGTCGTAATGAGATGCTCCGATACCACTCTGTGACGTAACGGCCCTAATCCCATGGCCCACTGATCACTGCCAACCACTGACAGTCGATCCGTACAGCCAAGAGACTAAGACCGGGTTCGCCACTGGGCTACATCAGTGCCCGATGTCCGCAGGATCAGCTCACAATTCAGTTACAATCTCTTGAACATTTTGACAAATAACATCGGAGTAAATAGCGGAAGACTTAAATAACAATAGTTTTACAAACCAGGGTTCAACATAACATTAAAGTGAAGTTATTACAGACCATAGTTCAAATAGAGTTGGCAGGGTAGCATATGACAACAACTAAAAGATAAAGATACATCACCCAGCCCAAGGGTGAATAATCACTCATCGGCCTCATCGGCCTCTTCCTGAACAACAGTCACACAGCAGGGTCCAAGGCATACTGAGGAATCTGCCATACCTGCAACATGGGTAAAAGAACCCTGAGTACAAAGGTACTCAACAAGACTTAACCGACTAAAGAAAAGGGAGAAGACTCAGGAATGCAGGCTTAGGGTAGTCAAGGTAAGGCTTAAGCAAGTTCAAGTATTTTGCAGAAAAGCATTTTTGGTAAACCTCATTTTTATTTTGAAAGATTCGGTATTCCTTGTTCCATCATAATCCTTGATTCATTTTACATTTCAAAACATTCCTAGTTGAGAACCACTCCCTGTTGACAGTCAGTGACTAAGTCTCCATAACCGAGGAGCAGCGTTCATCCGGATAAATAATACTCAGCTGAGGGTCCCTATCCACACTGCATATGTAGCACCCAAGCTTGCATATGCCAACTCGTCTACCACGATTCCTCCAAGATTGGGCCCGGTCCTACGCCACCCGGAAGTACAGTACACCACTCCAATCCGGGACTCTAACCCACGTGGGTACATGCTACTTCCGCCATCTCTCCACTCCCAGTGCGCGGTTGTCGGTCCAATAAAGGATTCCTCGGAGCCGAAGCTTTCCGTAGTATGTGAATAGTTGCAAGTCTTAGTCAATCAGGCCCCCATACAGGTGGTCCCTAAATTTTCCGGCCAGCGACAAGCACCTCGGGACTCTAACCCAAGAGTACCGGTCCTGTCAGTTTTTTAACCCTGCCCCGGTCGGTGTCAACTGTTGAGTCCCGGACTACAACATGACGGCACCGTACGCAAGGACAACCTCTCCTTCCCATTGACTAAGTACGGATCAGATACTTAGCCAACAGTGGGAGTAAACCAGAAATTCCCATAAATGTTCTTAAAGTGATCACACTTTGAAATTGGCATTTTTATTGCAAATCTATCATATAGCATTGCTAAGCATTTTGCAAAAGTTTTTGAAAAGCAGGTATCGGGTGTATCATTGGTCAAGGTAGATAATGCATCAGATAGGATTCCACTCAACTCCTATCAACCTAATGCAATAATTTAACTCAAAACATTTAAAGAAAACATTTATAAAAGCAAGGTAGGGTTAAATGCACCGGGGCTTGCCTTGGATGGCAAAAAGAGTAGAGTCGGGGTAGGTATAGGTGTCGGAGCTCGGGGTTGCCTCGGGGACAGATCCTTCGACGGCTACCTCGACTTCAGGGCCTTCTTCGTCAACTATACGGATGCAATGATGAATGCTCATGAGAATGATGATATGGACTTAAGGCGCAAGACAATATCACAGATTCAAGATTACTCTTAGACAAGGCATAATCGAAATCTAGGTTGAGCATAAAAGGTAACCATTTCTTCCTTAAGCAAAATTGATTAAACTAGACTTCATCATAACTATTCTAAGCATCAACCAAACATAGCATCACAAACATCATAGACCAAAGGGTAGGGGTCTACGAACATCAAGCAATCCCAAAAGTCACATCACAGGGCATTCAACGATAACCCTAATCACCTTTTCTATTTTTCTTAATTATTTAAAAAGGTCATTTTATGAAGGTGCTCCAAAAATTACCAAATTAATCACACAAGTTCATTAGGGTACAAGTATATGGCAAAACAAATTTCATAATTTTTGGAGGTCATTAAGGTGCTCAATTAAATCTAGGCATTTAATTAACAAAAGGCACTATTCCTTAATTAAAATAAAGCTCAAAAAATCAACTTGCTCCAAAAGACTTCAAAATTTTGCCAGAGGTTCAGAAAGGCATAACTAGCTCACAAAAAGTGATCTCATAAATTTTGGAGTTATAAATCACTTTCTAAAAATCCAAAACCATCATTTATTAATTAAAAGGGATATTTTTCATTTTCAAATTTTTGCAGAAAAGTCAAGTTTTATATTTTTATAAAATACTTCAGAGCATCAAGAGTCTACCACAAAAATTTCAGAATTTTTGGATGCACACAGAAAATCATACAAAAAAGAGAAAACAGAACACTATTCACATCTCTCAGAAAAAGAGAAGAGCACTGTGCTCCTTCTAGGCCGGGCTCGGGCGAGACGGAAACTGAATGCTCCGTCCGAGGCCTGGCTCGACGAGGCGGAGGGTGCACGAGTCCGCTCGAGGCCTGGCTCGAGCGAAGTGGTGAGGGTCTGTCCGCCGAGGCTCGGGCTCGGGCGAGACGGAAACTGGGTGCTCGAGGCCTGGGCTCGGGCGAGGCGGAGTGGAAGCAGAGGCCGAGGCCTCGGGTGCTTACCACGGATCGGAGGCAGGGCTCGAGGGTGAGGCTCGACACGCGCTCGAGGGTGAGGCTCGACACGTGCTCGAGGGTGAGGCTCGAGGGGCGGTGGTTTGGTGGAGCTCCTTCGGCGGCGAGCGGCGAGCGGCGCTCCGGCGACCCTGCGCAACACACGAGACCGCAAGGGTCTGGTCAGAGTCGCACGGGACCAAGGCACACGACACGGGGGTCGGTGAGGGATGGTCGTGGCCGGAGGCGACGAATTTCACGAACCCGAGCTCGCCGGGTTTCTGTCGGAGTTTGGGAAGATGGAGCTACGCCGGGCGATTGAGGGCGGGGAAGGTGAAATTGGAGGGTGGGAAAGCTTCACGAGTTCAAGGCGGAGCTTCTGAGCTAGGTGGTGGAGCGGCGGAGGCCGAGGACTGTGCTGGCGACGGTGGCGGAGTGAGTGCGGAGGTCGGAGCTCCGGCGGGCTTATATAGCCGCGGCCAGGGGCCGGTAGAGAGCTTGAGGTGGGGTGGATAAGCTCGGCGGGAGCGTGCGCACTCGATTGCGCTAAGGCGGAGGACGGGCGTGCAGCCGGGGCTCGGGCGCAAGCTCGGCCGGCGATGGCCACGCGGCGGCGGCGCGGAGAGGACTGTAGGGGACGGGAGCGAGGGTCAGCGCTCGCGTGCGGGCGCGGAGGGAACAAGGCGACAGCGGCGGCAGGTTGGTGGCGCGTGGGGAGCAGCCAGGCGTGCTGCAGGCGCGGCGCCGGCGCCATGGCCGGGCCCCCCCCTGTCGCTAGGAAGAAGAGGAACAGGGTAGGCTAGGTTTTGACTTTTGGCTCATTTCTGTTTTTTGCAAATTACTCCCAAAATTTGAACTGTGCGACAAAAACTCCAAATACCAAAGTTGTTCAGAAAAATGAGATCTACAACTTTGTCAATATGAACATTTTCAAATTCCAAACAGTTTTTGAACAATATTCAAAAACAGAAAAGGGGACACTTTTGAAATTTGAATCAATTCAAAATTACTTTGAATTTTATACTGAAACTTGAAAATCTTTATATATGAAAGTTGTTCCTTTTATCAAAACCTACAACTTTGCTATTATACACTTTTCCTGAAACTCATTAGTTTTTGAACTAATTTTGAAAACTGAAAAGGGAACAAAAACTGGAGTTTGATTGAATTTGAAATAACTCAAAACTTTGTACTGCAACTTGAAAATTTGTAAATACCAAAGTTGTTTCTCTTTGACAGATCTACAACTTTGCTTTTTGGACCAACCCCAAATTTTGAATAATTTTTGAATTACAAAAAGAGGTGTAAAAGCCAGGGTTTGGAAATCAGGGTTTTGCAAAGAGTTTTGAAATCAAATTCTGATTTTTGAACTTTGGCCAACACAACAACACTTCAAGACACCAAAGGAACAAGAATTACACAAAACTAATCACAGAGATGAAATTACCATTTTGCCCTAGTAGAGAGAAGTGGGCTAATTAGGGTTTTTGCAATAGAGGTAATTCACATAAAATGATACACTTAGCAAAATGCATACACATGAAATCATGATCAAGATGCTTAATGATGATAATGATGGTATGTCAAGTTAATTACATGCTAAACACCAGAGGTGTTACAATTGTCATCCCCTGCAGTAGCTAGAGGCTCACTTGATCCCTTTGCATACTGACCTGTAGCCACACTGTTACCAAATATTGTAGCAAGATCACCATAGTATTGCAAAGGCTTGTTCAAATATTCATCATCAGCTTTGTGATCCTACAAATGGGTGCAAATAATTATTAGAAAGATAACAAAAATTATAGACAAACCACACAAGTGTACCACAAAAGTAGATAAAAATAGAAGTTGCAGGTTTACCTTGATGTATCCGGTGTAGTGCTCATGATCAAGTGAAATGATGAAATTGTCTTCATCCCAAAGGGCGGCACTCAGCTTCCTAAGTTGGTTGATTTTATTGTACTTCGTTTTCCATGTCTTCAG
This sequence comes from Coix lacryma-jobi var. lacryma-jobi, assembly GCA_009763385.1. Classification (NCBI taxonomy): domain Eukaryota; kingdom Viridiplantae; phylum Streptophyta; class Magnoliopsida; order Poales; family Poaceae; genus Coix; species Coix lacryma-jobi. The sequence goes on from CM019826.1 coordinate 74,931,149, forward strand.
ATGATTACCAATCTGCTCACCAGTCCTACTCAGCTTGAAATGTTCATTGAAAGCCTTAGCACAAGAGTTCAAATGAACTTTTTTGAAACCAGTAGATGTTCTAGTGCCATTTGCTACAATGTTGGCAAGGAAAGTGAGCATGAAAGTGGACTGAGTTGGTGTCCACTGACACTGTCCAACACCCACAGCTTTCCCCCCACTCGCCTCAGCATCCATTGCCTAACATATATAATGACATGAAAATATTGGATCAAGTTTCATGAAAATTTCAGCACATATAACAATTTGCAGCAAGTATTTTCCAGCAATACATAGCTGCATATAAATATCTAGAAAAATACTTTATGAGCATATATAACAAAAATACTTTATCAGTACATAGTTTTTGAATACATAGGTCCATACATGAAGCATACATGAAAGTAGTTTATCACAAATTGCTGGCATAGTGGTTTTGTCGGTCTTCCCACATACGATTGGCAATTTCCTGCCTGAAATTAACCATAAATGTATGCTCCCTTGCTTGTCCACTTGATGTTGAAGCGTGAGTATGAGTAGGCAGCCAATTATTTTCTGGTATGATAAAGTCATCACCCCCATCTTGTATAACCCAATTATGAATAATACAACAAGCAACCACTATATCTACTTGAGTTCGGAAGGGAAAGAATGGAGTGGCATCATCTAGAATTTTGAACCTCCTCTTGAGTGATCCAAATGCACGCTCTACTGTAACACGAAGAGATGAGTGCCTAAGGTTGAACAACTCCTTTTCGTTTTGTACAGGATTGTTGCCCCACTCATTCAAGTGGTACCTGACACCACGAAAAGGAGGCAAAAATCCTGGCTTGGCTCCGTATCCAGCGTCAACTAGATAGAATTTTCCTAGCATACGAGGAACATCTTTATGATATCGCTAATAAAAATATATGCCATGGAGAAATAAAATGAGGAACTAGGCTATCGTTTACCTTGTGGCACACGAAGACCATTCTCACGTTCTAAGGCATCCCGCAAAACTAACGCGTCATGAGCTGTCCCTTCCCAACCAGCCAAGACATATGTAAACCGAAGATCTAAATCAATGGCGGCCATTACATTTTGGGTAGCATGAGTCTTCCTACCACGAAAGGAAGGCTCCATGTCCACAGAAACAGAGGCACGCACATGGGTACCATCAATAGCCCCAATGCAATCCTATTTTATGATCAATACAAGGCATAAGAGATGAGCAACCATAAGTCTTTAAATCTAAAAAATACAATAGATATAGAGCCAAACATCACACCTTAAAGTAACGATCCCACCTTGGGTTTCCTTGAATTTTAGTAGGGGTTGATGATGATGGTGGCCTAATAAGATCATTCCGCAGCTCTCCAATAGCATGAAGTACTTTGTTGAAATATCGGCTAACAGTCTCACCGGATCTATCATAATTTGTGCCAACTAACCTATTTCTAAGATTATGTCCTACTGTATTTAAAAACATAGCAACATGCTGTTCGACACACATATGTATAGTGTCTTGCAACAGACCACGGTGCCTAAAAAGATTACAAAATCGAAAGAATGATGATTTATTTAGCCTAAGCATGTTAACACAAGTTACATCATTCTTCCATATTTTGTTATTTAGGTACTCAGTTCTCATTCTATCTCTCTCATGTATTGGACCATAGGAAATTGTTTCTCTAGGTTGACATCTTTTTCTTTTCCTAGTTTGAATAATGGCAGCCATCATCGAAAGCAACATCTGTGCTGCAGCTATATAAATTAAAATCTTTTCCCTCTTCTCCATCTAGATAAAAAAAAATTCTGAAGTCAAAAGTGAATAATCGCAATGACTTATAATAAACATAATGGCAATAGCCACAATGAACGTACATACAAGTTATGTATATGTTCTTAAAGCAAACAAAAAATTGACAAAACATATAAATGAGTCTTAATTTTAAGGGGGAAAATACAAGTTGGACAAGGTCAATTTGTTCATCGTTCACTGTACCCTAACCCTAGATACATATATGAGTGAAGAATCATACCTAGGATGGGGAAGGCTGTAGATTGACCTGATCTGCACGCACCAGAGCCACCAAAGAAGGAGGATGCAGAGGAGAGTATCGATCTGATTTTATCAGATGTGAAGGAAGTGAGGGAGGGTGCCATCTTGGAGGAGGGAATGGTGAATCTACTTGATCTTCTTACCCGAAGGACAGAGAAAGGAGGAGGTGTCCGTCACCTGCTTGGTTGGAGGCCCAGCAACGATGGAGTGCCGGCGCTTTTGCTCCGGCTTCGTGGACTGAGATGAGGGAGACGGGAGAGAAAGAGATGGGGACGGGGGTGAGAAAAGGAGGGGAAGCGGTGACCACACAATCAATATAACCCGTGACATGCACGTGATGGAGCGCGCTCAGTGGAGGACGGCTGCGTCCGGTAGATTTTTGGGAGCGGGATGGTTCCGCATCTGGGAAGAATATTCCTAGTAGGGGATGGCTCTGTTCCCCTATCCACAAACCAAACACTACAGAATCTAGGACAGAACGGCTCCATTCTACCTCATCCCTTCAACCAAACGCATCCTTATATTCTTTCTCATATGAAGGGTGTAGTACTGTAACTAGAAATATTCTTTCTCGTATGAAGAGAGCAGTACATTAACTAGATATATCATCTTTAAATATCACAAGTAGAAAAACAATTTCTCTTGGCGGTGGCTATTCATTTTCACAGGCGGTTTTAATTATCGGACCCTAGTAAAAATCAAACGGTAGACTCGAATCAAGAACCAGTGGTGTGGGGTTCACGCCTGCCCATGACCCCCACACGTTGTACCGGGGTGGGGCGAGGGTTTACCATAGCTCGCGTATGATGAACGGTGAAACAGAAGTGGTAAACAGGAAAGAAGCTTCGCAACTTTTCCCTTTCTTCCAATTCATTCGTCCCCTCTTTTATTGTTTATCCCCAGGTATTTATAGCGCATACCAAGAGTCACCCGGTAAATTATTGAAAAGTACAATGCCAGCTTTCAGGAGCAGCTGGGAAACGAGGGTACAATCGTACCAATACATGCGGAAAACCCTAATTCCTCCTTAGTTCTTCCCTGCCGCCGCCGGGGCCGGATCGCCATCTTCGACCCTCGGAGCCTGCCAGGCGACGCCTCTCTCTTGAGCGAAGGTTTCCGCTCTTTGTCTTCGAGGGTCAACCTTATCCTTCCGCCTCTCGGCTCTTCTTCATTCCTGAAAACGGATGGGAAGCAAACGATGAGAGAGCCCTTACCCTACCGTGCACCGGCGAAGGTCCGACGGTGGTCCTGATCTAGGCGGTCGCGAGGGTCATTGTCGGTGGTCTGTTTCCCCAACAAGTGGCGGTAACCTTTAGAAATCCGCCACTAGAAATGCACCATTTCTAGCGACGGTTTTCTTAAGCCTATCGCCACTAAAAATTTATTTCCAGTGGCGGTTTTCTTCACAAACAGACACTAGAAATACACTAGAATTTTGAAATTTAAATTTTCAAAAGTACCTCAGATGGAGATGGCCAATATGAAAGTGGTAGATCTTAAAAAGTTATGAAACTTTGTAGTTGATAACTTTTTGATTTAAAATCATCTTGTCAACGAAAACTACGTTTCAAATTCTCAAATTTGAAATTCAAAATTTTATAAACACCTCAGATGGAAAAACTACCAAAATAAAAGTTGTAGATCTCGAAAAGTTATGAAACTTTTTAGTTGACAACTTTTTAATTTGAATTTGTTTAGGGTCTCAAATAAGCAAATTACACTTGGTTTAATATAATATGTCGGGGAACCGAAACGGAATATTGTATGAGAGTGTATAGTAAAGTGGTAGAGAAGGCTCTGCACGAGGGAGAGGTAAGCTGTGTTAGCCGTAAATTTTGAAAAATGTCGCGACTCGCACTACCCGGATTTAAATAAAATATTTTTCTATTTTTAGTTTTTTTACTGTTGTTTCTTTACCGAGTATTTTCCAGACGCGACCATTTACATAGGCGGTTTGCAAGCAACTGTCTGTGCTGTGGTTCTATTTTCACTTGCCACAGCGCAGGCGGTGTTGCAAAATACTAGTGATAATAGCTTCTGAACCGCCTGTATAATATGTCTCTATACTAGTGTATAGGTAAAATTGGCTACAGGACACTAAAAGTGGCCTCTCTTCGCTAGCGGGCATTTAAAATATAGCAGTTTGTTGATGGAGACTGTTTATTATCAAATTTACTGGTAGACAACGTGCACAATAAAATACATTACAAAATAGATATAGAATCATATAAGTGTCCGAAAATTATAGTATGAAAATTATACTATGAAATCTTCTTCTCTCTACGTGATGGGAACTATATGGAAAAATATTGTTTTGCACTAAACTGACCATTGCCTTTCCTCATAAATAATAAAGTTAACCATGGTTAATTTGTTTATATATTTATAGGACACTAAAAATCTTGAAAAAGACCATTAAATGCGCATATCACCAAATCATAACTACACTACAAATATCAGCTCGAAATAATCATAACTAAGCGAGCGGGAGGCCGTGCTATGATGTATCTCTAGCTTTGAGTACAGTAAGGACACTCACAATACAGACTCTATCTAGAGTCTAAGTTCATTTATTACCTCGAAGATATCGTAGACTTGGAGTCTAAATAAGACTTGAGTCTTGTTTTTTCTTTCTGTCTCTTCAATAACTACACTGTCACATCAGCAAAATACAATAAATAGGAGAGTAATAAATAGGTTTAGACTCTATGATAGAATCTGTATTGTGAGTGCCCAAACTTGCAGTATGGAAAGCGTCAAAACTTGTTTTGTTTTCTACGGAATCCATGACTGCGTTTGGGGTTCGGTGTCAGAGTGCAATTAAGAGGCTCCGACCATTTGATTCTGTCTGTTCTTCTTCGATTTGTTCACCGAACCCTATGTTTATTTACTGCTCCCTCTATCCATAAAAAAAATGGAATTATGGGATCCGTGTCTGTCAAATTGACTCAAATTTGACTAAGGTTATAATAAAAAGTATTATTATTTATGTCGTTAAATAAAATTATTATGAAAATATATTCTATTGTTAATCTAATGGTATATTTTTTGTATAAAAAATATTAGTATTTTTTTATATAACTTCGGTTAAAGTTGGAAATATTTGACTCCTCGATAAGCGAGAATTGCATGTTTTTATGGACGGAGGGAGTATGTGCGACAGCTTAGCTAGCTTGCATTCTGTCCAAACTATAGTTTATAGTTTGCTCCTACTACATATGTTGGCAATATTTTAGGAGTGAAACATACATGAGCGCATATATATATATATATATATATTTGTTGTGCGATCCCTAGTATTTACAGAGTACGTACTCAGGCTTAATGTTAACTAACTAATTAAGTTTAGTAGTGCTTTAAACATAACTTAAAAAATGTACTCGCCTTGGTCACGAATAAGTGAAGTGTACCAAGCAGGTCTCTATTGAAACATATTGACCATTACTTCTTGTTAATTACAAGTATTTATGTAAAACAAAGCAATGGTGAAGATTATGATAAATACTCCACCTCACATTTTTATCAATACATTATTATAGTGTATCGGTAAAAATATATCATCTTATATACAGTCATAATGAGTGTGTGTGTTGTGATAGAGAGATATTATGGCTAAATTTTTTATTTAGATGGTTATCTCTTAAAATTGTTTTTGGCTGCCCCTCTGGAAATCCTATGTGCAGTAGTGTTTTGTGGCCATTAAAACGAAGTAATGACAAGAAAAAAAAAGAGAACCAAGAATATGAGTAATCAAAGTTTTCGTAATTATATACATATATATAATATAAACTTAAACATAACTATTAGTTTAACTATTATATTTTTGCACATATATATAGTCCACTCAGGGTGGACCTACGACGTAGGTGGCCTATGTGTCTATTATTATTAATTAATTAATATGTAGGAATTTTAACCACAGATTAAAATGCCTCGGGGGAAGATGGAGATGAGGAAACGTAGTGCCCACGTGAATGTCTCCCAAACAAACATTCACGTCGAGCCTCCGCCCTCATCGCCGGTGTATACATCTCGATCGCCCTCTTCGATTTTCTAGCTAGTTTCTAGGGTTGGGTTAGCTAAGGACCAGGGCTTGTCGTCCATGGGCACCGTTGATTTCCACGACACTCGTGCATGCTCCGGAATTATTATGTTTGGACTCTTCTTCTCACTATCTGCTCGAAATGTGCGTAAACAAATGGCACCAGGAATCGTGCCAGGCCTTGGTCAAATTGCACGGACGGCGACGTGAGCAGCACACCATTAGTCGTAGCATGCTGTAAGAAGCATAATAATATTAACAATATCAGCATGCTAGCTGCCTCGCTCGGTTTGTAAATGTCCGTGTGGCATTACTGGCATATATGGTCTCCGATCCAATTGATGTGTGTAGCCTCTCCGAAATGTTTATATGAACTTGGAATATTTATTTTATATTATCAAAGTATTTTCACAATGTAACTCCCATGGAAAGCTGTGTTAACGTGCTTTCACCTTTGATGAGACATTCATAGTCGTTGTTCAAGAAAAACTTTGGCACTAGCTGGTACTCTCTGGGTGTCTAAATAGATCGACTTCTAAAATTATCCTAAGTTAAACTTTTGTAAATGTGACTAACTTTTAATAGAAAAGAATATCAATATCTATGATACCTAGATTATAAAGTATATATTTCATCTTGGTGCATCTAATAATACTAATAATTGTGTTTCATATTTTTTTTTACTTTTTTTTTATAAATTTGGTAAAACTTACAAAAGCTTGATTTAGGACAACTAGGTTGATTTGTGGGATCTGAGGTAGCGCATACAGATAAGTTATATTTTAAGTGCAAATTTATATGGTCAAATTGTGCATGGTGGGATTTTTGTTCTTAACGCCATTCAAGCATTAACTAGGCCAATAAGTGGTTCTTTTAAGTTGGACAATGCGTGTAGAAATAGCCAACGTCATAAATAATTACTCCCGAAATACTTTGATCTGAGGACAAGGCTAATCTATTTGTAAAAACAAAAACACGGATTCAAAAAAGAAGATCTGCAAGTCGGCACAAACAGCATGTTTTGTATCTCTCTCTCTAGATATGTTCCCTAATAACGTAGTCTATCAATCCGATCCAGCACAGTGACGATGTGTTAGAGCATGCGCAACAATAAGAGCTAGTATCTAGCTCTAAGCACTCTAAGAGACAACCCTTCCAATAACCTATCTCTTAGCACATAGCTCTTAATATAAATGACCCACTTATCATTCTCACATAATCTCGAAGTGTGTGTATGAGACTATCTCTTGAACAAGAGATAGCTCTCTTCTCTCTCCTATTAAAATATAAGAAAATATTCTATGAGCTAGCCAAGAGCTAATCACTGGAGACGTCCTTAGAGCCTTCCACACTGTAATTAATGGCACTAGAGACAAGGCTAGTGCAATGTATTATGTATAGCTACAACAAGGCAATGTCATATCCCCATTTCCCGAAAAAATAAAATATTTTTATCTTCGACCAAATATATAAAATAATAATATTAATATTAATAGTACATGATTAGAACTATTAGATAAATCATTAAAACATTTTCATAATAAATTTGATTTAATACAAATATTGCTAATATTTTATGTCTAGTAAAATTTAAGAAAGTTGAGAACGTCTTTTTAATGGGACAAGGAAGTAGATAAGAAATATTTGTTCTGGTTAGGTCCCAATCAAATCGACCAGATTGTGTGTCTATGCATCGATGTTTCTTCATCTCGTGCAGGCCACATGATGGGCTCTGTAAACTAGTCGAACGAAAGAATCTGCGGCAGAGTGTTGCTCCAACTTGCAATCTCTGCAAAACTATTTGACCCATTAATGCAGTTCTGAGACCAGTTGTACTGGTTGATGCTCTTCTCGCAAACTGAACCACTGTAATCAGTACTCATGCATGAACTAATTATGCTAAATTTATGTGAAGAATTGTTCATATTTCCTTTGACCTAAACCCCTCAACAAGTGTACACAATTTGTTTATTGGTTGGTTGGAAGCGTTCAGCATGAAAATGAAGTCTCAAATTCTTGTGGGTGCAAGTGTCATTTGTTGGTCACTTCGGTTAACACGGAACGATGTTGTGTTTAATAAGGCCTTATCGTCGTCTTATTTGCAGCTTCTCTTCAAGGGGACGTATTGGACAAGGGACTAGACCCAACTTCACAAGGAGGAGAATCGTCACTTCATAAAGGCGGCTTGTAGTACTCTCGAGTCCCCTGCAATGGAGGTGTTTGCAAAACACGGCTAGAGATTTAGACATAGACTTGCTCTTTAATTTATCTTCTTGGGCACTTTGTTGTCTTGATGGCTCAGAACTTCATGTTTGAGATTCCTTGGTCTTTGTTTGGCTTCATTGTAACAATGGACAACTATATGCATTAGTCGATGCTGAAGCTAGGATATCATTATATTTTCTTTTTAAAAAATACATGAACTAATTACTAGTATGTTATCGAAAGATAGAGAAAAAATTCAGTTAACATAAAGGGTTGATGAATATGCATATAAGCATGTACTACAGAAAACCCAATCTCGTGATTTACTATATAACTTCCGCTTCCTTTTGATATTTTCTTAGTTAATACTTAAGCATTGATTATTCATTGTTACCCATCCTTTTATTATCATTGCATTGCTAACTAAGGTAAGAACTTGAACTCTATTATACGGCTAAAACTCACATGATAAAAGACTAAAAGTAATTTAACTATAACAAGGCATATTCTTCAAACAACCACACAAGGTTGTCACATATGGTTTTGCCAACAATATAGCCCTCAGCTCGTGGCAACAACCGCAAGGGTTTGTCTGGCCTAGTTGGGATTTAGTCTGTACTTACCGGTGCCGGCATATAGAATGGCGATCTTGTTTGAAAATTAGGCATTTTAACGTCTACAAGAAATCTGGGCTTCTGCGACGATCCTTCTATGACAAACTGATTGTGACAATTACATGCTTTTTTTGTGTCACTGTACTACTAGTGCGACAATATGCTGTTGTCAGAGAAGGTGCGCATAATCTTAAAAATCGTCGCAGAAGCCCAGATAATCCAGAAATTTGGTAGTAAAATCGTGATAACAATTATGTGCACGTATATACTATTGGTGACAATTGCATACAAGATGAACATATTGATCATAAGAAAAATAAACATATTGTATACACGAACAATATTGAAAACAGATTGAAAAAATTGAGTATTCGAGATATGCACTACGGAGGGACCAGAGCTGGAGGCACTGGTGGCTCCATCCACATTCATGTTGAATGTGTTACTCGAAGTCGTGGACCAGAGTCGGTGCAGGAACATGTTCGCAGTGAAGTGCCACGAACGTCGTCGGCGTCCTTCCCATAGGTCGGATCGGGGGCGGCGTCGTCGTAGATCGTCCTTCAGGGCGGCGACAACGGTGGTGTAGTCTAACAGGAGCGGCGGCATAGTCGAGCAGTCACGAGAATGCTCCCTAAAAACCTAATCGCCCGCACCTCGTGCAGGGTTCGCAGCGGACGGAGGTTCCAGAGGCACGTGCTCTCCCGTCTCTCTGTGCGCGCAGAGTTACGGGACGGAGAACCAGAAAGGCTGCGCGAAAAAGTTTCTGGGAAGGAGAGAATGAGTGACGGCGGAAGGTTTTTGTTTATCTCACGAGAGAGGAGACCTGGCTATATGTCTGCGCTATGGGAGAGGAGAGCTTGGTAGTAGGTGTTGAAGACACGTGGTGCCGAGCTTGTAGAGCATCTGGAGAAAAAGCACAGTCATTTGCAAAAATGACGCGAGTACACGTAGTCCCCGAGCCTACTATAAGGTCCTTGTAGTAGGGTCAAAAATGAAGACGAAGATGACTGTAGATGACGAAGTCCCTGAGGCTGGAGTCCCCGAGCCGTGTCGAAAAGCATAAGTGCTCCATTGAGTTGTCCAAAATCAGCATCCTGATCCGAACAACATGGAGCGACTTGATGCACACTGGCGACGAGCGAAGGCCAGGCCAAGGAACCTGGTCGGTGATCGGCGACAAACGAAGGCCAGGCCAACGAGCCTGGTCGACGATGGGCGAAGGCCAGGTCGATGAACCTGGTCGACGACGGTCAAAGGCCAGGTCGATGGACCTAGTTGGCGACGAGCGAAGGCCAGGTCGATGAACCTGGACGGTGACGGGCGACGGCGACGACTAGGTTGATGAACCTGGTCGGCGACGAGCCAAGGTGGCGACGAGCGAAAGCGGTGAAGACGAAGGCAGCGACGAGCGACGGCCAGGCAAACGAGGCAGGTCGGTAACGAGCGAAGGCGACGCGAGCGAAAGCGACAACTAGCGAAAGAGGCAACTAGCGAAGGCCAAGCCAATGATCCTGGTAGGCGATGAGCGAAAGCGGCGATGAGTGAAGGTGGCGATGAACAAAAATGGCGAGGAGCGAAGGCGGCGATGAGCGACGGCCGGGCCAACGAGTCTGGTCGGCGATGAGCGAAGGCGGTTGCGAGCGAAGATGGTGATGACCGATGGCGGCGAGGAGCGAAGGTGACGACGAGCAAAGGCGGCGACGAGCGAAGGCCAGGCCCATGAGCCTAGTCGGCGACGAGCGAAGACCAGCCAACGAGTCTGGTCGGCGAAGAGCGCAAGCGGTGATGAATGAAGGAGGCAACAAGCAAAGGCGGCGATGAGCGAAGGCGGCAACGAGCGAAGGCAGCGACGAGCGAAGGCAGCGACGAGCGAAGGCGGTGACGACCGAAGGCGGCGACGAGCGAAGGCTAGGCCAACGAGCTTGGTCCGCGACGAGTGAAGGCGGCAATGAGTGAAGGCGGCGATGAATGAAGGCCAGGCTAACGGGCCTGGTCGGGGGCGAGCGAAGGCGGGAACGAGGAAAGGTAGCAATGAGCAAAGGAGGCGATGAGCAAAGGCCAGGGCAACGAGCCTGGTCGGCGACGAGTGAAGGCAGTGATGAGCGAAGGCGGTGATGAGCAAAGGTGGCGATGAGCAAAGGCGGCGATGAGCGAAGGCCAGGCCAACGAGCCTAGTCGGCGATGAGTGAAGGCCAGGTTGACGAGCCTGGTCGGCGACGATCTTCTTCCCAAGTGATCTAGTCCCCGAGCGTAAGAGGCTCGTTGACCGAACCGTGTCCTGCAGCTAATGAAGTCCCCGAGCCTGTTCGGCGACGAGTGAAGGCCAGGTCAACGAGCCTGGTCAGTGATGAGCGAAGGCCAGACCAACGAGCCTGGTCGGCGACGAGCGAAGGCGGGGATGAGCGAAAGCCAGGCCAACGAGCCTGGTCGGCGATGAGTGAAGGCCAGGTTGACGAGCCTGGTTAGCGACGATCTTCTTCCCGAGTGATCTAGTCCCCGAGCGTAAGAAGCTTGTTGACGAAACCGTGTTTTGCAACTAACGAAGTCCCCGAGCCTGGTCGGCGACGAGGGAAGGTCAGGTCAACGAGCCTTGTCGGCTATGAGCGAAGGCCAGACCAACGAGCCTGGCCGGCGACAAGCGAAGGCGGTGATGAGCGAAGCTGACGACAAGCAAAGGCGGTGACGAGCGAAGGCGGCGAGGAGTGAAAGCCAGGCCAACGAGCCTGGTCAGCGACGGGTGAAGGCCAGGTCGATGAACCTGGATGGCGATGGACGAAGGCCAGGTCAATGAACCTTGTGGACGACGATCTTCTTCCCGAGTGATCTAGTCCCCGAGCGTAAGAAGCTCATTGACCGAACCATGTTCTTGAAAAATAAATGTGGAGAATAGTAGTACATGATGATGTACTAATAAAATATGGAGAAAAACCAGTAGCGAAGAATGACTGCAGCTGACGAAGTCCTCGAGCCTGGAGTCCCTGAGCCTGGAGCGTCTGGAGACGGAGGCGGAGCTGGCCGCATATGCGCTTATGGTAGTTGTCGTCTTGTATTTTGTCGCATGCCACTCAGTCATGAGCCGAAGCGATGAACAGTTCAACATTGGGTTCTCCCATGATCCGTATCGTAGAACGTAGAGCCCGTGTATGAGTAGGAGTCTTAGGAATCCCCAAGGAGCCATTGCTGGCATCCCGTAGCGCAGAGGGTAGACGCTCGTGCACACGTAGGGAGGTATCAGAGACAGGGCTGCTCTCCAAGAGGTTCGATCGAGGCGTGACTTAGGTGTATGGAGACCATTTGGAGAAGCACTGGGCGTATAGCCTTAGAAATCTCAGCCCGAGCTTAACCTTTCCTTCATAGCGCAGAGGGAAGATGCTCGTGCACCCGTAGAGAGGATAGGACATCGTCACTTGGGAGGGCTACTGTCCTCCATAGCGCAGAGGGCAGATGCTCAAGCACGCGTCGGGAGGTAACAACAACCCCGACTCTGAGGCTTCTTCGGCGTCAGCCAGGCTACTTGGAGAGGTCGGCGATCATTTGGAGAGGTCGACGATCGTTTGGAGAGGATGGCGATTGTTTGGAGAGGTTGGCAAACGTCTGGAGAGGTCGGCGGTCGTCTAGAGAGGTCGTCGAACATCTAGTCAGAGCTGAAGAGCTTAGCCTTATCGGAGAGTCGTTAGAGCGCCTGGTGCTAGAAGGGTGACGTCACGCCGCGCAGCCCGTAAGGAATGGAGACTGATGATGGAGCACGATTGGCGAGCCATGGAGCGGATCGAGGAGCCAGATGTAGATCCGATCTTGGATGGTGGGCAGGTCGCATGCTAGGCACTCCCGATGGCTTACGACGATGATGCTGGCGACGAGGATGGCCGAAGAGCTATAGATGAGCCGCCTCGACGATGTCGTGCATAGGAAGCTACGCGGGTCCCATGATCTCTAGAGCGAGGACAGCGTCGCCGATGGTACAGATCATAGATCTGATCTGGAAGGAGGCATCGGGCTCAGGGAGGATCATGGAGTTCGCGAAAGTGACCACTTGGTGAACCATGTTGTCGTAGCACACACCCCTACCTAGCGCGCCAACTGTGAACGAAAGATGGTCGGCAATCTACCGAGGGGTATGCCCAAGGTAGTACATTAGATTGAGGAGGCATGCGAGATGGCTACTCATGCATAAACACACGAACGAGACATGACGATTTAGACAGGTTTAGGCCGACAAGTCACCGTAATACCCTACATCCTGTGTTTTGGTGGCTGGATTGGATTATGGGATCTGTTGAGATGAGACGAGATCCGATGAGATTGGATGATCTGAGATTGGAGGGGGTCCCTGCTCGCCTTATATAGTCGGTGAGCAGGGTTATAGTTTCTAATAGATTACAAATGGTTCCTTAAGGCAAGGAATCCAGATCTAACTCTAGGACCTTCCTTGGCATGCAAGGCTTCATGAGAGTCCCTGACGAACACAAACCACCGGCTGCGTGCCGCAGGGCCTTGCGATTTGGGTTGTCCTTGACGAAGGGCCCAAGTAGGTCCATGGGGGTATACAGAGGTAATATCCCCACAAAGGGATCCAATGAGCTCAGCCACACAAAACTCCTTTCTCTTATGTTTTGGAGAGGTAGCAAAATCCTTCCAAGAAGGTGATAGCTTTGCGATTATACCGCCGACCACAAACTTGTCAAACAACACACATGGGAACTGTTCGAGATCTTTTGCCAGCGTCTGTATCTCATGAGCTTGTTCAACTACAGAACGGTTATCCACCATTTTGTAGTCATACAGCTGCTCCATGATTTACAACTCACTACTAGTATCTGAAATGCTGAACTTTGCATCAAGTGCATCCCATAATTCTTTGCCAGACGTGCAGCTGATGTAGTTGCTCTCATACTTGCTATGAATCATGCTTATCACAGCGCCTCGAAACAGGTTATCGACCGCAACAGAATTTTCCTCTTATTCAAGAGTTATTTTTTGGGTTTCCCCTGTGTGACTTGCTAACAATTCATAGTAGTTAACCATAACACCATCTGAACATGCCAGACCTTGTAATTTCATCCATCAAATAGATTCGACTTCAAATGCAACAGCAAATCCTCTAATAGAAAAATGCCTATAATTAGGTTCTTGGATTGTTAGAAAATTAGGCATTTTAATGTCAGATTTAATCCAGAAATTTAGTAGTAAAATGGTGACAATAATTATGTGCACGTGTATACTACTGGTGACAATTGCATCCAAGACGAACATATTGATCATAAGGAAAATAAACATATTGTATACACGAACAATATTAAAAACAAAATGAAGAGATTGAGTATTTGACATATACCCTAAGGAGGAACCAGAGCCGGAGGCACTGGTGGTTACATCCACATTCATGTTGAATGTGTTGCTCGAAGTCGTGGACCATAGTCAGTGCAGGAAGATGTTCGCAGTGAAGTTTCACGAAAGTCATCGGCGTCCCTCCCATAGATCAGATCGGTGGCAGCGTCGTCGTAGATCATCCTTCGGTGCGGCGACAACGGTGGTGTAGTCGAACATGAGCGGTGGCATAGTCGAGCAGTCGCGAGTAAGCTCCCCAAAAACCTAATCGCCCGCACCCCGTGCAGGGTTTGCAGCGGACGGAGGTTCCGAAGGCACCTGCTCTCCCATCTCTCTTTTCGCGTAGAGTTATGGGACTAGAAAGGGTGCGCGAAAGAGTTTCCGGGAAGGAGAGAATGGGTGGCGGTGGAAGGTTTCTATGTATCTCACGGGAGAGGAGTCCTGGCTTTATGCGTGCGCTACGGGAGAGGAGGCGACGCCGCAGCCACTTGTGCGCCGACCCATGCGTGAGCATCATGGAGGCGCGGAGTTGTTTCGTACCGTTTCCTCATCCACGCCAATCCGAATTTCACGGATCCGAGATTGACCAAAAACTTATCGCGCGCGTCACGTCACGCACCCACGTTGTCTGGCTCGCCACGCCACGCCCGCCCGCCCGCACGACACACCACGCCTCGGCTCAGCTCGGCGGTGGCGGCGGCGCGCGCGCGTGTGACACTCTTTTCTCCTTCCTCAACTTCTCAATAGATGCAACGAAAGTCGATCTATTTAAGTCAAGTTAAATTATAGTCAATGTCTCATGTGGGACTAAACTATAACATAACGCAACATTTAATATGGGCCTAGAAATATTTATTATTAAATATAATATGAGCAAGACCCAATTATAGCTAACAGATCTAGACTAACCAATCGATTAAATTTGTAACTAGGCGTCAAGGTCTAGATAGTATACAAAGAGGACATAAAGATGATGTATATTAGCTCGTATTACTTTGCACGGGTAGTAACAATCCGGGTTTTTTCAACAACAAAAAATTCGAACTTTAAAAAAAATTCATGTAATATGTGACACATGTAGTCGTTAGGTCAAACGTTAGTTAACATAGTGTTGTTTGAACGTGAAAATGATGCATTCATATAATTTTGTTTAATTTTGTTTGTAGAAGTGTGTGTTGGTATTTCCTAGCATCACTCTAGCTAGGTTGTCATCCCGAGCATGATACTAGAAACACTTGTGAACACTTACTAACATTGCTACCAGGTTAACTCGATAACAAAGCTAGCAAGCGCTAAGGTAATTATTTATAACATCTAAAAATGTATAAAAAGAATATTTAGATCATAGTATCCGCAGCTGCATAGATAAATTACCATTATAACATTTTATCTAATAGTATTCTAGGTATCATTATTTATATTTTTATAATAAGGAAAGGCTTGGTGATAGGCTGAAGATATTGATGAGCCATTATAAAGGACCGAAAATGGCGACTGGACGGGATCAATGAGAGCCTCAAATTTCTTTTCAGAAATGAATAGCCTCTATCCCAAATTTAAACCCCAAAAGCAAAGCCTACTCACGCAATGTCCACGACCCTAGAGCTAGGGTGGATGCTCCCAAGGAACACAACAAGACACTATGGAGGTCAAGGAACCCAATGCAAATCTGAAGTTAGACGGACAAGCAACATGCAAAATAGTACTGTTCCAGGACCAACGGGCAGCGTCCGATGCCAGACCAACAGATGCGTTCGATGTGATCCGGACCTCTCTGGAACCTTAATGTATGCCCATCGGACGCATGAACAGTGTTTTCTTAGCGTTTGATGCAGCGTTTGATGCCTAGCATCTGATGCCCCATGAAAACCTGTTCTGCACAACACAACAAGGGAGCGTCTGATGCCTGTGGGCCAACGTCTGATGCTATGAACATCAGCTTTCGATGTCCTGAAACTGTGTTGTTCTTCCACCAATTTGACCCAATCTCCCTCAAATCAAAAGCACTACGACTCAAACTATGTGTGAGGGGTCACAAGCAAGTATGTGAGGTACTCCTAAGAGATCATAGCCCGAATCTAAATGCAAATCGGTGAATCGAAGAAATTCGGTGGCAAGAGACAAGAACGAAATCCGCCTGATCTGTGTGCTCGTGAGGAATTAGAGAAAATACTTCGGTGGAAAGATGACTCTCTCGGAGCAGCACAAGATGGTTGAAACGGATTTTCAATCCATCCCTCAAATCAAAAGAACTCGTGAAAGAGCAAAAACGGGGAAATGAAGAATGCGAAGAACAAACCCGATCACAAAGATTTCAACCAAAATCCCCAACGAGGAGACAATGAGACTATGGTCTCCTTTTCTGAAATCAAAATACACAGAGGAATGATTTCCGTCTCTGTAGATCTCTATAGCAGCTATGAGAGAGAGGAACCTAACAAATAAAGTCTGCTAGAAATGAACAATTGAAGAGATGAACTGGGATTAGGGGTGTCATCCCTTATTTATAGCCTATTACACAATACCCCTTCTACCCCTAGATACATAGAGCAAACTAGCTAGCCCTAGGGGCATTCTACTCCAACATTGTCAGGAATCCTCATCGACGATCACGCGCCTTCTCATTGGTTGCTTCGCCTTGACGCAAGCTCCCCGATGCTGCCACATGTCGTCCCGACAACAGCCGTGCCTTCTCACCGCTAGCTTTGCCTCGACGCAAGACTCGCGGTGCCGCCACGCGTCGTCCTGTTTTGCATAGGAACCTCTATCGGGTTTTGAGGCCCAAACTGGCAAACCCACCACCCTTAGTTTTGAGGCCCAAACTCAGAAACTGGCCACCCCAGGTTTTGCGGCCCAAACCTGGAAACTGTCGGGGTAGTTTTCTGAGGCTCAACTACCAAACCCGCATTGAAGATAGAGCGTGGGTCTCATGCCCCATTGGTGACACCGATGTCGACGCACGTCCAGCCTCCGCCAAGCACAACGCCTTCGCCTTCTTCTCTGACTCGACCGATGACACTTGCATATCCCATGCAAGCCCGTGTCCAGCCTCCACTAGGTGCCATGACGCCATCGCCTTCTGTCTTGACTCGACCGATGCTGTCGCACATCCCATGTACTCTTGCTTGTTGCTGCCAAGTGCCAACTACCGCAACTTGTCCATCAGTTCAAGCCTTACATCCGCCCTTCGCCACTCCCGGTCCATCGGCATGACACGTCTCTACTTGACCTTCACCTCGCCATCAACCATTGCTTCCGAGCTCCACACCTGCACAACAACACAACTAAGAGACATGTTGGCCACTCAGACCAACCCATGAGCCTGTTGATCAATCACTCATCACAACGGGCCGAAACACAAGGGCACATATCAACCTTGTGTTCACACATTAACTACCGCTCTTTAGTAGGGGTAAGTGTTGACATCTCTAGCGACATCACCAAAAATAGGACAACTTCTATCCCTGACAACGACACTAGAAATGCTTTGGTAGATAATTATCTTGCTACTAGATCATGACATTAGCCCAAATGATTAAGCCTTTATCTTATAGTATGTAGAACTAGGTTGTCATCCCTAGCTGTGATGATGAAAAATATATGCTAGCTAAATAATATTAAACAAGGCTATAGATGGAATATGTAAAGATATATATAAGTAAAGGTATCCGCAAGAACACAAATAATTATATCATTGTAGCATTTCAAAAGGAGTAAACCAGGTATCATATTTATAATTTTACCACAGGGAAGGTGGAACACGATCTGTATCGATATTGATAGTGTGTGTATGTGCAATGATAGTGTGATAACCATGATAACCTCTCTACTCATAACAGGGGTAAGTCACATAGTAAAGATATATAAATGGTAAGTATAGATCAGTCTATAATAATAAAGATAAGCAACTCAGAGCATTCCTATCTAGAGCAATAACATCGTCAGGTAGAAAATAGAAGAATAACTCCTAAGTAATCCTTAAATACAAGTCAAAGCATACTATCATTAGTGCAATACATGTATTAATCATTGTTAAGCCTACCTACATATGCAGCATAAGCTATGTTAACCTATGGAGGTTGAGAACAGAGGTCGGACTCCACAAGCAACAAAGGTCCTCCTTCTACACCTATAAATAAGGAGTGAACTACAAAGGACTCAACAGGATTGTCACATCCGCGATCTACCACATGGCCCGGAATATAGGGAGTATTCACAGGTAAATAATGTATAAGCACCATGCTTACACCATCTCTACCACCTATCCTATTGTAGATAGAATAAGCGCTTTGTGACCATATGCATGAATAAGAGAATAAACTAACTATACGAAACATGTAATCAAAATAGATAATGATCAGAGTAAATAAGAACATAAACAATATAAGAACTAATTGTTGGTGGTGCTTACCGACAACTTTTATGAGCCAACCAAGGACAAAACAAAGCACACTTACATACATATGTTATCACCTTGACCTATTTCCACTTGTATTGGAGAATTATTGCTTTACAGGTAACAGAAGTGAATACATTGGAAAAGGCAAGAAGAATACGCTTTCCGGCAAAGTGTAAATCCAAGGAATAAGGAAGAAGCCCACCTAAGGATCACAACTAGGCTGGAATCTACCATTGCAACCATGTGCACCAAGCCCACGGCCCACCACGCAAATGCGGTGGCCAGCAGTTCCACCAGGGGTGCGGCCGCACCAGGGGTGCGGGCGCGCCGCCCCTGGCCCCACTAGCCACCGACCTTCTACGGCGGTTGCATGGTGACATGCATAGGCGGTTCATGTGGGTTTCCATTTCTACATCACCCGGAACCGACCTATTGTAGTATAAATGTAGGGGTAGAGCTCCCTCTCAAATCATCTCACAACACACAATTCATTAGTCCACTTTGTATTTGGAGCTCTCTACATTAGATTAGTCTTCTAGTAGTTCGAGCAAGTGCTACTTGCAAGAGAGGAGGAGAAGTTGTAAGGATCAACTTGGTATGAATACTATGTTCCTCTTATCATATTTGTTCTTGTTCTCTCATGATCAACATTGTTATGTTCTTGAATTAGAGCTATGTTCTTGTTCATTGTTCATCGTTCTAGAAGTAGTTCATAGTTTTAGATCTATGTTCATCATGAACATAAACACTGTTCTTCATTCAACATGTTTAGATGTTGCCAGCTTAGTGTTAAGTGTTGGGTGGTGTTTCACCGTGCCTTCGGGTGCGCTTTTGCCCTTTTCCTGTCAATCCGTAGGGTTGGGGACCCGAGGGGGTGCAAGTGTTCTCTTATATACACAAGAGTGGTTCTCGAGTATATGGAGATGGGTGAATGCCTAGCTTAGTCCACGGTTGAGGTGGTAGGCAGCAGGTGGTGACAACCCTGTCCGTCCCTTGTAATCCCCCATGTTCAGCTTTGGGGTAGGAGTCAAAATTGCTTAGTGTATCTATTGGCATTTCTTAGCGCAACCACCGGAGGATAGGTTTAGGGTCCATCCTCGACGATCACGCCAGAAATACTTACTGACATCTCTTAGCATCATCACTAGTGCAGGCCATCATCCCGAGGCATGGCGCCAGGAATGTCTGTTGACATTACTTAATGACATACACCGAGTATGTTGGTTCCTAGCGATGCTACCAAGGGACATCAGTGTCAGCCTCAGACGCAGCCACTCTAGCTACACATAAGGAATCGGCGCCGAAGTGCAATGGCACTTCATATACCAAAACGTGTGGCCTTAGTTACAACTTGCGAGGCTGGCCTGGTAAACCAATTCATTTATAGACAGGGTCCGCAAGCGCACTGGGTTACCGTTGTAGCATTTCACCGGGAGTATTCTAGGTATCGTTATTTATATTTTACCACTGGGAAGGCTAGGTGAGAACATAATAAATGCATAGTTGACCAATTAACCATGGCAGGAGGATAAACAGTGATTTGGATAGTGGGATCAACACACACACATTGCCTAAGATACATGGAGCTTCTACAGGGATAGAAGAAAGAATAACAGAATAAAGAATATCCTACGGAGCATGGATCTGAACAAGGTCATGTTAATGAATTAAGTGTAGATGTTATGATCAAGTTAACATTAGTGCTAAGTACTGGATGGATTAGGAGACCCGGGAACACTGGTCTTCCAGTAGGATACACCAGGCAATTTAGACTCCTACCCTAAAGCCGAACGTGGGGGATTACAAGGGACGGACAGGGCTGTCACCACCTGTCGCCTACCCCTCAACCGTGGACTAAGACAGACATTCACCCAACTCCATTTGCCCGAGAACCACTCTCACGTACATGAAGAACACTTACACCTCCTCGATAAAGATGTAAGCGCACCTGAAGGCACGACAAAACACCACCCAACACATATCACTAAGCTATCAAGATCTAAACATGTTGAATGAAGAACAGGATTCATGTTCATGATGAACAAAGGTCTAAAACTATGAACTAGCTCTAGAACGATGAACGATGAACAAGAACATAACTCTAATTCAGAAACATAACAATGTTGATCATAAGAGAACAAGAACAAGTATGAAAAGAGGAACTTAGTATTCATACCAAGTAGATCTTTACAACTCCTCCTCCTCTCTTGCAAGTAGTACTTGCTCCAACTACTAGAAGATCTAAACTATGGTAGAGAGCTCCAAATACAAAGTGGAATGACTAACAAATGTGTAAATGTGTGATGATCAACTGAAGAGGGAGCTCTACCCCTACTTTTATACTACAACATGGTCGGTTTGGTCGATGTAAATATGGAAACCATCTCAACCAACATATGCATGGCGACATGCAACCGACTTAAAAAGGTGGGCCCAAGGGGCCCCACCGGTGGTGCGGGCGCACCCGTAGCACCGCCTCTGGCCACCGACCTTCTCTTGTGGGTCTCTGGCTGGGCCTGGATGTCTCCTTCATGGGTTTCAAGCCCAGGTTTGATCTTTAGGTGGGCTTCTTCCTTGTTCCTTGCTTTTACGCTTTGTCGGAAAGCACATTCTTCTTTCCTTTTCCACTGTTTTCATGTTTGATACCTGTAAAGCAATGATTCTCCAATACAAGTGGAAATAGGTCAAGGTGATAACATATGTATGCAAGTATGCTTTGTTTTGTCCTTGGTTGGCCTATAAAAGTTGTCGGTAAGCACCGCCAACAAACCCCCCAAGCTTACCCCTTGCTTGTCCCGAGCAAGCATTACAACTTTAGGTTTTTGATCAAGAGTTGCTGCAATGCCGATCAGTTTTTTCAAAGTTGCTATGTTTATAATTGAGAACTCTTCTTTGATTTAAATAAATTGGCATTCTACTCACCCTTTTACCTTGTTACCTGTGGGGCGTTGTAGCAATCTCCGAGTCTTTGGCGGTTGCGAGACCGACCGATTTTCATAGACCTACTTATCCCTCATCCTTTGATCTACTATCAATCTGGAGGTTTTAAAATATTTTGAAATACAAAATGATAGATCCTCAAATGATACACTCGATCGCTCATTGTGTATTTGATCCTTACCAAAGGCTCTTAGAAGTTGCCTTACTTTTCCCTACCAACTATGAAGGTTTATGTGGAGTATTAGGTAGAGGATAAAGTGGGGCATACTTGTATTAACATATTTTGCAATGTAAAAAACCGAACCACATGGAGATTCAAGTCATATACCTTGATCGAGATGTGCAAATGTGCGAAAATATTTTTGTTTTGAGCTCCTTAGTCAAATCTCTCCCTCTCTTTTTTTTGAATTTTGAGAGTACATGCTATCTTCTCTTTCTTCTCTTTTTTCATGTGGATATTGAGCATACCCCTAATTCTACATCGGGCACTTGCCCATTTTTTCCAACATGCCTTTTGGCATGGATTATTTTATTCTCTTTTTTTCATAGCCCGTAACTCTTTTTGGACTTCTTGTGTGAGAGAGAAATGACAAGTGGATGGAGCTTTATTTGGTGGATGGATGGATGGCAGGTTGTGCATAACTCTCGGTATAAGAGTTAGCGATATTTTGTGGAGTGTACTTGAATCTCGGATCATGGCTGTATGACAAGAATCTCGACATATGTCACAAACAATTTGACAAGGCTCAATGTAATTACAAGTAGCATATGAGTGGAAGGTTTTCAAATGAATAACTGCTATGGCTCTGGTAGGATATATGATCATTGAGGAACTTGCAATTTTAATATTTTGAAAATGAAAACTCCGGATGTCAAGTATCACTTGGAACAAAGTTATAGCAAATTCTATTTCATCGAATCAAATCAAGCAACAACTTTAGACAAGGATCATGCTTATGGTACCCACGAGTTTCAAGTTTCATAGGATGAACAATTTTAACCAATAAACTTAAATGATAGGGAATTCCAAATTATAAACTAAGCAAAGTGGAAATATGAAATAGAGCAACTATTCATCATTTCAACAAGGACGTAACAGAAGCATGCTTGACATACAGATGTGAGTGGAATTATATTATTATTTTTTTAAGTGTGAAATTGAAAATTCAAATTTTAAATATGCAATGCAAGATTTAGAAAGGGAAATATGCAATATAGATACAAGATACAAGGTACCTGGGGGCCTCCTCCCCCTTGCAGCTATGGACCATGGGGATAGTACCCCAACGACGCCCAATACGCCAGTTGATGCTCTTGCTGCTGTCGGAGCAGTGCATGGACTTGGCGCATTTCTTCAACTGACTCCGTCTATCTGGCGTCGAACTGGTGCTGTCTGGCATCCCATCGTTGGTTCCACTGGGCTTGTTCATACAGGGAGCCCTGAATGCTGTTGGTGTGGATCTCCAGTTCTTCATTCCTCGTGTTTAGGCTTTCCAAGGTGATAGATTGCCTTGGTGGGACTGAAGGTGGCAGCCCTTCAGAATCTGATGACTCGGCCCATGTGCCTTGGGCCCAAGCTACATGGCTTCCTTCAGGCCACCTCATACAAGCTGTAGATTGCCAGAGTAGGTTGTCCCAGCCAGGCTGATATTCGGGTGTGAACCCAGGTACCTACCCAGTGGGATTCCATCCCTGCATAGCTGGCTGTGGAGTGGGCACTGTTGGTGCCTGTGAGCTTGATCTTGCTTCCTGCCTGGTTCTGCTCTTGGTTGCCCTGCAAGATGATGTACTTTTTCGGGGTGGAAGGGTAAATTTCCGGCATTTATATAAAGCGAGTTCCGAGTTAGGTAACGGATACTCGTTAATAAATCTAGGGAAAAAGTATAATATTATTCCATCTTCTTTCACTTTGAAATTGTTCCCTTGTTTTAAGTATGCCTCATCGATGATGGAGCGGGGGATGGGGATGAATGAAATATCGTGTTCTTCCAACGCACCAACACTCTCAACAATACGAGTTACAAGAGATGTGCATGGTATAGAAGTGGAAACCCGAAACATCTCTAGCATGTGTAAAAACATTTCACGAGCAGGGGCAATTTTAATTTTGTGGACAATCTCAAAAAGTAATCTTAGTTCATCATTTCTAATAAAGTGAATGTCCTGGCTAGGAAATAGAGTCATAGATATCCAACAGTGTATAAGCCTCAAAGTAGGATGGTGAATTTGCAATTTATGAGGTAAATTTCCAGCTATATTTTTTTATATGCATAATTGAAATCAAAATGTGAATTAAAATAAATTTTTTGAGAAAGGATAACTACCATTTTTCCTCTAGCAGAGGACGTACCTTTTATAGTCTGGTATGTAGGGCTCTTTCTCCTGTGGCAATGCCTTGATGTTCCATCTGGTCCCAGGAGAATCTCGGGACTAATGGGTTATGTTACTTTGGCTTCCACACCAGTGTCGGTGTGTTGCTTTTCGGCATTGCTTCTCTTTGCCCAGCTCTGCTATCTTGTTTGTCTTTTTGCTCTTTCTATATATGATATCCTCAATCATAGAGCATTCTTCCTTCCTAGGCTTGAAGTTGAACTTCTCTTCATTGCCATTGATGTTGAGCCAGATTTATCGTGCCCCAACATCAATCTGTGCTCCTGCTGTACTTAGGAAGGGACGCCCCAGGATGAGAGGTGATTCTTTTGTTGACACCATATCCAGTACCTCAAAGTCAACAGGCACAAAGTAGCCTCGTATCTTCACTGGTATATCTTCTGCAATCCCAGCTAGGCATCTGATGGTTGAATCGACTAGCTGGAGTTGCATTGGCGTCAGAGCAAGGTGAGTGATGTTTAGTCTGTCGAATACCTCTTTCGGCATGACGCTGACACTTGCTCCGAGATCACACAAGGCATGATCAAATCTTTGTGCCCCGATTGAGCATGTGATCGTGGGACAGCCTGGGTCTTTCTTCTTTTCTGGCAGATGATTGAGTATAGTTGCGCTGCATTCTTCTGTCAGCTTGACCACCTCCATGCTTGGCATGAGCTTTTTATTGATGATGTCCTTGATATACATTGCATAGGAGGGTACGTGCAGTACTTCTAACAGGGGTATGCCGACGTGGACCTTCTTAATCATCTCCATGAATCGGGCGAACTGCTCATCTGGGGTCCTTTTCTTGTTTCTTGTAGGGAAAGGCAGGTATGTAGTGTCCGTATATTCTTGGGGTCCTAGTGAGCTTTCTTCTTGTGGTGGTTCTGATAAAGGAGTTGGTGGTGATGGCTCTTCTGCTTGATGATCTATGGGTCTGCTAGTCTTCTCATTAGGATGTGGTGGGTCACGAGTGGATTTTCCTTCCCTCATGGTCACAGCTTGTACCTTCTCTTAATGAGTCTGCCTGTGGTAGGGCTGTGGCTATCTGAGTTAGTTCAGTTTTGATCATCTTGTTGAAGCTTAGTTGGTTCTTCACTGCCGAGGCCAGACCATCGATCTTGGAGTTCATCCCTTCAAGGGTCTTGTCGTTTTGGGCAAGCCTCTTGGAGATGCTTTCATTGATCTTTGCTTGCCCTAACACCAGATCCTTAAAGGTAGGTGTGTTGGAGTTGTTGGAATTGTAGCCCTGGTTAACTCCCTGGTATGGAGGCCGATGCTGATTGTTCCACAAGTTTTCGCCCTATGGGCGAAACCCGTTGTTGATGTACGCAACATCTTCGCGTGTCTCGGGGCAATCATTTCCCGAGTGCCCGGTTTCTCCACACACCTCGCACATCATGTGCGCATCCATGGCTTGGACGGTGCTTCTTTCTTCTCTTGTCGTCGTCTTCTCGTCTAGCCGCTTGAGCAGAAGATCTATTTTTGCAGCAAACATATCCACCTTCTTTACAATATGCATGCCTTTTTGTGACTTAGCTTGGGGTCTTCCATCCCCCAAGCTTGGTTCACCATCACTTTGTCAATCAAGGCCTTAGCCCCGTTGACAGTCAGGGACATAAATGCTCTCCAGCTGCAGCGTCTAGGGGCCCCCTTGACATGGGCGTGAGCCCCTCGTAGAAGGTTTGGAGCACGAACCATTCTTCCATCCTGTGATGGGGACATGCTGCAATGTATTCTTGTAGCCATTCCCATGCCTCGGGCATGGACTCCGTTGAGTTCTGCTAGAAGCTGGTGATTCGTCCCCTCAGGGCAGTTGTTTTGCCCAAGGGGAAGAATTTTGCAAGGAACGCCGCCGAACATTTGTCCCAGGTGGCGACATCTATCGGGTTCTTGTAGAACCATTGCTTTGCCTTCCCCGCGAGGGAGAAGGGAAACCGTCAGAGCCTGATGACATCCGGAGTGATGTCCTTTATGACGATGGTGTCATAGAGCTCCAGGAAGTTCTGAAGGTGTCCATTCGCGTCCTCGCTTGGCAAACCACAGAACGGGTTTGCCTTCACCATGGTGATGAGGCCAGTCCTCAGCTCAAAAGCTTTGTCACCGGTGTTGATAGCAGGCCCAGTGGGCACGTTGGCAACAACGGGGATGGAGAAGTCACGCAGAGTCTTGGCCATGGCGAGAGTTGAGCTTGGTGCAGAAACCGGTGGTTCTTTTGTTTGAGGTGGAGCGGCAGAGGAGGAACAAGATTTCTTCTTTCTCCTGCCGATAGCTTCTGGATTATCGGTGAAGTTCTCTGACAGAGCGAAACCATGCATACACTATCCTATTTTCATCCACAACAGAAGAAAACAGTAAAAGGTTATCATGCATGATCAATTAGCAATTATACATATATTAGTTCATGATCATGTTCTATCTGAATCTTTCGTATCTATGTCTTCCCCGGCAATGGTGCCAGAAATGCTTGTTGGCATTTCTTAGCGCAACTACCGAAGGATAGGTTTAGGGTCCATCCTCGGTGATCACGCCAGAAATACTTACTGACATCTCTTAGCATCATCACTAGGGTAGGCCATCATCCCCAGGCACGACACCAGGAATGTATGTTGACATTCCTTCACGACATACACCGAGTATGTTGGTTCCGAGCGATGCAACCAAGAGACATCAATGTCAGCCTCAGACGCAGCCAGCTACACATAAGGTATCGGCGCCGAAGTGCAATGGCACTTCATATACAAAAACATGTGGCTTTAGTGACGACCTGAGAGGCTGGCCTAGTAAACCAATTCGTTTACAGACAGGGGATGCAAGCGCATGGGGTTACCACTATAGCATTTCACCGAGAGTATTCCAGGTATCGTTATTTATATTTTACTACTGGGAAGGCTAGGTGCGAAAGGATTCAAGATATATCCATGACAAGAACATAATAAATGCATAGTTGACCAATTAACCATGGCAGAAGGGTAAACGGTGATTTGGATAGTGGGATCAACACACACATTGCCTAAGATACATGGAGCTTCTATAGGGATAGAAGAAAGAATAACAGAATAAAGAATATCCTATGGAGCATGGATCTGAACAAGGTCATGTTAATGAATTAAGTGTACAGGTTATGATCAAGTTAACATTAGTGCTAAGAACTGGATGGATTAGGAGACCCAGGAACACTTGTCTGCCAGCAGGATACACCAGACAATTTAGACTCCTACCCCAAAGCCGAACGTGGGGGATTACAAGGGATGGGTAGGGCTGTCACCACCTGCCGCCTACCTCCTAGCAGTGGACTAAGCCAGACATTCGCCCAACTCCATATACCCGAGAACCACTCTCGCGTACATGAAGAACACTTACACCTCCCCGATAATGATGTAAGCGCACCCGAAGGCACGACAAAACACCACCCAACACATATCACTAAGCTATCAAGATCTAAACATGATGAATGAAGAATAGTATTCATGTTCATGATGAACAAAGGTCTAAAACTATGAACTAGCTCTAGAACGATGAACGATGAACAAGAACATAGCTCTAATTCAGGAACATAACAATGTTGATCATAAGAGAACAAGAACAAGTATGAAAAGAGGAACTTAGTATTCATACCAAGTAGATCTTTACAACTCCTCCTCCTCTCTTGCAAGTAGTACTTGCTCCAACTACTAGAAGATCTAAACTATGGTAGAGAGCTCGAAATACAAAGTGGAATGACTAACAAATGTGTAAATGTGTGATGATCAACTGAAGAGGGAGCTCTACCCCGACTTTTATACTACAACATGGCCGGTTTGGTCGATGTAAATATGGAAACCATCTCAACCAACATATGCATGGCGACATGCAACCGACTTAAGAAGGTGGGCCCAAGGGGCCCCACCGGTGGTGCGGGCGCACCCATAGCACCGCCTCTGGCCACCGACCTTCTCCTGTGGGTCTCTGGCTGGGCCTAGATGTCTCCATCATGGGTTTCAAGCCCAGGTTTGATCTTTAGGTGGGCTTCTTCCTTGTTCCTTGCTTTTACACTTTGTCGGAAAGCGCATTCTTCTTTCCTTTTCCACTGTTTTCATGTTTGATACCTATAAAGCAATGATTCTCCAATATAAGTGGAAATAGGTCAAGGTGATAACATATGTATGCAAGTATGTTTTCTTTTGTCCTTGGTTGGCTTATAAAAGTTGTCGGTAAGCACCGCTAATAGTATCTTGCTGGAAGACCAGTGTTCCCGGGTTTCCTAATCCATCCAATACCTAACATTAACATTAACATTAACATTAACATGATTATGACATGTATGCTTGATTCATTAACATAGCTTCGTTCAGATCCATGCTCCGTAGGATATTCTTTATTCTTTCTTCTATCCCTGTAGAAGCTCCATTTATCTTAGGATGTGTGTGTGATGATCCCACTATCCAAATTACTGTTTATCCTCCTGCTATGATTAATTGGTCAACTATGCACGTATTATGTTCTAATCATGAGTATATCTTGAATCCTTCGCATCTAGCCTTCCCTATGGTAAAAATATAAATAACGATATCTAGAATAATCCTGGTGAAATGCTATAATGGTAACCCCATGCGCTTGTGGAACCTATCTGTAAACGAATTGGTTTACCAGGCCAGCCTCTTAGGTCATCGCTAAAGTCACACGTCTTGGTATATGAAGTGCCATCGCACTTCGGTGCTGATACCAGATGTGTAGCTAGAGCGGTTGCGTATGAGGTTGACACTGTCATCTTTATGTAGCATCACTAGGAACCAACATACTCAGTGAATGTCGTTAAGGAATGTCAACAGACATTTCTAGCGCCGTTGCCGGGGATGATGGCCTATCCTAGTGATGACGCTAAGAGATGTCAGTAGGTATTTCTGGCGTCATTGCCGAGGATAGATCTTTACCTATCCTTTGGTGGTTGCGCTAAGAAATACTAACATGCATTTCTGGTGCTTTTGCCGGGGAAGGCATAGATACAAAATATTCAGATAAAACATGATCATGAACTAATATCTATATAATTGCTAATTGATCATGCAGGATAATATTTTACTATTTTCTTTTGTTGTGGATGAAAACATGATAGTGTATGTGTGGTTTCTCTCTACTGAAAAACATCACCAATAACCCATAAGCTATCGGTAGGAGAAAGAAGAAATGTTCTTCCTCCTTCGCAGCTCCGCCCCAGATAGAAGAGCCACCAGTTTCTGCACCAAGCTCAACTTTCGCCATGGCCAAGACCCCACGTGACTTCTCCATCCCCATTGTTGCCAACGTGCCCACTGGGCCCACTGTCAACACAGGTGACAAGGCTTTCGAGCTGAGTACTGGCCTCATCACGATGGTGCAGGCAAACCCATTCTATGGTTTGTCAAGCGAGGACGCGAATGGACACCTACAAAACTTCCTGGAGCTCTATGACATCATCGTCATCAAAGACATCACGCCAGATGTCATCAGGCTCTGGCTGTTTCCCTTCTCCCTTGTGGGGAAGGCGAAACAGTGGTTTTACGAGAACCTGACAGATGTCGCCACATGGAACAAATGTTCGGCGGCTGTAAGGAAAATGGACCTCAGCCCATTTGACTTTGGATTTTGGTGTTTGATGATCAACACAACCATATTGGACTAATGTGTTTGCAAGTGTTTGTTTTGTAGTTCAATAGGATGCAAAGGTGACTTGGACTAAGGCGACATGGTGATCCAATGATCAATACCTCAAGCAAGACCTTTGAAGCTGAGTACAAGACTCTCAAGAACAAGCAAAGTCCAAGGCACAAGGATGGAACCAAGTCGGGCGCAAAGAACAAGTGAAAGGAGGGAAACAGAAGTGACCGGACACTGGCCTGGATGCGTCCGGTCAGTAACTCAAGCCAACAGCGCCATGTTCGTGTGACCGGACGCTGCGTTAATTGCGATCGGACGCATCGATGCAACTGTTCCTCAGCGCGACCACGTGACCGTACGCTGCGTGTTCGATCGGACGCTGCAGCTCAGCTGAGTCCGGTCATTTACAGAGAGGTTCCAGAGGCGCACAGAAGCGATCGGATGTGTCCGATCGTGTGTGACCGGACTCATGCATAGTCTGATCAGTTGATGGTATTTCTTAGCGTAAGCAGTAAAGTCCGCAAGCGCATGGAAGTACCGCTGTTGCACTTCACCCGGAGTATTAAGGGTATCTGTTTACACCAGTTTTTGGACCGAAAAGATTACTATTTTGTAAACATAAACGACCGGTTTATTAAGGAAAAAGATCGACCTGGAAATATAAAAAGCTCGTGTGAGTCGAAGGTGACCCGGAAGCTTCAGGTGGTCCAGCACGACGGGCTTCAAAGACGTGTCGGACTCGACCAAGGAGTTCAAGTTTGGGTCGTCTTTTCTTTTTTTTCTTTTTTGTAATATACTTGTATTAGGGCAGGAGTCAACCGGGTTATAAATAGCTAAGAACCCAGATTTTGTAAAAATACCCAATCAATCAAACACAACCGGCCCTCGACCAAGAACCCTAGGAGTAGGTGTAAAGTAGATCTCGGCGAGACCTTCAATCAGGCAGGGCTGCATCGGCATCGACCGACCTCCGGTTTGCTTGTAAGTTTCACCAATGTCTTGTGTCATCGTGTAATAAGGCTGCATTGGCTTCGACCAAACTCTTGTTAAGCTATGACATGGCTAGTTATCGGTCTAAGCTCGTCTTTTGTAAGACTGTCTTGACTCTAATCAATCTCTTACTTTAGTCGATCTTGACTAGTTATCGGCTCTATTAGTTTGGCAAACTAATAGATTCATTAAGTCATCGATGTTGTATTATGTTTTAATTTGTTTATTTATGTTTTAAACAACATCTTGCCCAATCAAGATTGATAAAATAGCCTGCGCCTAAAGGATGCTTAGTATCGGCTGTTCTGAGGTTTACACGCTCATAACCGAAGAAATAGCTGATACAAGCCTCTCATCGGCTATTTTGGTCAATCTTGATTGTTACATGTTATGCGTTCGAGATATTCGATAAAACCGCGATCTAATTTAAGGGCAGATAGATCTGATTTAACATATCTATTACAGCTGTATTTCTGAACCCCACTGATATATATGATAGATCGAGTCTGTTTATCTTAGATTAAATCATGTTTTTGTCAGGTAGATCTTTTTCGTGCCTCATGGACCCTGAATCGGCTGAAATAGCCGATCTAGTTATACTTTGTTCATAATATGTTCTTTTAAGTGGTTTGGAATCAACGGATCTACTTTATACACGAGACGTGATCTTTTAAGCTTATCAGCTGTTTGTTTGTTATGAGCATTCATCTCACATATGTTATAGCCGTTATGCTTAATATTTTTTTTCATCACTTTATATGCAATCTCATGGGAGTTGACTTTGTAGTCAATGTCCTAAAGACAAATGGCTATATCAGAGCTGCATAATTTGGAACTGTCTGGCACCAAACCGGTAGGTTCCACAATTTGACGATCTCTTTCTTCTCCTTGTCAATTATAGGTAAAATTGACTGGCACGCCCGAAGTCGATTTCACTGAGAATCAGCACCACCGCTCGTTGAAGGTCCAGGAGGTCAGGACTCGCTCTATACCCCTCTGAGGACCGTGCGCACGAGTGTGTTGGCGCATCCCGACCGAGATTTTACGTCAACACATTCTTTTGGCACGACCGGTGGGACCCAATCGTCTGAGTCATGACGTTTGACAATGATGAAGTGCTACACGTGAAGATGGGGGACCTCCCAAAGGAAACTCAACGCTTAGTAGGAGAAGCTATTGATCAATACCGACACTTATGCTTACTGAGTTTCAGCAAGACCAGAGATAAAATGGTCGTTCAGAAAACCCATCTCCCAAGAGTGGTCTTTGATGGACATGTTGATCCAATGGTCCAAGTCCATCACAATGCTATGCAAGAAGTGATTAGCAAGGCGATGGTGTCCACTTTGATGAACCACAATGAGGCTTTTCTCAACAGCCTCACAAATGCCATGAAGGAGGTTTTCAACATAAGTGGTGATAGAAAAGGTACAACATATAATATTGGAAACAATCAAGGAGCTGGAACTTCTACTGGACCTCAGACCAGTGGCCCAAATGGCAATGCAAACCAGATGATGATTAGTCCTGGGGGCATGACACCGCAGCTAGTGCAACAGCCGATTATGAGTAATAACATATACTCATCGGCTACAAAAATAGCTCCTCACGCAAGGCGCATCACAAGAGACTTCAATGCACCACCGTATCAAGGGAACGTAACATCTGGAGATATCCCTCAAGGGTACCATTATGTCTCTGACTTCTATACTTTGGACGCTCAAGAAAACCCAGGGTATAATGGCAACACCATCGGGGGGCAGAACATCGGCTATCAGAAGCCGGTGAATCAGATTGACCAGTTGATGAATCGGGTAACTGACCTGGTTCAGAAGCAATTTGGCTTGACACCAAAATCTACAGTAACTGGTTACAAAAAGCCGTATCCAGAATGGTTTGATCAGGTTGTTCTTCCTTCGAGATATAGAATTCCTGATTTTACCAAGTTCACAGGAACTGGTTCAGTGTCAACCATGGAGCATATAACCCAATTCTTAGTCCAGATTGGAGAGATCGGTGATGAACAAGCACTCAAAGTCATAATGTTCCCTCTCTCTCTCTGTCTGGCTCGGCTTTCTCGTGGTTTTCATCTTTGCCACCCAATTCCATTCAGAGCTGGGATGACTTGGAAGATAAGTTCCATAAATATTTCGGCTTCGGGGTATTGGAAAAAGGCTTAGTGGATTTGATCGATACGAGGCAAACTAATAATGAGTCTGGATGTCAATACCTCCAAAGATTCAGAGAGATGAAGAATCAATGCTATTCCTTGACATTACCAGATTCAGAGGTGGTCAGCATTGCAATTCGAGGACTAATACCTGCTATCAGAGAGAGAATCAACTTTGGTTGGAATAGTATGGCCGATTTAGCTAAGAAGGTGACGAGTAATGATGCCCAAAATAAGTACAACCAAGTCTTCAAACATTAGAAAGCCTACAATGCAGAGTCTTGTTTTCCTGCAGAATGAAAACGATGATTCAGAGAATCAAAGCGATGAAGAAGTGGCTGCTGTAGACTGGGTTTGGAAGAATAATAAATTCATGCCTTGGGCAAAAGTTAAAAGTACCTGTTGATGCTCACTAATGCTCATAATTAACCATCAACTATTGCATGAAATGACACTAAATGAATTACAAAACATAGTTGTAGGGTTTGAAACTAATAAGTTCCACGAGTTTTGGTGCTCTCACTTATTTTGTAGGACATCAATATTTCACCATATAAAAGTATCTCAAGTGATGAATTGGAGTGCACCATTGCGAAGGGCTCGTCGAGATGATCTAAACAGACATATCATTTGCTATATTCGGAGTCCCGGATGAAAAGATATTAATTTCGCATCGAAATCTGCAAAAGAAGGATCTAGAAGACACCAGAAGGCACCACGAGACGGGCCACCACATGGGCCCACTGGGCCAGACCTACCGGTCCCACATGGAGACCGACCGGTCGGCCACGGAGCCCGTTTCGCCTCCGCCTTCTGGAACCTTCTTCCACCGCCTCCTAGGATGCATCTCCACCGTCCCCGAAGTCGGTTTGATCTAACCGTGGGCGATAAACGTGACGCGGATCAATGACATGGCGATTCCTTGCCCTCTACTCCACCTCGGGCTATATGAGCAGTCCCAGACCCCCCTCTCCAGGCATCTCAATCTTCATTATTCATCTCCACATCAGAAACTAGGGTTTCAATTAGAAGTAGAGGTCCCTCTAGATGAATCTCTTCTAGTTCATCTAGATCTAGTTCTAGTTCTAGTTCTTCTAGTTATAGTTCTTGTTCTAGTTGTCTGGTTCATCATCTAGTTGTAATTAGAGAGAGGAGAAGGAGAGAGCTGAGGAGGAGTCGGATCTTCCTCGACATTGTATTTGTGCAGTATCTGGTTCGTCTTCAAGTAATCTGCAGGTTCTTCATTTACTATTTCTAAGTATTATACTCCCTCCATCCCAAATTATAAGACATTCCAAGAATCTTGGAGAGTCAAAGTTTTTCAACTTTGACCAAATTTATATAATAAGATAATAATATTTATGATATCAACTAAGTGTAATTAGATTCTCCATTAGTTATATTTCCATAATATGTATATTTGATGGTATAATTTTTTATATTTTTCTCTATAATTTTGGTCAAAGTTAAAAAACTTTGACTCTCCAAGATTCTTGGAACGTCTTATAATTTGGAATGGAGGGAGTATTTAATTTTAGGTATTACTTTATTTTATTTACTGGATCTATGCTCGTATTGAGTGCTCTAGTTATCCGCGGTAATTAGAGTACTAAGCGTTAGTGTAGACACGGTGTCTAGACTAGGGTTTACCTGAGTTTGCGCCCAATCCTCCGGATAGTTGTGGTAGCCCCAGAGGTGACAGCTCTGTCAGGCCTTTGTAATCCACCACGTTAGGGTTGGTGTTCTCGTAGAGCTTTCGGCAGCTTTCCCCAACTACCTTCTTCCCAGTCTTTCTCGAGAGTTGGAAAGGACCTGCTGCTCCGAAGTAAGTAAAGTATAGTGAGCCTTTAATTAGATAGACCCGCTTAGAAAACCCTAAGATCTCTCTCCAACCACATTACCATTC
Organism: Coix lacryma-jobi var. lacryma-jobi; assembly: GCA_009763385.1. NCBI lineage: Eukaryota > Viridiplantae > Streptophyta > Magnoliopsida > Poales > Poaceae > Coix > Coix lacryma-jobi. The sequence goes on from CM019826.1 coordinate 74,965,791, forward strand.
TTTTTTTGGACGTTCTTAATTCTTCTAGTACACTTCACGTTCCCTGTGGAAATCGATACCCTGGAATACTCTCGGGTGAAAGCTACATCGGTATCCGTGCGCTTGCGGATTTCTCTGTGTGCGTTTAAAATACCCAACAGTACCGAGAGGGATGTAAAGTACAGCTTCGATATCACTAAGGCCGACAAGATATTTGACTACTTGCTAGAAAAGGGCCAGATCAAATTGACTGGGAATCATACTATCCCATCGGCCGAAGAGCTTAAAGATAAAAGGTACTGCAAATTTCATAATTCTAGTACACATACTACTAATGATTGCCGAGTTTTCAGAGATATGATACAGAGGGCAATCGTTAAAGGAAGGATTGGCTTAGAAAAGGCCAAAGGCATGGGCATCAACGGCTATCCTTTCCCACAAAACATGGTAGCTCCAGCACCTCAGAGTGAAATCAGGGTGTTGACTTCTGATAGAGCCAGGACAGACGGGACAGTTGATCCGACGAAGCAATTAACAGCTAAAGAGTATCAGGAGATGAAAGGGAAGAAAAGTAATGACCAACCTGAGACTTCAAAAGCTCGGGAAGCGAGAAGACGTCCAACTCTCAAGATCTTACTGAACAAGTGGCAACGCCAGAAGGAGAGGAGCCAAATGCAAAGGGAAAGAGATGAACAAGAATTTCAAGAATGGCTCGAAGAAGAAGAGTACAGGAAATCCCGGGAAGAAGGAAAACGCATCAGAGATCAAGAGAAGATTCATTGGGACTGTCCCTTCTTCAGACATTGTTGGAATGAGGGCTTAAAACTTCCTACTCTTCGTAATTGCCCAGAGTGCAGTGATCAATACCGAGAGTATAGGCAGTCGAGAGACAACCGACGATCTGTACATGAAAGATTAAGGTTTGCAAATACAGATCGACGCATAAAAAATAAAAATATTCATAATCGGCTTGGAGCAAGATTAGCCAATCATGATCATCCATGGCAGGGAGGACAATGGTGTCCTGGTGGCCTAACCAGAAGCCAGAAATGACGGGTTCAGAGGTTGAGAAACGACGAAGTCCAGAAAAAGAGATCCAAAGTCTGGCAAGTCAAGCAAATAGCCAATAAGGGTGAGTCATCGGCTAACATCGCTGCTCTGTTCATGCTACCTGCTGAATTTAGATCATCTGATCATGAAGAAGAATCTAATAACGAGGAAGCCATTGCTCAGTGGATCAATCAAGCAGAAGATGCTACATTTCAAAAACCCGAGAAGCATTCTCATTTAAAGGCTTTGTACTTGAAAGGGTTTGTCGATGGAAGACCTTTGAACAGGAAGCTAGTTGATGGAGGGGCAGCAGTTAACTTGATGCCGTATGCCACTTTTAGAAAGCTTGGTAAGACTACAGAATACTTGACTAAGACCGATATGAGGTTGACCGACTTTGCTGGCAACGTATCAGTTACTAAAGGTGCTATATGTGTTGAGTTGACAATTGGCAGTAAGAGTATGCCGACTACTTTCTTTGTAGTCAATGCAAAAGGATCCTATAGTGTGCTTCTTGGAAGGGATTGGATCCACGCCAATTGTTGCATTCCATCTACCATGCTTGGTCCCCGAATACCGCGACGACACCCTTCGGCGCGGGAAGTTTCATGCATAGGTAGGCGGGATGGATGACCGCATTGAACGCGTTTGTGACCCCTCGGCCAAAAATGGCATTGTATGGGTAGAACATGTCGACGACATCGAATGTTATGTGTTCCGTCCTGCAGTTGATTTGGTCGCCGAAGGTTACGGGCAGAGGAATTTTCCCGACGGCTCTTACTTGTTGACCACCGAAACCGTATAGGGGGTTGTCGGCCGGTTGCAGAAGATTTCTGTCAAGCTTCATGCTGTCGAAGGTTGAAGCGAACAAGATGTCAGCGGAGCTTCCAGTATCGACCAGTATTTTGGTGACGGTCCACCCAGCGAGGTTGGTTTCGATCACCATGGCATCTGTGTGAGGGTAATCTCTTAGCTTCATGTCACTGGAATCGAAGGTTATGGGGATGTGAGACCAGCGACCGAATTTATGTGGTCCTTCGACGGCCACGTGGTGAACGCGTCTGGCATGTTCCTTCCTCTGCCGTTTGTTGCCATGGTCTTCGTTTGAGCCTCCGGTGATAGCTAGAATGACACCGAAGGTCGATGTTGGATTGTTGATGGTTGTTTGGTTCGAGCCTTCGGCTTTCACAGGTTGTGGTGCTGGTAACGCGGGGATCGGCGGTGGTGGTGGCAGAGCGCTGGTGGCTTGGTGGGTTGTTGGAATTTGGTTTTGCGGGGTAGCTGGGTATGTGACTGTGTAAGGTGGGTTTTGGCGTTGTGGGGTGGTGGTTGGCTGATAATGGGTTTGGTTGTAGAGTGGGTGGTGGTTGTAGGGGGGTTGTTGCGAAGGTAGGCCGTAGTTTATGGGGGTATAGTGGTATGTTGGGTTTGGTGGGTGGAAGCTTGGTTTCCTTGTGTGGTTTATGGTTCGGGGGTCTGACATGGCAGGTTTCCCGGATTCCTGGAATTCTTTTCCTTTGGCGAAGCATTCGCATTGCTTTGTTGTGTGCCCCTTTCCCATTCCGCAGAAGTGGCAATACATTTTGGCAGGATCTCGCTGCTGGTAGCGCTGGTTCGGCGGAGGTGGCAAAGCCTGCGGGGCTTGGCTGCTCGGGTGATGAGCGTCCCGTGTTTGATGTTCGTAGCTTGTTGCTTTGTTGATCGCACCAACGTTGCTTTGCTCTTGGCGAGGGTTGCTTTCTCTCGGTTGAGGCCTCGGCTGTGGCCTCTGCTGAGACCTGCGAGCGTCGGACTTTGCTCTGAAATCCATATCAGCTCTACAGTATCTTTCCATTGTTTCATGCAACTCCTCGATCGAGTTTGCCGGTTTTCTGGCAAATTTTGAGGAGCATGGTCCTGGGCGCAAACCACTGACTGCAGCGAGGATGACAGCCTCGTCAGATATCCCAGGGGTCCTCGCTCTGATTTGAATGAACCTTCGCCAGTAATCTTGGAGCGGCTCGCGTTCCTCTTGCTTGCAGTTGAATAGCTCGATGGGGTTTAACGGGGCTGGAGTGATGCCCTTGAAGTTTGTACACAGCTTGTCTCTGAGGCAGGCCCAGGAATCCACAGTTCCGGGGCGAAGGTTGCTGTACCAAGTTTGTGCGATGTCTCGCAGAATGATGACAAAGGATTTGGCCATTGTTGATTCGTCACCGCCTGCTGCGGCAACCGCTGCTTCATAGCTCATGATGAACTGGCGAGGGTCGGAAAGTCCATCATAGCGAGGTAGGTTTTGTGGATTATAGCAAGGTGGCCAGGGCTGGGTTTGGAGTGTTTGGGAGAGTGGTGACTTTGGATCGTATGGCATTTGGTGTTGTTGATGCCTTCGCTGAATGCGAAGGTTTTGCTCTCTCTCATCTGGGTAGAGTTGGCGGAGGTTTGGGTGTCTCACAAGATATGGCTCTGGGTGTACTGGTGGTGGTGGGGGGTGGCGGGTGGTGACGAAGGTTGTCTTGGTTTGGCTCCTCATTCCCCTCTCGCAACGGGGGTATCTCCTCATTGTTCCAGCCCTCGGCTTCGGCCTCTGCCGCGGCGAGGGACTCCTCCATGCGGCGAAGCTGCTCCCTGGCCTCGTCTGCCCTCTGTCTGATTGAGCGCAGTCGGTTGTGCCTCTCAAGCTGTTCCAGGCGCCTCTTCTTCTCTTGCAGCTCAGCCTCGAGCCTTTCAAGGGCCTCGAGGCCCACCTCTTCTTCTTCCCCTTCTCCTTCTCCCGAAGTGTGTGGGTGCGGCTGTGTCGCCACTCGGGCCTGGGGGCCCAGGGATTGGGGTTCCGGGGTGACATTTTCTCCTCCCGAGGGTTGTGCAATTTCCTCAGCAGGCGGGACCACCGCTGCCGCCTCTCTAGCAACGCGCTGGTCCCTCGCCGAAGGTGCCCTCCTGTTTCCCGCCATTTCAGACTTCGCCGATCCCCACGGACGGCGCCAAACTGTTGGGAACACACTTGCCCAACCTCCGCACTTGTGCAGGGGAAGGAGCGAAGGTGACCAAGCGTCGGATGCGGTAGCGAAGGTGAAACGGAAGTGGAAAGTGCTCGAATTCCCAAAAAGTCGTGGTTTACACTGTTCATCCCCTTGGTATTTATAGGGAATGCCAAGGGGTACGGGCCAAATTACAAAAGGGTACAGCAAAGATTCCTCGCCTCCGCGCAGGGAGGAAGGGCAGAAACGTAAACACACAGCTGGAGCGGAAACCCTAATCGGTCACACCCCGGCGCGCCGCCACCTGGCCCCCCGTTCACCTTCGGGGAGAGGTGCGGCGGTCTTGACCTTCGGCCGCGCTCACCTCCGGCTGCACTTGCCTCCCGGGAGAGGCAAGTGAACACGCTTGCTGCTTGCCTGGACCCTCGCTCCAAGCGAAGGTGGTGTCGACGGTCAGCGAAGGTTTCCTGCTGTGCGCCCATCGCCTCAGACCTGCACAGGAACACAGCAAGAGAGCGAGGGTTGATCCCGCATTCGGGGGTCAGGGTAGTGGCCTCCGATGGTTGAGAGACCCCGCAAGCACGCCAGGCGTTACGCGAGGGCTGATTTTGAGCACCAGTTCGGGCGGCGCTTCTGTCGAGGGTCCTTTCCCCCAACAGTGCTTTTCCAGAAGGGTTCTCGAAGAAGACTTTCTCAAAACAGCTGACAAAAATCAACAGCCGATCTAATCAATCGGCTTCAAAAAATGTTCTAGAGGATTAATTTACTAACAATGATTCGCATCGATGCCAATGAACTAAGGGCGGTGTTGTGTCAGTCAAAATTAATACCTTTAGAATTAGAGCAAGGACTCAACTTGTTGGATTTTAAAGCCGATACTAATGTATCACCTTTAGAATAAAAATAGCCGATATGTATGTATCGTCTTTTGATTTTAATTGATAGCCGATACTAAGGAAGTATCGCCTTTAGAAGATTCATCAAAAGGAAAAGCTTTGGAAAGATCAAGCAATGCAATGCAAAGAAGTATCAGGCAAACGATATTTAACTGAATTATTAAGCCTGACGATGCAGGGGCAGACTTGTTGTTCAGTTTGTTCGGCCACCAGGCCGGATACACAAAAGAGACATTAAAAACAAACTAATCTAGATGGAGCCGGTTCAAGAGGTCCTCCAGGAATGACACCTCCGTCACGGCGAGCCCCAGGGGCTGGAACTCCTCCACCAGCTCCCGGAAGTCCTCCCTCGTCATGGCGCCAACGAAAGAGGGAGAAACATCCCCGAAGATCTCAGCGCCGCTGAGTTCAGCTCTGGCGAGGGCGAAGGTGGCGCCGTGGCAGATGGCGTGAAGGGCCAGCTCCCTGATGCGCGTCCCGACGTCATCGAGGCGCACCCGCAGATTGTCTCCCCGTGCGTTCACAAAGTCGGCAATCGCTGTAGCTCGCCCAGGGAGCCAATCGAGTTGCTATTGGAGTTCTATATTTGGATAAAAGAGACTAAATTTCAGAAAAAATAGCCGATTCAATTGAATCAAACAATAAATCGGCTAAATATTTAAGCAAGCAGTTGCCAACAAAGTCACTAGTGCTGTTGTGCAGGAGGTAATCAGAATGACAAGATGAGGATTTGGAGAAATGTACCAGCAACCCTGGTGTCTGACGCCTCTAGGTGCTCGAGAGCACTGTTGAGGCGAGCACGGAGGGTCTCCCGTTCCTCCACTAGGTGAGCGGTTCGACAGCGCTCCTCCTCTAGGAGGCGCCGGGTGTCAGCGATGCCCCTGATAAAGGCCCACGCATCATCATCCAGTGCCAACCCATGCCCTGATGGGGGTTGGCTGGGGCCTTGATCGACCACCAGAAGAGAAGGACTGCGGAAAAGTTAGGGGTTCTCCCTAGGTGAATGAAAGATTTCAGAGCACAAGAAGATGTTAGGGAAAGAAACCATTACCAAACCACGCGGCGACGGGTCGCCGGAGGACCATCTACGGACTCTGATTCCTTCGTAGGGCGTTTTCCGCGGTTGTCCGCCATTTGCTTCGGCCGCCGAGTGAGGAGGAAGAGCAGTTGGTAAACGAGAAGAGCAAAGGCCGAAGAGTGAAGTAATGAATGTGTGGTGTATTTGAGAAGCCAGCGTTTGGTATTTATGAGTAAGACTCGAGAAGGTGAAAAGGCGTCGGCTCGGAGGCACCCTTAGATTCGGATCCTAAGGTGAATCGACTATGTAAGTCATTTTGATACTAATCGGCTAAAAAGCAAGTCGTCTAGATGATATCAGCTGATAGCTGATAGAGATTCGAGTATTAAATGAAAATAGAGTATCATGATGCCAGTCAACCAATGAAGAATGTGTACAGAGGAGGAACTGAAAGTCAGAGATTACAGATAAGCAAAATTACATGTTTAGCAAAGACTTCAGTGCACTCAGAGCATTCCAGCGGATAGCATCTATTTCATCGATCTCTTTCTAATCTTCTTCAATGGAACCTGGGATCGGTTTCTTCTTGGCTTTGATGTCGTGGAGCTCACCATGAAGAGTTGTTATCTTTTTCTTATGATCGCGAAGAGCAACAGGGATGTTCTTTAGGCTGTCCTTCTTCGACTTGATCTGTTCATCGATAGCTTGAAGCCTGCTCAGCAGTTCATTCCTCTCAATTTCTATAGATGACAGATTGCCAATAAGAACAGTAGAGTCTGAATTCAATTGATCTATGGCGTTCTTTTCGGCAACCATATCAGAAATGCAGCGCTGTTCACGTGCTGGCAGATGTGCTTGAGCCTCTCGTGCCCTGAATTTGGCTTTGACTTTGGAAAACCTTGGCTCGAGGAATCCTATGTGTGCAACAGAAGATAAAATCTCTTTCAGATCTCTTGGTATGCTATCTTTGATCAGATCGAAGATGTCCCTGACTCCCTTTGCATCCTGCATCAAGTCGGCTGTGTTGACCTCCAGAAGGGGGATTAATGTTTGAAGCCGAGTCTTGATTTCTTCAGGTAGATCTCCTGAGGATCTAGCTGCAGAAGCTTCCTCTTCATCCATGTAATCTTTCAATTTAAAGGGGATGACAGGGGAAGAAGGCTCTCCTTGTTCCTACATAGACAAGTGTATGAGTGGTCACAAATAAGGAGATATTGAAAGGAGAAGTAATGGTTGATTAGAACACCTGGTCAGATGGGCTGATTTGATGATCTGGAATGGTTGAAGAAGGCTCAAGAGAGACATCTGAAAGAAAACTTTTATTAGTTTTTTCGAGAATATTCACTGAAGAACTATCAGCTAAAAGATATACCTGGTTGGGGAAATTCTTGATCAATATCAGGCAGAGGAGGTGCCTCAGGGTCTACATTTTGAGCATCCACCTGCTCCTGAGGCAACTCAACATTATGAGTGCTGACCTGTTCCCAGAAATTAAAAGATAAAAGATTACAGATTTATTGATGGGAGTAAGGAAAAACAGATTTTTACCTCTGTATCGACATTTTTGATCGAGGATTGGCTGCTGCTATAAGTATTTTTCTTCTTCTTTTTAGATGCTACCTTGGCAGTTGGCTTGGTAATCTTTTGCTTCTTGGAAGAGCCAACTTCCCTTATGAAAGTGCTAAGGGTTTGATCATCTAAAGCATCAGGAGCTTTCCTCTTCATCAAAGTCCTGATGGTGGGAGCGTCACAGCCAATCCTTGGATTTGGGCACCATATGTTATAATTTATTTTTGGGGGATTCAAAGTGACCAAATCCTGCAAAAATTTGGCACATTTCAGAGGTGAGCAGATGGTAAAGATATGGAATTTGAAAAAGGGTTGAGTTATACCTCATCAGTTGCCTGAAAGTCTGAGTCCAATTTCAGACAGTAAGTGGCCACAGCCTCACTGAAAAGATGGGTGCTCCATTGCTGCCACTAGTTTTGGAAAGAAATTGAAGAAAAAGGTCCGCAGTCCCATTCCTTGACCATCTTCAGGGCGACAGATTTTTCCAGTTGGAGTATTTTATCATAATCTATGGCAGAGTCTACTGCTTCTCTTGGCCTGAGCTTATCAGCAAAATACAGGGATGGAGGCACTTGACCAAAACCAATTTGTCTAGCTGCCATGATAGGATGATAAAATTCATAGGACATGGGAGGTTTTTCCCTACCATTCCTAATTTCAGTTGGCAGGAGACAAGGTTTCATAATCTGACATAAAATCTTCAGACCGTCATCAACACATTTCCTTTTGAATCTAAAGGTGTATGGGTTCTCAAAATCTGTGATATCTGAATATTCGAACCAGTTGGAGATAGCAGCAGGGAATCCCTTGTAAAAGATCTTGAAGAAAAAACTGGTTGGTTCGTCGACAGATATTGTAGCAGCAACCTCTCCAAATGAAGTACACCTTCTCACTTTGGCGTTATCAGACATTGATTCTTCTTGGCTATCTGGATATAGTTCTGGGAAAGATAAGGTTTTCAAGTCTGGGGTTACCAACTTATGAAGGTGAAGGTTAAGCCAGAGTTGGAGCAACCACCAAGGACCTGTTATTGATGGGATGTCTTCATTTTCCATCAAACTCTGGGCTACTTTATTCAACATACTGTATAGGGCCCCTAGAAGGTACTTTCCCAGAGGTATATCTGAGGTCACATGCAATTTTTCTGCCAGAGCCAAGAAATTGGAAGTTGGACCACAACTCTGACCACAGAACAAGTACTTCTCCAGCCACATGTCCAGAAAGATGATGTGTTCTCGTTCTGAAACACTGGATTGAGAAGTGTTGAAAGTAGCAATGTAGTTGGCCCAGCCACCAGATTTTCCAAGCTTGATGGAGGGTTTGGTTTGGAGACTGCAAGGGTTAGTCGATCCAATGATGTTTATGCCGGTCAGCATGTGCACATCGGCCAAAGTTGGAGTCATAGGGCCCTTCTTGAACATAAAGGTGTTAAAAGTACCAGACCAAAAATAGCAAGCAGCCTTCAGCATCTGCTCATTCTTTTTCGGGAGAATTAGCTCTGGGACATTCCGAAAGGCCTAAATTGGCCGGTGCACACATCCACTTTGAATATTTGCCAGAAGACACTATGGTTTCGTGTAATTGGGTCAATAGACATCGACCCTCATCCAATATTTTTATAAAATAGATATAAAATTATATAAGTGCCAAAAAATTATAATATAATTTTTTTAACACTCTACATGATAAGAACTACGTACTAAAAATATTATTTTGCACTAAAATGATCATTTTGCCTCTCTTCATGAATAGACAAAGATAACCATGGTTAATTTGCTTATATGATCGTAGGTCACTACAAATCTTGGGACAAATCATAGAATGCGTACATCAACAAATCTTGACAATGCTAAAAATATTAGCTCAAAATAATAAAGTTTATAGTGACATATTTAGCATGACTGAATTATAGATTTATCTCTTGTGGAGCTTAATTGATATATTAAACTTTGTTATTTTGATATGATATTTTTATGATAGACAAGATTTGGTGATGTATGCATTCTGTGATTTTGTTAGTATTTTTAATATATTACAAATAAATTAACTAATTAATCATGGTTATCTTTGTCTATTCATGAAGAGAGGCAAAATTATCATTTTAGTGGAAAATAATATTTTTAGTATGTAGTTCTTATCATGTAGAGTGTCGAAAAATTATATTATAATTTTTTGGCACTTATATAATTTTATATCTATTTTATAAACATATTGGATGAGGGTCGATGTTTATTGGCCCAATTACACGAAACCATAGTGTCTTCTGGCAAATATTCAAAGTGGATGTGTGCACCGGCCAATTTAGGCCTTTCGGAATGTCCCAGAGCTAATTCTCCCTTCTTTTTCATATCAGCCAAGGATAATGTGATGCACTGATCTAGACTACGAAGAACCCAATCTGACTTCTTCTTGGCTCCCACCTTAATTAGCCAGTCCCTCCAACCTGGAACAATCGATGGCCAGTTCCTGAAAGGAGTTTTTCCCCAGTGCTTTGAAGCAAAATCTGAATTCTTGAAGGGAATTCTCTGGGTTTCGGCGGTGATGACTTCAGTAGGATCAAGATTGCCTACTGGACCGAGAAAGAAATTATCCGGGTTATCCTGAACCGGGATGAGGATCTGGTCATGAAGTGCCTGGAAATTCAAAATATAAGGAAGAATGCAAAAATGAAAGTTCACCAGAAAAAAAGGATGATCGAAGACCTTAGATTTTACCTCAGGGATGGAATCTTGAGTCGCCATTTGACTTGCGGAGACACTAGAGTTGAGCTCTTGAAAGGTTTGCTCAAAATCAAGTGGCGGCGGACTTCTTTGAAGGTTAAGGTTGGAGAACTGAAAGAAAGCGATAACAGTTGGGGAAAGACTCGGCTGATCGGCTAAGAAATAAAGATAGTCGATTGGAACGTTAAAGAAAGGAGAGTAACATTTTTGGAATAAAATAAATTTCATCCCAAAATTGGGGGGCATGTGTTTACACCAGATTTTGGACCGAAAAGATTACTATTTTGTAAACATAAACGACCGGTTTATTAAGGAAAAAGATCGGCCTGGAAATATAAAAAGCTCATGTGAGTTGAAGGTGACCCGAAAGCTTCAGGTGGACCAGCACGACGGGCTTCAAAGACGTGTCGGACTCGACCAAGGAGTTCAAGTTCGGGTCGTCTTTTATTTTTTCCTTTTTTGTAATATACTCGTATTAGGGCAGGAGTCAACCGGGTTATAAATAGCTAAGAACCTAGATTTTGTAAAAATACCCAATCAATCAAACACAGCCGGCCCTCGGCCAAAAACCCTAGGAGTTGGAGTAAAGTAGATCTCGGCGAAACCTTCAATCAGGCAGGGCTGCATCGGCATCGATCGACCTCCGGTTTGCTTGTAAGTTTCACCAATGGCCTGTGTCATCGTGTAATAAGGCTGCATTGGCTTCGACCAAACTCTTGTTAAGCTATGACATGGCTAGTTATTGGTCTAAGCTCGTCTTTTGTAAGACTGTCTTGACTCTGATCAATCTCTTACTTTAGTCGATCTTGACTAGTTATCGGCTCTATTGGTTTGGCAAACTAATAGATTCATTAAGTTATCGATGTTGTTTTATGTTTTAATTTGTTTATTTATGTTTGAAACAACATCTTGCCCAATCAAGATTGATAAAATAGCCTGCGCCTAAAGGATGCTTAGTATCGACTGTTCTGAGGTTTACACGCTCATAACAGAAGAAATAGCCGATACAAGCCTCTTGATTGTTACATGTTGTGCGTTCGAGATATTCGATAAAACCGCGATCTAATTTAAGAGCAGATAGATCTGATTTAACATATCTATTACGACTGTATTTCTGAACCCCACTGATATATATGATAGATCGAGTCTGTTTATCTTAGATTAAATCATGTTTTGGTCGGGTAGATCTTTTTCGTGCGTCATGGACCCTGAATCGGCTGAAATAGCCGATCCAGTTATACTTTCTTCATAATATGTTCTTTTAAGTGGTTTGGAATCAACGGATCTACTTTATACACGAGACGTGATCTAGCTTGACCATCATCAAGGCTGCATGGAGACACCCCACTGTTGATGTTTAAGTTATTTTATCGATCTATTCATTATTACGGCTGCATGGAGACACCCCACTGTTAACGAATGGAACTTCTTGTGCATTTAGTCGATACGTTGGTTTTATGCCGTTTAAAGATACATATAGATTTTTATCTATTTATATCTTTTAAGCTTATCGGCAGTTTGTTTGTTGTGAGCATTCATCTCACATATGTTATAGCCGTTATGCTTCATATTTTTTTCATCACTTTATATGCAATCTCATGGGAGTTGACTTTGTAGTCAATGTCCTAAAGACAAATGGCTATATCAGAGCCGCATAATTTGGAACTGTCTAGCACCAAACTGGCAGGTTCCACAATTTGACGATCTCTTTCTTCTCCTTGTCAATTACAGGTCAAATTGACTGGCACGCCCGAAGTTGATTTCACTGAGAATCGGCACCACCGCTCGTTGAAGGTCCAGGAGGTCAGGACTCGCTCCATACCCCTCTGAGGACCGTGCGCACGAGTGTGTTGGCGCATCCCGACCGAGATATTGCGTCAACAGTATCGTATTTTCCACAGGAAGTGGTATGCTATAGTCTCTTGATCTAGTTCTCCCAGATAAGTCACGAAGAAGGGTAACCAGGGTAGCAAGGTTCTTCTAAGGAACAGGTCCTTATGTGATATAAGCGTAGCCAGCAAAGCCTACTTCGGTCAACGGGTGAGATTGGTTTCCCAACCTATGCTGATACAACTCTACATGGAATCCCGAACGAGGGTGGATTACAAAGGACGGACAAGGCTGTCACCACGTGTCGCCTACCTCCTCAACTGTGGAGACCCAGGCAACCAACATGTGATCACTTACCGCGTTTACGCTAAGTGCCACTACTTCTAGCGGTAGCTAGGGCTTGCACCCTCTTACTAGAGCACCCACCCGAAGGTGAACGGCCGGTCCCGCAGACTAAGTTAGCGAAAGCTTAAACACGATAAGAACTTAAAACCAAGATGAACATGAACTCTTATACTTAAGTAGTATGCAAGAACGTAGAGATACAAGCAAGATTATACCAGCGATTCCGGTGTTCCTCCCGCTAAGTGTACAAGCGCGCCGAGTACACTCGTGGAGGTAGCCGACAACACCGACACTTCTCCCGCTCAGACCTCACGCGCTCCCTATTCTAGATAGGTACTAGAGCTATGATATATGAGGCACTACTCCTTCCATGGATCCCTCTTGAGATATGTATGTTGGTGAGCTCTTGGATGAATTGTGAGGAGGGTGGAGGCCTCCTTTAATAGGTGAGGTACCTTGGAGGGGTGGAGGACCTCTCCTCCTCACATGGAAAGTGCAAACTGCCTCCAAACCAACCTTCCGGGATGCATTGGATTTGGACACCTTGATAACCGACATGAGAGAGGCGGTATCTAGCAACCGACCAAAGTTGGGTCCGGTCGGTGCACTTGGTGGTTGAAGGACCGAAAATGCTAAAGCAAGGCGACCAGAGGGGGGGTGAATGGGAGCTTCAAAAATTCCTTTCAGAAACTTGTCGCCACTGTCCCGTATATCAACCCCAAAAGAAAACCCGAGAGCTCGTAAGTGTCCATGACCCTAGAAATAGGGTGGATACTTCCAAGAAGCACAGCGAGACACTTTACGGCTCTAGAAACCCAACACAAAAGCCGGAAATCAAGACCGACAACGAACAAACGAACTGCGGACAAACCAGCTTAAACTGCCCCTGACTGGACTCTGGTCTGCGTCTGGTCTATGAGCACCGGACGCGTCCGGTCGTGCAGAAACCGATTTGGGAGCTCTCTGTAAGCGACCAGACTCACAGACAAGGAGCGTCCGGTCGTGAACAGAAGCGTCCGGCCTAGGGTTTACGGTCCTTAAACACCTGTTTTACCATCAACATTTGACCCTAAAGTTCACCAAAAAGGCATGAAATGTAGTCAAATAGGTTTCAAACTAACCAAATTCCACATGTCCATAGAATTCTATTTGAATGCAGGATTTGAACCAAATTTGGACATATGGACCCACCAGAGGCCAAGCCCACTGAGCAGGGCCCAAATGGGCCTAAGGGGGGTGGCGCCCGCCACCCCTAGGTGGCGCCTGCCACCTCTAAGTGGCGCCCGCCACTTGGGTTGGCCCAAGTGTCACCCCCTGCCATGTCACCGATCCGTGTGACCTCCCCAAGGCCAAATCCTGGCCCTTGGTCACTAGGTCAGTGGCATCGGACGGCTCAGGGAGGAGTGGCGTGGATCAAGGCTGAATGTCGGTTGCTAGGACATGCAACTGACCTCCAAACCGCCTTGGACAACCACCTGGATGCCGTTGAAGCAGAGGCAGTTCATCCAACGGCCAGGGAGCTGGCGGCCGCCAGTAGGGGGTGGCGCCCGCCACCTGACCTAACCCTAGGTTGGTTGGCTGCCCACTATAAGAACCCCCCTCACTCATTAGGGCTATAAATACCCCCCTGGAGGCACCTCTTCATCGGTACCAGTACCAACACCATCACACACCAAGTACCATCCCAAGCAAAGCAAGAGAAGCAAGTGAGAGTTAGGTTAGAAGCTTAGAGAGCTTAGGCAAGTAGGTAGCTAGTAGAGCAAGGCATCTTCGCCCTCGCGGTAGCGCTGCTCAAGGCTTAGCTCAAGAGTAGAGGCGTGCGAGTGATCGGTTCTGGAGCTGGGAAGAGTCTTCCTTCATCTCCAGTTCAGGTTTTGCTCTTGTTACTCAAGCATTTACTATATTCTAGTTCATCATTTCAAGTATTACTTTATTCTACTTATCAGTATTGAGTGGTATACTTGATTGATTGATTGAGTGCCTAGCTATCCTACAGATCAATTCACTTAGCCATAGTAGTTAATCTCTAGTGAGCTTAGTGTTTGATCTTTGCCAATTGGTTGCTTAGTTAGTTTAGTGTTTATCTTATTAAGTCAAGTGTTTGCTCTGACGTCCGCAAGGGTGTCTCTATTCAAAGCTAGGGTAGAGATAGTTAGAATATAGTTAAGCGTGGTGCTTAGTTATAGACTTACCTTCAGATACGGCTGGACCCCCGGATAGCTGTGGTAGCAAGCAGGTGGTGACAACCCTGTGCGCCTTGAATTCCACTACGTAGTTGGCCCAGTTTAACAGTAAGGCTCGTTGTGCTAGCGTTCAACCTAAGTTAGTGGTAAAGGCTAGTACGCCTCGATACTTGACAAGATAGGATTAAAACTTTACTCAACTTAGTTGCTTTATTGTCTTTTGCCTGCCTTGCTTCGTAACTATCTCGCTTCGTCGTTATCTTGCTTTGTAGTTATCTAGGAGTAGTTAGTAGTTAGTAGTTAGTAGTTAGTTAGTTAACCTTAGTTACCCTCTATCTACCTATCCATTCCACCTTACCTTAGCCATCCATATCATCCTTACCTAGCCATCCATATATTCTTTCTAGCCTCTCTTCTCCCCTTTTTCCCTTTTCTCTTTTCTTCAACTCTCATCCCCTCCTTGACTCAACTCATACACCACCCTAGCCTTCCCTTGGGATCAAATAAATCGACACCTAGTACTCCCAGGCAAAGTGCTACTATGATAGTTCCGTGCGCTTGCAGAATCTCCTCCTGGTAGATTGCATTCTCGCTAGCTAGCTCCTACTAGTGTCGGGACTGACAACCCCGCTTGGCATTAGTAGATAGCTACTTTAGTTACCCTATCCTAGGTGTAGCTAAGAACTACCAACAAGCATTTCTGGCGCCGTTGCCGGGGAAGGCAATCGGTGTATCGGTTGAGTCCGTGTCGAATTTATCTTCGCCCAAGCTCCCGCTTAGCGAATCCCATCTTACCCCATTCTTTATTTCTTTAGTTCTTCTTATCTTTTTCCTTCATCTTCTTCAACTTCATCCTTTCTTATCTCGTTCTATCTTCACGATGGCCAACAAGACCATTCGTGAGTTTTCTGCTCCTTCTGCTGCTAATGTAGCGACAGGACCAGATGTGATCGATGCCAACCTCAATTTTGAGTTGAAACTGGCTCTGATCACGATGGTCCAAGCTAGCCCGTTCTGTGGCAAGGCTCATGAGGATGCCAATGCTCACCTCCAACAATTCTTGGAGATTTGCGGCACCATCACCATTAAGGGGATAACCCAAGAAGCCATTCGTCTTCGTCTCTTTCCTTTCTCTTTGCTAGGAAAAGCGAAGCAATGGTTCTATATATACAGATCGCAACGCTGTAGACACATGGGACAAGTGTTCCAATGCTTTTCTCGCTAAATTCTTTCCGATGGGCAAGACGAACGCTCTTCGCAACAAAATCTCCAGCTTTACGCAACAAGCCGAGGAATCTATTCCCGAAGCTTGGGAGAGGTTGCAAGAGTATATCGCTGCTTGTCCGCACCATGGTATGGAGGACTTGCTATTGATCCAGAACTTCTACCATGGCCTAACCCCACTCTCTAGAAGCCATTTGGATGCCGCCGCCGGCGGTGCATTCTTTTCTCTGAATGTTGCAGATGCTAAGGCTCCCATAGAGAAGATGGTGTCAAACCAAGGATGGAATGACGAGAGACTGCAGCCCCGTCAGCGAGGTATGCATTCCCTTAAGGAGGCCGACATGATCGTGGCCAAGATGGACTTGCTGGCAAAGAAGCTGGACAGCTGTGAGAAGATGAACCAACAGGAGAGTGTCCAATCTCTGGAATCCTACATGACTTGTGAAGTCTGTGGAGAAACCGGACATTCTGGTAGCCACTGCCCCGAGCTACTTGAAGATTTGAACTTCATCAACAATAGTAACGGTTTCCGTCAACAGAATCAAGGATGGAATCAGTACTCCAATCCTCAAGGTAACAATTCATTCCCTCGCTCTAATTTTCATAATTCTGATGATTTCTCGTTCTTAAAGAATTTAATTTACTCACAAGGTAGAACTACTGAATTTTGCAATAAGAAATTAATGTCGAATGATAAAGCCCTTGAGAATATAAATGCTAAATTGGAAGATTTCTCATGTGCTCTGAAAAATCAACTTAGCTTTAATAAGATGTTAGAAACCCAATTAGCTCAAATTGCTGCTATCATACCATCTTTTGAAACTGGCAAAATTCCTGCTAAACCTAACATGGAAACTGCTAATATGGTTGAAATAAAATATTTTAACTATTATGAAGATCAAACCATGACTATTAAAAAGGGTGATCCTGGTAGTCCCATAATTAGATGCTCAATCTTTGGTGAAGTCTTTAAAAATGCCATGTGTGATTTAGGATCGAGTGTGAACATTTTATCTAAAGTTCTCTATGAAAACTCGTTCTTTCCACACATGTCATCCACATCTGCCTATGTTGTGCTAGCTGATCAATCCACTTGCTATGTAGAAGGAATAGTTAGTGATTTACCTGTTCATATTAGAGGCTCCTATGTTCCTGCTGATTTCATAATACAAGATATGGGAAATAGGAAGGATGTGCCTCTAATCTTAGGTAGACCCATCTTGAATACTGTTAATGCTTGCATATATGTGGGAAGTGGTAAAATTCAAATGACATTAGGAGGGAGAATGGAAATATTCTCTTTTTCCCGTGGTCCCGCATATGCCGCTAACTTGCAGGAAGCAAAACCCGTTCGTACCAAGAAGTGGCGCCCAAGAACAGGGTGGAGCAGAAAGAAAGAACCACCTCCTCCTGAGTTGTGTAATTCACATAACAAAGGAGAGGTGCCAAAAGAAGAAGAACCAGATGGAGTACTAAGAGAACAAGTGCCCAAGGAAGAAGGTCCACCCGATAAGGCTGAAACTCCATGGACCTAACGTATGGTTTTACTTTTAATTTTTCCCTTCAATTTTCCCTTTTCGAATAAATAACATATGTCATGCATGTAAAAAAATCAGTTATCATTAGTTATATGCATAGGTATATGTTAACTTAGTTAGAACAATAAAAATATCAAAATAGGATAGTTTCCCTTTTCACAACATTAGATAGTTTCCCTTTTAATAAAATGAGAACAAGAGCTCCGACTGAGACGAAGAAGATCTTTTCACCAAGCAAGAAGCCATCTTGGGGGAGACTCCCGCTCCGATAAGGTATGTCTCAAGCCTACACTTTACATTCAGTTCTTAAATTCTATATCTTTTGAATGTTACATGCTTGCCTAAATAACCACTCCATGAATAAAATTGATAAAATCTGCTTAAACAAGTTGAAACCAGAATAAGATTTGAAATATGTCATGCAAATGCTATTGTTATGGTTTGAATAACTGGTCTTATCTAAGTTGTAGCTTTTGTGGGTTGCACATGCTTTAACTGAAATCATGCTTAGTGAATAAAGTTAGTAAGAAATGGAGTAATTCTTTAAACTTGCTAAGTTGAAATTAGGACCTAATCTGGAGGATTTCTTTTAAAAATTATGAAAACCTTGCTAAAAAGTTCCTCCTAGATTTTATCCCATCCCACCACCAGCCAAATATTTGTTAGTCATTAGTCAAAACCACAAAGAGCTTTGTTTGAGTTGAGTTTTGTTAGACCTCATAGATGTTAGTAGAGAAGCTTATCATATCTTTTGAATCAAGATTCACGTACACCCACCATAATTTGCATACTTTCCACTTTGGAAGTTTGCAACCACCAAATAAATTGCTTATTCTCTACATCGGAGATATGCAATACCCTGCCAAACATCCCATTGCTAGCCTTATGCTATTCCTACACTGGGAATAAGCATTTCTCTCCCTTTCCCTTTTCATTTCAAAAATCCTTTCCTATAGATGTCTGGGAAATCTAGAGCTAAAAGAGAGAGAGAGAGAAAAATGACCAAAGTAGCTCAAGAAAGGACTATGTCCTGTGAAAAAAAAGTGAGCAAAGTAGCTCAAGAGAGAACTATGTCCTAAGAAAATATGAGGACACATCTTTTGTCTACTCACTATGTATCCAAAAAAAGAGAGAATTATCATTAGCTTTAGACCCCAGAAATTAACTAGGAAGGATTATGAAATACCTCTTTATACACTTCCACATAAACCACACATGCACTTCTTGATCAATTTTTATGATTTGCTGCTCCTTATGATCTGAGTGTCTAGCTTAGCAATAAACATCAGACAATTTGCTCATTGTTCTTAGCCTACCTATAACTCCACATATCATTCTTTAGAAATAGGAGAGGCTACATTTTGGCCTAAGTGAGGATTTAAACACCATTGAGTGATTGAGTGAATCTTGGAGGACTTAAGCAAGTTCTTATCTTTTGAAAACCTTGAAAAACCTCCAGACAGAATCCTAGTCAAACCTAAGCAAGATAAAAGTTTCCTATCTACTGCTTTATTTCACTCTTGCATGTTTGAAGTGAAAAGCTATAAGCCCCACATTGCTATGATTAATGATATATGCTAAGTTATTTCTCACTATACAATATGCACTTGCAGACATCTTAAGTTGCTATCCATTTCATGCTCAATGCTTAAAACCGCATTGTTGCTCGAGGACGAGCAACAGGTTAGCTTGGGCGAGCTTGTTGACGGTCCTTAAACACCTGTTTTACCATCAACATTTGACCCTAAAGTTCACCAAAAAGGCATGAAATGTAGTCAAATAGGTTTCAAACTAACCAAATTCCACATGTCCATAGAATTCTATTTGAGTGCAGGATTTGGACCAAATTTGGACATATGGACCCACCAGAGGCCAAGCCCACTTAGCAGGGCCCAAATGGGCCTAAGGGTGGTGGCGCCCGCCACCCCTAGGTGGCGTCCGCCACCTCTAAGTGGCGCCCCCCACTTGGGATGGCCCAAGTGTCACCCCCTGCCACGTCACCGATCCGTGTGACCTCCCCAAGGCCAAATCCTGGCCTTGGTCACTAGGTCAGTTGCATCGGACGGCTCAAGGAGGAGTGGCGTGGATCAAGGCTGAATGTCGGTTGCTAGGACATGCAACCGACCTCCAAACCGCCTTGGACAACCACCTGGATGCCGTTGAAGCAGAGGCGGTTCATCCAACGGCTAGGGAGCTGGCGCCCGCCACCTGACCTAACCCTAGGTCGGTTGGCTGCCCACTATAAGAACCCCCCTCACTCATTTGGGCTATAAATACCCCCCTGGAGGCACCTCTTCATCGGTACCAGAACCAACACCATCACACACCAAGTACCATCCCAAGCAAAGCAAGCGAAGCAAGTGAGAGTTAGGTTAGAAGCTTAGAGAACTTAGGCAAGTAGGTAGCTAGTAGAGCAAGGCATCTTCGCCCTCGCGGTAGCGCTGCTCAAGGCTTAGCTCAAGAGTAGAGGCGTGCGAGTGATCAGTTCTGGAGCTGGGAAGAGTCTTCCTTCATCTCAGTTTAGGTTTTGCTCTTGTTACTCAAGCATTTACTATATTCTAGTTCATCATTTCAAGTATTACTTTATTCTACTTATCAGTAATGAGTGGTATACTTGATTGATTGCTTGAGTGCCTAGCTATCCTACAGATCAATTCACTTAGCCATAGTAGTTAATCTCTAGTGAGCTTAGTGTTTGATCTTTGCCAATAGGTTGCTTAGTTAGTTTAGTGTTTATCTTATTAAGTCAAGTGTTTGCTCTGACGTCCGCAAGGGTGTCTCTATTCAAAGCTAGGGTAGAGATAGTTAGAATATAGTTAAGCGTGGTGCTTAGTTATAGACTTACCTTCAGATACGGCTGGACCCCCGGATAGCTGTGGTAGCAAGCAGGTGGTGACAGCCCTGTGCGCCTTGAATTCCACCACGTAGTTGGCCCAGTTTAACAGTAAGGCTCATTGTGCTAGCGTTCAACCTAAGTAAGTGGTAAAGGCTAGTACGCCTCGATACTTGACAAGATAGGAATAAAACTTTACTCAACTTAGTTGCTTTATTGTCTTTTGCCTGCCTTGCTTCGTAACTATCTCGCTTCGTAGTTATCTTGCTTTGTAGTTATCTAGGAGTAGTTAGTAGTTAGTTAGTTAACCTTAGTTACCCTCTATCTACCTATCCATTCCACCTTACCTTAGCCATCCATATCATCCTTACCTAGCCATCCATATATTCTTTCTAGCCTCTCTTCTCCCCTTTTTCCCTTTTCTCTTTTCTTCAACTCTCATCCCCTCCTTGACTCAACTCATACACCACCCTAGCCTTCCCTTGGGATCAAATAAATCGACACCTGGTACTCCTAGGCAAAGTGCTACTATGATAGTTCCGTGCGCTTGCAGAATCTCCTCCTGGTAGATTGCATTCTCGCTAGCTAGCTCCTACTAGTGTCGGGACTGACAACCCCGCTTGGCATTAGTAGATAGCTACTTTAGTTACCCTATCCTAGGTGTAGCTAAGAACTACCAACAAGCATTTCTGGCGCCGTTGCCGGGGAAGGCAATCGGTGTATCGGTTGAGTCCGTGTCGAATTTATCTTCGCTCAAGCTCCCGCTTAGCGAATCCCATCTTACCCCATTCTTTATTTCTTTAGTTCTTCTTATCTTTTTCCTTCATCTTCTTCAACTTCTTTCTCTCTTATCTCGTTCTATCTTCACGATGGCCAACAAGACCATTCGTGAGTTTTCTGCTCCTTCTGCTGCTAATGTAGCGACAGGACCAGACGTGATCGATGCCAACCTCAATTTTGAGTTGAAACTGGCTCTGATCACGATGGTCCAAGCTAGCCCGTTCTATGGCAAGGCTCATGAGGATGCTAATGCTCACCTCCAACAATTCTTGGAGATTTGCGGCACCTTCACCATTAAGGGGATAACCCAAGAAGCCATCCGTCTTCGTCTCTTTCCTTTCTCTTTGCTAGGAAAAGCGAAGCAATGGTTCTATATATACCGATCGCAACGCTATAGACACATGGGACAAGTGTTCCAATGCTTTTCTCGCTAAATTCTTTCCGATGGGCAAGACGAACGCTCTTCGCAACAAAATCTCCAGCTTTACGCAACAAGCCGCGGAATCTATTCCCGAAGCTTGGGAGAGGTTGCAAGAGTATATCGCTGCTTGTCCACACCATGGTATGGAGGACTTGCTATTGATCCAGAACTTCTACAATGGCCTAACCCCACTCTCTAGAAGCCATTTGGATGCCGCCGCCGGCGGTGCATTCTTTTCTCTGAATGTTGCAGATGCTAAGGCTCTCATAGAGAAGATGGTGTCGAACCAAGGATGGAATGACGAGAGACTGCAGCCCCGTCAGCGAGGTATGCAATCCCTTAAGGAGGCCGACATGATCGTGTCCAAGATGGACTTGCTGGCAAAGAAGCTGGACAGCTGTGAGAAGATGAACCAACAGGAGAGTGTCCAATCTCTGGAATCCTACATGACTTGTGAAGTCTGTGCAGAAACCAAACATTCTGGGAGCCACTGCCCCGAGCTACATGAAGATTTGAACTTCATCAACAATAGTAACGGTTTCCGTCAACAGAATCAAGGATGGAATCAGTACTCCAATCCTCAAGGTAACAATTCATTCCCTCGCTCTAATTTTCATAATTCTGATGATTTCTCGTTCTTAAAGAATTTAGTTTACTCAAAAGGTAGAACTACTGAATTTTTGAATAAGAAATTAATGTCGAATGATAAAGCCCTTGAGAATATAAATGCTAAATTGGAAGATTTCTCATCTGCTCTGAAAAATCAACTTAGCTTCAATAAGATGTAAGAAACCCAATTAGCTCAAATTGCTGCTATCATACCATCTTTTGAAACTGGCAAAATTCCTGCTAAACCTGACATGGAAACTGCTAATATGGTTGAAATAAAATATTTTAACTATTATGAAGATCAAACCATGACTGTTAAAATGGGTGATCCTGGTAGTCCCATAATTAGATGCTCAATCTTTGGTGAAGTTTTTAAAAATGCCATGTGTGATTTAGGATCGAGTGTGAACATTTTATCTAAAGATCTCTATGAAAACTCGTTCTTTCCACACATGTCATCCACATCTGCCTATGTAGTGCTAGCTGATCAATCCACTTGCTATGTAGAAGGAATAGTTAGTGATTTACCTATTCATATTAGAGGCTCCTATGTTCCTGCTGATTTCATAATACTAGAGATGGGAAACAGGAAGGATGTGCCTCTAATCTTAGGTAGACCCTTCTTGAATACTGTTAATGCTTGCATATATGTGGGAAGTGGTAAAATTCAAATGACATTAGGAGGGAGAAAGGAAATATTCTCTTTTTCCCGTGGTCCCGCATATGCCGCCAACATGCAGGAAGCAAAACCCATTCGTACCAAGAAGAGGCGCCCAAGAACATGGTGGAGCAGAAAGAAAGAACCACCTCCTCCTGAGTTGTGTAATTCACATAACAAAGGAGAGGTGCCAAAAAAAGAAGAACCAGATGGAGTACTAAGAGAAGTAGTGCCCAAGGAAGAAGATCCACCCGATAAGGATGAAGCTCCATGGACCTAAGGTATGGTTTTAATTTTAATTTTTCCCTTCAATTTTTCCTTTTCGAATAAATAACATATGTCATGCATGTAAAAAAAATCAGTTATCATTAGTTATATGCATAGGTATATGTTAACTTAGTTAGAACAATAAAAATATCAAAATAGGATAGTTTCCCTTTTCACAACATTAGATAGTTTCCCTTTTAATAAAATGAGAACAAGAGCTCCGACTGAGACGAAGAAGATCTTTTCACTAAGCAAGAAGCCAGCTTGGGGGAGACTCCCGCTCCGATAAGGTATGTCTCAAGCCTACACTTTACATTCAGTTCTTAAATTCTATATCTTTTGAATGTCACATGCTTGCCTAAATAACCACTCCATGAATAAAATTGATAAAATCTGCTTAAACAAGTTGAAACCTGAATAAGATTTGAAATATGTCATGCAAATGCTATTGTTATGGTTTGAATAACTGGTCTTATCTAAGTTGTAGCTTTTGTGGGTTGCACATGCTTTAATTGAAATCATGCTTAGTGAATAAAGTTAGTACGAAATGGAGTAATTCTTTAAACTTGTTAAGGTGAAATTAGGACCTAATCTGGAGGATTTCTTTTAAAAATTATGAAAACCTTGCTAAAAGTTCCTCCTAGATTTTATCCCATACCACCACCAGCCAAATATTTGTTAGTCATTAATGAAAACCACACAGAGCTTTGTTTGAGTTGAGCTTTGTTAGACCTCATAGATCTTAGTAAAGAAGCTTATCATATATTTTGAATTAAGATTCACGTACACCCACCATAATTTGCCTACTTTCCACTTTGGAAGTTTGCAACCACCAAATAAATTGCTTATTCTCTACACCGGAGATATGCAATACCCAGCCAAACATCCCATTGCTAGCCTTATGCTATTCCTACACTGGGAATAAACATTTCTCTCCCTTTCCCTTTTCATTTCAAAAATCCTTTCCTATAGATGTCTGGCGAAATCTAGAGCTAAAAGAGAGAGAGAGAAAAATGAGCAAAGTAGCTCAAGAAAGGACTATGTCCTGTGAAAAAAAAGTGAGCAAAGTAGCTCAAGAGAGGACTATGTCCTAAGAAAATGTGAGGACACATCTTTTGTCTACTCACTATGTATCCAAAAAAAGAATTATCATTAGCTCTAGATCCCAGAAATTAACTAGGAAGGATTATGAAATACCTCTCTATACACTTCCACATAAACCACACATGCACTTCTTGATCAATTTTTATGATTTGCTGCTCCTTATGATCTGAGTGTCTAGCTTAGCAATAAACATCAGGCAATTTGCTCATGGTTCTTAGCCTACCTATAACTCCACATATCATTCTTTAGAAATAGGAGAGGCTACATTTTGGCCTAAGTGAGGATTTAAACACCATTGAGTGATTGAGTGAATCTTGGAGGACTTAAGCAAGTTCTTATCTTTTGAAAACCTTGCAAAACCTCCAGACAGAATCCTAGTCAAACCTAAGCAAGATAAAAGTTTCCTATCTACTGCTTTATTTCACTCTTGCATGTTTGAAGTGAAAAGCTATAAGCCCCACATTGCTATGATTAATGATATAAGCTAAGTTATTTCTCACTATACAATAGGCACTTGCAGACATCTTAAATTGCTATCCATTTCATGCTCAATGCTTAAAACCGCATTGTTGCTCGAGGACGAGCAACAGGTTAGCTTGAGGGAGCTTGTTGACGGTCCTTAAACACCTGTTTTACCATCAACATTTGACCCTAAAGTTCACCAAAAAGGCATGAAATGTAGTCAAATAGGTTTCAAACTAACCAAATTCCACATGTCCATAGAATTCTATTTGAATGCAGGATTTGAACCAAATTTGGACATATGGACCCACCAGAGGCCAAGCCCACTCCGCAGGACCCAAATGGGCCTAAGGGTGGTGGCGCCCGCCACCCCTTGGTGGCGCCCGCCACCTCTAAGTGGCGCCCGCCACTTGGGTTGGCCCAAGTGTCACACCCTGCCATGTCACCAATCCGTGTGACCTCCCCAAGGCCAAATCCTGGCCCTTGGTCACTAGGTCAGTGGCATCGGACGGCTCAAGGAGGAGTGGCGTGGATCAAGGCTGAATGTTGGTTGCTAGGACATGCAACCGACCTCCAAACCGCCTTGGACAACCACCTGGATGCCGTTGAAACTGAGGCGGTTCATCCAACGGCTAGGGAGCTGGCGGCCGCCAGTAGGGGGTGGCGCCCGCCACCTGATCTAACCCTAGGTCGATTGGCTGCCCACTATAAGAACCCCCCTCACTCATTTGGGCTATAAATACCCCCCTGGAGGCACCTCTTCATCGGTACCAGTACCAACACCATCACACACCAAGTACCATCCCAAGCAAAGCAAGCGAAGCAAGTGAGAGTTAGGTTAGAAGCTTAGAGAGCTTAGGCAAGTAGGTAGCTAGTAGAGCAAGGCATATTCGCCCTCGCGGTAGCGCTGCTCAAGGCTTAGCTCAAGAGTAGAGGCGTGCGAGTGATCGGTTCTGGAGCTGGGAAGAGTCTTCCTTCATCTCCAGTTCAGGTTTTGCTCTTGTTACTCAAGCATTTACTATATTCTAGTTCATCATTTCAAGTATTACTTTATTCTACTTATCAGTATTGAGTGGTATACTTGATTGATTGCTTGAGTGCCTAGCTATCCTATAGATCAATTCACTTAGCCATAGTAGTTAATCTCTAGTGAGCTTAGTGTTTGATCTTTGCCAATAGGTTGCTTAGTTAGTTTAGTGTTTATCTTATTAAGTCAAGTGTTTGCTCTGACGTCCACAAGGGTGTCTCTATTCAAAGCTAGGGTAGAGATAGTTAGAATATAGTTAAGCGTGGTGCTTAGTTATAGACTTACCTTCAGATATGGCTGGACCCCCGGATAGCAGTGGTAGCAAGCAGGTGGTGACAGCCCTGTGCGCCTTGAATTCCACCACGTAGTTGGCCCAGTTTAACAGTAAGGTTCGTTGTGCTTGCGTTCAACCTAAGTAAGTGGTAAAGGCTAGTACGCCTCGATACTTGACAAGATAGGAATAAAACTTTACTAACCTTAGTTGCTTTATTGTCTTTTGCCTGCCTTGCTTCGTAACTATCTCGCTTCATAGTTATCTTGCTTTGTAGTTATCTAGGATTAGTTAGTAGTTAGTAGTTAGTAGTTAGTTAGTTAACCTTAGTTACCCTCTATCTACCTATCCATTCCACCTTACCTTAGCCATCCATATCATCCTTACCTAGCCATCCATATATTCTTTCTAGCCTCTCTTCTCCCCTTTTTCCCTTTTCTCTTTTCTTCGACTCTCATCCCCTCCTTGACTCAACTCATACATCACCCTAGCCTTCCCTTGGGATCAAATAAATCGACACCTGGTACTCCCAGGCGAAGTGCTACTATGATAGTTCTGTGCGCTTGCAGAATCTCCTCTTGGTAGATTGCATTCTCGCTAGCTAGCTTCTACTAGTGTCGGGACTGACAACCCCGTTTGGCATTAGTAGATAGCTACTTTAGTTACCCTATCCTAGGTGTAGCTAAGAACTACCCACAGATCTCTTCTCTGTGGATCTCAGATCGCTACAGCTGGGGAGTGGGAGAGCAGGAAAACCTAGAAGTCAAAATAGCAAATGATTGACATATTTGGGGAGGTGAGTGTCTCCCCCTACTTATCCTAATTCTAACTATTCCTAATTCCCACTCTACCCCTAACTACTTACAGAGCGAACCAGCTAAACCCTAAGGTTATTCTGGACCAACTCGTGGTAGGTGGTGATCCGACGGCCACGCCCGCACAACTCATAGCGTTGCCTCAACGCAACCTCGCGATTGCCGCCACGTGCCGCCACCGCTCTGCTTGTCCTTTTCCCGGACGTCGCACCCCCAGTTTTGTGGCCCAAACAGGGAAACCAGCCTTCACAGCCAACCCCCGATTTTGAGGCCCAAACCGGGAAACCAGCCGACCGTAGCCTGAGTTTTGTGGCCCAAACTCAGCAAACCCGCAGCACCCAGGTTTTGAGGCCCAAACCTGGAAACCGTCCTCAGCCCGAGTTTTGTGGCCCAAACTCGGAAACCATCAGCGCCCAGGTTTTGAGGCCCAAACCAGGAAACCGTCCACTCGGTGGTTTTTCTGTTGCTCAACCACCAAACCGACACTGTAGAAGGGATGCACCACCCGTGCACCACGTCCACCGACACATGTCCCCAAGTCCTCGACTCAGGCAACACTGTGCCTCGCAAGTATTCGTTCGTCGCTGTCCCAGGCTGCCAGCCACCACAGCTGATCCTCGGGAGACCGGTCCCTCAGTCCAAGCCTCATGTCCGCCCTTCGCCACTCTCGGTCCATCGGCACGGCACGTCTCTACTTGACCTTCACCTTGCCTCTGATCACTGTATCCGTGCTCGACACCTGCACATCACAAGCCAAAGGTCCTGCGATCAAACCTGTTGACAATCACTCATCACTCGAGACTCGGCATACACCCATGTATCCGCAATCTCCCCCTTGATGAGTGCATTGTCAACTACACACAAATCATAATGGAAATAGAAGAAGGAAGAAGGAGAAGAGAGAACTCGACCAAATGACCCAAAAGCATAGCAAATCCGAAAAAGGTCAAGTGGAAAGGGCAAGAGAACTTGGTCCCCAATGACATGGGCAACGGCTCGACGCGACCAAGCAAAGCACAGCTAGCCCTCAAGAAGAGGTAGAACAGGCTCAACACCGCTAGCAGATACCAATTGAAAAATCAAAGCAAAATGCTAGTCCCTCAAGACAGAGGCACAGATGCTCAACACAACCAGCAAAGCTTGACATCAACTGAAAAGCCCGAAACCAACTGAAGCAAAGATGCGACTGCTAGTCCCTCAAGATAGAGGCAAAGGCTCAACACAACTAGCGAAGCGCTCCGAACCAATTGGAAATTTCAAAAATTTATCACGAGCAAACTCCCCCTTGCATGGTGCCCTTAGTTGAACATGGGAGGCATGATTTGTCCAAATTCTCCCCCTTAGTTGAAAATGCACCATCAAGTAAAATCTCTTCCCCTTAGAGAATGCACCATCAAAAAGTGCCAACAAGAGAAGTTCTCCCCCTTCCAAAATGCATATGAGTCATAATGCAAGTTAGCAGCATCAGGAATACAGTCAAGAAAATGCAAAGATGCTCTAAATAGTATAGCTCCAACGACTCACTGGAAAGCATACAAGCTAGCGAAGGCTCAAACTGATCACCAAATATGAAATATGAACATATGAGCAGAGTGAGCAGTATTTAGTCAAAAGGGTATTCACCATCAAAATAGCACTACACATGTATAGACAGGAAATCAGTCAAGTGCTAAACATGTATACAAGGTGAACTACCCCGAGCAAAGTTTAATCATCATGCTATAGAATGAGACATACACTTGTGATTTCAAATTTTAATCGGAGTTGCAGCGGTGAAATTTCACAAGTTCAGAATTTAGCATGTGATTGCGCGAGGTTGAAAGCTTGTCCTTGCCTAACATTTCAACTATGCGAAGCCTATGCTGAAGCAATCAGAAGCTTAAAGCAACAGTTTCGGTCATACACTACACAGCTCAAGTTTAGCTCAAAGTGCAATGAGAAACAATCTTAAAACTGTGATGTGCTGACAAGCAATCCCATCTCGATCTTTCCAATTTACTTGACTTGGTTTAGATTTTAAACAGAATATGAACAGACCAAGCAAGTGACAGACTCAGAACTAGAGACATAGCAACCTAGCATATATGAAAAACACGATTGAATTCAACACATTCTACACATGCTAGTTGCATATCTCAATGGTGAACATTTTCAAGTTTTATGTTCATTAAGCAAATTCACCATTCAAAAATAGCTCAGCTCACAACATGTATTAGTGATCAGAAAGAGCTTAAGCTACTAGCATCAACATATAGCATCGGAGCATACTAAACAGAGCATAATTACATTTTAAAGATTATATACATGAAGCTCAGAATGTAGAAGCGTATGCTGAAATGCAAAAGAAAAACAAAGCAAACGAGAAAATAGTCGGTCTAAGATACAAGATCTAAAATGTTTCCCCCATCTAAAAGGGAAAACACACACCAAGCTCACCCCTCAACCGATTAAAAGTTGATTCGTCCAAAGGCTTGGTGAAAATATCTGCCAACTGATGATGAGTATCGACATGGCGAAGGTCGATATCATCCTTCTCATAGTGGTCTCATAGAAAAATGAAAGCGCACATCAATGTGTTTGGTCTTCGTGTGAAGCACGGGGTTTTTAGCAACGCTAATCGCACTCGTGCTGTCACAAAGCAAAGGTACGCGAGAAAAGCTCAGACCAAAATCACGTAAAGTGGCCATCATCCAAAGCAACTGGGAACAACTGCTAGCCGCAGCAACATACTCAACCTCCGTGGTAGTCTGGGCGACACTAGACTGCTTGTGAGAAGACCACGATACAAGAGAAGAACCAATAAACTGACAAGTCCCAGAAGTGGACTTGCGCTCAATGCGACAACCAGCAAAATCGGCATCGAAATAACCTCAAAGGGAGAGGGTGGAGGAAGCTGAATACCAAATCCCAAACTCAGGTGTGAAACGAAGGTACCTGAAAATGCGCTTCACCGCCTGACGATGAGAAGTGCGCGGCGACGCTTGAAAGCGCGCGCACAGACACACCGCGAACTGAATGTCCGGGCGTGTCGCCGTCAGGTACAGCAGCGACCCGATCATACTCCGGTACTCCTTCTGGTCCACAGCTTCTCCATCCTTGTCCGCATCCAGGGACGTCGTGGTCGACATGGGTGTTGGAAGAGGCTTGTGACACCCTAAAATTTGCCCAATTTAAAAATAGGTGAAAATGTTTCTTTATTAATTTTTGGTGTGCATTTAATCTAGGATTAAATAATTTTCACAAAATTAAAACCAAGTTAGAAACATAATGTTGCATTCATGCCTCTGCATTTTATTTTCTGTGATGAGTGGTTTTGGTCAAAATTTGAAATGAATTCAAATTCTATTTGAGTTTGGTTTGAAATGCTTTGTAGCAAAAAGAAAAAGGTTTAAAATTCTTCTTTTCCCCTCTCCTTGCTTCCGGCCCGAGAAGCCTGGCGGCCCGGCCCGCCGACTCCTCCCTCCCATTCTCCCTTCCCCCGCGCTGGGCCTTCCCCTTCTCCTCCCCCCTCGCTGTTGCGGCCCAGCAAGCCAGGCCGGCCCATCCGCGCGTCAGCGCCCCTCCTCCTACCTCGCGCTCCCGCTCTGCGCTTCCAAATCCCGAGCGGCAACCGTCTCACGCCCTCGCTCCCCGTCGTGGCAGCGCCAACTCCCGCTCCCACCTCGGCCTTAAAGCCATCCTGTGCCCTCCCTCTTCTCCCTTTTTCCCCACTCCGCGCGACGCAGCCAGGAACCAGAGCCCACAGTCGAGCCGTGCCTCCATCTCCGCACCACCATTGCCGCCGCCGTCACTCCACCGAACCACTGCTCTGCCGGCCAATTCGTCGCTGCTGTAGCTCCGCGCCGTTGAGGTGGTGGCTCCGAACCCCTTCTCTCCATCTATCGGTCTTGCAATCGCCCTAACCGCCTCCGTTTTTCTTTATCGAAGTAGAGCATCGCCGGCCGCCGTCCGCCGCGATTCGTCGTCGTCACTCCTTCCCGGCTCCCATTCACGCGGTGGTGAGCCTCGTCACCTCCCTCTCTCTCTTCAAACCTTTTCCCGTGCCTTTTAGGGCAGGTCAGAGCCTCGCCGGCGAAGCTTTCGCCGCGGTCTGTGGCCGCCGCTGCGCGTGCCCGTCACCTCGCCGTCGGGTGCCCCGTTACGCCGGCCAGGGCATGTTTCTAGGACCCCCTTGCCTCCCCGTACTTCACCGTTCTCTTTCCATGTTCGGTGGTGAGCTCCGTGGCCGAGTCCGCGAGCTCGGTTGCTCTGGCCATGGCGTGTGCGCGCCCGGCGTCGCGACGCGACCGCGACGTCGCGGCCAGTGCGCGCCGTCGGCGCCCGCTGTGGCCCTGCTGGCCGGAACCTAATCTCGACCATTCGTGCGCAATCCAACGGCCCGTGATGGCCCGTACCCCTTCAGTGGTGTTTTTGCTAAAGAGTCCCCCGAAGATCCCAACCTCAACCCGCGCTCCCTTGTCCACTGTTCACTGAGCCTTTGCAA
Source organism: Coix lacryma-jobi var. lacryma-jobi (assembly GCA_009763385.1). NCBI lineage: Eukaryota > Viridiplantae > Streptophyta > Magnoliopsida > Poales > Poaceae > Coix > Coix lacryma-jobi. Next base: position 74,996,833 of record CM019826.1, read on the forward strand.
ACTTCCAACCAGGCCCCTGCGTTTTGGTTTATTTGAGGCGCAGTCCAGCCGGTTTTCAAATTGTTTTATTTATTTAAATCTGCAAAATCAAGTTTCAGCTTATTTACAGTTTTGCCACTACACTAGAACGCTTATAAAATCTACGTTTTAGCTCCGTTTTGATCCGTTCAACTTGCGTTAGATTCGTTTCGAAAAGTTCTTTCAAACTAAATAACTTTCAGTACTATTTTCTGTAATTAAAATTTGAGTTAAATCTAACCTAGTAATTAGTGCCTTTAATCTTGTTTAGTTCATATCTTTTCCGTTATAGTTCTGTTTAGCATGATCTTCGCGTCTGTGTGTTCGTAGTGAGACGTAGATCAGTTTTCAAAACTCTTTATATTGTTTTATTGTGATTGATGTACTGTTCTAATCATAGGCTATGTTTGCTTTGCATGAATTGCTTTTGGGATGCATGTGTCGTGTTCTGTGATCGTATGTCCAGTCGGTGAGTTATGCGTTGGTGATCAAGAAGAAGTTTGTGATCCAGAGATCGTGATCAAGAGTCAACCTTTGGAAATCTACAAGTCAACAGAAGAAGGATCTTGAGTTAAGGCAAGTATAGCAATCGAGTTTTCTCTTCGCCATCATGATCATGTTACTTAATTAATGTATGCATCGAATGATAAAAATGACTTATTAGCAACTTAAGAAATTATCTGTACAAGCATCTTCGGGTTTTACAGTGCAACTGATGGGGGTTATATGGCTCTGGCTTTAGCTCAGTATGAGGACATTTTCTAGCTTGTTAGAGGTTACCCTTGTGGCGCAAATGGGGGATAGCAGACTGGGGATTCCCTGTGACTGGTTGAATCACCCAGACAGACTAATGAAACCTAGCGGCCCTAACTTGCTAGACGAACCTTTGAAAAGCTTCATCGTGAACCCTACCGACTTTCCTTGGAAGTGAGTTAAGAGGCTGATCACCTCGGGCGAAAGGGCAATTCACGTCTCACAGTGAAAGTGTACACGTTTGCGCAAAGTTTATTAAACTGATATATCAGCCTTGCTCAAGGACACGAGCGGCCTTGAAGACTTTTACATTAAGATTATGACTTTTGTTGGTTAACATGTTCATTATTTACCATTTTATGCTATTCATTATTTATGTTACATTGATCATGAGACTTGGGATCTATATCACTTGATGCTATACTTGTGGAGTTCAACATGGACTCACTCTTGCTTTTCCCCCACACCCCAGTCTTCATCAGAGTCGCGCAGCGGAAGCGTGGTGTTGACACAGATGAGTTTCCTAGAAGGTCAGTGGAAGTGCTAGGCATAGCTTAGGCTTGTGGTCAACCAGTCAGTTGTTCCCTGTGAAGTTGGTGTCTCCATCTGAAGATCGGAGTGTCTTCCCGCTGTCTGCTCCTTAAGGTTAAGTTCTTTGTGTTTATACGTTATATATGAGCATTGTCTTTCGATATTACCCTTTATTTGTGGCTATATGTGAGATTTGACTTCCTGGGCTCACATATGGTGTATACCTGGTTTTGTTCTTAAAACCAGGTGTGACAAGGCTTGGCCTCACCCATATCGAATTTCTTCAGAATGTCTCTGGTGTACTTGCCCTGGAGCACGAATGTCCCCTCTCGGGATTGCTTGATTTGCAACCCGAGGAAAAATGTCAACTCGCCCATCATGCTCATCTCGAACTCCCTGCTCATAGTATCTGCAAACTTGGCAACCAAAGCGTGAGAAGAACCACCGAAAATGATATCATCCACGTAAATTTGGACCAAGAGAGTATCAGTGCCTTGCTTGAGGAGAAAAAGCGTTTTGTCTACACATCCCATTTTAAAACCCTTAGCAAGCAAAAAGGTTTTTAACCTATCATACCAGGCTCTAGGGGCTTGATTCAAACCATACAAAGCTTTGTGAAATTTAAAGACATGGTTTGGAAACTTGGGATTTTCGAAACCGGGGGGTTGTCTAACATACACCTCCTCTTCTATGTAGCCGTTTAAGAAGGCACTCTTGACATCCATTTGAAAAAGTTTGAAACCTTTGGATGCAGCAAAAGCCAAGAGTATCCTAATAGCCTCCAAACGAGCTACAGGAGCAAAAGTCTCCTCATAGTCTATCCCCTCCTTCTGACTATATCCCTAGGCTACAAGTCTGGCCTTGTTTCTCACAACATGGCCATCTTCTCCCTGTTTGTTTTTGAAAACCCATTTTGTCCCAATAGGATGACACTCAGGAGGAAGAGGAACAAGAACCCAAACCCGATTTCTCTCAAAGTTTTCTAACTCCTCATGCCTGGCATTGACCCAATTCGGATCCGTCAAAGCGTGTCCAACATCTCGGGGCTCAAAATCAGCAACAAATGCAGAATGAGCAAAGTGAGAGATTTGCCTAGACCGAGTGACGCGATCGTTGATGTCTCCGATCATCTGTTGAGGTGGGTGTTGGCGCTGGATGTGTCGTGGCGCCTCCCGAGTCGAAGTGGCCTCCCGCTCAACAGCAGCTGGTGCCTCCCCGGGTACAAAAGGTACCGCGCGAGATGGCGGATCCCACGACCCCCTAGAAGAGGAAGTGTCGGGGCCGTGAGTCATGGTAGAAGCCGCTCCTTGCGGCACAGTAGGTGGAGGGGGTGCTGGATCATCCATACCTTCAGCACCCTCGTCCTCATCATCAAAAATAGGTTCTCCAATCTCATGATCACCTGCACGCTCAAAATGAGAAGAAGGACAAACCATGGTCTCATCGAAGGTGACATCGGATGTCTCCATGACTCGGTTAGTGTCAAGGTTAAGTACACGATAAGCACGAGTATTAGCGCCATAACCCAAAAACACACCGTCAGAAGAACGAGACTCAAACTTGTCCAAATTGCCCTTTTTGAGTATAAAACAGTGGCAACCAAAAACTCTAAAATAACTCACCTTGGGGAGTTTTCCAAAACGCAACTCATAAGAGGTCTTCTTCAAGAAAGCTCGAAGGAAAATGCGATTGGAGATATAGCATGCAGTGCTCATAGCTTCAGCCCAATATCGCCTAGGGGTCCTATGCTCATCGAGCATCGTCCTGGCCATCTCTACAAGGTTCAGATTTTTCCTCTCTACAACACCATTTTGGGGCGGTGTGTAGGGAGAAGAAAACTGATGCTCCAAACCCAAAGAGTTACAAAACTTCTCAAAATCTGAATTCTTGAATTCGGAACCATTATCACTCCTAATAGCTCGCATCGAGTTCAAAAGGAACTCGTTCTGAAGACGCAAAATTAGATTGCGAGCAAAGGAGAAAGTCTCAGTTTTCTCAGCTAAAAAGAAAACCTACGAATATCTCGAAAAGTCATCAACAACAACGAGCACATACCACTTCCCCCCAACCGAGCCCACCCGAGCCGGACCAACAAGGTCCATGTGCAAAAGCTCTCCAGGGCGCTTGGTCATGACCTGAGTCACTGGATGGTGGGGAGCGGCAACCATCTTCCCATGTCTACAAGAATGGCAAACAAGATCCTTCTCCATGGATAACTTGGGAAATCCTCGGATTAGGCCAAGTGAACTAAGTCTTGCAAGCAAGTCGAAGCTCAAATGTCCTAGTCTCCTATGCCACTTCCAAAGATCAGAGGAGGAAGGTCCAGCCACAAGACAACGAGAAATGCCGAAAGACTCCGAGAAATCCGCACGAAAGACTTTCCTAAAGGGCGAAATCCCACAAACAAGATTTCCCTGAGGATCCAAAATTCGACTGAGATTCGGCTTAAAACGAATCTCATAGTCATCATCAAAAAGTTGCGAAACAGAAAGAAGGTTAAAATGCAAGTTCGAAACAAGAGCAACATCACGCAACACAAAGTGCTCATTAACTCGCACCGACCCACGAGACAATACCTTACCTTTGCTATTGTCGCCGAAGGTGATAAACTCCTTTTCGGGGACCGGACTAAGACTGGAGAACCACTTGGCGTTCCCGGTCATGTGCCTTGAACACCCGGAATCCACCAACCAAACGTTCTCCAATCATTTTACCTATATCAATAAAAAGACATAGGGTGAGCATACGGGCCAACACTGGGGTTAGTGAAGTATGGAGAATACCAGTGTTGGGCTGGCTGCTGAAAAGAACGGTTAGCAGAAAAACCATTCCTAGCACTCCTACGGGGAAAGCGATCACCACGCACAGGAAAACATGGTCCGCTAAGGGAAGAGCGTCCATCGCGATACTCAAAATGCGGTGAGGGAAAACGCTCAACAAAGCCTCCGCCACGGGGTCCATAGCCCACAACTGCAGGCTCCCGTCGGGCACGACCTCCCTGACACCTAGGACCTTGAGGCACTGCACCACTAGGCCTAGCAGCTCTCCTCGGAGCTCTCCTCTGAACATTCGGCACATGTACATCATGGAAGGGATGGTACATGGCCGGATTGTTCATCTCCCTTGCACGGCGCGCCTCTCTCTTGCGCCGAAAGCAAAACTCACTCACGTGTCCATCCCTCCCACAATGCTCACAATGGTACCTCACCGCTCTCGTAGGGGTTGTTGGTATTCACGGTAGTGGGTGTGGATCACTTTGCCCTTCTGTGGCATAAGCTCCTCCTGAATGGGTGGCATGGTGTCAAGCTTGTTCTTGAGGTGGTTTGGTTTGGGAGCCCAAGATTGTTTCTTTGGTGGAGCTCTCGGAGGTTCAACAAAGACCGCATCCTTGGTGTTAGGCTTGAGAGGCTCTTTGGGTGGAATCTTGGTAAGCTTGGGAGTAGTGGTGGAGTTGGGCTTCTCACATGGGTCAAGACCACTCGACTCTCCAATCTTCCCAAAAGATGAAACATCGACACCCGGAGCAAAACCTACACCTGGACCTCCAGCAGCTCGCTTGAATTGGGAGATCATCATCCTGAGCTGTGGCTCACCGCAAGACACCCATGACAAGATGGTCCGAAGGTATGTGTTTTCCTCCTCAGTTTGCATCTTGTCATGCTTCACATTGGCTATCTCCATCTCCAAACCCTCACAAAGAACACACCTAGCCACACATGTGCTACCTGAGTTGGCCTCTTCAAGAGACACAATCTTGGCATTCTTCTCTGCCAACTCAGATTGCAAGCCCGCAAAGGACTTGCACGCACCCAACAACGAAGATCTAGCCTTCAGCTCATCCACCTCTCCTACCAACGCAACATACTTACCTCTCAAAGTGAGAAGGTCAGTCATGTGCGTGGTTGACATCTCACACTCCTCCTCTTCTATGACAACAACGGTGGACTTGACAGATTGAAGTTCCTTCACTGTATCCTCCCACTTCTGCCTAAACTCCTAGCGCTCTCTAGTAGCTCGCCTAAGCAACTTATCCTGACTAAGGAGCGTGGCAGTAAGCTTCTCGACCTCAGCAGAAAGTTCATCGGGGGTCTGAGATACCTGGGAGGTGTCGTCGTCATCGTAGTCATTCCGAGGAGTGTTCTCCAGCTCGCCGTCGACCTCCTTGTCGAGGGCCTTGGTGCAGAAGCCCGCGTCGTCGGCGAAGAAGCAGAGGCCGTTCAGCTTGTCCTCGATCCTCTTCTTCTTCTCGGACTCGTTTCTCGCTGGAGGCAGCGGAGTCGTCATCTGAGTCATCGATGTTGCTGAGCGTGGCGAAGAATGCACGCTGCTCAGCCTGGTCCTTCTCCATGTACTTCGTCTTGATGTACTCCTTGTCGAAGCCGCCCTTCCGCTTGTGCTTCGCGGGGACGTAATTCTCCTTGCGCTTGTCGGAGTCATACTTGTGCCCATGATCCGCCTTGCCGAAGGTCTTCTTGTTCTTCTTCGGGCAATTGGCAATGAAGTGGTTGGGATCGCCGCACTCAAAGCATCCCGAGCGTCCTCCTCCGTGGCGACGGTTCATGCGGTTGTTGTGGAACCGCGAGAACCGGTTGGCAAGCAAAGCCAACTCGTCATCACCAAAGAACTCCAACTGCTCCTTTGTGATAGAAAGAAGAGAAGAAAGTGCAAAGCCTCTAGAGGGGTTAGCAGAAGAGCCAGAAAGCAAAGCTATCGACGGGCCAGAAGGATTTTCGTAAGAAGCCCTCGCCATGGCATCGATCTCACTGGACTTGAGCTTACTAAAGAGCTCGTCACACGTGAGGGTCTCATAGTTAGGCGATTCGATGATCGCCTGAACCTTGGAATCCCACACCGACCGATCAAGAGTATGCAAAAGCTTCAAAGCTCTCTCATGATCGTCGAAAGGCAACAACTCCTTGTTAGCCCTCATCCTGTTGACAATCACCTAAAAGCGAGCGAATAAACTTTCTATGCTCTCGCCAGGCATATGTCAAAAGTTCTCATACTCTCGCTTGTGCGACTCATAGAGACGGGCTTTGACTTGAGAGGTTCCCTCATGGAAACGCATGAGGGATGCCCAAAACTCCCGAGCCGTAGCGAGGTGAGAAACGCGATCAAACTCCGTCATGCTCAAGCATGAGAAAAGAGCATTACAGGCTCGGCTATTGGCATCGTGATCATCGATCTGACGCTGAGTCACACGAGTAGCCAAGACCACGTAATCGGCAGAATTGCAAATATCCCAAATGGAAGCACCCATACTCTGCAGAAAGGCCGACATGCGTATCTTCCAATACGCATAGTTCGTCCAATCAAAGAACGGTGGTTTGACCATGCCGCGATCCATGTCGCCTTCTGTGGATCTGGAACCGGCTAAGGTGGAAGATCCTTAACCCGCTCTGATACCAATTGAAGGACCGAAAATGCTAAAGAAAGGCGACCAGAGGGGGGGTGAATGGGAGCTTCAAAAATTCCTTTCGGAAACTTGTCGCCACTGTCCCGTATATCAACCCCAAAAGCAAACCCGAGAGCTCGTAAGTGTCCACGACCCTAGAAATAGGGTGGATACTTCCAAGAAGCACAGCGAGACACTTTACGGCTCTAGAAACCCAACACAAAAGCCGGAAATCAAAACCTACAACGAACAAACGAACTGCGGACAAACCAGCTTAAACTGCCCCTAACCGGACTCTGGCCTGCGTCCGGTCTGTGAGCACCAGACGCGTCCGGTCGTGTAGAAACCGATTTGGGAGCCCTCTGTAAGCGACCGGACTCACAGACAAGGAGCGTCCGGTCGTGAACAGTGCGTCCGGTCAGTACCAAAAGCGCTGATGAACAGTAACCTCGGTGCGTCCGGTCAACTAACACTCTAGAGTCCGATCAAACCACAGAAGAACACAGTGCTCAGTTTCAACGATCGGACTCACTGACCTAGCGTCCGGTCAGCACGAGTCGAGCGTCCGGTCACCCCGATAGTGAACTGTTCATCCACCGATTTGATTCAAACTCTTCCAAAACGAAACCTCTAGGGTTCAAACTTGGAGAGATGAGTCACAAGGAGGATAGTGAGCTATCTCTAAGAGATCATGGCTCGAACCTATCTCCAAATCGATGAATCGAAGAAATTCGGGGGAAGGGAGAAAAACTTGACCCGAAACGAAAAACAACCGATCTACTAGCTCGTGAGGTTAGAGGATAATTCCTTCAGTGGAAAGAAGTGCCTCACGATCTAGAACAACTTGGTTCAAACGGATTTCCAAAAGACGCACCAAGCAAAAATATCGATCGACGAGAAAAACGTGGAGAAAAGGGATTCCGCGAAGAACACAAACAAAACGCGAATCACAACCACGAATTTGCAACCGTGTGGCTACCACACGCTACAATAGTGAGATTACGGTCTGACTTCCTCAAAATCTCACGGACACAGAGGTATGGTTCTCTTCTCTGTGGATCTCAGTTCGCTACAGTAGGGGAGTGGGAGAGCAGGAAAACCTAGTTGACAAAATAGCAAATGATTGAGATATTTGGGGAGGTGAGTGTCTCCCCCAACTTATCCTAATTCTAACTATTCCTAATTCCCACTCTACCCCTAACTACTTACAGAGCGAACCAGCTAAACCCTAAGGTTATTCTGGACCAACTCATGGTAGGTGGTGATCCGACGGCCACGCCCGCACAACTCGTAGCGTTGCCTCGACGCAACCTCCCGATTGCCGCCATGTGCCGCCACCGCTCTGCTTGTCCTTTTCCCGGACGTCGCACCCCCGATTTTGTGGCCCAAACCGGGAAACCAGCCTTCACAGCCAACCCCCGGTTTTGAGGCCCAAACCGGGAAACCAGTCGACCGTAGCCTGAGTTTTGTGGCCCAAACTCAGCAAACTCGCAGCACCTAGGTTTTGAGGCCCAAACCTGGAAACCGTCCTCAGCCCGAGTTTTGTGGCCCAAACTCGGAAACCATCAGCGCCTAGGTTTTGAGGCCCAAACCTGGAAACCGTCCACTCGGTGGTTTTTCTGTGGGTCGACCACCAAACCGAGACTGTAGAGGGGATGCACCACCCGTGCACCCCGTCCACCGACACATGTCCCCAAGTCCTCGACTCAGGCAACAATGTGCCCCGCAAGTCTTCGCTCGTCGCTGTCCCAGGCTGCCAGCCACCACAGCTGATCCTCGGGCCACCGGTCCCTTAGTCCAAGCCTCACGTCCGCCCTTCGCCACTCTCGGTCCATCGGCACGACACGTCTCTACTTGACCTTCACCTTGCCTCTGATCACTATATCTGTGCTAGACACCTGCACAACACAAGCCAAAGATCCTGCGATCAAACCTATTGACAATCACTCATCACTCAAGACTCGGCATACACCCATGTATCCGCAGTGGTGCGGCCGCACCAGGGGTGCGGGCGCACCCCTGGTGGCCCCTCTCATGCCCGACTCGCTCTGGTGACACATTTTTTTATCTACCCCCAGTGTAGGAGCAGAGCTTTCTGGTGGAACTAAATGGAGGCATGTCTTTGCGCACTCCCAGTGTAGGAGCGACAAGTGTATGTGGAGTGTACGTGATCTTGATCTTAGGAGCATGATAAATCTCTCAACAAGGGTCAACAAGACTTGACCAAACTCAACACAATGACAAGCAGCGTATGTAGAAAGCTTAAAACTTTTTGCAGGATAACAAGTTTGGCATTGGTAGGAATTTCTCACCAAATAAGGAGTACGTGATACTATGGTTTTATATTATTTTCAAAATAAATTCTCCAAGTACATTGAATAGAAACGGTAGGATTCATAAGCCAGAACTATATCACACTTCACAACATCTTAGTTAACATGATTTTCCTATCAAAATATTTTGCCACAAGCATAAGTACATGTATATGGAACAAACTTTATGCAAGCTTCTATCTCAAAGATTTTATGAACATGTCACTTTTCAAATTTTAAAATGAAGTGTGGTTAAGTTCTTTACAAGGAAGTAAGGAGTAGTTGTTGGTTCATTGAGTTTAATTTTAATAGTCAAGTTTTATATATGTTGAAACTCAAGAACTAAGGAAGCTAAGGAGAGTGTTGCACAAACCATCGTTTGAAGATGAAGGATTGATGAAGATTCAAAGGTGGTTTGGCTGAATTGTATGTTTAGCCGAACCTCCCTTGAGCTATTGGTCATGTCCTTCTGCATGTCAAGGTGATTGATGTTTGTTGCAACATGTGGGGGGATGTCTCGAATGTGTGGTAGTTGAACTTGAGAGATCTCCCCCACACTTTGTTCTTGTACCTGTTTTATTTTCAACAAAAACAAAAAGTGGAAATACAACAAGGGCTCTCCAGTTGAAACACGGGGAGCTTTTTATTTTATTATTATTATATTTTTTAAGATGGCAACAGAGAGAGAACATATCCATGCTTAACGAAAATTGAAATATAAAGCTCAAGAAAACATGGATCAAAAAGGTTGCCATTGTTTTAAGAGAGAAAGCGAGTTTTATTTTATTTTTTAAAATGTTTATTTGTTCACCAAACTTTTTATCTTTAGAAAACAACTCAAATGAATCTAGCCTTGGTTTGTCTTCATCAAAAAGAATTACTTCTATTATTTTTGACAATAGCTCAAAGCTCATTAACCAATATTAAAAACCATGTTTAAATTTTGATTAAAGAAAGTTATTTTAACCTAAGCACCATGCTTACAACCAAACTAGAGCATGTGACATAAACAAAACAAGCATGAATTTGAACAGAATGTGAAGACAAACATGAGTAAATGACTTGGTGAACATTTATTACCTTTGCATACCTGAGTGTATTTACCGGCGGCATCTGTGGATTTGAGTTTTTGAAGTTGCCGTAATGGTAGCTTGAAGATCTCACTCAGGCCATCAGCAAGGCTAAGTCACACACGTGGATGGTGTAACACCCTAGGTGTTAAGCATTCCTTAAACTGCATAATTTGTCATGGCATAAGCATAGCATCTCATCTTTTCATGTGCATATGTTTGTTGAAGTGCTTAAGTCCTTGTTTGGTCTCTAGTGTAACCTTTTTATGCTTTCTGTTTCTGACCAAGTGCCTTATAACAAACTTGTAGATCTTGATGAAAGGAACAACTTTGCTTTAAAGCACTTTCTCAGAAAAAGCTTTTAAATTATGATTTCTTGCATTAGAAAAATGGTTTAGCACTAAATTTCTTTTTCTAAGCAGAATTTGGACTGGAGCCTTAAAGACGATTTGTTCCTTATAAAATTCTAAGCAACTTTTCTTTTAGGACCTTCTCCTAATTCGGCTTAGTTTAGGAGTTATAGAGCATCAAAGTTTTAAAACCAAACTTCTTTGTTTAAACCCCAGTGGGACCCCCTGTCAGCCCCTCTCTTCTCCCCCGCGCGCGCGCCGCTCACCTCCGCGCCGGCAGAAACCGCCTCGCCGCCGCGAGACCGCCTCGCTGGCCGGCCAAACCACCGACTTCGCCGCCCGTGGTTTGCGCAGCAAGCGCCACGTCGCCCCATGCACCCCGTCCTCGCTCGCCGCGTGTCGCGCGATGTCTGACGCCGCCGCGCCGGTCGGGAGCTCCTCCCCGACGGCAACCGGCCAGGTGCAATGCACCTGCGCCCTCCCCCTCTCTTGCATCCTCTCCACTCCGCGCTCGTGCTCTGCACGCTCACTCACTCGCTCACTCTCTCGCTCAGAAGCTCGCCAGCCACTCCACCATCTTCTCCAGTTCGCCCAAACCGCCATTTGCCGCCGAACTCCGGCGAGCAATTTTTCGCTCCACCGTTCACCGCTGTCCAATTCCTCTCGCCAGTCTCTCTGCCCTGATCTCCTCTTTCTCCGGCAAGGGTTGGTTTCCCCTCTCTCCCTCTCTGGCCACCGGAACAGCGGATGCCATCCTCAAGCTTCCGCCATGGCCGCCGCCGTGACCTTCACGTGAACCGGCCATCTCCGGCCAAACCACCCCAATCCGAGCCCAGTTCTTACCTTCCCAACCTCCATAGTAGCTTAGGGTCAGATGGAGACCTCTCTCGTGCCTTGAGTTCGCCGGATAGGGGGCCACTCGCGCTGTGTCCGCCGTGGACCGCCGCCGCGCATGGCGCCGAGCAATGCCGAGGATGCCGAGGCCCGAAAGTTGCTCCAATAGGTCGCTTAGGACGTGCTTGGGCTAGTATTAGTCTCGCCGAGTCTCAAGCTCGCCGGGAAGAGCTTCGCCGCCGAGCCGCAGAGCCGCCACTCCGCCATGGCTGCCATCGAGCTTGCTCCGGTATCCCTCTGGGCTCGGCAAGTTAGTTAGTTGTGTTCGTCTCGCAAGCCCGCGTCCAGTGGTAGCCTCGACGTCGCCAAAAGCCTCACCGCCAGTGAGCTAGGGCCGGTCAACAGCGATGGTGCCAAAGTCCGTCGTTGACCGCCGAGCCTGGCCTTGCGCGGTAACGTGCCGAGCCTGGCCTCGGTAACTTGGTCGCCTGTCTAGTGGGCCTCGACAGCAGAGAAGGAGTGAGTACGAGAGAAAAACGGAAGTCTGTGTGCAGTGAGGCTCGGGATAGCCGGGTGTGCCGAGCGTTTGCCTCAGGCCTCGGCTGAGTCAAGTTGGGTGTCCGTAGCGTTTTAGTCAAGTTTTCTTTTAAATAAGTTTTGCAGAATTTATGTAAAGGCTTCAAAAATTCCTACAAGGCTCATTTTAAGTCCAAATCCTGTGAAACAAATTTTGTTGTGTTCAGCATGATTAGATCAATCTGTGAAAAATGTTAAATACATTATTGGTGATATTTTTATGTGTAGATTTACTTAAGTTAGAAAAGTGCTGTTAACTTGGAAAATGCATAACTAATTATGTATAAGTCAGAAAAATGTGATTCCAGTTTTGTTAGGTTTGTATGGATATATAGTTTCAGGGAAAAATATAATATAAGGTTGTTCAGTGAATTATTTGGGCAGTAGTAATTAAAATGGTTAAATGCTGCTTTCTTGTTTATTTTGTAGTAATTAAAATATGAAGAGTATGGACTTGGTAAATTTTGCTGACTGCTCTTGTGCTAAGAAGTTCAGAAAAAAATTATGAAATCTGTTGTTTGACACTTTTGGCTAGGGTGTGTAGTTCAAAGCACCTTTCCACAGTAGAATTTGTCTTTTTCATAGGGGATAGAGTTTAAGTCCAAATGGGTTGAAAATTTGACAGAGAACTAGTTTGAGTGTTGTTAACTTCCAGTAATTTTTGTAGATTTTTCTGAAGCCGTCTAGAATGGGTTGCTGTTTTAAGCATGTTTAAATAGATTTATTTCAGTAAGTATTTAGAAGGTAATAAACTCGTTAAATAAACTTTGATGTGGCGACAACATAGCTTAACAAGTTGATTATGACAGGTTAAATAGTTGGGATAATGTTGACTACCTTGTTGAAGAGAATGCAGTAGATGACATGTGCTTATCCCCTGATTGTTGTTGATCATGTGCATCACATATGCATTCTATGTGCATTCATCCTATTCATGCACATTATGCATCATACAGGGTCAGCGGAGGAGATCCAGACCCAGTCGACACCGGAAGAACCCAGTCCGGAGGAGAACCGGACAGAGGAAGCCGGAGGGACAGACGCCGACGAGCTACCAGAGTGCCGCGACCACCGTCCGTCGGACTTTGAGCAAGGCAAGCCCCGGAGCATTCTAACTCCTACGGTTTGCAAATGCTTTACAATTAACCTGATGATGGATGTTGCTTTAGGTTATAGGAATTGATTGCTACCGTTGATGCATTATTACTTATCCTTGTCCACCTGCAATATATCTTGATATCCCTGTTTAGTTCTAGGCTCGTTATATGCTTAGCCCTGCTTAGACCGGTAAAAGTCGGGTGATTTCCTGTCTCCCGCAATAGGTGGATACTGATCATGTTTAGCCTGTGCTATCATGAGATAACCATGTGATAATTAATCTGAGACGGAGGCGGGATGTAAGAGCAGCAGGACATGGGTTCTGTGTGCTAGTAGTCTCCCGTCTGTGTCGCCTAGGACCCGTTCGGGAATGTAACTTCAGTCAAATTGAACGCGTCGATCACTTAACGGAGTAGGTCTGAGTACCTCCCGCGAAGCCGAGTAAGGTTATTCGAGCCGGTGATGGAGATGTTGACGCCTAACACCCAGGGCCTCAGCTGTACCGTGGGCAACTATTCTGATCAAGCTGGCATGGTCCGAGGGTAGGCAGGGCCTGATCGACCTGGCATGACCGTGGGCAGTTATAGATTGAGCGACCTGGCACTGAGATAACCCCCGGTGTCGAAGGGCCCATGGCCGTCCCGCGCATTGTGTTCTCGAATCCCCTGACTGGTAGCTTACGACTGCCGTAGCCGGAATGTGCCGGGCGATTGTGAGACATTTTATCCCCAGCTGGGTAGGAATCGATTATAATCGCCATCGCTCCTGGACAGTGAGCAGTTGACTTTAGATCATCTCCCGTAGAACTTATGGAACTAAAATGGTTATGGAATCTGAAAGGCTGTTGATGAAATAGTCACTCTTGATTGATTAATTAGCAAGTGCTTGTTTAGTACAGGTGCAAATCTAGTAAGGTAGAGTTAATGACTAAAAGCAATTGCCAACATCTGAAACTGAGTTTTAGTACTAAAGCTTTCATGCAAAGGAGTATGTACAGCCAACCCCACTTATATAGCCTACATGATCCTTGGTGTCTCATTATTTCTGATTTTGTCGGGTAAGTCTAGCTGAGTACCTTCTCGTACTCAGGGTTTATTTCCCTTGTTGTTGCAGATGGCCAGTGCTTTTATGGCTACTGCGAGAAATGCTTGTACCCGGTAACGGGTGATGACTAGACCAAGGGCATGGTCAATACTTATCTCGTCTGTTGCTTTTGTGGACCCGGTCAACTGATGGCACCGTATTTCTGATCAATCCAAACTTATGTTTTAAAGACTATGTTGCTTCCGCTACTACTATCAAAACTATGGTTTGTAATATTATTACGTACTCCGATGTAATTTGAACTTTATGCAACTATGATGTAACCCGTGAGCATATTCGTGGAACAAGTACGATCTTGGCTGGATGTCGTTGAATGATTTGAAATCCTTCGAGATTTCCGGACTACCGGCTTTGTACGAGCTTAAGTACTCGATGATTTCTGCGAGAGCAGAGGTTTTCAGTGCTTAATCTGGTGCAAATTGGTCGGTTCTGTTACAGATGTTGTGTATGAACTGTGGGCCTTGATGGTGCTAGCAAAAGGCCTTCAGAAGAGGAGCACTTGTTTTGCGAGGAGTGGAATGCAGCGATGCAAGTCTTGTATGAGATGATAAATGCACCAAGACTCGCACACACGAGGTGGAGTCAGGTGGATCGTGGATGTTTGTGATGAGACCACTCTGCTTCTCCTTCCTCTTCCACTCCTTTATTTCTCACTCTTCTTTTTCTCTCTCTCTTTTTTTATTCCTTCTCTTTTTTTATCTATATATATTTTTTATCTTTTTCTTTTCTCCATTTTTTTTGAAAGACACTTGGGTGTTTGTGATGGTGATGTGGCGCCACCCAGCTTCTTCTTTCCACCATTTCTTTTCAATAAGGTGAGCTTTTCCCTTTTTGGATGGATGGAACCTGAGCTTCTCAACATCCTCCCTCACACTTGGACTTTTGTATAAAAGTCAAGTGTGGCATGTTGCGGGACTCAGTGTTCCATCACTAGCAGTGTAGCTCTCATGCTTCTTGTCATTGTATCTTCCCCTTATCTTCTTGATCTTAACCTGTAAGGTTAGCGAACAGGAATACCCGAAGGTGCATACAAACGAGATAGCATGTTATTGCTTTTAGTGAAAAGGAAGATGTTGCTTTGTTTTTTTATTTTAAAAAGGTGAGCTACCATATCCTTTGATCTAAATGAAACGTGACATTCTTAACGTCCTCCCCCACACTTGGACTTTTGTGTAAAAGCCAAGTGTGCCAACTCGGGGTCTCCTTCCGAGTGTGTTCCAAAACATCAAAATTATGTAGTTGATGTAGATCCATGTTGTCGTGCATCGTTTGTCCATTGTTCTTCTTAGTTTCAACCTGAAATGGTTATTGACCAAGAATACCCGAGAGTGCATTCTAGCCTGGCAACATGATCTTGCAATTATTGAAGAACAATACAACTTTTTTTATATGATAATCCGGGGTATCTCTCGGCAGTGCTTTGATTATGGTCATAAGCTTGACCTTGGGAAACATTTTGAAATTCTTTTTATGTTGATGAGGTAGTTTCCCCTACAACACCAACCTGATCTGCAAAACACATAACAAGGTTCCACAAAATTTGCAAATTTTATGATAAACAAAATGATCTACAACGACCCTATTAATGATTCTAGGAATGGAGAGCAAAAGAGGCTTGAAGATTTTGCAAATGAAGTTGGAGTTGCAGATCAAAGCGAGAAATTCTTTAAATGAGCATGGACTTGGCGTGGTAGGAAGGAAATAACTTCCATGCTCAGGAGCTTTTATTTCAAGGGGTGAGAAGGTAGAATCGATCTCTTCATGAACTGGCTCTCCCTCTATGGGTTTGTTTGATGTCTCATCCTTGACTTGTTCCTGATATTCCTTTGAAGTGCAAAAGGATGTTGAATTGGGAAGCTCGAACGAGTCCCCCAAGTCGCCATCACTAGAAAGATCATCCTCATATTCAAAGGAATATACACAAGGATGTGTCAGAGTTTCCTCCTTGGGAGGATCAAGAGTTGATGAAGACATCGCCAAGATGGAGTCGAGAACGACTCCAATTCAAGAAGAGGAGGATGATGAGGACATCACCACGCTGGACACAGCGATGCCATGGTCTTCCCCAAGTTGCAATTCGTCCCCAACTTAGCTACCACGTCACTCTCGGAATTCCAGGAGCAGTCCCGGGTAAAAATTAACGCCCCGGACGCATACTGACTCCATTTTTGACGAACCAGATATGCTTGGAAAGATACTTTGATAAGCTAAACAATGGCTTTAGAATCACGTCAAAATTCTTTTGGAGTCAACGGGAATCTTTGAAACAAGTCAGCGCCCAGAATCTGCTAGGTGCTATGACACCGTCTTTTGGTCCGTTGGGCTGTGTATCGTCTTAGAGCCCATTAGAGGGCGCGTCCAGCAGAGGCGACGACCTAGCCACTATAATTAGCCGCTACCACCGTCGTTAGGGTTGGATTTTTTTTAGAGTTTAGTTTTCCATCGAGGAACTGAATCGTTCATTATAGCTATGGTGTCAAATCCTTTTACAGTGATCCAGGGCCCCCGTTCTTGATCTCCTCCACTATGTCGATTAGTCCTTTGGAACCAAGTTCTTCAACCCTCTATTGATAATCACGTCATTCATATTTGCAATTTCAGATTGCGTGTTTTTACCTTCTTGCTTGTGCTCTTCGATTCGCTTGCAGGAATAGCCTTCTTGGCGAGGTCAATCAAGTTGTGCTTGGTTGATAACCAACAGAGCAGTGGTGTAACGGTTGCAGGGTTCGAATCGTGTCTGATTTGAAGCCGGATCGCCAACGTCGAGTTCTCCACCAATCGAACCTATCGCTACCTCTCGGAAGATCGGACCATCCCTCATCAATTGGTATCGGATATTTCAGGTTTCCCATGAGGTATAATCTCATTTGCCCTTAAATTCTTATTTGTTCATTACCTAGAGTACACAAACTCCCAAAAAAATATTTCATTTTCCGTTGTCCCATCGCCCTTTGTGCCTTTGCAATTTTGTTTCATATTTGCTTTGTTGAGTTTGTGTCCGTGGTCGAGTCTTGTTACTGGTTTAGGTTGTGTAAATCGTCGTAGTTCAACGTGCCTGTCGCTGTTTCGTTATTTCCGCCACTATCCCATCCACTGTTCCATACAACAAGTCGAAGCCACCACTTTACTCGACTTGCCCCGCTAGCCGCCTTGTGTACCTTCTCGCCGCCGTGCAAACCCTAGATAGGTTGCCAACCGCTCTAATTTTTTCCTGCATCGCAGCCCTCCTTACATTATCTGGCATCTATCTACTGCTGTTAGTCACAAGGACGCTTGCTCTTGTGATTGGTGTTGGAGTTTAGGGTCGCTTTGCCCTAACTGCCGCTGCCGAGTTGCTCTAACTGTCACTTTCGTGTTGTGACTCCAGAAAACATAACTTGAGATACCTTTAGTAAAACAGACATAACTTTTCGTTCGTTTATCAGAAAAATCTGAAATTTTCGCCCTGTTTGGTCCCCTCAAAATTGCCAAAAACATTCGGGAAAATAAAGAAAAAAAATTGTCAAGGTTTCTGCATGTTTTTTAGAGAACATGCTAATTTTATGTAGACCACATACCACCTCAGTTGCAGGTGCCAATTTTTGTGGTTGCATCTTTTGTGATCCTTGTTCAGAAAAAAATATAAAAAAATAGTGAAAAAATAAAAAAGTTTGATTCCTACTAGTACCTTTTGGAAAAATCAGGGAAAAATTTAGGAAAAAGGAAAATCTGTGCTATTGGCTTGTTTCTGTGAGTTCTTTCCATCATCCTTTCTTTTCACCTTGTTGCGCTACGTCTCGACACGTCTTAGCCAGCAATTGTGACTTATGCTTTAGATACTTGTTGAACTCTGCTAATCTGCATTCGTTAATTGCTAATCCTTGCTGTCATATTGTGCCTACCCATAGCTCCACAAATACTTCTGTCAGCACAGGTTTGTCTTGCAACTGTTACCCACGCTCAACAACAGAGTGCTTCGTCACTTTGGTTTGCTCTTGTTTGGCGTTGGTAAGAATACAGGCAAGACGGTGGTAAGCCGCTTGTGATTTTGCATTCCACTTTCATCACCACCACCACCACCACCACCACTTGGTTCCTTTTAGTTGATAGGGATAATCCTTTGCTGTTGTCTTTTTCTATCTTCTAACAATAGCAGGAATTCCGATGGACTTCAATGAGTGTGTGTCCAAGGGCGAGCTTAAAACATTCATGAATGAACAACGCAACCTTATGACCGAGCTGACGTGCAACGTGAACAATATGGTCAACCGCATTGAACAGCTTGAGCAACGCCCTCAAGCTCATCGTGATGACGAAGATGCGGATGATTTTGGTGAAGAAGATGCGGATGCTGACGCTGGTCCCCGTCGCCGCCTCAACTTCAATCGTCATGGTATGAGAGGTAATATTCATGGTAATAATGATCTATTTGCTAAAATTAAATTTAGCCTACCTCCTTTTGCTAGTAATATGGATCCAGAGGCATTTTTAGATTGGGAACTTGCTGTTCAACAAAAATTTGATTCTCATAATGTTCCTGCTAAGCATAGAGTTAGACTTGCTACTAGTGAGTTTACTAATTTTGCCTTGTTCTGGTGGAGCGATCTTTGCAATGCTAATAATGCTGCTGCTGTGCCTTAAACTAGGAATGCTTTAAAGCAACGTATGAAATCTAGTTTTGTTCCTCCTTATTACCAACGGGATTTACATTTGAAACTACAAACTTTAAAACAAGGTGATAAAGGAGTAGAGGCATATTATCAAGAACTGCTTATTGGTTTAGCACGTTGTGGTATACATGAAGATGATAATGATGCTAGTGCTAGATTCTTTGGTGGTTTGAATCGTGATATCTAGGATATTCTTGATTACAAAGATTCGAAGAGGTTCAGTCAATTATATCATCTTGATCTTAAAGCAGAAATAGAAGTACAGGGACGCAAACAACAACACCAGCCTTTCAGGTATAACAATGGGAGGACTTTTCAGCAACGTTCCGAGCCGGAGACGCCCAAGCTTCCTCTCACGCCCCGGCCATCTACACCTTCCGCTTCTTCCGGGGTAAGTAAATTGTCTAATGTGCAGTTTCCACAACTGAAGAAAGGTGCCACTCTGGGTGCATCTACTAGCTCTTCCTCGTCCAGCTCTAAAATCAATTGCCCCCGATGCAAAGGCATGGGACATGTCATGAAGGATTGCCCCAGTCGTCGCGCTTTCATTGCTACCGAGGATGGATATGTAAGTACTAGTGATGTTGAAGATGATTTAGCTCTTTCGGCTAACATTGCTGCAAATTCCACAGAGGACGATCAAGACAAGGAGACCATCACCATTGACTCTGTGGCTGCTGCCGCGGACTACCCTAGTCTTCTTGTGGAGCGTGTGTTGAGTACACGTGTGGGATATGAAGAAGAAGAGATGAAGATCCAACCCCACAATTTGTTCCACATGTATCTCATTGTGCAGGGTTGTCGTGTTCTCACTATCATTGATGGCCGGTGTTGCAACAATTTGGTGAGTTCAGATTTGGTTGAGAAGCTTGGTTTGACCACACGACAACATTCGTATCCATATAAACTTCAATGGTTCAATAGTAATGGTATGACTAAGGTAACTAAATCAGCACGCATTAGCTTTTTCACAGGTTCTTATCATGATACTGCTGATTTTGATGTTGTCCCTATGCAAGCTTGTTCCATTTTGTTAGGTCGTCCATGGGAATTTGATAATGATGCTTTACATCATGGTAGAACTAATACATACACTATAATACATAACGACAAGAAAATTTCTTTGCTGCCTTTATCTCCTACGAATATTATTAAACATGCTAAAGAGATTAAAAATAAAAATAAACCTCCAACAGACATTGCTAAAAATAATAAGATTAAGTTAAAAGGAGGTGCTTTTCTTGCTACAACTTCTACTACTGCTGAGTTATGTGATAATAATGATGTTCCTTGTTATACTATGCTTTGTCGACATGTTAGTGTTGCTACACATGATCCTATACCTTGTGTTTCGCTTTGTGCGGTCACTAACCTTTTGCAGGAGCTTGGAGATGACATGGAGTCGTGGACGACTCCAATTCTAGAAGGAAGGGATGATGAGGACATCACCAAGATGGAGTCGAGGACGACTCCAATTCAAGAAGAGGAGGATGATGTGGACATCGCCACGCTGGACACACCAACGCCATGGTCTTCCCCAAGTTGCAATTCGTCCCCAACTCAGCTACCACGTCACTCTCGGAATTCCAGGAGCAGTCCCGGGTAAAATCAACGCCCCGAACGTATATGGACTCCGTTTTTGATGAACCAGATATGCTTGGAAAGATAATTTGATAAGCTAACCAATGACTTTGGAATGACGTCAAAATTCTTTTAGTGTTAATGAGAATCTTTGAAACAAGTCGGCGCCCAAAATCTACCAGGGTGCTGCGACACCGTCTTTTGGTCCGTTGGGCCGTGTATCGTCTTAGAGCCCATTAGAGGGCGCGTCCAAAAGAGGCGATGAGCTAGACACTATAATTAGCCGCTGCCACCATCGTTAGGGTTGGGTTTTGTTTAGAGTTTAGTTTTCTATCGAGGAACTGAATCATTCATTGTAACTATGGTGTCGAATCCTTCTACAGTGATCCAGGGCCCCCGTTCTTGATCTCCTCCACTGTGTCGATTAGTCCTTTGGAACCGAGTTCTTGAACCCTTTATTGATAATCATGTCATTCATATTTGCAATTTCAGATTGCGTGTTTTTACCTTCTTGCTTGTGCTCTTCGATTCGCTTGCAGGAATAGCCTTCTTGGCGAGGTCAATCAAGTTTGCTTGGTTGATTACCAACAGAGCAGTGGTGTAACGGTTGCAGGGTTCGAATCGTGTCTGATTTAAAGCCGGATCGCCAACGTCGAGTTCTCCACCACCTCTTGAAAGATTGAGTCGTCCCTCAAGTCTCGCCTAAATCGTCCTTTTCTTGGATAAAAAGTTCATCATCATTTTCCAAGAACGACTCAGGGATCTCAAAAGGTTGCACCGACATAACCGTTTCGGGCTCGTGTGTATAGGAGGGAGGTTCAACCACGAAATTTTTGGCTTGAACCGTTGGTATGGAAAAGTTTTCCCCTCCTATTTTGATAGCAAATTCCCAAGTCTTTGGAGGTTCGTCCAAACATTTTCATAGGGGAAGCCCGATCAAGACATCAAAGTCTTGAATGTCGAAGACGTGAAAGAATAGCGTCAACTTGACATTGTCATATTTAAGTGGTACATTGTGAAGGATGCCTAGACTATTCACGCTTGACATTGAATCTAGCCTCAGGTGCTTATTTGTTGGGGCAGAAGGCTCGTGAACGAACGTGTTCGCAA
This sequence comes from Coix lacryma-jobi var. lacryma-jobi, assembly GCA_009763385.1. Classification (NCBI taxonomy): domain Eukaryota; kingdom Viridiplantae; phylum Streptophyta; class Magnoliopsida; order Poales; family Poaceae; genus Coix; species Coix lacryma-jobi. The sequence continues at coordinate 75,018,214 of CM019826.1, forward strand.
AAGACTTGAACATGATGTTCACCCCAACAATTGGATTGTAAAGCACTTCCATCCAATCTCTGCCTATTTTAGCGTGGATGAATGAACAAGAGGGACTAATCCGAATTTCTTTGGAAGAGAGTTCCGCTTGTTCCACCCGATCGCTACTTATTAGTGACTCCTCTGTGTGACAGGTTTCTAGAGGTTTAAGAGGAGTAGTGGGAACTGGTGGCTTTTTCTGTTGTGCATACTTCGAGGGATTTATATGATTGTCAGGGTGATCTTCCTCGAAGAACGGAAAATCTGAAGGAAGGAAAACTTCCTTCGGAGGTTCCGTTAGCGATGAGGGTCTATGAGTTTGAATCTCAGGTTCGGTTTTAACCGAAGAGACCTCCTCATGCTGTGGTTCATTTTCCGTCTGGAGGGGAAGGGGCGTGTTTTCTAGAATAAGATCTAGAAGAGCCTTTCCTTCTTTTGTGGTTTTGCACATGAATGATCCTCCAGTGGAAATGTCCAGCTGTAGGGCAGACTCCTTGTTAAGTCCTGACCATAAATGTTGCCGCAACACATGGTTGAGCAAAGACAAGTCTGAGCCTGTTTTTGAAAGAATTGTAAATCTCTCCCAAGCTGCACCTAACGACTACTTCTCTTTTTGTTGGAAGTTGAGTATCTCTTGTCGTAGGTTTACGATACAAGATATAGGGAAGAACGCGAGGCATAATCCATCTCGCAACTCTTTCCAATCTCTGTTAACTTTTCCTACGATATGGTTGTACCGTTGTTTCGCTCTATCAAAAAGAGAGAACGAAAACAAGTTCCAACGAAGTGTTTCTTGTGGCATGCCTGCAATTGTCAGGCACGCACAGAGTAACTCAAACTCCCGTAAATGGTGATAGGTGTTTTCACTATGGAACCTCGAGAAGGGCTATTCATGAACCATGGCTATAAAGCCAGGGCGGAGTTCATAGCCACAAGTTGTGATTGGCTTCAACGATTGTGGTGGCTCACAGAACTCGGCCCGTGGAGCGGATAGGTTTTGGATTGTAGTTTTCTCCATAAGTAAGGTATGAAAACTTAAGAAAGGTAAAAACAAAGATAAACGGGTGAACTAGGTTTGGAGACTAAAGATGACAACTGTTCCCCAGCAACGGCGCCAGAAATGCTTGTTGGTATTTCTTAGCGTAAGAAGAAAAGTACGCAAGCGCACGGAAGTACCGCTATAGCACTTCACCAGGAGTATTCAGGGTATCGTATTTTCCACAGGGAACGGTGTGCTATAGTCTCTTGATCTAGTTCTCCCAGATAAGTCACGGAGAAGGGTAACCAGGGTAGCAAGGTTCTTCTAAGGAACAGGTCCTTATGTGATATAAGCGTAGCTAGCAAAGCCTACTTCGGTCAATGGGTGAGGTTGGTTTCCCAACCTATGTCGATACAACTCTACATGGAATCACGAACGTGGGTGGATTACAAAGGACGGACAGGGTTGTCACCACCTGCCGCCTACCTCCTCAACCGTGGAGACCCAGGCAACCAACCTGTGATCACTTAGCCTAAACACCACGTTTACGCTAAGTGCCACTACTTCTAGCGGTATCTAGGTCTTGCACCCTCCTACTAGAGCACACACCCGAAGGTGAACGACCGGTCCCGCAGACTAAGTTTGCGAAAGCTTAAACACGATAAGAACTTAGAACCAAATGAACACAAACTCTTATACTTAAGTAGTATGCAAGATCGTAGAGGTACGAGCAAGATGATACCAACAATTCCGGTATTCCTCCCGCTAAGTGTACAAGCGCGCCGAGTACACTCGTGGAGGTAGCCGACAACTCCTCCCGCTAAGTGTACAAGCGCGCCGAGTACACTCGTGGAGGTAGCCGACAACTCCGGCACTTCTCCCGCTCAGACCTCACGCGCTCCCTATTCTAGATAGCTACTAGAGCTATGATATATGAGGCACTACTCCTTTCTCCATGGATCCCTCTTGAGATATGTATGTTGGTGAGCTCTTGGATGAATTGTGAGGAGGGTCGAGGCCTCCTTTTATAGGTGAGGTACCTTGGAGGGGTGGAGGACCTCTCCTCCTCACATGGAAAGTGCAAACCGCCTCCAAACCGACCTTCCGGGATGCATTGGACCTGGACACCCTAATAACCGACATGAGAGAGGCGATATCTAGCAACCGACCAAAGTTGGGTCCGGTCGGTGCACTTGGTGGTCCGGCCGCACCAGGGGTGCGGGCGCACCCCTGGTGGCCCCTCTTGTGCCCGACACACTCTGGTGGGTCCCCGAGGTGATGTGGGCCATGTCCATCGAGGTTTCCACGTCTAGTTTGTTGTTGTGATGGATTTTGGGCTCCATTTCTCCCATTTGGATGAGCCAGAAATGTTGGGTATTGGGCCCATCCCCTTTGGGCTCATATCGGGTGCATTTGCATGCCATATATTGTATGTGTTGGAGCCCATTTGTAGTCGTTTACGTGAATGCCCTCCTGCAATTGACCAAACACCAAAACTTGTGGAAATAGTTAGTTATAAGCCCTATTCTATGTTTGATGTTGGTTTTATGCGAGTCTTGGCGGTTATAAAGTATGAGTTAATGACCGCCAACAAACTCCCCCACACTTACCCCTTTGCTCGTCCTCGAGTAAAGCTTTAGAGATAAAAGTGAATATGAGCATAACAATCCTGAGATATACATCTATTATAAAGGATCATTCCAAATCATTCCTTATACAGGTGACATATGTGGTGTTGTCTATCATGTTCTTAGGATGTTGAAAAGTGGAACAGTTCTCGAAGCAAAGTCATCTTCCCTGATTCATTCTTAGTAACTTGGAGTTTTTCAAGGTTTTATCAAGAAAAGCATAGTTCACTTTTATACTCCTCAAATGATGCTCTCGGATCACTCGGTGGTGTATGATTCCTTACCAAGGCATAGCAGAGTTTTGCCTTTTTTTGTTGTCCCTACTTCTAAAAGGTTTATGTGGAGCTTGGTAGGGATAAACATGATTGCATACTTGTATTGTTGTTGACGGTCCTTATAGTCAATATTATACCATCCACTAATGCATAGAATAATATGAAATAAACCATAAAGCATAGTTGTAGGGTTTGATTCTAACAAGTTCCACGATTTGTGTTGTTCTCACTTGTTTTGCAGGATTATCAATATTTCACTATATAAAAGTATCTCATGTGATGAAACAGAGCACAACATTACGAAGAGCTCATCGAGACGATTGAAACGAACATATGGTTTGCTACATTTGGAGTCCTGCTGAGAGAATCCTTGTTGGATATGACTTGGAAGCTTCTAGAACAACCTGGAGTGATCACCAAGCAACATAATTCAGGGGCTAAACTGACAGATTCAACAACTTCGGTGAATTTCTGTCTTTCAGGGAGTTTTCCAGCAGATGGAAGGAGGAAGAATCCTATTCCAACATGATGAATCACCCAAATAGATGTCAAGTCACGTTAGGGCAACAAGGGAGGTTCTAGAAGACACCACGTCGAAGGAGAGGCAAGGTGGCTAACTGGTGGGGCCGGTCGGCCCCACCCCCGGGCCGGCCGGCCTGGGCTAGAACCAACCTTGGCCCATCTTTGCGGCGCATGCCCTAATCGACCTCCTCGACGCATCTCAACCCTTGTTCAAGGTCGGTTTGATCCGAGGGCTGCGGTTCATCCTTAGAGGCTATAAAACCAGACCCAGACCCCCCTGTGGAGGCATCTCCATCTTCATCTTCATTGTTCATCTACATATCCAACTTTAGGTCTTCAAGTAGAAGTAGAGATCCCTCTAGTTGTTTTAGATCTAGTTCTAGTTCTAGTTCTTCTTCTAGTTCTAGTTCATCTAGTTGTAGAGAGTTATCCAAAGATTATAGTTATAAGAGAGAGAGAGAGAGAGAGGTAATAGAGGAGGATTAGGTGGAGCTCCGGCCTGTCAGATCTACTTCTTCAACTTGTACCTACGGATTCAAGTTTGTCAAGAGCTTGGATAAGGATATTGTTCGGTCATCGTCTTCTAATTATCAGTAAGCATTCTTGTTCTTATTATTCTTCTGGCTTGCATCTCTAATTAGAGTACTAATTCTAATTAGGGTACTCAAATCTAGTCACGCTAGAATTAGAGGAGTCATCGTCGTGTAAGCGTGGTGTTTAGACTCGATTACTTGCATAGTGTACCCTATATTCCGGATCGGTGGTAGCTCACGGGTGTGACTCTTATAGGCCTGTTGAATCTTCCATAGTCCACCTCCTGTCTATAGGGCTAGCAGGAGTATATTACTTGGGAATAGCGATACTCTGGTTGTGGTCTCCCAACGTAATCCACAGTAGAATAATAATTGTATAGCTTCCTGAGATTAGAGCGAGTAACCTTAGTTATCCGCTTTATCTTTAGTGTTCCTATCTTTGTTAGTGCTCAGGGTTTAAGAAATAGACTTAAGACAAACATTCGTTCCTTTGGGTTCGATATAAAATTGGGTCTACACATCCGGTGAAGTGCGGGTATCTAATCTATGCGCTTGCGGATTTATCTCTTGTGTTCTGATAACATACCCTAGCATTACTAGTGCCGTTGCCAAGGGCGACTTTGGTGACGACGGTAGTAAGTGTCAACAAGCATTTCTGGCGCCGTTGCCGAGGAACGGTTTAGAGTTAATCTTAAGTCTGCTTAAACTTGTAATCATACTTTTATCTTTTCCTTTTTTTGTCCCAGTCTTTTCATCATTATTTTTGTGTTCATTCTTATGAATGTTATTTTTTTGAATTCCACTCTTATCTATCATTACCCCATGAGCAAGCTATAACCAGTAGAATCCTTACACCCTATCATAATACCTGGTTATGAGCTACGCCTACATTTTGGGAATATTCTGTTCTGAGAACGTTCCTTCTTGGGAGTCTGCATTTTAGACAACTAGATAAATAATATCTTGGCTCATTGTGGGATGATCTTAATAACCTCATCATGTAATCCCTTAATGCTGCCATTAGAGAGTGTTCCTCTGTTTTGTCTGCTAGTGAGCAAGGTTTATGTTTCACTGTATTACTAGAAAAGCCCCTTTGCCCTAGTTTTCTCACCAACTCCCTAAAGAAAATAGTACCACCCGAACTTGAGTATTCACCTTTTTGTTGCACTGTCCTTGTAATGAGCATAGAAATATAATTGTGAAAATATTCCTTCGGGTATTCTTGTCACTAAACTTTCCAGGTCTGGAGCAGAAAAGAACGAAGGAACAACAACCACAAGGTATGTCCAACCAATCATATGTAACATTGAATTACATTCATTCAGTCTTGATTCTTTGCAAAATCCAAGCTTGGGGAGTAGACTTTCTAAGAGCATCTCTTGCCATGTCGCTATGTTGGTTGTCCCTACCTTTAAGATATGCTCATATACTAATCATCACCATCTGAATAAATCTCTATAATACTTTCATGCTACCCTCATTCGCTATATTATATGTTTAGGTTTGGAGTACTTTCATACATCTCTTAAATTAAGCATGGTGCCTAGTTTAGGAGTGGTGATCTTGCTTTCAAAGGTTTTTAATTTAAGCAATTAAGTTAAAATGCCTTCCTAGATCAAATTAGACGTGGTGTCTAGGTTGATTTTTGAGCCGATAGTATGCTATAGTGGATGTTGGATATTTTGTTGGAATAACCCCTGCAGGAAACTTTCATTATTAATTTGGGATAGTCCGGAGATGAGCTCACACTTGAAATGAAGAGACACATGAACTTCAACAACTCTTGCACAATGAAGACTCAGCTCATTCATCATGTATGAAAGAACTGTGAGTATCAAAGTTTATTTATTTTGTCTTCTACTACAAGTTATCTTTTGCCTTGAATCATGTTAAAGGGCAGCCAACACATAAAATACTAGTCTATGCTAAAATAATCCTAAAACATATTTTTATTGGCATAGATGCAAAATACATAAGTTGTGGATAATAACCCATGCTTCAAATTCTTGCAATCCTTTGGGTATATATCCACTAACATTATGCAAGAGAGAGATTTTGTTCATCCATGGTTTGGTCTGAACATTGAAGATCCAAAACTCAAACCATAGACACACAAACCTACTCTCAGATCATGAATGGTGCTTGCAATAGCGTAGCTTTGAGTCTTGCTTGGACACTGATGACAAACAAGATGCAACTTTCCTCATATGAGACAACATATGCCTGCAATCATCATTGTCCAAGACATCAAGACAAGAAATGGGATGTTATCCTATTTTCTAATCAAGAGCTAGCTTGGGAGACAAGATGGTACCACTACAACAATAGCAAGATCTACAAGTCAAACACATGAACATGTTGTTTGGGAGTCCATCTACCTCACAAGCTATCCTGGGAGAGACAATTCTGTTGTCTAGATGTGTTTCACAATCAAAGGGGGGAAGGAGAAAACCAGCTTCAAGGCATATCGATCTCCTACTCACCACTTTGATCACTACAAACCGCTAGATGCTGCCCCAGTCGAGAAGAAGAATATGATCCACCACTCATTCTTGGAAGATCGTTCTTGAACACCATCAATGTTATCATCTTTGTCGGACCTGGAGAAGTCAACTTTTGGATCTTTCGCTGCATCTTCAACATCTACATCACTTATGAGCAGCCAAAGATAACCAAGAGAAGACGTCGAAGGGAGAACCAACTGCCAAGAATTGAGAAGGGCATCATGAAGGATGAAGCCACTGCACCACAAGAGTTAGAAGATGGAGAGATAGTACCTAAGCCAGCAAATCAAGAAGAACAACCAATAAGATCTCCATGATCTAGACACTGTTGAGAGGATCAGTCTCAGTTTTGACATTACAAGACATAGACTCTCATGGAGGCACTCGAGTAGCAGCTCTAAATTCAAGTCTTTAGTCAACCCAATAATTAAAGGGAAAACAAGAAAGGTTGACAAGAGAAGAATGTGGAACTGTCCCTACATCCTTAGTGTACAGAATTAAGACAAGAAAGAGAGAGGATCCTATTCAACATACTCGAGGAACAATGCGCCTTCACTGATAAGTCGACACAAGAGAAGGAAGGTCGATACCTCTAAAGATGGTTCCCCTGTGATCTTCCTCCTCTCAAGCACACTGTGAGACAAACAAGAGAAGACAAGTCATTCATAAAGAACAACCAGCTAGACAAGAGGAGCTTCCACAAGATGGTTCAGCACAATCACTCTCCAATGACAAAGTAACATTTCAAGGTAAGTAACCATCACTTTAAAAGCTTCTTCTTGATTCTAGTATGAACATAAATAAAGAACTAAACATGTTTAAGTTGCACCTCACTTGATCCAACCTAATCAACTCAACATGTTCACTCCTTTCATCTTTGTTCCTAGCTTTACTCTATTGAATCTCACTATCTTAACTAAATGAGCTAAAATATTATGCATCTAACCTTTGGAAGATGATATATCACAATCATGAAAAGATCAACACTTTATGCATAGATTATCCTTCCTTGGGTTAAGTAATTTGATCTGTTAAATATTTTAATATGCTACTTTTATGCTCATCCTCTGATCCTATCACTCATGTTAAGATTGAATAGAACACATAAACAACAAGGTTGTCTTGTGCAATGTGCCTAAGGTTAGAGGGGAATAAACAAAACTTTTGGTTCTGTTGGTGTTTTTCGACCAACAGAGCCCATGCACTTGATCTCTACCTTATCTTTATGAGCAGGAGACACTCTTGAGCAAACATGGAGAAGTTTGTCACTCCCAAATTCTACAGAGTGAATATCCTAGATCTACAAGAACATGCACACTGAGGAAGATGCTCCCAGATTCTATAATTAACGCTTCACTTCAAATTGCTGGACGAACGAAGAACATGAGTGACACCATATCAAGAGACATAAACAAGAAGGAATGATGGAAGACGTCGTAGTCAGAATTAGAGGTCATGAAGTACCCACAGATTTCTTGATCCTCGACAAGGGAGAAAACAATGATGTCCACCTCATCATAGGAAGACCATTCCTCTATGCTACAAGTGCAATCATCTACAAGAGGAAATCCATTTTCACTTTCGTGGAGAAACGGTACGATGCTACTTCATCAACTACATACCCAAAAGCACCCAAGAAGAATATAAGTAAAAGACACCGCTCTCAAAGCCAAAGAAGACAAGCTATCAAGAATAGAGAGGCCAATCATGAAGAAGAGGCTATCGACACTGTCCCAGAAAAGAAAGAAGAAGAGAAACCTTAAGACAGTGAACCATAGGAAGTGAAGACTCAGACAAAGAAAGTATGGAAGAAAATGTCTGCACCTAAGAGGTACAATCAATAACAACTTTCCAAACATCTGACGACCTTGGGAAATCTGAACCAAGGGAAGGTCCAGTTCGTCGGACCTAAATATCTGAACCTTCGCCAAAAGGATTTGAAAGGCCAAGAAAAGCTGACGAGCAAGTGAATGTTCCATCCACTACTGGAACACTGTTTCAACAACCATCGACATCAATCAAAGTTCTGATAGAGGAAGGATATATCCACCGCTAGTCTGCTACATTGCAAGATCGAATGACTCCGTCAACATTCAGCTTGGGGGAAGGCACCCATGTATCCACGTAAGTATCTTTATTCTCTTAAGTTTTTCATTATATAAATAAATTCAAAAAGAATGTGAGCACATGAAGGCTCACCCTTAAAAAGAAAAGTGACAAAAATATGTGGGCACATGAAGGCTCACCCTTAGTTAAAAAAGACAAAAATATATGGGCACATGAAGGCTCAACGCTATTAAGGGAACCAGCTTGGGGGAGACGAACCCCCGTTATCTTCGCGATTCAGGTATGTCTTTATTATTATTATTATTATTATTATTACTACTACTACTACTATTATTATTAGCTTTTATATTATATCTTAAAGAGTCTTAGATTAAATAAATAAAATAGTGTGTCTAGTTTGTTTTTAGAAGTTGATAATCAAAGAAGAACCCTCTCTCTAATCTTTTGCATGGAAATGATGAATAGTTGCTCTATCTAATTTCTTTCAAGTACGTAGCCTTCAAAGCATGAGCTCTCCTAATTAATAATGATGCCTTCAAATAAAATTAAATGCATGGTTGGCAAATACTTGATCTAAGGTCTAGGTAATTGGGATATGACATGTGATGATCTGAGCTGCTATTATCTTGTTCTAAACAACACTAAAGTTCCGGAGATTTCTAATTATGAACATGACTAAAAATTGCATTGAGTTAAATTAAGCTTTGTTGACCCTATGAGTAGTTTATCATACCATTGAATTGAGATCACTTACACATTTCATCCATCTTTCGCATAAATGCTTATCTGTTGCTACCCTCTTAGAAGTTTGTTGGAGGCATGTGGCTATTATTTTTTTAAAAAAAAGAGAAAAAAAGAGAGAAAAAAAAGAAAGATCCGAGGAAATAAAAAGGGACAAGTGTCTGAAACCTCAAAAAGATAGATCCCGAGGAAATAAAAAGGGACAAGTGTCCGGAACCTCGAAAAAAGAGTTAAAAATGGGCACGTGCCCGACAGTAGAATTAGCCTAATAGTCATATGTCTCTGATAAACAGAAGAGAGTGAATATATTCAAAAGAGCATCCAACTCCATTTTTCCATACACATGCACTTGTTGATTCAATGGTTGGTTGACTTTCTCTTTGGATCCATTGTTTAATTTGACAACATATATATATGTATTAAAGCTTTTTTAAAAATATTATTAATTAAAACTCCGCGATAAAGGTGAAGTGAAAGAACTAGACACATAGTGCTTGATTTGATCATTCAATCATTCAATTAATCTGATCTAAGGTAAAAGTAATAAGCCCCATGAAGAATAACATGATATATTTTGGAGAATTTTTGTTTAACAACAGGTGTACTTGTTGGAAGAGAAGATATTGCAGCAACTCCTGATCTATTGTTAATTTTTGGTTTTGCTAAGGGACTAGCAAAGGGTAAGCTTGGGGGAACTTGTTGACGGTCCTTACAGTCAATATTATACCATCAACTAATGCATAGAATAATATGAAACAAACCATAAAGCATAGTTGTAGGGTTTGATTCTAACAAGTTCCACGAGTTATGTTGTTCTCACTTGGTTTGCAGGATTATCAATATTTCACTATATAAAAGTATCTCAAGTGATGAAACAGAGCACACCATTACGAAGAGCTCGTGGAGACGATTGAAACGGACATATGGTTTGCTACATTTGGAGTCCCGACGAGAGAGTCCTTGTTGGATACGACTTGGAAGCTTCTAGAACAACCTAGAGTGATCACCAAGCATCATAATTGAGGGGATAAACTGACAGATTCAATAGCTATGGTGAATTATTGTCTTCCAAGGAGTTTTCCAGCAGATGGAAGGAGGAAGAATCCTATTCCAGCACGATGAATCGCGCAAGTCGCGTTAGGGCAACAAGGGGGGATCCAGAAGACACCACGTCGAAGGAGAGGCAAGGTGGCTGACTGGTGGGGCCGGCCGGCCCCACTCCCAGGCCGGCCGGCCTGGGCCAGGACCAACCTCAGCCCATCTTCGCGAAGCATGCCCTAATCATCGTCCTCGGCGCATCTCAACCCTTGTTCAAGGTCGGTTTGATCCGAGGGCTGCGGTTCATCCTTAGGGGCTATAAAACCAGACTCAAACCCTCCCCGGGGAGGCATCTCCATCTTCATCTTCATTGTTCATCTACATATCCAACTTTAGGTCTTCAAGTAGAAGTAGAGATCCCTCTAGTTGATTTAGATCTAGTTCTAGTTCTAGTTCATCTTCTAGTTCTAGTTCTTCTAGTTCTAGTTCTAGTTCATCTAGTTGTAGAGAGTTATCCAAAGATTAGAGTTAGAAGAGAGAGAGAGAGAGGTATTAGAGGAGGATTAGAAGGAGCTTCGACCTGTCGGATCTACTTCTTCAACTTGTACCTGCGGATTCAAGTTCGTTAAGAGCTTGGATCAGGATATTCTTCGGTCATCATCATCTAATTATCAGTAAGCGTTCTTGTTCTTATTATTCTTCTGGCTTGCATCTCTAATTAGAGTACTAATTCTAATTAGGGTACTCTAATCTAGTCGCGCTAGAATTAGAGGAGTCGTCGTCGTGTCAGCGTGGTGCTTAGACTCAATTACTTGCATAGTGTACCCTATATTCCGATCGGTGGTAGCTCGCGGGTGTGACTCTTATAGTCCACCTCCCATCTATAGGGCTAGCAGGAGTATATTTCTTGGGAATAGCCATACTCTGGATGTGGTCTCCACACATAATCCATAGTAGAATAATAATCGCATAGCTTCCTGAGTTTAGAGCGAGTAACCTTAGTTATCTGTTTTATCTTTAGTGTTCCTATCTTTGTTAGTGCTCAGGGTTTAAGCAATAGACTTAAGACAAACATCCATTCCTTTGGGTTCGATATAAAACTGGGTCTACACATACGGTGAAGTGCGGGTATCTAATCTGTGCGCTTGCGGATTTATCTCTTGTGTTCTGATAACATACCCTAGCATTACTAGTGCCATTGCCAAGGGCGACTTTGGTGACGACAGTAGTAAGTGTAAACAATTGCATATATTGTAATGTCAAATCGAGGATCCAAGGAGAGAAGTGTCATACTCTTAGATCAAGATGTGCATGTGTGTGGACTATGATATGAAAAATACTCCTTTTGTGGATATGATTTCTCTCTATAACTTATTACCTTGAGACATGGCTATCTTTCTCTCTCTCTTTTTTTCTAAGCATGAGCCTTCATGTGCTCATCATTTTTTGTGGGTATTGAATATACCCTTAATTCTACTATGGGCACTTGCCAATTTTCTCTCTCTTTTTTTTCTTTGGGACCTTCATGTGTCCCTCTTCTCTTTTTTTATGTACTTTTGCATAGCCCATGTCTCTTCTAAAACATATAATGTAGAGAGAAATCATTATTCTAAATCATGGAGTATAGAAAGACACATTTTTTATCTACCCCCAGTGTAGGAGCAGAGCTTTCTGGTGGAACTAAATGGAGCCATGTTTTTGCGCACTCCCAGTGTAGGAGCGACAAGTGTATGTGGAGTGTACGTGATCTTGATCTTGGGAGCATGATAAATCTCTCAACAAGGGTCAACAAGACTTGACCAAACTCAACACAATGACAAGCAGCGTATGTAGAAAGCTTAAAACTTTTTGCAGGATAACAAGTTTGGCTTTGGTAGGAATTTCTCACCAAATGAGGAGTACGTGATACTATGGTTTTATATTATTTTCAAAATAAATTCTCCAAGTACTTTGAATAGAAACGGTAGGATTCATAAGCCAGAACTATATCACACTTCACAACATCTTAGTTAACATGTTTTTCCTATTAAAATATTTTCCTACAAGCATAAGTACATGTATATGGAACAAACTTTATGCAAGCTTCTATCTCAAAGATGTTATGAACATGTCATGTTTCAAATTTTAAAATGAAGTGTGGTTAAGTTCTTTACAAGGAAGTAAGGAGTAGTTGTTGGTTCATTGAGTTTAATTTTAATAGTCAAGTTTTATATATGTTGAAACTCAAGAACTAAGGAAGCTAAGGAGAGTGCTGCACAAACCATCGTTTGAAGATGAAGGATTGATGAAGATTCAAAGGTGGTTTGGCTGAATTGTAAGTTTAGCCGAACCTCCCTTGAGCTATTGGTCCTGTCCTTCTGCATGTCAAGGCGATCGATGTTTGTTGCAACATGTGGGGGAGATCTCGAATGTGTGGTAGTTGAACTTTAGAGATCTCCCCCACACTTTCTTCTTGTACCTGTTTTATTTTCAACAAAAACAAAAAGTAGAAATACAACAAGGGATCTAAAACACTAGGAGCTTTTTATTTTATTATTATTATATATTTTTTTAAGGTGGCAACAGAGAGAAAGAACATATCCATGCTTAACGAAAATTAAAATATAAAGCTCAAGAAAACATGGATCGAAAAGGTTGCCATTGTTTTAAGAGAGAAAGCGAGTTTTATTTTATTTTATTTTTTTTAAGTTTATTTGTTCACCAAACTTTTTATCTTTAGAAAACAACTCAAACGAAGCTAAGGTAAATCATGCAACACAAATCTAGCCTTGGTTTGTCTTCATCAAAAAGAATTACTTCTATTGTTTTTTACAACAGCTCAAAGCTCATTAACCAATATTAAACACCATGTTTAAATTTTGATTAAAGAAAGTTATTTTAACCTAAGCACCATGCTTAATTTAAAAAACCTATGGTTGTATTCTAGAATACAACCAAACTAGAGCATGTGACATAAACAAAAGAAGCATCAATTTGAACGGAATGTGAAGACAAACATGAGTAAAAGAGTCGGTGAACATTTATTACCTTTGCATACCTGAGTGTATTTACCAGCGGCATCTGTGGATTTGAGTTTTTGAAGTTGCCGTAACGGTAGCTTGAAGATCTGACTCAGGCCATCAGCAAGGCTAAGTCACACACGTGGATGGTGTGTATGAACCGTGGGCCTTGATGGTGCTAGCAAAAGGCCTTCAGAAGAGGAGCACTCGTTTTGCTTGTAGGAGTAGAATGCAGCGATGCAAGTCTTATATGATATGATAAATGCACCAAGACTCGCACGCACGAGGTGGAGTCAGATGGATCGTGGATGTTTGTGATGAGACCACTCTGCTTCTCCTTCTTCTTCCACTCCTTTATTTCTCACTCTTCTTTTTTTTTCTCTCTCTCTCTCTCTTTATTCCTTCTCTTTATATATATATATATTTATCTTTTTCTTTTCTCCATTTTTGTTGAAAGACACTTGGGTGTTTGTGATGGTGATGTGGAGCCACCCAGGTTCTTCTTTCCACCATTTTTTCAGCAAGGTGAGCTTTTCCCTTTTTGGATGGATGGAACCTGAGCTTCTCAACATCCTCCCCCATGTTGATGCTCACTAATGCTCATAATTAACCATCAACTATTGCATGAAATGACACTAAATGAATTATAAAGCATAGTTGTAGTGTTTGAAAGTAATAAGTTCCACGAGTTTTGGTGCTCTGACTTGTTTTGTAGGACATCAATATTTCACCATATAAAAGTATCTGAAGTGATGAATTGAAGTGCACCATTGCGAAGGGCTCGTCGAGATGATCGAAACGGACATATGATTTGCTATATTCGGAGTCCCGGATGAAAAGATATTAATTTCGCATCAAAATCTGCAAAAGAAGGATCTAGAAGACACCAGAAGGCACCATGAGGCGGGCCACCACGTGGGCCCACTAGGCCAGACCGACCGGTCCCACATGGAGACCGACCGGTCGGCCACGGAGCCCGTTTCGCCTCCGCCTTCTGGAACCTTCTTCCACTGCCTCCTAGGATGCATCTCCACCGTCCCCGAAGTCGGTTTGATCCAAGGGCTCACGTTTCACGCTCCGGGCTATAAAACCAGACCCAGACCCCCCTCTCCAGGCATCTCCATCTTCATTAGCTACATCAACTCCAGAAATTAGGGTTTCAACTCCCTCAAAGTAGAAGTAGAGATCCCTCTAGTTGATCATCTAGTTCTAGTTCTAGTTCATCTTCTAGTTCTAGATCTAGTTCTAGTTCATCTAGTTGTAATCTTGAGAGAGAGAAAGGAGAAAGCTGAGGAGCCGGATCTGTCGGATCTTCTTCAACATTGTACTACTGCAGGATCTGGTTTGTCTTTAGCAATCTCTGTGTTCTTCATTTATTATCTCTAAGTTCTTCATTTAATTAAGTTTAGTTCTTACTTTATTTCATCTACAGGATCTCTGTTCGTATTGAATGCTCTAGTCTTTAGATCTGGATTAGAGTAGTAATCATTAGTGTAGACGAGGTGTCTAGACTAGTGTTTACCTGAGTTTGCGCCCAATCCTCCGGTTAGTTGTGGTAGCTACAAGGGTGACAGCTTTGTAGATTGTTATAATCCACCATGTTAGGGTTGGTGTTTCGTAGAGCTTTTTGGAAGCCTTCTCCCGATTACCCGTTTCCCAGCCTTTTTCAAGAATTGGAAAGGTACTGTTGCTCCGAAGTAAGTAAAGTATAGTGAGCCTTTGATTAAATAGACCCGCTTAGAAAACCCTATATCTCTCTCTACCCATATTACCATTCTTTTCTTGGACGTTCTTAATTCTTCTAGTACACTTTGCGTTCCCCGTGGAAATCGATACCCTGGAATACTCTCGGGTGAAAGCTACATCGGTATCCGTGCGCTTGCGGATCTTTCTGTGTGCGTTTAAAATACCCAACAAGCTTTCTGGCGCCGTTGCCGGGGAACGGTAGCTGTTCTAGAATCGAACCAAGTTCGTCCGTGTTTCTTTTCTTTTACCACCACCTTTACCTCACCACCACACTTCTTACCACATGGATTTCACTCCTATCTATAAGTTCTTTGCTCCAAAGGGCGACTTGTTGGAGCCTCCACCATCATCACACCCCATTCTTACAGATGACTATGAGCTTCGCCCTGCTTTCATAGACATCATTAGAGAGTTATCCTTCTCTGGGTTAGCACACGAAGATCCATACACACACCTTAGGGAATTTGAGCAGTTGTGTTCTTGTCGCACTATTGCTGGCATGACACAAGAGACACTTAAATGGAAACTATTTCCGTTCTCCCTTTTGGGTAGAGCGAAAAAGTGGTATACTCATTCCGTAAGAGACGTAAATGGAAGTTGGGATGAACTTCGAAACAATTTTTGTCTTGCTTTCTTCCCTCTTTTTCGAATCGCTGACCTTAGAATAGAAGTTCTTACATTCAAACAAAAAGAGAAGGAGAACTAGGAGCAGCCTGGGCTAGATTTACAAGTCTTACCATTTCCGGTCCAAACCTTTCCTTGCCTGACCATGTCCTACACTATCACTTTTATCGTGGTCCTAATAAGGAGGCTGCTCTGCATCTTGACACTGCCTCAGGAGGGTCATTCTCACATAAAATCGTTAGTGAAGGGAAGGCCATCCTAGAAAGAATCCTTGAAAACACTCCTTACACTGGCATTTTTGATGAATTCCCTAAGGAAGAAGTCGAGCCATGCCCCGACCAACTAGAGGAGATACACGCAACCGAAACTGAATCTAAAATTCCTTTAAATCTTAACGATGAATTGGTTGTCATAGAACCTCCCATTATGGGAACAAACCACACTTTAGAAGATGATAAACCTAATCCTCCCTTGTTCCCTTTTGAAATCGAAGATGGTCTTTTTGAAGATTTTGGAAACACCTCAAATTTCCCAGTCCAAATGAAGCCTCTGGTGTATTCTACACCACTTGAGGATGACGATAGCCTGAATAATGATGCCTTCCTTTTAGAACATATTAAAGGACTTTCCGCCATCATGAGCCGTGAGTGGTTGGCAGAAACGGAGTTATCCACTGAGGTAGCCCAAATTGTTGCCCCCTCAGAAGCTCTAACATGCATCCTAAAAAACACAACCATAGAGGCTCACTATAGTCCTACTGTTGGAATGAACATAATTTCAAAAGCTTTGGCTAAAATATTACTACCCAACGAATCTGTGATCCCATCTCATAGGCTTCTAAGAAGTCCATGTGGAGTTACACTTGAAAGTTATGGGATCATGAGGTCTATTCCAATGCGCATAAGAGGATCTGAGTATCGTCTAAACTTTCACATCTATGACATCTCGGACATGTCTCTCTTGATTGGTGTACCTTTCGGCACACTATTTCAAGAGCGACCAAATCAAAGCCTCTTGACTTTAAAGCTGGGAAAATCTACTATTGATATCTCACTTGCACGCTCACACAATGCAATAGTAGAACCCAAGCCCGAACAAGATCCTATTGAGGAAGTCCTAATGGCATCTTTAGAAGACATGGCCCAACCACTCTTCGATGATGAACACTTCATTCTAGAAGAGGAAGAGTTAGCAGACCCAATTAAGATAGATCCAATGGAGGTGCCCTTCCAACCCTCAATTGAATTAAAACCTCTTCCTCTAGGCTTGAAATATGTCTTTCTTAATAATAATCGAGAAACCCCTGTGATCATTAGTGACAAGCTCACTCAAGATGAAGAACAACAACTTGTCACTATTCTAGAAAGACATAGATCTGGTATTGGCTACTCACTTGAAGACCTCACAGGCATTAGTCCCGCTCTCTGCACTCATCGCATCCCCACTGATCCTAATTGCACACCTTCGAGGGAGCCACAACGGAGACTTAATAATGCTATGCGAGAGGTTGTTAAGAAAGAGGTCTTGAAGCTTTTACATGCTGGGATTACCTATCCTGTGCCACATAGCGAGTGGGTTAGCCCAGTGCAAGTCGTGTCGAAGAAGGGAGGAATGACAGTTGTTAGAAATGAAAATAATGAACTTATCCCTCAACGAACTGTTACTGGGTGGCGTATGTGTATTGATTATCGGAAACTTAACAAGGCTACAAAGAAAGATCACTTCCCGTTACCCTTCATTGATGAAATGCTGGAACGGCTTGCAAACCACTCTTTCTTTTGTTTCCTTGATGGGTATTCCGGGTATCATCAAATCCCAATCCACCCAGACGACCAGAGTAAGACCACTTTTACTTGCCCGTATGGAACTTATGCATACCGATGAATGTCGTTTGGATTATGCAATGCTCCAGCTTCTTTCCAACGGTGCATGATGTCTCTTTTCTCTGACATGATTGAGAAGATTGTGGAGGTGTTCATGGACGACTTTACCATCTATGGCAAAACCTTCGATGATTGTCTTAAGAATTTAGACAGAGTCTTACAACGTTGTGAAGAAAAGCACTTAGTCCTGAACTGGGAGAAATGCCACTTTATGGTTCAAGAAGGAATAGTGCTAGGACACAAGATCTCTGAGAGTGGGATAGAAGTGGATAAAGCAAAAATTGAAGTCATAGAACAACTTCCACCTCCCACAAATGTGAAAGGTGTTCGTAGCTTTTTAGGCCATGCAGGGTTTTATAGGCGTTTCATTAAAAACTTTTCTCAAATTGGTAGACCCCTGACAAGCCTCTTAGCTAAAGATACGTCATTCATCTTTAATAATGAGTGTCATGAATCTTTTCAAATCCTTAAAAAGGCACTTATTTCAGCTCCAATCATCCAGCCACCTGATTGGAAGCTACCCTTTGAGATCATGTGTGATGCCAGCGACTTTGCTGTAGGAGCTGTTCTTGGCCAAACTAAAGATAAAAAGCACTATGCTATATCCTATGCTAGTAAAACTTTGTCTGGGCCACAGCTCAATTATGCTACCACTGAAAAAGAGTTGCTAGCTGTTGTCTTTGCAATAGACAAGTTTAGGTCTTACTTAGTAGGAGGAAAAGTAATCATTTACACAGATCATGCTGCTCTTAAATACCTCCTCACTAAGAAAGATGCTAAGCCTCGATTAATCCGATGGATTCTCCTACTCCAAGAATTTGACATAGAAATAAGAGATAAGAAAGGAGTAGAGAACTCGGTAGCTGATCACTTGTCTAGGTTGCAATATAAGGAAACACATGAATTACCCATTAATGACTATCTTAGGGACGACACACTCCTCGCGGTAACACACTCGGACCCCTGGTATGCAGATATTGTGAATTTTATGGTTGCAGGTAATGTTCCACCAGGAGGAAACAAGAGAAAGCTCAAATATGATGCCCGCTGCCACTTATGGGATGATCCATACCTTTATCGTGTCTGCTCTGATGGATTGCTAAGGAGATGTGTCCCAATGGAAGAAGCCACAAAGATCATAGACAGATGTCATGCATCACCCTATGGAGGACATTATGGAGCATACCGTACACATGCTAAGCTTTGGCAGAGTGGATTCTTTTGGCCAACGATGTATCAAGATACAAAGGAGTTTGTCAAAAGATGTGCCAGATGCCAAAAGCATGGAAACATTAATGCTCGAGATGCGATGCCACTCCAGAACAACCTCCAAGTAGAACTGTTTGATGTTTGGGGAATTGACTACATGGGACCATTCCCTAAGTCTGGAGATGCTGAATACATACTGGTGGCAGTGGACTACGTGTCTAAATGGGTAGAAGCATTACCATGTCGAGCTGCAAATTCCAAGCATGCTAAAAAATGTTCCATGAAGTGATATTCCCAAGATTTGGAACACCTCGATTGGTCATAAGTGATGGAGGATCACACTTCATTGACAAAACCTTCAGAAAGTTCCTAAAAGAATATGGAGTCAAACACAACATTGCAACTCCATACCATCCACAAACAAGCGGTCAAGCTGAAACATCAAATAAGAAAATCAAGAACATTCTACAGAAGACTGTGGATGAAATGGGGAAGAAATGGAAGTGCAAGCTTCACGATGCACTGTGGGCATATCGAACATCCTACAAAACACCCATAGGAATGTCACCTTATCAGCTTGTGTATGGGAAAACATGTCACCTACCTGTTGAATTAGAATTTAGAGCTCACTGGGCAATCAAGAAATGGAACATGGATCTCCACCTAGATGGCAAGAATCGTCAGATGCAAATATCAGAGCTAGAAGAATGGAGAGAGAAAGCCTACCATAGCTCTAAGATATACAAAGAAAGAACAAAAAGGTGGCATGATAAGAGAATCAAGCACAAGGAGTTGAAGCCTGGTGACAAAGTACTTCTGTTCAACTCAAGAGTAAAGCTTTTTGGTCATGGAAAACTTCGGAGTAAATGGGAAGGACCATTCAAAGTAGTGGAAACCTCATCACATGGCGCCATCACAATCCAAGACGATGAAGGTAACACATTCAAAGTAAATGGTCAACGTTTGAAAGTTTTTCTAGAACCTGAAAACATAGAAGAAATTGATGTGATTGAATTTTTACAGTTTAAAGATCCTATCTAAAAATCAATCAATCACCAAGGCTCTAGACAATTAAAACTCATA
Source organism: Coix lacryma-jobi var. lacryma-jobi (assembly GCA_009763385.1). NCBI lineage: Eukaryota > Viridiplantae > Streptophyta > Magnoliopsida > Poales > Poaceae > Coix > Coix lacryma-jobi. Next base: position 75,038,063 of record CM019826.1, read on the forward strand.
TGCCTAACACTTAATCAGTTCCACGAGTTTTGTTGTCTATTTGAGCTATGCAGGATCATTAAGGAGAGTTGACAAGCAAGTGGATGTTCTACCACCGTTGGAGCACTGTCTCATCCATCATCATCATCAATCAATGCTCTAATAGAGGAAGTACATTTCCACTATCAGTTCGCTACAGGGCAAGAATGAACGACTACGTCAACATTCAGCTTGGGGGAAAACACCCCCGTGTATCCAGGTAAGTATCCTTATCCTCTTAAGTTTTATTTCTATACATAAATCTAAAATAAAATATAAAAAAAATGTGGGCACATGAAGGCTCACCATTAATTAAAAAGAAAAAAATATGGGCACATGAAGGCTCAACGCTATTAATGGAACCGGCTTGGGGGAGACGCACCCCCGTTATCTTCGTGATCCAGGTATGTCTTATTCACAATCTTAGTTATTTATAATAAGTGTGTTAGGTTAAATTAATACTATGTTAAGTTTATTTTAAGAAGTTAATAATAAAACAAGAACTCTCTCTCTAATCTTTTACATGGAAATGATGAATAGTTGCTCTATCTAATTTCTTTCAAGTACCTAGCCTTCAAAGCATGAGTTCTCCTGATTAATAATGATGCTTAAAAATAAAATTAAATATATGGGTAGCAAATGCTTGATCCAGAGTCTAGGTAATTGACACATATGATATGTGATGATCTGAGCTACTGTTATCTTGTTCTCAAACAACACTAGAGTTCCGGAGAGTTTCCAATATTTATATGACTAATAATGACATTGAGTTAAATTATGCTTTGTTGACCCTATGAGAAGTTATCATGCTATTGAATTGAGATCACTTACACATTCCATCCATTTTCGCATAAATGCTCATGATTATTTGTTCCCATCCTGTCAAAAGTTTGTTGGAAGCATGTGGCTATTGAAAAAAAAGAAGGAAAAAAAAGAGAAAAAAAAATCAGAGGAAATAAAAAGGGACAAGTGTCCGAAACCTCAAAAAGAAAGATCCCGAGGAAATAAAAAGGGACAAGTGTCCGAAACCTCGAAAGAAAAAAAATGATGAAAAAATGAATATCAGAAAAAATGGGCATGTGCCCGCCAGTAGAATTAGCCTGATAGCCATGTGTCTTTGATAAACAGAAGAGGGTGATATATTCAAAAGAGCATCCGCCTCCATTTTCCATACACATGCACTTCTCGATTCAATTGTGTGGTTGACTTTCTCTTTGGATCCATTGTTTAATTTGGCAACATATGTTTTTGAAAATTCATAAAAACTCCGGGATAATGGTGAAGTGACAGAGCAAGAGACATAGTGCTTGATTTGATCGTTTTATCTTTCAATTACTCAGGATTCAAGATAAAGTACTAAGCCCCGTGATAAATAATATGATACTTTTTCCTATTCCATATGAGAACTTCTATTTGAATGCTTGTGTACTTGTTAGAAGTGCAGATATTGTAGCAACTCCTGATCCATTGTTGAGATTGGCTTTGCTCGGGACTAGCAAAGGTTAAGCTTGGGAGAACTTGTTGATGCTCACTAATGCTCATAATTAACCATCAACTATTGCATGAAATGACACTAAATGAATTATAAAGCATAGTTGTAGGGTTTGAAACTAATAAGTTCCACGAGTTTTGGTGCTCTGACTTGTTTTGTAGGACATCAATATTTCACCATATAAAAGTATCTCAAGTGATGAATTGGAGTGCACCATTGCGAAGGGATCGTCGAGACGATCGAAACGGACATATCATTTGCTATATTCGGAGTCCCGGATGAAAAGATATTAATTTCGCATCGAAATCTGCAAAAGAAGGATCTAGAAGACACCAGAAGGCACCACGAGGCGGGCCACCACATGGGCCCACTGGGCCAGACCGACCGGTCCCACATGGAGACCGACCGGTCGGCCACGGAGCCCGTTTCGCCTCTGCCTTCTGGAACCTTCTTCCACCGCCTCCTAGGATGCATCTCCACCGTCCCCGAAGTCGGTTTGATCCAAGGCTCACGTTTCATGCTCCGGGCTATAAAACCAGACCCAGACCCCCCTCTCCAGGCATCTCCATCTTCATTATTCATCTCCACATCAGAAACTAGGGTTTCAATTAGAAGTAGAGGTCCCTCTAGATGAATCTCTTCTAGTTCATCTAGAATTAGATCTAGTGCTAGTTCTTCTAGTTCTAGTTCGTCTAGTTCTAGTTCTTGTTCTAGTTGTCTAGTTCATCTAGTTGTAATTAGAGAGAGGAGGAGGAGAGAGCTGAGGAGGAGCTGGATCTGTCAGATCTTCCTCGACATTGTAATGGTGCAGCATCTGGTTCGTCTTCAATTAATCTCCAGGTTCTTCATTTACTATTTCTAAGTATTATATTTAATTTCAGTTCTTACTTTATTTTATTTACTGGATCTGCGCTCGTATTGAGTGCTCTAGTTATCGTACGTAATTAGAGTAGTAAGCATTAGTGTAGACATGGTGTCTAGACTAGGGTTTACCTGAGTTTGCGCCCAATCCTCCGGATAGTTGTGGTAGCTACAGGGGTGACAGCTTTGTAGATTGTTATAATCCACCACGTTAGGGTTGGTGTTTTCATAGAGCTTTTTGGCAGCCTTCTCCCGATTACCCTTTTCCCAGTCTTTTTCGAGAATCGGAAAGGTACTGTTGCTCCGAAGTAAGTAAAGTATAGTGAGCCTTTGATTAAATAGACCCGCTTAGAAAACCCTATATCTCTCTCTACCCATATTACCATTCTTTTCTTGGACATTCTTAATTCTTCTAGTACACTTCGCGTTCCCCGTGGAAATCGATACCCTGGAATACTCTCGGGTGAAAGCTACATCGGTATCCGTGCGCTTGCGGATCTTTCTATGTGCGTTTAAAATACCCAACACCCCACACTTGGACTTTTGTATAAAAGTCAAGTGTGGCATGTTGAGGGACTCAGTGTTCCATCGCTAGCAGTGTAGCTCTCATGCTTCTTGTCATTGTATCTTCCCCCAATATTCTTGATCTTAACCTGTAAGGTTAGCGAACAGGAATACCCAAAGGTGCATACAAACGAGATAGCATGTTCTTGCTTTTAGTGAAAAGGAAGATGGTGCTTTGTTTTTTTTATTTTAGCAAGGTGAGCTAGCATATCCTTTGATGTAAATGGAACGTGACATTCTTACCGTCCTCCCCCACACTTGGATTTTTGTGTAAAATCCAAGTGTGCCAAGTCAGGGTCTCCTTTCGAGTGTGTTCCAAAACATCAAAATTATGTAGTTGATGTAGCTCCATGTTGTCGTGCATCGTTTGTCCCTTGTTTTTCTTAGTTTCAACCTGAAATGATTATTGACCAAGAATACCCGAGAGTGCATTCTAGCCTGGCAACATGATCTTGCAATTATTGAAGAACAATACAACCTTTTTTATATGATAATCCGGGGTATCTCGCGGCAGTGCTTTGATTATGGTCATAAGCTTGACCTTGGGAAACCTTTTGAAATTCTTTTTATGTTGATGAGGTGGTTTCCCCTCCAACACCAACCTGATTTGCAAAACTCATAACAAGGTACCACGAAATTTGCAAAATTTATGATAAACAAGGTACCACGAAATTTGCAAAATTTATGATAAACAAAACGATCTACAATGACCCTTTTAATGATTCTAGTAATGGTGAGCAAAAGATGTTTGAAGATTTTGCAAATGAAGTTGGAGTTGCAGATCAAAGCGAGAAATTCTTTAAATGAGCATGGACTTAGCGTGGTAGGAAGGAAATAACTTCCATGCTCAGGAGCTTTTATTTCAAGGGGAGAGAAGGTAGAATCGATCTCTTCATGAATTGGCTCTCCCTCCATGGGTTCGTTTGATGTCTCATCCTTGATGTGTTCTTGATGTTCCTTTGAAGTGCAAAAGGATGGTGAATTGGGAAGCTCGAACGAGTCCCCCAAGTCGCCATCACTAGAAAGATCATCCTCATATTCAAAGGAATACACACAAGGATGTGTCAGAGTTTCCTCCTTGGGAGGATCAAGAGTCTCGCCTAAATCGTCCTTTTCTTGGATAAAAAGTTCATCATCATTTTCCAAGAATGACTCAGGGATCTCAAAAGGTTGCACCGAGATAACTGTTTCAGGCTCGTGTGTATGGGAGGGAGGTTCAACCACAAAATTTTTGGTTTGAACCGTTGGTATGGAAAAGTTTTCCCCTCCTATTTTGACAGCAAATTCCCCAGTCTCTGGAGGTTCGTCCAAACATTTTTGTAGGGGAAGCCCGATCAAGACATCAAAGTCTTGAATGTCGAAGACGTGAAAGTCTAGCATCAACTTGATATTGTCATATTTAAGTGGTACGTTTTGAAGGATGCCTAGACTATTCACGCTTGACATTGAATCTAGCCTGATGTGCTTATTTGTTGGGGCAGAAGGCTCATGAACGAACGTGTTCGCAAAAGACGTGAATTTGATGTTCACCCCAACAATTGGATTGTAAAGCACTTCCATCCAGTCTCTTCCTATTTTATCATGGATGAATGAACAAGAGGGACTAATCCGAATTTCTTCGGAAGAGAGTTCTGCTTGTTCCACCCGATCGCTACTTATTAGCGACTCCTCTGTGTGACGGGTTTCTAGAGGTTTAAGGGGAGTAGTGGGAACTTGTGGCTTTTTCTATTGTGCAGACATCGAGGGATTTATATGATTGTCAGGGTGATCTTCCTCGAAGAACAGAAAATCTGAAGGAAGGAAAACTTTCTTCGGAGGTTCTGTTAGCGATGAGGGTCTGTGAGTTTGATTCTCAGGTTCGGTTTTAACTGAAGAGACCTCCTCATGCTGTGGTTCATTTCCCGTCTGGAGGGGAAGGGGTGTGTTTTCTAGAATAAGATTTAGAAGGGCCTTTCCTTCTTTTGTGGTTTTGCACATGAACGATCCTCCAGCGGAAATGTCCAACTGTAGGGCAGACTCCTTGTTCAGTCCTGACCAAAAATGTTGCAGCAACACGTGGTCGGGTAGAGACAAGTCTGGGCCTGATTTTGAAAGAATTGTAAATCTCTCCCAAGCTGCACCTAACGACTCCTTCTGTTTTTGTTGGAAGTTGAGTATCTCTTGTCATAGGTTTACGATACGAGATATAGGGAAGAACGCGAGGCAAAATCTGTCCTGCAACTCTTTCCGATCTCCGTTAACTTTTCCTACGATATGGTTGTACCATTGTTTCGCTCTATCAAAAAGAGAGAACGAAAACAACTTCCAACGATGTGTTTCTTGTGGCATGCCTGCAATTGTCAGGCACGCACAGTGTAACTCAAACTCCTGTAAATGGTGATAAGGGTTTTCACTATCGAACCTCGAGAAGGGCTGTTCACGAACCATGGCTATAAAGCCAGGGCAGAGTTCATAGCCAGAAGCTGTGATTGGCTTCGACGATTGTGGTGGCTCACAGAACTCGGCCCATGGAGTGGATAGGTTTTGGATTGTAGTTTTCTCCATAGGTAAGGTATGAAAAGAAAAGAAAGGTAAAAACAATGATAAATGGGCGAACTAGGTTCGGAGACTAAAGACGACAACCGTTCCCAGCAATGGCGCCAGAAATGCTTGTTTGTATTTCTTAGCGTAAGCAGAAAAGTCCGCAAGTGCACGGAAGTACCGCTATAGCACATCAACCGGAGTATTCAGGGTGTCATATTTTCCACAGGGAACGGTGTGCTATAGTCTCTTTATCTAGTTCTCCCAGATAAGTCATGGAGAAGGGTAACCAAGGTAGCAAGGTTCTTCTAAGGAACAGGTCCTTATGTGATATAAGCGTAGCTAGCAAAGCCTACTTCGGTCAACGGGTGAGGTTGGTTTCCCACCCTATGCCGATACAGCTCTACCTGGAATCATGAACGTGGGTGGATTATAGACGACGGACAGGGCTGTCACCACCTGCCACCTACCTCCTCAACCGTGGAGACCCAGGCAACCAACCTGTGATCACTTAGCCTAAACACCGCGTTTACACTAAGTGCCACTACTTCTAGCGGTAGCTAGGGCTTGCACCCTCTTACTAGAGCACCCACCCGAAGGTGAACGGCTGGTCCCGCAGACTAAGTTAGCGAAAGCTTAAACACTATAAGAACTTAGAACCAAGATGAACACGAACTCTTATACTTAAGTAGTATGCAAGATCGTTGAGGTACATGCAAGATTATACCAGCGATTCCGGTGTTCCTCCCGCTAAGTGTACAAGCACGCCGAGTACACTCGTGGAGGTAGCTGACAACTCTGGCACTTCTCCTGCTCAGACCTCACGCGCTCCCTATTCTAGATAGCTACTAAAGCTATGATATATGCGGCACTACTCCTTCCATGGATCCCTCTTGAGATATGTATGTTGGTGATCTCTTGGATGAATTGTGAGGAGGTTGGAGGCCTCCTTTTATAGGTGAGGTACCTTGGTGGGGTGGAGGACCTCTCCTCCTCACATGAAAAGTGCAAACCGCCTCCAAACCAACCTTCCGGGATGCATTGGACCTGAACACCTTGATAACCGACATGAGAGAGGCGATATCTAGCAACCGACCAATGTTGGGTCCGGTCGGTGCACTTGGTGGTGCGGGCGCACCCCTGGTGGCCCCTCTCATGCCCAACTCGCTCTGGTGGGTCCCTGAGGTGATGTGGGCCATGTCCATCGAGGTTTCCACGTCTAATTTGTTGTTGTGGAGTTTGGGCTCCATTTCTCCCATTTGGATGGGCCGGAAATGCTGGGTATTGGGCCCATCCCCTTTGGGCTCATATCGGGTGCATTTGCATGCCATATATTGTATGTGTTGGAGCCCATTTGTAGTCGTTTATGGGAATGCCCTCCTGCAATTGACCAAACAACAAAACTTATGGAAATAGTTAGTTATAAGCCATATTCTATGTTTCATGTTGGTTTTATGCGAGTCTTGGCAGTTATAAAGTATGAGTTAAGGACCGCCAACATCAGTGTCTGTGCAGTCGGCCAACTAGCCTTTGTGAGAGACCGGACGCGTCCGGTCAGGACGTGAAGTGCGTCCGGTCGATGGCAGAAAAGACCATCCCTTTGCCCAACGGCTCAATTTGGTTGGGGCTCTATAAATACCCCCATGGCCGGCCAAAAAAACAAGGTTGGAGCTCAAGGAAGTGTACCAAGTGCATAGACACATATTTAGTTGCTCTAGCCACTAAAGTGCTTAGTGATATACTAGGTGATTAGTGTAGGTGCTTTGCGAAGTGCTTAGGCTAGTTAGACCACCGCTTTGCGCTTGCTCTAGGTGTTAAGCCTTGTGTTTAGTGAGGTTTGCATACCTCTTACCAATCGGTGCTTGCGTGCACCGTTGTTGCACATTGGAGGGGCTTGTTGTCTTGCGAGACCACACCAACCGCATTTGTGGTGTGGCCGCCACCGTGTATCGAATGGAACAAGGCCCACGGTGGTTGGGCCGGAAGCATGATAGTGAAGACGGCGGGGAGCATCCGGGAGAGGCTTTGCCACGAGTGGCTTAACTTGAGACCCATTTGCGCATGGGGAAGGCTCGGAGCTATCCACGGAGTTACCCGACCAGGAGCTTGGCCCTTGCGAGGGATTCCTTGCGAGGAGCTCCAACGAGGACTAGGGGGAAGCTTGTGCGCTTCTCGATACCTCAATAAAAATACCGGCGTCGTTGACAGGAGTTTGCATCTCTACCTCACTCGTTAGCTTCCGCATTTACTTTGCTACCTTGTTGTGTGCTTTATCTTTCGTAGCTTAGTTGATAGGCTTAGTTGATAGGTTTGGTTCATAGGTTGCATAACTCTTTTTGCGGTAGAAATAGCAACACACCTAGCAAAACCTTAGTTGCACAATAGATAGTTTACTTTCTTGAATAGGTTTTTGACTAGGTGGAAATTAGAGGCCTTAGTTTAGAGTAAAAGTTTTTAGTTGCCTAATTCCCGCCGCCTCTTAGGCGTCACGGTCCGTTCAGCGGCGTTCCTTGCAAAGTTCTTCCCTTTGGGCAAAACAACTGCCCTGAGGGGACGTATTACCAGCTTCCTGCAGAACTCAACCGAATCCATGCCCGGGGCATGGGAAAGGCTACAAGAATACATTGCAACCTGTCCACATCACGGGATGGAAGAATGGTTGGTGCTCCAAACCTTCTACGAGGGGCTCACGCCCATGTCAAGGGGGCACCTAGACGCTGCAACTGGAGGGGCATTCATGTCCCTGACTATCAACGGGGCTAAGGCCTTGATTGACAAAGTGATGGTGAACCAAGCTTGGGGGATGGAAGACATGAAAAGGTATGCATATCGTGAAGGAAGCGGATATGCTTACCGCAAAAATAGATCTTCTGTTCAAGAGGCTGAACGAGAAGACAGTGACAAGAGAAGAAAGAAGCATCGTCCAAGCCATGGACGCACACATGACGTGCGAAGTGTGTGGAGAAACTGGGCACTCGGAGAATGATTGCCCCGAGACCCACGAAGATGCTGTGTACATCGACAATGGGTTTTGCTCGCAAGGCCGAAACTCAAGGAATAGTCAACATCGACCTCCATATCAAGGAGGTAACCGGGGCTACAACTCCAACAACTCTCTACATTCATGGATCTTGTGCTAGGGCAAGCAAAGATCAACGAGAGCATCTCCAAGAAGCTTGCCCACAATAACAAGACCCTGGAGGGAATGAACTCCATGATCGAGGGCCTGGCCTCGGCGGTGAAGAACCAACTGAGCTTCAACAAAATAATAGAGACACAACTAGCTCTGATAGCCATGGCCCTACCACAGGCAGGTTCATTAGAGAAGGTTCAAGCCGTGACCATGAGAGGAGGAAAATCCACTCGTGATCCACCACATCCTAATGAGAAGGCAAGCAAGCCCAAAGATCGTCAAGCAGAAGAGCCATCACCATCGACTCCTTCATCAGAACCATCAAGGGAAGAACGCTGACTGGGACCTCAAGAATACAGAGACACCTCATATCTGCCTTTTCCCTACACGGGACAAGAAGAGGACACCAGACGAGCAGTTCGCTCGATTCATGGAGATGATTGAAAAGGTCCATGCTAGTGTACCTTTGGTGGAGGTGCTACATGTACCCTCCTATGCAATGTACATCAAATACATCATCAACAATAAAAGACCCATGCCAAACACTTGAGGTAGTCAAGCTAATGGAGGAATGCAACGCAGCTATACTCAATCATTTACCAGAAAAGAAGAAAGACCCAGGCTGTCCCATGATCACATGTTCAATCAGGGCACAGAGATTTGATCACCCCCTGTGTGATCTCAGAGCAAGTGTCAGCGTCATCCCTAAAGAGGTATTTGACAGACTGAACTTCACTCACCTCGCTCCGACACCAATGCAACTCCACCTAGAAGATTCAACCATCAGACGCCCAGCTGGAATTGCAGAAGATATACCAGTGAAGATACGGGGCTACTTTGTGCCTATTGACTTCGTAGTGCCGGATATGGAGATGACCAAAGAATCACCTCTCATCGTCAGACGTCCCTTCCCGAGTACAGCAGGGGCACAGATTGATGTTGGGGCGGGAGAAATCTGGCTCAACATAAATGTCAATGAAGAGAAGTTCAACTTCAGGCCCAGAAAGGAACGGTGCTCTATGATTCAATGTATTATATATAGAAAGAGCAAAAGCCCCAAGACAAACAAGGCAGCTAGAAGAATAACTGGGCAAAGAGAAGCAGTACCGAGATGCAGCACACCTACACTGGTGTGGAAACCGAAGATAACATAATCCATCAGTCCCAAAACTCTCGTAGGCTGAAAGGAACATCTAGGCATTGATGCAGGAGAAAGAGCCCTACATAACAGGCTTTAAAAGGTATGTCCTCCGCCAGAGGTAAAGTGGCAGTTATCTCTTTTCATAAAAAATTGGTACCTTAAAATATTATAGCTGGCAAATTCCAAAACCTCATAAATCGCAAATTCATCATTTCACTTTGAGGCTTATACACCGTTGGATAGCTATGACTCTGTTTTCTAGCCAGGACATTCACTTTATTAGAAATAATGAATTAAGATTACTTTTTGTGATAGTCCACACAATTAAAATTGCCCCTGTTCGTGAATTTTTTTTACATATGCTAGAGATGTTTCGAGTTTCCACTTCTATATCTTGCACATCACTTGTGACTCGTATTGCCGAGAGTGTTGGTGCGTTGGAAGGACATGATGTTTCATACATCCCTATCCCACGCACCATCATCAATGAAGCATACTTGATACAAGGACATCACTTGAAGGTGAAAGAAGATGGAACGACTGTATACTTTTTCCCTGGATTTATTAACAAGTATCTGTTAGCTAACCTGGAACTCACTTTATATAAATGCTAGGAATTCACCCTTCCGGTTTACCTAACCCATGAACTCGCTTTATATACAAGAGGAAGCCCGAAAAAGTACATCTTCTTGCAGGTCAACCAGAAGCAGAACGAGGCAGGGAGCCGGATCAAGCTTGCAGGCACTACCGATGCCCGCTCCACAGCCGGCCATGCAGGGATGGTATCCCACCAGGCAAGTTCCTAGGTTTACACCCGGATATCAGCTAGGTTGGGACGACCTACCCCGACAGGCTCCGGCTGGACAAACGGAGTGGCCTGAAGGGAGACAAGTAGCTTGGGCCCAAGGAACATGGGCCTAGTCATCAGATTCCGAAGGGCTACCACCTTCAGTCCCACCAAGGCAATCCATCACCTTGGAAGGCCTGAACATGAGGATTGAAGGACTAGAGATCCCCACAGATAACATTCAGGGCTCCGTGAATGAACATGCCCAATGGAACCAACACTAGGACGCCAGACAGGACCAGTTCGACGCCAGACAAACAAAATCACTAGAAGAAATATGCCAGGTCCATGCACTGCTGCGACTACAACAAGAGCAGCTGCTGGCGTACTGGGCGTCGCTAGGGTACTATCCCCAGGGTCCGTAGCTGTAAGCTTGGGGAGGAGCCCCCAGGTACCTTGTATCTTGTATCTGTATGGCATATTTCCCTTTTCTAAATCCTGCATTGCATGTTTACTTTTGAAATTTTAATTTCATAAAAATAATAATAATAATAATATATATAATTATTAATAATAAAAATTCCACTCACATTTGTATTTTAATCATGCTTTTGTTATGTCCTTGTTGAAATGATGAATGGTTGTTCTGTTTCATGTTTCAACCTTGCTTAGTTTATAAATTTAAATTCTCTGACATTTAAGTTTATTGGCTAAACATATTCATCCTACAAACTTGAAACTTGTGGGTAGCATAAGAATGATCCTTGTCGAAGTTGTTGCTTGACTTGATTCGATGAAATAGACTTTGCTATGACTTTGTTCTAAGTGACACTTGACATCCAGAGTTTTTATTTTCAAAATATTAAAAAATCTCAAGTTCCTCAATGATCATATTTCCTACCAGAGCCATATGAATTATTCATTTGAAAATCCTTTCACTCATATCTACTTGTTATTACATTGAGCATTGTCAAATTGTTTCTGACATATGTTGAGATTCTTGTCATGCACCCGTGATCTGAGATCCACATACACTCCACAAACATCGCTAACTCTTACACCGAGAGTTACACACAACATGCCATCCACTTGTCATTTCTCTCTCACACAAAAAGTCCAAAAAGAGTTACAGGCTCTGAAGAAAATAATAATAATAATAATAATAATAATAATAATAATAATAATAATAATAATAATAATAATCCATGCCAAAAGGCATGTTGGAAAAAATGGGCAAGTGCCCGCCGTAGAATTAGGGGTATGCTCAATACCCACCTGAAAAAAGAGAGAAAAGAGAAAGATAGCCCATACTCTCAAAATTCCAAAAAAAAGAAAGAGAGAATTGACCAAAGGAGCTCAAAACAAAAATATTTCCACACACCTGCACATCTGGATCGAGGTATATGACTTGGATCTCCATGTGATTCGGTCTTTGACATAGCAACATATGTGACTATTGGTATAAATTAACGCACACTCTACTTTATCCTCAAGCGCACACATAAAATCTACCGATGTAGCACTTCACCAGAGTAACCCAGTTTTAAATATCGAACCCAAAGGAACGGATAGTGTTAAGCCTTAAAGTCTAACCCCTGAGTAGCTAACAAGGACGGAGAATCTAGAAGTATAAAGGGGATCACTAAGGTTGTCTAAATCCAATTCAAGAGTGATATGCTTATATTATTCTTAGTGGGGAAGTTGCCATAATATGTCACAAACAGAGTATGAGTCTTCTATGCAAATGTATAATCCTACCGAGCCTACATACGGGTAAGTGGACTATAGAAGGATCAACAAGGCTATAAGAGTCACCCTTGTGAACAACCACTGCTACCGGCGTTATAGGAGGCAATTATGAGCTATCAAGTCTAAGCACCACGCTTACACTATCCAACTACTTTAACTCTAGAGCGACTTAGAATTAAAGTACTCAAAAGTGAGTCATAAACCTTAAGAATAATAAGAACAATGGCTCAAACTTAAATATAGACGTTGATTACCGAAACAATTGCTGAAGTAAGTTGAAGATGAACTTGAATCCGCAGGTACAAGATGAAGAAGTGGATCTGACAGGCCGGAGATCCTTCTTGATTTCTTCCTCTCTCTCTCTCTCTCTATCTTCTAAATCTAATATAAGACTAGGTTCTAAACCTAAACTAGAGGGCTAACTAGTCTTCTACTTGAAAGCTGGCTCTTGAAGTCTGTTCTAGGGTTTCTGAATGAGGCGTAGTCTTTTCTGAAGAGGGACCTTGTTCTTCCCTGGGGCATGGGGTCCTGTTTATATAGACCTAAGGGATCAACCGCAGCCGTTAGGTCAAACCGACTTCACGTAGGGCTGAGATGGATCCTCAAAGGCGGTAGAGGAAGGTTCCAGAAGGGGGAGGTTGGCGGCGCCCTGGGCCGACCGACCGGTCGGTCCCACCTTTCGGGGTCTTGGGGTGCCCCGCCTCGTGGAGTCTTCAGGTGTTCCCTAGAGTCTTCTGGAGTATTCCTGACTTGGCGGTTGCGCCATCTCCCGTCGGTTTCCTTCTAGGGGAAGCAATCGAGGGTTGTTTTCCAGTTTAATCCCGCAGATTCACAATTCACCAAAACTCGTGGAATTCATTAGTTTTAAACCCTATACTGAGGTGGAGTTTATGTATTTATCCATTTTTCTATTTAATTGACCTTTAATAATAAGAGTTAATTAATGTCCAAACTCTCCCACACTTAGGCTTTTACTCATCCTCGATAAAAGGTTGGATCATAACTGTAGGATAAGATATCAAACACTAGACCTTTCTATTCATACCTGCATTGTAAGATTCAGTGTATTTATCATAAAACCTTGAGTAGTTGGGGAGCAAAATCGTTGAAACAGATCACCCTTTTCTTTCAGCACAAGACATTGGAGTTTTTTTGAATTTTTTTGGAAACAAGTCATAGCTTTCCTTCTCCTTTTGTAGCACTTCAATTCCTTACCAAAGTATTTTATTTATGTGGAGCAGTTCATCTTACCAAGTCAAAGGAGAAAAATACTATACTCTTAGATCAAGACATTAATCTTTTTAAACTTTGTCACTCTTGCTGGCATATTGTAATTAGAGGGACCATGGGTTATCTTCTCTTTTTTTCTTTATCATATTTTTATCATAATACCCCCCTTTTTTCTTGAGGTGCGTCGGACACTTGTCCATTTTTCTTTCCTCATATTTCATACTTTTGCATAGTCCTATGCCTCTAATACAATACTACTTCGGAAGACTGAATCTTTCTTTATTTGTAAGGATCTCGATCTTTGGAGCATAATAAATTTCTCAACAAAGACTATAGAAATAAGTAACTAATGTGATGATTGATTTTAGGAATAACTTTGGCTGGCAATCTATTTACTACAAAGGAGAAGTGTTGCTAATCTCTTTTAACTTTGTAAATGAAATTCTCCAATGCTCATACTTCAAGAATTAAGTTCTCATTATTCTTCTATCATATTCCACAACAACTCTAAGTGATATGGGTTTCTTCAAGTTTTTATCAAAGCAAGGCTTCCAGAAAAGGTGTTGTGTGACTCTATACCATGAGCATGTCAAAATAATTTTTCCTTTTTAATTAGAGTTTATAGATTGCATGGTATTTAATTCGAAACAGAAGCTGAAATATCTTAAAATAGAGTGTAGCGTTTGTGTACCGAATCGTGGATGAAGGAGGAGGCCAGGGGTGCCGACCCCTAACCGACCAGTGGGGCCCACCAACCAGTCGGTTGGGCTCAGGGCCCAACCATGGCCCGCTTCGTGGCGCGTGATCTTGGTGACGATGTCTTCTGTTTTCTGCAGTTTTCGCGATCGGTTTTTGGTAATTCTGTCGTCGCCTTCTCCCCCACACTCATTTTCTTTTTTCTGCTAATCACAACATGTGGAGACAAGACATATATCCAAAATAACAAGATAATAATGACTCTAACAAAAACTTTATTGATATCATTTAAGGCACCTTTATTACACAATAAACTAACTAATCAAAATTTCTAATAAAGTAAGACTCTGCAAACACGAGTGCCTTATCAATCTACTGACGACTCATCTCTCAATCCTCTCCCTCGAGTAGCTTGCCTAGTGTGGAGGCTACACTAACGACCTTAGCCTTCAAGCTAATATGTTTTCTAACATACTTATTCAGCACTTCGGTCATCTGTTTTGTAGTCTTGGCTAGAGAAGCGTATCTCTTCTTAAGCTCTGAATTATCCCTCTCAAGGTCCTCAATCCTATCCCCGTGGCGATCTAACTGGGTAGTCCTCTTGCGCTTGGCCTCGGGATTAGGAGTGGCGAGCGCACTCTTCGCCGGTGTAGTAACCTTGATCTGCTCAGGGTGACCACGAACTCCATCAATGCAAAGACACGGAGATGTAGTTGTGTACTTTATGACCGTGGGATCCCCAAACATGTTGTCGATGGAAAGTTGTGTACTTTATGACCGTGGGATCCCCAAACATGTTGTCGACGGAATATGGTCGATAGCCCACCTAGGGGTATGCCCGAGGTGGTAGGGGAAGGCGCGTGGAACGACGATCCGGACGTGACACAGGAACGAAACTAGATGAACACCAGGGTCTATCCAGGTTCAGGCCGCGGAGTTCAGCGTAATACCCTACGTCCTGCGTCGAGTTATCTTCTGTATATTGATGAACGTGTTTTTTATAGGGGGTCCCTGCTCGCCTTATATAGCTGTGGGGTGCAGGGTTACAAATCCTAGAATGTCGGATCTCATGGTAGTATAAGGAATCCTAGTCGATTACAATCTCATGTCATGGAGAACATGATATCTTTCCTAACCGACTACGCTTCCTTGCTTTCCGATCCTGAGAAGGCTTCCGTGCCATCATCCGACCAGTTGGGCCGCCTATCCGACCAGCTGGGCCTTAACGTCACGAACCTTCACAGCGAGTTGGGCCGGCCTTCATGAAGCAGCCCAAGTCTAGCCGCAAGGGTACCTGGGTTTATACCCCCACAGCTAGTCCCCGAGCACATTGAATCTTTGAGCGGTGAAAAAAGATCTTGATAGCATCTCCGAGCAGCTTCATCCGCACTTCAAACCTAATCTCCGACCAGGTTATACTCTGTTGACTGTCATATCATGAACTCAAAAGATGCGATGTGCTCTTAAAAAAGAAAAAACGACTTCTGGGGAGTCCGGCGAAGTGTGCCCACTTTATGGTGACATAACAGAAACAACCATCCAGTCTTGAGAGATATAATGCTGAAGTTCACCTCCATACTCACCGACTAGGTGAAGTGTGCCCACTTAGTCCCCGAGCTTGGCAACAGATGACTCAGTCATGTGATGCCAAGGTCAAAAAATAAAAGCAAAAAATAAAAATATACATGCGCGGCCAAGCGCCATGTATACACGGTAGTCCCCGAGCTTGACAATAGATGACTCGATCATGTGATGCCAATGTCAAAAAATAAAGCAAAAATTGAGAATATACATGCGCGACCAAGCGCCATGTATACACGGTAGTCCCCGAGCTTAGCAATAGATGACTCGGTCATGTGATGCCAAGGTCAAAAAATGAAAGCAAAAATAAGAATATACATGCGCGACCAAGCGCCATGTATACACGGTAGTCCCCGAGCTTGGCAATAGATGACTCGGTCATGTGATGCCAAGGTCCAAAAAGAAACTGTAGGCCCGTGACGGAAGAACCACACCATATGCCATCAGACGCAGACAAAAACATCAGCTTTTTACTGCTGCGCTTCCCTTTAAAGCGTACCCTTCCTGTCCTTTCTTCAACTTTAACCGTACGCCGTCACATCAAGTAACCTTTACTTTGTTGAATCCGTGACATAATGTGATCTTCCTTTTTAATGGACATGGTCAATGGGCATGTGCATCTTGGCTATAAATATTGCATCAAAGAACCTTTGTTGTGCCCATCAGCCATGGAACCAAAACTTCAAACATCCGATAGACCAACAATGAGTGTTGCTGAACTAGTGAACCCGCCTGGGTTAGATTTTAAAGCATAGTGCGAAGTTCCTGGTAGGATTCTTGTGAGGGGATAGTTTGTTAGAGCTGTTCCCAATTGGTTGTGGTTAGATAGGGATGACGGAGTTCCTAGGATGATTCTTGTGACGCCGGCAATAACTCTAAGCCATTCTGTCACATATTGAGTCCTCCAAGGTTCTCCAAGCTTGAGCTTGTTACCCAGGCAACCAACCTAGTTTCTAAAAAAACTGGGGGTGCCAGGGTGATAGTCTTGCCGGTGACAGGCTGCAGGAATGGCATTTGGAAACCTCTGAATATCCTTTGTGTGTTATCGTTGGAGAAAAACTACAAATTGTCTCGAATCTTATCGTTTGAAACCAACACAGCTCCGCCACGTGGGTAGATGCGGCTGGTCATCTGACGAGTCTCCAGTTTTGCTGAGAAGGCTAGTGGAGGAGCCGACCAGTCCCCAGTATGTCTGGTGGAGCTAGTCCTGAAGCCAACGCAGCTCTGCCACGTGTGTGCCTATAACTGGTCATCTGACCAGTCCCCAGCTTCGCTGAGAAGGCTGGCGGAGGAGCCGACCAGTCCCCAGTATGACTGGTGGAGCTGGTCCTAAAGCCAACGCAGCTCTGCCACGTGTGTGTGCCTGTAACTGGTTGTCTGACCAGTCCCCAGCTTTGCTGAGAAGGCTGGCGGAGAAGCTGACCAGTCCCCAGTATGACTGGTGGAGCTGGTCCTAAAGCCAACGCAGCTCTGCCACATGTGTGCCTATAACTGGTCGTCTGACTAGTCCCCAGCTTTGCTGAGAAGGCTGGTGGAGAAGCCGACCAGTCCCCAATATGACTGGTGGAGCTGGTACTGAAGCCAACGCAGCTCTGCCACGTGTGTGCCTGTAACTGGTCGTCTGACCAGTCCCTAGCTTTACTGAGAAGGCTGGCGGAGAAGCCGACCAGTCCCCAGTATTACTGGTGGAGCTGGTCCTGAAGCCAACGCAGCTCTGCCATGTGTGTGCCTGTAACTGGTCGTCTGACCAGTCCCAGCTTTGCTGAGAAGGCTGGCGGAGAAGCCGACCAGTCCCCAGTATGACTGGTGGAGCTGGTCCTGAAGCCAACGCAGCTCTGCCACGTGTGTGCCTATAACTGGTCGTCTGACCAGTCCCAGCTTTGCTGAGAAGGCTGGCGGAGAAGCCGACCAGTCCCGAGTATGACTGGTGGAGCTGGTCCTGAAGCCAACGCAGCTCTGCCACGTGTGTGCCTATAACTGGTCATCAGACCAGTCCCAAGCTTTGCTAAGAAGGCTGGCGGAGAAGCCGACCAGTCCCCAGTATGACTGGTGGATCTGGTCCTGAAGCCAACGCATCTCAGCCACGTGTGTGCCTGTAACTGGTCGTCTAACCAGTCCCCAGCTTTGCTGAGAAGGCTGGCGGAGAAGCCGACCAGTCCCCAGTATGACTGGTGGAGCTGGTCCTGAAGCCAACGCAACTCTGCCACGTGTGTGCCTGTAACTGGTCGTCTGACCAGTCCCCAGCTTTGCTGAGAAGGCTGGCGGAGAAGCCGACCAGTCCCTAGTATGACTGGTGGAGCTGGTCCTAAAGCCAACGCAGATCTGCCACGTGTGTGACTGTAACTGGTCGTCTGACCAGTCCCCAGTTTTGCTGAGAAGGCTGGCGAAGAAGCCGACCAGTCCCCAGTATGACTGGTGGAGCTGGTCCTGAAGCCAACGCAGCTCTGCCACGTGTGTGCCTGTAACTGGTCATCTGACCAGTCCCCAGCTTTGCGGAGAAGGCTGGCGGAGAAGCCGACCAGTCCCCAGTATGACTGGTGGAGCTGGTCCTGAAGCCAATGCAGCTCTGCCACGTGTGTGCCTGTAACTGGTCGTCTGACCAGCCCCCAGCTTTGCTGAGAAGGCTGGCGCTTGTTATTAATATTATTTTGAGAAAAAGAAAAATTTGTTAACTCGTGGAAGGCTTAACTTCTTGGGCTGGTGAAATGGGTCGTAATGATTGGTATCGTACGAATAGCCGTTTTCACGGCGAATGAAAATCCCGAAGAGTCGCGCAGTAGGTTATAAAGACAAACACCGCATACTCAACACTTATCCTAACCGTTGTCGTTCCCCATTTCCTTGCCTTTCGCTGAATCTTGCACTATAGCCCTAGATCCAGAGCAGCAGACTTGACGACGAAGCTCGCACTTTTCCGGTAGACCGTGAGATTGGATCAGGGATGGGTTCCGTCGAGGAGCACGGAGGAGAGTGTCGGCCGCCTCGCCGCCAGCGGACTTCTCCCGGACAAAGTGACCAGCGGGTGGAGAGCGCCCACTGGTGAGGCCTATCCCCAACCCAATGCTGATGAGATAGTTGTCTTTGAGGATTATTTCATTAGAGGATTTGGTTTGCCGTGCCATGTGTTCCTCCGCCAATTGCTTGATTTCTAGGGGATTGGACTTTGTAATCTTGGCCCGAATTCCATCCTGTCTGTGTCCATTTTCATTCACTTGTGTGAGGCATTTCTCGGAATACAGCCGCACTTCAACTTGTTTCACTATTTCTTCCAACTAAGGAAGAACAGTCGCGGGTCACGCATTGCGGGTAGAGCATATATCCTGCTGTGCGAGGGGATGGCGTCTGAGTACATCAACGTCCTCAGCAGGTAATGTGAGCGGCTGGCAAGAGAAGTGGTTCTACATGACGCAGTGCCAGACGCCCGCTTTAAGTTGTAACGTGGGGAAGGTAGTTGAATCGAGTTGGACCTGCTCGTCGAAGCCTTCCACAAGTGACATGGAGCTGGTCCGGGAGCTGCTTAGTTTGATGAGGGAGATGACTGCTGATGGAATCCAAATTACTGCCAATTTTATGTACCGCCGGGTACAGCCATGCAAAGAAAGGGTGCATCCTGGCTTTGAGTATGCTGGACGGCCTGACCCGACTCGTGAGTGCGCCGAAGACTTGGAATCTAAGGAGCTGGAGAGGCGTGTTCACGTGGTGCTCCAATTCTCTGATTGGAAAGCACCAAAGTGGGTTACGCAGCCATTCAGCCTGGCACGACCTGTTAAGGATGTGAGTTGCCTTTTAGTTTGTCTTGCTGATTTTGCTCTGTTGCAGTGTTCAAGATACTAGTCTGCGTTGTTTTGTAGGATCGCTCCAGTGTGTACGTCTCGGGCATGCCGTCAGCCGATTGGTCAGAAGGGGTCGACCGACAGCCTGGAGCTAGCCGATCTCCACATTCCCATGCTGGGGGGAGGGCAGCTGAGAAGACAAGGAAAGGTAAGGAGACCGCAGATACGGCTGACCCACGAGCTGTGAAAGCTTCGGGTAAGCACGTAGTTACTGGTCGTAGGGCTGCCATGAGGTCATCTTCGTGAGCTGATGGCCCTGTTAGAGATTCCGGGCGGCGGAACGCCCAAGACTTCCGAGTCCATTCGTGACTGGGACGACGATGAAGATGATGAAGAGCCGCCTCCGTCCAAACGCATCCGTGTCGAATGGCCGACCAGGACTGTTTTACCGGCGCGAAAGACAAAAGGGCTCAAGCTGAGGGGTGGTCTGCGGGTCAGCGACCTGTGAGCATTCGGCTTCCTTTGTCATGAGTTTACGGCTATTACCATATTCTTGACTTCTTGTGCTTGTTTCATGTCAGCGATCCCGTGCCAGAGGTTGATCTTGTCGATGATGATAGGGTCCCTGAGCCGACCAGTGTCCCGGATGCGGGGTCCGAGCAGGTCCGGGAGGAGCCAACCGCGGACGGAGCGCCGGATGGAGGAGGTGATGGTCGTAGTGAAGCCGATGAGCAGCCGACTTCGACCAGTGCTCAGGGGGCCAGGTCAGGTAACGGGAGGTCCTCCGACCAGGGGTTGCCGGATGAGCGTCGTGAGCCATCTAACTCCACACAAATTCCCCTGGATGCTCCGCTTCCTCCTCCGGAGGCAAACGCGCTTGGTGCAGTTGAGCGTGCTGTGGATCCCGCCGGAGGAGAGGAAGTGCCAGTGGCACCAGAAGAGGACGTCGTGGAGATTCCTCACCCACCGAGATCTCCAGAGCGGATAATCAGAGTGGCACGCCAGCAGGCCGGCGACTAGGTGTTTCACGAGGAGAACACTGACAACCGTCCAATGAAGAATTTTGACCGGATGCTTAGCCAGCTCCGTAAATATGCACAGGTAATCCTCCGAAGGGTTTGACACTATGAAGACAAGTCATGTAGATACTGAATTTCGAGTACTTGTGTTAACTTGCACGGATTGTCTGATTTATCGGAAGAGAGCCGCAAATGTTTCGAGTCTATCGGTCCTTTGATCGATGCGAAAGAAAAGCTCGAAGAAGCGTGCATACAGTACCGAGCAGATCTTGACAGTGCTCGCCAGACTGAGGTTGAACTGCGCGGGACCACAGAGAGGGAGTCGTCCGAAATCGCGCGGCTTCGTCGTGAAAAATGAAGGTACAGACCACAAGCTACCGGCGGATAGGAGTTCCGTGCTTTACTAACTTTGTTGGAACATAGCTTGCTTCGCAGGTCGCTGTGGAGAAGCTGAAAGCACTGGATGGCGAAGCTGTAGCTGCTAGGGAGAAGACGCGAGCCGATGACCTGGAGAAGGAACTTGAAGGTAGCCTGTTTTAATCTTTTTTGATTCGATGCGTACTGCTTTCTGGTTAACTGTGACCGACTGTTGGTGTTGATTGACATAGGGAGACGCCGCTCTTGGCAAAACCAAATTGCATTGGTTTGCCAAGACGTGAAGACCTGGGAGGCGTGGTGTCACGCCATGGTTCGAGGAATCGCTCCAGTTCTGGATGCAGTATATGCGACCGGTCAGTCCAGAGGTCTTCTGCCCAAACCGGCCGGTATGCTAGAGCAGTGTGCTGGATCATGGGCAGCCATGAAAAAATTTGTAGCTGATGCCGGCGAGCAGGTTGCCGCATACGTCTTGGCTGTTGCGCGGGCGCATTATCCAGGGATCGACGTAAAGAGGCTGGAAAGCGGCTTTCCCAGGAATAGTTCAGAAACTTAGGCGTCTGAGCTTAATGAACAATCCAGGGAGACGGCTGCCATTCTTATGAAGAACCTTGACCTGTTCGAGGAGCCTGGGGAGCCCAACGCTCCATAGGACCATGAATGTATTAAGTTAATTTTTGCATACAACTAATCGTTTCAGAGTAAGGAAAATTATATTATATCTTTGTATGTTTTACTTTGTTCGATTGTCTGAAGTAGCGTGTGACGAAAAGAGAATCAAAAACGTTTGGGAAAAAAACGACGATGTTTATTTATAATATACTATGAAAGTACAGAGGTAAGTACATATCTTTTACTCCTCAGGTTGCTACGCGTAAAAGTGCCAGAGCTGGTCGATGTGCCAGGAGTTTGGGGCATCAGTCCCGTTTAAGTCAGTTAACCTGTAAGAGGTGGGCCTTGTAACCTGCTTGACAAGATAGGGACCCTCCCAATGAGATGAGAGTTTGTGCAGTCCGGCGGTATTTTCGATTCTTCTCAGACCAGGTCTCCTACAGCGAAGAATCTTTCTTTGATGTTTTGGTTGAAGTATCTTCGCAACCCCTCGATGTACTGCAGTCCGGCGGTATTTTCGATTCTTCTCAGGACCAGGTCTCCTACAGCGAAGAATCTTTCTTTGATGTTTTGGTTGAAGTATCTTCGCAACCCCTCGATGTACTTTGCGGTTCGGACGCACGAGTCCAATCTTCGTTCCTCAATGCAGTTGACTTCTAGCTCTCTAGCATGGTCGGATTTGTCCTGGTTGTATTGCTCCACTCTGGGTGATCTGAACGCGATGTCTGCCGGTAAGACTGCTTCTGCGCCGAACACCATATAATACGGTGAGACACCCGTGTTTCTGCTAGGTTGCGTACGAAGGCCCCATACCACTGCTGGTAATTATTTCAGCCATCGACCAGCCTTTTGTTCTTGGTCGTTTGCTCTGTGCAGCCTTTTCTTTAATGCATCGTGTATCATCCCATTCGCTCGCTCCACCTGGCCGTTGGCTCGTGGGTGAGCTACGGAGACGTATTTAACAACAATGCTTCTTTCATCGCAAAAATCCCAAAAATCCGAGCCAGTGAAAGTTGAGCCTAGGTCGGTAATGATGCAATTAGGTAGACCAAAATGATGGATAATATCATCTAGCAGCTCTGCTGCCTTTTGGGCTGTAGATTTGACCAACGGCTTATACTCGATCCATTTAGAGAACTTGTCGATTATGACATTGACGTATCTGAAACCGCCTGGTGCTGTTTTGAATGGCCCGATCATGTCTAGACCCCAGCATGAGAAAGGCCAAGACGCTGGTATGGCCTGGAGGTCATGTGCCGGAACATGTATTTGTTTGGCAAAGAACTGGCATCCTTCGCAATACTTGACCAGCTTTTCTACATCTGCAACGGCGGAGGGCCAATAGAAACCTGCTCGGAACGCTTTCGCGACTAGCGTTCGGGAAGCGGCATGGTTACCACATGTACCAGCGTGAATGTCTACTAGGATTCAAATGCCTTCTTCTTGAGAAACACACTTAAGGAGTAGTTCTTCTTTTGCATTCTTGCGCATAAGCTTTCCATCTACCAAAATGTACTGCTTACTGCGTCGAATGAGGCGTTCAGCTTCAATCTTATCTTGAGGAACATCCACACTGATGAGATATCTTATAAACTGCTCCCTCCAATCATCATCTGTTAGCTGGACTGACGCAACGGTCTGCTCAATCGAGGTCTGCTCGGCAGTCCCGGACGTTTCTTGTTCAATGGATGGCTTGACCATGAAGGACCGGATTAGCGACCAGAGGGGGGGGGGTGAATGGGAGCCTCAAATTCAACTCGTGAATAGAAAGACCCTTGTCCCAGAAAATCACCCCAAAAGCTAAGACTCGAAATGACCGAAGAGTTCACAACCTACGAGTAGGTGGATACCCTAGGAGATGTCCTAGTGGTACAGCGGAACTCTCGGAGAAACCCCAAAACAAACTCCCAAAGGATCAGAGCAAAACTGCAAAGTCTGCTGTTGACGGTCCTTAAACACCTGTTTTACCATCAACATTTGACCCTAAAGTCCACCAAAAAGGCATGAAATGTAGTCAAATAGGTTTCAAACTAACCAAATTACACATGTCCATAGAATTCTATTTGAATGTAGGATTTGAACCAAATTTGGAAATATGAACCCACCAGAGGCCAAGCCCACTCAGCAGGGCCCAAATGGGCCTCAGGGGGGTGGCGCCCGCCACCCCTAGGTGGCGCCCGCCACCTCTAAGTGGCGCCCGCCACTTGGGTTGGCCAAGTGTCACCCCCTGCCACGTCACCGATCCGTGTGACCTCCCCAAGGCCAAATCCTGGCCCTTGGTCACTAGGTCAGTGGCATCGGACGGCTCAGGGAGGAGTGGCGTGGATCAAGGTTGAATGTCGGTTGCTAGGACATGCAACCGACCTCCAAACCGCCTTGGACAACCACCTGGATGCCGTTGAAGCAGAGGCGGTTCATCCAACGGCCAGGAAGATGGCGGCCGCTAGTAGGGGTGGCGCCCGCCACCTGACCTAACCCTACGTCGGTTGGCTGCCCACTATAAGAACCCCCCTCACTCATTTGGGCTATAAATACCCCCCTGGAGGCACCTCTTCATTAGTACCAGTACTAGTACCAACACCAGTACATCACACACCAAGTACCATCCCTCATATCCCACACTTCCAAGAGAAGCAAAGCAAGAGAAGCAAGTGAGAGTTAGGTTAGAAGCTTAGAGAGCTTAGGCAAGTAGGTAGCTAGTAGAGCAAGGCATCTTCGCCCTCGCGGTAGCGCTGCTCAAGGCTTAGCTCAAGAGTAGAGGCGTGCGAGTGATCGGTTCTGGAGCTGGGAAGAGTCTTCCTTCATCTCCAGTTCAGGTTTTGCTCTTGTTACTTAAGCATTTACTATATTCTATTTCATCATTTCAAGTATTACTTTATTCTACTTATCAGTATTGAGTGGTATACTTGATTGATTGCTTGAGTGCCTAGCTATCCTACAGATCAATTCACTTAGTCATAGTAGTTAATCTCTAGTGAGCTTAGTGTTTGATCTTGGCCAATAGGTTGCTTAGTTAGTTTAGTGTTTATCTTATTAAGTCAAGTGTTTGCTCTGACGTCCGCAAGGGTGTCTCTATTCAAAGCTAGGGTAGAGATAGTTAGAATATAGTTAAGCGTGGTGCTTAGTTATAGACTTACCTTCAGATACGGCTGGACCCCCGGATAGCTGTGGTAGCAAGCAGGTGGTGATAGCCCTATTTGCCTTGAATTCCACCACGTAGTTGGCCAAGTTTAACAGTAAGGCTCGTTGTGCTAGCGTTCAACCTAAGTAAGTGGTAAAGGCTAGTACGCCTCGATACTTGACAAGATAGGAATAAAACTATACTCAACTTAGTTGCTTTATTGTCTTTTGCCTTCCTTGCTTCGTAACTGTCTCGCTTCGTAGTTATCTTGCTTGGTAGTTATCTGGATTAGTTATCAGTAGTTATTAGTTAGTTACCCTTAGTTACCCTCTATCTACCTATCCATCCACCTTACCTTAGCCATCCATTTCATCCTTACCTAGCCATCCATATATTCTTTCTAGCCTCTCTTCTCCCCTTTTCCCTTTTCTCTTTTCTTTGACTCTCATCCCTTCCTTGACTCAACTCATACACCACCCTAGCCTTCCCTTGGGATCAAATAAACCGACACCTGGTACTCCCTGGCGAAGTGGTACTACGATAGTTCTGTGCGCTTGCAGAATCTCCTCCTGGTAGATTGCATTCTTGCTGTCTAGCTCCTACTAGTGTCGGGACTGACAACCCCGCTTGGCATTAGTAGATAGCTACTTTAGTTACCCTATCCTAGGTGTAGCTAAGAACTACCAACAAGCATTTCTGGCGCCATTGCCGAGGAAGGCAATCGGTGTATCGGTTGAGTCCGTGTCAAATTTATCTTCGCTCAAGCTCCCGCTTAGCGAATCCCATCTTACCCCATTCTTTCTTTCTTTAGTTCTTCTTATCTTTTTCCTTCATCTTCTTCAACTTCTTTCTTTCTTATCTCGTTCTATCTTCACGATGGCCAACAAAGCAATTCGTGAATTTTCTGCTCCTTCTGCCGCTAATATAGCGATAGGACCAGACGTGATCGATGCCAACCTCAATTTTGAGTTGAAACCGACTCTGATCACGATGGTCCAAGCTAGCCCGTTCTGTGGCAAAGCTCATGAGGATGCCAATGCTCACCTCCAACAATTCTTGGAGATTTGCGGCACCTTCACCATTAAGGGGATAACCCAAGAAGCCATCCGGCTTCGTCTCTTTCCTTTCTCTTTGATAGGAAAAGCGAAGCAATGGTTCTATACCGATCGCAACGCTGTAGACACATGGGACAAGTGTTCCAATGCTTTTCTTGCTAAATTCTTTCTGATGGGCAAGACAAACGCTCTTCGCAACAAAATCTCTAGCTTTACGCAACAAGCCGAGGAATCTATTCCCGAAGCTTGGGAGAGGTTGCAAGAGTACGTCGCTGCTTGTCCGCACCATGGTATGGAGGACTGACTATTGATCCAGAACTTCTACCATGGCCTAACCCCACTCTCTAGAAGCCATTTGGATGCCGCCTCCGGCGGTGCATTCTTTTCTCTGAATGTTGCAGATGCTAAGGCTCTCATAGAGAAGATGGTGTCGAACCAAGGATGGAATGACGAAAGACTACAGCCCCGTAAGCGAGGTATGCATTCCCTTAAGGAAGCCGACACGATCGTGGCCAAGATGGACCTGCTAGCAAAGAAGCTGGACAGCTGTGAGAAGATGAACCAACGAGAGAGTGTCAAATCTTTGGAATCCTACATGACTTGTGAAGTCTGTGGAGAAACCGGACATTCTGGGAGACACTGCCCCGAGCTACATGAAGATTTGAACTTCATCAACAACAGTAACAGTTTCCGTCAACAGAATCAAAGATGGAATCAGCACTCCAATTCTCAAGGTAACAATTCATTCCCCCGCTCTAATAGTTCTGATGATTTCTCGTTCTTAAAGAATTTAGTTTACTCACAAGGTAGAACTACTGAATTTTTGAATAAGAAATTAATATCGAATGATAAAGACCTTGAGAATATAAATGCTAAATTGGAAGATTTCTCATCTGCTCTGAAAAATCAACTTAGCTTTAATAAGATGTTAGAAACCCAATTAGCTCAACTTGCTGCTATCATACCATCTTTTGAATTTGGCAAAATTCCTGCTAAACCTGACATGGAAACTGCTAATATGGTTGAAATAAAATATTTTAACTATTATGAAGATCAAACCATGACTATTAAAAAGGGTGATCCTGGTAGTCCCATAATTAGATGCTCAATCTTTGGTGAAGTCTTTAAAAATGCCATGTGTGATTTCGGATCGAGTGTGAACATTTTATCTAAAGATTTTTATGAAAACTCATTCTTTCCACCCATGTCATCCACATCTGCCTATGTTGTGCTAGCTGATCAATCCACTTGCTATGTAGAAGAAATAGTTAATGATTTACCTGTTCATATTAGAGGCTCCTATGTTCCTACTGATTTCATAATACTAGATATGGGAAATAGGAAAGATGTGCCTTTAATTTTGGGTAGACCCTTCTTGAACACTGTTGATGTCTGCATATATGTGGGAAGTGGTAAAATTCAAATGACATTAGGAGGGAGGAAGGAAATATTCTCCATCTCCCGTGGTCCCGCATATGCCGCTAACATGCAGGTAGCCAAACCAGTTCGTACCAAGAAGAGGCGCCCAAGAACAAGGTGGAACAGAAAGAAAGAACCACCTCCTGAGTTGTGTGATTCACATAACAAAGGAGAGGTGTCAAAAGAAGAAGAACCCGATGGAGTACTAAGAGAATAAGTGCCCAAGGAAGAAGATCCACCCGATAAGTATGAAACTCCATGGACCTAAGGTATGGTTTTTACTTTTAATTTTTATTTCCCTTCAATTTTCCCTTTTCGAATAAATAACCTATGTCATGCGTGCAACTAAAAAAATCACCAGTTATCATTAGTTATATGCATAGGTATATGTTAACTTAGCTAGAATAATAAAATATCAAAATAGGATAGTTTCCCTTTTTACAACATTAGATAGTTTCCCTTTTAATAAAATGAGAACAAGACCTCCGACTGAGACGAAGAAGATCTTTTGACCAAGCAAGAAGCCAGCTTGGGGGAGACTCCCGCTCCGATAAGGTATGTCTCAAGCCTACACTTTAGATTCAGTTCTTAAATTCTATATCTTTTGAATGTCACATGCTTGCCTAAATAACCACTCCATGAATAAAATTGATAAAATCTGCTTAAACAAGTTGAAACCTGAATAAGATTTGAAATATGTCATGCAAATGCTATTGTTATGGTTTGAATGACTAGTCTTATCTAAGTTGTAGCTTTTGTGGGTTGCACATGCTTTAACTGAAATCATGCTTAGTGAGTAAAGTTAGTAAGAAATGGAGTAATTCTTTAAACTTGTTAAGGTGAAATTAGGACCTAATCTGGAGGATTTCTTTAAAAAAAATTATGAAAACCTTGCTAAAAGTTCCTCCTAGATTTTATCCCATCCCACCACCAGCCAAATATTTGTTAGTCATTAGTCAAAACCACAAAGAGCTTTGTTTGAGTTGAGCTTTGTTAGACCTCATAGATCTTAGTAGAGAAGCTTATCATATCTTTTGAATCAAGATCCACGCACACCCACCATAATTTGCCTACTTTCCACTTTGGAAGTTTGCAACCACCAAATAAATTGCTTATTCTCTACACCGGAGATATGCAATACCATGCCAAACATCCCATTGCTAGCCTTATGCTATTCCTACACTGGGAATAAGCATTTCTCTCCCTTTCCCTTTTCATTTCAAAAATCCTTTCCTATAGATGTCTGGGGAAATCTAGAGCTAAAAGAGAGAGAGAGAGAGAAATGAGCAAAGTAGCACAAGAAAGGACTATGTCCTGTGAAAAAAAGTGAGCAAAGTAGCTCAAGAGAGGACTATGTCCTAAGAAAATGTGAGGACACATCTTTTGTCTACTCACTATGTATCCAAAAAAAAGAGAGAATTATCATTAGCTCTAGACCCCAGAAATTAACTAGGAAGGATTATGAAATATCTCTCTATACACTTCCACATAACCACACATGCACATCTTGATCAATTTTTATGATTTGCTGCTCCTTATGCTCTGAGTGTCTAGCTTAGCAATAAACATCAGGCAATTTGCTCATGGTTCTTAGCCTACCTATAACTCCACATATCATTCTTTAGAAATAGGAGAGGCTACATTTTGGCCTAAGTGAGGATTTAAACACCATTGAGTGATTAAGTGGATCTTGGAGGACTTAAGCAAGTTGTTATCTTTTGAAAACCATGAAAAACCTCCAGACAGAATCTTAGTCAAACCTAAGCAAGATAAAAGTTTCCTATCTACTACTTTATTTCACTCTTGCATGTTTGAAGTGAAAAGCTATAAGCTCCACATTGCTATGATTTATGATACATGCTATGTTATTTCTCACTATACAATATGCACTTGCATACATCTTAAGTTGCTATCCATTTCATGCTCAATGCTTAAACCGCATTGTTGCTCGAGGACGAGCAACAGGTTAGCTTGGGGGAGCTTGTTGACGGTCCTTAAACACCTGTTTTACCATCAACATTTGACCCTAAAGTCCACCAAAAAGGCATGAAATGTAGTCAAATAGGTTTCAAACTAACCAAATTCCACATGTCCATAGAATTCTATTTGAATGCAGGATTTGAACCAAATTTGGACATATGAACCCACCAGAGGCCAAGCCCACTCAGCAGGGCCCAAATGGGCCTCAGGGGGGTGGCGCCCGCCACCCCTAGGTGGCGCCCGCCACCTCTAAGTGGCGCCCGCCACTTGGGTTGGCCCAAGTGTCACCCCCTGCCACGTCACCGATCCGTGTGACCTCCCCAAGGCCAAATCCTGGCGCTTGGTCACTAGGTCAGTGGCATCGGACGGCTCAGGGAGGAGTGGCGTGGATCAAGGTTGAATGTCGGTTGCTAGGACATGCAACCGACCTCCAAACCGCCTTGGACAACCACCTGGATGCCGTTGAAGCAGAGGCGGTTCATCCAACGGCCAGGGAGATGGCGGCCGCCAGTAGGGGGTGGCGCCCGCCACCTGACCTAACCCTACGTCGGTTGGCTGCCCACTATAAGAACCCCCCTCACTCATTTGGGCTATAAATACCCCCCTGGAGGCACCTCTTCATTAGTACCAGTACTAGTACCAACACCAGTACATCACACACCAAGTACCATCCCTCATATCCCACACTTCCAAGAGAAGCAAAGCAAGAGAAGCAAGTGAGAGTTAGGTTAGAAGCTTAGAGAGCTTAGGCAAGTAGGTAGCTAGTTAAGCAAGGCATCTTCACCCTCGCGGTAGCGCTGCTCAAGGCTTAGCTCAAGAGTAGAGGCGTGCGAGTGATCGGTTCTGGAGCTGGGAAGTGTCTTCCTTCATCTTCAGTTCAGGTTTTGCTCTTGTTACTTAAGCATTTACTATATTCTTGTTCATCATTTCAAGAATTACTTTATTCTACTTATCAGTATTGAGTGGTGTACTTGATTGATTGCTTGAGTGCCTAGCTATCCTACAGATCAATTCACTTAGCCATAGTAGTTAATCTCTAGTGAGCTTAGTGTTTGATCTTTGCCAATAGGTTGCTTAGTTAGTTTAGTGTTTATCTTATTAAGTCAAGTGTTTGCTCTGACGTCCGCAAGGGTGTCTCTATTCAAAGCTAGGGTAGAGATAGTTAGAATATAGTTAAGCATGGTGCTTAGTTATAGACTTACCTTCAGATGCGGCTGGACCCCCGGATAGCTGTGGTAGCAAGCAAGTGGTGACAGCCCTGTGCGTCTTGAATTCCACCACGTAGTTGGCCCAGTTTAACAGTAAGCCTCGTTGTGCTAGCGTTCAACCTAAGTAAGTGGTAAAGGCTAGTACGCCTCGATACTTGACAAGATAGGAATAAAACTATACTCAACTTAGTTGCTTTATTGTCTTTTGCCTGCCCTGCTTCGTAACTGTCTCGCTTCATAGTTATCTTGCTTGGTAGTTATCTAGGATTAGTTATCAGTAGTTATTAGTTAGTTACCCTTAGTTACCCTCTATCTACCTATCCGTCCACCTTACCTTAGCCATCCATTTCATCCTTACCTAGCCATCCATATATTCTTTCTAGCCTCTCTTCTCCCCTTCTCCCTTTTCTCTTTTCTTCGACTCTCATCCCCTCCTTGACTCAACTCATACACCACCCTAGCCTTCCCTTGGGATCAAATAAATTGACACCTGGTACTCCCAGGCGAAGTGCTACTACGATAGTTCTGTGCGCTTCCAGAATCTCCTCCTGGTAGATTGCATTCTCGCTAGCTAGCTCCAACTAGTGTCGGGACTGACAACCCCGCTTGGCATTAGTAGATAGCTACTTTAGTTACCCTATCCTAGGTGTAGCTAAGAAATACCAACATCTGCAGATTCGCGGACTGTCCGGGGTCAGAGTCCCGGACTATCCGCCGTTGAGTCCTGGACTGTCCGCGACTGGGAGCCGGACTGTCCGCCGGCCAAAACGCAGAAACCAAACAGTGTTGTAGGTCTGCTGTACAGGTCCCGGACTATCCGCGGGTTTGTACCGTGGACTGTCCGCCGGTCACGAGACCGAGAACAGTATTGCACTGCGCAGTTCTGAACCTGCCGAGTCCCGAGTCCTGGACTGTCCGCCACTGGGGGCGCGGACAGTCCGCGGATGAACAGAGAGCAGAAAAACTGCTCGGGACAAAAGGCAAATCGATCAAAACTTTACCAAAACAAAAGAGACTTATATCAAACTCCTCCCAGATGTTCTTTTATGTATTGGGGTGATAATCCTAAGAAATCATCGCACCAAACCAAGTCAATCAAGAGTAATTCATGAATCACCGTAAAAGGGGGAAGAACGAAGAACGAACGCGAAATCGACCCGATCTATGGATTCGTGAGGTTAGGGGAGAGATCCTTCGGTGGAAAGAAGGAGCTCACGACCAAGAATGAATTGATTCAAGTGGAATCGAAAATCATCTCGTGGAGAGGGAGAACGAGGCAAAACTCCGGGAGATGAAAAACCGAAACGTGAAGAACACCAACACAAACACGAATCAATTCAATTTCAGCCGAAATTCCTCCACATGAGTAGACAACGAGAATATGGTCTCGATTCCTCAAAAGATCCAAATACACAGAGGTATGATTCCCCTCTCTGCGGATCGCTTGCAGCGAGGTATGAGTAGAACCTAAGTAGGGGCTAGAGAGAGAGAGTGCTCAGGAACAAATGACTGCAAGGATCGAGAGAGAGGAGGGGTGCCTCTCTTATGTATAGCCTAAAACAATAATCCCCTTCTACTCCTAGATACAAGAGCGAAGCGGCCAACCCTAGGGGTATCTCAGTCCAACTCTGCTTGTTGATGCTCCGACGGCCACGCGCCCATCTCATCCTTAGCTTCGCCTCGATGCAAGCCTTAGGATGCCACCACGTGCCGCCCCGTCGACCGCCGCGCCTACCTCGCGGATAGCTGCGCCGCCGCGCCAGCCTCTCCACGCCGCCACGTGACGACCGTCCTTTTTGCGGACCTCCCCCGGTTTTGAGGCCGAAACCGGGAAACCTGGGCCTTCCCCCGGTTTTGAGGCTGAAACCGGGAAACCTGTCCTCCGGCTGAGTTTTGTGGCTCAAACTCAGAAACCCGCGAGCCCAGGTTTTGAGGCCCAAACCTGGAAACCGTCCTCCCCAAGTTTTGAGGCCCAAACTCGGAAACCGGCCTCCCCGAGTTTTGAGGCCCAAACTCGGAAACCGTCGAGGGTAGCTTTTCGAGGTTCAGCTACCGAACCCGCGCCGTAGACGGGATGTGGTTCACACACCCCGAGTTCCAGCACCGATGCTGGAGCATGTCCAGCCTCCACGCCGAGCACAGTGCATTCGCCATCCTTCTCGGCCTCCCGCCATGTGTCACGACGCCATCACCTTCCTCCCGACTCGGCCGATGCATCGCACATCCCCATGTACTCTTGCTTGTCAACGCCACGTGCTAGCTACCACAACTGGTCCTCAGGTGTCCCGGTCCGTCGGTCCAAGCTCCACGTCCGCCCTTCACCGCTCCCGGTCCGTCGGCACGGCACGTCCCTACTTGACCTTCACCTCACCTTCGACCACTGCCCGAGGTCCGCACCTGCACATCAACACAGCCAAGAGACATGTTGCCCGTTGATCGATCACTCATCACTCAGGAAGGGAACCACAAGGGCACATATCAACCTTGTGTTCGCAATCTCCCCCTTGATGAGTGCATCGTCAACTCATAGTAACCGTAAGCAAAATAAAAGGAAGCAGAATTGGGTAGAAGGAGAAAACTCACTCGAGATGTCCAAAAGCCAGAGAAAAGGCCGAAGAAGAACAAATCGAGATAAGCGAAGCTTGGTCCCCAAAGACATGGGCAACGGTTTGACACAACCAAGCAAGAGATCAGAGCAATAACTCTTCAGAGAGCAAAAACTCGATCAAAATTGAAGCATAAAACTTGGTTCCCAAAGACATGGGCAACGGCTCGACGCAACCAAGTCAGAAACAAGCTAGTCCTTAAGAAGAGGCAGAAAAGGGCTCAACACCACTAGCTGAAAGCTCGATACCAAATGAAGACTGCATAAGAAGCAGCTACTGCTAGTCCCTCAAGAAAGAGGCACAGAGGCTCAACACAACCAGCAGTAAGCCCGATACCAATCAAGAACCATCAAAACAAGGTGAAGACAGCTAAAAGATCGATATCAAATAAAAGCCGACTCGGAGCAGGCAGAAAACTCCCCCTCACTCAAAAAACTCCCCCTCAGCAAGTGAAGCATAAATTGCAAATTGTCATCACAGAGTCTAAAAATATCATCATCGCAAAACATTCTCCCCCTTGGGGGCAAATTGCAATCAAAAGAGAGGGGAAAAGGACTCAAGTAAGTAAAATGGAGCTAGGGTCATGCCTATCGGAGTCAAGCAAATGCACATGAGTTAAAAATCCAAGTTAGCAGCTTTAGGTATATACTCGAAAGAGTAAAAGAATGCTCTAAAGAGTGCTGATCCGACTACAAAGCAGCATGCAAAAGTGCTAGCAAAGGCTCAAACTGATCACCGAATACAAGATATGAATACATAAGCCAAGTGAGCAGTTTTAAGCCGTTCAGAAAGGAGTTTCACCATCAAAATAGCACTGAACATGTATAGACTGGAAGTCAAACAAGTGCTAAACAAGTATACAAGGTGAACTACCCCTAGCAAAGTTCAATCATCATGCTATAGAGTGAAACATAGACTTGTGTTTTCAGATTTTATCGGAGAATTTGCAGCGGTTATTAACACAAGTTTAAATTCAGCATGTGATTGCGAGAGGTTGAAAGCCTGTCATTGCCTAACTTTTCAACCGTGCTAAGCCTATGCATATGCAATCGGAAGCTTAAAGCATCGGTTTCGGTCTTACACTACACGACTCAAGTTTAACTCAAAGTGCTATGAGAAACAGTCCCGATACCGTGATGTGTTGACAGAGCAATCCCAC
This sequence comes from Coix lacryma-jobi var. lacryma-jobi, assembly GCA_009763385.1. Taxonomy (NCBI): domain Eukaryota; kingdom Viridiplantae; phylum Streptophyta; class Magnoliopsida; order Poales; family Poaceae; genus Coix; species Coix lacryma-jobi. The sequence continues at coordinate 75,072,162 of CM019826.1, forward strand.
CTCGATCTTTCCAATTCACTAATACTTGGTTCATTTTAAACAGAATATGAACAATCCAAGCAAGTGAAAGACTTAGAACTAGAGACATAGCAACCTAGCATATATGAAATAGCTCAAGTGACCTCAACACATCCTACACATGCTAGTTGCCAATCACAATGGTGAACATGTATCAAATTTTAAGTTCATTAAGCATGTTGAACGTTCTGAAAAATTAGCTTAGCTCACAAAATGTAGCAGTGATCAAGGAGAGCCTAAGCTACAAGCATCATCATATATCATCGAAGCATACACTAATCAGAGCATAAATTCATTCTAAGGAATATAGACATGAAGCTTGAAAATGCAAGATGTATGCATGATGAGGTCAGAATCGGAGCCAAAACAAAATCAAAAAGACTCAAGACCCAAAAACAAAAAGGATCAGAAAGTCCGTATATGATACATCAAAAATGCTTCCCCCATCTAAAAGGGGAAACACACACCAAGCTCACCTCTCAACCTAGCAAAAGTTGAGAGATCCAAAGGCTTGGTGAAAATATCCGCATCCTGGTTATGAGTGTCTACATGCCTAAGATCAATGTCACCTTTCTCATAGTGATCACGAAGAGAGTGAAAGCGAACATCGATGTGTTTGGTCTTGGAGTGAAGAACAGGGTTCTTTGCTACACTAATGGCTGAAGTGCTGTCGCAAAGCAAAGGGACCCAACTGAAATCTAGACCAAAGTCACGCAATGTAGCAACCATCCATAAAAGCTGCGAAGCACAAGAAGCAGCGGCAACATACTCGGCTTCTGTAGTAGACTGAGCTACGTTCGACTGTTTACGAGAAAACCACAAAACCAAAGAAGAGCCAAGAAACTGACACGTCCCAGAAGTAGACTTACGCTCAAGCTGACAGCCGGCAAAATCCGCATCGGAATAACCACTAAGTGAGAGGGTCGAAGAAGAAGAGTACCAAAGTCCAAACTCAGGAGTGTATCGGAGGTACCTCATGATGCGCTTGACCGCTTGCTTGTGGGAAGTCCGAGGGGACGCCTGGAAACGAGTGCACAGACACACAAAAAACTGTATATCCGGCCTCGTCGTCGTCAGGTACAGGAGCGAGCCGATCATGCTCGTGTACTCCTTCTGGTCAACCGGCTCTCCGTCCTGGTCCGCGTCCATCGCAGCAGTCATCGCGATGGGCATTGTAAGAGGCTTGGCCTCACCCATGTCGAACTTCTTCAGGATGTCCTTCGTGTATTTGCCTTGATGCACGAACGTCCCATCTCGAGTTTGCTTGATTTGCATCCCGAGGAAACAGGTCAACTCACCCATCATACTCATCTCAAAGTCCCTGCTCATAGTATCTGCAAACTTGGCAACAAGTGTGTGAGAGGATCCACCAAAGATGATATCATCCATGTAAACCTGAATCAAAAGGGTGTCATTGCCTTGCTTGAGGAGAAACAGAGTCTTATCTACCCGTCCCATTTTAAAACTCTTAGAAAGCAGAAAAGTTTTCAAACGATCATACCAAGCTCTCGGGGCTTGTTTCAAACCATATAAAGCTTTTGTAAGTTTGAAAACATGGTTTGGAAACTTGGGATTCTCGAAACCTGGGGGTTGTCTCACATAAACCTCTTCCTCTATATACCCGTTCAAGAAGGCACTCTTGACATCCATCTGGTAAAGCTTAAAACCCTTCGAAGCAGCAAAGGCTAGAAGGATTCTAATGGCTTCTAAACGGGCTACAGGGGCAAAGGTTTCCTCATAGTCTATCCCCTCTTTCTGGCCGAAACCCTGGGCTACTAGTCTAGCCTTGTTCCTCACTACCATACCATCCTCACCCTCTTTGTTTTTGAAAACCCATTTGGTACCTATAGGGTGGCATTCTGGTGGAGGTGGAACTTGGGTCCAAACATGGTTTCGTTCAAAGTTTTCTAGCTCCTCATGCATGGCATTGACCCAGTTAGGATCAGAGAGTGCGTGTCCAACATCTTTGGGCTCAAAAGAAGCAACGAATGCAGAATGAGCAAAGTGAGAGATTTCATACGCTCGCGACCGCGTGACTCGCTAGTCGATGTCGCCGATCATCTGCCGCGGGGGGTGAACTTGCTGAACGCTCAGGGGCGCTTGCCTCGCCGAAGTCGCCTCCCCCTCGCCAGATGTTGTCGCTCCCTCAGGTGCAGCGGGTGCTCGCTGGAGAGGTGGCTCAAGAGGACCCCAAGAAGAAGATGTCGTGGGATCGGGTCCTCGAGCTGAAGTAGTCATCGCAGGGTCGACGGGGGCAGCCAGTGGAGTTGGCTCGGGATCACCCCGATCGGCATTCTCCTGCTCTGCCTCCACAAAGATGGTCTCTCCCAGCTCCTGTTCTCCTGCAACATCAAAAGCAGAAGAAACACAAGGCATAGTCTCGTCGAATGTGACCTCGCAGGTCTCCACTATCCGGTTAGTTTCAAGGTTAAGAACTCGATAAGCGTGCGAATGCGAAGCATAACCAAGAAACACGCCATCAGCAGAGCGAGATTCAAATTTGTCCAAATTGCCTTGCTTCAGGATAAAACACTTACACCCAAACACCCGAAAATGAGACACCTTGGGTACCCGTTCAAAGCACAACTCATAAGACGTTTTCTTCATGAAAGCCCGAAGAAAGATGCGATTTGAAACATGGCAAGCGGTGTTGATCGCCTCGGCCCAAAAACGCCTAGGAGTCCTATGCTCATCGAGCATCGTCCTGGCCATCCCAACAAGGGTCCGGTTCTTGCGCTCAACAGCACCGTTCTGCTGGGGGACATAAGGAGAAGAAAACTGATGCTCGATTCCATCAGAAGAATAGAAAGAGGAAAACTGTGAGTTATCAAACTCAGTACCATTATCGCTACAAATAGCTCTAATGGTATCAGGGGGAAACTAAGTTTTCAACCTCAAAATCAAATCACGAGCAAAAGGAAAAGCTTCATCCTTACCCTCCATAAAGAACACCCAAGAGTACCTCGAAAAATCATCAACGATCACTAGAACGTACCACTTCCCACCCGCTGAGCAAACCCGAGCTGGACCAACTGTGTCCATGTGTAAAAGCTCGCCGGGTCGCTTTGTCATCACCTGATTAACAGGTGGGTGAGAAGCAGCAACCATCTTCCCATGACGACAAGGATGGCAAACAAGGTCCTTCTGAAACTTAAGCTTGGGCAATCCTTGGATTAGGCCAAGTGAGCTAAGTCTTGCAAGGAAGTCAAAACTCAAGTGACCGAGCCTCCTATGCCACTTCCACAAATCAGAAGGACCAGCCATCAAACATCTAGCAGAGCAGAAAGAACGAGAAAAATCGGCTCTGAAAACACGGCCAAAAGGAACGATCCAACAAATAAGATCTCCCCGAGGGTCTAAAACACGACTCAAACCCTTCTTAAAACGCACTTCACAATCATCCTCGAGATGTTGCGAAACAGAAAGCAAATTGTAATGCAAGTTAGAAACAAAAGCAACATCCTTGAGAATGAAGTTCTCATTGAGCCGAATAGCACCATGAGAAACAACCTTACCTCTACTATTGTCCTCGAAAGTGATGTACTCCTTGTGCATCACGGGGCTAAGGCTGGAGAACCATTCCTTCTTTTCCGGTCATGTGGTGCGAACACTCGGAATCCATGAGACACATGTTCTCCAACCGAAGTTCCTGCATCAATAGAAAGGCAGGAAGTGAGCATATGGAACAACACTGGGGTTAGTATACTGAGAAGGATACCAGTGCTGTGTCATAGGCCCAGAAAAAGTGTTAGTAGCAACACCAAGCTGTCCTCGTCCCATGGGTGGATAGCGATCGCCACCAACCTGAAAGGGTGGTCCGCTATGGAACGGAAAACCTCCAAACTGACCTACTTGTCCCATTTGAGCAAAGCGATCACCACCATACTGAAAAGGTGGTCCGCTATGGGACTGAGCAGCAAAGCCTCTTATACTCAACTCACGATCGTATTGAGGATGACCGGAACCATGACGGGCATGACCACCACCCCATGGTCTAGCTGCCTAGGGCCTAGCTACCTGAGGGAATGCACCTCCAGGCCTAGCGCCCTGCCTCTAAACTCCCCGACCTTGCACACCATGGAGAGGGTGGTGCCTGGCCTGGTTGTTCAGCTCCAACTCCTTCCTAGCGTCTCTCTTCCTCCGAAAGCAAAACTCAGCTAGGTGACCCTCACGGTGACAGTACTCGCACTCGAACCTCACCACTCTCTTGGGTTGTTGGTTCCTAGGGTTGCGAGGGTTGTTCACTCTGGTTGGCTGCTTGCCCTTCGGAAGGGGATCACTAGAGACGTCAGGAAGGGTGTCAAGTGTGTTCCTAAGATGGTTAGGTTTGGGAACCCACACTTGCTTGCGAGGTGGAGCCTTGGGAGGTTCATCAAGGATGCCATCCTTGGTGATAGGCTTGGGAGGCTCAGGTGAGGTGATCTTTGTAAGCTTAGGGATAGCGGATGGCTTCTCACTAGGGCTCACTCCACTAAACTCACCAATCTTGCCAAAACTACTAGCGCCCTTCCACCTGAAGCAAAGCCTACTCCCGAGCAATCAGTTCCCCACTTGAACTGACTGATCATCATGCCCAACTGCGGCTCACTGCATAACACCCAACTCAGGATGGACCGGAGGTATGTGTTTTCCTCCCCGGTTTGCATCCTGTCATGCCGACAGTTGGCAATCTCAAGCTCCAACCCCACGCATCGCTCACATGGAGCGGACAAGGTGCTAACGGAGCTGGCCTTCATGGCTTTAGCAAGCTTGGCGTTAACTTCTGCCAACTCAGTTCGCAAGCTAGGGCAAAGCTTGCACGCACCCAGCAAAGAAGACCTCGCCTTCACTTCCTCCAGCTCCTTCTTCATGGAGGCACACTCATGACACTCACCCTCCATGTCTAGCCTACTCTTCAGCTCATCATACACCTCGATCAAAGAGGCATACTTGGTTTGTAGGGTGGAAAAGTTTGCCATGTGTGTGGTGCACTCATCGCACTCCTCCTCATCAGTCACCCTCACTTCGGACTTGGCAAACTCAAGCTCCTTAAGCGCCTCCTTCATCTTGGCCTTAAACTCACCGCGCTCTTGGAGCACCTGCGTGAGTCTCTTCTCCAAAGCAAGGACTAACTCCGCAAAGCTATCGCGCTCATTAGTGAGACGATCGGCAATGGAGGAGTTTGATACCTCAGAGGCGTTGTCGTCGTCGTCGTCGCTGTTGGCATCATCGGCGTCCTTCACCTGGCACTTGGACCCCTCTTCGTCTAGGGCCATGGTGCACAGGCCATTGGAGGAGTTGCCGAAGAGGCAGAGTCCGTTGAAGCGATCTTCCGTCTTGTGCTCGGACCCGTTGTCGTTGGAGTCGCTATCAGAGGACTTGTCGGTGTCGCCCTTGTCGGCGAAGAGCACACGCCGACCGGCGTCGAAAGCCCTCTCCAAGTCCTCTCGGCGGAAACTGTCCTTGTTCTTCTTCTTCTCGGTCTTGTACTCCGGCTTGCCCTTGCGCCTGAAGTTGCGAGTCTTGCCGGAAGATTTCTTGTTGTTCTTGGGACAGTTTGCCATGAAGTGGTCTAGATCACCACACTTGTAGCAGCCCTCGCGTGCGCCACCACGCCGGCGATTCAGGCGGTTGTTCTGAAACCGCGAGAACCGGGTGATGACAAGGGCGAGCTCGTCGTCTCCAAACGCCTCCATCTGCTCCTCCGTGACTGTAAGCAAAGAAGACAAAGAAAACAGAGGAGGTGAAGCATCAGCAGAGAAAGTCGATCCACCCATGTCAGAGACCAAAGCCATGGAATGTGAAGATGGATTCTTCAGCTTGGCCTGAGTCAGGTGATCGATCTCGGTGGACTTGAGCTTGCTGAATAGCTCGTCCACGGTGAGGGTGTCATAAGCAGGAGACTCAATGATGGTCAACACCTTCACCTCCCATACCCTCTGATCCACGGCGTATAGCAACTTGAGAGCCCTCTCATGATCGTCCTAGGGTAGGTTGGCCCGATTGGCACGCATCTTGTCCACAATCATTTGGAAACGAGCGAACATAGCGTCAATCGTCTCTCCCTCCAACTGAACAAAGTTCTCGTACTCGCGCTTGTACGTCTCGAAGAGTCTGGTCTTGACCTGAGCGGTCCCCTCATTGTAGCTCTGAAGCTTCACCCAGATCTCTCGGGTAATCTCAAGCTCAGAGACACGCTCGAACTCAGGAAGGGAAATACGGGCCAAAAGAGCATTACGAGCCTTTGAGTTGGCCTCGTGCTGGTCAATCTAGACCTGACCCACACGAGCCGCAAGGACTACGTACTCAGCATTCTCACATATCTCCCAGACATAAGATCCGATGTTGTTAAGGTAAGCACGCATCCGAATCTTCCAATAGGAGTAGTTCGTTCCATCGAACCAAGGAACCTTGTCGTTCCCTTGATCCATGTCGCCCTTAGGATCCGAAACCGATTAAGGTAGAGAAGATCCTTAACCGGCTCCGATACCAATTGAAGGACCGGATTTGCGACCAGAGGGGGGTGAATGGGAGCCTCAAATTCAACTTGTGAATAGAATGGCCCTTGTCCCAGAAAATCATCCCAAAAGCTAAGACTCGAAACGACCGAAGAGTTCATGACCAACGAGTAGGTGGATACCCTAGGAGATGTCCTACTGGTACAGCAGAACTCTCGGAGAAACCCCAAAACAAACTCCCAAAGGATCAGAGCAAAACTGCAAAGTCTGCAGATTCGCGGACTGTCCGGGGTCAGAGTCCCGGACTGTCCGCCGTTGAGTCCCGGAGTGTCCGCGACTAGGAGCTGGACTGTCCACCGGCCAAAACGCAGAAACCAAACAGTGTTGCAGGTCTACTGTACAAGTCCCGGACTGTCCGCGGGTTTGTACCGCGGACTGTCTGCCTGTCACGAGACCGAGAACAGTATCGCACTGCGCAGTTCTGAACCTGCCGAGTCCCGAGTCCCGGACTGTCCGCCGCTAGGGGCATGGACTGTCCGCGGATGAACAGAGAGCAGAAAAACTACTCAGGACAAAAAGCAAATTCATCAAAACTTTACCAAATCAAAAGAGACTTCAATCAAACTCCTCCCAGGTGTTCCTTTATGTATTGGGGTGCTAATCCTAAGAAATCATCGCACCAAACCATGTCAATCAAGAGTAATTCGTGAATCACCGTAAAAGGGGGAAGAACGAAGAACAAATGCGAAATCGACCCGATCTATGGATTCGTGAGGTTAGGCGAGAGATCCATCGGTGGAAAGAAGGAGCTCACGACCAAGAATGAATTCATTCAAGTGGAATCAAAAATCATCTCGCGGAGAGGGAGAACGAGGCAAAAACTGAAACGTGAAGAACACCAACACAACCGCGAATCAATTCAATTTCAGCCGAAATTCCTCCACACGAGGAGACAATGAGAATACGGTCTCGTTTCCTCAAAAGATCCAAATACACAGAGGTATGATTCCCGTCTGTTCGGATCGCCTGCAGCGAGGTATGATTAGAACCTAAGCAGGGGCTAGAGAGAGAGTGCTCAGGAACAAATGACTGCAAGGATCAAGAGAGAGGAGGGGTTCCTCTCTTATTTATAGCCTAAAACAATAATCCCCTTCTACTCCTAGATACAAGAGCGAAGCGGCCAATCCTAGGGGTATCCCAGTCCAACTCTGCTTGTTGATGATCCGACGGCCACGCGCCCATCTCATCCTTAGCTTCGCCTCGACGCAAGCCTCAGGATGCTGCCACGTGCCGCCCCGTCGATCGCCGTGCCTACCTCGCGGATAGCTGCGCCGCCGCGCCAGCCTCTCCATGCCGCCACGCGTCGACCGTCCTTTTTGTGGACCTCCCCCAGTTTTGAGGCCGAAACCGGGAAACCTGGGCCTTCCCCAGGTTTTGAGGCTGAAACTGGGAAACCTGTTCTCCGACTGAGTTTTGTGGCTCAAACTCAGAAACCCACGAGCCCAGGTTTTGAGGCCCAAACCAAGAAACCGTCCTCCCCGAGTTTTGAGCCCCAAACTCGGAAACCGTCGAGGGTAGCTTTTCGAGGCTCAGGTACCGAACCCGTGCCGTAGACGGGATGTTGTTCACACACCCCGAGTTCCAGCACCGATGCCGGAGCATGTCCATCCTCCACGCCGGGCACAGTGCATTCGCCATCCTTCTCGGCCTCCCTCCAAGTGTCACGACGCCATCACCTTCCTCCCGACCCGGCCGATGCACCGCACATCCCCATGTACTCTTGCTTGTCAACGCCACGTGCCAGCTACCACAGCTAGTCCTCAGGTCTCCCGGTCCATCGGTCCAAGCTCCATGACCGCCCTTCACCGCTCCCGGTCCGTCGGCACGGCACATCCCTACTTGACCTTCACCTCACCTTTGACCACTGCCCGAGCTCCGCACCTGCACATCAACACAGCCAAGAGACATGTTGCCCGTTGATCGATCAGTCATCACTCAGGAAGGGAACCTCAAGGGCACATATCAACCTTGTGTTCGCAGACCAGGTCCTGGACGAATACGCCGTGAGGGATCTGAGACCTGGAGGAACCTATTTTGGAGAGAGCATCAGCAGCTAGATTGTCTGCCCGTACCACGTGCTGAAATTGTAAACCATAAAACTTTCCCTCAAGTTTTCTTATTTGGGCGACGTAAGCGTCCATCTTTTCGTTGGTGGCGTCCCAATCTTTGTTAACTTGGTTTATGACTAGAGCAGAGTCGCCGAAGACTTCTAGCCTTTTAACTCCCAGCTCGATCGCAATCCGAATGCCGTGCTGGCAGGCTTCATATTCTGCTGCGTTGTTGGATGCTTTGAAATGTATCCGGAGGACATAGCTCAGCTTGTCTCCGGAAGGCGAAATAAAGTGCACCCCGGCTCCTACGCCTTCAAGATTTAATGACCCATCGAAGTACATTACCTAGTGCTCGGTGCTGGTCGGAGGGATTGGGGTTGTCATATCAGTCCATTCGACGACGAAGTCAACGAGCGCCTTGGATTTAATGGAGGTGCGACTGCGAAACTCAAGGGAAAAGGGGGCTAACTCCAGAGCCCATTTTACTATACGACCATTGGCATCCTTGTTACGCAAAATATCTCCCAATGGGTACTCAGTAACCACCACGATAGAGTAATAGTCAAAATAATGTCGCAGTTTGCGGGAGGTAATTAATATTGAATATAACAATTTTTGTACCTGTGGATACCTTGATTTTGAATAGTTGAGTACTTCACTGATGTAATAGACTGGACGCTGCACCTTGTACGCGTGCCCTTCTTCTTCTCGTTCCACGACCACGACGATGCTTACGACTCGGTCAGTAGCCGCTATATAAACTAGCAAAGTTTCACCGTCAATTGGTGCGGCTAGCAGAGGTGGTGTTGTGAGAAACTGCTTGAGCCCTTGAAAGGCGATTTCAGCTTCTTCCGACCACTCAAACTTCTCGGAAGCTTTGAGTAACCTGCAAAATGGAAGGCCTTTTTCTCCTAGACGTGAGATGTAATGGCTTAGAGCAGCCATGCATCCAGTCAACTTTTGGACATCTTTGACGTTTTTTGGAGGCTTCATTTTTAGTACAGCCTGGATTTTTTTAGGGTTAGGCCTCAGGCCATCTTTGCTTACTATTGACGGAATTTATAGCATGTTTTACCTTATCAAAATACCGTCAGCAGGCCTCGGTGTCAAGGAAGTATAGCATATCATGAGCATATTTATCACTAATAAGTTCCACTTGTACTCTTAGCTTGTGAACTTGTAGGAGATGGCAAAATGAACAAAATGAGGCCAAGTGGGCCCACCAAGGGGGTCGGCCGACCCAACCTTGGGGCCACCTCGGCTAGGGTGTCTTGGCATGATCCAAGAGAAGCATGTTCAAGCCAATATCAACCCTTGGATCAAACAAGTGCTTTTACTCAATGGTACAAGATGAGAAGCACATGGATTCATGGGTCCACACCGAAACCAAATGCAACCATCATCACAAGACATGCTCCATGACATGTGGGGTCACCAAGGGAGAGAAGAAGGTGGGCCAGCCCTGTCATAGTGGGGTCGGCCGACCCCCCCTTGGTGGGCCCTGGCTACACTGTTCAGCCTGGTGACATCAGCACCTTCTAGAAGCAAAGTGGTGGGCCCACCTGTCATTGGCTGGGGTCGGCCAACCCCAGGGTGAACCCCATCCAATGTCGGTTGTTTGCACATGTTTCACACGTGAAGAAATCAAGGCCATCCATCCATGGCGGTTGCTATGGCGGTTTGATCCAATGGCCAAGGAAGGAGAGCACGCGGATCGCTGACGTGGCACCAGAGTAGCCGCTACTCCACCTCCAAGCTATAAATACCCCCCTAGAGCTCTTCATTCGTATGCATCCAAGGAGAGAAAGCCTACTTAGTAGCTTTAGTGTTAGAAGAGAGGGAAGGGAGTGAGGAGTTCCACGGAGGAGTCCCGGTCTGTCGGGAATCTTCTCCAAGGTGCGCCTCAGCGAATGCGATTCTTCTTGTAAGTGTTACATCTGAGTCCTTCTAGTGTTTAATATTCTGGTCTGGTAATTTAAGTTTACAGTTCTTTTACTAGGCACATTGCTTTACTTTGTTGAAGTGCTCTAGGCCTAATAAGCTTAGCTTTAGAGTAGTAAGATTAGTGTAGACGTGGTGTCTAGGCTATATCTTGCCAGTGTGGACCTCTTGTCGCACTTGTGTAGACGCCTGGTGGTAGAGTGACAGACACAGCCAGTGCTTGGAGTTCCTCTCAAGTGTTGTAGGCAAGTTGAAAATAATAGTTGAGTAGCAGCATTGCCGCCTCAGTAGTTGTTAGGTGGAGAACCTTTTAATCAACTACTATTTCGTCCTTCGCCCCCAGTAAGGAATGAGGTGGTAAACCTCAGTACTCTTAGAAAACCAGTACCAGATATTGATATTAGGAAGACCTCTCTATCCCAGTTATCATATACCCTTCGATCATCCTTTGACGACCCTACTTCTAGTTAATCCACTTCACATTCCCTATGGAAATACGATACCTGGAATACTCCCGGTGAAAGGCTACAATTGACTATCGTACGCTTGCGGTATATCCGTTTGCCAGTTCTGGTGTCAACAAGCATCTCTGGTGTCGTTGCCGGGGATTAGGCTCCATAGTCTAGTTCTAGTGGTGGCATTAAGAAGTGTCAACAAGCTTTTCTAGCGCCGTTGCCAGGGATAGATTAAAACTCTATTCTTAGTAGCGACGTTAAGAAATACCAACAAGCCTTTCTGGCGCCGTTGCCGGGGAACGGTAGCTGTGTTAGCTAGAACAAAGTCGTTAAAGTTATCGTAGTTTGATTAGAACTTCTATTTCTTAAATCAATATGGATCAAACAACCCTTTTTGACTACGCTACTCCATCGGGCGCTGAGTTGGAGCCGCTTAGTTCATCTCATGCCGTTTTGGCAGTTCGCTATGAGCTTCGCCCCAGCCTCATAGCGATGCTTCAGGACAATCCCTTTTTGGGAGAAGTAGATGAGAATCCTTATACCCACCTACGTGATTTCGAACAACTTTGTTCGTGTATTCACATCCAAGGGATGAGGCGAGTCACTCTTAAGTGGAAGCTATTTCCGTTCTCATTAACAGGAAAAGCTAGACGCTGGTATACTCGCTACGTTGGTAGTGCGAACAGAGAATGGGAGAAACTGCAAGCCATGTTCTGCTTAATGTACTTTCCCATATCCCGCATAGCTCGTCTTCGTAGGGATGTGCTAAACTTCAAACAAGACGAGAAGGAATCTCTAGGTGCGGCCTGGGCACGACTTACAGACTTAGCATCCTCTGGCCCAGATTTAGCTATAACCGAGCCAACCCTTATGCAACATTTCTATCTCTGTCTTAGCCAAAACTCCGCACAATTCCTTGATTTAGCCTCTAAAGGAGCTTTCCTCCATTTACCCATTAGTGAAGGTAAGGAAGTCCTTGCGACCATTCTCAAGAACACCCCCTACACCGATGACCATGGTGAAACTCTAGAGGAAGATCAAACTCCTAGGGACGAACCCACGACAGCCAAAACTCCATTACCTATACCCCAAGCTGTCAAACCTGAACCACAACCACCAACTCCTCCAAAGGAAGAAGTAATTCATCCTTTGGATTATCATCTAAATATCGAGACAGATCTTTTCGCCGATTATGGCAATGTCTCGAAACAACCTGTGCAGAAGAGATCCACAACCCGTAGAGATCCTAATAACCACATGCCAACCCAGTTTGAGGCAAGTTACCTTAAGGCGACTGCCCAAGAGCTCATGTCTATTATGAGCAACGAATGGTTCAGGGAGGCTGAAGCATCATCAGATGTAGTTAAGCTTCTGTCCTATTTCACATTCATACCGTGTGCCATAAACAAGACGGCTGTAGATTCCCTCTATGATCCCGCTGTAGGAGTAAATTTAATGTCTAAATCGTTGATGTTAACACTCCTAGGTGAGGATCCGCTAAACCCGACCAATAAATTCCTTAAGCTTCCTTCTGGAAAATTGGTCGAGAGTTGCGGGATTGCACAGAATATTTCTATCACAATTAACAAGGTTAGCTTCCTCGCAAACTTCTATGTCTTTGACATAGACGAAGTCAACTTGTTAATTGGGCACCCACTCATGAGATTCATTGAGGGATTTCGTGAAGGGAGCCTTAAGGGTCACCTTGGGAAGGATCTAGATCTTTCAGTTCCTTTTGCCGGCTCCGTTAATTCGATAGCCGAACCAAAACCCAAGCCTGATCCAATAGAGGAGGTGATGTCGGTATCTTCGCTAGAAACTTCTCAACCCGATCTAGAAGAAGACGCCCATGACTTTATCCAAGAAGAAGACACTGATTTAGATGAACCGTTAGACTTGGAGGAGTCTGAACCTCCACCAAAAGCCTCTATAGAGCTTAAGCCACTTCCTTCTGGGCTTAAGTATGCCTTCCTTAATGGTGATAGAGAGACTCCCGTGATCATTAGTGATCGACTTACAACGGAAGAAGTTTCTAAACTCATCACCGTCCTAGAAAAACACTGATCCATCTTCGGATATTCGTTGCAAGATCTCAAGGGAATTAGCCCCGCTCTTTGCACTCATCGCATTCCGATCAAACCCGATGCTACACCTTCCAGAGAGCCACAAAGGAGGCTCAACAATGCAAGTAAAGAAGGAGGTCTTGAAGCTCTTGCACGTGGGGATAATCTACCCTGTTCCAAATAGCGAGTGGGTCAGCCCTATCCATGTAGTTCCTAAGAAAGGAGGAATGACGGTCGTTCAAAATCAAAACAACGAATGGATTCCACAACGAACCGTCACGGGATGGAGAATGTGCATAGACTACAGAAAACTGAACAAGGCCACAAAGAAAGACCACTTTCTGTTGCCATTCATCGATGAGATGTTGGAATGGCTAGCCAAACATTCCTTCTTTTGTTTCCTTGATGGGTATTCGGGGTACCATCAAATTCCGATCCATCCCGACGACCAAAGTAAGACCACGTTCACATGCCCCTATGGGACATATGCATACAGGCGCATGTCATTTGGCATGTGCAATGCCCCTGCTTCATTTCAGAGGTGCATGATGTCCATCTTCTCGGATATGATAGAAGAAATCATGGAAGTTTTCATGGACGACTTTTCAGTCTATGGAACAACCTTTGATCACTGCTTAGAGAATCTGGACCGTGTCTTACAACGCTGTCAAGAAAAGCACTTGATCTTGAATTGGGAAAAATGCCACTTCATGGTCCGAGAAGGGATAGTGCTAGGACATAGAGTATCTGAACGTGGAGTAGAGGTAGATAGAGCTAAAATAGAAGTTATAGAACAGCTCCCACCTCCCACGAATGTTAAAGCTGTTCGCAGTTTCCTTGGCCATGCCGGTTTTTATAGAAGGTTTATAAAAGATTTTTCTCAAATTGCTAGACCTCTAACAAACCTGCTAGCTAAAGACGCACCCTTTGACTTTGACGACAGATGCCTAGACTCTTTTTACCATCTCAAGAAAGCACTTATCTCTGCACCAGTCATTCAACCTCCTGACTGGTTGCTACCTTTTGAGATAATGTGCGATGCTAGTGACTATGCTGTTGGAGCTGTCCTAGGACAGACCCAGGATAAGAAACACTATGTCATTTCCTATGCTAGTAAAACGCTAACTGGACCACAGCTAAACTATGCAACAACAGAAAAAGAACTTTTAGTTGTGGTGTTTGCTATAGACAAGTTTATATCTTACTTGGTAGGAGCCAAGGTGACCGTCTACACCGATCACGCAGCTCTGAAATACCTACTTACTAAGAAAGATGCTAAACCACGGCTAATAAGATGGATCCTGCTCCTCCAAGAATTTGATCTAGAAATTAAAGATAAAAAGGGAGTAGAGAACTCTGTAGCCGACCACTTGCCTAGAATGCAAACTGAGGATAAACAGGACCTGCCCATCAACGACTATCTTCGGGACAACACACTCCTCAAAGTTTCAGACACCTACCCGTGGTATGCAAACATCGTTAACTACATAGTCTCAGGCTACGTTCCACCTGGAGTAGACAAAAAGAAGCTTATCAAGGAGAGCTCGGTGCATCTATGGGATGACCCGTAGCTCTATAGAGTATGCCAAGACCACATACTAAGAAGGTGTGTGCCCATGAACGAAGCAGTCAAGATCATGGAGAAGTGTCATGGAGCAGAGTATGGAGGCCATTATGGAACATTCCGAACCCATGCCAAGATTTGGCAAAGTGAATTCTATTGGCCTACCATGTATGAAGACACCAAGGACTTCGTGAAGAAGTGTGCAAGGTGTCAGAAACATGGGAACATCAATGCCCATGATGCAATGCCACTCACAAACAACCTACAAGTAGAGCTGTTCGACGCCTGGGGAATTGACTACGTGGGTCCTTTCCCCCCGTCTCAAGGTTGTGAGTATATTCTGGTGGCAGTAGACTACGTATCCAAATGGGTTGAAGCCATGCCGTGCAAGTCAGCGGATTCGTTGCACGCAACGAAGATGTTCAAGGAAATAATATTCCCACGGTTTGGCACCCCAAGGTTAGTAATCAGCGATGGAGGAAGCCACTTCATTGATAGAAAGTTCCGACGCTATTTAACAAAAAGAGGGATAAGGCACAATATTGGAACACCTTATCACCCACAAACAAGCGGACAAGCAGAAATATCGAACAAGCAAATCAAGAATATTCTGCAAAAGACTGCCAATGAAATGGGGACAGCATGGAAAAGCATGCTATCAGATGCACTGTGGGCATACAGGACCACATACAAGACTCCAATTGGTATGACCCCATATCAACTTGTATACCGCAATACATGCCATCTGCCCGTGGAATTGGAGCATAGAGCACACTGGGCAATAAAGAGATGGAATATGGATTTGCCCGCAGCTGGAAGAAATAGGAGAATGCAAATCTCTGAACTGGAAGAATGGAGAGAGAAAGCCTATCGCAATGCTAGGATCTATAAAGAGAGAACCAAGAAATGGCATGACAAGAGGATCAAGCAAAAGGAGTTCCATCCGGGAGACAAGGTTCTTATGTTCAACTCAAGGGTCAAGCTCTTTGGCCATGGAAAACTAAAAAGCAAATGGGAAGGACCATTCCTCGTGATCGATGCCACAACGCATGGAGCTGTCACGCTGCAGGACACCGACGGCAACATCTTTAAGATAAATGGCCACCGTCTTAAAGTTTTTCATGAACATGATCCCATAGAAAATGAAGTAGACATGGTAGAGTTCAAACTATACACAACCTAAAACCTACAAGTCTCTTCTCTTCATTGCTTGAACCAAATCCGAAAAGCTACATGTCCTCGATCTCATGTCTTGGTTCAAGGAGTTATAGACTAGACTTACCTTAGGCTTTGAGGTGGGGCCCATAGACCCCAGTTAGGGGGTCGGGCGATCCCTATATGGGGCCCACCTGCAACAAGGGTTGCACAATCTCGTAGTCAGGCTCAAGCTGGGGACGTGACCGTGCCGGACACCCATCAAGGGGGTCGGGCGACCCTGCCTCAGGGAGGTTCGACTCGCAGGTGAGTTCACCGCGGCGAGGGGATAACAACCCCTAGAGATAAACCCCAGATTCGAAACCTGTGGGGTCGGGCGATCCCTCCGAGCGGGATTAGGACGGCGGCGCAACGACTTCTGTGAAGTTGCGAGCTTTCCGCGACGATCCCGTGAAAAAAATCTGCGTCGTAGCGGCCCGCAGCCGCTATTTAGCCTCGCACCCCTCCCTTTCTTCCTCCTACTCGCAATTCCACGCAAAGCCAGAGCCCCCTAGCCTTCCCTGCACTCTCCACCGTGACCTAAAAGCACTAGCCATGGCACCCACTAGCAAGACTACGCGCCCTGCAACACCCACGCCACGACGGGCTCTGACCGAAGATCTAGAGTAGGCCCTCACGATCAACATAATCGATGCGGTGCCACTGGCCATGGTACCTCCACCAGGGGGGCCGGCCGGGCCGGTGGCGGGGTCGCCCGATCCCTCCAGGGGTCGGCCGACCACCCCCCGTCCATCGCCTCGCACAGCGGCATCGTCCCGCTCGCTGACTCCGAGAAGGGGGATCAGGAAATCCCCCGGCCGTTCCATCATGCCGACTAGGCCGACCATGGGCCAACTCGCGCTGAAGGGGAAGGCCCCGCTGGAGGAGAACTCGCGCGCGATCACTACAACAATGAGGAGTACGGAGTACACTTAGTCGTACTCCCCGTCGACGCCCACGTTCTGGAAGACCGATCGGATCATGGCCGGTGGGCATGGCCGAGGGAAGGTGGTCGTCCCTTCTCTCAACACGGAAGAGAAGGGTGAGCTACGGGAGTCCCTGGAGTCCCAGGCTTCTATTTGGTGGAGGATAGACCCCCCGTTGATCAAGGGGCCGCTGGGACAATTCGAGGAGGAAGACGAGAAAACAGATCTGGAGAGGCTGATGCATGTCACCTCCACCCTGCAAACAAGGAACAGGGTGTTGGAGGAGACGGTGTCAGAGTTGAAGATGGCGAATAAAGACTTAGAAGATGACTTTCGCCATCTTAGGATTAGCACCTCTGCGAAGCTCAAACGCTAAGCTAGGGCTTTGGGGCGGGATGACCTCCTAGACCCCCTGTCACCATAAATAGTTTAGCTTAGGTTAGAATAAAGTTCCATGTTAGATTTATTTTGAATTTCCAAGTTTCATCTTAGATTTATTTCTTTTGAATTTCCCTTTTAAATTTCCATTGTATTTCCCTTCTTAGAGAATAGATAAAATATATCTCGTCTCTACTGGTGTGTTTGCCACCAGTAGAGTGCTTTGCATTTTAGCTTTGCATCATGTTCAGAGTTCATTTATGGAAAAATTCAAGTGTGGGGGGGGGGGTCGGACGACCCCCAAATTTCATCATTAAACCACACTGAACTGCTGAGCACAGGCTGACACGCTGCAGTGCACAAAACAGAGGTAAGCAAGGGGTCGGGCGACCCCCGTTCTCTTGAATTTTTGAAAAGTGTTTTTGCAGATGTAAAACTGAATGGAGGAAAAAGCAAATGGGAACGAAAACCACCATTTGGTGGGGTCGGCCGACCCCACCATGTTGACCTGGGCCCACCAGCTCACCTCTGCACAATAAGCTCAACACTGCTGTCTGGTTCGTTTCCCCTTTCTCCTCTCGGTTCAAGCAGTTTCACAATCATTCCATATTTTGAATAAAATAAAATAAAAAGCCACAAAGTGACTTGAGTTATGATATGTTAAGATGTTAATGACATAAAACCATGTTCTTACATATGTTTATACTCATGGGTAAACTAAATTAGGAAACTGTATTGACTAAGTTGTTGTTAAAAGTGAGATAAATCTTGGCTTAAGACTCAAACCTGTTTTTGTTTAAGGTGCTTAGAGATTTGTTTTTGAAAATATCTCAAAACCATAGTATCATTTACTCCTCTATAGTGAGAAATACCTACCAAAACCATACATATGCATATATGATCAAAACCTTTTACACACATGCTACATGTTTTTGTCTTGAGTTTGGTCAAACCTTGTTGACCCTAGTCGAGAATTTTGTCATAATCCCAAGATCAAGATCACGTACACACCATCTACATATGCAACTTCTACACTGGAAGTATGCCTACACATGCCATTCATTTCCACTCTATAGATGCTCCGTACATTAAAATTCTACAATATCTCTCTCTAACTCTGGTTATTAAAAAGAGACATTAAGGCTAAGCAAAAAAAAATGGACACATGAAGGTCCACAAAAAAAAATGGACACATGAAGGTCCATTGTTGAAAAAATGCTAGCCATGTCTCAAGGTAAAATAAAGTAGAGAGAGAAATTATATTAAAGGAGCATTGTAGTCCACATACTTTCCACACACATGCACATCTTGATCTAGGATTACGACATTCTTCTCCTTGGATCTTTGTTTTGACTTTACAATATATGCAAAACAAGTATGCTACTTTGTTTATCCCTACCAAGCTCCACATCAGCCTGATAGATTAGGATAAAACAAAAATAAGGCAATCACATGCTATGCCTTGGTGAGGAACCAAACACCTATAAGAGTGTCTTGAGAGTACTATATGAGGAGTAAGCATGAACCATGTGTTTTCCTTTCAAACTGTCCTAAAAACTCTAAGTACCAAGAACAAGAATTCAGGGAGATGACTTTGCTTTGAGATTTGTTCCTTTTCTCAACATCTAAAGGATATATGATAGACAGTACCACATAACCCATTTGTATAAACTATGTTAGGAATGATGCTTTATGATCATTATCATTTTAAGCATGTAATAATCACTTGTTCACTTTCTCTAACCTTTACTCGATGACGAGCAAAGATTCAAGTGTGGGGGATCTTGTTGACGGAATTTATAGCATGTTTTACCTTATCAAAATACCGTCAACAGGCCTCGGTTTCAAGGAAGTATAGCATATCATGAGCATATTTATCACTAATAAGTTCCACATGTACTTTTAGCTTGTGAACTTGTAGAAGATGGCAAAATGAACAAAATGAGGCCAAGTGGGCCCACCAAGGGGGTCGGCCGACCCAACCTTGGGGCCACCTCGGCCAGGGTGACATGGCACGATCCAAGAGAAGCATTTTGAAGCCAATATCAACCCTTGGATCAAACATGTGCTTTTACTCAATGGTACAAGATGAGAAGCACATGGATTCTTGGGTCCACACCGAAACCAAATGCAACCATCATCACAAGACATGCTCCATGACATGTGGGGTCACCAAGGGAGAGAAGAAGGTGGGCCAGCCCTGTCATAGTGGGGTCAGCCGACCCCCCTTGGTGGGCCCTAGCTACACTGTTCAGCCTGGTGACATCAGCACCTTCTAGAAGCCAAGTGGCGGGCCCACCTGTCATTGGCTGGGGTCGGCCGACCCCAGGGTGAACCCCATCCAATGTCAGTTGTTTGCACATGTTTCACACGTGAAGAAATCAAGGACATCCATCCTTGGCGGTTGCTATGGCGGTTTGATCCAATGGCCAAGGAAGGAGAGCACGCGGATCGCTGACGTGGCACCGGAGTAGCCGCTACTCCACCTCCAAGCTATAAATACCCCCCTAGAGCTCTTCATTTCTATGCATCCAAGGAGAGAAAGCCTACTTAGTAGCTTTAGTGTTAGAAGAGAGGGAAGGGAGTGAGGAGTTCCACGGAGGAGTCCCGATCTATCAAGAATCTTCTCCAAGGTGCGCCTCAGCGGATGTGATTCTTCTTGTAAGTGTTACATCTGAGTCCTTCTAGTATTTAATATTCTGGTCTGGTAATTTAAGTTTACAGTTCTTTTACTTGGCACATTGCTTTACTTTGTTGAAGTGCTCTAGGCCTAATAAGCTTCGCTTTAGAGTAGTAAGATTAGTGTAGACGTGGTGTCTAGGCTATATCTTGCCAGTGTGGACTTCTTGTCGCACTTGTGTAGATGCCTGGTGGTAGAGTGACAGACACAGCCAGTGCTTGGAGTTCCTCTCAAGTGTTGTAGGCAAGTTGAAAATAATAGTTGGGTAGCAACATTGCCGCCTCAGTAGTTGTTAGGTGGAGAACCTTTTAATCAACTACTGTTTCGTCCTTCGCCCCCAGTAAGGAATGAGGTGGTAAACCTCAGTACTCTTAGAAAACCAGTACCAGATATTGATATTAGGAAGACCTCTCTATCCCAGTTGTCATATACCCTTTGATCATCCTTTGACGACCCTACTTCTAGTTAATCCACTTCACGTTCCCTGTGGAAATATGATACCTGGAATACTCCTGGTGAAAGGCTACAATTGACTACCGTACGCTTGCGGTATATCTGTTTGCCACTTCTGGTGTCAACAAGCATCTCTGGTGCCGTTGCCGGGGATTAGGCTCCATAGTCTCGTTCTAGTGGTGGCATTAAGAAGTGTCAACAAGCTTTTCTGGCTCCGTTGCCGGGGATAGATTAAAACTCCATTCTTAGTAGCGACGTTAAGAAATACCATCATTTACTATGTTGCCTAGCAGGATACCGGACGGGACCCCGAAGGTACATTTTTTAGGGTTGAGCTTCCACCGGAATTTATTCAGGGCCGTAAAAGTTGCGCGTAGGTCGTCTACTAATGTAGAGGTCCGCTATGTTTTTACGACAATGTCGTCTACATAAACCGCTACGAGCTCTGCTCGAATTTCCTCGTCTAAGCATTTTTGAATCGCCCTTTGGTACGTTGCCCCTGCTTTTTTGAGGCCAAAAGACATCGTTGTGTAGCAATATGTCCCAAAAGGGGTAATGAACGATGTTTTGGGTTGGTCTTCTTCTCTCAGAGAAATTTGGTGGTACTCGGAATAACAATCGAGGAAGGACAGAAGCTCGCACCCAGTCGTAGAGTCGACGAGTTCGTCGATGCGGGATAAAGCAAAGGAGTCTTTAGGGCAGTGTTTGTTAAGGTCGGTATAATCAACGCACATTCTCCATTCTTTATTCTTCTTTTGGACTAAAACCGGGTTGGCAAGCCACTCCGGATGATACACTTCTTTTATAAATCCGGCAGCTAAAAGCCGGGTGATTTCTACCCTAGTAGCCTCCTTTTTGTCGCGAGCGAACCGTCGTAACTTCTGCTTGATTGGCTTGGCGGTCTTCGAAACATCTAAGGAGTGCTCGACCAGCTCTCGAGGTACACCGGGTATGTCCGCGGGTTTCCACGCGAAAACGCTTACGTTCTCCCTCAGGAAGCTGACGAGCGCGTTTTCCTATTTGGGGTCGAGATCGACCCCAATGCGTGCCATTTTGCTTGTATCTCCTTCGATCAGCTCCACCTCCTTGAAATCCTTGCTCCTAGTTGACGTGCGCTTAGCTTCCTTGACCGGGATAGACTGGTCTTCTAGAGCCACTTTCACCGCGTCGACGCGTGTTTCCTCCATGCGGATTGAGAGGTCATGAGCTTGAGCAGTAGCAAAACTTTCCTTCTCACATTCATAAGCCATGGAGATGCCTCCCCTTATGCTTAAAACGCCGTTCTCAGATGGCATTTTTAGCAATAATTAGGTGTAGTGCGGAACCGCCATGAACTTTGTCAGGGCCGGTCGGCCTAACAATGCATGATAAGACCCTTCAAAGTCTGCTACAATAAAGTTGATGTAGCAGATGCGGTGGCGTTCCTTCGTGCCAAACTGGACTGGTAGAGTAATTTGACCCAAAGGCTGGGAAGCCTGGGACGGTAGGATCCCCCAAAAAGGAGCGTCATAAGGTTCCAGGTCACTTATCTTGATGCCAAGCTCTGGTAGCGCGTGCTTGAATAATATGTCGAGGGTGCTGCCACCATCGACCAACACTCTCTCGAATCGTACCCCGTCAATAGTCAGGTCAAGAACAAGCGGGAAACGACCAGGTTCAGGAACCCTGGCCCACTGATCAGCTCTGCTGAACGAAATTTCTTGGTGTGGGCAGGCCAGGTAGTTGGGGTCTGATATCCTCTCGTCAACTCGGTTGACGGAGTAGACTGCACGCTCAATTAGCTTGCAGACTCTTTTATCGGCTAGGATTGCCTTCCCACCGAATATGGTTCACACAGACTTTTCGGCTTCTCTGAAGCCTCCGTGCTTCGGGTTTCTTCTTGGGTCCTGGTCGTCTTCATCATTTTCTTGAGGACCTTTTCCCTCGCGTCGCTTCGGAGGGTCATCTTCGGTGTCGGGGCGTTGTTTTCTTCGAGCTATTGCGGAATATGGCTTTAAACCCCCTGCATTCCTCCATCGTGTGTCCTACGCCAGGGTGTGCCGGGCAATCCTGCTTCAGGATCTTGGAGTAAGCTGAATCATAGTTGCGCTTCCCTCCAGCCTTGGTGTTATTAACCTCATTACCCGGTGCTCGACCAGGGTTTGGCTGTCTTCTTCTTTCATCTCGGCTGTCGAACCTTCGGTTAGGGCGGCGATTATCCCTGAACCTTTCGCGATGATCATCGTGGGCTTAGTCGCGCCAGTAGCCACGGTAATCTTTTTGTTGGCGGTCATCGTGCCGAGGACTCTGGTCTCGGCGATCGTCCGCAAGCTGTGTGTTATATTCTTCTGCACAAGCCCAGCTCTAGGCTATATTCAGTAGTTCTTCGACCGTTCTTGGTTCCTTGCGCAATAGCTTATTCCTAAGCCCTTCATGATGATGTAATCCTCTAATGAAAGCTGAGATAGATTCGTCGTCAGTAACGTTGGCTACCCGGATTCGAGCATCAGAGAAACGACGGATGTATTCTCGTAACCGCTCGCCAGGGCAGTCTTTGACATGCTCTAGATCAGATTTGCTGGTAGGCTACTGACAAGTAGCTTTGAAGTTGGATATGAATGCCTTTTTTAGGTCGGACCAACTATCGATGGAATCAGAAGGTAGGCTCAGGAGCCACTGGCTTGCAGCTTGGTTAAGGACCACGAGCAAATAGTTGGCCATGACATCTCCTCCTCCACCAGCTACCCGTACCGCAGTTTCATACAACATGATCCATTGACGGGGATCTGCCTTTCCATCGTATGACCTCAGGTCCTGGATCTTGAAACCTCTAGGTCAAATGACAGACCGGAGCCTTTTCGTAAACTGTCTTGGGCCGGTGAGGGTTTGATCTAGGAGACCGTGCTCGCGATCCCATTTGTTACGTCTTTCCATCTCTTGTCGGAGCCTTGTATCCTTGGAATCCTCGATGTAATTACGTAGATCAGATCTCTCAGTAATGTGCTCGCGCAAGTCTCGAGGCCCAGCACTTGGATTGTTCCCGGCACGCTGGTCGGGTCCGCCGCCTTGGCCGCCTCTGCGGTTATTGCGGTCGTTGCGGTGGTCCTGGTTACTGCTGGACTCTGGGTGCGGGTCCGGTTCTCTGCGACTTCTTCTACATCCGGTGGGAGCGGCATGGGATGGTCCTGCTACTTGGTCTTGGACTTGCACCAGAGATGCCTTCAGATATGCTCCGAGCTTCTCGAGTTGAGGTGTTACCGGGAGGTTCTCGACCAGGTTCATTGCCATGGCAAGATTGGCTTGCGGGGTTCTGTGAACTTGATCGTTGTCACACATGTCAAATGCATCATTTAAGTTGGGCTATATGCGCTGTCCACCATTAGCCTCGGCTGCTCTCCGAGTAGCTCTGTCAGCGTTTCTGGCCAAACGCTGGGCTTTGGCCTCATCTGTTTCGCCATCTACTACCGGCTCATCATGACTTATAGCAAATACTAAGCCCCCATAGCGTGGTAGGGGCCCGAAACCTGGGGGATAATCCGGCGTCTGATTTGGTGAGTTGGATCTGGTCGATCCGGCGCTTGATACCGAAGCGGTAGTCACAACGGAAGTTACAATGGTCCTGCAAGCATTGGCACCAGATTGCTTGAAATTAGATGGCTGCTCATCAGGAGTGCGCCGATTCTTGGTATTATCCTGGAAGAGTCCCATGACTTGTTCCTCATATGTCGAGGCCGAGTTTGTCAATCCGTGAGGAAAGACAGGAGCAAAAAAGCTATGTTTCGTCCTGCCCGGTTTAGACTTCTGGGGAGGGCAGAACAGGGCGGAGCGACCCGCAGGGGTGGAAGTGACGACGAGACTAGTTTGAAGTTGTGCATGTCTCCCAGCATGAGCCGGTCATCGAGGTTGTTGCCAATCTCCTTCGTCATATTCGTGCTGAGGCGAACGATCTCCGATCGAGTCTGCCAAAGCAAGAGTTTCGGCGATGCCCGCCATGACCCGATCGATGGATTCGATCAGGTCGGAGTTGTCAAGGCGCCGCCCTTGGTAGCGAGGAAGCATCGTTTTGCTTGGGGGCTCCGATCTCGACGTCGGTGCTCCCGGTAGTTGAGATGCTTGGGGCGTCTCCATGCTCCCGGCCACTGGGTCACCTCCGGTGATCCATGAAAAAGACCCGACGGTGAACGTCAAGCTCATCGGAAGATCCATGGAAACTGGGAAAGAAACCATCTAAGTCGTCATGACGTCCGCACGCACACTCCCCACGGTGGGCGCCAGCTGTCGACGGAATATGGTCGATAGCCCATCTAGGGGTATGCCCGAGGTGGTAGATTAGAGGGGAAGGCGCGTGGAACGACGATCCGGATGTGACACAGGAACAAAACTAGATGAACACCAGGGTTTATCCAGGTTCGGGCCGCCGAGTTCAGCGTAATACCCTACGTCCTGCGTCGAGTTATCTTCTGTATATTGATGAACGTGTTTTTAAAGGGGGTCCCTGCTCACCTTATATAGCTGTGGGGAGCAGGGTTACAGATCCTAGAAGGTCGGATCTCACGGTAGTATAAGGAAACCTAGTCGATTACAATCTCATGTCATGGAGAACACGATATCTTTCCTAACCGACTACGCTTCCTTGCTTTCCGATCCCGAGAAGGCTTCCGTGCCATCATCCGACCAGCTGGGCCGCCTGTCCGACCAGCTGGGCCTTAACGTCACGAACCTTCATAGCGAGTTCGGCCGGCCTTCATGAAGCAGCCCAAGTCTAGCCACAAGGGAACCTGGGTTTATACCCCCACACATGTTCGTCTTTAGCCCGACGAGTGTCTCAATGGGCTTAGGAGGAAGAAGCTGGAGCGGCTTGGACACGGAGAATGCCGGGAGATCTCTTGCCGGTACTGCTTGACCATTGAGAGCTTGTTGACGACGCGGCGAGATCTCTCCCGGTGGAATCACATCAAGGGTTGTCGACGAGACGACGGGGGCGATCTCCTTTGGCGGTGCTATGGCAAGCTCCTTCGATGGGATGACGACGAGAGCCATCGAGTCATCGGCGGGCT
Organism: Coix lacryma-jobi var. lacryma-jobi; assembly: GCA_009763385.1. Classification (NCBI taxonomy): domain Eukaryota; kingdom Viridiplantae; phylum Streptophyta; class Magnoliopsida; order Poales; family Poaceae; genus Coix; species Coix lacryma-jobi. The sequence continues at coordinate 75,097,418 of CM019826.1, forward strand.
CGTTGAGGTCGATCCTTCGGTCGAAGGCCATTAGTGCTGCTGAGAGGAGAGCTTTGCTGCTGCTGGTATTTTGCAAGGAGGTGCAATGAATCTAGAGACAGGCCTGGGGCTGGTTTTATAGTCTGAGGTGGCTTGGAGAGGAGGCTGAATGATAGGCATGATAGGTTCGTTACGAAAGTTATCGATTCTGCAGATTAGGGTACCAGAAAGGATACGAGGAAGAGTCTGGACACGTAACGAAAAAGGCAGACAGCGAGGGGAGACCAGGGCCGACCGGTCGGTCTCCCTAGGGGAGAGGTCGGTCCCACCTGGCAGCCCCTCGTGGGTCCGTCACTCTGGTGTCTTTAGACTTGATCCTAATCCTAGAAAATATTCCCCCGATGTGCGAACTTATCAGAAAATGATGATAGTGTAAATCTATGGGATAATAAAGAATTGGATGACATCCAACACTTCAGGACTCTTTTAAGGTTCTAGAAAAATCTTAAGACGTTGTCCATTTACCTTAAATAGCGTACCTTCATCATTTTTAAGTGTAATGGCTCCATGTGATGAAGTAGCTACCACCGTAAAAGGTCCTTCCCATTTGCTTCGTAGTTTTCCATGCCTGAACAGCTTTACCCTACAATTAAAGAGTAGTACCTAGTCTCTCGGGGTGAAGCACTTCTTCTTGATTCTCTTGTCATGCCACCACTTTGTTCTCTCTTTGTAAATCTTCGCGTTATGATATGCCCTTTCGCGCCATTCATCTAGTTCAGAGAGTTGCATTTCCTCCTAACTACTGCAGCTTCTAAGTCCATATTCCACCTCTTGATTGTCCAGTGAGCTTTGAATTCTAGCTCCACTGGCAAGTGACAGGTCTTCCCGTAGACGAGTTGATATGGAGACATTCCCAGTGGTGTTTTGTAGGCAGTATGATAAGCCCACAGTGCTTCGGGTAGTCTATCTTTCCATTGTGTTCCCATCTCGTTGACCGTTTTCTGCAGAATATTCTTGATTTGCTTATTTGACGTTTCTGCTTGGACACTTGTCTGAGGGTGATAGGAAGTGGCAACATTGTGACGGATCACATTACTTATCAGATACTTATGAAAGCCTTTGTCAATAAAGTGTGTTCCCCCATCACTAATTACCATCCTTGGCACTCTATATCTTGGAAATATCACCTCCTCGAACATCCTCTGAGAGTTTCTTGCATTAGCAAACTTGCATGGCACCGCTTCGACCCATTTTGAGACGTAGTCGATGGCAACCAGGATGTACTCATGGTTCCTTGATTTAGGGAATGGTCCCACGTATTCAATTCCCCAGACATCAAAGAGTTCAATCTAAAGGTTGTTAGTAAGTGGCATGGCATCTCTAGTGTTGATGTTGTCATGCCTCTGACATGGTCCACACCTCTGGACAAAGTCTTTTGTGTCTTGGTACATGGTTGGCCAGAAAAATCCACTTTGCCAGATCTTCGCATGTGTTCAGAATGCCCCATAATGTCCTCCATAAGGTGAAGAGTGACATCGTTCAATGATCTTGATTCCTTCTTCATCTGTCACGCATCTTCTGAGTAATCCATCAGAGCATACTCTGAATAGATATGGATCATCCCATATGTGGACCCGACTCTCAAAGATCAACTTCTTCTTATTTGCTCCTGGTGGTACATACCCTGCAACTATAAAATTGATAATGTCTGCATACCAGGGGTCAGATCTAGAAACTTGGAAAAGCATGTCATCCCTGAGTGAGTCATTTATAGGCAATTATTGAGGATTTTCAAAGTGCATTCTAGACAAGTGATCAGCTATAGAGTTTTCTACTCCTTTCTTATCTTTTATTTCTAAGTCAATATCTTGGAGTAACAAAACCCATCTTAACAAGTGTGGCTTAGCATCTTTCTTAGTGAGCATGTATTTTAGTGCAGCATGATCAGTAAAAACAATCACCTTTGATCCCACTAAATAAGATCTAAACTTGTCTATAGCAAAAACAATAGCCAGAAGTTCTTTTTCAGTAGTAGCATAATTAAGTTGAGGTCCTGTTAAAGTTTTACTGGCATAAGCAACTGCATGATGCTTTTTATCTTTATATTGTCCTAGCACTGCTCCTACAACAAAATCACTTGCATCACACATGATCTCAAAAGGTAGAGACCAATCAGGAGGTTGAATGATAGGTGCAGAAGTGAGCGGTTTTTTAAGAGTGTTAAAAGATTCTAAGCATGCATCATCAAATTCAAAAGGAACATCCTTGGCCAAAAGATTTGTAAGTGGTCTAGCAATGTGAGAAAAATCTTTTATAAACCTACGGTAAAAACTAGCATGGCCAAGAAAACTTCGAATTCCTCGGTGGAGGCAAACGTTCAATTACTTCAATTTTAGCGTCGTCTACCTCAATTCCACGTTCTAACACTAAGTGACCTAGCACTATGCCCTCTTTAACCATAAAATGACATTTTCGCAATTAAGGACTAAGTGCTTTTCTTCACATCTTTGCAAAACCTTGTCTAAATTTTCAAGACAATCATCAAAAGTTTTTCCATAAATAGAAAATTCATCCATGAAAACTTCCATGATTTCTTCAATCATATCAGAAAATATAGACATCATACATCTTTGAAAAGAAGCAGGTGCATTACATAATCCAAAACACATTCGGTGACAAGCGTAAGTTCCGTATGGACATGTAAAAGTGGTTTTGCTTTGATCATCTGGGTGGATTGGGATTTGGTGATATCCAGAATATCCATCAAGAAAGCAGAAGAAAGAGTGATTCGCTAACCGTTCTAACATTTCATCTATGAAAGGTAGCGGGAAGTGATCTTTCTTAGTTGCCTTGTTTAATTTTCTATAATCAATACACATTCTCCAACCAGTGACAGTTCTTTGTGGAATTAATTCGTTCTTCTCATTCTTTACCACAGTCATGCCTCCCTTCTTAGGCACAACTTGGATAGGGCTCACCCATTCACTGTGTGGCATAGGATAAATAATCCCAGCGTGTAATAGTTTCAAAACCTCCTTCTTTACTACCTCTCTCATTGCATTGTTAAACCTACGTTGTGGCTCTCTAGATGGTGATATGTTAGGATCAGTAGAAATGCGATGAGTGCAGAAAGCGGGGTTGATTATGTTTACAGGAGACTCAAGATCATTATTCAGGAAAGCATATCAAAGCCCAGAGGGTAAGGGTTTTAACTCTATGGCAGGTTTAGGAGGTTCTTCTAAGGAATCTAGAAGATCTGGATCTAGTGTATCATCTTCTTCCTCAGTGAAAAACTGTGCATCTTCTTCATATTTAGGTTCAATTATTGTTTCAAGAGACGCTTCCTTAATTTCTTCCATAGGATCTGACTCGGGACATGACTCATTCTCAGTATTTAGAGAGTGAGTGATGGGTATGGTTCCATTAAGGTTTTTCCCAAGACAGAAGTTTAAGTTCCCTGTTTGACCTCCATGAATGAGTTGTTTAAGTGGTTGGCCTATCAATAGATTAAACTCTTTAATATCAAAGATATAAAAGCTTAAGTGTAGTGGAGTGTTATTTACAGTGACAGGCAGGACATACATGATCCCCGAACTAGGAATAACATGTCCTGAAGGGCTTTTCAATAATTTTACTGTTGGGGTGAGTGGCATTTGTCTTAATAAATCTTGAGCAAAGGTTTTAGACATAATGTTGGTTCCCACAACAGGATTATAGAGAGCTTCAAAGGGTTGTTAATGGATTTGGCATTGAATGTGTTTAGAAGGTGAATATAAGCGGATTATCTCAGTAGAAAGCTCTGATTCTTCTAACCATTCATGACTTATTATAGAAGCTAGCCCCTTCGTAGTCTCTTTTAGGAAGGCCTTATCAGTAAGTTTTTCAAGTGGTGTTTTTGATTTTGTGGCTTCCTAATTGTGTGATACTTCGAGGTATTACCAAATTCGGTAAAATATTCATCCTCGAAATTAAAGGTGTCTCCTAAGATTGAGGTTTACCTCTTACTAGGAATTATAGCTGAGGTTTGTTCATGATTAAGAATGGATATAGGCTCAGCTTCTGGATTTACTTCTAGTGATTCTTGTGTTTTAGCTTCATGAGTGGGAGTAATTTGAGATAAGTGTTGCAACATTTCCCTTGCCTTAGAGGCTGGGGTATGTAGAAATGATCCATTTGAAGCTAAGTTAAGGTAATTAGAAGTTTTTCTATTCAGACCACTATAAAAGTGTTGAAGTAAGACAGGGTCTGGAATAGATAAGGCTCGACCAGAGCGGACAAGATTATCAAATCTTTCCGAGGCTGTAATTAGAGATTCATCATCTTCTTGGATGAAGGACAAAATCTCTAAGCGAAGACAGACAATTTTGGAGACAGGGAAGTGTTCTAAGCAAAAGCTAGAGCAGAGTTCTTTCCAATCCCCATTTTTACTTGGTGCAATTTGAAGGTACCATGTTTTGGCTTTTCCCTCTAAAGAGAATGGAAAAAGTTTCCATCTAAGGGTTTCGTCAGACATGCCTGCAATGTGTAGACACGCACAGGTTTGTTTAAACTCATTTAAGTGAATGTGTGGATTTTTGTCTTCTAGGCCAGAAAAAGTTTGATACTTAACCATTTCTATCAAGCATGGGCGTAGCTCGTAGTTGTCTGAAAGGATATGCTTAGCAGATTTGGGCAATTCTAAGTCTATGACAGTGCGATAGGTATACTGGTTCAGTGGAATGGAATTTGTGGAGCTTGTGATTGGCTCTGAGAAATCCATGGTGAAAAGATAAAAGATAAAAGGTAGAAGATAAATTAACTCACACTCTACTTTATCCGCGTTCCCCGGCAACGGCGCTAGAAATGCTTGTTGGTATAAATTAACTCACACTCTACTTTATCCGCAAGCACACAAATAAAATCTACCGATGTAGCACTTCACCGGAGTAACCCAGTTTTAAATATTGAACCCAACGGAATGGATAGAGTTAAGCCTTAAAGTCTAACCCCTGAGTAGCTAACAAGGACGGAGAATCTAGAAGTATAAAGGGGATCACTAAGGTTGTCTAAATCCAATTCAAGAGTGATAAGCTTATATTATTCTTAGTGGGGAAGTTGCCATAAAAGGTCAGAAACAGAGTATGAGTCTTCTATGCAAATGTATAATCCTACCGAGCCTACACACGGGTAAGTGGACTATAGCAGAATCAACACGGCTATAAGAGTCACAAACAGAGCATTCTCTCCCAAGCCTCGAGAATAGATTCCTCGGCTTGTTGCGTAAAGCTGGAGATTTTATTGCGAAGAGCGTTCGTCTTGCCCATAAGAAAGAATTTAGCAGAATCAACGTGGTGGAATTCAAGGCGCATAGGGCTGTCACCACCTGCTTGCTACCACAGCTATCCGGGGGTCTAGCCGTATCTGAAGGTAAGTCTATAACTAAGCACCACGCCTAATTATATTCTAACTATCTCTATCCTGGCCTAGAATAGAGACACCCTTGCGGACGTCAGAACAAATACTTGACTTAATAAGATAAACACTAAACTAACTAAGCAACCTATTGGCAAAGATCAAACACTAAGCACACTAGAGATTAACTACTATGGCTAAGTGAATTGAAATGTAGGATAGCTAGGTACTCAAGCAATCAATCAAGTATACTACTCAATACTGGTAAGTAGAATAAAGTAATACTTGAAATGATGAACTAGAATATAGTAAAGTGCTTGAAGTACAAGAGCAAAACCTGAACTGGAGATGAAGGAAAACTCTTCCCAACTCCAGGACCGATTACTCGCACGCATCTACTCTTGAGCTAAGCCTTGGGTAGCGCTTTCGCGAGGGCAATGAGGCAAGGATGCCTTGCTCTACTAGCTACCTACTTGCCTAAGCTTGGCTAAATCCAAAGCTATTAGCTCTCTAGCTTTAGCCTTGCTTTCTCTTCCTTGCTTCTGCCTTGCTTGAAATGAAGTGACGCCTCCAGGGGGGTATTTATAGCCCAAATGAGTGAGGGGGGTACTTATAGGGGGCAGTCAACCGACCTTGGGCAAACCCTAGTGGCGGGCGCTAACCCTAGGTGGCGGCCGCCACCCCCATGGCCCTTGGATGCACCGTCATTGATCCTACGGCCTCCAGGGACTCCTCCAAGGCGGTGGTTAGGTCGGTTGCATGTCCAAGTAACCGCCTCATCCTCAATTATGTCATGATCCACGCCACTCCCCTCCTGAGCCCTCCGATGCCACCGACCTAGTGACCAAGGGCTAAGATTTGGCGCTGGGGTGGTCACACGGATCAGTGACGTGGCAGTGGGGAGGTTTGGGCCTCACCTTGGTGGCGGGCGCCACCCCACTAGGGCCCAAATGGGCCCTGGTGGGTCCATTCTCCAAATTTGGTCCAAATCCTGCATTCAAATAAAAATCTATGGACATGTCAAATTTTGTTAGTTTGAAACCTATTTGACTACTTTTCAAGCCTTTTTCGTGAATTTTTGGGTAAAATGTTGATGGTAAAACAAGTGTTTAAGGACCATCAACACCCACCATCGATTGCAAGATCGAGGGAAGTACATTCCACAAGACGTTCTGCAACATCGGCTCAAGTGTTAACATAATGTCTAAGGTAACATATGAGTACTTATATAAAAATAGACCTATGTATCAGACATATGTGCAGCTGCAGCTGGCGGACCAAACATATCGATTTCCGGAGGGAGTAGTAAAGGACGTAATGATCCAAATTGAGGACTACTACATTCCCACCGACTTCATGGTACTAGACATGGGAAGAGAAGTCGATGTTCACATCATCCTAGGAAGACCCTTCCTCAACACCACTAGCGCCATCATCTACATAAGATCTGGAGAGTGTTGACACTTCTTAACGTCATTACTAAGAATGGACCTTACAATCCATCCCCGGCAACGGCGCCAGAAATGCTTGTTGGCACCTCTTAACGAAATCACCGAGAATAGGGTTTTAAGCTATCCTCAGCAAAAGCGCCAAGAAGTGTCGTGTCGGTATTTCTTAACATGCCACAAGGATAGCGCCATTGCCTTGTGATATGCCAAGCATATACCGCACGATAGTTGGTAAATCTTAGCGAAGCAGCCAAAGTCCGCAAGCGCACGGAAATACCGTTGTAGCATTTCACCCAGTGGTATACAGGGTATCATAATTTCTCAGGGAACGGAAGTGTTCAAGGTCACGGATCTAATAAACCCTAGAGAGAAAAGAGGGGAATGACTTGGGTAACGAGGTTCTTCTAATGCTTAGAAGCCTCAAATAAGGTAACGTGTTTTCACAACCTTACTTCGGGCACCGGCTTATACCTGGTCTGCCAAGTAACTCCGGCCTATAGCTCTACGCCGTATCCGAACGTGGGGGAAACTAAGGGCAAACAGGGCTGTCACCACCTGCCGCCGACCCCTCACCCGTGGGATACGAGGCAAACGAGGGTAGCTCTTAGCTTAGACACCACGTCTACGCTATTAGCTACTACTCTAGCGTTGGCTAGGAACCCCTCCAAATGATTCAGAGGTTCCTCTACTAGAGTATCCACCAAAAGATGGACAACGAACCCGCAAGATTGTAAGAACAAGATAACAATGCTCAAGAACTTATTAGAACAAAAGTAGAACTCAACCTTTTCTTACTCCAATGTAGTAAGTCGGGTTGCAGAGGTACAGTGCAGGAAGTAGTCAATGCTTCGGCCTCCCGACTAGTGCAACTAGGGGATGGAGCCGGTCACTTGCTACTTCTCTTACTCTACTCTCTATCTCGCTCCCTATTCTATTCCTAACCTAAAGGCTAAGGATATGAGTGAAGCTCTTCCTCTCTACATCTTCTCTTGTATCTTGATACTTGATTTTGTGAGAGGTCCTCTCCCCATGCTTATATAGGGGTTCTAGGTCGGTTCAATAGGGGGTTTGCTGCAAATTTCACCCAGCACTGCCTTAGCAACATTGATTGTACCGCCTCTGCAAAGGCGGTGGACAGGTGGCGTCTCCAGGGGGGCGGCCGCCCCTGGCTGGGCCCCCGTGGGCTGGGCCAAAGCCCATTTGGCCTGAAACGTCGTGCTGACTCTGAATCTGGTTGAATTTTGCAGCACTTTTGTATGGGCTTTTATTCCTCTTGTTGTTTTGCGCATTTGATCATGTCGAATTGCGCCTTTTTATCCGCTTTCCACCTGTATACAAGTTTATGGTCTACAAAACATACTTTTGCAATACATGTGGAAATTGGTTAGCGGTAAAGGTATATGTGAGTAGAATATGTGACTTTCTTCCTTTTTATGGGTCATGTTGACGGTAGAAATATGTCATTAAGAACCGTCAACAAACTCCCCCACACTTACCCTTTGCTCGTCCTCGAGCAAAAGCTAAGGATATGGTTGTTGATCAGGAGTTGCTTCCATGCCGGTTATTTTTCACTAATGCCAGGTTTATACCAAAGTGTCTACCAGGGTTTGAATATACTGGTTGATTACTCACCCTTGTACCTTGTTACCTGTGGGGCTTATTAGCCTCCTCCAATCCTTGGTTGCTGTATGTCAGACTGGTTTTCACAGAGATGCTTTTCTTTTGTTCTTAGAGCAGCTTTTAATCCGGAGTTTTTTTTTTTGAAAATCAAAGTAAGTTCCTCAAATGTTTCACATTTATTGCTAAGTCAAAAACCGAACCATTGGAGATGCAAGTCATAAACTCTTGATTGAGATGTGCAAGTGCGTGGTATATTTTTGTTCTTTTTTGAACTCTTTGTCAAGTCTCTTCTCTTTTGGAATTCCTTTGAGTGTATGGGCTATCTTTTCGGCTAATTCTACTTTGGCGGGCACGTGCCCATTTTTTCCAACATGCCTTTTGGCATGGATATTCATTTTTTTTCTTTTTCTGTGGGTATTTGCATACCCCTAATTCTACAGCGGGCACTTGCCCATTTTTTCCAACATGCCTTTTGGCATGGATATTCATTTTTTTTTGCATAGCCCATAGCTCCTTCTTGAATTCTTTTTGAGAAAGAAAAATTGACAAGAGTTTTATTTGATGGATGACAAGTGTGCGTGAATCTCAAATCATAAGTACATGACAAGAATCTACAACATTGGTCACAACAATTTGACAAAGCTCAATGTGAGTATAAGCAGCATATGAGGACTTTTGAATTTTAAGTTTTTTTTTGAAATAATTCACCGGATGTCACGCTTTTCTTAAAACAAAGTCATAGCAATTCTCTGTTTATACCAAGTCATAACTAGCAACAACTTTAGACTAGAGTAAGCATATGCATCCCACTAGTTTCAAGTTCTTAAGTGAGCTATTTACCAATAAACCCAAATCTTGGTGGAAACTAAGTTATAAGCTAGGCATAGGTGAGAAATAAAACAGAGCAACTTTTCATCATTTCAACGAGGAAGAAGCTCATATCTTACATCACATATAAGAGTGGAATTTATATGATGTCCAAAAGTTTTGCATCTTTAATTTTATTTATTTTAAAATTAAAAACTTAGGAACAACATGAGAGTAGAGTTGCACAAACCACCGTTGAAGATGAAGGAGTTTTGTAAAAGTTGAATTCATACTTGTCCTTCGCATGATGGTTCAGATGGTGTTTGTGCACTGTGTTGGGGAGATCTCGAGTTCGTGTGAGTTTATGCTCGAGAGATCTCCCCCACACTTGTGCCTGTACCTGTCTTTATTAAACAAACAAAAACAAACAACAACAAGCAAAGGTTCTATCGGCTTGATTACCGAGAACCCAAAATTTTAATTTTTTTATTGGCTAAAGTTATTATTATTTTTTTATTATTATTATCATCATAATTTTTTTTTGATAGCAACAGAGAGAAAGAACATATCCATGCTTAAGGGAAATTGAGAAACACAAAGCTCATAAGAACATGGATCAAAAAAGGTTGCCATTATTTTGAAAAGAGAAAGCGAGAGAGTTTTTTTTTCAAGAGTTTATTTGTTCACCAAGCTTCTTTAACTCAAACAAGGCTAAGGTAAAGCATGCTGCACAAATCTAGCCTTGGTTTATCTCTAGCAAAAGAACTATTTCTATTATTTATGTCAACAACTCAAAGTTCATTAATCAAAATTAAACACCATGTTTAAACTTGATTAAAGGAGGCTAGTTTAACCTAAGCACCATGCTTAATTTAAAGAGCCTATGGATGTATCGTTGGAATCCATCCAAACTAGAGCATATGGCAAAAGGAAGCATGAATTTTAAAAGTAAAGGGACAAATATGAGCAAATGGGTTGGTGAACATTTATTACCTTTGCATACCTGAGTGTGTTTTATCGGCAGCATCTGTAGTCTTGAATTTTGAACCAGCTGTAGCGGTGTCTTGAAGATCGTTCTCAGGTGGGCACCAAGGCTTTGGTCACACACACATACACGAGTAATGTGTATAGACCATGGGCCTTGATGTCATTAGCAAAGGTCGTGGAATATGGCGATGCAAGTCTTGTATGAGATGATAAGTGTACCAAGACTTTGTATGCACGAGGTGAAGTCAGGTGGATCATGATGAGACCACTCTGCTCCTCCTTCCTTTCCCATTCTCTCTTTTTTTTATAGATATATAAATATATTTTTTTCAATCTCTTTTTTTTCATTTTTTTTGGAAGGCACATGGGCGTTTGTGATGGCCCAAGTCCTTCTCCTTCTTCCCTTTTTTTTAGCAAGGTGAGCTAGCATAACCTTTAGTGTTTATGATGTTCTTGTCGTCCTCCCCCACACTGGAACTTTCGTGTAAAAGCTGAGTGTTGAGTTAGGGTTTCCTTTAAGTGCATTCCATCACCGAGGGTCATCCAAGGTTAAGGTTGATGTAGTTCCTTATTGTTTGTATGCATCCTTGTTCTTCTTAGTTTCCACCTGAAATGGTTAGTGACAAGAATACCCGAAGGTGCATACTAACTTGATAATATAAACTTGCTTTTATTAAAAAGGAAAGATGGTGTTTACTTTATTTTATTATATTTTTTTTAAATGCATGCCTCTTTTTATTTTAAAGTTTTCAAATCCATTTTGCAAGAGTTCATGCAAAAGCAATATAAGATTTTTTTTCTTTTTCATATTTTATTAAAAAAAAATTTATGCAAGTTTTTATTATTATTTTTTTAGAAGGAATTTATGCATGATAACTATTTTTTTATGATAATCCGGGGTATCTCCCGGCAGTGGTTTGATTAGGGTCATAAGCTTTGTTGGGGGAAAGGACCCTCGGCAGAAGCGCCGCTCGAACTGGTGCTCGAAATTAGCCCTCGCGCAACGCCTGGTGTCCTTGCGAGGTCCCTCTCCTATTGGAGACCGTTACCCTAACCCCCGGACGCGGGGTCAACCCTCGTCGCTTTGTTGTACTTCCGTGCAGGTCTAAGGCGACGGTCGCACTGCAGGAAACCTTCGCTGACTCACGACGCCACCTTCGCTTGGAGCGAAGGTCCAGGCAAGCGGCAAGTATGCGCTGCCCCAGAAGCAAGCGAAGCCGAAGATCCGGCGAGCGCGGCCGAAAGTCAAGATCGCCGCACATCTCCCCGGAGGTGAACAAGGGCCAGGTGGCGGCACGCTGGAGGGTGGCCGATTAGGGTTTCCGCTTCAGCTGTGTATTTACGCTCTTGCCCTTCCTCTCTGCGTGGAGGCGAGGAATCTTTCCTGTACCCTTTTGTAATTTCGCCGTGCCCCTTGGCATTCCCTATAAATACCAAGGGGATGAACAGTGTAAGGACACGACCTCTTGGGAATTTGAGCACCTTCCACTTCCGTCTTACCTTCGCTACTGCATCCGACACTTGGCCGCCTTCGCTCTTTCTCCTGCACAAGTGCGGAGGTGGGGCAAGTGCGTTCCCACAGTTTGGCGCCGACCGTGGGGATCGAAGTCTGAAATGGCGGGAAACAGGAGAGCACCTTCGACGAGGGACCAGCGCGTTGCTAGAGAGGCGGCGGCGGTGGTCCCGCCTGCTGAGGAAATTGTACAGCCCTCGGGAGGAGAGAATGTCACCCCGGAACCCCAATCCCTGGGCCCCCAGGCCCGAGTGGCGACGCAGCCACACCCACACACTTCGGGAGAAGGAGAGGGAGAAGAAGAAGAGGTGGGCCTCGAGGCCCTTGAAAGGCTCGAGGCTGAGCTGCAAGAGAAGAAGAGGCGCCTGGAACAGCTTGAGAGGCATAACCGACTGCGCTCGATCAGACAGAGGGCAGACGAGGCCAGGGAGCGGCTTCGCCGTATGGAGGAATCCCTCGCCGCGGCAGAAGCCGAAGCCGAAGGCTGGGATAATGAGGAGATACCCCCGTTGCGAGAGGGGAATGAGGAGCCAAATCAAGATAACCTTCGTCATCATCCACCACCCCCACCACCACCAGTACACCCAGAGCCATATCCTGTGAGACACCCAAACTTCCGCCAACTCTACCCAGATGAGAGAGAACAAAACCTTCGCATTCAGCGAAGGCATCAGCAACACCAAATGTCGTACGATCCAAAGTCACCACTCTCCCAAATACTCCAAACCCAGCCCTGGCCACCATGCTATAATCCACAAAACCTACCCCGCTATGATGGATTTTCCGACCCTCGCCAATTCATCATGAGCTACGAAGCAGCGGTTGCCGCAGCAGGCGGTGATGAATCAACAATGGCAAAATCCTTTGTCATCATTCTGCGAGACATCGCACAAACTTGGTACAGCAACCTTCGCCCCGGAACTGTGGATTCCTGGGCCTCCCTCAGAGACAAGCTGTGTACAAATTTCAAGGGCATCACTCCAGCCCCGTCAAACCCCATCGAGCTATTCAATTGCAAGCAAGAAGAACGCGAGCCGCTCCAAGATTACTGGCGAAGGTTCATTCAAATCAGAGCAAGGACCCCTGGGATATCTGACGAGGCTGTCATCCTCGCTGCAGTCAGTGGCCTGCGCCCAGGACCATGCTCCTCAAAATTTGCCAGAAAACCGGCAAACTCAATCGAAGAGTTGCATGAAACAATGGAAAGATACTGTAGAGCTGATATGGATTTCAGAGCGAAGTCCGATGCTCGGAGGTCTCAGCAGAGGCCACAGCCGAGGCCTCAACCGAGAGAAAGCAACCTTCGCCAAGAGCAAAGCAACGTCGGTGCAATCAACAAAGCAACAAATTATGAACATCAAACACGGGACGCTCAACACCCGAGCAGCCAAGCCCCGCAGGGTTTGCCACCTCCGCCGAATCAGCGGTACCGGCAGCGAGATCCTGCCAAAATGTATTGTCACTTCTGTGGAATGGGAAAGGGGCACACAACAAAGCAATGCGAATGCTTCGCCAAGGGAAAAGAATACCAGGAATCCAGGAAACCTGCTTTGTCAGACTCCCGAACCATAAACCACACAAGGAAACCAAGCTTCCACCCACCAAATCCAACATACCACTATACCCCCATAAACTACGGCCTACCTTCGCAACAACCCTCCTACACTCACCACCCACTCTACAACCAAACCCATTATCAGCCAACCACCACCCCACAACGCCAAAACCCACCTGGTGCTGCTTGGGCCTAAACACGGTCTTTTAGATCCAAGACAACGAGGGGCTACTGTTGGGGGAAAGGACCCTCAGCAGAAGCGCCGCTCGAACTGGTGCTCGAAATTAGCCCTCGCGCAACGCCTGGTGTCCTTGCAAGGTCCCTCTCCTATTGGAGACCGTTACCCTAACCCCCGGACGCGGGGTCAACCCTCGTCGCTTTGTTGTACTTCCGTGCAGGTCTAAGGCGACGGTCGCACTGCAGGAAACCTTCGCTGACTCATGATGCCACCTTCGCTTGGAGCGAAGGTCCAGGCAAGCGGCAAGTATGCGCTGCCCCAGAAGCAAGCGAAGCCGAAGATCCGGCGAGCGCGGCCGAAGGTCAAGATCGCCGCACATCTCCCCGGAGGTGAACAAGGGCCAGGTGGCGGCGCGCTGGAGGGTGGCCGATTAGGGTTTCCGCTTCAGCTGTGTATTTACGCTCTTGCCCTTCCTCTCTGCGTGGAGGCGAGGAATCTTTCCTGTACCCTTTTGTAATTTGGCCGTGCCCCTTGGCATTCCCTATAAATACCAAGGGGATGAACAGTGTAAGGACACGACCTCTTGGGAATTTGAGCACCTTCCACTTCCGTCTTACCTTCGCTACTGCATCCGACACTTGGCCGCCTTCGCTCTTTCCCCTGCACAAGTGCGGAGGTGGGGCAAGTGCGTTCCGACAAGCTTGACCATGGGAATCTCGTCTTGCAGCTATTAATGGTGGTGTAGTTCCCAGCTACACCACCGAACATTGAGCACAAGCGTTCAAGCTGCAAGGTCAACACCATCATGCGACTACGGGGTTTGCAATGTCTATGAAAAACATAGGCATCCACAACCATCCTCTCGAAAAGTTAGACAACAAGAATCAAGAATGGTTGTGATCCACATAGATGCATATGGTCCGAAACAAATCAAACTCTAGAGACTCCATGGGTGAGCATGAAACATGAGACGTTTCAAAAGTAAGGTTAACATGCTCAAAAGTGGAATCTGGTTTGGTCTCTAGGGTTGTTGTTTCGGGCATGTCCTTGGCCAGGGGGGTTTTTATTCTCCAAAGATGTGTCATGCAGAACCACTTGTTGATTCTCGGCCACCATCGAGAACAACAATTGTTAGGCCAGAGGGACATGACTTTGGTTTGAGCGAGGTTAAAGGTCGTTCAATTTCACCCAAGTGTGAAGTGAACGAGAAAAAGCAATTTGCCTCCTCAAACAAGGTGTGGTTGGGTTGTGGAACTCCTCTGATGAAGCAAAAAGGGTTTGGCTTTGAATCTAGCTTCATGGTGGTAGGTTTACGGGAATGGTATTTGTGTTTCATAGGATAAAAGATAAAGATTTTTTTTTCAACACAAGGATACATCGGCAACTAGGTTCAGAGACTAAAAACGACAACCGTTCCCCGGCAACGGCGCCAGAAATGCTTGTTGACATTTCTTAACGTCGTTACTAAGAATGGACCTTACGATCCATCCCCGGCAACGGCGCCAGAAATGCTTGTTGGCACCTCTTAACGAAATCACCGAGAATAGGGTTTTAAGCTATCCTCAGCAAAAGCGCCAAGAAGTGCCGTGTCGGTATTTCTTAACATGCCACAAGGATAGCGCCATTGCCTTGTGATATGCCAAGCATATACCGCACGATAGTTGGTAAATCTTAGCGAAGCAGCCAAAGTCCGCAAGCGCACGGAAATACCATTGTAGCATTTCACCCGGTGGTATACAGGGTATCGTAATTTCTCAGGGAACGGAAGTGTTCAAGGTCACGGATCTAATAAACCCTAGAGAGAAAAGAGGGGAATGACTTGGGTAACGAGGTTCTTCTAATGCTTAGAAGCCTCAAACAAGGTAACGTGTTTTCACAACCTTACTTCGGGCACCGGCTTATACCTGGTCTGCAAAGTAACTCCGGCCTATAGCTCTACGCCGTATCCGAACGTGGGGGAAACTAAGGGCAAACAGGGCTGTCACCACCTGCCGCCGACCCCTCACCCGTGGGATACGAGGCAAATGAGGGTAGCTCTTAGCTTAGACACCACGTCTACGCTATTAGCTACTACTCTAGCGTTGGCCAGGAACCCCTCTAAATGATTCAGAGGTTCCTCTACTAGAGTATCCACCAAAAGATGGACAACGAACCCGCAAGATTATAAGAACAAGATAACAATGCTCAAGAACTTACTAGAACAAAAGTAGAACTCAACCTTTTCTTACTCCAATGTAGTAAGTCGGGTTGCAGAGGTACAGTGCAGGAAGTAGTCAATGCTTCGGCCTCCCGACTAGTGCAACTAGGGGATGGAGCCGGTCACTTGCTACTTCTCTTACTCTACTCTCTATCTCGCTCCCTATTCTATTCCTAACCTAAAGGCTAAGGATATGAGTGAAGCTCTTCCTCTCTACATCTTCTCTTGTATCTTGATACTTGATTTTGTGAGAGGTCCTCTCCCCATGCTTATATAGGGGTTCTAGGTCGGTTCAATAGGGGGTTTGCTGCAAATTTCACCCAGCACCGCCTTAGCAACATTGATTGTACCGCCTCTACAAAGGCGGTGGACAGGTGGCGTCTCCAGGGGGGCGGCCGACCCAGGGGGCGGCCGACCCAGGGGGCGGCCGCCCCCTGGCTGGGCCCCCGTGGGCTGGGCCAAAGCCCATTTGGCCTGAAACATCGTGCTGAGTCTGAATCTGGTTGAATTTTGCAGCACTTTTGTATGGGCTTTTATTCCTCTTGTTGTTTTGTGCATTTGATCATGTCGAATTGCGCCTTTTTATCCGCTTTCCACCCGTATACAAGTTTATGGTCTACAAAACATACTTTTGCAATACATGTGGAAATTGGTTAGTGGTAAAGGTATATGTGAGTAGAATATGTGACTTTCTTCCTTTTTATGGGTCATGTTGACGGTAGAAATATGTCGTTAAGAACCGTCAACAGAGAGATCCACTTCCAGTTCCCAAGGGAGAAGGTATGCTGTTACTTTAATAGCTATGCCACTAATGAATAGGAAAAGAAGAACCACTCAAGAAGGAGGCGCCGCACATCCCAACGCAACAAGAACCGACCAATCAAGGATGGATGGGCTGACTATGAAGGAGAAGTCACCAGGAGTGAAGACATCCCACTAAAGGAGACAAGTCCACCAGTCAAGCAAATATGGAAGAAGTAAGAGAGTTCTACTGATGCACCCAAGGAAGAATAAGAGCGTACAAGGAGTCTTGTTCGATAGACTATAAAAATCGAATCCTCGCCGAAAGGTAACTCTATAGTTATCCATATTCATTAGCATTAAATTCATCATTACATAATTAGTTGATTTAGCATAATCATTTTACTATTAGGATCATTATTACTTCTTAGCAATCAAATCTGCAATAGAAAACAAAATAAAAATATCTAAGCCCCATGAGAGTATTATACTTTCTATGAAGGTATAAAAAAATATACATTTGCATATTTACTTCTGCATTGCATTCATCCATAAAAACAAAAATCCAAAAAAGACACTATGAAACACTACTGAAACTCTGCTTAGTGGAAACGAAGAACATAAATAATATTAAGAGCTTCAAGACAACTAGACAAATGGGAGGAATGTTTATCACTAACGCTTAATCAAGTTCCACTAGTTGTGTTGTCTATCTTTGAATTCAGCAGGAAGAGAAGAAGAGAAGGACTCAAGAAACCGCTAACGGTCTACTCATCTTCTGGGAAAAAGACCACGTCAAGATCCAGCTTGGGGGAAAGCACCCTCTGTCACACCCCAATTTTAAGGATAAAATTGAGGCGGAATACTCATGTGTGCCCAGGAAACAATCACACACATAACTTAGACAAATTACATAGAGTGGCATCATCACATTGTTTATTACATAACGGTAGTATCAACACAAGTCTTACATCAAGCGAAACAAAAGATAACCGAACTGCTAACAAGACCAACTCCACAGGGAAAGCTGACTGGGGGAAACAGCTAGCCTAGAAGTCCTCTGGGAAGTCACCAACTCCACCTTCATCTGATACCCATCCGGGAGTTTGCCCAAAAAGAAGATAAACAACAAGCGTAAGTACTCCATGTACTTAGCAAGCTAACATAGGGTTCATGAGGCTCAAAAGGCTGACACTGTCTGACTGCAATTAGCTTTTAAGTTGACAAAGTTTTAGCATTAAGGTAAACGAATATTGTGCTTAACCATTAACCCATGATCCATTTGTCCATCAAAGATAAAATATAACATCATAGAGTGTCATCAACTTAAAGAAATAATTTATTCAGGTATCATAGTTCTGCTAGTTTTCCGGGCCGCTCGTGATCGTGAGCACGGCTGTTATAACAGTTTTATACTCTGCAGAGGTTGTGCATCTTTACCCACAAGCCGTGTTGCCCTTGTGCCCGAGGCGGCCAACCTCTTGATCCACTTCCAAGGTAGATCGGCAGGGTACACTATGAAGCCTTTCGCTGGTTCGTCTAATAGGTTAGGGCCGCGAGGTTTCCTTGGCAATCAGACGTAGCAAACCCCCCTTTCCTATAGCACAAGGCCATCCCAGCTATACTCATAGGAACAGGAGCAGCCCTACATCCGTAGAGGCAAGCCCCTCTTGCGCCCTTCCGGGTTACCGCTAACAGGTTAGAAAAGGTCCAGTTTACTGAGCTAAAACCAGAGCCATGTAGCACTCATGGTAGCACTGTCAGTCCCAGCTTTTGCTAACAGCAAGTTTTATTATCCGTTTATCATCATATCAACATGGGAAATATTCATCATTGGACTGGATCAATTATAAGTTGGTAAGCACTAGCATTCTACCCATATGCAAAAATCCCACGGAGTCAAGAGCATCACAGAAAACAAAGCTAAGTGGGTCTCTAAAGTTGCTCAATTGGACACATGCATAAATGAGTAAATTAATAGTAAGCTGAATAGGTAACAAGGAGAACCCATGCTAACTTGCCTTGGTTGTTGAACGGCTGGTCTTCCTGCTGATCGTCGAAAGAAGGGTCCTGGTCGTACCACACCGACTCACCGTCTACTCAATCACATAACATCAACACGCATACTAGGCACATACATACAAAGCAAACAGGGCTATCATTAGAACAGTATACCAAACAGTAATAAGCAGAAATAAAACTTTGATAAAACTGAAGGACGTGTTTCTACGATCACAACAAGTTTTGGTTCACCGAAAACGGAGTTACGACGCGAAAGATACGGCCGAAACAGCGTTTCTAAAGCCCTAAACAAGACTAACATAAACCCTGAAACTAAACTGATCTAAGCTGACTAACAGAGGCATAAACAGATAGAAAACTAAATTACGAATCTAACGCAACTTGAACAGTTCAAAACGGAGCAAAAACGTGAATTTTATAAGAGTTTTAGTGTAGTGGCAAATCTGTAAATAAGCTGAAAAGCATTTGAATTGAAATCGGAATTTAAATTGAATTTTAAAACGAATTTACAGCCGGCTGGACTGCGCCTCAAATCAACCGAAACACAGGGGCCTGGTTGAAAACTTTTCAAGACACAGAGAACAGTGCCGGATGGATTACGAGTTGATTCACAAGTTCTTTGGGGGCTCTTACGCAAAACGGTCGGCGAAGGGGTACCGACGAGCCACGACCGTCGGATCAGAGACGGACGGAGCTGATTAGATCCCGAGGGAATAGCCCGCGGGTTGGGCCGACGGCGCGCCCGCGCCGCGACGTCGCGGCTTCCCGCGCGACGCCGTGCGCACAGCCGCCATGGCCGGCGCGGCGGAGCTCACGGACTCGGCCGAAGAGCCTGCCCTAGGCCAAGACAAGCGGACACGGAGATAGAGGAAGACAATGGGGTTCTCACCGCGGCTAAGGAGGTGGCGGGGAGGCACTAACGGCGGCGAACGACGAAGTCCGGCGGTCGGCGGCCGGCGAGGTCCTCCTGCAAGAATTCGGCCGGCGGTTAGGGCACAATCGAGCGCAAGGAAGGACGGTAAGGGGTTCGGTAACTTCACCGCGATGCGGCGGAGCTCGGAGGGTGTCGCAAACGGTCGGAGCGGCACCGAATCGACGGGACAACGGCGGCGAGCGGCGGAGGAGCTCCGGCGGCGCGGCTCTGGTGCTCTGCGGCGCGTCGCGAGTGAGGCAACTGAGGGGAAAAAAGGGGAGCGGGGCGCGGACGCACGCGCTATAAGGACGAGGAGGAGCCGGAGACGTGGGCGCGGGCTTGCACGACGCGCGCGAGACCTGGACGCGAGGCGGCCACGGCGGTTGCGCTCGGGCGCTGCGAGCGGGCGAAGGAGAGGGGAGGCGGACGCTGACGGGCGGGGCCGTGACGTCAGCCGCAGAGAGGGAGAGGAGGCGCGGTTGCAAGCGGCTGCGCGGGCCGGCCTGCTGGGCCTCACGGGAGAAAGAGAGAGGAGGAGGGAGGCCCAGCGCGGGGAAAGGAGGGAAGGGAGGGAGGCACCGGCGGGCTTGGGCCGCCAGTCCGCTTGGGCCGGATGCAAGGGAGAGAGAGAGAGAGAAATACCCTTTTCTTTTTATTTCCAAGCATTTTCAAATCCATTTCAAATGAAATTTGAATTCATTTTGACTTTTGGCAAAAACCAGTCACACAAATAAATCCAGTGCATCAGCATGAGTGCATAAACATGTTGCCACATTTATTTTAATTGACTAAAAAAAATTATTTAACCCCTAGGTTATATGCTCACAGATTCATAAATAAATCATTTTCACCTAATTTATTTTGGAGAAATTTTTAGGGTGTTACAACTCTACCCCCTTAAGATGAATCTCGTCCTCGAGATTCGACTGGAGCTTACTCAAACAACTGCGGATACGATTTCCGAAGATCTTCTTCTCGTTCCCAGGTAGCCTCTTGTTTTGTATATCTGTTCCACTGAACTTTGCACATCTTGATAACTCGGCTCCTGGTAACTCTTTCTGCTGTCTCTAAGACCTTGATAGGGTACTCTTCATAAGTGGGATCTTCTCCTATCTTGATCTCTTCCAGGGGAACTTGCTCTTCTGGCACTCTCAGACATTTCTTCAGCTGAGAGACATGGAACACATCATGAACGCCTGATAGACTCTCAGGTAGCTCAAGCTGATAGGCCACTTCTCCACGCCTGGCCAAGATTCGGAAAGGACCTATGTATCTGGGTGCCAGCTTTCCTTTCATGTTGAACCTCTTTACGCTCCTCATGGGTGACAATTTCAGGTACACATAGTCTCCCACTTTGAAAACTAAGTCCCTCCTACGAGTATCTGCATAACTCTTTTGTCGGGACTGAGCTATCCTCAAGTTATCCTGGATCATTCTTACTTGTTCTTCAGCATTTCTAAGAACATCCGGTCCGAACACTTGAGTTTCTCCTGTCTGATTCCAGAACAAAGGAGTTCTACACTTTCTCCCATACAAAGCTTCAAAAGGAGCCATTTTGAGACTCTTCTGATGACTGTTGTTGTAGGAGAATTCGGCATATGGCAGACTTTTATCCCAACTAGCCCCATGCTGAAGTGCACATGCTCTCAACATGTCCTCCAAGATCTGATTTATCCTTTCAGTCTGCCCATCTGTTTGTGGGTGATATGCAGAACTGAAATTCAGCTTGGTCCCAATGATTGGTGTATCTGATGCCAGAAATGAGATGTGAATTGTGTTCCTCTGTCAGACACTATTTTCTTCGGAACACCATGTAGAGACACAATTCTCTCCATGTACAGCTCTGCTAACCTTGCCCCACTATAAGTGGTCTTAACTGGAAGGAAGTGAGCGACTTTAGTGAGACGGTCGACTATTACCCATATAGAGTCATAGCCTCTTTGTGTACGGGGTAATCCAGTGATAAAGTCCATTCCCACTTCTTCCCATTTCCACTCAGGTATCTGCATAGGTTGTAACAATCCTGCCGGTCTCTGATGTTCAGCCTTGACCTTCTGACAGGTGTCACATAGGGCCACATATTCTGTCACATCTCGCTTCAAACCATACCACCAGTACTTTTCTTTTAGATCTAAGTACATTTTGGTACTGCCGGGATGTATAGAGTAGGCAGATTCATGCGCATCTCGCAAGATGGCATCACGAATAGCTTTCACCTTAGGCACACATATCCTTTTTCCAAACCAAAGTGTTCCATTTTCATCCATCCTGAAACCTGGTGCCTTTCCCAGCACTATGTTCTCTGCTATCTCTTGCAATTTCTCATCTTTCAGCTGACCCTCACGGATTTCTTTCTCCAAAGTAGGTTCAACTGTTATCTCCACAACATTGCTTGCAAAACATAGATTAAGATATGCCATTTCAGCTCTCAACTCTGCTGACATAAACTCTTCTTGCAAACCATTTGCATACGTTTTCCTGCTCAAGGCGTCAGCCACAACATTGGCCTTTCCTGGGTGATAATGTACCTCCAGGTCATAGTCTTTGATCAGTTCTAACCAACGGCGTTGCCTCAAATTCAGATCTGATTGAGTAAATATGTACTTCAGACTTTTATGATCTGTGTACACATCACACTTATGCCCAACTATATAATGTCTCCATATTTTCAGAGCATGGACAACAACTGCTAACTCCAAATCATGAGTTGGATAGTTCAGCTCATGCTTTCTCAGCTGTCTGGATGCATAGGCTACTACTCTTCCCTCTTGCATCAGAACACATCCAAGTCCCAGACGAGATGCATCACAATAGATGGAGAAGCTTTTGTTCAAGTCTGGCAGAACTAGGACAGGTGTTGTTGTTAATCTCTTCTTTAGCTCTTCAAAGTTTGCCTGGCATTTATCAGACCACACAAACTTAGCACTCTTTTCTAGCAAGGTAGTCATAGGCTTTGGAAGCTTGGAGAATCCTTCAATGAACCTCCTATAATACCCAGCCAAACCCAGAAAGCTTCGGATTTCGCTAGCATTGGTTGGTGGGTTCCAGTCCAACACATCCTGCACCTTACTAGGATCACGGATATACCTCCGTTAGAGACTACATGCCTCAAGAAAGAGACTTCTTTCAACCAAAATTCACACTTGCTCCTCTTGGCATAGAGTTGATGCTCTCTCAACTTCTGAAGAACCATCCTCAGATGTTCAGCATGTTCCTCTTCTGATTTAGAGAACACTAGAATGTCATCTATGAACACCACCACAAACTTGTCAAGATACTCCATGAACACCTTATTCATCAGGTACATGAAGTAGGCTGGGGCATTGGTCAGTCCAAAAGACATCACTGTGTATTCATACAATCCATACCGCGTTGTGAAAGCGGTCTTGGGAATGTCCGAGTTCCGGATTTTTAACTGGTGGTACCCAGATCTGAGATCTATTTTAGAGAACACACATGCTCCTCAAAGCTGGTCAAATAGATCATCTATCCTGGGCAGAGGGTATTTGTTTTTAATGGTAACCTCATTTAGGGACCTATAGTCAACACACATCCTCTGGCTACCATCTTTCTTATCCACAAAGATCACAGGTGCTCCCCAAGGAGAAGCACTGGGGCGTATATACCCCTTCTCTAACAACTCCTTAAGTTGCTTCTTAAGCTGTTCTAATTCATTTACCCCCATTCTATATGGTCTTTTAGCTATTGGTGCAGTTCCAGGCAATAATTCAATAATGAACACAACATCGCGATCAGGTGGCATACCTGGTAGATCATCAGGAAAGACATCAGGGAACTCGTCCACCACCCGATCTTGATTTGCACCACTAGCATCCATCTGGTTGATTGTGGCAGTAGGCTGCTCTTGCATCACCACTTCCACACAGATTCTGTCTCCCTTAGGTGTAGATACAACAACTGATCTCTCTTGACACTGAATGACAGCCCCATGTTGCTTCATCCAGTCCATACCCAAGATGAGATCTATGCCTGCTGTCCTTAGCACTATGGGCTTTACTTTAAAATCTACCCCCCTTAAGTTGACACTAGAGGTAGGGCTCCAGAAATTTGCAGGCATACTACCCCCCGGTGAGTTCACTATGATTGTTTCTTTCATTGCACACAGAGGCACACCATGCATTCTAACAAATGATTGTGAAATGAAGGAATGCGAAGCACTAGAATCAAAAAGTACAGTTGTTGGGATTGAGTTGATGCTGAACGTACCCATCATGACATCCGGTGCATCCAGGGCAGTATCGGCAGCTACATGGTTCACCCGCCCAGTGTTAGTGGGTTGGGTGTTCTGCTTCGAGTTCCCCACTTAATTCCGCGGGGCTTGGGGGTTCTGCTTCTTAGGACACTGATGAGCATAGTGACCTATCTCTCCGCAGCAGTAACAAGCATTGGGGTTCTGCTGGGCTGCATTTTTCATGGGAGCGGAGTTGGGTGCTCCCTGGCGTGAGGCTTGGCTGCCCTGTTGCTGGAATCTCTGCCCTCCTGGCTGTTGCTGGTAGCGCTGACCACCTGACTGCTGTTGGTATGGAGGGTGCTGCTGGTTCGGGTTGCCCTGGGGGTCCTGTCCCCTATTCCACTGGTTGGAGGGGCCTTGATTCCTCTGGGGTAGCCTTGCTGAGGATTGGTCCGGGGACAAGTGTTGCTCCCCGAAGATTGGCCTTGGAAGCTCCTTTTCTTTGCTTCCATCTCCTTCCGCTTGTTATCAATGACAATTGCCCTATTGACCAGGGACTGATAGTTCGGATATGTGTTTGACATAAGCTGGAGCTGCAACCCATCATAAAGCCCTTTCAGAAAACGGCGCTGCTTATCCTTATCTTCTGCCACATCCTGTGGGGCATAGCGCGACAGTTGAGCAAACTTGTCGCGGTATTCTGCCACTGACATGGAACCCTGTCTCAAGGAGCGGAACTCCTCTTGCTTGAGCTCCACGAGGCCATCAGGGATGTGATATGCCCTGAAGTTCTCCTTGAACTCCTGCCATGTAACAACTGGAGCATCTTGAGGACGACCGAACATGAAGGCATCCCACCAGTCTTGGGCTGCTCCCTGTAGTTGCCCAGAAGCGTAGATGCCCAGAAGCGTAGAGCACTTTCTCATAATCAGTGCACTGGGCGATGTTCAGGTGCTTCTCTACTGCACGAAGCCAGCCATCTGCCTCCAAAGGTTCAGAGGCATGGGTGAACACAGGTGGGTGGCCGTTCAGGAATTCTCCTCGATGGTCCCTGACTTGGAGTGGTGGGGGTGCTGCAGCTGGCGCCTGATCCAGGCGGTTCATCATGGCTTGCATTAGCTGATTCTGCATTCCCATCAGCTGCTCGATGGTTACTGGCAGCGGTGGCGGTGGCGGGTCCACAGGAGCACCACGCCCACGGCCACGACCCCTTCCGCGTCCACCCCTTGCTGCCATCTGCTCACCAACAAATGCGTAAGAGTTAGACCTTTATATCCATCATAGGAATTATTTTAAAACATAAACGAGCATTGCTGAAAATTTCTGGGCACATCTTTATCAACAGCAGCGTACTAAAACTGACATAACTCAAGCTACAAAAATTCAACATGGTTGAACCAGACATCGTTGGAAAGCTTAAGAAACCAGCTACAACTTTTATACAGAACACTTTTTCAGATTCGACCATATTCTGGGTCGAAGACAGCGTTGAACAGAACCTGTTCTGGGTGACAGACTGCGCAGAAACATCCACTTTGAACAGCCATATCTCACAGATCTCAACAGATAAAGACTTGGTTCCAGATTTGTTTGAAAGATACATCAGTCTAGATACTTCCACAAAAATTTCATAATTTTTGGAAACATAGATTAAGAGATATACTATTTTAACCACAGGCTGCTCCAGAAAACAGCAACACGGATAAGGGATAAACCACTTTATACATCACAGAAAGATGTTTTAAACTTGGAGAAGCACAAACATAACCCATACTTCTCCACCACACAAAAACAAAGATCCAAACAAACATAGTTCACCAACATAAGTAACACATACACTAAAAGTCCACCACACACACACTGAAATTTAAAAAACGTTTCTAAACGGGATAACAAAACATGGTGGACATCTACTGGGCTCCACCGGGGGCATTGTTGGCCCTGAACCACTTCTTGTAGACGGGCGAGAGTCCCAGCTCGCCGCGAAGATGGTCCACTTCACGCTCCAGATGCCTCGTCACCTTCTGAGAAGCGCGCAGGTCATCCTACACAGTGTCAGCCTTCCTCTGCGCCTCATAGACGTGCTGGGCTGTAGAGGCCAGAACGGGATACTCCACCGGTGGAAGCTGGGCCTGCCACGAGCCCTCCAAGTCACTGTGGGGCAGGTAGCGGTAGCGGTCCGCCCTCATGGACTGGAAGCGCAGTCCACGGTAATGCAGGAAGGCATCCTGCGCAGCATCCTCCATGCTTGCTAGAGCATGACCATGCTTGGTGGTGGTCCGGTGAACAGACTCTATGACGTGGCCTTGGTCCACATCATTCCAACCTGTCACCATCAGGTCGGACTTCCAGTAAGTAGCCTCCAAGGGATGGGTGTACTCGCCACAGTGATACTGGAGCTTAGCCTCCAACTCTGGGTAGTATTCATTCAGTAGACGAACCAGCATACTATGATAGTAAGCTGTCTCGTCAGGCTTCTTGAATATGAAGCGACGAGTCCATCCGAGGTCTTCATCTACCACCTGCACTTCTGGAGAGGCAGGGGTGCTGGTGCTGAAGCAGACGAAGCGGCAGGGGAGTGCACCACGGGGTACACTGGCACGAAGGCCGGTGCTGCAGGAGCTGCTGGAGCGGCTGGTGCTGCAGGAGCTGCTGGAGCGGCTGGTGCTGCAGGAGCTGCTGGAGCGGCGGGGGCCTCCACGGCTGGTGGAGCGACAGGCACCATAGGAGCGGGTGCCTCCGGAGCAAGGGCCTCAGGTAATGGCGCCTCAGGGACTGGCACCTCAGGAGCTGGCGCCTCAGGAACAGGTGCAGGGGGCGGGGGTGGCGCTGCAAGCTCCCCAGAGACGGTCGGGGTAGAGGTCAGCTCTTCATCCTCTATGATGAAAGCAGTGTTGGAGGAGCTAGAGGAGCCATCACCGTCGGAGATGTTGACCACTGGGTGAGGGGGCTGGCTGGTGCTGGCGGTGAAGAGGGCATTATACGCACGAGCGTTGAGACGAGGCATCCTGACGTTATGGATTAAGATAAGATAAGCAGAAATAATTAGTTTTGCATAATAGAATAAGAATAAGAAGCATGTAAATTTTAATAAAATAACAAGATAATAAAGTAAGCATGAATGAGTAACAAAAGGTGTTAGAACGGCCATTTCCTAGCTAGGCTTGTGTCCTACAGTCAACAAAGCTTTGATACTAATTTGTCACACCCCAATTTTAAGGATAAAATTGAGGCGGAATACTCATGTGTGCCCAAGAAACAATCACACACATAAGTAAGACAAATTACATAGAGTGGCATCATCACATTGTTTATTACATAACGGTAGTATCAACACAAGTCTTACATCAAGCGAAACAAAAGATAACCAAACTGCTAACAAGACCCACTCCACAGGGAAAGCTGACTGGGGGAAACAGCTAGCCTAGAAGTCCTCTGGGAAGTCATCAACTCCACCTTCATCTGATACTCATCCGGGAGTTTGCCCAAAAAGAAGATAAACAACAAGCGTAAGTACTCCACGTACTTAGCAAGCTAACATAGGGTTCATGAGGCTCAAAAGGCTGACACTGTCTGACTGCAATTAGCTTTTAAGTTGACAAAGTTTTAGTATTAAGGTAAACGAATATTGTGCTTAACCCTTAACCAATGATCCATTTGTCCATCAAAGATAAAATATAACATCATAGAGTGTCATCAACTTAAAGAAATAATTTATTCAGGTATCATAGTTCTGCTAGTTTTCCGGGCCGCTCGTGACCGTGAGCACGGCTGTTATAACAGTTTTACACTCTACCGAGGTTGTGCATCTTTACCCACAAGCTGTGTTGCCCTTGTGCCCGAGGCGGCCAACCTCTTGATCCACTTCCAAGGTAGATCGGCAGGGTACACTATGAAGCCTTTCGCTGGTTCGTCTAACAGGTTAGGGCCGCGAGGTTTCCTTGGCAATCAGACGTAGCAAACCCCCCTTTCCTATGGCACAAGGCCATCCTAGCTATACTCATAGGAACAGGAGCAGCCCTACATCTGTAGAGGCAAGCCCCTCTTGCGCCCTTCCGGGTTACCGCTAACAGGTTAGAAAAGGTCCAGTTTACTGAGCTAAAACCAGAGCCATGTAGCACTCATGGTAGCACTGTTAGTCCCAGCTTTTGCTAACAGCAAGTTTTATTAACCATTTATCATCATAACAACATGGGAAATATTCATCATTGGACTAGATCAGTTATAAGTTGGTAAGCACTAGCATTCTACCCATATGCAAAAATCCCACGGAGTCAAGAGCATCACAGAAAACAAAGCTAAGTGGGTCTCTAAAGTTGCTCAATTGGACACATGCATAAATGAGTAAATTAATAGTAAGGTGAATAGGTAACAAGGAGATCCCATGCTAACTTGCCTTGGTTGTTGAACGGCTGGTCTTCCTGCTGATCGTCGAAAGAAGGGTCCTGGTCGTACCACACCGACTCACCGTCTACTCGATCACATAACATCAACACGCATACTAGGCGCATACATACAAAGCAAACAGGGCTATCATTAGAACAGTACACCAAACAGTAATAAGCAGAAATAAAACTTTGATAAAACTGAAGGACGTGTTTCTACGATCACAACAAGTTTTGGTTCACCGAAAACGGAGTTACGACGCGAAAGATACGGCCGAAACAGCATTTCTAAAGCCCTAAACAAGACTAACATAAACCTTGAAACTAAACTGATCTAAGCTGACTAACAGAGGCATAAACAGATAGAAAACTAAATTACGAATCTAACGCAACTTGAACGGGTCAAAACGGAGCTAAAACATGAATTTTATAAGCGTTTTAGTGTAGTGGCAAATCTATAAATAAGCTGAAAAGCATTTGAATTGAAATCGTAATTTAAATTGAATTTTAAATCGAATTTACAGCCGGCTGGACTGCGCCTCAAATCAACCGAAACACAGGGGCCTGGTTGAAAACTTTTCAAGACACAGAGAACAGTGTCGGATGGATTGTGGGTTGATTCACAAGTTCTTTGGGGGCTCTTACGCAAAACGGTCGGCGAAAGGGTACCGACGAGCCACGACCGTCAGATCAGGGACGGACGGAGCTGATTAGATCCCGAGGGAATAGCCCGTGGGTTGGGCTGACGGCGCGCCCGCGCCGCGACGTCGCGGCTTCCCGCGCGACGCCGTGCGCACAGCCGCCATGGCCGGCGCGGCGGAGCTCACGGACTCGGCCGAAGAGCCAGCCCTAGGCCAAGACAAGCGGACAGGGAGATAGAGGAAGACAAGGGGGTTCTCACCGCGGCTAAGGAGGCGGCGGGGAGGCACTAACGGCGGTGAACGACGAAGTCCGGCGGTCGGCGGCCGGCGAGGTCCTCCTGCAAGAATTCGGCCGGCGGTTAGGGCAAAATTGAGCGCAAGGAGGGACGGTAAGGGGTTCGGTAACATCACCGCGATGCAGCGGAGCTCGGAGGGTGTCGCTAACGGTCGGAGCGGCACCGAATCGACGGGACAACGACAGCGAGCGGTGGAGGAGCTCCCGCGGCGCGGCTCTGGTGCTCTGCTGCGCGTCGCGAGTGAGGCAACTGAGGGGAAAAAGGGGAGCGGGGCGCGGACGCACGCGCTATAAGGACGAGGAGGAGCCGGAGACGTGGGTGCGGGCTTGCACGACGCGCGCGAGACCCGGACGCGAGGCGGCCGCGGCGGTTGCGCTCGGGCGCTGCGAGCGGGCGAAGGAGAGGGGAGGCGGACGCTGACGGGCGGGGCCGCGATGTCAGCCGCAGAGAGGGAGAGGAGGCGCGGTTGCAAGCGGCTGCGCGGGCCGGCCTGCTGGGCCGCACGGGAGAAAGAGAGAGGAGGAGGGAGGCCCAGTGCGGGGAAAGGAGGGAAGGGAGGGACGCACCGGCGGGCTTGGGACGCCAGGCCGCTTGGGCCGGATGCAAGGGAGAGAGAGAGAAATACCCTTTTCTTTTGTTTCAAAGCATTTTCAAATCCATTTCAAATGAAATTTGAATTCATTTTGACTTTTGGCAAAAACCAGTCACACAAATAAATCCACTGCATCAGCATGAGTGCATAAACATGTTGCCACATTTATTTTAATTGACTTAAAAAATTTATTTAATCCCTAGGTTAAATGCTCACAAATTCATAAATAAATCATTTTCACCTAATTTATTTTGGAGAAATTTTTAAGGTGTTACACCCTCAGTTATCATGATAAGTATCGTACTATGGCTATTCTTATTATTAGTTCGGTTTAGTTAGATCAGGTCAATAATTATAGAAACTCATAAAAAGATAAATAACTATTAGAAAACTAAATAAAGATATTATATAATGAATAGATGTCTAGGTGGATATAAACTTAAATGTTGCTCATGACGAAAATGATGAATAATTGCTCTGTCGTAATTCCTTTTAAGTACCTAGTGTTCAACCTTAAATTTTCTTGAGTTTTAGACAAAGCTGTTCTGAATAATCTCTGAACCTGAAACTTGTGGATTGCAAATGCTTAATCTAATGTCTAGATAAAAGTGGGATATGATATAAAAAGGTCTAAGCTGCTGTTTATCTAATTCCTAGAGATACTAGAGTTCTGGAGATTTACACTTTGAAAAGATTAAAAGCACATGATGAGATCCTATATGACATAACATGAATTCCTACCCAGAGCCATTAATATGATCTTAAGATGAGGCTACTTGCTTTGTTCTAAGTTTTTAGTTATGGTTGAGAAATTTATCATGCTCTAGAAATCAAGAACGTTTTATTAAAAGATTCACTCTTCCGAAGTACTCCCTCCATCCCAAATTGTAAGTCATTCCAAGAATCTTGGAGAGTCAAAGTTTTTAAACTTTGACCAAATTTATATAATAAAATAATAATATTTATGATATCAACTAAGTATAATTAGATTGTTCATTAGTTATATTTCCATAATATACATATTTGATGTTTTAAATTTTTATGTTTCTCTCTAAAATCTTGGTCAAAGTTAAAAAACTTTGACTCTCCAACATTCTTGGAATGACTTACAATTTGGGATGGAGGGAGTAGCTAGTATTGTGTTAGAGGCATGAGACTATGCAAAAATATAAAAGGAGAAAATAAAAAGGGACAAGTGTCCGACTACCTCAAAAGAAAAAAGAATTATGACAAAAATATGAAAGAGAAAAAAAAGAATGATAGCCCATGGTCCCTCTAATTACAATATGCCAGCAAGAGATGTCAAAATTTCAAAGGTTCTAAGTTCTTGATCTATGAGTATGACATCTTTCTCCCTAACTTTGAACTTTGACTTGGTAAGATATGCTTTTAAATTCTTAAAAAGCTCCAGATATATATTCATAGAAAAGAAGGAAAATACATTAGTGAGGAATCATAAAATATAAAAGAGCGATTTGAGAATATCATACAGTAGAATCTCTGATTTTTATTTTGAAAATATATAAAAACTCCAGAATGAAGGTTGATCGAAGAGTTAGAGATACAATGCTTAACTTGATTGTTCTATCTTTCAATTGTTTAAAGACACAGGTGGAGGCAAAAGCTCCATAGTTAAAGGTAATATGAGAAAGTCAGAATAGTTAACTCTAATCCAAGGGAAGATTTTTGTTTGAACATATGTACCTTTGAGGTGTGAAAGCATAGTAGCAATTCCAGATTCATCATGACTATTTGCTAAGGGACTAGCAAAAGGTAAGCTTGGGGGAGTTGTTGACACTGGTTATCTATCACAATTAAAGGATAAATAAATATGAAAAGGGCATGAATTCAATCACCAACAAAGGTTTAGGGTTTCAATTGACAATATTCCACGAGTTTTGGTGAATTATGATTCTGCAGGGACTAAACCAGGAAATCAACACAGATTTCTTCCCCTAGAAGGAAACCGACGGGAGATAACCGAACCGACGCATCAGGATTATTCTAGAAGGATCTAGAGGACACCAGGAGGCCGGGCACCCCGAGACACGGCCAAGTGGGACCGACCGGTCCCACCATCAGACCGGTCCGTCTGCCACTGGCTCCGCTGGACTCTGCCTTCTGGAACTTTCCTCCAATGCCTACGAGGATGCATCTCAGCCGTACCTAAGGTCGGATTGATCCAATGGCCACGGTTCCTCGCCCAGGGCTATATAAGCAGCCCTAGACCCCCCTCTCCAGAGCATCAGATCAGATAATCAGATCAGGGTTTTGATCAAGGCATCATTCATCACAATTAGATCAAGCCATCACCAGAGAAGGAGATCAAACGGAAGCCCTAGAACTACATCCACCTAGATTAGATAGATATAATAGGATTAGAGGAGGCAAGCTTCGCTTGGATTCTAGATCTAGTCACGAGAAGGCTCAGTAAACCCAAGATCTTCTCTCTTGTATTAACATTATGGATCTAATTCATAATTGCTCTTCTAGTTCATCATTGTTCATCATTGTTTATGTTCTAGTTCGTCGTCTAGTTCTAGTTCATCGTCTAGGTCATCTTCTAGTTCGTAATCCAGTTCTAGTTCATGTTCTAGTTCGTATTATAGTTCTTCTCGATGATCTAATTCACCTTATTGTTCATCTCTATGTTCTAGATAGCAATACAATTGATATGACTAAAACATCAACAATTATATTTTTAATTATATTGCTTATAGTATGCTTTTATTATATATTTGGCATAGATAGTTCACCATAGCGCTCATCTTAATGATCATTGGGTGGGTGATAGATGCTGTGTAGGCATGGTGCCTATACAATATTTATCTGTGAATGCGTCCTACGTTCCGAATAGAGTGGTAGATCGCGGGTGTGACATTCCTGTTGAGTCCTTTGTATTCCACCTCCCGAATGTAGTGTTCAGTATGACTCAGTTAACTCATGGTTTAGGGGTTACTCTGTTTGGCACCTTTACTTTGGAGTTGCCTCTTGATTATAAATATGATATGACCTAGCCTATGATTGCCAAATATGTTTGCACTAATCAATGTATGCTATGACTTGTAATCGGAATAACTTAGGAATATTTCTTATTAATTCCTGTTCTAATCATCTCTTGCTAGGTAGTACTGTTCTAGGATTATCTTTGATTGATCTTCTCTCTGTTATCATTTATCATTATCATTTATTCTACTATCTGATCCCTGTTTAGAGTAATGATTGTGTTATCAGTCTTTATCATAAGTGTGTGCCACATTAATTGTTGTTAAGTCCTCACTAGTATAGTACCATCATACTTTGAATTGATTAGTCTCTAGGCTAAATATAAATAATGATACCTGAGACTAGCTTGGGTGAAATGCTTCTATAACGGGTGTATTTATCTGTGCGCTTGCGGATAAATATTTATCTTTAGATCTAGTGCTCTGATATAATCACATTGCTAGCTTCATGTTGGGGATGACAACTTGACGTTAAGTGAAGTTAGTAGTGTCCCGTACACTTCTTAGTTCCTTCACTAGGTTATTGTTTATGAGTTTCATTCTTAGGGTGATTCCATTAAGGAGTGTCAACAATGAGCGAGGCTCAAACTTGTCCAAATTGTCTTTCTTGAGTATTAAATAGTGGCAACCAAAAACTCTAAAATAACTCACTTTGGGTTGCTTCCCAAATTGCAACTCATAAGAAGTCTTCTTCAAGAACGCACAGAGAAAAATGCGATTGGAAATATAGCATGCAGTGTTCATAGCCTCGGCCCAATACCGCCTAGGAGTCCTATGCTCATCGAGCATCGTCCTGGCCATCTCACCAAGGGTCCGATTTTTCCTCTCTACAACACCATTTTGTGGCGGTGTGTAGGGGGAACAAAACTGATGCTCTAAGCCCAAAGTGTTACAAAACTTCTCAAAATCTGAGTTCTTAAACTCGGAACCATTATCGCTACGAATAGCTCTCATTGAGTTCTTAGGGAACTCATTCTAAAGTCGCAAAATCAGATTGCGAGTAAAAGCAAAAGACTCAATTTTCTCAGCTAAAAAGAAAACCCACGAATATCTCGAAAAGTCGTCAACCACAACAAGCACATACCACTTCCCCCCAACCGAGCTCACTCGAGCCGGACCAACAAGATCCATGTGTAAAAGCTCTGCAGGGCGCTTTGTCATAACCTGATTCACCGGATGGTGGGGAGCAGCAACCATTTTCCCATGTCTACAGGAATGACAAACAAGATCCTTCTCCATGCATAACTTGGACAATCCTCAGATTAAGCCAAGTGAACTAAGACTTGCAAGCAAGTCAAAGCTCAGGTGACTGAGTCACCTATGCCACTTCCAAAGATCAGAGGAGGAAGGTCCAGCCACAAGACAACGAGAAATTCCAAACGACTCTGAGAAATTCGCACAAAAGACTTTCCCAAAGGGCAAAATCAAACATACAAGATTTCCTTGAGGATCTAAAATACGACTGAGATTCGGCTTAAAACGAATCTCATAATCATCATCAAAAAGTTGTGAAACAGAAAGAAGGTTAAAATGCAAGTTAGAAACAAGACCAACATCACGCAACACAAAGTGCTCATTAACTCGCACTGACCCACGAGACAACACTTTACCTTTGCTATTGTCGCCGAAGGTGATAGACTCCTTTCCGGCAACTGGACTAAGACTGGAGAACCACTTGGCGTTTCCGGTCATATGCCTTGAGCACCCGGAATCCACCAACCAAATGTTCTCCAATCGCCTTACCTACATCAATAAAAAGACATAGGGTGAGCATACGGTCCAACACTGGGGTCAGTAAAATGGGAAGTGTACCAGTGTTGGACCGGCTGCTCAAAAGAACGGTTAGTAGCAAAACCATTCCTAGCACGTCTACGGGGAAAGCGATCACCGCGTATAGGAAAACGTGGTCCGCTAAGGGAAGAGCGTCCATCGCGATAGTCAAAATGCGGTGGAGGGTAACGCTCAACACCAAAGCCACCGCCACGGGGTCCATAGCCTACAAAACTAGGATCCCGTCGGGCACGTCCTCCTTGCGGCCTAGGACCTTGAGGCCATGGACCTCTAGGCCTAGCAACCCTCATTTGAACCGTCGGCGCATGTACATCATGGAAAGGACGGTACATGTCCGAGTTGTTCATCTCCTTTGCATAGCGCTCCTCTCTCTTGCGCTGAAAGAAAAACTCCCTCAAGTGTCCATCTCTCCCACAGTGGTACCTCACCGCTCTCATAGGGGGTTGTTGGTACTCACGGTATTGGGTGTGGATCACTTGGTTCTTTTGTGGCATGAGCTCCTCATGGATTGGTAGCATAGTGTCTAGCTTGTTCCTGAGGTGGTTTGGTTTTGGAGCCCATGTCTGTTTCTTGGGTGGTGCTCTTGGAGGTTCCACAAACACTCCATCCTTGGTGTTCGGCTTGAGAGCCTCTTTGGGTGGAATCTTGGTTAGTTTGGAAGTAGTGGCGGAGTTGGGCTTCTCACTCGGCTTAAGACCACTAAACTCTCCAACCTTCCCAAAAGATGTAGCTGTTGGTAGTTCTTAGCTACACCTAGGATAGGGTAGCTAAAGCAGCTATCTACTAATGCCAAGCGGGGTTGTCAGTCCCGACACTAGTAGGAGCTAACTAGCGAGAATGCAATCAACCAGGAGGAGATTCTGCAAGCGCACAGAACTATCGTAGTAGCACTTCCCTGGGAGTACCAGGTGTCGATTTATTTGATCCCAAAGGAAGGCTAGGGTGGTGTATGAGTCGAGTCAAGGAGGGGATGAGAGTCGAAGAAATAAGAAAAAGGAAAAGGGGAGAAGGGAAAAGAAGGGATGGAAGGCTAGAAAGAATATATGGGTGGATAGGTAAGGATGAAGTGGATGGCTAAGGTAAGATGGATAACTAGATAGATAGGGGGGTAACTAAGGGTACCTAACTAATACCTACTAACTACTAACTACTCCTAGATAACCACGAAGCAAGATAACTACAAGGCAAGATAACTACGAAGCAAGGCAGGCAAAAGTCAATAAAGCAACTAAGTTGAGTATAGTTTTATTCCTATCTTGTCAAGAATCGAGGCGTACTAGCCTTTACCACTTACTTAGGTTGAACGCTAGCACAACGAGCCTTACTGTTAAACTGGGCCAACTACGTGGTGGAATTCAAGGCGCACAGGGCTGTCACCACTTGCTTGCTACCACAGCTATCCGGGGGTCCAGCCGTATCTGAAGGTAAGTCTATAACTAAGCACCACGCTTAACTATATTCTAACTATCTCTATCCTAGCTTTGAATAGAGACACCCTTGCGGACGTCAGAGCAAATACTTGACTTATTAAGATAAACACTAAACTAACTAAGCAACCTATTGGCAAAGATCAATCACTAAGCACACTAGAGATTAACTACTATGGCTAAGTGAATTGAACTATAGGATAGCTAGGCACTCAAGCAATCAATCAAGTATACCACTCAATACTGATAAGTAGAATAAAGTAATACTTGAAATGATGAAATAGAATATAGTAAAGTGCTTGAGTAACAAGAGCAAAACCTGAACTGGAGATGAAGGAAGACTCTTCCCAGCTCCAGGATCGATCACTCGCACGCCTCTACTCTTGAGCTAAGCCCTGAGCAGCGCTCCCACGAGGGCAAAGATGCCTTGCTCTACTAGGTACCTACTTGCCTAACCTCTCTGAGCTTCTAACCTAACTCTCACTTGCTTCTCTTGCTTTGTGTGTTGCTTGGTGTGGTATATGAATGAAGTGATGCCTCAGGGGGGGGGGGTATTTATAGTCTTGAGGAGTGAAGGGAGTACTTATAGGGGGCAGCCAACCGACCTAGGGCTAACCCTAGTGGCGGGCACCAGCCCTAGGTGGCGGCCGCCACCCCCATCACCGTTGGATGCACCGCCTCTGCTTCAATGACATCCAAGAGGTCCAGAGAGGCGGTGGTTAGGTCGGTTGCATGTCTGAGTAACCGCCATCCTGCCTTGATCCACGCCATTCCATCCTGAGCCGTCCGATGCCACTGACCTAGTGACCAAGGGCCAAGATATGGCCTTCGGATGGTCACACGGATCAGTGACGTGGCAAAGGGGGAGAGTTGGGCCTCTCCATATGGCGGGTGCCACATATGGTTGGCGGGTGCCACCTCTGGTTGGCGGGCGCCACCCCACTCGGGCACAAATGGGTCCTGGTGAGTGGGCTTGTCTCCGGCTGGGTCCATTCTTCAAATTTGGTCCAAATTCCTGCATTCAAATAAAATCCTATGGACATGTGGAATTTGGTTAGTTTGAAACCTATTTGACTACATTTCATGCCTTTTTGGTGAATTTTAGGGTAAAATGTTGATGGTAAAACAGGTGTTTAAGGACCATCAACAAGCTCCCCTAAGCTAACATGTTGCTCGTCCTCGAGCAACAATGCGGTTTAAGCATTGAGCATAAAATGGATAGCAACTTAAGATGTATGCAAGTGCACATTGTATAGTGAGAAATAACTTAGCATATATCATTAATCATAGCAATGTGAGGCTTATAGCTTTTCACTTCAAACATGCAAGAGTGAAATAAATCAGTAGATAGGAAACTTTTATCTTGCTTAGGTTTGACTAGGATTCTGTCTGGAGGTTTTTCAAGGTTTTGAAAAGATAACAACTTGATTAAGTCCTCCAAGATTCACTCAATCACTCAATGGTGTTTAAATCCTCACTTAGGCCAAAATGTAGCCTCTCCTATTTCTAAAGAATGATATGTGGAGTTATAGGTAGGCTAAGAATCATGAGCAAATTGCCTGATGTTTATTGCTAAGCTAGACACTCGGATCATAAGGAGCAGCAAATCATAAAAATTGATCAAGATGTGCATGTGTGGTTATGTGGAAGTGTATAGAGGGATATTTCATAATCCTTCCTAGTTAATTTCTGGGGTCTAGAGCTAATGATAATTCTCTCTCTCTCTTTTTTTTGGATACGTAGTGAGTAGACAAAAGATGTGTCCTCACATTTTCTTAGGACATAGTCCTCTTTTGAGCTACTTTGCTCACTTTTTTTTAGGACATAGTCCTTTCTTGAGCTACTTTGCTCATTTTTTCTCTCTTTCTCTTTTTTTAGCTCTAGATTTCCCCAGACACCTATAGGAAAGGATTTCAGAAATGAAAAACGGGGAAGAGGGGGAAATGCTTATTCCCAGTGTAGGAATAAGCATAAGGCTAGCAATGGAATGTTTGGCAGGGTATTGCATATCTCCAGTGTGGAGAATAAGCAATTTATTGGGTGGTTGCAAACTTCCAAAGTGGAGAGTAGGCAATTTATGGTGGGTGTGTGTGAATCTTGATTCAAAAGATATGATAAGCTTCTCTACTAAGATCTATGAGGTCTAACAAACCTCAACACAAACAAAGCTCTTTGTGGTTTTGACTAATGACTAACAAATATTTGGCTAGTGGTGGGATGGGATAAAATCCAGGAGGAACTTTTAGCAAGGTTTTCATGATTTTTAAAAGAAATCCTCCACATTAGGTCCTAATTTCACTTTAGCAAGTTTAAAGAATTACTCCATTTCCTACTAACTTTATTCACTAAGCATGATTTCAGTTAAAGCATGTGCAACCCACAAAAGCTACAACTTAGATAAGACTAGTCATTCAAACCATAACAATAGCATTTGCATGACATATTTCAAATCTTATTCAGGTTTCAACTTATTTAAGCAGATTTTATCAATTTTATTCATGGAGTGGTTATTTAGGCAAGCATATGACATTCAAAAGATATAGAATTTAAGAACTGAATGTAAAGTGTAGGCTTTGAGACATACCTTATTGGAGCGGGAGTCTCCCCCAAGCTGGCTTCTTGCTTTGTGAAGGGTCTTCTTCTTTCTCAGTCGGAGCTCTTGTTCTCATTTTATTAAAAGGGAAACTATCTAGTATTGTGAAAAGGGAAACTATCCCATTTTATTATTCTAGCTAAGTTAACATATACCTATGCATATAACTAATGATAACTGGTGATATTTTTTTAGTTGCATGCATGACATATGTTATTTATTTGAAAAAGGGAAATTTGAAGGGAAAATTTAAAAGTAAAACCATACCTTAGGTCCATGGAGTTTCATCCTTATCGGGTGGATCTTCTTCCATGGGTGCTTCTTCTTTAAGTACTCCATCTGGTTCTTCTTGTTTTGGCACCTCTCCTTTGTTATGTGAATTACACAACTCAGGAGGAGGGGGTTCTTTCTTTCTGCTCCACCTTGTTCTTGGGCACCTCTTCTTGGTACGAACGGGTTTTGCTTCCTGCATGTTAGCGGCATATGCGGGACCACGGGAAAAAGAGAATATTTCCTTCCTCCCTCCTAATGTCATTTGAATTTTACCACTTCCCACATATATGCAGGCATCAACAGTGTTCAAGAAGGGTCTACCTAAGATTAGAGGCACATCTTTCCTATTTCCCATATCTAGTATTATGAAATCAGCAGGAACATATGAACCTCTAATATGAACAGGTAAATCATTAACTATTCCTTCTACATAGCAAGTGGATTGATCAGCTAGCACAACATAGGCAGATGTGGATGTCATGGGTGGAAAGAACGAGTTTTCATAGAAATCTTTAGATAAAATGTTCACACTCGATCCTAAATCACACATGGCATTTTTGAAGACTTCACCAAAGATTGAGCATCTAATTATGGGACTACCAGGATCACCTTTTTTAACAGTTATGGTTTGATCTTCATAATAGTTAAAATGTTTTATTTCAACCATATTAGCAGTTTCCATGTCAGGTTTAGCAGGAATTTTGCCAGTTTCAAAAGATGGTATGATAGAAGCAAGTTGAGCTAATTGGGTTTCTAACATCTTATTAAAGCTTAATTGATTTTTTAGAGCAGATGAGAAATCTTCCAATTTAGCATTTATATTCTCAAGGGTTTTTTTCATTCGACATTAATTTCTTGTTCAAGAATTCAGTAGTTCTACCTTGTGAGTAAACTAAATTTTTCAAGAATGAGAGACTATTAGAATTATGAAAATTAGAGCGGGGGAATGAATTGTTACCTTGAGAGTTTGCAGGCTGATTCCATCCTTGATTCTGTTGACGGAAACCGTTATTGTTGTTGATGAAGTTCAAATCTTCATGTAGCTCGGGGCAGTGGCTCCCAGAATGTCCGGTTTCTCCACATACTTCACAAGTCATGTAGGATTCCAAAGATTGGACACTCTCTTGTTGGTTCATCTTCTCACAGTTGTCCAGCTTCTTTGCCAGCAGGTCCATCTTGGCCACGATCATGTCGGCCTCCTTAAGGGAATGCATACCTCGCTTACAGGGCTGTAGTCTTTCGTCATTCCATACTTAGTTCGACACCATCTTCTCTATGAGAGCC
The DNA here is from genome assembly GCA_009763385.1 of Coix lacryma-jobi var. lacryma-jobi. Lineage (NCBI taxonomy): Eukaryota > Viridiplantae > Streptophyta > Magnoliopsida > Poales > Poaceae > Coix > Coix lacryma-jobi. The sequence continues at coordinate 75,137,248 of CM019826.1, forward strand.
TTAGCATCTGCAACCTTCAGAGAAAAGAATGCACCGCTGGCAGCGGCATCCAAATGGCTTCTAGAGAGAGGGGTTCTGGATCAGTAGCCAGTCCTCCATACCGTGGTGTGGACAAGCAGCGACATACTCTTGCAACCTCTCCCAAGCCTCGGGAATAGATTCCTCGGCTTGTTGCGTAAAGCTAGAGATTTTGTTGCGCAGAGCATTCGTCTTGCCCATAGGAAAGAATTTGGCAAGAAAAGCATTGGAACACTTGTCCCATGTGTCTACAGCGTTGCGATCGGTATAGAACCATTGCTTCGCTTTTCCTAGCAAAGAGAAAGGAAAGAGACAAAGACAGATGGCTTCTTGGGTTATCCCCTTAATGGTGAAGGTGCCGCAAATCTCCAAAAAATGTTGGAGGTGAGCATTGGCATCCTCATGAGCCTTGCCACAGAATGGGCTAGCTTGGACCATCGTGATCAGAGCCGGTTTCAACTCAAAATTGAGGTTGGCATCGATCACATCTGGTCCTATCGCTACATTAGCGGTAGAAGGAGCAGAAAATTCATGAACGGTCTTGTTGTCCATCGTGAAGATAGAACGAGATAAGAAAGAAAGAAGTTGAAGAAGATGAAGGAAAAAGATAAGAAGGACTAAGGAAAGAAAGAATGGGGTAAGATGGGATTCATTAAGCGGGAGTTTAAGCGAAGATAAATTCGACACGGACTCAACCGATACACCGAATGCCTTCCCCGGCAACGGCGCCAGAAATGCTTGTTGGTAGTTCTTAGCTACACCTAGGATAGGGTAGCTAAAGCAGCTATCTACTAATGCCAAGCGGGGTTGTCAGTCCCAACACTAGTAGGAGCTAACTAGCGAGAATGCAATCTACCAGGAGGAGATTCTGCAAGCGCACAGAACTATCGTAGTAGCACTTCCCTGGGAGTACCAAGTGTCGATTTATTTGATTCCAAAGGAAGGCTAGTGTGGTGTATGAGTCGAGTCAAGGAGGGGATGAGAGTCGAAGAAATAAGAAAAAGGAAAAGGGGAGAGGGGAAAAGAAGGGATGGAAGGCTAGAAAGAATATATGGGTGCATAGGTAAGGATGAAGTGGATGGCTAAGGTAAGATGGATAACTAGATAGATAGGGGGGTAACTAAGGGTAACTAACTAATAGCTACTAACTACTAACTACTCCTAGATAACCACGAAGCAAGATAACTACAAGGCAAGATAACTACGAAGCAAGGCAGGCAAAAGTCAATAAAGCAACTAAGTTGAGTATAGTTTTATTCCTATCTTGTCAAGAATCGAGGCGTACTAGCCTTTACCACTTACTTAGGTTGAACGCTAGCACAACGAGCCTTACTGTTAAACTGGGCCAACTACGTGGTGTAATTCAAGGCGCACAGGGCTGTCACCACCTGCTTGCTACCACAGCTATCCGGGGGTCCAGCCGTATCTGAAGGTAAGTCTATAACTAAGCACCACGCTTAACTATATTCTAACTATCTCTATCCTAGCTTTGAATAGAGACACCCTTGCGGACGTCCGAGCAAATACTTGACTTAATAAGATAAACACTAAACTAACTAAGCAACCTATTGGCAAAGATCAATCACTAAGCACACTAGAGATTAACTACTATGGCTAAGTGAATTGAACTGTAGGATAGCTATGCACTCAAGCAATCAATCAAGTATACCACTCAATACTGATAAGTAGAATAAAGTAATACTTGAAATGATGAAATAGAATATAGTAAAGTGCTTGAGTAACAAGAGCAAAACCTGAACTTGAGATGAAGGAAGACTCTTCCCAGCTCTAGGACCGATCACTCACACGCCTCTACTCTTGAGCTAAGCCCTGAGCAGCGCTTCCGCGAGGGCAAAGATGCCTTGCTCTACTAGCTACCTACTTGCCTAAGCTCTCTGAGCTTCTAACCTAACTCTCACTTGCTTCTCTTGCTTTGTGTGTTGCTTGGTGTGGTATATGAATGAAGTGATGCCTCAGGGGGGTATTTATAGTCTTGAGGAGTAAGGGGGGTACTTATAGGGGGCAGCCAACTGACCTAGGGCTAACCCTAGTGGCGAGCGCCCGCCCTAGGTGGCGGCCGCCACCCCCATCACCGTTGGATGCACCGCCTCTGCTTCAACGGCATCCAGGAGCTCCAGAGAGGCGGTGGTTAGGTCGGTTGCATCTCTGAGTAACCGCCATCCTGCCTTGATCCACGCCATTCCATCCTGAGCCGTCCGATGCCACTGACCTAGTGACCAAGGGCCAAGATTTGGCCTTGGGATGGTCACACAGATCCGTGACGTGGCAAAGGGGGAGAGTTGGGCCTCTCCATGTGGCGTGCGCCACCTCTGGTTGGCGGGCGCCACCCCACTCGGGCCCAAATGGATCCTGGTGAGTGGGCTTGTCTCCTGCTGGGTCCATTCTTCAAATTTGGTCCAATTTCCTGCATTCAAATAAAATTCTATGGACATGTGGAATTTGGTTAGTTTGAAACCTATTTGACTACATTTCATGCCTTTTTGGTGAATTTTAGGGTAAAATGTTGATGGTAAAACAGGTGTTTAAGGACCATCAACAGTAGCACACTCCACACCCTGAGCAAAACCAACACCAGGACCTCCAGCAGCATGTTTGAATTGGGCAATCATCATCCCAAGCTGCGGCTCACCACCAGACACCCATGACAAGATGGTCCGAAGGTATGTGTTTTCTTCCTCGGTTTGCATCTTGTCATGCTTCACATTTGCAATTTCCATCTCCAAACCCTCACACAAGGCGCACCAAGACACACAAGTGCTATCCGAGCTAGTCTTCTCAATAGACACAATCTTGGCATTCTTCTCTGCCAACTCGGATTGCAAGCCTGCACAAGACTTGCACGCACCCAGCAACACGGGTCTATCCCTAAGCTCATCCATCTCTCCAACCAAAGCAACATACTTCCCCCTCAAGGTGAGAAGGTCAGTCATGTGCTTGGAGCACATCTCACACTCATCCTCCTCAGTCACGACAACGGTGGACTTGACAGACTCAAGCTCCTTCACCGCGTCCTCCCATTTCTTCCTAAACTCCTTTCTCTCTCTAGCGGCAAGCCTAAGCAATTTATCTTGACTAAGGAGAGCAGCAGTAAGCTTGTCAACCTCAGCAAAGAGTTTGTCAGGAGTTTGAGATACCTAGGAGGTGTCGTCGTCATCGTCATCGTTCCGAGGGATTTCCTCCAGCTTGTTGTCGACCTCATCACCGAGGGGCATGGTGCAGAAGCCCTTGTTGTCGGCGAAGAAGCAAAGACCATTCAACTTGTCCTCGATCTTCTTCTTCTCGAACTCATCATCGCTTGAAGCAACAGAGTCATCGTCTGAGTTGTCGACGTCGCTAAGTATGGCGAAGAAGGCACGTTGCTCGGCCTGGGCCTTCTCCAAGTACTTCTCCTTGATGTACTCCTTGTTGAAGCCGCCCCTCTGCTTGTGCTTTGCGGGGACGTACTTTTCCTTGCGCTTGCTAGAGTCGTACTTGTGGTCGTGATCCATCTTGCCGAAAGCTTGTTTGTTCTTCTTCGGGTAATTGGCGATGAAGTGGTCCGAGCCTCCACACTCGTAACAGCCACCTCGTCCTCCTCCGTGGCAACGGTTCATGTGGTTGTTGTGAAATCGCGAGAACCGGTTGGCAAGCAGGGCCAACTCGTCATCCGCCATGAACTCCAGCTGCTCCTCTGTGACAGAAAGAAGAGAAGACAATGCAAAGCTTCCAGAGGGGTTAGCACAAGAGCCAGAAACCAAAGCCATCGACGGGCCAGAAGGATTTTTCATAAGAAGCCCTCGCCATGGCGTCAATCTCACTGGACTTGAGCTTACTAAAGAGCTCGTCGCACGTGAGAGTCTCATAGTTAGGCGATTCGATGATCGCCTGAACCTTAGAGTCCCACACCGATCGATCGAGAGTATGAAGAAGCTTGAGAGCCCTATCATGATCATCGAAAGGCAACAGCTCCTTGTTAGACCTCATCCTGTTGACAATCACCTGAAAGCGAGCGAATAAACTTTCTATGCTCTCGCTAGGCATGTGTCGAAAGTTCTCATACTCTCGCTTGTGCGACTCGTAGAGACGGGTTTTGACTTGAGTGGTTCCCTCATGAAAACACATGAGAGTCGCCCAAATCTCCCGAGCCGTAGCGAGGTGAGAAACGCGATCAAACTCAGACATGCTCAAACAGGAGAAAAGAGCATTACGGGCTCGGCTATTGGCATCATGCTCATCGATCTACTGTCGAGTCACACGAGCAGCCAAAACCACGTAATGTGCAGAGTTGCAAATATCCCAAATAGAAGCACTCATACTTTGAAGATAGGTCGACATGTGTATCTTCCAATACGCATAGTTCGTCCTATCGATAAATGGCGGTTTGCCCATGCCGCGATCCATGTCGCCTTCTGTGGATATGGAACTGGTTAAGGTGGAAGATCCTTAACCTGCTTCGATACCATTTGAAGGACTGAGAATGCTACCAGAAAGCGACTAGAGGGGGGTGAATGAGAGCCTAAAAATTTCTTTTGAAACTTCGGCCGTTGTCCCAACAAATCAACCCCAAAGCTTCGGACCCAAACGTGATGCCCACGACCCTCGGAAAGAGGGCGGATGATCCCTAAGATCACAGCGAGGCACCACCAGACTACAACAAACCAAAACTCAAAATCTCCGACTCAAGTTCAATCCAAAATCTGACTTCCGAACGTAGATGGATGGCTATGTCGGGAAATCTCCAAATACCGATGCTAACAAGTTGCAAAGATACCTAGAGAGATTCCTTGTTGAACTCTAGGGCCAAACGAGAAGTCCAGAAACCAAGTGGAAAAGCCGGGAGAGCAAACGCACTAAACAGTGCTTGACTGCGGATTCCCGGACTGTCGGGACTCCTAGTCTCGGACTGTCCGCACCACGGGTGGACTGTCCGCAGTCCCCTGGCGGACTGTCCGCCGGCCAAAAACAAGAGACAACACAGCTGCTGAAAGCCCCCTGCTCGGGCCCGGACAGTCCGAGCCTTTCAACGGCGGACTGTCCGCCGGTCACCCGAGGTAAAATTGCTGAGAAGCACGACCACTGCTCCGACCGCCTCCCGGATGTGCGGACTGTCCGCTGTCACACTAGCGGACTGTCCGCCAACACCTAGAGAGGGCGATTTTGATCGCCTTTTCACCAAATCTTCCCAAATCCGATCCAAATCAAAATCTCTTGATTCCAAAATTGGAGAAGATGATCACGAGGTAGTTGGGAGACTATCCCCAAGAAATCATCCACTCAAATCAACTCAAACTCCAGGAAATCGAAAGGGAAGGTGTAGGAACGAAAAAGTTGCCATGAAACTTGAATCGACCCGATCTACTTGTTCGTGAGGGTAGAGCTAAATTCCTTCAGTGGAAAAGTTCTCCTCACATCAAAGAACAAGTTGATTCAAGTGGATTCGAAAAAGACGCAGCGAGGAGGGAGATCGAGTGACGGGAAAATCGTGGAGAAACAAAGAACGCGAAGAACAAGTCCAAACGCGAATCACAATCACGATTGCCAGCCGAAATTCATCTCCACGAGGAGATAACGGGAATCCGGTCCCGTTTCTGCAAAATCCAAATACACAGAGGTATGATTCACCGTCTCTGTGGATCTCAGTAGCTACAGCAGGGATTGGAAGAGCAGGAAACCCTAGAATGAAAATAGCAATGGCTGAGATAGTCTGGAGGGAGGGGTTGCCTCTCCTAATATAGCCTAATACAATTATTCCCCTTCTACCCCTATTGCTAATGAGCGAGCAGGCTAACCCTAAGGGTATTCCTGACCAACTCGAGGTGTAGTCGATCCGACGGCCACGTCCGCACATCAGGTAGCTTTGCCTCGACGCGACCTCACTGGATGCCGCCACGTGCCGCCAAGCTGTGACGTAACGGCCCTAATCCCATGGCCCACTGATCATTGTCAATCACTGACAGTCGATCCGTACAGCCAAGAGATTAAGACCTGGTTTCGCCACTGGGCTACATCAGTGCCCGATGTCCGCAGGATCATCTCACAATTCAGTTACAATCTCTTGAACAAATTGACAAGTAACATCGGAGTAAATAGCGGAAGACTTAGATAACAATAGTTTTACAAACCAGGGTTCAACATAAAATTAAAGTGAAGTTATTACAGACCATAGTTCCAATAGATAGAGTTGGCAGAGTAGCATATGACAACAACTAAAAGATAAAGATACTTCACCCAGCCCGAGGGTGAGTAATCACTCATCGGCCTCATCGGCCTCTTCCTGAACAACAGTCACACAGCAGGGTCCAAGGCATACTGAGGAATCTGCCATACCTGCAACATGGGTAATAGAACCCTGAGTACAAAGGTACTCAACAAGACTTACCCGACTAAAGAAAAAGGGAGAAGACTCAGGTATGAGAGGCTTAGGGTAGTCAAGGTAAGGCTTTAAGCAAGTTCAAGCATTTGGCAGAAAAGCATTTTTCTATCCTTATTTTGAAAAGACTCAAAAATTCCTTGTTTCATCATAAGCCTTGATTCATTTTACTTTCCAAAAACAGACCTAGTTGAGAACCACTCCATGTTGACAGTCAGTGACTAAGTCTCCATAACCGAGGAGCAGCGTTAATCCGGATAAATAATACTCAGCTGAGGATCCCTATCCACACTGCATATGTAGCACCCAAGCTTGCATATGCCAACTCGTCTACCACGATTCCTCCAAGATTGGGCCCGGTCCTACGCCACCCGGAAGTACAGTACACCACTCCAATCTGGGACTTTAACCCACGTGGGTACATGCTACTTCCGCCATCTCTCCACTCCCAGTGCGCGGTTGTCGGTCAATAAAGGATTCCTCGGAGCCGAAGCTTTCCGTAGTATGTGAATAGTTGCAAGTCTTAGTCAGCAGGCCCCCATACAGGTGGTCCCTAATTTTTCCAGCCAGCGACAAGCACCTCGGGACTCTAACCCGAGAGTACAGGTCCTGTCAGTTTTTCAACCCTGTCCCGGTCGGTGTCAACTGTTGAGTCCCGGACTACAACATGACGGCACCGTACGCAAGGACAACCTCTCCTTCCCATTGACTAAGTACGGATCAGATACTTAGCCAATAGTGGGAGTAAACCAGAAATTCCCATAAATATTCTTAAAGTGATCACACTTTTGAAATTGGCATTTTTATTGCAAATCTATCATACAGCATTGCTAAGCATTTTTCAAATAGTTTTAAAACAGGGTCAGGGTTTGACGGTGGAGGTAGTAATGCAAGAGTTAGGTCATCACACAACTCCTAAAACTTAATGCAGTAGTTTAACTTAAAACATTTAAGAAAAACTTTATAAAAGCAAGGAAGGGTTTAAATGCACCGGGGCTTGCCTTGAATGGCAAAAAGGACAGGCTCGGGGTCAGCAGTGCAGTTGACGGGGCTCGGGGTTGCCTCGGGGACAGATCCTTCGGTGGCTACCTCGACTTCAGGGCCTTCTTCCTCGGTCACTATACGTATGCAATGATGCATGCACATGAGTATGCTAGTATGAACAAAGTGCATAGGATAAAACTAGAGTATAGCTTTGCAAAGTATGAGTGGTGGTTAAAGTGGACAATAGATTACTTATCCCTTTTAGCAATATTAACAAATTTAATTAAGCAACCTTTATTAAGCCTAAGTATGGACATAGCAAAGCATCACAAACATCATAGACCAGAGGGGTATGGGTCTATGAACATCAAGCAATCCAAAAGTCACATCACAGGGCATTCAACGCTAACCCTAATCACCTTTTTCTATTTTTCTTAATTATTTAAAAAGGTCATTTTATGAAGATGCTCCAAAAATTACCAATTTAATCACATAAGTTCGTTATGGTATAAATAGATGGCAAAACAAATTTCATAATTTTTGGAGGTCATTAAGGTGCTCAATTAAATCTAGCCATTAATTAACAAAAGGCACTATTTAGGAATTAAAATAAATGCCCAAAAATCAACTTGTTTCAAAAGACTATAAAATTTCACCAGAGACTTGTCATGGCAAAACTAGCTCACAAAAAGTGATCTCAAAATTTTTGGAGTTATAAATCTTTTTCTAAAAATCCAAAACCATCATTTATTAATTAAAAGGGAGATTTTTCATTTTCAAATTTTTGCAGAAAGGTCAAGTTTTATATTTTTATAAAATACTCCAGAGCATAAAGAGTCTACCACAAAAATTTCAGAATTTTTGGATGCACACAGAAAATCATACAAAAAAGAGAAAACAGAATACTATTCACATCTCTCAGAAAAAGAGAAGAGCACTGTGCTCCTTCTAGGCCGGGCTCGGCGAATCGCGGGGGCTCGGGCAAATCGCGCGGGGCTCGGGCAAATCGCGCGGGGCTCGGTTGAAACGGGCTCGGTCGAGACGGGCTCGGTCGAGACGGAAGCGACAGCTTCGTCCGAGGCCTGGCCCGGAGGCTCGGGCGAGACGGAGAAGTAAGCCTCCGTCCGAGGCCTGACTCGGGCGAAGCGGAGAGCATGCGCTCGCCGAGGCTTGGGCTCGGGCGAGACGGAGGGCATGCGCTCGCCGAGGCTTGGGCTCGGGCGAGACGGAGTGGAAGCAGAGGCCGGAGGCTTCGGATGCTTACCACGGGTCGGAGGCAGGGCTCGAGGGTGAGGCTCGACACGCGCTCGAGGGTGAGGCTCGAGGAAGAGACGACCGCGGCGGCGCTCCGGCGATCCGGCGATCCTGCTCAACACACGAGACCGCAAGGGCCGGGTTAGAGTCGCACGGAACCGAGGAACACGACACGGGGGTCGGTGAGGGATGATCATGGCCGGAGACGGCGAATTTCACGAACCCGAGCTCGCCGGGTTTCTGCCGGAGATGGGAACGGCGAGCTTACGCCGGGCGATTGAGGGCGGTAGAGATGAAATTGAAGGGTGGGAAAGCTTCACGAGCTCAAGGCGGAGCTTCTGAGCTAGGTGGTGGAGCGGCGGAGGCACTGGACTGGCCTGGCCACGGTGGCGGAGCTGAGGGAGAGAGGTCGGGCTCCGGCGGGCTTATATAGGCACGGCCAGGGGCCGGTAGAGAGCTCGGGGTGGGGTGGATAAGCTCGGCGAGAGCGTGCGCACTCGATTGCGCTCTGGCGGGAAGGACAGGCGTGCGTGCAGGGCCTGGGCGAAGGTTCGCCGGCGATGGCCACGCGGCGGCGACGCGCTGGGCACTGTAGGGGACGGGGCGGAGGTCAACTGGCGCGCGTGCGGGGGCGGCATGATGGCGCGGACGCAGGTGGCTAGTCGGGGACAGACGAGCGGCTGCCAAACGCGTGGCGCGCGCAGCGCCGGAGGCTCGGCCACGGCCGGGGCCCTCCCCCTACGCGAGGAAGATGAACAGGGCTAGGGTTTTTAGGGTTTGACTTTAGGCTGATATCGGTATTTTGCAAATTACTTCCAAAATTTGAACTGGGCAACAAAATCTCAAAACACCAAAGTTGTTCAGAAAAATGAGATCTACAACTTTGTCAATATGAACATTTTCAAATTCTAAATAGTTTTTGAACTATATTCAAAAAAAGAAAAGGGGACACTTTCAAATTTGAATCAATTCAAAATTACTTTGGATTTTATACTGAAACTTGAAAATCTGCAAATATGAAAGTTGTTCCTTTTATCAAAACCTACAACTTTGCTATAATACACTTTTCCAGAAACTCATTAGTTTTTGAACTAATTTTGAAAACTGAAAAGGGAACAAAAGTTGGGGTTTGAATGAATTTGAAATAACTCAAAACTTTGTACTGCAACTTGAAAATTTGTAAATACCAAAGTTGTTTATCTTTGACAGATCTACAACTTTGCTTTTTGGACCAACCTCAAATTTTGAATAATTTATGAATTACAAAGAGAGGGGTAAAATCCAGGGTTTGGAAATCAGGGTTTTGCAAAGAGATTTAAAATCAAATTCTGATTTTTGAACTTTGGCCAACACAACAACACTTCAAGACACCAAAGGAACAAGAATTACACAAAGCTAGTCACAGAGATGAAATTACCATTTTGCCCTTGTAGAGAGAAGTGGGCTAATTAGGGTTTTTGCAATGGAGGTACTTCACATAAAATGATACACTTAGCAAAATGCATACACATGACATCATGATCAAGATGCTAAAGATGATAATGATGATATGTCAAGTTAATTACATGCTAAACACCAGAGGTGTTACAGCCTTCCCCCCTAAAAGAAATCTCGCCCCGAGATTCCACGTCTTACGAAAGGACAAAGAAGGGATAAAGGCAAAACTTTACATAGACAGGGATTCGAGAAAAATCGGGATAATTCTTTGCTAAGAAGTCTTCAGATTCCCAAGTAGCTTCTTCTTCAGAGTGCTGGTTCCACTGGATTTTGTACCATCTTGTGGTGGTTCTTCGGGTAACGCGATCCTTGTGGTCCAACACGCGAACTGGATATTCCGAGTAGGATAGATCAGGCTCTAGCTCGATACCTTCAACTTCCATGACATGTTCTGGTACTCGGAGACACTTCTTGAGTTGGGAGACATGGAAAACATTGTGGACAGCGGAGAGATGATCGGGCAACTTCAGCTTGTAAGCTACCTTGCCACAACATTCCAAAATCTCAAACGGACCAATGTAGCGGGGTGCTAACTTTCCTTTGACTCCAAAACGAGTGACTCCTTTGGTTGGTGAGACCTTGAGATATACAAAATCTCCAACTTCAAACTTCAGAGGTCGACGTCTCTTGTCAGCGTAGCTTTTCTGTCGAGATTGGGCAATCTTCATATTCTCCTGTATCTGCTTGACTTTCTCTTCCATATCTTTGACCAGGTCAACTCCAAAGAATTCTCTTTCTCCGGGCTCAGACCAACTGAGAGGTGTACGACAACGACGACCGTACAGTGCTTCAAAGGGTGCCATTTTTATGCTCTCTTGGTAACTGTTATTATAAGAGAATTCTGCCAAGGGCAAACAGTCATCCCAAGTATCTGCGAAGGTGAGCACGCATGCTCTCAACATATCCTCTAACACTTGGTTGACTTGCTCAGTTTGTCCATCTGTTTGCGGATGATATGCCGTACTATGCAAGAGCTTGGTTCCAAGTGAGGTATGGAACACTTTCCAAAACTTAGCGACAAACTGGGTACCACGGTCAGAGACAATGGTCTTGGGTATGCCATGAAGTTTCACTATGTGGTTCTTGTACAAAGTGGCATACGTGGGGACGGTGTAACTAGTCTTGACTGGGAGGAAGTGAGCTTGTTTGGTAAGTCGGTCCACGATTACCCAAATGGAATCAAAACCTTTCTGGGTCTTGGGTAGTCCATTGACAAAATCCATACTAATGTCGTCCCATTTCCAAGCGGGTACTAACAAAGGTTGCAATTCTCCTCCAGGCTTCATGTGTACTGCCTTGACTCTTTGGCAGGTATCACACTGAGCGACATACCGGGCAATCTCAATCTTCATTTTAGTCCACCAGAATCTCTGCTTTAAGTCTTGGTACATCTTGTTACTGCCGGGGTGAATAGAGAATCTGGTCAAGTGTGCTTCATCAAGGATTAACTGTCTCAATTCAGGCACCTTGGGAACATCTAGACGGTTCTTGAACCAAACAACTCCTACATCATCGATCCTGAAACAATCAGCCTTCCCGGTCTGGACCTTTTCGATGATGTGCTTGATTCCAGGGTTATCCTTCTGAGCAGCAATGACTTGATCCTTGATGGATGTTTCTATGCTGACATTGTTCAAGCTTCCTTGCGAGATCATTTCGATACCCATCCTTTCAAGTTCATGGCACAAGGAAAGATCATAGGGCTTCGTCGTCAGACAGTTGCAGTATGACTTGCGACTGAGGGCATCGGCAACTACATTTGCCTTACCTGGATGGTAATGTACTTCGAGATCATAATCTTTAATCAACTCAAGCCATCTTCTCTGCCTCATATTCAATTCTTCTTGAGTGAAGATATACTTTAGGCTCTTGTGATCCGTATACATATTACAGGTGCTGCCCAACAGATAATGACGCCAAATCTTCAAGGCATGCACGACTGCTGCTAGCTCCAGATCATGGGTTGGGTAGTTTTCCTCATGTCGCTTAAGCTGTCGTGAGGCATAAGCGATCACTCGTCCTTCTTGCATCAAAACACAGCCCAAACCAGTACTAGATGCATCACAGTATACATCGAAGGGTTTCTCGATATCTGGTTGAGCTAGGACTGGTGATGTAGTTAGCAGTTTCTTCAGGGCTTGAAAGGCTTGCTCACAGGCTGGTGACCAAACGAAATCCACGGAATTCTTCAACAACTCTGTGATAGGCTTGGCGACTCTGGAGAAATCTGGGATGAAACGACGATAGTATCCAGCCATTCCCATGAAGCTGCGAACTTCGCGGACAGTGGTAGGTGGCTTCCAATCCAAGATATCTGCCACTTTTCCAGGGTCAACTGACACACCTTCGGCGGACAGGACGTGACCAAGGAATTGAATTTGATCTAGCCAGAATTCACATTTACTGAACTTGGCATACAGCTGGTGATCTCTGAGACGAGAGAGAACGATTCGAAGATGCTTGGCGTGATCTTCAGGAGTTCTTGAATAGACAAGGATGTCGTCAAAGAACACGACTACAAATTTATCGAGCTCTAGCATGAACACAGAGTTCATGAGATACATGAAATGAGCGGGGGCATTGGTCAAGCCAAAGGACATGACCAAGTACTCATATAGGCCATATCTGGTGGTGAAAGCTGTTTTAGGAATGTCTTCTGGACGGATTTTTATTTGGTGATAGCCAGATCTGAGATCAATTTTGGAGAACACTCTGGCTCCAGATAACTGGTCAAAAAGAAGGTCAATGCGAGGCAAGGGATATTTATTCTTGATGGTGACCTCATTGAGCGGGCGATAGTCAACGCACAGACGAAGACTTTTGTCCTTCTTCTTCACAAAGATAGCAGGACAGCCCCAAGGAGATGAACTTGGGCGAATGAGACCCTTGTCCAAAAGCTCTTGCAATTGGATCTTCAGCTCTGCCAACTCTCTGGGAGGCATTCGATAAGCTCTACGGGATATAGGAGCAGTCCCGGGCTTTAGCTCTATGGCAAACTCAACATCATGGTCGGGAGGCAGACCAGGTAGATCTTCTGGGAAGACATCAGGGAACTCACAGACCACGGGAATATCCCTGACTTCCGGAACACAGGCGGTATTCAACTGGGTGGTTGCTGGTTTTTGAGGCATAGGAAGTTGGAGAAGGAGTTTGGAGGTGCTGTTAGGAATATCCACTCTCACAACTCTATTCAAGATGTCTATCATGGCTTTATACTGACACATCCAATTCATGCCTAGGATGACATCTATCTCTTGATTGCGCAGTACTATCATGGTGGTAGGAAAGACATGTTCCCCCAACATTACTGGTATGCTGCGGACCACTTCCTTAGTATTTATCCGCCCTCCAGGCGAAAGTATGCAAAAACTTTCTTTTAACTCCCCCATGGGTAACTTATGCTTGATGACAAAAGTGCGACTGATGAAGGAATGCGATGCACCAGAATCGAACAAGACGACTGCAGGATGATTGGCAACAGGGAACCTACCGAGCATGACGGGCTCTCCTTCTGGGATGTTACTGACGGTGGTGAAGTAGACTTGCCCGTGCTTCTTGACAAACTTGCCCTTCTGGACGTGCTGCTGCGGTGCACGGTGCTGCTGCTGTGATCCTCCAGGGCCTTTCTGTGCATGCTGGGCATTCTTCTTGGGTTTTGGGCACTCGCGAGACCAGTGACCAACTTGGCCACAGTTGTAGCATGGATGGTTGTAAGCTGTTTGAGGGGTGGTGACACGAACACCTGGGGCGTTCGGCTGAGTGGCACTTTGCTGGTTGGCATTATGGGTGGTGGCCGCGGTACGAACGACCACTTGTTGATGGGGGTATGGGGAACGGTTTTGGTGGTGGCTGGGGTGATAGAGGATTCTTGGGCACTTATGGTTGCTGGAGAAGCTGCTAGACCCAGCCTTCTTTTTCTTCTTCTCCTCCTGATACTGGCGGTTACTTTCCTCGAAAGCGACAACACGGTCAACGACATCATGATAGGATCCGTTTAGGTTGTTGGATAGACCTCTGGGAATCTTACGGTGCAGACCCCTGAGAAAACAATCTCTCTTCTTTTCCTCTGTGTTGACATAGTCGGAGGCATACTGGCTCAGGTGGTTGAACTGTCCCACGTACTGCATAACGGTGGAATCTTTCTGTTGCAGAGCCAAGAACTGATCCAACTTCATTTTCATCAATCCCGAAGGGATGTGATGTGCTCTGAAAGCGGTGCGGAACTCTCCCCAGGTCAGCTGGTGACCTTCAGGCTGGGCAGCCAACAGGTTGGCGTACCAGGCACTTGCGGGACCACGGAGCTGCTGAGAAGCGAACCGAGGCTTCTGGATCTCTGTGCAGTTCAGAAGACTGAACTTCTGTTCCATGGTGCGTAACCAGTCGTCAGCCTCGAGAGGTTCATCGGCCTTCGTGAAGACCGGTGGTCGGGTTTCAGTGAAGTCCACGTAGGTTGTCTCTTGGTTGTTGCGACGACCACGGTTGCCGTTGTTCTGCTGCCCTTGGTTCTGAGCCATCAGGTTGGCAGCGGCGGCCAAGGCTGCAATGGCATCTGCCAGGGTAGCAGGAACTGGTGGAGGGTTTGGAAGGTTGGCATCTCCGGAACTTTCGGCTCCAGTGCGGGTGTTCACAGGCATCTGTTAAGAACTTGGGAACTTAGCATCCAAAGATTGATTTTGAACGAAACTGACTGATAAGATTCATTGATGCAAGGGTAGATAACTGATACAGAGGTTCGATAGATAACCACCGACTGACAAAGGAAAGGTACAAGACAAGATACAGACTCGACTAGACAGAAGACCAACTAACGCCCCAAATCTAGACTTAAGGCTTTAGGTGAGCAGATGGCACAGACACAACGAGTCTAGTCGTCATCGATGATGATCATGTCTTCATCGTCGTCTTCATCTTCGACGATGAGTTGGGGCTCTTCCTCCTCATCCTCGTCCTCGGCATGGACATCTCCTGCAGGTTCCACTTCTTCATTCTGGTCTGGCTCATGTTCTTCTTCAGGTTCCTCCATGACTCCATCTTCTGGATCCTCAGCAACAGGTGGAGCCACGGGGTGAAGTTGGTTGTGCAGTTGATGTACCTCCTCATGAAGCATATCATTGTACTGCTCAATCTGGGCAGTGTACTGCTGCAGTCCATGGAGCTGGGCTCTGGTGACATCTTCGCGGGTCCAAGCATCATTGCGCTGCTCGAGAGCGCGAACCGTGTTCCGATTGGCCTGCTCCAGGGAAGCTCGTGCCTCATAAAACTCCAGGCGGGAAAGATAGAAGTCATGTTCCATGTTCTCCATCTCAGCCTTCAGATTCTTGATTTCCTCCTTTAGCTGTTTGCGGGTACGACGGGGAAAACGACGACCATTGGAGGATTCTCCAGTCTCTTCTCCGGTGCGTGGCGCCAGCTGGTGACGTGGCACTCCATAGGGTCCAGTCGACTTGCGGGCAGTCCGCTTGATAATGGCCATGTCTGGATAAGAGAAGATGGATGAGAAAGGCTAGCAAGAACAGGTAAAGGCATACTAACCCAACAGACTTAGAGAGGAAGTTATTATCTTAAGTGATTATGGCATGATGCATGATTCGTTCCTACGGAACAAGGCAATGCAACTATTAAGGTAAGGTACATAGGGCTTATACAAGTTGTCTTGCTACTAGTTGCCAAAGACAAGATGAGATGAGAGAAGCAATTTGGACTCAAAATAGTCAAGTTTAGTTTTTGGACTTAAAAACCTTTTGAAGTTTTCGCAAAAAGATTGCAACGTCGTAGTGAGATGCTCTGATACCACTCTGTGACGTAACGGCCCTAATCCCATGGCCCACTGATCATTGTCAATCACTGACAGTCGATCCGTACAGCCAAGAGATTAAGACCTGGTTTCGCCACTGGGCTACATCAGTGCCCGATGTCCGCAGGATCATCTCACAATTCAGTTACAATCTCTTGAACAAATTGACAAGTAACATCGGAGTAAATAGCGGAAGACTTAGATAACAATAGTTTTACAAACCAGGGTTCAACATAAAATTAAAGTGAAGTTATTACAGACCATAGTTCCAATAGATAGAGTTGGCAGAGTAGCATATGACAACAACTAAAAGATAAAGATACTTCACCCAGCCCGAGGGTGAGTAATCACTCATCGGCCTCATCGGCCTCTTCCTGAACAACAGTCACACAGCAGGGTCCAAGGCATACTGAGGAATCTGCCATACCTGCAACATGGGTAATAGAACCCTGAGTACAAAGGTACTCAACAAGACTTACCCGACTAAAGAAAAAGGGAGAAGACTCAGGTATGAGAGGCTTAGGGTAGTCAAGGTAAGGCTTTAAGCAAGTTCAAGCATTTGGCAGAAAAGCATTTTTCTATCCTTATTTTGAAAAGACTCAAAAATTCCTTGTTTCATCATAAGCCTTGATTCATTTTACTTTCCAAAAACAGACCTAGTTGAGAACCACTCCCTGTTGACAGTCAGTGACTAAGTCTCCATAACCGAGGAGCAGCGTTAATCCGGATAAATAATACTCAGCTGAGGATCCCTATCCACACTGCATATGTAGCACCCAAGCTTGCATATGCCAACTCGTCTACCACGATTCCTCCAAGATTGGGCCCGGTCCTACGCCACCCGGAAGTACAGTACACCACTCCAATCCGGGACTTTAACCCACGTGGGTACATGCTACTTCCGCCATCTCTCCACTCCCAGTGCGCGGTTGTCGGTCAATAAAGGATTCCTCGGAGCCGAAGCTTTCCGTAGTATGTGAATAGTTGCAAGTCTTAGTCAGCAGGCCCCCATACAGGTGGTCCCTAATTTTTCCAGCCAGCGACAAGCACCTCGGGACTCTAACCCGAGAGTACAGGTCCTGTCAGTTTTTCAACCCTGTCCCGGTCGGTGTCAACTGTTGAGTCCCGGACTACAACATGACGGCACCGTACGCAAGGACAACCTCTCCTTCCCATTGACTAAGTACGGATCAGATACTTAGCCAATAGTGGGAGTAAACCAGAAATTCCCATAAATATTCTTAAAGTGATCACACTTTTGAAATTGGCATTTTTATTGCAAATCTATCATACAGCATTGCTAAGCATTTTTCAAATAGTTTTAAAACAGGGTCAGGGTTTGACGGTGGAGGTAGTAATGCAAGAGTTAGGTCATCACACAACTCCTAAAACTTAATGCAGTAGTTTAACTTAAAACATTTAAGAAAAACTTTATAAAAGCAAGGAAGGGTTTAAATGCACCGGGGCTTGCATTGAATGGCAAAAAGGACAGGCTCGGGGTCAGCAGTGCAGTTGACGGGGCTCGGGGTTGCCTCGGGGACAGATCCTTCGGTGGCTACCTCGACTTCAGGGCCTTCTTCCTCGGTCACTATACGTATGCAATGATGCATGCACATGAGTATGCTAGTATGAACAAAGTGCATAGGATAAAACTAGAGTATAGCTTTGCAAAGTATGAGTGGTGGTTAAAGTGGACAATAGATTACTTATCCCTTTTAGCAATATTAACAAATTTAATTAAGCAACCTTTATTAAGCCTAAGTATGGACATAGCAAAGCATCACAAACATCATAGACCAGAGGGGTATGGGTCTATGAACATCAAGCAATCCAAAAGTCACATCACAGGGCATTCAACGCTAACCCTAATCACCTTTTTCTATTTTTCTTAATTATTTAAAAAGGTCATTTTACGAAGATGCTCCAAAAATTACCAATTTAATCACATAAGTTCTTTATGGTATAAATAGATGGCAAAACAAATTTCATAATTTTTGGAGGTCATTAAGGTGCTCAATTAAATCTAGCCATTAATTAACAAAAGGCACTATTTAGGAATTAAAATAAATGCCCAAAAATCAACTTGTTTCAAAAGACTTCAAAATTTCACCAGAGACTTGTCATGGCAAAACTAGCTCACAAAAAGTGATCTCAAAATTTTTGGAGTTATAAATCTTTTTCTAAAAATCCAAAACCATCATTTATTAATTAAAAGGGAGATTTTTCATTTTCAAATTTTTGCAGAAAGGTCAAGTTTTATATTTTTATAAAATACTCCAGAGCATAAAGAGTCTACCACAAAAATTTCAGAATTTTTGGATGCACACAGAAAATCATACAAAAAAGAGAAAACAGAACACTATTCACATCTCTCAGAAAAAGAGAAGAGCACTGTGCTCCTTCTAGGCCGGGCTCGGCGAATCGCGGGGGCTCGGGCGAATCGCGCGGGGCTCGGTCGAAACGGGCTCGGTCGAGACGGGCTCGGTCGAGACGGAAGCGACAGCTTCGTCCGAGGCCTGGCCCGGAGGCTCGGGCGAGACGGAGAAGTAAGCCTCCGTCCGAGGCCTGACTCGGGCGAAGCGGAGAGCATGCGCTCGCCGAGGCTTGGGCTCGGGCGAGACGGAGGGCATGCGCTCGCCGAGGCTTGGGCTCGGGCGAGACGGAGTGGAAGCAGAGGCCGGAGGCTTCGGATGCTTACCACGGGTCGGAGGCAGGGCTCGAGGGTGAGGCTCGACACGCGCTCGAGGGTGAGGCTCGAGGAAGAGACGACCGCGGCGGCGCTCCGGCAATCCGGCGATCCTGCTCAACACACGAGACCGCAAGGGCCGGGTTAGAGTCGCACGGAACCGAGGAACACGACACGGGGGTCGGTGAGGGATGATCATGGCCGGAGACGGCGAATTTCACGAACCCGAGCTCGCCGGGTTTCTGCCGGAGATGGGAACGGCGAGCTTACGCCGGGCGATTGAGGGCGGTAGAGATGAAATTGAAGGGTGGGAAAGCTTCACGAGCTCAAGGCGGAGCTTCTGAGCTAGGTGGTGGAGCGGCGGAGGCACTGGACTGGCCTGGCCACGGTGGCGGAGCTGAGGGAGAGAGGTCGGGCTCCGGCGGGCTTATATAGGCACGGCCAGGGGCCGGTAGAGAGCTCGGGGTGGGGTGGATAAGCTCGGCGAGAGCGTGCGCACTCGATTGCGCTCTGGCGGGAAGGACAGGCGTGCGTGCAGGGCGTGGGCGAAGGTTCGCCGGCGATGGCCACGCGGCGGCGACGCGCTGGGCACTGTAGGGGACGGGGCGGAGGTCAACTGGCGCGCGTGCGGGGGCGGCATGATGGCGCGGACGCAGGCGGCTGGTCGGGGACAGACGAGCGGCTGCCAAATGCGTGGCGCGCGCAGCGCCGGAGGCTCGGCCACGGCCGGGGCCCTCCCCCTACGCGAGGAAGATGAACAGGGCTAGGGTTTTTAGGGTTTGACTTTAGGCTGATATCGGTATTTTGCAAATTACTTCCAAAATTTGAACTGGGCAACAAAATCTCAAAACACCAAAGTTGTTCAGAAAAATGAGATCTACAACTTTGTCAATATGAACATTTTCAAATTCCAAATTGTTTTTGAACTATATTCAAAAACAGAAAAGGGGACACATTCAAATTTGAATCAATTCAAAATTACTTTGGATTTTATACTGAAACTTGAAAATCTGCAAATATGAAAGTTGTTCCTTTTATCAAAACCTACAACTTTGCTATAATACACTTTTCCAGAAACTCATTAGTTTTTGAACTAATTTTGAAAACTGAAAAGGGAACAAAAGTTGGGGTGTGAATGAATTTGAAATAACTCAAAACTTTGTACTGCAACTTGAAAATTTGTAAATACCAAAGTTGTTTATCTTTGACAGATCTACAACTTTGCTTTTTGGACCAACCTCAAATTTTGAATAATTTATGAATTACAAAGAGAGGGGTAAAATCCAGGGTTTGGAAATCAGGGTTTTGCAAAGAGATTTAAAATCAAATTCTGATTTTTGAACTTTGGCCAACACAACAACACTTCAAGACACCAAAGGAACAAGAATTACACAAAGCTAGTCACAGAGATGAAATTACCATTTTGCCCTTGTAGAGAGAAGTGGGCTAATTAGGGTTTTTGCAATAGAGGTACTTCACATAAAATGATACACTTAGCAAAATGCATACACATGACATCATGATCAAGATGCTAAAGATGATAATGATGATATGTCAAGTTAATTACATGCTAAACACCAGAGGTGTTACACAAGCGCCGCTCGTCCTTTTCATGGACCTCCCCCCGGTTTTGAGGTTGAAACCGGGAAACCTGGGCCATCCCCCGATTTTGAGGCCGAAACCGGAAAACCTGCCGTCCGTAGCCTGAGTTTTGTGGCCCAAACTCAGAAACCCGCCAGTGTTGACGTTTGTTAGTGCAAATAGAATATGAAAGATTCCGCAAGCGCATAGAACACCACTGTAGCATTTTACCGGGAGTATTCCAGGATCGTTATTTATATTTTACCACAGGGAAACAAGGGTCAAGAATCTGATAATTCACTATCATGCATCTACTAACTCAGAGTACTAAATAGACTAAAGCAGGAGTGAATAATATATGATATGAATGAAAGCACATAAAAGATATTCAATGACAACTGTATTGATAACTATAGTGGGAGGACAACGGGATAGATTAAGGTTCCTATGTACTTCTCTATTACTTGGGTTCTAAAGCAACAAAATTGAAAAGATATAGCAGTCATAAACATTGGCACTTTGGAGCAGCAGGTCCTTTCCAACTCTCGAAGAAGACTGGGAAAAAAGTAGTTGGGAGAAGGCTGCCAAAAGCTCTACGAAACATCAATCCAAACGTGGTGGACTACGAAGGCCTAACAGAGCTGTCACCCCTGGGGCTACCACAACTATTCCATGGGATTGAGCGCAACCTCAGGTAACCTAAAGACTAAACACCATGTCTAATCTATCGATTACTACTCTAATTACCTAGGATAACTAGAGCACTCAATACGAACAAAGATCCCATGCCAAGATATAACAACTATACTAATCATATAATAAAGCATAAAGTAATTAGAGAAGATAAATATATTAAAGCACAAGTCTTATAAGAAAAGATACAAAAGCATACCAAATCTCTGAAGACTCCTCTGGAATTAGAGCGTAGCTCCTCTCTAATCTCTCCTTCTCCTCTTTCTAATTGGATCTCTAATTACAACTAGATGAACTAGACAAATAGAACTAGAACTAGACGAACTAGATCTAAATATAGATGAACTAGAAGAGATTCATCTAGAGGGACCTCTACTTCTACATTGGAACCCTAGTTTCTGATGTGGAGATGAATAATGAAGAGGGAGATGCCTAGAGAGGGGGGTCTGGGGTTGCTTATATAGCCCAAGGTGGAGTAGGGGGCAAGGAATCGTCATGTCATCGATCCGCGTCACGTTTATCGCCCACCATTGGATCAAACCGACTTCGGGGACGGTGGAGATGCATCCTAGGAGGCGGTGGAAGAATGTTCCAGAAAGCAGAGGCGAAACGGGCTCCGTGGCCGACCGGTCGGTCTCCATGTGGGACCGGTCGGTCTGGCCCAGTGGGCCCACGTGGTGGCCCGCCTCGTGGTGTCTTCTGGTGTCTTTTAGATCCTTCTTTTGCAGATTTCGATGCGAAATTAATATCTTTTCATCCGGGACTCCGAATATAGCAAATGATATGTCCGTTTCGATCGTCTCGACGAGCCCTTCGCAATGGTGCACTCTAATTCATCACTTGAGATACTTTTATATGGTAAAATATTAATGTCCTACAAAATAAGTGAAAGCACCAAAACTCATGGAACTTGTTAGTTTCAAACCCTACAACTATGCTTTGTAATTCATTTAGTGTCATTTCATGCAATAGTCGATGGTTAATTATGAGCATTAGTGAGCGTCAACAAGTTCCCCCAAGCTTACCCTTTGCTAGTCCCGAGCAAAGCCAATCTCAACAATGGATCAGGAGTTGCTGCAATATCTACACTTCTAACAAGTACACATGTATTCAAAAAGAAGTTCTCATATGGAATAGGAAAAAAGTAACATATTATTCATCTTGGGGCTTAGTACTTTACCTTGAATCTTGAGTAAATGAAAGATAGAATGATCAAATCAAGCACTATGTCTCTAGCTCTTTCACTTCACCATTATCCCGGAGTTGTTATGAATTTTTAAAAAGCTTAAGAACATATGTTGTCAAATTAAACAATGGATCCAAAGAGAAAGTCAACTACACCATTGAATCAAGAAGTGCATGTGTATGGAAAATAGAGGCGGATGCTCTTTTGAATATATCACTCTCTTCTGTCTATTAGAGACACATGGCTATCAGACTAATTCTACTATCGGGCACGTGCCCATTTTTTTTCTGATATTCATATTTTTTTCTCTCTTTTTTTTCTTCCTTTTTTTCGAGGTTCTGGACACTTGTCCCATTTTATTTCCTCGCGATCTATCTTTTTGAGGTTTTGGACACTTGTCCCTTTTTATTTCCTCGGATTTTTTTTCTCTTTTTTTCAATAGCCATATGCTTCCAAAAAAACTTTTGAGAGGATAAGAATAGAGAATCATGAGCATTTATGCAGAAGATGGATGAAATGTGTAAGTGATCTCAATTCAATAGCATGATAACTTCTCACAGGGTCAACAAAGCTTAATTTAACTCAATGCTATTATTAGTCATATTAATATTGAGAAATCTCCGGAACTCTAGTGTTGTTTAGAACAAGATAATAGCAGATCAGATCATCACATATCATATCTGTCAATTACCTAGACTCTGGATCAAGCATTTACTACCCATATATTTAATTTCATTTTTCAGCATCATTATTAATCAGGAGAACTCATGCTTTGAAGGCTAGGTACTTGAAAGAAATTAGATAGAGTAACTATTCATCATTTCCGTGTAAAAGATTAGAGAGAGAGTTCTTCTTTTATTATCAACTTTTTAAAACAAACTTAACACACTATTTATTTAATCTAACACATACTTATTATAAATAACTAATATAGTGAATAAGACATACCTGGATTACGAAGATAACGGGGTTGCGTCTCCCCCAAGCCGGTTCGTTTAATAGCATTGAGCCTTCATGTGCCCATATTTTTTTCTTCTTTTTAATTAATGGTGAGCCTTCATGTGCCCACATTTTTTATTTTATTTTATTTACATATAGAAAGAAAACTTAAGACGACAAGGATACTTACCTGGATACACGGGGGTGCTTTCCCCCAAGCTGAATGCTGACGTAGTCGTTCAATCTTGCCATGTAGCGGACTGGCGGTGGAAATGTGTTTCCTCTGTCGGAGCTTTGATTGATGTTGATGTTTGTTGAAATAGTGCTCCAACAGTGAATGGAAGATCCAATTGTTTGTCAGCTTTTCTTGGTCTTTCAGATCCTATGAAACTCAAATAGACAACAAAACTTGTCGAACAGATTAAGCGTTATTGGTTGGCCACTTAAGCCTCAGTTGTCTAGAATTTCAGTAAGATCTCTTTCTCAATATTTTGTATTTTATATTTTTTCGATGCAAGAGAAAATGCACAGGATGAATGCATGCATATTTATTTTTATGCCACTACGATGAACATTCCTGTGGGTTTTTACACACCATAGAATTATTCACATGGGGCTTCATAGTTTATGATGTAGTGTAACAAATGCAAAAAAAATTATTTTCCTTTCTAATGCAATGCAGAAATTAAAATATTTGTGAATTAAATATGATGATGCAATGATTAAATATGATGATGCAATAAATAACTAAAATTAAATATGAGAAATATGCAGGAAAATAAATATGAGGATAACTACCAATTTTTACCTTTTGGCGAAGGTTCGAATATTTAGGTCCGACGAACCAGACCTTCCCTTGGTTCAGACCTCCCAAGGTATGTCCGACGTTTGGAAAGTTGTTATTGATTGTACCTCTGAGGTGCAGACTTTTTCTTCCATACTTTCTTGCTCTGAGTCTTCACTTCCTGTGGTTCATTGTCTTGAGGTTTTTCTTCTTTCTTTTCTGGGACAATGTTGATAGCTTCCTCTTCGTGATTGGCCTATCTATTGTTGATAGTTTGTCTTCTTTGGCATTGAGAGCGGCGTCTTTCACTTCTGTTCTTCTTAGGTGCTTCATTGGGCATGTAGCTGATGAAGTTGCATCGTGCCTTTTCTCCAGGAAAGTGAAAATGGATTTCCTCTTGTAGATGATTGCACTTGTAGTGTAGAGGAATGGTCTTCCTAGGATGAGGTGAACATCATCGTCTTCTCTTATGTCGAGGATCAAGAAGTCCGTGGGGACTTCATGACCTCTAATTCTGACTACGATGTCTTCCATCATTCCTTCTTGTTTATACCTCTTGATATGGTGTCACTCATGTTATTTGTTCATCCAGTAGTTTGAAATGAAGCGTTAATTGTGGACGCTGGCAGCATCATGCTCAGTGTGCATGTTCTTGTAGATCTAGGACCTTCACTCTATAGAATTTGGGAGTGACAAACTTCTCCATGTTTTGCTCAAGAGTGTGTCCTGCTCATAAAGACAAGGTAGAGATCAAGTGCATGGGCTCTATTGGTGGAAAACACCAATAGAACTAAAAGTTTTGTTCATTACTCTCTAACCTTAGGCACATCGAACAAGATGAACTTGTTATTTTATGTGTTCTATTCAATCTTAACATGAGTGATAGAATCAAAAGATGAGCATGAAAGTAGCATCATAAAATATTTAACATATCAGATTACTTAACCCAGGGAAGGATAATCTATGCATAATGTGTTGATGATTGTGATATATCATCTTCCAAAGGTTGGATGCACAACATTTTAGCTCATTTAATTAAGATAGTGAGATTCAAGAGAGTAAAGCTAAGAATAAAGAGTAAAGAACTGAACATGTTGAGTTGTTTAGGTTGGATCAAGTGAGGTGCAACTTAAACATGTTTGATTCTTTATGTATACGCAGTCCAGAAACAAGGAGAAGCTTTTAAAGTGATGGTCACTTACCTTGAAATGTTGCTTATCATTGAAGAGTGATGGTGTCAAATCACCTTGTGGAAGCTTCTCTTGTTTAGCTGGTTGTTCATGACTAGCTTGCCTTCTCTTGCCAATCTCACAGTGGGCCAGCTGAGTCTTGTTCTCAACAGGTCCAGATGATGGAGACTTTGCCAACTATTCTCTTGATTTTTAGGCTCGGGTACTATCTCTCCATCTTTGAATTCTTGCAGTGCAGTGGCTTCATCCTTCATGATGTCCCCCTCAATTCCTGGTAGTCGGTTCTTCCTTTGTCGGTTGAGTCAACGTCTTCTCTTGGTTTCCTTCGGCTGCTCATAAATGGTGTATTTGTTAAAGAAGTAGCGACCCTTTTGATCGAAGATCCAAAAGTGGACGTCTCAAGGTTCGACATAGATGACAACGATCCTCCAAGAATGAGTGATGGATCATTTTTCTTCTTCTTGATTGGGGTAGTGTCTAGCGGCTTGTACTGATCAAAGTGATGAGTAGGAGATCAAAGTGTCTTGAAGCTGGATTTCTCCTTCCTACCATTGATCGTGAAGCAGATCTGGACAACAAAATTGTGTCTCCCCCAAGCTGGCTTGTGATGTAGGTGGATGCCCAAATTTCTTCAACAATGTGTTCATGAGTTGAAATTGTAGACCTTGTTGTTGTTGAAGTTGATCCACCTCATCCCTCAAACTAGCTCTTGTGTTGCAATGATTAGAAGTGAGGAGAACTTCCACTGCTTGTCTTCATAGTGAACCATCAACAAACTTCCTTCGGATGACTCACAGATGTTATAATGTAGTGGCATATCATCACCTTGATATTTGTTGTTGGTGCCGATGTTGATGTCTTCGACAATTTTGAGCGTAGGCATAGATTGACCCTTATGGTTCTTTCATCCATGATGAATGAGCTGAGTCTTCTTTGTGCAGTTCATCATATGCCTTGCTTCATCTCTGATGTGAATTCATCTCAGGACTTTCCCAAATTGTATTTTAAAGTTTTCTGGAAGGGTTAGTCCAACAAAATATCCAATGTCTACACAAGCTAATTTCAGATCAATAATCAAACCAAACTCAATGTCTAATTTGATTAAGGTAGACTATTTAACCTAAGCACCACGCTTAATTTAAAAACCTATGAATGTATTTGCAGTACTTCAAACTAAAACTTGCTTGAGTAAACAAAGGTGGCATGAAAGCATAACAGAGATTTATTCAAAAAGAGATGACAAAGTATGATCATAGTGAGGAGATTTTTTTTAATATATTTTTTTAGATGCAGATGACATGAATGCGGACAAAGGAACTAAACATGATATGGATTTGATATGAGAAAACATAAACTAAATGAAGTGGATGAAAGGATGATTCAAAGTAAACATGTAGTGGAATGCAAGGAATTAAAAAGATAACTACTCAAAAGGTTTAAAGTCCATGAGCAAGACTGTCTCACCTTGATCATACTTACCATGAATCGCAATTGGAACTTTTGAGTGGCGCAGCGTAACTATCCGTCACATGGGATGAGTGTTGAATTGTTGTGATGACGACCTTTTTCTCCAATCTACACATGGTTAGAATAAATAATATATATGTATACACAAACCTGTGAGATGGCAGGGTTCCAAAGCTAATGATGGATCTTGAATGTTCAGGCACCCTGCGTTCTTCATTCTTGTGGAATCTTGCCATAAGGTCGAAACGGCATCTGATGTCCTGTCTATTCCACACTCAACAGAATAAGGGGTAACCCTACTAAAGCTAGTGACACACTAAGTTAGGAGACATCTAGATCATTATCAAAATCTTTACACCAATTGCTTCCCCGGCAACGGCGCCAAAAATGCTTGTTGACGTTTGTTAGTGCAAATAGAATATGAAAGATTCCGCAAGCGCACAGAACACCATTGTAGCATTTTACTAGGAGTATTCCAGGATCGTTATTTATATTTTACCACAGGGAAACAAGGGTCAAGAATCTGATAATTCACTATCATGGATCTACTAACTCAGAGTACTAAATAGACTAAAGCAGGAGTGAATAATATATGATATGAATGAAAGCACATAAAAGATATTCAATGATAACTGTATTGATAACTATAGTGGGAGGACAATGGGATAGATAAAGGTTCCTATGTACTTCTCTATTACTTGGGTTCTAAAGCAACAAAGATGAAAAGATATAGTAGTCATAAACATTGGCACTTTGGAGCAGCAGGTCCTTTCCAACTCTCGAAGAAGACTGGGAAAAAAGTAGTTGGGAGAAGGCTGCCAAAAGCTCTACGAAACATCAATCCGAACGTGGTGGACTACGAAGGCCTAACAGAGCTGTCACCCCTGGGGCTACCACAACTATTCCGTGGGATTGAGCGCAACCTCAGGTAACCTATAGACTAAACACCATGTCTAATCTATCGATTACTACTCTAATTACCTAGGATAACTAGAGCACTCAATACGAACAAAGATCCCATGCCAAGATATAACAACTATACTAATCATATAATAAAGCATAAAGTAATTAGAGAAGATAAATATATTAAAGCACAAGTCTTATAAGAAAAGATACAAAAGCATACCAAATCTCTGAAGACTCCTCTGGAATTAGAGCGTAGCTCCTCTCTAATCTCTCCTTCTCCTCTTTCTAATTGGATCTCTAATTACAACTAGATGAACTAGACAACTAGAACTAGAACTAGACGAACTAGATCTAAATCTAGATGAACTAGAAGAGATTCATCTAGAGGGACCTCTACTTCTACATTGGAACCCTAGTTTCTGATGTGGAGATGAATAATGAAGAGGGAGATGCCTAGAGAGGGGGGTCTGGGGTTGCTTATATAGCCCAAGGTGGAGTAGGGGGCAAGGAATCGCCATGTCATCAATCCGCGTCATGTTTATCGCCCACCATTGGATCAAACCGAATTCGGGGATGGTGGAGATGCATCCTAGGAGGCGGTGGAAGAATGTTCCAGAAGGCGGAGGCGAAACGGGCTCCATGGCCGACCGGTCGGTCTCCATGTGGGACCGGTCGGTCTGGCCCAGTGGGCCCATGTGGTGGCCCGCCTCGTGGTGTCTTCTGGTGTCTTCTAGATCCTTCTTTTGCAGATTTCGATGCGAAATTAATATCTTTTCTTCTGGGACTCTGAATATAGCAAATGATATGTCCGTTTCGATCGTCTCGACGAGCCCTTCACAATGGTGCACTCCAATTCATCACTTGAGATACTTTTATATGGTAAAATATTGATGTCCTACAAAACAAGTGAGAGCACCAAAACACGTGGAACTTGTTAGTTTCAAACCCTACAACTATGCTTTGTAATTCATTTAGTGTCATTTCATGCAATAGTTGATGGTTAATTATGACCATTAGTGAGCGTCAACAGCCAGCGCCCAGGTTTTGAGGCCCAAACCTGGAAACCATCCTCAGCCCGAGTTTTATGGCCCAAACTCGGAAACCGGCCGCACCTAGGTTTTGAGGGCCAAACCTGGAAACCGTCCACTCGGTGGTTTTTCTATGGCTCAACCACCAAACCGACGCCGTAGAGGGATGCACCGCTCGAGCACCCCATCCACCTGCAAGTCTCCACTTGTCACTGTCCCAGGCTGTCAGCCACCACGACCGATCCTCAGGCCACCGGTCCGTCAGTCCAAGCCTCACGTCCGCCCTTCACCGCTCCGGGTCCATCGGCACGACACGTCTCTACTTGACCTTCACCTTGCCTTTGATCACCGTCTCTGTGCTCGACACCTGCACAACACAAGCCAAAGAACATGTGCATCATACCAGTTGACAATCACTCATTATCTCAAGATCCGGCATACACCCATGTATCCGCAACAGGTTAAGATCAAGAAGATCGGGGAAGATACAATGACAAGGAGCATAAGAGCTACACTACCAGTAATAGAAAACTGAGTTCCTCAACATGCCACACTTGACTTTTATACAAAAGTCCAAGTGTGAGGCAGGATGTTGGGAAGCTCGGGTTTCATCCATCCAAAAAGAGAAAAGCTCGACATTGCTAAAAAGAAATGGTGAAAAGAAGAGAAGGAGTTGGGTGGTGCCACATGACCTTCATAAACACCCATGTACCTTCCAAAAAGAGAAAGAAGAAAAAAAGATATATATAAAAAAAGAGAAAATGAAGAGTAAAAAAAGAGAGAAAGATGAAAAAAATATATATATCTAAAAAAGAGAGAAAAGGGGAGAGAAAAAGAAGAGTGAAAAAAAAGAAAAAGAGAGTGAAAGAGAAAGGAGAAGCAGAGTGGTTCTATTTCTTCACCACAAACATCCACCTGACACCACCCCATGCATGCAAGTCTTGGTACACCTATCATCTCATACAAGCCTTGCATCGCCACATTCCACTCCTACAAGCAAGACAAGTGCTCCTCTTCTAAAGGCCTTTGCTAGCACTATCAAGGCCCACGGTTCATACACACCATCCACGTGTGTGACTTAGCCTTGTTGATGGCCCGAGTCAGACCTTCAAGCCACCGCTACGACAACTTCCAAAACTCAAATCTATAGATGTCGTCGGTGAATACACTCAGGTATGCAAAGGTAATAAATGTTCACCAACCCATTTACTCAAGCTTGTATTCATATTCTGTTCAATTTGATGTTTCCCTTATTTATGTTGTATGCTCTGGTTTGGGTGTATTCGATCAGTATACCCATAGGTCTTTTAAACTAAGCATGCTGCTTAGGTTAAAATGACCTTCTTTAATCAAAGTTTAAACATGGTGTTTAATTTTGGTTGATGAACTTTGAGCTACATTCATAAGCAATAGAAGCAATTCTTTTTGATGAAGATAAAACCAAGGCTAGATTTGTGCTGCATGTTTTACCTTAAGCCTTGTTTGATTTGTTTTTGAAAGATAAGAAGTTTGGTGAATAGAAAAAATATGAAACTCTCTCTCTTTTAAAAATAATGGCAACCATTTTGATCCATGTTTTCTTGAGCTTTATGTTTTCAATTTTCTTAACCATGGATATATTCTTTCTCGATGTTGCCATCAAAAACAAGATAATAACAAAAATAATAAAATAAATCTAGGCTCCCCAGTGTTCCAGCTGGTAGAGCCCTTGTTGTAATAATGGCAACCTTTTTGATCCTTGTTTTCTTGAGCCTTATGTTTTCAATTTTCCTTAAGCATGGATATATTCTTTCTCAATGTTGCCATCAAAAAAATAATAAAAACAATGAGAATAAATCTAGGCTCCCCAGTGTTTTAGCTGGTAGAGCCCTTGTTGTATTTCCCTTTTGCGGATACACGGGTGTATGCCGAGTCTCTGAGTGATGAGTGATTGTCAACTGGGATAATGCGCATGTTCTTTGGCTTGTGTTGTGCAGGTGTCGAGCATGGATACAGTGATGGAAGGCAAGGTGAAGGTCAAGTAGAGACGTGCTGTGCCGATGGACCAAGAGTGGCGAAGGGCGGACGTGAGGCTTGGACTGAGGGACCGGTGGCCTGAGGATCAGCTGTGGTGGCTGACAGCCTGGGACAACGACGAGCGAAGACTTGCGGGCATAGTGTTGCTTGGGTCGAGGACCTGGGGACACGTGTCGGTGGACGGGGTGCATAGGCGGTGCATCCCCTCTACGGCTCGGTTTGGTGGTTGAGCCACAGAAAAACCACCGAGTGGACGGTTTCCAGGTTTGGGCCTCAAAACCTGGGCACTGATGGTTTCCGAGTTTGGGCCACAAAACTCGGGCTGAGGACGGTTTCCAGGTTTGGGCCTCAAAACCTGGGTGCTGCGGGTTTCTAAGTTTGGGCCACAAAACTCAGGCGATGGACAGCTGGTTTCCCGGTTTGGGCCTCAAAACTGGGGGTTGATCGCGAAGGCTGGTTTCCCGTTTTGGGTCTCAAACTCGGGGGCGGAGTCCAGGAAAAGGACGAGCGGAGCGGTGGCGGCACGTGGCAGCAATCGGTGAGGTTGCATTGAGGCAACGCTACCAGTTGTGCGGGCGTGGCCGTCGGATCACTAGCAACTTCGAGTTGGTCCAGAAGAACCCTAGGGTTTAGCTGGTTCGCTCTATAATTAGTTAGGGGTAGAGTGGGAATTAGAATTAGGATAATAGAGGGAGACACCCACCTCCCATCCTATCTCAATCATTTGCTATTTTGCCTTCTAGGTTTTCCTGCTCTCCCCATCCTCTGCTGTAGCGAACTGAGATCCACAGAGAAGACAATCATACCTCTGTGTTCGTGAGATTTTGAGGAAGTGAGACCGTAATCTCACTATTGTAGCGTGTGGTAGCCACACGGTTGCAAATTCATGGTTGTGATTCGTGTTTTGTTCTTGTTCTTCGCGGATTACTTTTCTCCACGTTTTTCCCGTCGATCGATCTCTTTGTTCGTTGCATCTTTTGCGATTCCGTTTGAACAGAGATGTTATAGATCGTGAGGCACTTCTTTCCACTGAAGGAAATCAACTCTAACCTCACGAGCTAGTAGATCGATCGATTTTTTTTTCGGATCGAGTTTTGCTCCTTCTTTCCTGATTTCTTCCAATTCACCGATTTGGAGTTAGGTTCGAGCCATGATCCCCTTTGGATAGCTCACTAACCCCCTTGGAACTCCTCATACTAAGTCTAAGCCCTAGTGCTTTTGATTCGGAGGAGACCGGGTGTTTTTCGCAGAAGAACAGCTCTGGTCTGGGAGCATCGGACGCTGGTGTCGGGACCATCGGACGCTGATTCAAACTAGCGGACGCGTCCGTTGCCACGTGTCATCTGACAGTGAGTTTTAAGGAGCATTAGACGCTGACCATCGGAGCGTCCGTTGCCATCGGACGCGCCGGGGGTCTAGCATCGGACGCTGGTGTTTCACTGTAGCAGCGTCCGATGCCAGTCCAGTAAGGTTCCAGAGAGGTACTATTTGCATCGGACGCGTCCGGTGCTGAGCCATCGGACGCTGGCCAGTGTCCGATGCTACTGTTTTCGCGCAGTTTCATCTGCGATTTGTTTGTTCGTTGTCGGTCTTGATTTCTGGCTTTTGCGTTTGGTTTCTAGAGTTGTATAGTGTCCCGCTGTGCTTCTTGGAAGCATCCACCCTACATCTAGGGTCGTGGACACTTGCAAGCTCTAGGTTTGCTCTTGGGGATTGATTCTCGGGACAATGGCAACAAGTTTCTGAAAAGAAATTTGAAGCTCCCATTCACACCCCTCTGGTCGCTTTCTGGTAGCACTTTCGGTCCTTCAATTGGTATCGGAGGAGGTTAAGGATCTTCCACCTTAGCCGGTTCCAGATCCACAGAAGGCAACATGGATCGCGACGTGGGAAAACCGCCATTCTTTGATGGGACGAACTATGCGTATTGGAAGATACGCATGTCGGCCTATCTGCAGAGTTTGGGTGCTTCTATCTGGGATATTTGCAACTCTGCTGATTACATGGTCTTGGCTGCTCATGCTACTCAGCATCAGATTGATGAGCACGATGCCAATAGCCGAGCCCGTAATGCTCTTTTCTCATGTCTGAGCATGAGTGAGTTTGATCGCGTTTCTCACCTTGCTACGGCTCGGGAGATTTGGGCTACCCTCTTGCGTTTCCATGAGGGAACCACTCAAGTCATAACCCGTCTCTACGAGTCGTTCAAGCGAGAGTATGAGAACTTTCAACATATGCCTGGAGAGAGCATAGAAAGTTTATTCGCTCGCTTTCAGGTGATTGTAAACAGGATGAGGGCTAACAAGGAGCTGTTGCCTTTCGACGATCATGAGAGGGATTTGAAGCTTTTACATACCCTTGATCGGTCGTTGTGGGATTCCAAAGTTCAGGCGATCATCGAATCACCTAACTATGAGACCCTCACGTGCGACGAGCTCTTTAGTAAGCTCAAGTCTAGTGAGATCGATGCCCTGGCGAGGGCTTCTTATGAAAATCCTTCTGGCCCGTCGATGGCTTTGCTTTCTGGCTCTTCTGCTAACCCCTCTGGAGGCTTTGCACTCTCTTCTCTTCTTTCTGTCACAAAGGAGCAGCTGGAATTCATGGGGGATGACGAGTTGGCTTGCTCGCCAACCGGTTCTCATGGTTCCACAACAACCGCATGAACCGTCGCCATGGAGGAGGATGCTCGGGATGTTTTGAGTGTGGCGACCCCAATCACTTCATTGCCAATTGCCCGAAGAAAAACAAGCAGACCTTCGGCAAGGCGGATCATGGGCACAAGTACGACTCCGGCAAGCGCAATGAGAAGTTTGTCCCGGCGAAGCACAAGCGGAAGGGCGGCTTCAACAAGGAGTACATCAAGACCAAGTATTTGGAGAAGGCCAAGGCTGAGCAGCGTGCATTCTATGCCACGCTCAGCGACGTCGACGACTTGGATGACGACTCCACTTCCTCAAGCGACGATGAGTCCGAGAAGAATAAGAGGATCGAGGACAAGCTCAACGGCCTCTGCTTCTTCGCCGACGACGAGGGCTTCTGCACCATGGCCCTCGGCAAGGAGGTCGACGGCAAGCTAGAGGAGATCCCTCGGAACGACGACGACGACGACACCTCCCATGTATCTCTGACCCCCAATGAGCTTTCTGCTGAGATCGAGAAGCTTACTGCCGCCCTTCTTAGTCAAGATAAGTTGCTTAGGCGCGCTGCTAGAGAGCGGAAGGAGTTTAGGCAGAAGTGGGAGGATACGGTGAAGGAGCTTGAGTTTGCCAAGTCCACCGTAGTTGTCTCTGAGGAAGTTGAGTGTGAGATGTGCACCACGCACATGACTGACCTTCTCACCTTGAGAGGTAAGTATGCTGCGTAGGTAGGAGAGGTGGATGAGCTGAAGGCTAGATCCTCGCTGTTGGGTGCGTGCAAGTCCTGTGCGGGCTTGCAATCCGAGTTGGCAGAGAAGAATGCCAAGATTGTGTCTCTTGAGAAGGCCGTCTCGGGTAGCACTTGTGTGTCTAGGTGCGTCCTTTGTGAGGGTTTGGAGATGGAGATTGCGAATGTGAAGCATGACAAGATGCAAACCGAGGAGGAAAACACATACCTTTGGACCATCTTGTCATGGGTGTCTAGTGTGAGAACATATATGATGAATGATTGACTTTGATGAGGAAGGTTTGAGGCTTTTACCCGGTTGAGTCTATATCTAGCTATGCGCTTATTGTTTGTGACTAACCGGTGGCGTGAGTTGTGTGGTGTTTCTGTGTTGGTGTGCGTGTGCGACATGTGTCTCTTGGCTGTGTTGATGAGCAGGTGTGGAGCTCGGATACAGTGGTCTATGGCGAGGTGAAGGTCAAGTAGAGACGTGCCGTGCCGACGGACCGGGTGCGGTGAAGGATGGGCGTGCCGTGCGGCGGACGTGCCATGCCGAGG
This sequence comes from Coix lacryma-jobi var. lacryma-jobi, assembly GCA_009763385.1. Taxonomy (NCBI): domain Eukaryota; kingdom Viridiplantae; phylum Streptophyta; class Magnoliopsida; order Poales; family Poaceae; genus Coix; species Coix lacryma-jobi. The sequence continues at coordinate 75,171,562 of CM019826.1, forward strand.
TACCGAGCTGTGAAGGGCGGACGTGAGGCTTGGACTGACGGACCAGGGGCCAGAGGACCAGCTGTGGTAGCTGGCACGTGGCATCGGCAAGCGAGAGCACATGGGGATGTGCGGTGCATCGGCCGAGTCGGGAGGAAGACGATGGCATCGTGGCACTTGGCGGGAGGTCGGACACGGGCTTGCGTGCGGCGCAAGTGCCGTCGGCCGAGTCAAGAAGGAAGGCGAAGGCGTTGTGCCCGGCGTGGAGGCTGGACATGCATCGGCATCGGTGCCGGTGGTCGGGGTGTGCGAACCACATCCCGTCTATGGTGCGGGTTCGGTAGCTGAGCCTCAAAAAGCTGCCAACGACAGTTTCCAGGTTTGGGCCTCAAAACCTGGGCGCGCGGGTTTCCGAGTTTGGTCCTCAAAACTCGGGATGGACGGTTTCCAGGTTTGGGCCTCAAAACCTGGGCTGGCGGGTTTCCGAGTTTGGGCCTCAAAACTCGGGGTGGACGGTTTCCCGGTTTGGGCCTCAAAACCGGGGGTTGGTCCGAAAGGACGGTCGACGCATGGTGGCACCGAGAGGCTTGCGTTGCGGCGAAGCTATCGGTGAGAAGGCGCGGCGGTCGACGGTGACGGCACGTGGCGGCATCGGGTGAGGTCGCGTCGAGGCGAAGTTACCGGATGTGCGGGCATGGCTGTCGGATGCAAATCGTCAGGATTGGACGGTTGTACCCCTGGGGGGTATTTGGGTTGAGTGCTTAATGGAAGGGCGCTTTGGTCATTAGGACGTGCGCCTATATATATGTGGGGGGCTGCTAGGGCAGCCGGGCCCTGGACCCGAGGAGGATGGTGTCACTCTCATTTTGCTGTTTGTGAGAGGAGGCTAGGGTTAGGGAGAGACAGGCTCTTGTTCTTGAGCTTTTCGCCATCCAAGCTTTGATCTGTTGGAGTGGCTTGTAGCCCGACACCGAGTGCTTAATGAATCATCCATTCCTCTGAATCCAAGGGTCAAATTCGTGGTGGAATTAGCGTTTTGATTTTGTTCTTCGAGTTCTTCGCGTTCTCCTTTTTCTCCACGATTTTCTCCTCCCCCGATCTCCCTCTACGCTGCGTCTTTTGCGATTCCGTTTGAATCAACTTGTTCTTTGATGTGAGGAGAACATTTCGACCGGAGGAATTCATCTCTACCCTCACGAACAAGTAGATCGAGCCGAAATCGTTTTCATTCTTCGTTCTTCCCCTTTTACGGTGTTCTTCGGATTTCTCATGGTTGAGTTGGGTTGAAGCGATGATATCCTAGGATTAGCTTCCCAACACGTAGAAGAACACTTGGGTGAAGTTTGGTCGCAGCCCCATCCGATTTGGTGAAGATCCAATCGATTTTGTTTTTGTCCCGTTAGGATTTTGTGGTTTCTCGACAGTGGTGGACTGTCCGCCGTTTAAGTGGTGGACTGTCCAGCCATCGGGTTCAGCCCGTCCAGAACATGCGCAGCGCGCACTGTACGCGGTCCTTTTGACCGGCGGACAGTCCGCCGTGTAAGGCACGGACAGTCCGGGGCTGGCATCGGACGCTGCACAGGGCAGCACTGGACGCTCCGAGTTCACTGTTCAGTGAACCGCGGACAGTCCGCCGTTGACAGGCGCGGACAGTCCGCGAGTCGCGCAGGGGAGGTCCAGCAGCTTTGCTGTTTTGTTAGGTAGGCCGGCGGACAGTCCGCCGTTATAAGTCCCGGACTGTCCGGGAGTCGCGCAGGGAGGGTTCAGCAGCCGTGCTGATTTTGCCTTTTGACCTGCGGACAGTCCGCCAGGGTTTCGCGGACAGTCCGCCCTTGACCGGACAGTCTGGCACCAGCAGCCCGGACAGTCCGGGATCGTGCTGAGAGCTGATTTTCAGTGCGTTGGCTCTCCCGGCTTTTCCGCTTCATTTCCGGACTTCTCGTTTGCTCCTAGAGTTCACCTAGGAACCTCTCTACATATCTTTGCTACTTGTTAGCATCGGTATTTGGAGGAATCCCGACGTAGCCGTCTATCTACGTTTGGGAGTGGTCTTTTAGGTCCGAACTTGACTTGGAGTTTTTGGGGGTTTTGGTTTGCTCCCTTGTGCGGTGCCTCGTTGTGATCCTAGGGATCATCCACCCTCTTTCTAGGGTCGTGGGCATCGCGTTTGAGTCCGAAGCTTTTGGGGTTGATTTTGTTGGGACAGAGGCCGTAATTTCGAGAAGAAATTTTTAGGCTCCCATTCACCCCCCCCTCTGGTCACCTTGCTTTAGCATTTTCGGTCCTTCAATTGGTATCGGAGCCAGTTAAGGATCTCTCTACCTTAACCGGTTCCGGATCCGCGAAGGCGTTCTTTTTGAGAGCGGTTGTGTTTCCGGCTTTTGGTTTGCCGAGGTGTTAAGCTTTTATCTTGCTAACACTAACGGTGCTTTTCCAAATGGCACCAATCTTTTCTCCTGGTGTGTCCTTGTCCTTAGGTTTGAGTCTTGGACATGTGACCGAGGACGACGCTGTGGCAAGGAGGAGGAGTACGGCTCTTGAGGCGGAACGCGAGGTGGATGCTTTGCTGGGCTTCCTAGGAGATGATGAGCATTCGACGGAGGATCGTGTACGCGAACTTGGCAAGGCCAAGAAAGGTATCCTTGCTGCTTGTCTTGGGATTTTGTCCCAACAATTTGAAGCTTGTTGTGATGATAATCTGAGATATGATGAGCTTTGTGATACCTTGCATAGAAAGATCAAGAAGTTGAAATGCTCCATTGCTAGGTTAAAATGTGGCCTTTTTCATTGGAAGTCTAGTGCATCTTTACCTTGCACCTCTTGTAGTGACATGGTTAAGAAGAATGATGAGCTATGCTTTTCCCTTGCTAGCTTAAAATCTGAGAATGAAATGTTGAAATCAAATGCTTCCATACCATGTCTTGTTTGCTTTGACTTGCGCAAGGATCTTGTTCGTGCTAAATCTGAAATAGCCTTGCTTAGGTCAAAAGCTTCTTTACCATGTGTTTCATGTGAGTTTTTACATGCTGAAATTAATGAACTAAAATTGACTCACACCACATGTGTAGATGAACTTGAGCATGCTAGGGCTGAAATTATTAAGATAAATGCTAGGCCTTCTAGCTTGTGCTCTTTAAACAAAAATGCATGCCATACTTCTAGTGCTATACATGATTCATTGCTTGATGTGAATGGTGATGTTTCTTCCACCGATTTCATTTGCACATCTTGCATTGATTTGGAAAAAGAAGTTTTGGTTTTGAAGCAAATGCGCGATGATATGAGCGCTAAGTTGGTTGAGCACAATGATATGAGTGCCAACCTTGAAAAGGAGATTGAGCTCTTGCGTACCACATATGCCGAGTGCATTAGAGAGGAGTTGGAAAATCTGAAAAACAATCCGTGTGGTACTTGTGATCGCCTCATGTTTGAGAATGAGGTTTTAGCCAAAAGGTGCAAGAGCCTTTGTGCTAAGTCTTTTGAGTCACGCATTTCTTGCAACTCCGATGTTGATGTTTCCAAGTCTGCATCTTTGCAACAGGAGTTGAGTTCTTGTGTTGCGCGTGAGTCTTTTGACGTTAGCACTAGTGCCAAGGTTTCGGATAGCTCTTTCATAGCTACTCCTAACCTTGCTAGTTCTTCGAGTGATGTCCAAGGGACTTCTCTTGACAAGGGTGCTTCTCATATTTTTGGGACTCGTCCTCCCAATCCGGTTTTTCATTGCACCTTTTGCAAGAAGGAGGGACATTCGCTCGATTTTTGTTTTCGCCGTGTCAAGCACGAGCGGCGAATTCGAGCTAAGGCTTTTAGGAAGCCGCGTAGCCTTTCCCATGGCACGTGTGCTCCTAGCGTTGGCACCAAGTTGGTGGTTGATGCTTCTTGCTCTAAGTCCCAAGGGACTTCTCACTTGTCGGAGAATGGTGTGCCTTCCAGTAGGCCTTTGTACCATTGCTCTTTTTGTGAGAAAGATGGGCATCAAGAAAGCTTCTGCTATCGGCGTGCTAAACGCTTGCGCCAAGCTCGCTCTTCTAGGAAGATGGTGGTTCATAGCCCTTCTCATGGCATGAACGCTTCTGCTCCTAGTAAGAAGCCCATTTTTGTTGATGGGATTTATGACTCCTTTTCTAGTGGGATAGGTCATGGTCATGGACATGCTTCTAGTGCTTCTTCTCTTGGTCCACGTCATGCTTTTCATGATGCTTCTATTGGTTCTTCTACAAAGACCTTGGAAGATGTGTGCCTCTTTTCCTGTGGTACGACTCGTTCTTCTCCTCGAGTTGTCCTTTTGAGGAATGCTTCCAAGGGTGCTTCACAATTGCATTTGGACCAACATTTGCATCATGCTAACCCACATGATAAGTCGAGATTTGTGACCAAGTCCTGGATTCCCAAGTACATGCTTGCTAACCCTTCGGGATCCAAGACTCGAGTTACTTTGTCCTCTTGTGTGTAGATATGAGGACGCGGGGTGGAGAACATGCGCATGATGGAGCTTGATCTTTTAGATGTGATCAAGATTTGATGGTTCTCTACACCCCGCCTAGATTTGCCTCCAAAGAGGCTTTTGCTACTCGGTGAGCATTCTTTTACACTCATACCTTGTACATCCATGTTCTATGCCTTGTGGTATGAGATGGTCTTTTATGTGCTCACTTGTATAGTTGTTACATGTACATTTTCTTTTGTATCATGTTTTTGCTTTAGTCTAGCATGTGCTATCTTGTATATCATGTCATGCTAGCTTTGTGTACAGCTTTGGTGGTTAATTCACTTTTCATGCTAGTCTGTGATCCTCATGAACATTATGCCATGCTTTACCTTATTCCTCCATGAGCTTTACATGTATAGGTATGATGTTCATTAGGTGTCACTTTTCAGGTGCTAGTTTTGGTTAGCTACATGTATCCTGTTGATATGATTAGTTTGAGCATTAGCCTTTCCTCAATTTTATCATTTTACATGCTTTTGGATCTATTGCTATCATTATCTTGCATTGTAGCATGTGTTGAGACCTAGGCTATGTTTGGGTTGATCATGTCTTTAGGCTGCATTTTGCTCCATAGTGCTTTATCCTATTGCATGGTAGTTTTGACTAGTTTGAGTTCAGATCTCCTTGCGGTATCATTCATAGGTAGACCTCTTTTTGTTGAGAGCTTACCTTATGCTTTTATGTGACTAACCGTTTTCGTGGAGATCTTGAGGTCACATTGGACGAGACAACGCCTTGTGTTTCTTCTGCATTTGAGTGTGCAGGAGAACAGGAGCCTGGAGAGAGCATTTCGGCTCACGGACCCGATCCCACTTCTTCCACGACTTAGAGTTCCGTTCGAGCAGCTCTCCAGCGAGCACTAGCAGCACTTGTGGGAGCGAAAGCAGCAGGCGAGGGGGAGACGACTTCGGCGAGGCAGGTGCCCCGAAGATTTCAGCAGTTTTAGGCGTCCCCTCGGGTATCACACAAGCAGGAGGTCATGCGCTTCATGAGGTACCTCCGACCCTCTCCTGAGTTCGGGTTTTGGTACTCTTCTTCTTCGACCCCTTTTCTGCTGTGTGGTCTTTCCGATGTGGTTTTTGCTGGCTGTTCGCTTGAGCATTTCTTGGCTCTTTATTTTTGTCCTTGGTGCATGTTTCCCTTTTAGTTGGGGAAGCATTTTGCTTGTTGTATCTTAGTTGGTCTTCTCTGATACCCTTTTGTTTTAGGTTTTCCTTATAGGCTAGCTTTGCATGCATCTCATCATGTACATCTTGCATATTAGAGCTTCATGTATATAACAATGAGAATGAGATTATGCTCTTTTTGGTATGCCCTGTCTATTCATGATGATGCTTGTAGCTTAGGCCCTTTTTGATCACTTGATATAGGTTATGAGCTAAGCTATTTTTTGGCAAATGGTGAACTTGACTAATCAACTATGAAACTTTTAATTTGTTCACCATTGAGATTGGCAACTAGCATGGGTAGGATGTGTTGAGATCACTTGTGCTATCTTTTGTATGCTAGGTTGCTATGTCTCTTGCATTGAGTCATTCACTTGCTTGGATTGTTCATATTTACCTTGTGCTAAAATTTGATCCAAGTCTAAGTGAATTGAAAAGATCGAGATCGGATTACATGTGTCAGCACCTCACGGTATCGAGACTGTTTCTCATTGCACATTTGAGTTAAACTTGAGCCGTGTAGTGTAAGACCGAAACCGGCGCTTTAAGCTTCCGATTGCCTTTCTTGCATAGGCTTAGCCCGGTTGAAAAGTTAGGCAATGACCATGCTTTTAACCTCTCGCAATCACATGCTTTTAAATATGAACTTGTGTGAATACCGCTGCAATCTCCAACAAAATATTGAAAATAACACAAGTCTATGCTTCACTCTATTGCATGATGATTGAACTTTGCTAGGGGTAGTTCACCTTGTATACTTGAGTTAGCACTTGGTTGATTTCCTGTCTATTCATGCTAAGTGCTATTTTAGTGGTGGACTCCTTTTCAAATGGCTTAAAACTGCTCATTTGCTTAATTGTTCATATTTCGTATTCACTTGATCAGTTTGAGCCTTTGCTAGCATTTGTATTGATTGCTACACTTTCAGGGCAGCACCCTTTTGAGCATCTTTTCATTCTGATTGCTATACACTTGAAGCTGTTGCATTGTGCATATCATGCATTTTTAGCTTAGTGTACATACCCCCAGCTCCGATACACTTCTTGGTCACTTTCAGTGCTTTTCACAGCCCCCATATGCTTTTGGTCGATGACTTGTCTTGTGTCTGTGTCAACTTTGTGAGTAATGTCAAAACCCCTCAGCATGTTCCCTTTTGTCAAGGCGGTGAAGCTATTTGCAAGGGGAGCTTATGTGTTGGCACAAAGGGGAGAGTCATGCATTTTGGGGAGAGCTTTGAGCAAGGGGGAGTTTAGCTCTTTTATGTTTTTCTTCACTCGGTTTAGCTCTTTTATGTGTCTCAATTGGTATCCATCTTTTGGTATGGAATTCAATTGGTGTCATGAGCTTTGTGCATAGCTTTTGTGTATAGGCTTGCTTTCAGGGGGAGTCGCTTTTGTCTTGCTGCTTCTCCGCGTGCTCCGAGTGTTTGTGCTCCATTTAGTGTTGAGCCTCTCTTGTGGTTTCTCTCAGTCGGTATCGAGCCTGCTAGTTGTGTTGAGCCATTTTTGCCTCTGTCTAGAGGGACTAGCAGTTTTTGCTTGGTATTTTCGATTGGTATGGACCCTTCAGCTAGTTGCGTCGAGCCTATGTGCCTCTGTCTTGAGGAACTAGCTGTTTTCACCAATTCTTGGCTGTTTGTGATCAGTTTTGCATTCTTATGCATTGATTCAGCCTCAATTGGTATTGAGCCTTGAGCTAGTGGTGTTGAGCCATTTTCTGCCTCTTCTTGAGGGCTAGCTCATTTTTGACTTGGTTGCGTCGAGCCGTTGCCCATGTCTTTGGGAACCAAGTCTTTTGCTCTGTGTGATCGAGTTTTGCTCTTTGTTGAGTTGTTACTCCAATCCTGTGCTTGGTTGTGTTGAGCCATTGCCCATGTCTTTGGGGACCAAGTTATGTCCATTTCAAATTGCCCCTTCTTTAGATTTTTCGGTCCTTCATTGGTCCTTCAATTGGTATGGCATTTGAATGGATAATCTTCTCATGACAAGTGACTTTGTTTTTGCCCTCCAATGGCTTTTGATCACTTGAATGAGATTTTCGGTTGTGGTATCTCAAACCATCTCTTGTGCCTAGTTTTTGTCAATTCAATCATCAAGGGGGAGAAAGAGAAAGAGAAAGAAAAAAGGGGGAGAATTTGACCCAAAACCAAGTGGATAAGTACCTTGGTCTCTCTTTTGTGATGATTGATTGACAATTTTATTTGAGATTGGTTTTCGAGTGCCTTTTTGGGATTCATGAAACTCTTGTTTATCTTGACTTTTCGGTTGTGTGGAGGCTTTGCCCGCTTTTCCTGTTTCTTTCGGGGCCGAGAGCTTTTATTTGGAGTTTTCATGATCCTTCCTCATCTCAAGTAGCCTTGTGTTCGCTTTTGTTTGGCTTTTGGGCACTTGGATGAGGCTTGCCTTCAAACTCTTCCTTTGTGGTTTATTTTTAAGTCAATGCATTCATCAAGGGGGAGATTGAGAACATATATGATGAATGATTGACTTTGATGAGGAAGGTTTGAGGCTTTTACCCGGTTGAGTCTATATCTAGCTATGCGCTTATTGTTTATGACTAACCGGTGGCGTGAGTTGTGTGGTGTTTCTGTGTTGGTGTGCGTGTGCGACCTGTGTCTCTTGGCTGTGTTGATGTGCAGGTGTGGAGCTCGGATACAGTGGTCTATGGCGAGGTGAAGGTCAAGTAGAGACGTGTCGTGCCGACGGACCGGGTACGGTGAAGGATGGGCGTGCCGTGCGGCGGACGTGCCATGCCGAGGTACCGAGCGGTGAAGGGCGGACGTGAGGCTTGGACTGACGGACCAGGGGCCAGAGGACCAGCTGTGGTAGCTGGCACGTGGCATCGGCAAGCGAGAGCACATGGGGATGTGCGGTGCATCGGCCGAGTCGGGAGGAAGACGATGGCGTCGTGGCACTTGGCGGGAGGTCGGACACGGGCTTGCGTGCGGCGCAAGTGCCGTCGGCCGAGTCAAGAAGGAAGGCGAAGGCGTTGTGCCCAGCGTGGAGGCTGGACATGCATCGGCATCGGTGCCAGTGGTCGGGGTGTGCGAACCACATCCCGTCTACGGTGCGGGTTCGGTAGCTGAGCCTCAAAAAGCTGCCATCGACGGTTTCTAGGTTTGGGCCTCAAAACCTGGGCACGCGGGTTTCCGAGTTTGGGCCTCAAAACTTGGGATGGACGGTTTCCAGGTTTGGGCCTCAAAACCAGGGCTGGTGGGTTTCCGAGTTTGGGCCTCAAAACTCGGGGTGGACGGTTTCCCGGTTTGGGCCTCAAAACCGGGGGTTGGTCCGAAAGGACGGTCGACGCATGGCGGCACCGAGAGGCTTGCGTTGCGGCGAAGCTATCGGTGAGAAGGCGCGGCGGTCGACGGTGACGGCACGTGGCGGCATCGGGTGAGGTCGCGTCGAGGCGAAGCTACCGGATGTGCGGGCATGGCCGTCGGATGCAAATCGTCAGGATTGGACGGTTGTACCCCTGGGGGGTATTTGGGTTGAGTGCTTAATTGAAGGGCGCTTTGGTCATTAGGACGTGCGCCTATATATATGTGGGGGGCTGCTAGGGCAGCCGGGCCCTGGACCCGAGGAGGATGGTGTCACTCTCATTTTGCTGTTTGTGAGAGGAGGCTAGGGTTAGGGAGAGACAGGCTCATGTTCTTGAGCTTTTCGCCATCCAAGCTTTGATCTGCTGGAGTGGCTTGTAGCCCGACACCGAGTGCTTAATGAATCATCCATTCCTCTGAATCCAAGGGTCAAATTCGTGGTGGAATTCGCGTTTTGATTTTGTTCTTCGTGTTCTTCGCGTTCTCCTTTTTCTCCACGATTTTCTCCTCCCCCGATCTCCCTCTACGCTGCGTCTTTTGCGATTCCGTTTGAATCAAATTGTTCTTTGATCTGAGGAGAACATTTCGACCGGAGGAATTCGTCTCTACCCTCACGAACAAGTAGATCGAGCCGAAATCATTTTCGTTCTTCCCCTTTTACGGTGTTCTTCGGATTTCTCTTGGTTGAGTTGGGTTGAAGCGATGATATCCTAGGATTAGCTTCCCAACACGTAGAAGAACACTTGGGTGAAGTTTGGTCGCAGCCCCATCCGATTTGGTGAAGATCCAATCGATTTTGTTTTTGTCCCGTGAGGATTTTGTGGTTTCTGGACAGTGGCGGACTGTCCGCCATTTAAGTGGCGGACTGTCCGGCCATCGGGTTCAGCCCGTCCAGAACACGCGCAGCGCGCACTGTACGCGGTCCTTTTGACCGGCGGACAGTCCGCCGTGTAAGGCGCGGACAGTCCGGGGCTGGCATCGGACGCTGCACAGGGCAGCACCGGATGCTCCGAGTTCACTGTTCAGTGAACCGCGGACAGTCCGCCGTTGACAGGCGCGGACAGTCCACGAGTCGCGCAGGGGAGGTCCAGCAGCTTTGCTGTTTTGTTAGGTAGGCCGGAGGACAGTCCGCCGTTATAAGTCCTGGACTGTCCGGGAGTCGCGCAGGGAGGGTTCAGCAGCCGTGCTGATTTTGCCTTTTGACCTGCGGACAGTCCGCCAGGGTTTCGCGGACAGTCCGCCCTTGACCGGATAGTCCGGCACCCCCAGCCCAGACAGTTCGCGAATCGGCTGTAGGTTCCGGTCTAGTGCGTTTGCTCTCCCGGCTTTTCCGCTTCGCTTCGGGACTTCTCGTTTGCTCCTAGAGTTCACCTAGGAACCTCTCTACATATCTTTGCTACTTGTTAGCATCGGTATTTGGAGGAATCCCGATGTAGCCGTCTATCTACGTTTGGGAGTGGTCTTTTAGGTCCGAACTTGACTTGGAGTTTTTGGGGGTTTTGGTTTGCTCCCTTGTGCGGTGCCTCGCTGTGATCCTAGGGATCATCCACCCTCTTTCTAGGGTCGTGGGCATCGCGTTTTGGTCCGAAGCTTTTGGGGTTGATTTTGTTGGGACAGAGGCCGTAATTTTGAGAAGAAATTTTTAGGCTCCCATTCACCCCCCCCTCTGGTCGCCTTGCTTTAGCATTTTCGGTCCTTCATAGTGGTGAGCCGCAGCTTGGGATGATGATCTCCCAATTCAAGCGTGCTGCTGGAGGTCCAGGTGTAGGCTTTGCTTAGGGTGTTGATGTTTCATCTTTTGGCAAGATTGGAGAGTCGAGTGGTCTAAACCCATGTGAGAAGCCCAACTCCACCACTACTCCCAAGCTTATCATGATTCCACTCAAAGAGCCTCTCAAGCCTAACACCAAGGATGGGGTATTTGTTGAACCTCCGAGAGCTCCACCCAAGAAACAATCATGGGCTCCAAAACCAAACCACCTCAAGAACAAGCTGGACACAATGCCACCCATCCAGGAGGAGCTTATGCCACAAAAGGGCAAAGTGATCCACACCCACTACCGTGAGTACCAACAACCCCCTATGAGAGCGGTGAGGTACCATTGTGAGCACTGTGGGAGAGATGGACACTTGAGTGAGTTTTGCTTTCGACGCAAGAGAGAGGCGCGTCGTGCAAAGGAGATGAACAACACGGACATGTACCAACCTTTCCATAATGTACATGTGCCGAATGTTCAGAGGCGTGCTGCTAGGCCTAGATGTCCAAAACCTCAAGTACCTAGGCCTAGGCCGCGAGGAGGTCGTGCCCGGCAGGAGCCTGCAGTTGTGAGCTATGGACCCAGTGGCGGAGGCTTTGTAGTTGAGCGTTTTTCCCCACCGCGTTTTGAGTATTGCGATGGACGCCCATCCCTTAGCGGACCACGTTTTCCTCTACGTGGTGATCACTCTTCCCGTAGGCGTGCTAGGAATGGTTTTTCTGCTAACCGTTCTTTTGAGCAGCCGACCCAACACTGGTATTCTCCCTACTTCACTAACCCCAGTGTTGGACCGTATGCTCACCCTATGTTTTTTTATTGATGTAGGTAAAACGATTGGAGAACGTTTGGTTGGTGGATTCCGGTTGTTCGAGACACATGACCGGAAACGCTAAGTGGTTCTCCAGTCTTAGTCCGGTCGCCGGAAAGGAGTTTATCACCTTTGGCGACAATAGCAAAGGTAAAGTGTTGTCTCGTGGGTCAGTGCGAGTTAATGAGCATTTTGTGTTGCACGACGTTGCTCTTGTTTCTAACTTGCATTTTAACCTTCTTTCTGTTTCGCAACTCTTTGATGATGACTATGAGATTCGTTTTAAGCCGAATCTTAGTCGTATTTTGGATCCTCAACAGATGATCGGCAGCATCGGCGAACGTGTCACTCGGTCACGGTCACAACAAATCTCTCACTTTGCTCATTCTGCATTTGTTGCCGATTTTGAACCCCGGGATGTTGGACACGCTTTATCTAATCCGCATTGGGTCAATGCCATGCATGAGGAGTTAGAAAATTTTGAAAGAAATCGGGTTTGGGTTTTGGTTCCACCTCCTCCTGAGTGTCACCCTATTGGGACAAAATGGGTTTTCAAAAACAAACAAGGAGAGGATGGCCATGTTGTGAGAAACAAGGCCAGACTAGTAGCCCAGGGGTATAGTCAGAAGGAGGGGATAGACTATGAGGAGACTTTTGCTCCTGTAGCTCGTTTGGAGGCAATTAGGATACTCTTGGCTTTTGTTGCATCCAAAGGGTTTAAACTTTTTCAAATGGATGTCAAGAGTGCCTTCTTAAATGGCTACATAGAAGAGGAAGTATATGTGAGACAACCCCCGGGTTTCGAAAATCCCAAGTTTCCAAACCATGTTTTTAAACTTCACAAAGCTTTATATGGTTTGAAACAAGCCCCTAGAGCCTGGTATGATAGGTTGAAAACCTTTTTGCTTGCTAAGGGTTTTAAAATGGGATGTGTGGATAAAACACTTTTTCTCCTCAAGCAAGGCAATGATACTCTTTTGGTCCAGATTTACGTGGATGATATCATTTTCGGTGATTCTTCTCATGGTTTGGTTACTAAGTTTGCAGACACTATGAGCAGGGAGTTTGAGATGAGCATGATGGGCGAGTTGATGTTTTCCTCGGGTTGCAAATCAAGCAATCCCGAGAGGGGACGTTCGTGCACCAGGGCAAGTACACTAAGGACATCCTGAAGAAGTTCGACATGGGTGAGACCAAGCCTCTTCCAACACCCATGCCGACCACGGCGGCCCTGGATGTGGATGTGGATGGAGAAGCAGTGGACCAGAAGGAGTACCGGAGTATGATCGGGTCGCTACTGTACCTGACGGCGACACGCTCGGACATCTAGTTCGCGGTATGCCTGTGCGCGAGATTTCAGTCGTCGCCGCGCACCTCTCACTGTCAGGCGGTCAAGCGCATTATGAGATACTTATGCTTCGCTCCAGAATTTGGGATTTGGTATTCTGCTTCCTCCACCCTCTCCCTTTGCGGTTATTTTGATGCCGATTTTGCTGGTTGTCGTATTGATCGCAAGTTCACTTCTGGGACTTGTCAGTTTATTGGTTCTTCTCTTGTATCGTGGTCTTCGCGCAAGTAGTCTAGTGTCGCCCAGTCTACCACGGAGGCCGAGTATGTTGCTGCGGCTAGCTGCTGTTCCCAGTTCCTTTGGATGATGGCCACTTTGCATGATTTTGGTATGAGCTTTTCTCGTGTTCCTTTGCTTTGTGACAGCACGAGTGCTATTAGCGTGGCTACGAACCCCGTGCTGCACTCTAAAACCAAACACATTGATGTGCGCTTTCATTTTCTGCGAGACCACTATGAGAAGGGTGATATCGACCTTCGCCATGTCGATACTCATCTTCAGTTGGCTGATATTTTTACCAGGCCTTTGGACCAATCAACTTTTGCTTGGTTGAGAGGTGAGCTTGGTGTGTGTTTCCCCTTTTAGATGGGGGAAATATTTTGACTCTTGTATCATAACCTGACTTTGTGTTTTTCGATTGGTATCTTTTCTGCATTTCATCTTGCATTTTTACATTCAGAGCTTCATGAATATAATCTTTAGAATGTGGCTATGCTCTGTATAGTATTTGCTCCGATGCTTTATGATGATGCTTGTAGCTTATGCTCTTTCTGATCACTAATGCATGTTGTGACCTGAGCTATTTTTGAATGGTGAACCTGCTTAATGAACATAAAACTTGAAACTGTTCACCATTGAGATATGCAACTAGCATGTGTAGGATGTGTAGAATTCACTCGTGCTTTTCATATATGCTAGGTTGCTATGTCTCTAGTTCTGAGTCATTCACTTGCTTGGTATGTTCATTTTCTGAGATAAAATTTGAACCAAGTTAAGTGAATTGGAAAGATCGAGATGGGACTGCTTGTCAGCACATCACAGTTTTGAGACTGTTTCTCATTGCACTTTGAGTTAAACTTGAGTTGTGTAGTGTATGACCGAAACTGTTGCTTTAAGCTTCTGATTGCTTTTGCATAGGCTTCGCACAGTTGAAAAGTTAGGCAATGACAAGCTTTCAACCTCTCGCAATCACATGCTGAAATTTGAACTTGTGTATTTTAACCGCTGCAACTCCGATAAAATTTGGATACACATGTCTGTTTCACTCTATAGCATGATGGTTGAACTGTGCTAGGGGTAGTTCACCTTGTATACATGTTTAGCACTTGTTTGACTTCCTGTCTATACATGTTTGGTGCTATTTTGATGGTGAATACCTTTTTGCCTAAAAACTGCTCACTTTGCTCTCATGTTCATATTTCATATTTGGTGATCAGTTTGAGCCTTTGCTAGCATTCCGTGCATTTTATGAGTCATCGGATCAGCACTCTATCGAGCATCTTCTCATTCTATCGACTATATAATCCTGAAGCTGCTAACTTGCATTTTGACTCATATGCATTTTGGAAGGGGGAGTTCTTCTGTCAAGGGGGAGAAACTTGCTTGATGGTGCATTTTCAACCAAGGGGGAGAAAATATTGACAAATCATGAGTGCCTTCTGTGTTCAACTAAGGGGGAGAAAATATTGATAAATCATGTATTTTTTGATATTTTCCGAGTTGAACTAAGGGGGAGATTTCCTGGTTGTGTGCACCATTTGAGGGGTAGATTGCTCGCTGCTGCATTTTTCGAGCTGGTAACAGTTGGTTCGGAGCATTTTTGGTAGCTAGTTGTGTTGAGCCTTTGCCTCGTTCTTGAGGGACTAGCACCTTTGATTATGCTCCTCAGCTGATTTCTAGCTTTCTTCAGTTGGTATCAAGCTTCCTCGCTAGCGGTGTTGAGCCTGTTCTGCCTCTTCTTGAAGGCTAGCTCTATTTTGCTTGAATTTGAGTTGATTCTTCAATTGGTATCGAGCTTTCACGCTAGCGGTGTTGAGCCTGTTCTACCTCTTCTTGAGGGCTAGCTTTGCTTTGCTTAGTTGCGTTGAGCCGTTGCCCATGTCTTTGGGTACCAAGTTGTTTTGCTCTTTCCACTTGACCTTCTTTGTCTTTGATATGCTTTTGGGTCATTTGGTCAAGTTCTCTCTCCTTCTTCCTTCCTTCCTCTATTCCATTTATGATTTGTGTTGGTAGTTGACAATGCACTCATCAATGGGGAGATTGCGGATACATGGGTGTATGCCGAGTCTTTGAGTGATGAGTGATTGTCAACTGGGATAATACGCATGTTCTTTGGCTTGTGTTGTGCAGGTGTCGAGCACGGATACAGTGATCGAAGGCAAGGTGAAGGTCAAGTAGAGACGTGCCATGCCGATGGACCAAGAGTGGCGAAGGGCGGACATGAGGATTGGACTGAGGGACCGGTGGCCTGAGGATCAGCTGTGGTGGCTGGCAGCCTAGGACAGTGACGAGCGAAGACTTGCGGGCACGGTGTTGCTTGGGTCGAGGACCTGGGGACACGTGTCGGTGGACGGGGTGCACAGGCGGTGCATCCCCTCTATGGCTCAGTTTGGTGGTTGAGCCACAGAAAAACCACCGAGTGGACGGTTTCCAGGTTTGGGCCACAAAACCTGGGCGCTGATGGTTTCTGAGTTTGGGCCACAAAACTCGGGCCGAGGACGGTTTCCTGGTTTGGGCCTCAAAACTTGGGTGTTGCGGGTTTCTGAGTTTGGGCCACAAAACTCAGGCAATAGACGGCTGGTTTCCCGGTTTGGGCCTCAAAACCGGGGGTTGATCGTGAAGGCTGGTTTCCCGGTTTGTGCCTCAAAACCGGGGGCGAAGTCCAGGAAAAGGACGAGTGGAGCGGTGGCGGCACGTGGCGGCAATCGTTGAGGTTGCGTCGAGGCAACGCTACCAGTTGTGCGGGCGTGGCCGTCGGATCACCAGCAACTTTGAGTTGGTCCAGAATAACCCTAGGGTTTAGCTGGTTCGCTCTATAATTAGTTAGGGGTAGAGTGGGAATTAGAATTAGGATAAGTAGAGGGAGACACCCACCTCCCATCCTATCTCAGTCATTTGCTATTTTGCATTCTAGGTTTTCCTGCTCTCCCCATCCTCTGCTGTAGCGAACTGAGATCCACAAAGAAGACAATCATACCTCTGTGTTCGTGAGATTTTGAGGAAGTGAGACCGTAATCTCACTATTGTAGCGTGTGGTAGCCACACTGTTGCAAATTCATGGTTGTGATTCGTGTTTTGTTCTTGTTCTTCGCGGATTACTTTTCTCCATGTTTTTCCCGTCGATCGATCTCTTTGTTCATTGCATCTTTTGCAATTCCGTTTGAACAGAGATGTTCTAGATCGTGAGGCACTTCTTTCCACCGAAGGAAATCAACTCTAACCTCACGAGCTAGTAGATCGGTCGATTTTTGTTTCGGATCGAGTTTTGCTCCTTCTATCCCGATTTCTTCCAATTCACTGATTTGGAGTTAGGTTCGAGCCATGATCCCCTTTGGATAGCTCACTAACCCCCTTGGAACTCCTCATACTAAGTCTAAGCCCTAGTGCTTTTGATTCGGACGAGATCGGGTGTTTTTCGCGGAAGAACAGCTCTGGTCTGGGAGCATCGGACGCTGGTGTCGGGACCATCGGACGCTGATTCATATTAGCGGACGCGTCCATTGCCACGTGTCATCTGATAGTGAGTTTTAAGGAGCATCGGACGCTGACCATCGGAGCGTCCGTTGCCATGGGGCGCGTCGGGGGTCTAGCATCGGACGCTAGGGTTTCACTGTAGCAGCGTCCGATGCCAGTCTAGTAAGGTTCCAGAGAGGTACTGTTTGCATCGGACGCGTCCGGTGCTGAGCCATCGGACGCGTCCGGTGCTGAGCCATCGGACGCAGGCCAACGTCCGATGCGGCTGTTTTCGTGCAGTTTCATCCGTGATTTGTTCGTTCGTTGTCGGTCCTGATTTCCGGCTTTTGCGTTGGGTTTTTAGAGTCATGTAGTGTCCCGCTGTGCTTCTTGGAAGCATCCACCCTACATCTTGGGTCGTGGACACTTGCAAGCTCTAGGTTTGCTCTAGGGGATTGATTCTCGGGATAGTGGCAACAAGTTTCTGAAAAGAAATTTGAATCCCATTCACCCCCCTCTGGTCGCTTTCTCGTTGCACTTTCGGTCCTTCACCTTCTTTGTTTTTTTTGTTAATGTTGTTTCAGGGCCGAAACCCTGAAACAGTCGGTTGAGGCGCGAGCAAAATGCACAGGACAAAGGCAAAAGGTGACGGGAGTTTTAGGCGAAGTGAACAGTGTTCTTCCCTCCCCCTTCTGAGCTAGGAGGCCCGAAGCTTTTATATTAGCCCCCAATCCGTTTAAAAGTACAAGAATGCCCTTTCAACCACTCTGTTACAATTACAAAGATGCCCTTTTCAACTACTTTATGGCTCCTTCCTTTGACCGATGGGCCCGGAGTCCCTTGGCTCCTTCCTCTGACCGATGGGCTCGCTCCCCTGGACTGAAATCTCCGACAACCTGCGAAAACCCTGAAAACCAAAGGCGTGAACGGTGAAAGTGCACCTCCGAAAGCGCCTGGCCACTTTCGTACGAAAGTTGTCTGGGCCGCCTTTGGCCTCTTTCGCGCAAAAGCTTGGCCTGGCGGGCACATTCGCCTGTCGGTGCGCTTTCGCACGAAAGCTGCTCCAAGCCACAGACCCTGGTCGTTTCTGGCCACATTCGCGTGAAAGCTCTGCCCGGCGGGCACATTCGCTTGTTTGTGCGCTTTCGCACGAAAGCTGCTTCAAGTAATGGGCCCCGGCCGTCTCCTGCCCTCTTCCGCGCGAAAGCTCGGCCCGGCGGGCAAATTCGCCTGTCGGTGCGCTTTCGCACGAAAGCTGCCCCAAGCCATGGGCCCTGGCCGTCTCTGGCCACATTCGTGCAAAAGCTCCGCCCGGCGTGCTTACCCGCCCGACGGTGTACCTTCGCGCGAAAATCTTTCCAACTTGCGGGCCGGAGGTGCCTGCGGTATCGGTACCACCCCAACAATAGCCCCTCATGGTCGGATCTGTGAGCCATCGAAGTCCGACCGTGTCCTTTTGCTAGGCGCCTACGCCCGCCCAAAAAAGACCCTTGCTTCGTTTAAAGCCGGGTTTTTTTTGGCAAGCGACCTCGGCTGTTGTGATACTTCATTTCCCATGCCTAAACGTCTTTTTGTCTCCTCGATGACTATGTATGGTTTGTCGGGCCCCTGCTACGCTTTGTTTCCCGTGCCTGAATGTCTTTTCGTCGCCTCGAAAACCGTGTACGGTCCACCGGGCATTTGCTTGTATATAAATGGAGAGGGTGTAGTCAGAAGGGTTTTCTTGCGCTTTGAATCACCTTCATCCTTTCTTTGCTTGTTGGTACTTCGCATTCGCTGGTTGGAACGCTCGGTGCATGCTTTGGTTGCGTGGAGCTTTCATCCTGGTATGTTTTTTCATACCTCTTTATTTCATTTCGCCTTGCTGCACGTTGAGCCGTTGCTTTGAGTTTCTGCTTCCCCCTTCTTTATCCTTACGCATGCATCCTTGTTCATTCGTGTTTCGCGTCGTTTTAGATGGCGTCTTCCACATCCACATCGACTTCGAGCTCATCTAGCGAAAGCTATGGTGCTTCGGGATCCTCGCGTCACGAACGTAGTGCTGACGTGTCTATTGGATCTGGGGAGGCTCCACGGGTTCCAGACCACAGTGGCAGTTTGTCTGACGACGGAGACTCGGGTTTGGTTTCGGTCCCTACCGACTGCTCATTTTATCTTGGTGCTTCGCGAATGTTGTCTACCGCGCTGCATGCCTCAATCGAGGATGGTCCTTTGCGAAGGGATCACCTTGGTAACTATCGCGTTCCAGGAGATGAAGAAGTTCCTATTACGCGGCCTTATGAAGCTATTGTGTTTCACGATTACTTTGTTGCAGGACTGAACTTCCCGCTCGAAGGATTTGTTGTGGATGTCCTTTTTGGGTTTGAGCTCCAGCTGCATCAGTTGAGCCCGAATGCATTCGTCAGACTCGGTGTTTTCGCGATGGCTATGAAGATGCTGGGTTGCACGCCTCAAGCTGACATTTTTGTGCGATTTTACGATATTCATCGGCGGGCGACGAAAGTGAACGATCCTTTTTTGGTAAACAAGTTGCCCAACGAGATTGGTTGCGTTAATTTCGTTCCACGGAAGACCCGAGGTAGCGTTTCTATTTCGCTTACCTATCGGAATAAATGGCCGGATTGGACTCGCTTTTGGTTCTATTACCGAGTTTGTTCCGACGATACGGTTGCCGCTGAGTTGGGCAAGGGAGAGAAAAATGCTTCTACACTTGTCTCTGTTTTGGAGAAACACCCCACCAAGCGCCTTCCGCCCGTTGCCTTGAACGATGAGGAAAGCATTCGCTGCGGAGACGCATTCGCGCCTACCGCTCGGTTTCAAATAAGTCAGGACCTTGTTGAGGAGTGGATGGCGATTGGAATGAACCCGCTTTGCAGCAAGACTTCTTTCGAGGGTTTTGCTGACCGAGACGACTACCGAGGACCCGCCTTGTTGCTTGAGAGGCCTAGCAACTTTGCTGACGATCCATCTTATGTGAAGCACATTGATAGTGAAGCGAAGAAGATTTGCGGACCGTATCTCCGTAAGGAAAGCGAATTTCAGCTTGGCAATCTTGGCCGAAGCCGCCGCTTAAATCGTGCGTTTGATGCTATGAGGGTCAAATATGGTGAAAGACCCTTGGTAGCCAAAAGCAAGGAGGAGGAAGAGGTTTCAAGAGCAAAAGGGAAAGGCCCTGCTCGCCCACGAGGCCGTAGAGGCGTGGTACCTAGGCGCAAGGCTTATGAAGTTGGCGACATTCGCATAGGGCGCTTGATTGCTAAGCCATTGCGAGAAAGCCAGGGGGTCTCGATGGATTCCATACCCGATGTTGATCCGTTCGATCACCCTAGGGCGGTCAGTTTCCGCATATCCTGTCGCTAATCGGTTTTCGCGTTACTTTCATACTTTTTATGGTTCGTTTTGTTTTGGCTTTTCGCTCTAAGCTCGTCCCGCTTTTTTCACATTCGCAGAGCGCATCATGAGCTGCGGAGATGGCCCCGAAGAAGTCGAATGTGCAACATTCGCACTCGGCTTTTGATGATGATGCTTCTATCGCCGACCTCCCTACATTTGCCAAACCCGGCTCGTGGAAGGCGTCTCATCCGTTGGAGCCGGTGGATCGTCATGCAAAAAAATAGAAGACTCAACGTTCCGAGACTGTGACTCGGGCGCCGAAGTCATTGGGGAGAAAGGGGACGGCTCCCTAAGGATGCCTGCTCCTGCTGCCGTTGACAAGGGTAAGTCTCGCTTTTTGGGTGAATGCATTCGCTTGACGCAGGAGACGGTGGATGGGCAACACCTCGACCATGGACGGTTGATTCTTGATGCAACTCCGTCGGACTATGAGAATCCCTGCTTTTATACTGGGTTGAGCTCGTCGAGCGAGACAGACGATGCGAGGGAAGAATCTTATCGCATTGTTCATTCTTTGGGTGCAGCCTCAGACACTTAGCTCACTTGCCGCATAGACTATCGCCGAGCTGGCGTTCTGCCTGGCGATGGCGATGAGGCCACGAAGTCCGTTGAGTTTTCATAGAAGGCATTCGTTGCTTCGGAGATTGAAAGGGATCTCCTGAAAGTCAGCAGCGTGAAGCTTAATGAGGCGCTCTCCTTCCACCTGGCCAGTGTAAGCGCTCAGGTCTCTTGTGGACTTTTTGCGTATTATTCTCCTTTTTTGGGCTCACGCTGATGTAGCACCTGTTCGTTTTTGTACCCTGCTTTGCATGCTGCTGTCATCGCTCGAAGCCAAAGTCGCCAGGGCGAACTTTACATTCGCAAGCTTGAGCAAATCGGCAGGAAAAAGATGATCAACTCAAGAGTCTCGTTGCTGATCTAAAGGCGCAGAGGAAGAGAGCCGAGGACGAGCAAACCTCTCGGAAGGCGAGTCAACAGGAGGTCAAAAGTTTGAAGAAAGAACTATCGTAGCTGCGGTCCGCGCAGGCCGAAAGGGAGAGGAGTCTTTTGACTTCGACTACTGGCGTTGTTTCGCGCTTCCGCGAATGTCTTCGCAGGATTGGTGTTGAGGTGGAGAGCCCGCCCGAGGACAATGTCGATAGCCTCATTGATTGGGTTCGCTCCGAGATGGAGTCGCTAGAAGGGCACATGGCCCTTGGCCGCGATTATGCTGCGGTTACTGGGATCAAGGCTATCGGTCATAGCCTTGTAGTGGCCGGTTGTACCCACACCTCTGACCTTCCGGTTAAGGAGGTGGACTACTACTGGCGGACCCCCGAAGCGGCGAAAGTGCTTGGGAAGAAGTTTTTCGATGAGTTCTTGCTGGCTGGCGGGAACAATATGTCCCTCATGCAAGCGGCGGTGGGACGTGGCAAGGTGATATTGACCTCGCTTTTGGATATTCTTTTCGCAATTTTTGTTTGCGCCATTGCTTTTTTCTGTGATTGAACTGATTGACAACTTCGCCTATTCGCAGACTCCGGAGGAGAAAGAGCATATCAAGTCTATCTTTTTGGATTTTATCTCCAAGCGGTGTAAGCGTGAGGCTGAACCGGACGACGAAGGGACTCCCCATCGTTCGAACGAGGAAGTCCCCAAAAGCTCTGCTGCAGCTGCTTCTCGCGATGGCGACGGTGCGCAAGATGTGGTAGATGAATAAATAGGCCATGTTTTTCTGGGGGTTGATTGTATCTGTAAGGGCTACCCTAGTTTTGTAACCCGTGAACTTAAGCTGAAAATGTTGTATTGAACACGATGTGGATGCAGGAACGCCGGACGTTCTCGACATTTGCCCGTTAATGATTAGGTCCGGTGATGTTTGTGTTGGCGGTGACTTCTGGAGGAGCTTTCTCTCTAGGTTTCCGACAGCGTCGCTTTCGTCCTATTTGAAAAAACGTGCCAAGAAGCTTAAGCGCACAGAAGAGCACTTGCGTTTATTTTATGACGGTTTGGATCGGCGTGAACTTGAAGCCAGGCGAAAGAGACGCGAAACTTCACATGTGACGCCTGCCTTTGATGACGGTCCATCCGTTAAGGAGCAACCTGAAGAAAACGTGTTTTCGCCGAATGAGCGCCGATATAACATTTTCCTGGGGTTGCAAAAATAGTTTGGTCTTCACCCCGTTGTTTGTTTCATTGCTTGAAATGAGCCGAATAAAGAGCTGATGGTCGTCTAATTATTTTTGCTTTCGAATTCTATCTGAAATTCGCTCGTTGTAGTCTGGAAATTATTTTTTGAAAGCCCCTTCAATGGCGATGAGATACTCGTGCTCGGTGCTCTATTCGCGGCTGGCGTCCGACGATTGAGTGAAAGACTCACGTCCATTCTACCTGGATGAGAGCTGGTAGCGATCGCGTGCGAGCGCTTTCGCTGCGAGTTCATCGACCGAAGGTCCGAAAATGCCCGCCCCCATGCTTTTTAGCCGAGGGGCGGTAGCATTCGCGCTATGGTGCTTTCGTTGCGAGCCCCTCGGCCGTGAGTTAAAAAACGCCCGCCCCCACACTTTTTAGTCGAGGGGCGGTAGCATTCGCGCGAGAGTGTTTTCGTTGCGATCCCCTCGGCCGTGAGATAAACAACGCCCGCCCCCACACTTTTTAGTCGAGGGGCGGTAGCATTCACGCGAGGGTGCTTTCATTGCGAGCCCCTCGGCCGTAAGTTAGAAAACGCCCGCCCCCACACTTTTTAGTCGAGGGGCTGTAGCATTCGCGCGAGGGTGCTTTCGTTGCGAGCCCCTTGTCCGATAGTTGAAAAACCGCCCACCCCCGCACTCTTAGTCGAGGGTCTATAGCATTCGCTTGAGGGTGCTTTCGTTGCGAGCCCCTCGGCCGATAGTTGAAAAATGCCCGCCCCCGCACTCTTAGTCGAGGGGCGGTAGCATTCGCACAAGGGTGCTTTTTGTTGCGAGCCCCTCGGCCGATAGTTGAAAATGCCCGCCCCCGTACTCTTAGTCGAGGGTCGGTAGCATTCGCGCGTGGGTGCTTTCGTTGCGATCCCCTCGACCGATAGTTGAAAACGCCTGCCCCCGCACTCTTAGTCGAGGGGCGGTAGCATTCGCGCGAGGGTGCTAACGTTGCGAGCCCCTCGGTAGATAGTTGAAAAACGCCCGCCCCACAGTCTTAGTCGAGGGGCGGTAGCATTCGCGCGAGGGTGCTTTCGTTGCGAGCCCCTCGGCCGATAATTGAAAAACGCCCGCCCCCGCACTCTTAGTCGAGGGGCGGTAGCATTCGTGCGAGGGTGCTTTCGTTGCGAGCCCTTCGGCATGAGATTGAGAGATGATAGCTTGCAAAAAACCGTGTTTTCAAAACCCTTTCGGGAAGGTTGAACCGAAAAGAGGACGCTTTTCGATCAAGATTAAACGCTTGGTACAGTTGGCTATATCTAAGATATTGCACTTGTAGTCACCCTAAAATGAGACTGTTCTTCCCGCGATGCAGGCTTGAGTTTTTGGCCAGGTCGGTACCCGGATAGGCTTTCGACTGAGCCTCTATTGCCAAGGATACTTTTCACCTATTGTGCTGATGACACAATCATTAAAGCAAAATTGAACATCCTGATGCTTCCTATTCGCTGCCCGCTCACTAGGAACACCTTTCAACTGTATCTGAGTGCGCTAGATGGCGTTGGTTGTTTGGGTGGCTTGTGCTCTAGCCTCTATTTATGGGCTTCACTTTTTTGAGGTGGGTTTGTGCATTTACTGCGCGGATGTACCTGTTGGTTGGTGGATTATTAAAGTCGGTAGGTTGTGGTGACCGTACATCCCAATTCCTGCTTAGCGAGCTAGCGGTTGCTCTCTTTGCTGCCAGGTGAGGGTTGCTTTGTTGCGCTTTTGCTTCTGCTAAACTCCCACAAATTTTACTAAAGGGTCTGGCTTCAGTTGCCCTTTGGTTTTTGTTCCGCCCTCTCGTTTTGATGGAGGGTCTGTTTGTATTGCCCTCAGGCTTTCGCCCCGCCCTCTCATTTTGTTGGAGGGTCGGTTTGTATTGCCCGCAGGCTTTCGTCCCGCCCTCTCATTTTGTTGGAGGGTTGGTTTGTATTGCCCGCAGGCTTTCGCCCCGCCCTCTCGTTTTGTTGGAGGGTCAGTTTGTATTGCCCGCAGGCTTTCGCCCCGCCCTCTCGTTTTTTGGAGGGTCAGTTTGTATTGCCACTTGGCTTTTTGCTTTCCGCCTTCTGGTTTCGCTGGAAGGTGGGTGTTTGTTCGCCCGTGGGCTTTCGAGATTGTCGTGGTCTGAGAAGGACTTCTTTTGTCCATGAAGCCGACATTCTCATTTGCTATATTAATTTGACGAATGCCTCAACCTTATGTTTGGTTGATTTCGTCGTCAGGTGCGTACGCGGCAGTTTTGGGGAATTGCGAATGCTTCCTTAAGGTGGCGGTTACACTCGACTGCCTCATTAAAAAACCTTGCACCCCGATGGAGGGCTTCCCCAACGAGGAAAAAAGAGTGCAGCCGATTTTGATTACAAAAATCGAAATTGAAAGCTTATATCAAAATTACAGGAAACAAGTAAAGAAACTAAGGATAAAAGCGTCGCAGGTTGTTTGCGTTCCAGGTGTGGGCTGTTTCTTCTCCCTTTCCATCCAGCAATCGGAATACTCCAGGTGCCGCCATGCTTGCCACGACAAAAGGGCCCTGCCATTGAGACTGTAGCTTACCTTGTTTGTCTGGCTGCCGAATGGTGACCATGTCGCCGGGCTTGATGTCCTTTCGAATTAGGCCTTTGTCTCTGTGCTGCTTTGTTTCTGCGTGGTACTTTACAAGATTGATTGCTGCTTGCAACCTTACCTCCTCGACAGTGTCTAGCTGGAGGTGCCTTTGCTCTTGGGTTGCTGGTGTCATTTCGGTCCTAAAGGACCCCAATTTTACCTCTTCTAGGGTGATCGCCTCCTCATCGTACAACAAACGGAATGGGGTGAAGCCGGTAGCTCTGGAGTGAGATATGTTGTGCCCCCATACCGCTGTCGTCAGGGCATTCGCCCATTTGCCTTTTGGTGCATCGAATAAGGCTTTTGATATTGCTGTGAAGATCAGCCCATTCGCCCTTTCGACAGCCCTGTTTGCTTGCGGGTAGTTTACTGATGCGAAATTGAGTTTGATCTTGATTTCGTCACAGAAGCTTATGAATTCCGCGCAATCGAATTGCTTTCCATTATCACAGGTGATGAAGGAGGGGACGCCAAAACGACAAATTATCCTCTGCCATACAAATTTGGTTAAGGATGTGGAAGTTATGCTTTTGAGGGCCTTGGCCTCTATCCATTTAGCGAAATATTCGAGGGCGACGGCTGCGAATCACAAGTTTCCCGGAGCTGACGGTAGTGGTCCTACTATATCGATGCCCCACCTTTGCAAAGGCCAAGTTGGGATTACTGGCGAGGTTTCGTTTCCGGGGTCTTTTTGCCGTTTGGCGAACATCTGGGAACCTTTGCAGCACTGCACCAATTCCTTAGCATCTGTTGCGGCGGAAGGCCAACAAAATCCCTGCCGCATTGCTCTGTGCGCTATTTCGTGACGACCCCTGTGCGCTCCGCACATTCCGGCGTGCATCTCCTGGAGCAGCTGGATGCCTTCTTGCTTGCTTATGCATTTTAGCAGCTGGGCTACCATTCTGTTCTTGTAAAGTTGCTCCCCGATGATTGAGTAGCCTTTTGCTCTGCTGGCCATCCTTTCGGTGTCTTTTCTTGATTCCGACTCATATGCCCCGGTTAAGTAAGCGAATATTTGGGATCTCCAGTCATCGCTGGAGATGGTGTGTACTAAACTCAGGTGGTATTCCTCTTCTTTGACTGCTTTGGCCGAAAGGACCTGGTAGAACACGTCTGGCGGTAATGGCAGATATTGTGTTGCAGCTTTCGCCAACTCATCTGCCTCTGTGTTTTCGGCTCTCGGGATGTGGCGGAGAGTGAAACCTATGAAGTATTTCTCCATTCTTCGGATGGCTGCTAAATACTTCGCCAGTTCTGGTTCTTTCGTTGTGAATTCCTTCTCGGCTTGCTCGACGACTACTTGAGAATCTGACTTGACTATGCATCTGCTTGCTCCTATTGCTCGTAGCTTTCGTAGGCCCAGCAATACTGCCTCATATTTGGCGGTATTGTTTGTTGTAAGGAACTGCAGCCTTGTAGCAAATCTCACTTTCAGGCCTTTCGGCGGGGCCAAGATTGCTGAGATCCCGGCTCCTGCCATCCCTCAGGCGCCATCACAATTCACTGTCCATACCGGCTCCTCGAATTCAAGGGCTGTGTCGAAAGCCACGGGAGTCCAATCTGCTATGAAATCCGCTAGTGCTTGAGACTTGATTGCTGACCGATGTTGGAAGTCGATCACGTACTCGTTTAGCTCCGCTGCCCACTTGCCCACTCGGCCGATAGCTTCGTTATTACGAAACAAAGCTTCCAGCGGCTGGGCTGATAAAACTATGATATGATGGGATTGGAAGTAGTGTTTTAACTTTCTCGAGGCCATCACCACCGTGTATGCTATTTTTTCCAACTCTAAATAATTCAGTTTTGCCCTTGACAAAGCTTCAGAGACGAAATAGATTGGGAACTGCGTCATCTTGTTTTCGTGCTCCCTTTCCTCAACTAGCAATGAGAGGCTGCGAGATACAGCAATAATGTGGCTCCTGCTGACGGCTTGGACAATGTTGTAAGTCTTGTCAGGTATTCCATCAGCTGCTGGAAAGCTTGCCGATGTTCTTCTCCCCAGTCGATAGGGTCGGAGCTGCGCAGAGTTCTGAAGAAAGGTAAGCCTTTTTCAGCGGACCCCGCGATGAACCTATTTAAGGATGCCAGCCTTCTGGTCAACTTTTGAACTTGCTTGCGGTTCGAGGGTGGTTGCATGTTTATGATTGCCGTTATTTTGTTGGGGTTGGCATCAATTCCCCTTGCGGATACGAGACAGCCCAAGAGCTTGCCCTTCTTGATGTTGAAAATGCATTTATCACGATTGAGCTTCAAGCCGCTTTTGCGGAGGTTGCCGAAAGTTTCCAGCAAATAGGTTAGATGGTCTTTCTCTCTGTCGCTCTTGACCACTCAAAGACATTGTCTATCAGTCTTGAAAAGGTTGGGCCTGCGTTTCTTAGCCCTTCCGGCATTCGCTGGTAACAATATGTGTCGGTAGGGGTGATGAAACTTGTTTTTTCCTCGTTGTCAGGATGCAGCCATATCTGATCATAGCCTGAAAAACAATCTAACAAACTCATTATTTCACAACCAGCTACGATATCGACCAGCTTGTCGATACACGGCAAAGGATACGGGTCTTTCGGGCAGCATTTATTGAGGTCGGTGAAATCGACACACATTCACCATTTCCCGTTCTTCTTTTTTACCAGGACTATATTTGCCAGACATTCAGTGTACTGGACTGGTTGAATCACTTCTGCATCGAGTAGCCTTTGTACTTCTGCTTTTGTTGCGTCTGCCCTTTCGTTTGACATTTTTCTCAGCTTTTGTTTCCTTGGCTTGGAATCGCATGCGATATTTAAGCGGTGTTCAATGAGATCCCTGCTGATGCCTTGCAAATCGTTTGCCGACCAGGCAAAAATGTCATCATTTTCTGCGAGAAAAGATACCAATGCGTCCCTTTCCCTTTTGGGCATGCTTGAACCGATATGCACGGTTCTTTCGGGCCTTGAAGCTGCTAGTGGGATTCTCACGGTCTCCTCGGCTGCTCCAGCCTTACATTCCGGTGAAGCAGCGACAACATGCTCTTCAACGGAAGCTTGCATTTTGTCTTTCTTTGCCACCTCGTTTATTAGGCTGCAGCTCGGGGTTGGCTTGCCCTCAATTCTTCTGGAAGCCTGCTGATCTCCGTGCACGGTAATGACGCTAAAAGGGGACGACATTTTCATACATAGATAGCTTTGCTTGATAACCACATTGAATTTGTTGGTGAAACCTCTACCAAAAATGGCGGTGTAAGGGTAGTCCATGTTCACTATGTCAAAAGTCACTGTTTCGGTGCGCACTCTTTCTCCTTCGGCGAAAGACACTGGAATTTGCTTTTTTCTGATAGCGTCGATCTTCCTTCCTCCGAACCCGTACAAGGAGTTACCGGCAGGGTCCAAACTCCGCCTGTCCATTCCCATCGCTTCGAAAGCTTTGACAAACAAGATATCGGCTGAGCTGCCAGTGTCAATCAAGATGTTGTGTAAGGTGAAACCGGCCACATTAGCTGTGGCGATGAATGCATCGCAATGTGGATAGTCATGAACTTTGAAGTCTGACTCGTTGAAACATATCGGCATGAGCGACCAGGCTGGTCTGTCCAACGGGAGTCTTGGCGATACAGTCTGGACCCTTCGATGATAGTCCCTTCTTGCTCTTTTACTTTCGTGTTCCAGGTTAGATCCGCCCGTGATGGCGAAAATATGGCCTCGTGACGGAAGGATGTTGTTGACTGCACCGAGGTCATTTTCTACATCTTGCCCCTGCTGGTAGCTGAGTTGTGCTGGTTGTCCCTGAGGCTGGACCTAAGCCGGAAGCACTGGTGGTGGTGTTGGTTGACGCCGGTACTGCATGGGCGACGAGATTGCCATTGACTGTGGTGGAAAGATCAGGAATTGGTAACCCTGATACGCCGGATTGAACCAGTGCAGGTTTTGGGAGGGGATATACTGGGGGGATGTAGTAGCGTGTTTGCATAATTGCCGCCCGACACAGCCCCTGCTGCTAGGTCTTGCAAATTGTGGAAAACATGTTTGGAGCTTTCACCGAAAGCTGAGGCTTGATCCTTGTATTTCAATTCCTTCGCCATCTTGCTATATTTGCACTCTCGAGTGGTATGGCCAAAATTGTCATCGCAGATAACACAATATGGAGGCTTAGCTACCCTTCCGTGGCCTCTTCCATCACGGCCACCGTGCCCGGCCCTTCCGCCTCGCCCTCCGCGGAAAGCTTGATCGAACCCTCTTTGATGCTGGAAGTTGTCCATGTTGGGTTTTTCTGTATCTGCCATCGACTGTGCTGGTTCTTCCTGCAGAGTGTTAATTGACCGGAAGGGCCTGACAATTCTTTGATTCGGCACTGGGGGTGGGCGGTTTGCTTTCGTTATTTGCCTTTGCATCAAGCGGGCGGCCATGCCCCGCCGAAAGTCATCGTCTGATCTTGCATATGCATTCATCACGTCAAACAGTTCATTGACGGACTTGGGCGATTCTCTGGACAAGTGAGCAGCGCACTGCCCAGTCCCCAAGCCTTCAATGGCTGCTGCGATCACCGCGGCTTCCGGCACATTCAGGGCTTGGGCCTTTAGCTGGATGAAACGTCTGAGATATTCGGACAATGGCTCATCATCCTGCTGGGTACAGTTCATGAGGTCGCGGGTGGTTTTGACATCCGGCCGGAAGCCTTGGAAAGTGGCGAGCAATTCGGCCTTCAACTGAGCCCACAAATAGATGGATAGCGGTTTGAGGGTCGTGTACCAATCGTGAGCCACGTCCTCGACTGCCAGAATGAGAGATTTCGCCAGGGCTTGATTGTCCCCGCCTGCCGAAAAGACAACTGTCTCATAGCTCGCCAAGAACTTGCGCGGATTCGCCTTGCCATCGAAAGTCGGAATGTGTGGCTTGTAGTTGAGGGGCCAAGGATGAGCTTGTAGCTCCCTCGAGAGAGGAGAAGTTTCATCGACGGCGCTGTCGAAAACTGGGAGCTGCTCTCGCCGTGGTACGAATATGTTTTCTTGGGCCATTGGGTTTGGGCCTCCCCCGGCCATTTGCAATTCCTGAATTTCTTTTTCCAGATGCCTTCTCTGCGCTTCCGCTTGATGAATGGCATTGTGAGTTTCGTCCTCCCTTGCTCTTATTGCAAGTTGCTGCTGCAGCTGATCTCTTTGCTGGAGCAGCTTCTCTATTTCTTCTTGTTGTTGTGTCAACATTTTGATAGCTTGGGCGTGCCTCGTGACTTCGGCGTCATCATCGTCTTCTTCATTGGGCTCTTCCCGGACTTGCCCTTATGGCGTCCCGTCTCTGCCGAAAGGCTGCTGACCCAAGGGCTGTAGATCGTGACTTGCGGACGCTCCCGCCGGTAGCTGGGTTCCCAACGGAAATGTGCCGATGAAAGCTGGGGGATTTGAGGATGTATTTGGTGGAATTTGGGTGGCTGGAGCGGATGCCGCGATTGTGCCCTGGGCGTCCTGATTCGCGGCAACTATCTCGAGACTGTCGACCGTCTTCGGCGCTTTCCATGAGGCATGGTAAGCTCGGGCGACAACCACGGTGGGCGCCAATGTTGTTTCAGGGCCGAAACCCTGAAACAGCCGGTCGACGCACGAGCGAAATGCATAGGACAAAGGCGAAAGGAGACGGGAGTTTTAGGCAAAGTGAACAAAGATGCCCTTTCATGTTCTCCCCGTCCCCCCTCTGAGCTGGAAGGCCCGGAGCTTTTATATTAGCCCCTAATCCGTTTAAAAGTACAAGAATGCCCTTTCAACCACTTCGTTGCAATTACAAAGTTGCCCTTTTCAACTACTTTATGGCTCCTTCCTCTGACCGATGGGCTCGCTCCCCTGGACTAAAATCTGCGACAACCTGCGAAAACCCTGAAAACCAAAGGCGTGAATTGCGAAAGTGCACCTCCGAAAGCGCCTGGCCACTTTCGTACGAAAGTTGTCTGGGCCGCCTTTGGCCTCTTTCGCGCGAAAACTTGGCCCGGCGGGCACATTCGCCTGTCGGTGCACTTTCGCACGAAAGTTGCTCCAAGCCATAGGCCCTGGCCGTCTCTGGCCACATTCGCGCGAAAGCTCCGCCCAGCGGGCACATTCGCCTGTTTGTGCGCTTTCGCACGAAAGCTGCATCAAGTCATGGGCCCCGGCCGTCTCCTGGCCTCTTCCGCACGAAAGCTCGGCCTGGCGGGCACATTCGCCTGTCGGTGCGCTTTCGCACAAAAGCTTCCCCAAGCCATGGGCCCTGGCCGTCTCTGGCCACATTCTCGCAAAAGCTCCGCTCGGCGGGCTTACCCGCCCGATGATGTACCTTCGCGCGAAAATCTTTCTGACTTGCGGGCCAGAGGTGCCTGCGGTATGGGTACCACCCCAACAGTTAAAAATAAAAACAGGTACAAGAACAAAGTGTGAGGGAGATCTCTCAAGTTCAACTACCACACATTCGAGATCTCCCCCACATGTTGCAACAATCATCGATCGCCTTGACATAAAGAAGGCCAGGACCAATAGCTCAAGGGGGATTGGCTAAACTTACAAATCAGCCAAACCACCTTTGGATCATCATCAATCCTTCATCTGCAAACGATGGTTTGTGCAACACTCTCCTCAGCTTTCTTAGTTCTTGAGTTTAAACATACATAAAACTTGACCACTAAAATTAAACTCAATGAACCAACAACTGCTTCTTACTTCCTTGCAAAGAACTTAACCACACTTTGTCTCAAAATTTGAAAAAGTGACATGTTCATAACATCTTTGAGATAGAAGATTGCATAAAATTTGTTCCATATACATGTACTTATGCTTGTGGGAAAATATTTTGATAGGAAAATCATGATGACTAAGATGTTGTTGTTGACGCTGGTTATCTATCAAAATTAAAGGATAAATAAATATGAAAAGGGCATGATTTCAATCACCAACAAAGGTTTAGGGTTTTAATTGACAATATTCCACGAGTTTTGTTGAATTGTGATTCTGCAGGGACTAAACCAGGAAACCAGTGCTGATTGCTTCCCCTAGAAGGAAACCGACGGGAGATAACGCAACCGCCACGTCAGGAAGATTCTAGAAGACTCCAGGGGACACCAGAAGACACCAGGAGGTCGACCACCACGAGAGGCTAAAAGGTGGGACTGACCGGTCCCACCCTATGACCGGTCGGTCATCCACCGGGCCCGCTGGATTCCGTCTTCTGCAAGCTTCCTCCACCGACCTCTAGGACTCATCTCGACCGTACCTTAAGTCGGTTTGATCTAACGGCCGCGATTGACCCCTCAGGGCTATATAAGCAGCCCCAGACCCCCCTCTCCAGGCATCTCCATCTTCATTATTCATCTCCACATCAGAAACTAGGGTTTCAATTAGAAGTAGAGGTCCCTCTAGATGAATCTCTTCTAGTTCATCTAGTTGTAATCAAGAGCCAGCTATCAAGTAGAAGACTAGATACCCCTCTAGTAGGATTAGAACCTAGTCTTATATTAGAACTAGAAGAGAGAGAGAGAGGAAGAGATCAAGAAGGAGCTCCGGCCTGTCGGATCAACTTCTTCATCTTGTACCTGCGGATTCAAGTTCATCTTCAACTTGCTTCAGCGATTGTTTCGGTAATCAACGTCTATATTTAAGTTTGAGCTATTGTTCTTATTATTCTTAAGGTTTGTGACTCTCTTTTGAGTACATTAATTCTAGTCATTCTAGAGTTAGAGTTTTTGGATAGTGTAAGCATGGTGCTTAGACTTGATAGCTCATAAATGCCTCCTATAATGCCGGTAGTAGTGGTTGTTCGCAAGGGTGACTCTTATAGCCTTGTTGATTCTTCTATAGTCCACTTACCCGTGTGTAGGCTCGGTAGGATTATACATTTGCATAAAAGACTCATACTCTGTTTGTGACCTTTTATGGCAACTTCCCCACTAAGAATAATATAAACATATCACTCTTAAATTGGAATTAGACAACCTTAGTGATCCCCTCTATGCTTCTAGATTCTCCGTCCTTGTTAGCTACTCAGGGGTTAGACTTGAGACTTAACACTATCCGTTCCTTTGGGTTCGATATTAAAACTGGGTTACTCTGGTGAAGTGCTACATCGGTAGATGTTATCTGTGCGCTTGCGGATAAAGTAGAGTGTGCGTTAATTTATACCAACAGTTGTGAAGTGTGATATAGTTCTGTCTTATGAATCCTACTGTTTCTATTTCAAAGTACTTGGAGAATTTGTTTTGGAAATGATATAATACCATAGTATCGCATACTCCTCATTTGGTGAGAAATTCCTACCAAAGCCAAATTTGTTATCTTGCAAAAAGTTTTAAGCTTTGTACATACGCTACTTGTTATTGTGTTGAGTTTTGTCAAGTCTTGTTGACACTTGTTGAGAGATTTATCATGCTCCCAAGATCAAGATCACGTACACTCCACATATACTTGTCGCTCCTACACTGGGAGTGCGCAAAAACATGCCTCCATTTAGCTCCACCAAAAAGCTCTGCTCCTACACTGGAGGTAGATAAAAATGTGTCTTTTTATACTCCATGATTTTGAATAGTGATTTCTCTCTACATATATATTTTAGAAGAAGAGACATGGGCTATGCAAAAGTATATGAAAAAAGGGGACACATGAAGGTCCCAAATAAAAAAAGAAAAAAAAGAAAAAAAATGTGCAAGTGCCAACTGCAGAATTAGAGGTATATTGAATACCCACCAAAATAAAAAGAATGATGAGCACATGAAGGCTCATGCTTAGAAAAAAAGAGAGAAATATAGCCATATCTTAAGGTAAGTTATAGAGAGAGATCATATCCACAAAAGGAGTATTTTCATATCATAGTCGACACACATGCACATATTGATCTAAGAGTATGACACTTCTCTCCTTGGATTCTTGATTTGACTTTACAATATATGCAATACAAGTATGCAATCATGTTTATCCCTACCAAGCTCTACATAAGCCTTTAAGAAGTAGGGACAACAAAAGAAGGTAAAACTCTACTATGCCTTGGTAAGGATTCTTATACCATCGAGTGATCCAAGAGCATCATTTGAGGAGTATAAAAAGTGAACTATGCTTTTCTTGATAGAACATTGAAAACCTCCAAGTTGCTAAGATGTGAATCGGGGAAGATGATTTGCTTCGAGAGCTGTTCCACTTTTCAACATCCCAAGGAAACATGTTAGACAATGCCACATATCCCACAAGTGTAAGAAATGTTTTGGAATGATCTTTATAATAGTTGTATATCTCAGGAATGTTATGCTCGTGTTTACTTTTATCTCTAAAACTTTACTCGAGGACGAGCAAAGGGGTAAGTGTGGGGGAGTTGTTGGCGGTCCTTAACTCATACTTTATAACCGCCAAGACTAACATAAAACCAACATCAAACATAGAATAGGGCTTACAACTAACTATTTCCACAAGTTTTGGTGTTTGGTCAATTACAGGAGGGCATTCCCGTAAACGACTACACCCTCCTCACAATGCATCCGAGTGCTCATTGATCATATCTCAAGAGGGATCCATGGAAGAAGGAGTAGTGCCTCATATATCTTAGCTCTAGTAGCTAACTAGAATAGGGAGCGAGTGAGTGCGAGTCGGAGAAGTACCGCAGTTATCAGCTACCTCCGTGGAAAAACACCGGAATCACCGGTATAACTACGCTTGTACCTCTACGATCTTGTATACTTCCTGAAGTATAAAGGTTCGTGTTCAACTTCGGTTCTAAGTTCGTATCGTGTTCTAGCTTATCGCTTTTGTAGCTAGATGGACCGATTGTTCACCCTCGGGTGAGTGCTTTAGTGAGAGGGTGCAAGTCCTAGCTACCGCTAGAGTAGTGGCCCTTAGCATGAACGCGGTGTTTAGGCTAAGCGGTTGCAGGTTGGTTGCCTGGTTCACCACGGTTGAGGAGGTAGACGGCAGGTGGTGACAGCCCTGTCTGTCCTTTGTAATCCACCCATGTTCGGGACTCCAGGTAGAGTTGTGTCGGCATAGATTGGAAAACCAGTCTCCACACATTGACTGAAGCAGGCTATACGTTTGGCTAAGCTTAGATGCATAAGGACATGTTCCTTAGAAGAACCTTGCTACCCTTGTTACCCTTCTTCTTGTCTTATCTGGGAGGACTAGACTAAGAGGCTATAGCACACCTTT
Source organism: Coix lacryma-jobi var. lacryma-jobi (assembly GCA_009763385.1). NCBI lineage: Eukaryota > Viridiplantae > Streptophyta > Magnoliopsida > Poales > Poaceae > Coix > Coix lacryma-jobi. Next base: position 75,206,349 of record CM019826.1, read on the forward strand.
CCCTGTGGAAAATACGATACCCTGAATACTTCTTGGTGAAGTGCTACAATGGTACTTTCGTGCGCGCGCTTGCAGACTTTTCTACTTACGCTAAGAAATACCAACAAGCATTTTTGGCGCTGTTGCTGGGCATAGATTCAAATCTGAGTAGCAACGCTAAGAAGTGTCAACAATATCCTCGATGACATCAGCTGCAAAAGATTCTAGAAGACTCTAGAGGGCGACTCACAATGGTGAGACCCCAGCCGCTGACAGTTGGGGCTGGTTGGCCCCACCATCAAGCCGACCAGCCTGTGGACCCAACATTTTGGTCTCCCTTTGTACGTCGGTTAGTAATCGCCTTTCAGACTACATCTAATCCCTTGATTAAGGTCGGTTTGATCTGAAGGTCACGGTGACTTTATCCTCCCTATATATCGGCCTCTACCTCCTTGCCAGGCATCCCTATCTTGTTATTTATATGAAGAAGCAAAAGAGCTAGAGATAAGAGTTCCATCCTCATCAAAGTTAGGAATTAGCAATCAAGTGAGCGCTTTACTTCTGCAAATGAACTATGAAAGGTTGCATGTTAGACTGCTTGTGAAGCAATTACCTTGATGCAACCTTTTCCTACACACCCGCTGTTATGTTAGTCACTGCTTATTTTACATACTGCTTACTTCTACTATGCATTATATCTGTGATGTCATGCTTGGTGGAGGATTGCTTGTGTGTGTGGCTAAGGCACGTGGACATGGTGCCGTGATAACAGGATGATAACTTGGAGAGCTCTTGGCGTGTGTCTTGGTTGTGTGGTGAGGGTTGAGTCGATTGGACAGTATCTACGATGAGTGATGGGATGAGTCTTGCAACTGGGGATGCGACCTGGGCATCCCCTGTGCGAGGTACCTGTGGTGGGTACATGTGAGAGGAGTAGATCTCGGGGACTAATCCCTTCGTGCATGCATGCCACTCGCTCTTGATTGGGCGATTGACAGTACTAGATAGGACAATGCCACTACTACTAGGTTGGAAGCGGATAGTGTAGGGAGGTACGAGCTGGCAGCCCACACCCTCCTAAGACAGTGTGGTGACCTTGGTGGCCTGGTAGTACGTCTCATAGTCTTAGCATGTCAGTTGACTACGGGGTGCCGCAGGGCTGACTGGTAGGATGGCATCGTGATGGGTAGGTGGTAACCCGGTATCTGCCTAGACGATGTACAACGTCAATGATGGTGATCTTGTGGTTCCAGGTGTACACATTCTACAAAGTTGATCGATCTATACATATAGTAGTGTCCATGGTCATGGACATCAGTATGAGCTATGCATCCCATGGCCTAGTGAGAGGTGTCCTTTCTTCTCTCCCTCTGGGTTGATAGGTCCAGTGTTGGTCGTTGAGGCAAGGCTCGAGAGGGAGTCGTCCTTGCCGCCTAGAGAGTGCGAGTGTAATGAGGTGTGTGGATGGGATGGGTGGATGGCCGGATAGCCAGATGTTCGGTTGGATGACCAAATTGCCGGTCGTGTGGTTCGGAACCGGGTTAAAACCTGATTAATATAATTATAAAATATTGACCAACTTGCATAGGAAGTCTACAATCATAAATAGTTTCCTTTTTCTCTACCCAAGCATTCCACTCATTACAAAGCAATCCAAAGCCGATGGGAGCTAGTGGCCAGTACAAATTATACTGATACTTATTCAGCAGGTCTGTGGCTTCTACCACGATAACAACGAAGACTAAACAGATTATGTGGTTGCATCCTACACTCAAGTTTGGTTGAGAAGATGAAGTCAACGCCCGCTACTACGCCAACTTTGAGGATTGCCCGTGAAGGAGGACCCTTCACCCATCGACGTGCAACGTTGACTCTGACGTCATTCTGTGTGTGTCCCCGTTAGTAGTTTGTATTAGGCTGTGTTAACAAGTGATGTAATAACTTGTACTCTATAATCCGTGATGTATGAACTGTGCTATCAACTGAATAATGATAATGTGATGGTTTGGAACTTTCCGCATTGACACATTATGATGTAACATGTGGATTTCCCTTCAAGGAAATCATGGTTCCTTTCACGGCTGCTCGTAGTAGGGGTTACAAGCAGTCGAGAGAGGGAGGGGCTCCCATGTCTCTAGGGCGGAGTGTTGGTGTGGTGTGGTAGCTTTGAATGTTTGATCATCGGATGGTTGTTGCTTTCGTAGGAGCCCCGGCCTCCCCTTTTATAGTCGAAGGGGAGGGCTCGGGTTATGGTTGCAGTGAAGGTAAAAGGGTGAAAAGAAGAAAGAAAAAAAACAAAAAAAGGCTTGGGGTGTACGTTGTCTTCTTCCTTATCCGGTGCACACAGCCGACCCTGTAGCACAAGGACGCAATGACCGTCGAGTCCTGACCTCTCTGGCTACGTGCCAATGCAGGTCGATGTACCTTCGTACCATCGAGGATGGGTGGTGCGTGCTCCCAAATTCGCGTAGAGAGGGGATTAGGCAGCATAGTGCTCATTGCCCCTATTGTTGTAAATTTGTGGACGCTGCATCGTGGTTGGAATGACTAGGTTCATGTCAAGTCGTACCATGGCTCTCTAGGCTCCCATACACCGCCCTGTCATGCACGTCCCATTTGTCGGAGTGGGTAGCATGGTAGGGGCCCACACGACTCCCATTTTCGCCGAAGGGCTAGGCGTGGCCTTCGGGCAAGGTGGAAGTGTGCTGAGGGAATCGAGCGCATCCATACTTACATCGTAAGGGTCAGACGAGGTGGAGATTGCTCCTAACGGATCGGGCGCGCCCAAAGCCATTCAACGGGGGTCGGGAGAGACGGAGATTCCCCCTAACCTCTCGGGTCGGGAGAGACGGAGATTCCCCCTAACCTCTCGGGTGGTTAGTGTTGGCGCATCATTTAGTGCCTTTTGGGTATCCCTAATATCGATACCCGACAACTAGAATTTTAATTTTTTTACTAGTGAAGTGAGATCCTCCTGGTATTTTAGCATTCAAAAATCAGTACAAACTTTTCCTACTAAATGCCTCTAAGTGAGATTCTTATATGTTATGATTAGTGGTATGTAGTGTTTCACTGCTACATAAAAACACTAGGGAAATTCCACTGTTTTAATTGGTAGTGACTCGTTGCTTTGGAAATTTGAAACACACCGATGACCACAATATCGAGAGCTTGCTTGGGTTACGTTTGTCTCGTGTGTCCACAATTTTATATTTCTGGGTAAATACGCTACGTTATACACGGTGAAACCAAACATGACACAAACGGAGGGGAGGTGGCCACGATGCGCGAATGGTTACAGTAGAGTTGCTGCGGCATAGAAGATGAGGAAAAACATGACCTCGGGGGAGGAATTTCTGTGGAGGATTCTTGCCACAGCAGCAACGTGTATGTACTACTACTAGCTAGTAGTATTTGTACGCCCCACAGCAAAGCACTTGCGCTACAGTTTTCTACAGAGCAACATCGGTTTTACGCGAAGGAAGGAGTAAACTCCACACTGATCGATTGATTCTTTGCTTCAAGTCCACGATTAGCTCTCTCGTTATCGCTCTTGCATTGCACGTTAATACAATATATTTTTTTTTTGAAACGGAACCGGCAGGAGAGCTGCCTGTTGTATTAAAAAGAAGGGGCTTAAAAGGCACTGTACAAAGATAAACGAAAATACAAAAGAGACACATCTCCAAAGGTACGTTTTAGGAGCGGCTCAGAAACTGTACAAAAAAAGGTTGGAAATGTGTTTTGCTCCAGCCATTACCCACAATCGTGTCTCATCCTGATTTTTTGGAGTAGTTGCATAGTTGCGGATTCCTTGTGTTCAAAAATTCTTGCATTTCTTTCATTCCACACTTCCCAGCAAACAAGAATGATAATTGATCGAAGACCTCGTCTCGTCATCGCCGGAGTGCGATCCATGTTTTCCCACCAAGATTTAACAGAATCGCCTGGCACCCAGGCGGAAGGTCGCAACTGCTCATTGCCCAACCATGTTGCAATACCCTCCCAGATACGCCTAGTGTAGCGACAATCCTGAAATAGGTGAATGCCAGATTCTTGACTGTGTCTACAAAGAGGGCACCTTCCATTGTTCGGCCATCTCCTCGCTTGCAGCCTATCTGCCGTCCAGATCCTGTTTTGATGGCTAGCCACGCAAAGAATCTGCATTTTGGCGGTGCCCAAACTTTCCAGATGAGGTGCTTGAAATTTGTCAGAGTCGCTCCAATGAATTGCGCTTGGTAGGCCGATCCTGTCGTGAATTTTCCATTCGGCTTGAATTTCCAATCGATGCTATCCTCCCTTCCTGGATGTAGTTGAGTATGTCTAAGAGCATTCCAAAGCTGGATGTACTCCGCGAAGTGTTGGGAGGTGAAGCTAGCATGTCGCAGGTCTATATCTCTAATCCATGAACTGTTCTGCATAGCTTCATTGAATGACTTATTTTTATTTTTTGAGATTCGGAATATATTCGGTACTAGATCTCGGCGCCTTTGACCGTGTAGCCAGGCGCCGCTCTAGAAGGATGCTCTCGCGCCATTGCCAATTGTGATTGAGGTTGCCGCAGCAAATAGTAGTCTGTCAGTCATGTCACACGGTATGCCTGAGTTGTTCGATATGCTTGTTTCTCCCTCCCACTCCTTCCACAGCCATCTGAGACGCAGTGCTCTTGCAAATTTTCCAAAATACAATATAAATGAAACTTAATATTGTCGGGGGAAGACCAATGGGGTACCCCCAATCAACGCAAAACACACGGGTTAAAACCTATAACACCAATTAATAGTAAGCCCGGCTGGACTTAACCACCCGAATACCAACCAGTCAAAGCCCACAACACCGGCCCACCACGGGGAGCCTAGGCCCGCCAAATGCCTCACAAACCACCTCGTGGTAGCCCGCCTCTCGAGCCCTGGCTCAAGTGGTTCGAGCCCACCACCGCCATACACCACCCCTCGAGACCCGGCACAGGGCCCTCGAGCCTTGCTGGCCCGACTACCTACCCCTCGAGGGCACATCACGCCCCTCGAGCAGCGCCAAACACCGGATGCCAACCCTACACTAAACATTTAATGCACTCACCTACCCCAGCCACGTCCTCTGAGACGCAGCGTGCGCCACAGTGAACCGGAGTCTGAGTCAAACCTCCTTTTTACCATAAGCATGGGTGAAAAGGCACCAGTACAGCACTGTTCGACCATACCCTGCACTGTGGCACGTCCCGGTCACATCTCGAGACCCAGATTTCCGCTGTACGACCAGGTTCCCCGGAACTCGCCCATACCTGCGGAGCTCGAGCCTCCCACAGGCGCCACCTCGAGGCCGGTTCTGCGCCCCTCGAGCCCTAATTGCTGTCATATGATTGGAGGACAGGTACCCCTAAGACCCGGCGGGACTATGCACGTATCGTACGTGCCGGGATGGGCGGTGCACTGCCTCCACGTCGCCACGCCTCCACGTCCGCGCCCGGGATGGAGGCCACGCTTCAAGGACGCCCCAACAGCAACCCCCGCGTCGGCTACAATGTCTTCGACAAGACAGGGTTCCTACCCTACTCCGTGTTGGGCACCATACACCCCGACACCTGTAAAACCCTTGTGTAACCCTGGCCTCCCCTTGCTCTATAAAAGGGGACACCAGGGCCCTCATTCCGCCGGTTACAGACACGTTAGAACGCACATACGCCCATACACCCTCACACGGGAGTCCGGACCGCAGTCCGCGCTCGCCAATCTTGTATTCGCCCCTGTACAAGCACTTAGGTGCAAGTAATACAAGAACCTCCTCCCCCGCTGGACGTAGGGCCTTCTTTGCCCGAACCAAGATAAATCCTTGTGTCATCTTGCATCACCATCCAGGAAGAGAGCACGCGATCATATTACTAGTTGGTGTCATACCCCAGGTTCGAAACACCGACAGTTAGCGCGCCAGGTAGGGCCTTCGCGTGCCCGAGCCGATTTCTCGTTGTTTCCTGGATGGCTTCATCCCCTCCTTCGTTCTCGGCTGGTGCCGTCGTCTGGTTCGGGAGCCTCGAGTTCCTGGCCACTGGCAACGGCAACGAGCTGACCCTGCTCTCCACGGGGGGCCCGAGCGGAGGGCGTGTCACGCCACCCCGCGCGGGAGGCATGGCGCGTCGCCCGCACCACCACGCGTCGCCACCTCGTGAGCGGCGCCGTCGTCACCGCCGTCGCCGGGCACAGGTGGAGCCCGCGGCGTACGCCCACTTTCCCGCGGCTGGCGCAGAGTCCCCAACGAGGGACTTGTCCGGCGCGCGACCGGAGACTTCAAGGGCGCGCGCGCACTCTCCCAGTGAGCTCGCGTTCGTCATGCGCACGGGTCAGGAGCCTAGCCAGAGGCCCCCGAGCCATGCTCCGTCGACACCACCCGGCCTCCTCCCGCACGTGGCATACCGCGCTCGTCGCCAGCGGTTCCCGTCTGGCCTCGACAGCTCCGCGGCTGTTTGCGCCCACCACCTCGACGAGCGCCGTCAGGACCGGGCGGCTGCAGAGCGGGAGGAGCGTCCGGGCGTACTCCTACGAGCCACCGCCAACATGGAGATCGTCTACCCTGCGCACGTCGACCGCGGCCTCTCACGAGCCGTCGAGCCACCTCGTCGAGCCACCTTCGGGGAGTGGTACCGCGAGCTGCAGTCCCGAAACGAGCCTAGGCGGCGCGGCGTCAGCAGCTCTGACTCCAATGAGTACGACTACCACGACCCTGACCTCTCGGACCCCACCAGGGAGTGCTTCCAGCTCGAGGGGGTCGTGGGCGATGCCGAGGACGACGGCGATGACGACACCAGGCCGGCGCTCAACCTCGAAGAGCCCGGAGACGTGGCTGCGGCGGGAGGATCACGCGTTCAGGGGAGGAACGAACCCCCGACACAGGCTGCACCATCTCAGCACGGTGACGACCGGGCGGCGCAGCTCGCGCAGCTGCGGGAGGCCATCGCCAAGGCTGAGGAGGAGCGACAGCGCCTGCTACAACTCGAGAAAATTATAGCGCACGAACCGGCCCAGCCTCGAGGCGCCGGTGTTCGTGGCCGAGCTCGAGAGGTCCACCGGCAGATCCTCGAGGACGGGGCACCCGCACGCCCCGAGGTGCGTTTCCCACGAGCCGGGCAGAACGTGGTGGCGGCTGCGATGCTGCTCCGCGATCTACCCGCCGTCTCCAACCCTGACGCCAGGCGCATGCTCGGGGAAATGAAGAACCTCCTCGAGACAGCTGCTGTGCAGCAGGCCGAGTGCTCAGCCTCGCGACGGCGCGGGGCAGCCTCGGGGAAGCCAGCAGACGCGCCCCACACCGAGCGGGAGATGTCCGTTCACCAGCCAGATGCCCCTCGAGCTAGGCCAGTCCGGGAACGGATCGTCGACAACAGACCACCTCGAGATGCCGATGACGCCCGCAACGACATCAACCGCCGGCGCAAGGACAAGGGTGCCGAGGAGCGTGGCTATAGCGCCCATCGAGGGGGGCGCTACGACAGTGACGAGGACCGGCAAGCCCCCGAGCCCCCGGGCCCCAGGGTCTTCAGCCGGGCCATCCACAGCTCAACCCTCCCCGACCGCTTCCGACCACCCACCAACATCGTGAAGTATGACGGGGAGGTCGAGCCAAAGCTATGGCTCTCTGACTTCCGCCTAGGCTGCCAACTGGGCGGAGCGAAGGGCGATGACCGCGTGATCATACGCCAGCTCCCACTCTACCTCTCGGACACCGCCCGCCGGTGGCTCGAGGTGCTCCCGCCAGATCGGATCCACGACTGGGCCGACCTAGTCAGGGTCTTCGACGGGAATTTCAAGGGGACTTGCGTACGCCCAGGTAACCCCTGGGATCTACGGCGTTGCAGGCAGACAGCGGATGAGCCCCTCCGCGACTTCGCTCGGCGGTTCTCGAAGCAGCGCCTCGAGCTCCCCCACGTGCCTGACGAGGATGTCATCTCAGCGTTCCTTGCGGGCACGACATGCCAAGAGCTAGTTCACGAGCTAGGGCGCTACCGTCCCAGGACGGTCGAGGACCTGATGGATCGAGTCACCAGCTTTGCCTCAGGCGACGAAGCAGTGGGAGCCTTGTTTGGCCACCCCACGGACAAAGGCAAGGCGGCGGCCACGCCGGAGGGCTCGAGCAAGGGCAACAACGTCAAAAACCACAACAACAATAACAAAAAGAAGAGAAACAAAAGCAAAGGCCAGAAGGCGAAGCGCGACGCCGACGACGATGACGATGAAGAAGTGCTCATGGGCGCCCTCAACCATAAGAAACCTCGAGGCCCCCCCGACGGGGCTGTTTTCGACCAGATGCTCGAGGACCCCTGCCCCTATCACAAAGGCCTCGTGAATCACAAGCTAAAGGACTGCCGACTGTTGAAGGGCTTCTACTTCAAGCTCTGCGACAAGAAGGAAGACGCGCCTAAGGGCAAGGACAATAATCGACGCAATGACGGGGACGCAGACTTCCCCCCGGTGCGCGACTGCTACATGATCTACGGGGGCCCGACCGTCGGGCTCTCGGCTCGAGAGAGAAAGGAGCGCCAGGAGATCTTTGCACTCCGCCACGACGCCACCTGGTACCTCGACTGGTCTGATGCGCCGATCACGTTCGACCGTGACGACCATCCGGATCATGTCGTGAATCCGGGAGCATACCCTCTTGTCGTCGACCCCGTCATCGTCGATGTACGGTTCTCCAAGGTGTTGATGGATGGGGGCTCGAGCCTCAACATCATATACCTCGAGACCCTCGACCTCCTGGGGATTTCGGAGGGTCAGCTCCGACCCAGCGTCGGTGGGTTCCACGGAGTCATACCCGGGAAGAAGGCCCACCCCCTCGGGCGCATCGACCTGCCGGTTTGCTTTGGCACGCAGGCTAACTTCCATCGGGAAACGCTCACCTTCGAGGTGGTTGGCTTCCAAGGGACCTACCACGCCATCATCGGCAGGCCCGGCTACGCTAAGTTCATGGCGGTCCCCAACTACACGTACTTGAAGCTCAAGATGCCGGTGCCAAAAGGGGTCATCACCGTCGACACCTCCTACGAGCACGCGTACCACTGCGACATGGAGTGCGTTGAGCGTGGGGAGGCCAACGTCCACCTCGACTCGCTCGAGGCTTTGGCAGCCTTGGCCACCGAGGAGGCGCCAGAAGCGAAGCGCCACGCCGGCACCTTCGAGCCGGCAGAACACACCAAGCGGATACCCGTCGACCCGACCTCGACCAATGACAAGACGCTGACCATGAGTGCCAGCCTCGAGCCTAAATAGGAAGCAGTGCTCGTCGACTTTCTCCGCGCGAACATCGACATGTTCGCGTGGAGCCCCTCGGACATGCCGGGCATACCGAGGGAAGTCGCCGAGCACGCCTTGGAGATCCAGGCCGGGTCCAGACCGGTGAAGCAACGCCTGCGCCGCTTCGACGAGGAAAAGCGCAGGATCATCGGCGAGGAGGTGCACAAGCTTTTGGCAGCCGGATTCATCAAGGAGGTATTTCACCCAGAGTGGCTAGCTAACCCTATACTAGTTAGGAAAAAGAATGGAAAAATGCGGATGGGTGTGGATTACACTGGTCTGAATAAAGCATGTCCAAAAGTTCCATTTCCTTTACCTAGAATTGATCAGATTGCCGATTCCACCGCGGGGTGTGAAGTACTTTCATTTCTCGACGCGTACTCCGGCTACCACCAAATTAGGATGAAAGAATCCGACGAGCTCGCTACCTCTTTTTTTACACCCTTTGGTATGTACTGCTATGTTACAATGCCCTTCGGCCTTTGAAACGCTGGGGCAACGTATCAACGTTGTATGCAGCATATCTTTGGCGAACACATAGGCAAAACCGTCGAGGCCTACGTCGATGACATCGTGGTTAAAACCAAGGAAGTCGGGAACCTCATCAGCGATCTCGAGACCATGTTCGAGTGCCTCCGGGAAGAATGTGAAACTCACCCCGAGAAATGTGTCTTGGTGTGCACGAGGCATGCTACTTGGGACCATTGTCTCGCAACGGGGGACGAGGCCAACCCGAAAAAATCTCAGCAGTCATGAGGATGGGCCTAATTCGAGACCTCAAGGGCGTACAGAAAGTGACAGGCTGCCTCGCCGCTCTCAACAGATTCATCTCGAGGCTAGGGGAAAAAGCACTACCCCTCTACCGCCTGCTAAAGAAGACGAAACGCTTCGCGTGGACTGTCGAAGCCGAGGAGGCCTTAACCAAGTTGAAGGGGTTGCTAACTTCCGCGCCAATTCTCGTGCCTCCGCGACCAGCCCAGGGTGACGATCCCCCGAGCCTCTCCTCCTCTATGTGGCCGCAACCACCCAGGTGTCAGCGCGGTCATAGTTGTCGAGAGCCACGAGGAGGGTCATGCAGTACCGGTCCAACGACCGTGTGTACTTCGTTAGTGAAGTGCTCTCCGAGCCAAGGTCCGGTACCCCGCACATCCAGAAGCTACTCTACAGCATCATCATCACGAGGCGCAAGGCTCCAGCACTACTTCCTCGCTCATCCCGTAACGGTGGTGTCGTCCTTCCCCCTCGGAGAGATCATCAAACAATCGGGAGGCCAGGGGCGCATTGCCAAGTGGTCCGCCGAGCTAATGGGGGGACCGTCACCTACGCTCCGCGAAAAGCCATCAAGTCGCAAGCATTGGCGGACTCGTCGCTGAATGGACCGATACCCAACTCCCGCCGGCACAAATCCAAGCGAGCTCTGGAGTATGTACTTCGACGGATCCCTCATGAAGACGAGGGCAGGCGCAGGCCTGCTCTTCATCTCACCCCTCGGAGTCCACATGCGCTACCTGCTACGCTTGCACTTCCGCCTCCAACAACGTCGCTGAGTACGAGGCCCTGGTTAATGGGCTGCGCATCGCCCTCGAGCTCGGGATCCGACGCCTCGATGTTCAAGGGGACTCGCAGCTCGTCATCAACAGGTTATGAAGGCTCAAGCTGCATCGATCCCAAGATTGAGGCATACTGCGGGGGGGCGCAAGCTAGAAGATAAGTTCTACGGCCTCGAGCTCAACCACATAGCTCGAAAGTACAACGAGGCCGCAGATGAGCTGGCAAAGTTGGCGTCCACGCGCGGCACGGTTCCACCAGACGTTTCTCGAGGGACGTCCTCGAGCATCCGTCAAAATCGGCCCAGGGGCTGGCCCCTCGATGCACCCCTCGAGCCAGACCGGGGGCTCGACTTCGATGCCACCCCTCGGGAATGACCCTCGACATCCGCTGAGGCGATGCAAATCGACGCACCTACCACTTCATCATCATGACCCCTCGACTGGCGGACGCCGTTCCTCGACTACTTGACGTAAGGCGTGCTACCGGAAGACAAGACGGAGGCTTGACGCATCGCTCGAAGGGCCAAGACCTATGTCATCTATGGCGACAAACGGGAGCTGTACCGACAACGCCCAACCGGGATCCTTCAGCGCTGCATCCCCCTCGAGGAAGGACACAAGCTCCTCGACGACATGCACCCGGGGGCTTGCGGCCACCACGCAGCACCAAGGACCCTAGTTGGGAACGCCTTCCGACAAGGACTAATTGGCCGACCGCCATTGGAGACGCCAAGCGCTTGGTCCGAGCATGCCAGGGTGTCAATTCTACGCCAAGCAGACGCACCAGCCCGCACATGCCCTGCAGATGATCCAAATTCTTGTCCATTCGCCATTTGGGGCTCGACCTCGTGGGTCCCTCAAAAGGACAAGTGGAGGGCACTCGCATGTGCCTCGTGGCCATTGACAGTTCACCAAGTGGATCGAGGCTAAGCCGATAGGCGACCCCACCTCCGAGAAGGCTGTCGAGTTCATCGCCAACATCATGTACCAGTTGGGGGTGCCTAACGTCATCATCACCGACAATGGCACCCAATTCACGGGCAAAAAGTTCACCAACTTCTGCGACGACAACAGCATTCGCGTGACCTGGGCCTCGGTCGCATACCCTCAAGCAACGGGAGGTCGAGCGCGCCAACGGCATGATACTCATGGGCTGAAGCCGAGGCTGTTCAAGACCCTCAAAAATTCGGAAAGGGTGGGCGGCAGAGCTCCCCTCGCATCGGGTGCTTTGGGCCCCGCCGAGGACAACGCAAGTCGAGCCACCGGGTTCACTCTGTCTCCTGACCTACGGTGCCGAGGCCGTCTTGCCTCGGACCTCGAGTACGGCTCCCCTCGACTTCGAGCCTACAACGAGCAAACCAATGACGAGAGGCTCGCCAACGCCAAGGACCAGCTCAAGGAGGCTCGAGACGTGGCGCTCATTAACTCCGCACGCTACCAGCAAACGCTTCGACGCTACCACGACAAGCATGTACGTAAAAGGGACCTAGCGGTGGGGGACCTCGTGCTTCGACGGCTGCAAGACAATCGAGGGTGCCACAAGCTCACCCCTCAATGGGAGGGCCCATACACCGTAGCTGAGGTGCTCAAGCCAGGAACATACAAGCTCTACGACGACCAAGGCAGGATCCTGGCGAACGCGTGGAACATATCTCAGCTACGTCGCTTCTACCCTTAAAGGCCTCGAGGCCTCGTTCATTCTCTTGCTTTGTACAAACATGTCAAATATGAATGAACAATCTCGTGCATTGTCTTTCGTTTTACTTAGCAACTTAAGGTAGCCTCGACCCTGCCCTGCTCAGGGTCGAGCCTCCCTCGGGGGCTGACAGGGGGGACCTCCCCCCAGACTCTGAAAAAAATGCGCGTTTTCTTTTCAAAAATTTGACCCTCGTCTCGACTCGTGCCTCGAGTGAACTAGCGACGTCTAAATCCTAAAATACCTCGAGCCTCCAAGGGTCAGGAGGCGTCGACCTAGACGGCCACATACGCCCCCGGGCTACGGTACCCTACCTACGCCTCCCCTCGAGGGGCTCGCGACGTATCGAAGGAACACAGACTAAGCTAGCAGAAACTCGAGCTTGCGACAAAGAGAAGTGGTCAAACGCATTTGAAAAGAAAACAACTCCTTAAAACAAACAAGTCGTATATACATACGGGTCTCAACGTACCCTCATTCATGTCATAAAATTCTTACAAGGGCCTCGACGCCCAAATTTGGCACGCAGGCCCTAACCTTCGTCGGTATGATACTCCTCCCCGAGGTCTTCCACGGCGGGCTCAGCCTCGACACCCGAGCTAGAGGAAGGAGGGACCTCGACACCGCTGCTGGCGTCAGGAGGCAGCACGTCCTCCTCGAAGATTTTCGCTAGCGACGTTCCCGGCCTCTCCATCTTCTCCAAGATTTTGTCGACACGGCGGATGTTCCACTCCTCGTCCTTCCCCTCAATCTCGATGAAGCCATTGGTGACAACATGGACCGGGAAGCGGAAGCCGGAGCGGACGACCGCGAGCGTCTGCTTGACACCATGGTGGAGAGCTTATCGGACACGGTCCCGCGCGGCTACGTCGAGGAAGCACAAGGCGTCGACCAAGGCGTCGCCTCGGGCCACCGCACCTTCTGCCGCAGCCACCGGAGGAACACCCCACATGGAGCCGAGCCGGTCGAGGGAAGCGCGAGCCCGCTCCGCCACCATCGTCTCATCTTGGAGTTGGTCCAAGAGAGCCTGGTTCATCCCGCGGAGCTCCTTGACCGTCTTCCTGACCCCTGCGCAACGAATGAGGAAGAGTGAGACTGCGGCGTAACAAAAAACCTCGAGGCCCAAGCAAGGACAAGGTGTAAGCCTTACCATCGCAATGTTCCCCCAGTGCGGCGAGGTCGCTGGTAAGGCCCTCAGCGCGGTGCTCGAGCCTGCGCTTCTCGGCCAGCATGAGGAGCTTCTCGGACCTAAGCTCCTCGACCAGCTAGCCCATATCCGCGAGGGCTAGATCCTTTCAGATCACCTCCTGCCGCGCCGCCACCCTTGCAGCCCGGGCATCTTCAGCCTCTTTTTCCGCCACCTCCGCTGCGGATCGAGCAGTGGCGGCTCCGCGTCGAGCGTCCTCGGCTTCCTTTTTCATCGCCTCCGCTGCGGCTCGGGCGGTGGCGGCTTCGCCATGGGCGTCAGCGACATCCTTCCTCGCCGCCTCCACTTCGGCCCGGGCACAGGTGGCCTCGCTGCGGGCGTCGGCGGCCTCCTTCCTCGACGCCCTCGAGGGTGGCGGCGGCCTCCTCCTTGGCTTGAGCGGCCTCGCCTCGAGCCGTCCGGACTTCCGCCTCTGCCTCGTTAAGCCGGCTCGCCATTTGGACGTTCCGGCCCAGCTCAGCGCGGAGATCTCGAAGCTCCGCCTCAGCCCTCGCGAGGGCGGCCGACACCTGTGCGACCGGCCCGCCTCCTCAGAGTAGGACCGCTCCGCCTCCGCCATGAGCTCGGCCACCTCCCGGAAGATGGACCGCACCTCGCAGGGCCCCCCGCTGGGCCGGTTGCTCGACGGGGACCATGGCAAGGGACGGGCTCGGGCGTCGGGGAAACGGCCATACTGGTCGGTCCAGCTCGATGTCGGGCAGATCCTCCTCCGCCTCGAGCTGCCCAGACTGCGGCCCGCCGCCGACGGCACGCGCCCCGGCTCCCTCCGTCCCTCCGCCGGCACCTCCTGTTGCTCCGCCGCCTCCCGAGGCGGCGTCACAACCTCGCGCGGGGGCGAAGACTTGAGCGGCGGCGGGTCGATCGAAAGAAGGCTCGACCCCGTGCCCTCTTCCCTGGTCGGGTCCTCCACCATCATCGAGCCCGTAGCGAGGAGCAGCCCCTGCTCCAGCTCGTTCAGGAGGTCCTCCACCGTCGGCTCTGTGGCGGAACCGTCCTGATTATAAGAGCTCAAGTATTATCTTAGCCAAATTCGTCTGACTTCGACTGATACTTGAACCCATATAACCCCGGTAGTCCGGAAATCACGAAGGATTTCTAACACCATACATCATACAGGATCGCATTATTCAAGGATCACATTCGTAAAGATAAACACAGCGGAAACGAAACCGAATTTAACATCAGAGTACGAATTTAAAACAGAGTTATTACAAACGAATTTTAAAATGCGGAAGCTGAAATAAGTTTGAAACATGACCACAACACACGTGGTCCAAATAAACATTGTTTGATAAATCCACTCAACACGACTCACTCCTCCTTTTTCAGATAATGTGCCACTAACAGTCTCAGACCAGCAAAAGAAAAGGGAAGCTTCTGGACGACCCTGCCCTGGGCCTACTCCTCATCACCTTCCACCGGGTAGAGGCAGTGCTTACAATAGCCAAAGTAGACCTGGCCATCTGCAACAAACGGGATAAACCCTGAGTACGGGAATGTACTCAGCTAGACTTACCCGTCCAACTGAAAATAAAGACACCAAGGGTATGCAAGGCCTTTTCGGGTGGAGCTGGGATCTTTAGTTGCGAAAAGCTTAATTTTAGATAAGAGGTAATTAATGATAATGATGAGTTGTCATTTTTAGACCTATTCCTTAATTCTAGGTTTTTCACCTGTACTAGAGCACTAACTTGAATCTACCAATCAATAATATAACCATATCCAGTTGACTTATCCACATTTTAGTTGAACCTTTAATCATTACATGGAGTTGTATCGTGGTGAAGCTCGCCATTGTTTCCCACTAACGGGGGAGACGGCGACTCGAATCGAATTCCAAACCAGCTGGTGAAAGACCTTTAATACCAGCCCACACTTTCCCCGTCGGGTCCATGCATTGGGCAACCGCTCGATGCTTGTTCGTGGTGTAATCGTCGCGGTTCAAGCACGAACCGCCCAATTGGAACCTGGCAATGGCCTCATGCGGCAGATCGCAATTTCCATACTAGAGGGCACGACACGGGTTGAGACCGGCCCGAACAGCTTCTAACCGGCTTTGGGGTCGATGATTACAGCACCGACATATCCCTAAGTAAAAGGGCGCGTTCAAAAATGAACGAGGGCCACATCGATACAAACTTACACGATCCAACGGATGGACTGCCCCAAGTTTCCGAACTTGTGCCCTGCCAACCCATTGACCGTATTGCATTATTACTCAGGTTCTTTTCCACGATAGCAAATATAGCCAACCGTGATCCGGTAAATACCCATCCGGGTATTACGGAAACATCCTTAACTACCACTTTTATTAAGCAAGCTAAGCAATTCTACATTGTAATTAAATAACAGGATAACAAGGTAGATATTAATCAATAACCAAGGAATGGTAATGCAGTAAGTAGAATTCATTCCAACTCCTAAACCTAATGCATCACAATATAAAGGACTCAAGTAATCTTAATTGCAAAAGATAGGAGGCTTAATATGCTCCGGGCTTGCCTTGGGTGAAGACCGAGGCCTCGTGGGAAGGGCACTCGGCAAGTTAGTGTCGCTGGCGGGGTCGACTTCCTCGGCTTGCTGGAGCTCCGGAATCTGCTGCTCGGCGTTTGCTTCTGGCTCCTGCTCGGGCTCCGGGAGTGTCGATCCTATTGCATGCGACGAATAATAAATATTTGCAATGCGGGTGCACGATGTGTGGTATGAGAAGAGCATTTCTTGCAAACCAACAAAACCAACTTGTTGAACCACTTTTTACATTGAGGCAAATACTTATTTATTTTATAAAACAAAATCCATTTATTCACCTTTTTCTTATCTAATAATTCAAAAGAAACTTAGGTTTGAACTGCAAGTGCACCTTCTGGACTCAGAAAAATCTACGAAAATTCTAGAAGGCAAACAACAGTTACTGGACTCCACTGAACAAATTCCAGTAAAAAATAAAATACAGAACTGCAGATGCGAAAATAACAAATAAACTGCTCAAAGGTACTTTGAACTAGCTCCTTATCCAAAAGTGTTCACAACAGATTTCATAATTTTCCTGGCTTCTTTTACTCAAAAGCATTCTACTGCAGAAAACTTGTGGCCAGAGCAAAACATACAAGCCTACACAAAATAAACAAATCTATCCCAATTTAAACTATTTGAACTACAACCCTTCTGGAAAAGGTGATAAACTCAACTCATATTTTCCCAGATGCTACTTCACATTTTATGCGTATGAACAAAAACATTATACTATTTCTTACATGAATTCCAAAAGAAAACACAAAAAAGCACATTTGCAAAAACAACTTCAGATTTCTTGACATAAAGATCATGCTTACATTTTTCTTAGCTTGGACATCATAAACAGAAACTATACAAATTTTCCCATATTTTATTTCAGCATATAAAACACCTTAACATTTATTCTAAGAAATCAGCCAAAAAGGACTTTAAACCATAACAGAAATTTTTCCACATATACAGTGCATCATATATTTTTCACAGGTGTAAAACAGGATAATAAACTTACACAAAATTTTCCAAGAATTATCTCAACCAGAAACATATATAACCATTTATCTTAGCAAAAGCATATAAAGTGGAATAAATAAAAACAGTAAATAACTTCTACCAAAATACTTTTATATTTTTCCAAGACAGATCTACTCACAAGCAAGCTAACAAAACTGAAAGCACTCCATTGGACTAACAAAACAGGATCTACAAAATAAACAAGCATTTACCGGAAAAAGATAGGAGGCTTAATATGCTCCGGGGCTTGCCTTGGGTGAAGACCGAGGCCTCGGGGGCACTCGGGCAAGTTAGTGTCACTGGCGGGGTCGACTTCCTCGGCTTGCTGGAGCTCCGGAATCTGCTGCTCGGCGTTTGCTTCTGGCTCCTGCTCGGGCTCCAGGAGTGTCGATCCTATTGCATGCGACGAATAATAAATATTTGCAATGCGGGTGCACGATGTGTGGTATGAGAAGAGCATTTCTTGCAAACCAACAAAACCAACTTGTGGAACCACTTTTTACATTGAGGCAAATACTTATTTATTTTATAAAACAAAATCCATTTATTCACCCTTTTTCTTATCTAATAATTCAAAAGAAACTTAGGTTTTGAACTGCAAGTGCACTTTCTGGACTCAGAAAAATCTATGAAAATTCTAGAAGGCAAACAACACTTACTGGATTCCACTGAACAAATTCCAGCCAAAAATAAAATACAGAACTGCAGATGCGAAAATAATAAAATAAACTGCTCAAAAGGTACTTTGAACTAGCTCCTTATTCAAAAAGTGTTCAACAGCAGATTTCATAATTTTCCTGGCTTCTTTTACTCAAAAGCATTCTACTGCAGAAAACTTGTGGCCAGAGCATAAACATACAAGCCTACACAAATAAACAAATCTATCCCAATTTAAACTATTTGAACTACAACCCTTCTGGAAAAGGGTGATAAACTCAACTTCATATTTTTCCCAGATTCTACTTCACATTTTATGCCTATCAAGAAAGTTCCATGAACAGAAACATTATACTATTTCTTACATGAATTTCCAAAGGAAAACACAGAAAAGCACATTTGCAAAACAACTTTAGATTTCTTGACATAACAGATCATGCTTACATTTTTCTTAGCTTGGACATCATAAATAGAGACTATACAAATTTTCCATATTTATTTTAGCATATAAAACACCTTAACATTTATTCTAAGAAATCAGCCAAAAAGGACTTTAACCATAACAGAAATTTTTTCCACATATATAGTGCATCATATATTTTTCACAGGTGTAAAACAGGATAATAAACTTACACAAAATTTTCAAAGAATTATCTCAACCAAAAACATATATAACCATTTATCTTAGCAAAAGCATATAAAGTGGAATAAATAAAAACAGTAAAATAAACTTCTACCAAAAATACTTTTATATTTTTCCAAGACAGATCTACTCACAAGGAAGCTAACAAAACTGAAAGCACTCCATTTGGACTAACAAAACAGGATCTACAAAATAAACAAGCATTTACCGGAAAAAGAAAAACATTTTGGAAAACGTTTTCTGGACAACACTCGGCGCACGGAAAGGTGTGTGCTCGCTCGAGGCCCGGCTCGAACGAGACAGTGCCCGAGGGTTCGCTCGAGGCCTAGCTCGGGCGAGACGGAAAACAAACGCCCGTCCGAGGCCTGGCTCGAGGGCTCGGGCGAGACGGAAAACTATCGTCCGTCGAGGCCTGGCTCAGGGGCTCGGGCGAGACGGAAGGCAATCGCCCGTCCGAGGCCTGGCTCGGGGGCTCGGGCGAGACGGAAAAAACAAGGGAGAGATTTGACCGTCGATTCCTCGCCGACGGTGAGTCGCCGGCGGTGAGGCTAGGCTCGATAAACTCGTCTCGACGAGGCGCATCCAGCGCTGGTGTTGG
Source organism: Coix lacryma-jobi var. lacryma-jobi (assembly GCA_009763385.1). Taxonomy (NCBI): domain Eukaryota; kingdom Viridiplantae; phylum Streptophyta; class Magnoliopsida; order Poales; family Poaceae; genus Coix; species Coix lacryma-jobi. The sequence continues at coordinate 75,225,485 of CM019826.1, forward strand.
TTGGCCAGAGGGTGACCGTAGCTCGCCGGCGACGAGCCATGGCGGACGGTGGCGGCGGTGAGGCTCGGCTTGGCCGTGTCCGGCGGTCGCCGGAGAGAAATTGGCGCGTGGCGCAGTGCTTGTGAAACCCTAGGAGCTACGTGAGTGTGAGTGGGTCGGTTTGGCTCGGATGGCTCCAGGAGAGCTTGGCCTCGTGCATGGCCGCGGCGGACGGCCATGGCGCTCAGCCGGGGAAGAAGGTGTGGGAGAGAGCGATAGCGTTGAAGCTAGGTGGTGTTCTCACCTTGCCTTGGCTTGGTGATGCTTGACGGCGAAGGAGGTAGACGCTGCAGGTCGTGTCGGGGAGGAACGACGATGCGGGCTCTGCGGTGGCGACGACGAACCGAAGGGGGCGTTTCGTCCTCCGGCGGCGATGGGGCTTGGTCGGGGACGACAACGTGCGCACGGCGTGTGCACGGTGTAGGCAGAGAGGCTGGCGAGAGGGATTGGATGGTGGTGGTCGGGTGTGGCCGGAACGGCGGAGGGGAGTGATGGCGGTGATCGGTCGGCGAGGGTGGCGGACGCTTGCGCGTTCGTGGGAGCGGAGAGGGAGTGAGAGCGAGAGCGAGTGGGAGTTGTGTGCGCGGGTGAGCGAGGGAGTGAAGGGGGTGCTCGGGTTTTGATCGGCTTGACCGGCCGGTGTCGTGGCGGGACACGGCGGCGCGGTCGGCAAGGCAGCGCGAGCGATGCCGAGCACGGCGAGCGGGCGCGGCAGGCGAGGCGAGCGGAGAGTGGCCGGGAAGATAGCTTGCGTGCTCGGATGAGAGGGGATCGAGCGAGGAGTGGCCGGCGAGGATCCTCGGCAGGATACGGCGGCCACGTGGCGGTTGCGGCCGGCGTACGGCACGGGCGTCCGAGGGCGGCGGAGCGTGGCGCGCGGCGCGCGGCGAGTGCGGGAGCGGGCCGGCGCACACGAGCTGGGCCGAAAGGCCAGATGGGCCGAAAGGGTTGGCGCCAGGAAAAAAATCATTTTCCTTTTTCTTTTTCTAAATTCTTTTCAAAGTTTGACCACTCAAAAACAGTTTCAAAAACTCCAAACTAGGTTTTGACCCAAACATAAAAGTTGCTCAAAATATTTTTCTCTACAACCTTCATATAAGACACTTTTTCTGAAAACCATTTTAAATCCTCTACATAAATAAAGCCAAATAAATAAACAAAGGCAAAAAGCACTCATATGCACATGAAATGATGCAATGCATTGCTTATGCTCCTTTAGTAGCTAATGAAGTTCCTAATGCAGTGCTTGACACTAGGGTGTCACAGCCCTTCCCCCCTTAAAGAAATCTCGTCCCGAGATTTGAGTTACGTACCATTTCTTAACAAAAGCGGGATAGCTTACGCGTAGGTACTCCTCGGTTTCCCATGTCGCATCGTTGGGTCCGTGATTGCTCCAGAGAATCTTGTAAGTCTTCACTGTTCGGTTACGAGTCTCTCGGGTCTTGGTATCCAAAATCTCCTTGGGCTGCTCGTAGTACTCCAGATCCGATCTGATGGTGACATCTGGAATCCGAACTTCTTCTTGTTCTGGAACTCGAAGACACTTCTTTAACTGTGATACGTGGAACACTGGGAAAACTGTGCTCATTTCTGGGGTTACTGTACTTCGTATGCCACTTGTCCCTTCTTTGCTATGATCCGGTAAGGTCCCACATATCGAGGTGCTAGCTTCTTCTTATTCCAAAACGTTGGAATTTCTCATGGGTGAGACCTTAAGTAAAACATAGTCTCCTACTTGAAATTCCAGGGGTCTTCTCCTTGTGTCGGCATAACTCTTTTGTCTGGATTGTGCTACCTTAATATGTTGTTGTACTGTTTGCACAATCTTTTCAGCATCCTTCACGTAATCTGACCCATAGAATCCTGGATCTCCTGACTCAACCCAATTTACCGGGGTTCTGCACCTTCGTCCATACAAAACTTCAAACGGTGCCATCTTTATACTTTCCTGATAGCTGTTGTTATATGAAAACTCGGCAAGGGGTAACCATTTTTCCCACGACTCTCCTGAAGATAGAACACAAGCTCTAGGATATCTTCTAAGATCTGATTTACTCTTCTGTTTGTCCTGCGGTTTGGGGGTGATAGGCGGAACTTCTTACCAACTTAGTTCCTAGCTCTTTGTGCAACTGTTCCCAAAAACGTGCTATGAACTGGGGTCCTCTATCATAAACAATCCTTTTGGAATTCCATGTAACCTCAAAATATTCTGAATATACAAGTCTGCATACTGATAAGGGCGGTGTGTAGTCTTAACTGGTATGAAGTGAGCCACTTTAGATAACCGATCTACGATAACCCAGATAGAATCATTTCCTCTCTGAGTAGTAGGAAGACCTGTGATGAAATCCATACTAATTTCTTCCCATTTCCACACTGGGATGGATAACGGTTCTAACAGTCCGCAGGTCTCAGGTGTATAGCTTTTATCCTGCAGCATGTATCGCACCTTGCAACATAAGCTGCAACTTCTTTCTTCATCTTTGACCACCAATACCTGGTTCTCAAATCCTGGTACATCTTACTGCTTCCTGGGTGAATAGATAGCTTTGAATTGTGAGCCTCATTCAGAATTCTTTCTTTCAGCTCGGTGTCTTTAGGAACAACCAACCTCTGATTATACCATAGAATTCCCTGCTCATCTGTGCGGAAGTTCAAAGAACTACTGGTTTCCAACCTCTTCTTAATCTGACAGATCTCTTCATCGGTCTTTTGTTTCTCGATGATGTCACTTTCCAAGGTACACTGAAGAGTGATGTTGTTCACCATAACGGGGTGCATAAGGTTAAATCTATCCTCCAAAAGTGGTTGTAGGGAGTTGCAATGAGTCTTGCGACTCAAGGCATCGGCTACAACATTGCTTTTCCGGGGTGGTAATGCACTTCAAGGTTATAATCCTTAATTAGCTCTAACCATCTTCTCTGCCTCATATTCAACTCTGGCTGGGTGAAGATATATTTCAGACTTTTATGATCCGTGTACACATGACATAGATTTCCCATAAGATAATGTCTCCATATCTTGAGTGCATGCACGACGGCTGCTAATTCCAAATCATGAGTGGGATAATTTTCTTCGTGCGGTCTCAACTGGCGAGAAGCATAGGCGATAACTCTTCCATTCTGCATGAGCACACATCCAAGTCCGATCTGGGATGCGTCACAAAACACATCAAAAGGTTCCTCTAAGTTTGGCTGAGCCAGAACAGGTGCGGATGTCAACAACGTTCGCAGAGTGCGAAAAGCTGCTTCACACTCTGTGGTCCATTCGAACTTCTTTTTTCTGCGTTAAACGGGTCATAGGCTTGGCTATTCTCGAAAAATCCGGAATAAACCGACGGTAGATCTACCAAACCCAAAAGCAAAAGCTGCGAACCTCAAAAACACTCGTGGGTGCTTCCCAATCCATAACCTCTTGTACTTAGAAGGGTCTACAGAGATCCCTTCCTCTGAAAGGACGTGACCAAGGAAAGGTACCTTCTTCAACCAAAACTCACACTTGCTGAACTTAGCATACAACTTATGCTCTCTAAGCCGGGTCAAAACAACTCGTAGATGCTCAGCATGGTCCTTCTCATTCTCAGAGTATACCAAGATGTCATCGATGAACACTACAACAAACTTATCCAACTCTGGCATGAAGACCGAATTCATCAGGTACATGAAATGTGTCGGTGCATTGGTCAATCCAAAGGACATAACTAAATATTCATAGAGTCCGTATCTGGTAGAGAAAGCTGTTTTTGGCACATCTTCTCTTCTGATCTTAATCTGATGGTATCCTGACCTCAGATCGATCTTGGAGAACACTTTTGCTTTTGACAAATGATCAACAAGACATCGATTCGAGGTAAGGGGTACTTATTCTTTATAGTTACTGCATTAAAGTCTGTAGTCCACGCACATCCTTAAAGTTTTATCCTTCTTCTTCACAAAGATAGCGGGACATCCCCAAGGCGACGAACTAGGGCGTATCAAGCCCTTATCCAAAAGCTCTTGCAACTGAACTTTGAGCTCTGCTAACTCTTTAGCGTGCATTCTATACGGTCTCCAAGATATGGGTGCCGTTCCGGGATTAACTCTATAGCAAACTCCACCTCCCTATCTGGCGGTAGTCCAGGCAACTCATCAGGGAAAAACATCCGGAAACTCACATACTATGGAATCTCGGCTATCTGCTTTGCCGTGATATTGAACAACACTCCGATCTCATGGGGGTTTGAGGTAACTTGAACCGAAAGGTAGACCCATTACGAGGGCTAACCATAGAAACTACTCGTTCTGCGACGTCAAGATTGACTTTCCAGAGTTTCATCCAACCCATACCTAAGATTACATCCAGACCTAGACCAGGAATTACGATAGGATCCACTATGGCCTTCCTATTCCAAAGGTCATTTCCACTCCTTTAGCCATTTTACGCGCGGAGAGAACAGCTCCGGCGGAACTTATCTGATATCCCCGGTCTAACTCTATCAACTCAAGATTACTTCTTATAACAAAGTTCTCACTTATGAAAGAATGCGATGCTCCAGAATCAAACAGCACAACTGCGGGGCATTGATTAACAAGAAACGTACCAGCGGTGACAGGCTCTCCTTCTGGCACTTCTTCCACGGTGGTGTGATGCACATGACCCGTACGAGGTGGGGGCTGAGTGTACTGCTTCTTTGGGCGAGGGCACTGACGTGACAGGTGTCCAGTTTGGCCACAGTTATAGCATGGACCAATCACATATGGGGTCTTGGATCCTGCTGCACTTCCTGCCTATTCTTGTTCTGCATCATGGGAGTGTTGTAAGGCTTCTGATAACTAGGACGGGGACGGTTGGTGGTGATCTTCCTCTGTGGGGGACGGTATCTTGCTCCTGTGACAGGCGGCGATATGGGGCGCGTGCTCCGAAAGGGGTCCTCTGCTGGGATGAACCTCCTTCATTTGCACGACGGCGCGTCTCTGTCGCTAGCCGGCTGTCATTGGCCTCTTGATTTAGGCAGTCGCTGACGAAGTCACTGAAGGTGGTGCGGTGACTTGCCCATCTTGGAGAGCATGGCGGCACTCATGCCGCTTAAAGCTTGCAATCTTCTTGGCCTCAGTATCAACAAAGTCTGGGGCGTAGCGAGCTAGGTTGTTGAAACTGTGGAGATACTCGGACATAGACCTGGTTCCCTGAGACAACCTCATGAACTCTGCAACCTTCATTTCCATCAGACCACTAGGGATGTAGTGGTTGCGCATAGCGGTGGAGAACTGATCCAAGTGACACGTGCATTTGCAGGCAAGGATGCACGGTACTGGGCCCACCACAAACCTGCGGGTCCTTCCAACATGTGGGCGGCGTACTTTGCCTTGAGCTCTTCCGTCAGACGAAGCAGACGAAACTTCTGGGTGATGGAGTTGAGCCACTCATCAGCCTCAAGTGGTTCGGTGGCTTCTTTGAACACAAGAGGGCGAGTGTCCAAGAAGTCACGGTAGGAGCTGTACTGGTTGGGCTCCGGACCTTGACGTTGATGATGCTGCTGTGCAGTGTTGTTAGCGATATTGCGGAGGGTGGCCTCCATGTGCCTCTGCATTCCTCCATATTCCTTTGGCTACCAAGAACTGGCCAAAGAACGCTTCCGGCGTCATCGGCGGCGGTGGGGAGGTGGCAGATTCTCCTCCTGTCCTGCCCCCTGCCCACGCTGGCTGCGAGTGTGTGCCGGCATCTGCATATCCCATTATTAAGCAATCATTAGGTGATGTTACATCGATCATGAATAAAATAGTGCGCTGTACATAATTCGAAAATTTAGCACACGAACAAGTATAATTACTCATTTCCATACAACACCACAAAACAATCGCTCGAAATTAGACATGCAAACGACGGATTTCCATAAAAGATGCCGGATCGAAGTCCGGACTTTGTCCAAAAGCTTACATGCCATCAACATTTAAACATAAAAACTAGCACATGTGTAGGGTGTTACATCACTTAGCGAGCAAGCTCAAGCTATACAAAAGAAAAACGATCTCTAACAAGCTAGCGCTCAGGGGTCTCCAGCGGCGGGTGCAGCGTCCTCTGGTGGGGCGTCGGGACCAAGGACCTCTCCGTCCTGGGGATCTGGACCTCAGCTGCTGGGGCGGCGGCCTCCTGCGCGGCGTGGTGCATCTGATGGACGGCCTCGTGGAGCTGGTCGATGTAGGCCTGCTGTCCGTGGATCTGCTGTATCAACAGGTGGGCTCCCTCTCTAAGCTGGTCGAGCGCGGTGCGGGCCTCATCTCTCTGAAGAGCGGTGGTCAGGTACATCTGCTCTGCAACTGTCCTGGCAGTGGACTGCGCTGCTGCTGTGGTGCGGGCATCGTCACGCTCAAGAGTGACCTGCTGAATCCTCTCCTGCAGACGAGCAACCTCAGCGTCGAAGTCCTCCTGTAGCTTCCTCTTGCTCTGGTAGGTGGCGGTGAGGTGAAGGACACGCTCAAGAGTGCGCTCCAAACTCTCACATACACCTAGCAAAGCTCCAGTGGCGCTCATCGCAGGTGTCTCACAGTAGAACCTCTCCTCTGGGCTCCTGTCAAGACTGACTCCGAAGTCTGCTTCCAGCGCAATGGAAAAGTGATCCACGGGGAAACTCCTGCCATCGCACTTGCCAGGTCGGCGGGGAAGCGGGCGATGATATCCTTCAGCACTAGGTATGCTGCCCTGTTGGCTCCATCCTTGGCACAAGTGCCTCTGGTGATCTCCGTCCACCTGTCCAGTGAGGCTTGGCAGGCAAAGCTTTGACCTTGATCTCCACCATGACCAAGGAATCCTGCCCGAAGATCTCCTTCTGCCATGAGTACGTGGGCTCCTGTCCTTCCTCATAGCCCACGGCCTGCAGAATCCTCCAAAGGATAGTCGGCAACCCGAAGTAGGACAAGAACGTCTTCCGGGTCAGCTTGGTGGCCAAGCGATGACGCGGAACTCCTCTGCCTCCGGTGGCCTTGCGAGCAGTCAGCTTAGACGGGCCATCTGTAGAACAAAAGGGTTTCGAACTCTCGTGAGACGGATATTAAGTTGGCAAATTTTATAGAAAAGAGACAATTTTTAATTTAAGGGGAGGTAATGTAAATGCATGAATTTAAACATGATGCATGATCGTACTTACGTTCTCACTCACTAATATGACTCGTAAGTCCTAACGTTCTAGTCGGTGGCAAGAACGATCTCTCATGCGTTATCTACACGTTCTACTCGTTCGCATAGTTAGTGTACCTGCAGAAGATTCATTTCAGCCCAAAGAAATTCCCAATGATAAAACAATTGAGTAATGGCCAATATGCGCAAAATACATAGAAGCCAACACTAAACACCATGCACCAACATAGAAAACACCCTTGAAAACATTGATAACCTCGTACGTGTTTGCGTAGAGCTCGCACATACTTGGTATAAGAACTCTCACCTAGACCGACGGTTGGACGGTCATGCTCTCATATCTCACAAAATCATTTTATGCATGTTTTCGCGATCGACGCATTCTCTTTTTCCGAGAATGGACCAGCAAATAAAGATCCAGCATGAAGCAAAACCCTGAACCCTGTTAGCAGTTAAGCCACCTGAATCCTAGTATAGGGCTTAAGGACGAGACTGGGCACACTTAGTAATTGAAAATAGTTTTGAAAATAGTTTTGAAATACCCATTTAGTTCGAAAATAGCTCTTCTACGGAGGTAATCACTTGAACCATGCTCCGATACCAAGCTGTGGCGGAACCGTCCTGATTATAAGAGCTCAAGTATTATCTTAGCCAAATTCGTCTGACTTCGACTGATACTTGAACCCATATAACCCCGGTAGTCCAGAAATCACGAAGGATTTCTAACACCATACATCATACAGGATCGCATTGTTCAAGGATCACATTCGTAAAGATACATCACAACGGAAACGAAACCGAAATTTAACATCAGAGTACGAATTTAAAACAGAGTTATTACAAACGAATTTTAAATGCGGAAGCTGAAATAAGTTTGAAACACGACCACAACACACGTGGTCCAAATAAAACATTGTTTGATAAATCCACTCAACACGACTCACTCCTCCTTTTTAGATAATGTGCCACTAACAGTCTCAGACCAGCAAAAGAAAAAGGGAAGCTTCTGGACGACCCTGCCCTGGGCCTACTCTCATCACCTTCCACCGGTAGAGGCAGTGCTTACAATAGCCAAAGTAGACCTGGCCATCTGCAACAAACGGGATAAACCCTGAGTACGGGAATGTACTCAGCTAGACTTACCCGTCCAACTGAAAATAAAGACACCAAGGGTATGCAAGGCCTTTTCGGGTGGAGCTGGGATCTTTAGTTGCGAAAAGCTTAATTTTAGATAAGAGGTAATTAATGATAATGATGAGCTGTCATTTTTAGACCTATTCCTTAATCTAGGTTTTTCACCTGTACTAGAGCACTCACTTGAATCTACCAATCAATAATATAACCATATCCAGTTGACTTATCCACATTTTAGTTGAACCTTTAATCATACATGGAGTTGTATCGTGGTGAAGCTCGCCATAGTTTCCCACTAACGGGGGAGACGGCGACTCGAATCGAATTCCAAACCAGCTGGTGAAAGACCTTTAATACCAGCCCACACTTTCCCCGTCGGGTCCATGCATTGGGCAACCGCTCGACGCTTGTTCGTGGTGGTAATCGTCGCGGTTCAAGCACGGACGCCCAATTGGAACCTGGCGATGGCCTCACGCGGCAGATCGCAATTTCCATACTAGAGGGCACGACACGGGTTGAGACCGGCCGAACAGCTTCTAACCGGCTTTGGGGTCGATGATTACAGCACCGACATATCCCTAAGTAAAAGGGCGCGTTCAAAAATGAACGAGGGCCAACATCGATACAAACCTACACGATCCAACGGATGGACTGCCCCAAGTTTCCGAACTTGTGCCCTGCCATCCCGTTGACCGTATTTCATTACTACTCAGGTTCTTTTCCACGATAGCAAATATAGCCAACCGTGATCCGGTAAATACCCATGGGTATACGGAAACACTTAACTAACACTTTATTAAGCAGGCTAAGCAATTCTACATTGTAATAAATAACAGGATAACAAGGTAGATATTAATCAATAACCAAGGATGGTAATGCAGCAAGTAGGATTCATTCCAACTCCTAAACCTAATGCATCACAATATAAAAGGACTCAAGTAATTTAATTGCAAAGATAGGAGGCTTAATATGCTCCGGGGCTTGCCTTGGGTGAAGACCGAGGCCTCGGGGCACTCGGGCAAGTTAGTGTCACTGGCGGGGTCGACTTCCTCGGCTTGCTGGAGCTCCGGAATCTGCTGCTCGGCGTTTGCTTCTGGTCCTGCTCGGGCTCCAGGAGTGTCGATCCTATTGCATGCGACGAATAATAAATATTGCAATGCGGGTGCACGATGTGTGGTATGAGAAGAGCATTTCTTGCAAACCAACAAACCAACTGTTGGACCACTTTTTACATTGAGGCAATACTTATTTATTTTATAAAACAAAATCATTTATTCACCCTTTTGCTTATCAATAATCAAAAGAAATTAGGTTTGAACTGCAAGTGCACTTTTCTGGACTCAGAAAAATCTATGAAAATTCTAGAAGGCAAACAACACTTAATGGATTACTGAACAAATTCAGCTAAAAATAAAATACAGAACGGCCAGATGCGAAAAATAATAAACTAAACTGCCTCCCAAAGGTACTTTGAAAAGAGCCTCCTTATTCCAAAAAGTGTCAACAGCAAGATTTCATAATCTTTCCTGGGATTCTTTAACTACAATAAAGCATTTACTGCAGAAAACTTGTGGCCAGAGCATAAACAGTACAAGCCTACACAAAATAAACAAATCTATCCCAATTTAAACTATTTGAACTACAACCCTTCTGGAAAAGGGTGATAAACTCAACTTCATATTTTTCCCAGATTCTACTTCACATTTTATGCTTATCAAGAAAGTTCCATGAACAGAAACATTATACTATTTCTTACATGAATTTCCAAAGGAAAACACAGAAAAGCACATTTGCAAAACAACTTCAGATTTCTTGCATAACAGATCATGCTTACATTTTTCTTAGCTTGGACATCATAAACAGAGACTATACAAATTTTTCCATATTTATTTTAGCATATAAAACACCTTAACATTTTCTAAGAAATCAGCCAAAAGGACTTTAAACCATAACAGAAATTTTTTCCACATAAACAGTGCATCATATATTTTTCACAGGTGTAAAACAGGATAATAAACTTACACAAAATTTTCCAAGAATTATCTCAACCAGAAAACATATAAACCATTTATCTTAGCAAAAGCATATAAAGTGGAATAAATAAAAACAGTAAAATAAACTTCTACTACACAAAAATACTTTTATATTTTTCCAAGACAGATCTACTCACAAGCAAGCTAACAAAACTGAAAGCACTCCATTTGGACTAACAAAACAGGATCTACAAAATAAACAAGCATTTACCGGAAAAAGAAAAACATTTTGGAAAACGTTTTCTGGACAACACTCGGCGCACGGAAAAGGTGTGTGCTCGCTCGAGGCCTAGCTCGAACGAGACAGTGCCCGAGGGTTCGCTCGAGGCCTAGCTCGGGCGAGACGGAAAACAAACGCCCGTCCGAGGCCTGGCTCGAGGGCTCGGGCGAGACGGAAAACTATCGTCCGTCCGAGGCCTGGCTCGGGGCTCGGGCGAGACGGAAGGCAATCGCCCGTCCGAGGCCTGGCTCGGGGGCTCGGGCGAGACGGAAAACAGGGAGAGATTTGACCGTCGATTCCTCGCCGACGGTGGGTCGCCGGCGGTGAGGCTAGGCTCGATAGACTCGTCTCGACGAGGCGCATCCAGCGGTGGTGTTGGTTTGGCCAGAGGGTGACCGTAGCTCGCCGGCGACGAGCCATGGCGGACGGTGGCGGCGGTGAGGCTCGGCTTGGCCGTGTCCGGCGGTCGCCGGAGAAATTGGCGCGTGCGCAGTGCTTCGTGAACCCTAGGGAGCTACGTGAGTGGGTCGGTTTGGCTCGGATGGCTCCAGGAGAGCTTGGCCTCGTGCATGGCCGCGGCGGACGGCCATGGCGCTCAGCCGGGGAAGAAGGTGTGGGAGAGAGCGATAGCGTTGAAGCTAGGTGGTGTTCTCACCTTGCCTTGGCTTGGTGATGCTTGACGGCGAAGGAGGTAGACGCTGGAGGTCGTGTCGGGGAGGAACGACGATGCGGGCTCTGCGGTGGCGACGACGAACCGAAGGGGCGTTCGTCCTCCGGCGGCGATGGGGCTTGGTCGGGGGACGCAACGTGCGCACGGCGTGTGCACGGTGTAGGCGGAGAGGCTGGCGAGAGGGATTGGATGGTGGTGGTCGGGTGTGGCCGGAACGGCGGAGGGAGTGATGCGGTGATCGGTCGGCGAGGGTGGCGGACGCTTGCGCGTTCGTGGGAGCGAGAGGGAGTGAGAGCGAGAGCGAGTGGAGTTGTGTGCCGCGGAGCGAGGGAGTGAAGGGGGTGCTCGGGGTTTGATCGGCTTGACCGGCCGGTGGTCGTGGCGGGACACGGCGGCGCGGTCGGCGGCAGCGCGGGCGATGCCGTGCACGGCGAGCGGGCGCGGCAGGCGAGGCGAGCGGAGAGTGGCCGGGGAGATAGCTTGCGTGCTCGGATGAGAGGGGATCGAGCGAGGAGTGGCCGGCGAGGATCCTCGGCAGGATACGGCGGCCACGTGGCGGTTGCGGCCGGCGTACGGCACGGGCGTCCGCGGGCGGCGGGGCGCGGCGCGCGGCGCGCGGGCGAGTGCGGGAGCGGGCCGGCGCACGCGAGCTGGGCCGAAAGGCCATGGGCCGAAAGGGTTGGCGCCGGGAAAAAATCATTTTCCTTTTTCTTTTTTCAAATTCTTTTCAAAGTTTGACCACTCAAAAAAGTTTCAAAAACTCCAAACTAGGTTTTGACCCAAACATAAAAGTTGCTCAAAATATTTTTCTCTACAACCTTCATATAAGACACTTTTTCTGAAAACCATTTTTAAATCCTCTACATAAATAAAGCCAAATAATAAACAAAAGGCAAAAGCACTCATATGCACATGAAATGATGCAATGCATTGCTTATGCTCCTTTAGTAGCTAATGAAGTTCCTAATGCAGTGCTTGACACTAGGGTGTCACAGCCCTTCCCCCCTTAAAGAAATCTCGTCCCGAGATTTGAGTTACGTACCATTTCTTAACAAAGCGGGATAGCTTACGCGTAGGTACTCCTCGGTTTCCCATGTCGCATCGTTGGGTCCCGTGATTGCTCCAGAGAATCTTGTAAGTCTTCACTGTTCGGTTACGATCTCTCGGGTCTTTATCCAAAATCTCCTTGGGCTGCTCGTAGTACTCCAGATCCGATCTGATGGTGACATCTGGAATCCGAACTTCTTCTTGTTCTGGAACTTGAAGACACTTCTTTAACTGTGATACGTGGAACACTGGGAAACTGTGCTCATTTCTGGGGGTTACTGTACTTCGTATGCCACTTGTCCCTTCTTTGCTATGATCCGGTAAGGTCCCACATATCGAGGTGCTAGCTTCTTCTTAATTCCAAAACGTTGGAATTTTCTCATGGGTGAGACCTTAAGGTAAACATAGTCTCCTACTTGAAATTCCAGGGTCTTCTCCTTGTGTCGGCATAACTCTTTTGTCTGGATTGTGCTACCTTAATATGTTGTTGTACTGTTTGCACAATCTTTTCAGCATCCTTCACGTAATCTGACCCATAGAATCCTCGATCTCCTGACTCAACCCAATTTACCGGGGTTCTGCACCTTCGTCCATACAAAACTTCAAACGGTGCCATCTTTATACTTTCCTGATAGCTGTTGTTATATGAAAACTCGGCAAGGGGTAACCATTTTCCCACGACTCTCCTGAAGATAGAACACAAGCTCTTAGGATATCTTCTAAATCTGATTTACTCTTTCTGTTGTCCTGCGTTTGGGGGTGATAGGCGGAACTTCGTACCAACTTAGTTCCTAGCTCTTTGTGCAACTGTTCCCAAAAACGTGCTATGAACTGGGGTCCTCTATCAGAAACAATCCTTTTTGGAATTCCATGTAACCTCAAATATTCTGAATATACAAGTCTGCATACTGATAAGGGCGGTGTGTAGTCTTAACTGGTATGAAGTGAGCCACTTTAGATAACCGATCTACGATAACCCAGATAGAATCATTTCCTCTCTGAGTAGTAGGAAGACCTGTGATGAAATCCATACTAATTTCTTCCCATTTCCACTCTGGGATGATAACGGTTCTAACAGTCCCGCAGGTCTCAGGTATAGCTTTTATCCTGCAGCATGTATCGCACACTTGCAACATAAGCAACTTCTTTCTTCATCTTTGACCACCAATACCTGGTTCTCAAATCCTGGTACATCTTACTGCTTCCTGGGTGAATAGATAGCTTTGAATTGTGAGCCTCATTCAGAATTCTTTCTTTCAGCTCGGTGTCTTTAGGAACAACAACCTCTGATTATACCATAGAATTCCCTGCTCATCTGTGCGGAAGTTCAAAGAACTACTGGTTTCCAACCTCTTCTTAATCTGACAGATCTCTTCATCGGTCTTTTGTTTCTCGATGATGTCACTTTCCAAGGTACACTGAAGAGTGATGTTGTTCACCATAACGGGGTGCATAAGGTTAAATCTATCCTCCAAAAGTGGTTGTAGGGAGTTGCAATGAGTCTTGCGACTCAAGGCATCGGCTACAACGTTTGCTTTTCCGGGGTGGTAATGCACTTCAAGGTTATAATCCTTAATTAGCTCTAACCATCTTCTCTCTGCCTCATATTCAACTCTGGCTGGGTGAAGATATATTTCAGACTTTTATGATCCGTGTACACATGACATAGATTTCCCATAAGATAATGTCTCCATATCTTGAGTGCATGCACGACGGCTGCTAATTCCAATCATGAGTGGGATAATTTTCTTCGTGCGGTCTCAACTGGCGAGAAGCATAGGCGATAACTCTTCCATTCTGCATGAGCACACATCCAAGTCCGATCTGGGATGCGTCACAAAACACATCAAAAGGTTCCTCTAAGTTTGGCTGAGCCAGAACAGGTGCGGATGTCAACAACGTTCGCAGAGTGCGAAAAGCTGCTTCACACTCTGTGGTCCATTCAACTTCTTGTTTTTCTGCGTTAAACGGGTCATAGGCTTGGCTATTCTCGAAAAATCCGGAATAAACCGACGGTAGTATCCTACCAAACCCAAAAAGCTGCGAACCTCAAAAACACTCGTGGGTGCTTCCCAATCCATAACCTCTTGTACTTTAGAAGGGTCTACAGAGATCCCTTCCTCTGAAAGGACGTGACCAAGGAAAGGTACCTTCTTCAACCAAAACTCACACTTGCTGAACTTAGCATACAACTTATGCTCTCTAAGCCGGGTCAAAACACTCGTAGATGCTCAGCATGGTCCTTCTCATTCTCAGAGTATACCAAGATGTCATCGATGAACACTACAACAAACTTATCCAACTCTGGCATGAAGACCGAATTCATCAGGTACATACATGAAATGTGCCGGTGCATTGGTCAATCCAAAGACATAACTAAATATCATAGAGTCCGTATCTGGTAGAGAAAGCTGTTTTTGGCACATCTTCTCTTCTGATCTTAATCTGATGGTATCCTGACCTCAGATCGATCTTGGAGAACACTTTTGCTTTTGACAACTGATCAAACAAGACATCGATTCGGGTAAGGGGTACTTATTCTTTATAGTTACTGCATTAAGCGGTCTGTAGTCCACGCACATCCTTAAAGTTTTATCCTTCTTCTTCACAAAGATAGCGGGACATCCCCAAGGCGACGAACTAGGGCGTATCAAGCCCTTATCCAAAAGCTCTTGCAACTGAACTTTGAGCTCTGCTAACTCTTTAGCGTGCATTCTATACGGTCTCCAAGATATGGGTGCCGTTCTGGGATTAACTCTATAGCAAACTCCACTCCCTATCTGGCGGTAGTCCAGGCAACTCATCGGAAAAACATCCGGAAACTCACATACTATCGGAATCTCGGCTATCTGCTTTGCCGTGATATTGAACAACACTCCGATCTCATGGGGGTTTCGAGGTAACTTGAACCGAAAGGTAGACCCATTACGAGGGCTAACCATAGAAACTACTCGTTCTGCGACGTCAAGATTGACTTTCCAGAGTTTCATCCAACCCATACCTAAGATTACATCCAGACCTAGACCAGGAATTACGATAGGATCCACTATGGCCTTCCTATTTCAAAGGTCATTTCCACTCCTTTAGCCATTTTACGCGCGGAGAGAACAGCTCCGGCGGAACTTATCTGATATCCCCGGTCTAACTCTATCAACTCAAGATTACTTCTTATAACAAGTTCTCACTTATGAAGAATGCGATGCTCCAGAATCAAACAGCACAACTGCGGGGCATTGATTAACAAGAAACGTACCAGCGGTGACAGGCTCTCCTTCTGGCACTTCTTCCACGGTGGTGTGATGCACATGACCCGTACGAGGTGGGGGCTGAGTGTACTGCTTCTTTGGGCGAGGGCACTGACGTGACAGGTGTCCAGTTTGGCCACAGTTATAGCATGGACCAATCACATATGGGGTCTTGGATCCTGCTGCACTTCCTGCTTATTCTTGTTCTGCATCATGGGAGTGGTGTAGGCTTCTGATAACTAGGACGGGGACGGTTGGTGGTGATCTTCCTCTTGGGGGTCGGTATCTTGCTCCTGTGACAGGCGGGCGATATGGGGCGCGTGCTCCGAAAGGGGTCCTCTGCTGGGATGAACCTCCTTCATTTGCACGACGGCGCGTCTCTGTCGCTAGCCGGCTGTCATTGGCCTCTTGATTTAGGCAGTCGCTGACGAAGTCACTGAAGGTGGTGCGGTGACTGTTGCCCATCTTGGAGAGCATGGCGGCACTCATGCCACGCTTAAAGCTTGCAATCTTCTTGGCCTCAGTATCAACAAAGTCTGGGGCGTAGCGAGCTAGGTTGTTGAAACTGTGGAGATACTCGGACATAGACCTGGTTCCCTGAGACAACCTCATGAACTCTGCAACCTTCATTTCCATCAGACCACTAGGGATGTAGTGGTTGCGCATAGCGGTGGAGAACTGATCCCAAGTGACACGTGCATTTGCAGGCAAGGATGCACGGTACTGGGCCCCCCACAAACCTGCGGGTCCTTCCAACATGTGGGCGGCGTACTTTGCCTTGAGCTCTTCCGTCAGACGAAGCAGACGAAACTTCTGGGTGATGGAGTTGAGCCACTCATCAGCCTCAAGCGGTTCGGTGGCTTCTTTGAACACAAGAGGGCGAGTGTCCAAGAAGTCACGGTAGGAGCTGTACTGGTTGGGCTCCGGACCTTGACGTTGATGATGCTGCTGTGTGCAGTGTTGTTAGCGATATTGCGGAGGGTGGCCTCCATGTGCCTCTGCATCTCCTCCATATTCCTTTGGCTACCCAAGAACTGGCCAAAGAACGCTTCCGGCGTCATCGGCGGCGGTGGGGGAGGTGGCAGATTCTCCTCTCCTCCTGTCCTGCCCCCTGCCCACGCTGGCTGCGAGTGTGTGTCGGCATCTGCATATCCCATTATAAGCAATCATTAGGTGATGTTACATCGATCATGAATAAAATACTGCGCTGTACATAATTCGAAAATTTAGCACACGACCAAGTATAATTACTCATTTCCATACAACATCACAAAACAATCGCTCGAAATTAGACATGCAAACGACGGATTTCCATAAAAGATGCCGGATCGAAGTCCGGACTTTGTCCAAAAGCTTACATGCCATCAACACATTTAAACATAAACTACACATGTGTAGGGTGTTACATCACTTAGCGAGCAAGCTCAAGCTATACAAAAGAAAAACGATCTCTAACAAGCTAGCGCTCAGGGGTCTCCAGCGGCGGGTGCAGCGTCCTCTGGTGGGGCGTCGGGACCAAGGACCTCTCCGTCCTGGGTCTGGGACCTCAGCTGCTGGGGGGGGCGGCGCTCCTCCTGCGCGTGGTGCATCTGATGGACGGCCTCGTGGAGCTGGTCGATGTAGGCCTGCTGTCCGTGGATCTGCTGTATCAACAGGTGGGCTCCCTCTCTAAGCTGGTCGAGCGCGGTGCGGGCCTCATCTCTCTTGAAGAGCGGTGGTCAGGTACATCTGCTCTGCAACTGTCCTGGCAGTGGACTGCGCTGCTGCTGTGGTGCGGGCATCGTCACGCTCAAGAGTGACCTGCTGAATCCTCTCCTGCAGACGAGCAACCTCAGCGTCGAAGTCCTCCTGTAGCTTCCTCTTGCTCTGGTAGGTGGCGGTGAGGTGAAGGACACGCTCTCAAGAGTGCGCTCCAAACTCTCACATACACCTAGCAAAGCTCCAGTGGCGCTCATCGCAGGTGTCTCACAGTAGAACCTCTCCTCTGGGCTCCCTGTCAAGACTGACTCCGAAGTCTGCTTCCAGCGCAATGGAAAAGTGATCCACGGGGAAACACTCCTGCCATCGCCTTGCCAGGTCGGCGGGGAAGCGGGCGATGATATCCTTCAGCACTAGGTATGCTGCCCTGTTGGCTCCATCCTTGGCACAAGTGCCTCTGGTGATCTGTCTGCCACCCTGTCCAGTGAGGCTTGGCAGGCAAAGCTTTGACCTTGATCTCCACCATGACCAGGAATCCTGCCGAAGATCTCCTTCTGCCATGAGTACTTGGGCTCCTGTCCTTCCTCATAGCCCACGGCCTGCAGAATCCTCCAAAGGATAGTCGGCAACCCGAAGTAGGACAAGAACGTCTTCCGGGTCAGCTTGGTGGCCAGCGATGACGCGGACTCCTCTGCCTCCGGTGGCCTTGCGAGCAGTCAGCTTAGACCGGGCCATCTGTAGAACAAAAGGGTTTCGAACTCTCGTGAGACGGATATTAAGTTGGCAAATTTTATAGAAAGAGACAATTTTAATTTAAGGGGAGGTAATGTAATGCATGAATTTAAACATGATGCATGATCGTACTTACGTTCTCACTCACTAATATGACTCGTAAGTCCTAACGTTCTAGTCGGTGGCAAGAACGATCTCTCATGCGTTATCTACACGTTCTACTCGTTCGCATAGTTAGTGTACCTGCAGAAGATTCATTTCAGCCCAAAGAATTCCCAATGATAAAACAATTGAGTATGGCCAATATGCGCAAATACATAGAAGCCAACACTAAACCCATGCACCACATAGAAAACACACCCTTGAAAACATTGATAACCTCGTACGTGTTTGCGTAGAGCTCGCACATACTTGGTATAAGAACTCTCACCTAGACCGACGGTTGGACGGTTCATGCTCTCATATCTCACAAAATCATTTTATGCATGTTTTCGCGATCGACGCATTCTCTTTTCCCGAGAATGGACCAGCAAATAAAGATCCAGCATGAATCAAAACCCTGAACCCTGTTAGCAGTTAAGCCATTTGAATCCTAGTATAGGGCTTAAGACGAGACTGGGCCACACTTAGTAATTGAAAAGTTTTTGAAAATAGTTTTGAAATACCCATTTAGTTCCAAAAATAGCTCTTCTACGGAGGTAATCACTTGAACCATGCTCCGATACCAAGCTGTGGCGAACCGTCCTGATTATAAGAGCTCAAGTATTATCTTAGCCAAATTCGTCTGACTTCGACTGATACTTGAACCCATATAACCCCGCAGTCCAGAAATCACAAGGATTTCTAACACCATACATCATACAGGATCGCATGTTCAAGGATCACATTCGTAAGATACATCACAACGGAAACGAAACCGAATTTAACATCAAGTACGAATTTAAAACAGAGTTATTACAAACCGAATTTTAAAAATGCGGAAGCTGAAATAAGTTTGAAACACGACCACAACACACGTGGTCCAAATAAAACTTGTTTGATAATCCACTCAACACAGCCTCACTCCTCTTTTTGATAATGTGCCACTAACAGTCTCAGCCAGCAAAAGAAAAATGGGAAGCTTCTGGACGACCCTGCCCTGGGCCTACTCCTCATCAACCTTCCACCGGGTAGAGGCAGTGCTTACAATAGCCAAAGTAGACCTGGCCATCTGCAAAAAACGGGATAAACCCTGAGTACGGGAATGTACTCAGCTAGACTTACCCGTCCAACTGAAAATAAAGACACCAAGGGTGTGCAAGGCCTTTTTCGGGTGGAGCTGGGATCTTTAGTTGCGAAAAGCTAATTTTAGATAAGAGGTAATTAATGATAATATGAGCTGTCATTTTTAGACCTATTCCTTAATTCTAGGTTTTTCACCTGTACTAGAGCACTCACTTGAATCTACCAATCAATAATATAACCATATCCAGTTGACTTATCCACATTTTAGTTGAACCTTTAATCATTACATGGAGTTGTATCGTGGTGAAGCTCGCCATAGTTTCCCACAACCGGGGGAGACGGCGACTCGAATCGAATTCCAAACCAGCTGGTGAAAGACCTTTAATACCAGCCCACACTTTCCCCGTCGGGTCCATGCATTGGGCAACCGCTCGATGCTTGTTCGTGTTGGTAATCGTCGCGGTTCAAGCACGGACCGCCCATTGGAACCCTGGCGATGGCCTCACGCGGCAGATCGCAATTTCCATACTAGAGGGCACGACACGGGTTGGAGACCGGCCTGAACAGCTTCTAACCGGCTTTGGGGTCGATGATTTACGGCAACGACCGACATATCCCTAAGTAAAAGGGCGCGTTCAAAAATGAAGGATGGCCAACATCGATACAACCTACACGATCCAACGGATGGACTGCCCCAAGTTCCGAACTTGTGCCCTTGCCCCCGTTGACCGTATTTCATTACTACTCAGGTTCTTTTCCACGATAGGAGCAAATATAGCCAACCGTGATCCGGTAAATACCCATCCGGGTATTACGGAAACATCCTTAACTACCACTTTTATTAAGCAGGCTAAGCAATTCTACATTGTAATTAAATAACAGGATAACAAGGTAGATTAATCAATAACCAAGGAATGGTAATGCAGCAAGTAGGATTCATTCCAACTCCTAAACCTAATGCATCACAATATAAAAGGACTCAAGTAATCTTAATTGCAAAAGATAGGAGGCTTAATATGCTCCGGGGCTTGCCTTGGGTGAAGACCGAGGCCTGGGGGGCACTCGGGCAAGTTAGTGTCGCTGGCGGGGTCGACTTCCTCGGCTTGCTGGAGCTCCGGAATCTGCTGCTCGGCGTTTGCTTCTGGCTCCTGCTCGGCTCCAGGAGTGTCGATCCTATTGCATGCGACGAATAATAAATATTTGCAATGCGGGTGCACGATGTGTGGTATGAGAAGAGCATTTCTTGCAAACCAACAAAACCAACTTGTTGAACCACTTTTTACATTGAGGCAAATACTTATTTATTTTAAAACAAAATCCATTTATTCACCCTTTTCTTATCTAATAATTCAAAAGAAACTTAGGTTTGAACTGCAAGTGCACTTTTCTGGACTCAGAAAAATCTACGAAAATTCTAGAAGGCAAACAACACTTACTGGACTCCACTGAACAAATTCCAGCCAAAAATAAAATACAGAACTGCAGATGCGAAAATAATAAAATAAACTGCTCAAAAGGTACTTTGAACTAGCTCCTTATCAAAAGTGTTCAACAGCAGATTTCATAATTTTCCTGGCTTCTTTTACTCAAAAGCATTCTACTGCAGAAAACTTGTGGCCAGAGCATAAACATACAAGCCTACACAAAATAAACAAATCTATCCCAATTAAACTATTTGAACTACAACCCTTCTGGAAAAGGGTGATAAACTCAACTTCATATTTTTCCCAGATTCTACTTCACATTTTATGCCTATCAAGAAGTTCCATGAACAGAAACATTTACTATTTCTTACATGAATTTCCAAAGGAAAACACAGAAAAGCACATTTGCAAAACAACTTTAGATTTCTTGACATAACAGATCATGCTTACATTTTTCTTAGCTTGGACATCATAAATAGAGACTATACAAATTTTTCCATATTTTATTTAGCATATAAAACACCTTAACATTTATTCTAAGAAATCAGCCAAAAAGGACTTTAACCATAACAGAAATTTTTTCCACATAAATAGTGCATCATATATTTTTCACAGGTGTAAAACAGGATAATAAACTTACACAAAATTTTCAAAGAATTATCTCAACCAGAAAAATATATAACCATTTATCTTAGCAAAAGCATATAAAGTGGAATAAATAAAAACAGTAAAATAAACTTCTACAAAAATACTTTTATATTTTCCAAGACAGATCTACTCACAAGCAAGCTAACAAAACTGAAAGCACTCCATTTGGACTAACAAAACAGGATCTACAAAATAAACAAGCATTTACCAGAAAAAGAAAAACATTTTGGAAAACGTTTTCTGGACAACACTCGGCGCACGGAAAAAGGTGTGTGCTCGCTCGAGGCCTAGCTCGAACGAGACAGTGCCCGAGGTTCGCTCGAGGCCTAGCTCGGGCGAGACGGAAAACAAACGCCCGTCCGAGGCCTGGCTCGAGGGCTCGGGCGAGACGGATAACTATCGTCCGTCCGAGGCCTGGCTCGGGGGCTCGGGCGAGACGGAAGGCAATCGCCCGTCCGAGGCCTGGCTCGGGGGCTCGGGCGAGACGGAAAAACAAGGGAGAGATTTGACCGTCGATTCCTCGCCGACGGTGGGGTCGCCGGCGGTGAGGCTAGGCTCGATAGACTCATCTCGACGAGGCGCATCCAGCGCTGGTGTTGGTTTGGCCAGAGGGTGACCGTAGCTCGCCGGCGACGAGCCATGGCGGACGGTGGCAGCGGTGAGGCTCGGCTTGGCCGTGTCCGGCGGTCGCCGGAGAAATTGGCGCGTGCGCAGTGCTTCGTGAACCCTAGGGAGCTACGTGAGTGGGTCGGTTTGGCTCGGATGGCTCCAGGAGAGCTTGGCCTCGTGCATGGCCGCGGCGGACGGCCATGGCGCTCAGCCGGGGAAGAAGGTGTGGGAGAGAGCGATAGCGTTGAAGCTAGGTGGTGTTCTCACCTTGCCTTGGCTTGGTGATGTGACGGCGAAGGAGGTAGACGCTGGAGGTCGTGTCGGGGAGGAACGACGATGCGGGCTCTGCGTGGTGGCGACGACGAACCGAAGGGGGCGTTTCGTCCTCCGGCGGCGATGGGGCTTGGTCGGGGACGACAACGTGCGCACGGTGTAGGCGGAGAGGCTGGCGAGAGGGATTGGATGGTGGTGGTCGGGTGTGGCCGGAACGGCGGAGGGGAGTGATGGTGGTGATCGGTCGGCGAGGGTGGCGGACGCTTGCGCGTTCGTGGGAGCGGAGAGGGAGTGAGAGCGAGAGCGAGTGGGAGTTGTGTGCGCGGATGAGCGAGGGGAGTGAAGGGGGTGCTCGGGGTTTGATCGGCTTGACCGGCCGGTGGTCGTGGCGGGACACGGCGGCGCGGTCGGCGAGGCAGCGCGGGCGATGCCGTGCACGGCGAGCGGGCGCGGCAGGCGAGGCGAGCGGAGAGTGGCGGGGAAGATAGCTTGCGTGCTCGGGATGAGAGGGGATCGAGCGAGGAGTGGCCGGCGAGGATCCTCGGCAGGATACGGCGGCCACGTGGCGGTTGCGGCCGGCGTACGGCACGTACGTCCGGCGGGCGGCGGGGCGCGGCGCGTGGCGCGCGGGCGAGTGCCGGAGCGGGCCGGCGCACGCGAGCTGGGCGAAAGGCCAGATGGGCCGAAAGGGTTGGCGCGGGAAAAAAAATCGTTTTCCTTTTTCTTTTTCCAAATTCTTTTCAAAGTTTGACCACTCAAAAACAGTTTCAAAAACTCCAAACTAGGTTTTGACCCAAACATAAAAGTTGCTCAAAATATTTTTCTCTACAACCTTCATATAAGACACTTTTTCTGAAAACCATTTTTAAATCCTCTACATAAAAAAGCCAAATAAATAAACAAAAGGCAAAAGCACTCATATGCACATGAAATGATGCAATGCATTGCTTATGCTCCTTTAGTAGCTAATGAAGTTCCTAATGCAGTGCTTGACACTAGGGTGTCACAGGCTCCTTCTCGCCAACGCCTCCCCCTCTTTCCCTCTCCCAGCCGGCTCGTGTCGGTCGGGGCCTCGAGGGGCGCAGTCTCCTCAGCCCCAGACACCGGCGGGGCCGTGCTCGCCCCAGGCGCTTCCCCCGGAAACAGCCGTCTGGTGGGGGGAGGGGTGGCGCTCCCAGCTGGCACCATCGCGGGAGGAGGAGGAGGGGAGGAAGCAGCGTCAGTGGACGTGGTGGTGGCGGCTCGATGCCGTAAGCTGCGGCCCCTGCAATATGAGATGACAGTGATATCAGAAACGGGAAGGATGCCTTGACCCCTGTGGTCGATGGCGACGGCCTCACCAAAATTCGCGACGATCATCTGGCTCCCTCGAGCCATGGCAGCTCGAGCCTTCTCCAGCCAAGCGGCTTCTCTAGCGGAGGAAGGTGCCATACCTCGAGGTGCTTGTGCCTCGGCGGAGCTCGAGGTCTTGGCCCGCTTGGACGCAGCAAGGTCCACCTCCTGGTAGGAGCGCTTCCCCCTGAGAAACTAGAGATGGCATGCATCACCAAAAGTAAAGAGGTAAAGCCTCACTACCGACGAGATCCAAGAAAATTACTCACCCAAAGCGGCGGCTGGGCTTCTTCCGGAATCGCCGGACCCACTCGGGGGCTTTGAGCCCACCCACGACTCGAGCCCTGCGCCGGGCCGTCTCCGCAGGCTGGGATGGGGGGAGGGCTCCCGATGCCTCCCGTGGCTCGACCTCGAGGGAGAGCCCTCCTTCCGCCCCACATCGCGGGAGGGCGACCGTACCTCCCTCGTGCTGTCGTCGTGGCGCCTGTCCTGGCGCGGGCTCCGGGACCTGCTCCGACGCTCGTGCTGGCGGTCAGCCCTCCCGCGTCCGCTTCTGTGTCCCGGCGGCGGTGCGGCGATGGACTCCGGGGACGCTCACGCCCCTAGTCACGAAACGCCCAGGGGCCCTCCCCGACGCTCGTGATGGTGCGGGCTCGACGCCTTCTCCTGACGCCCGCTCCTCCGCGGGCTCGACCTCGACCTCGATGGCTCGCGGCGGTCGGGCCCGGAGCCCCTCCCGATGAGGTCACTGCCCTCAAGGCTCGGCCTTTCTCGAGACCTCCCGCCTGGGCTGACGCGGGGGCGGCCTCCGTTGGTGCTGTGGCGGAGGCACTCCGGTTCGGGGCTTCCTCACGACAGGGGGAGCGTCCGGCCGGGAGCTCGACGTGCCCTGGGCCTCCGACGAGACGGAGCTGGGCGTGGCCTTCTGCTGCTTCACCCCGCGTGGTACCTTCACCGGGGGGACCTCGTAGATGCTCTCCTGCACAGAGGAGCGGTCAGCCCTGACGTCGAAGACCCCCGCGCGTCTCAGGCGCGCGTCCATCCCCTCGTCGTCGCTCTCATCATCATCATCGTCATCACCCTCCGAGCTCGAGGAGCTAGGCTTGGGGGACTCATCCCCAGGCTGCCGAGCGACGCAAGTTTTTGTTTTTTTTTCTTCTTTCTAGCATCCTTGCTCTCCTTGTCTTTCTGAGCAGAGAGGCGCCTCACCTGGGTATCCGCGGCGTCCTCCCTCACCGGGGGCCTCGACGCGCGACAAGTAAACGCCTCTGCAAAAAGAACAAGGTGACGAGACAAACACAAGAAGAAGCAAGTCGAAGGTGAAACCTACAAAAGAAGGAAGCTCAGATCGATGGGAGAGATGACAAGAAGACCTCGGGGGCCTCGGACGAGACCTAGCTCCCCTAGACCTCGATCGACAGCTTCGACACTCGTCACCGCCACCGTTCGCCTCAGGGGTACCTCCGCGGTATCCTCCTGCGGGACCTACACCGGGCGAGCAGCCGCCCTCAGCCTCGCCCATCTCTAGGATCGGCCTCGCGCCTGCGCGGCATCGGCCGTTCTCTCCCTCTCGACCCATGATCGGTCGCCCTCGAGCGTCGACGCAGCGGTAGGCTCCTCCTCCTCAGCCTCCCGCCTTCGCCTGTGGCCTTCATCGCCTCCCCTCGTCAGATGGACGCCGGACGTTGGTCATAGCCCCTCCCTTCATCAGCCAGGATGCGTCTCCCGTCTCGCTGCCTGCCCCATCTGCCGACGCCCACTGGTGACGGCACCGCTGGTCCGGGCGCCGGTCGAGCACCCTGCCGGTATACTGCGGAAGGAGCCCTCCCTCGTTCCGCAGATAGAACCAGTGCTCGTCCCACCCCGACTGGTTGGTCGAGAGCCGGTGGTGGAGATACTCGCGGGGGACGCCGGCCGACGAAGGCCCGGTCCGCATGGTGATGGCGAGGGAGCCGGCGCGCACGAGCCGCTTCCCGCTGGGCTTCAGCGTCTTGGTGAAGAGCTCGCCCCGGAAGATGTGAACGAACATCTCCCAATGCGGCTCCATCTTCAAGTACCCCTCGCACAACGCAACGAAGATGGCGGCGTGCGAGATCGAGTTGGGGGAGAAGTGTTGAAGCTCCACCCCGTAGTGGGGGGTTAACGCCCGCATGAAGCGGCTTGGTGGGACGCCGAGCCCCAAGCGGTGGTAACGGGTGAAGCTCACCACGTACCCCTCCGGCGGGTGCGGCTCCCGGTGGTCCTCCGACGGGACGATCCACCACGCAGATCCCTCCTCTGGGTTGGGATGAAGAAGCCCCTAAGCCACCAGTGAATCCATCTCGTACCGCGTCACCTTCGACCATCTCCAGGCCTCGGCCGGCTGCGGCGAGGTCTTGTCGGCCATGGCAACGATGGCGTGGGCTTTGACGGCGGACGAACGGCCGGGGAGGTTGCTGGCTGCGGGCTCAGGAGGAAGGGGTGCGGGAACTGTGGCGGCTATGGAGGCAAAGGCAAAGAGAAGAGCCCTCTCCCCCTCTCTCGGTATTTATACGAAAGAGCCCCAACAGGCGAGGCGTCCCACGGCAACGAAAAAGGTAACCGCATAGCATTTAATGCGCTCACCAAACTACGTCTCGAGCCGGATGCAGGGAACACGCGGCAGCTCTCCATTCGCTCCACTGCCCGGGGCCGCCACGACCGTCGCCTCGACTTCACGTCCGCCGCCCTCCCCGACACATTTCGCCTAAAAAGGCACACCCAACGGGCAGAAGGATTCCAAGCGACGAAGGCTTCTTCACGAAGGTAAAAACGGGCCCCGGCCCAAAGCCTCGAGGCAGCGAAGGCTGGCCCTCGAAAAAGGGTTCGACAGCCGGCCTCGAGCACCCGAGTCAGGGACACCAAGGGGCGCCACCCGCAGCATCGCTCGAGGGCCAAGCCCTCGAGGCCCCTCACGTGTATCCAAGGCAGGGAGCACCACATGCAGTGAGATCCCCTCGGAGGGAGGCATCGAGCCACCGGGTCCTATCGAATGGACCCGGCACTCCTGCAGACTGAGCACCCAGGCTTTTTGAGATCGCCTCCGGGCTACAATCGACCCCTATCGAACGGGGCACGAGGTCTCACTTGGATTCCCTCGTTACTAGCTCACCGGGAACCTCGATACTCGCCCGCTCGTGGTAGTACGAGGCATCCCCCCTCGCATCCGATCGAAAGGACTCGGCGGGATGACAAGCCAAGGCAACCGACGTGCCGGATAGCTCGAAGAGCCTGCCGGTCGGTTCCGCCTGGCACCCCTCGACGAAAGAGGGTTAAATAACTCGGGGGCTCGACACTCCCGAACCTAAAAAACATAATTAACGCTCACACTCAAAGCCCACGAGGGAATCCTAACCACTCCCCCGTGGCCTCGGGGGCTACACCCGCGGGTGTCGCTCGCACGACACCCGCGGAACCAACACAGCTGAACCCTCGAGATCCAGCTAGCTAACCCTCAAGACCTCAGTCGGGAGCCCTTGCTCGAGTGCAAGCACTCAAACAAGGGCTCGGGGGCTACTGTCGGGGGAACACCAAAGGGGTACCCCCAATCAACACAAAACACAAGGGTTAAAACCTAGAACACCAAATAATAGTAAGCCCGGCTGGACTTAACCACCCGAATACCAACCTCTCAAAGCCCGCAACACCGGCCCACCATGGGGAGCCTAGGCCCACCAAATGCCTCACAAACCACCTCGTGGTAGCCTGCCTCTCGAGCCCTGGCTCAAGGGATTCGAGCCCGCCACCGCCATACACCACCCCTCGAGACCCGGCACAGGGCCCTCGAGCCTCGCTGGCCCGACTGCCTACCCCTCGAGGGCACATCACGCCCCTCGAGCAGCACCAAACACCGGATGCCAACCCTACACTAAACATTTAATGCACTCACCTACCCCAGCCACGTCCTCTGAGACGCAGCGTGCGCTACAGTGAACCGGAGTCTGAGTCAAACCTCCTTTTTACCATAAGCATGGGTGAAAAGGCACCAGTACAGCACTGTTCGACCATACCCTGCACTGTGGCACGTCCCGGTCACATCTGGAGACCCAGATTTCCGTTGTACGACCAGGTTCCCTGGAACTCGCCCATACCTGCGGAGCACGAGCCTCCCGCAGGTGCCACCTCGAGGCCGGTTCTGCGCCCCTCGAGCCCTAATTGCTGTCATATGATTCGAGGACAGGTACCCCTAAGACCCGGTGGGACTACACACGTATCGTACGTGCCGGGATGGGCGGTGCACTGCCTCCACATCGCCACGCCTCCACGTCCGCGCCCGGGATGGAGGCCACGCTTCAAGGACGCCCCAACAGCAACCCCCGCGTCGGCTACAATGTCTTCGACAGGACAGGGTTCCTACCCAACTCCGTGTTGGGCACCATACGCCCCGACACCTGTAAAACCCTTGTGTAACCCTGGCCTCCCCTTGCTCTATAAAAGGGGACACCAGGGCCCTCATTCCGCCGGTTACAGACACGTTAGAACGCACATACGCCCATACACCCTCACACGCGAGTCCGGACCCCAGTCCGCGCTCGCCAAGCTTGTATTCGCCCCTGTACAAGCACTTAGGTTCAAGTAATACAAGAACCTCCTCCCCCGCTGGACGTAGGGCCTTCTTTGCCCGAACCAGGATAAATCCTTGTGTCATCTTGCATCACCATCCAGGAAGAGAGCACGCGATCATATTACTAGTTGGTGTCATACCGCCGGGTTCGAAACACCGACAATATATAATAACCTAATAATTAACCGATTGATGATTACAAACCAAGAATAATAATATAATAAACCGTTCTACTTACACATCAATCACGTACTTTTAATTTCATTTTGGATGTGGGAGCAAGCATATGCAGTTAAGGCCCTGTTTGGAAGTAATGTATTGTTTTTCGGATGTAAACCTCTTACACCAGTAAATTATTGTGCACAAGAATACCACTGTATTTTTTTATACCAGGGACAACGTTGTTTGGGTAACTGAAGGACCGAGCAAGCAGTAGCAAGGCGACCAGAGGGGGGGTGAATGGGAGCTCAAAAATTTCTCTCGAAACATTGGCCAAATGTCCCAAAATCAACCCCGAGAAACTGCGACCGAAACCGTGATGCCCACGACCCTTGGAAGAGGGTGGATGATCCCTAGGATCACAGCGAGGCACCACAAGAAGATAGCAAACCAAATGCCAAAAAGCTCCGGCTCGACCACAACCCCAAAAACCAAGTCCCGAACGTAGATAGACGGCTACGTCGAGAAACTCCTAAATACCTATGCTAACAAGTAGCAAAGATACCTAGAGAGGTTCCTTGGTCAACTCTAGGGCCAAACGAGAAGTCCGGAAACCAAGCGAACAAGCCGGGAGAGCAAACGCAATAAACCGGAGCAAACAGCCAAATCTCGGACTGTCCGCCGGTACGGTCCCGGACTGTCCGCGGTAGTGCCGGACTGTCCGCGGGCGAGTGGCGGACTGTCCGCCGGCAAAACTCGCCAAACAGCAAGGTCGCTGCAAAGTCCCTGGACGTTCCCGGACTGTCCGCGGCTTTGAACTGCGGACTGTCCGCCGTTCAAACAAAAGCCAAAACAGCCGAAGAACAGTGCCACTGGTCTGGCTCGTCCCCGACTCGCGGACTGTCCGCGCCCTGAGTGGCGGACTGTCCGCGGTCACTCAGGGAGGGCGATTTTGATCGCCCTTCTCCCAAATCTTCTCCAAATCGATTCAAATCAAAACCCCACGTTCCCAAACTTGGAGAGGATGATCATGGAGTAGTTAGGAGCCTATCCCCAAGAAATCATCCGCTCAAATCGAGTCAATCACCGGGAAATCAAAAGGGGAGGAGGATCAACTGAAAAGCGCCACGAAAACGAAATCAACCCGATCTACTTGCTCGTAGAGAGATAGATGAATTCCTTCGGTGGAAATGATCTCCTTTCAAATACGAACAAGTTGATTCAAACGGATTTCGCAAAGATGCAAGGGAGAGAGAGATCGAGTGACGGGAAAATCGCGGAGAAACGAAGAACGCGAAGAACACGAATCAAAACGCGAATCAACACATCGATCTGCAACCGTGTGGCTACCACACGCTACAACAGTGAGGTTACGGCCTCACTTCCTCAAAATCTCCAGTACACAGAGGTATGGTTCTCTGCAGATCTCAGCTAGTTACAGCAGGGGATTGGGAGAGCAGGAAACCCTAGAGGCAAAGAGCAAATGACTGAGA
This sequence comes from Coix lacryma-jobi var. lacryma-jobi, assembly GCA_009763385.1. Lineage (NCBI taxonomy): Eukaryota > Viridiplantae > Streptophyta > Magnoliopsida > Poales > Poaceae > Coix > Coix lacryma-jobi. Next base: position 75,255,160 of record CM019826.1, read on the forward strand.
TAGTTGGGGAGGAGGGTGTCTCCCCCTACTTAACCTATTCCTAATTCCTACTCTATTCCTATTCTACCCCTCACTACTTACAGAGCGAGCCAGCTAAACCCTAAGGTTATTCTGGACCAACTCGGTGGTAGGTAGATCCGACGGCCACGCCCGCACAACTCGTAGCGTTGCCTCGACGCAACCTCCCGATTGCCGCCACGTGCCGCCACCGCTCCGCGTCCTTTTCCTGGAAGTCGCACCCCCGGTTTTGAGGCCCAAACCGGGAAACCAGCCCACTAGCTTCTGAGTTTTGAGGACAAACTCAGCAAACCCTGAGCGCCCAGGTTTTGAGGCCCAAACCTGGAAACCGTCCTCAGCCCGAGTTTTGTGGCCAAACTCGGAAACCATCCGCACCCAGGTTTTGAGGCCCAAACCTGGAAACCGTCCACCCGATGGTTTTTCCCTGGCTCTACCACCAAACTGACGTCGTAGATGGGATGCACCTCCCGTGCACCCCGTCCACCGACACGTGTCCCCAAGTCCACGACTCAGGCAACACATGACCGCAAGTCTTCACTTGTAGCTGCCACAGGCTGCCAGCCACCACAGCTGATCCTCGAGCCTCTAGTCCCTCAGTCCAAGCCTCACGTCCGCCCTTCGCCACTCTCGGTCCATCGGCACGGCACGTCTCTACTTGACCTTCACCTCGCCTTTGATCACTGTATCCGTGCTTGACACCTGCACAACACAAGCCAAAGAACATGTGCATCATCCCAGTTGACAATCACTCATCACTCATAGACCCGGCATACACCCATGTATCCGCAATCTCCCCCTTGATGAGTGCATTGTCAACTACCAACACAAATCATAATAGAAAGAGAAGAAGGAAGAAGTAGAAGAGAGAACTCGACCAAATGACCCAAAAGCATAGCAAAGCCGAAGAAGGTCAAGTGGAAAAGAACGAAAGAACTTGGTCCCCAAAGACATGGGCAACGGCTCGACGCAACCAAGCAAAGCAAAGCTAGCCCTCAAGAAGAGGTAGAACAGGCTCAACACCGCTAGCAAAAACCAATCGAAAATATCAAAGCAAAATGCTAGTCCCTCAAGATAGAGGCACAGAGGCTCAACACAACTAGCAAAGAAAACTCGATACCGACTGTTACCAAAAAGAGTTCGACACCAATTGAAAATCTAAAAAGCAAATGCTAGTCCCTCAAGAAAGAGGCTAAGGCTCAACACAACTAGCAAACCGCTCCAAATCAATTGAAAATGTCAAAGACTCAACCGGAAACAAACTCCCCCTCGAATAGTGCAAACAACCAGGAAGACTCCTCCTTAGCTGAAACGGAGGGTAATGATTTACAATTTCTCCCCCTTAGTTGAAAATGCACTTATCAAGAAATAAGACTCCCCCTCAGAAAATGCACCAAGAAAAAGTGCCAACACGCAGATTTCTCCCCTTCCAAAACGCAAATGAGGCAAAATGCAAGTTAGGAGCTTCAGGAGTATACTCAAAAGAGTGCAAGGATGCTCTATAGAGTTCAAATCCGATGACTCAGAAAAAAAAATGCACAGAATGCTAGCAAAGGCTCAAGCTGATCACCAAGAATGAAATATGAACATGTGAGCAGTTTTAAGCCGAAAAAGGTATTCACCATCAAAATAGCACAAGACATGTATGGATAGGAAGTCAAATGTGCTAAGCATGTATACCAAGTGAACTACCCCTAGCATAGTTCAATCATCATGCTGATACCAATTTAGGCATTTACTTGTGATTTCAAATTGTAATCGGAGTTGCAGCGGTGAAATTACACAAGTTCAGAAAACAGCATGTGACTGCGAGAGGTTGAATGCTTGTTATTGCCTAACTTTCCAACTGTGCGAAGCCTATGCATAAGCAACCAGAAGCTTAAAGCAACAGTTTCGGTCATACACTACATAGCTCAAGTTCAACTCAAACTGCAAATGAGAAGCAGTCTCGAAACTGTGATGTGCTAACAAGCAAACCCATCTCAATCTTTTCAATTCACTTAACTTGGTTCAGATTTTAAACAGAATATGACATACCAAGCAAGTGAATGACTCAACACTAGAGACATAGCAACCTAGCATATATGAAAAGCACATGTGACTTCAACACATCCTACACATGCTAGTTGCATATCTCAATGGTGAACATTTTCAAGTTTTAAGTTCATTATCAAATTCACCATTCAAAAATAGCTCAGCTCATAGTATGTACTAGTGATCAGAAAGAGCATAAGCTACAGCATCAGCATAAAGCATCGAAGCAAAAACTACACAGAGCATAGTTACATTCTTCAGATTATACATATGAAGCTCAGAATGTAAAAACGTATGCTAAAAAGCAAAAGATGCACGAAGAAATCAAAAAGAAGCAAAAACAACTTAAAACAAAAAGTCAGTGTATCATACAAGAGTCAAAATGTTTCCCCCATCTAAAAGGGGAAACACACACCAAGCTCACCTCTCAACCGATTAAAGGTTGATTGGTCCAAAGGCTTGGTGAAAATATCAGCAAGCTGATGATGAGTATCGACATGGCGAAGGTCGATATCACCCTTCTCATAGTGGTCTCACAGAAAATGAAAACGCACATCAATGTGTTTGGTCTTCGAGTGAAGCACGGGGTTCTTAGCAACGCTAATCGCACTCGTGCTGTCACAAAGCAAAGGAACACAAGAAAAGCTCAGACCAAAATCACGCAAAGTGGCCATCATCCAGAGTAACTGGGAACAGCAGCTAGCCGCAGCAACATACTCAGCCTCCGTGGTAGACTGGGCGACGCTAGACTGCTTGCGAGAAGACCACGAAACAAGAGAAGAACCAATAAACTGGCAAGTCCCAGAAGTGGACTTGCGATCAATACGGCAACTAGCAAAATCGGCATCGGAATAACCGCAAAAGGAAAGGGTGGAGGAAGCAGAATACCAAATCCTGAATTCTGGAGAGAAGGATAAGTACCACATAATGCGCTTGACCGCCTGACGGTGATAGGTGCGCGGCGACGCCTGAAATCGCGCGGAGAGGCACACCGCGAACTGGATGTCCGGGCGTGTCACCGTCAGGTACATCAGCGATCCGATCATACTCCGGTACTCCTTCTGATCAATTGCTTCTCCCTCCTTGTCCGCATCCAGGGCCGTCGTAGTCGCCACGGGTGTTGGAAGAGGCTTGGCCTCACCCATGTCGAACTTCTTCAGGATATCTCTGGTATACTTGCCCTGGTGCACAAACGTTCCTTCCCGGGTTTGCTTGATTTGCAACCCGAGGAAAAACGTCAACTCGCCCATCATGCTCATCTCGAACTCCCTGCTCATAATGTCTGCAAACTTGGCAACCAAAGCGTGAGAAGAACCACCGAAAATGATATCATCCACGTAAATTTGGACCTCGAGAGTATCAGTGCCTTGCTTGAGGAGAAAGAGCATTTTATCTACACATCCCATTTTAAAACCCTTAGCAAGCAAAAAGGTTTTAAACCTATCATACCTGGATCTAGGGGCTTGTTTCAAACCATACAAAGCTTTGTGAAGTTTAAAGACATGGTTTGGAAACTTGGGATTTTCAAAACCGGGGGGTTGTCTAACATACACCTCCTCTTCTATGTAGCCGTTTAAGAAGGCACTCTTGACATCCATTTGAAAAAGTTTGAAACCTTTGGATGCAGCAAAAGCCAAGAGTATCCTAATAGCCTCCAAACGTGCTACAGGAGCAAATGTCTCCTCATAGTCTATCCCCTCCATCTGACTATATCCCTGGGCTACGAGTCTGGCCTTGTTTCTCACAACATGGCCATTTTCTCCCTGTTTATTTTTGAAAACCCATTTTGTCCCAATTGGGTGACACTCAGAAGGTGGAGACACTAGAACCCAAACCCGATTTCTCTCAAAGTTCTCAAGCTCCTCATGCATGGCATTGACCCAATCAGGATCCGTCAAAGCGTGTCCAACATCCCGGGGTTCAAAATCAGCAACAAATGCAGAATGAGCAAAGTGAGAGATTTGCCTTGACCAGGTGACGTGTTCGTCGATGTTGCCTATCATCTGCTGAGGCGGGTGCTGGCGCTGAATGTGTCGTGGCGCCTCCCTTGCCGAAGTGGCCACCCCCTCAAAAGTAGCTGGTGCCTCCCTGGGTACAAAGGGTACCGCTCGAGGTGGCGGATCCCACGGCCCCCAGGAAGAAGAGGTGTCGGGGCCGTGAGTCGTAGTAGAAGCCGCTCTTTGCGGCACAGCAGGTGGAGGAGGTGCTGGGTCATCTATCCCTTCAGCACCTTCTTCTTCATCATCGAAAAGAGGTTCGCCAACCTCATGATCACCTGCACGCTCAAAACGAGAAGAAGGACAAACCATGGTCTCGTCGAAGGTGACATCTAATGTCTCCATGACTCGGTTAGTGTCAAGGTTAAGTACACGATAAGCTCGAGTGTGAGTGCCATAACCCAAAAACACACCGTCAGAAGAACGAGACTCAAACTTGTCCAAGTTGCCCTTTTTGAGTATCAAACAATGGCAACCAAAAACTCTAAAATAACTCACCTTGGGGAGTTTTCCAAAACGCAACTCATAAGAGGTCTTTTTCAAGAAAGCTCGAAGAAAAATGCGATTGGAAATATAGAATGCAGTGCTCATAGCTTCGGCCCAATAACGCCTAGGAGTCCTATGCTCATCGAGCATCGTCCTGGCCATCTCTACAAGGGTCCGATTCTTCCTCTCTACAACACCATTCTGAGGGGGTGTGTAGGGGGAAGAAAACTGATGCTCTAAACCCAAAGAGTTACAAAACTTCTCAAAATCCGAATTCTTGAATTCGGAACCATTATCACTCCGAATTGCTCGCATAGAGTTCAAAGGGAACTCATTCTGAAGATGCAAAATCAGATTGCGAGCAAAGGAGAAAGTCTCGGTTTTCTCAGCTAAAAAGAAAACCCACGAATATCTCAAAAAATCGTCGACAACAACAAGCACATACCACTTCCCCCCAACCGAGCTCACCCGAGCCGGACCAACCATGTGCAAAAGCTCTACAGGGCGTTTGGTCATGACCTGAGTCACTGGATGGTAGGGAGCGGCAACCATCTTCCCGTGTCTACAAGAGTGGCAAACAAGATCCTTCTCCATAGATAACATGGGCAATCCTCAGATTAGGCCAAGTGAACTAAGCCTTGCAAGCAAGTCGAAGCTCAAATGTCCAAGTCTCCTATGCCACTTCCAAAGATCAGAAGAGGAAGGTCCAGCCACAAAACAACGAGAAATACCAAAAGACTCCGAGAAATTCGCACGAAAGACTTTTCCAAAGGGTGAAATCAAACACACAAGATTGCCCTGAGGATCCAAAATACGACTGAGATTCGGTTTAAAATGAATCTCATAGTCGTCGTTAAAGAGTTGCGAAACAGAAAGAAGGTTAAAATGCAAGTTAGAAACAAGAGCCACATCGCGCAACACAAAGTGCTCATTAACTCGCACAGACCCACGAGACAGCACCTTACCTTTGCTATTGTCGCCGAAGGTGATATACTCCTTTCCAGTGACCGGACTAAGACTGGAGAACCACTTGGCGTTTCCGGTCATGTGCCTCGAACACCCGGAATCCACCAACCAAACGTTCTCCAATCGTTTTACCTACATCAATAGAAAGACATAGGGTGAGCATACGGTCCAACACTGGGGTTAGTGAAGTAGGAAGAATACCAGTGTTGGGCCGGCTGCTCAAAAGAACGGTCAGTGAAAAAACCATTCCTAGCACACCTACGAAGGAAGCGATCACCACGTTTAGAAGAACGTGGTCCGCTGGGGAAGGAGCGCTCACCGCGATACTCAAAACGCGGTGGGGGAAAGCGCTCAACTACAAAGCCACCGCCATGGGGTCCATAGCCTACAACTGCAGGCTCCCGCCGGGCACACTCTCTACGAGGCCTACGCCTAGGAACTTGAGTCTCAACACCTCTAGGCCAAGCGTCTCTCCTCGGAGCTCTCTCCTGCCTAGGCCTGGGAACTTGAGGTTCTGGACCTCTGGGCCTAGCAGCACGTCTCGGTGCTCTCCTCTTAACATTCGGCGCATGTACATCATGGAAAGGATGGTACATGTCCGGGTTGTTCATCCCCCTAGCACGGCGCGCCTCTCTCTTGCGCCTAAAACAGAACTCGCTCAAGTGTCCAAATCTCCCACAGTGCTCACAGTGGTACCTCACCGCTCTCAAAGGGGGTTGTTGGTACTCACGGTTGTGGGTGTGGATCACCTTGCCCTTCTGTGGCAACTCCTCCTAGATAGGTGGCATTGTGTCCAGCTTGTTTTTCAAGTGGTTGGGTTTGGGATGCCACACTTGGTTCTTGGGTGGTGCTCTCGGATGTTCCTCAAACACCCCATCCTTGGTGTTAGGCTTGAGGGGCTCTTTGGGTGGAAGCTTGGTCAGTTTGGGAGTAGTGGTGGAGTTGGGCTTCTCACTCGGTTTCAAACCACTCGACTCTCCAATCTTCCCAAAAGCAGAAAGATCAACACCCGGAGCAAAGCCTACACCGGGACCTCCAGCAGCTCGCTTGAATTGGGAGATCATCATCCCGAGCTGTGGTTCACTACAATAGACCCATGACAAGATGGTCCGAAGGTATGTGTTTTCCTCCTCGGTTTGCATCTTGTCATGCTTCACATTGGCAATCTCCATCTCCAAACCCTCACACAAAGCGCACCTAGTCACACAAGTGCTACCCGAGCTGGCCTCCTCAAGAGACACAATCTTGGCATTCTTCTCTGCCAACTCGGATTGCAAGACAGGACAAGTCTTGCACGCACCCAACAGCATGGGCCTAGCCCGGAGCTCATCCACCTCTCCTACCAACGCAACATACTTGCTTTTCAAAGTGAGAAGATCAGTCATGTGCGTGGTGCACGCCTCGCACTCCTCCTCATCAGTAACGACCATGGTGGACTTGACAGAATCAAGCTCCTTCACCGTATCCTCCCACTTCTGCCTAAACTCCTTGCGCTCTCTAGCGGCTCGCCTAATCAACTTATCTTGACTAAGGAGCGCGGCAGTAAGTTTCTCGACCTCAGCGGAAAGCTCATCGTGGGTTAGAGATACCTGGGAGGTGTCGTCGTTGTCGTTCCGAGGGGAGTTCACCAGCTCGCCGTCGCCCTCCTTGCCGAGGGCCATGGTGCAGAGGCCGTCGTCGTCGGCGAAGAAGCAGAGACCGTTCAGCCTGTCCTCGATCCTCTTCTTCTTCTCGGACTCATCATCGCTTGAGCAAGCGGAATCGTCATCCGAGCCGTCGACGTCGCTGAGCGTGGCGAAGAACGCACGCTGCTCAGCCTGGGCCTTCTCCAAGTACTTCTTGATGTACTCTTGTCGAAGCCACCCCTCCGCTTGTGCCTCGCGGGGATGTACTTCTCCTTGCGCTTGCCAGAGTCGTACTTGTGCCCATGATCGCCCTTCCCAGATGAGTGCTTCTTCTTGGGACAGTTGGCGATGAAGTGATCGGGGTCACCGCACTCGTAGCATCCCGAGCATCCTCCTCCGCGGCGACGGTTCATGCGGTTGTTGTGAAACCGCGAGAACCGGTTGGCGAGCATTGCCAACTCGTCATCCCCCAAAGACTCGAGCTGGTCCTCTGTGACAGAAAAGAGAGACGAAAGAGCAAAACCTCTAGAGGGGTTAGAAGAGCCAGAAACCAAAGCCATAGTCGGGCCAGAAGGATTCTCATAAGAAGCCCTCGTCATGGCGTCAATCTCACTGGACTTGAGCTTACTAAAGAGCTCGTCGCACGTGAGGGTCTCATAGTTAGGTGATTCGATGATCGCCTAAACTTTAGAGTCCCACACCGATTGATCAAGAGTATGCAAAAGCTTCAAAGCTGTCTCATGATCGTCGAAAGGCAACTGCTCCTTGTTAGCCCTCATCCTGTTGACAATCACCTGAAAGCGAGCGAATAAACTTTCTATGCTCTCGCCAGGCATATGTCGAAAGTTCTCATACTGTCGCTTGAACGACTCGTAGAGTCGGGTTTTGACTTGAGAGGTTCCCTCATGAAAACGCATGAGGGTGGCCCAAATCTCCAGAGCCCTAGCGAGGTGAGAAACGCAATCAAACTCACTCATGCCCAAACATGAGAAAAGAGCATTACGGGCTCGACTATTGGCATCGTGCTCATCGATCTGAAGCTGAGTGACACGAGCAGCCAAGACCACGTAATCGGCAGAGTTGCAAATATCCCAGATGGAAGCACCCAAACTCTGCAGATAGGTCGACATGCGTATCTTCCAATACGCATAGTTCATCCCATCGAAAAACGGCGATTTGCCCACGCCGCGATCCATGTTGCCTTCTGTGGATCTGGAACCGGCTAAGGTGGAAGATCCTTAACCCGCTCCAATACCAATTGAAGGACCGAGAAAGCACAAGCAAGGCGACCAGAGGGGGGTGAATGGGAGCTCAAAAATTTCTCTCAAAACATTGGCCAAATGTCCCAAAATCAACCCCGAGAAACTGCGACCGAAACCGTGATGCCCACGACTCTTGGAAGAGGGTGGATGATCCCTAGGATCACAGCGAGGCACCACAAGAAGATAGCAAACCAAATGCCAAAAAGCTCCGGCTCGACCACAACCCCAAAAACCAAGTCCCGAACGTAGATAGACGGCTACGTCGAGAAACTCCTAAATACCTATGCTAACAAGTAGCAAAGATACCTAGAGAGGTTCCTTGGTCAACTCTAGGGCCAAACGAGAAGTCCGGAAACCAAGCGAACAAGCCGGGAGAGCAAACGCAATAAACCGGAGCAAACAGCCGAATCTCGGACTGTCCGCCGGTACGGTCCCGGACTGTCCGCGGTAGTGCCGGACTGTCCGCGGGCGAGTGGCGGACTGTCCGCCGGCAAAACTGGCCAAACAGCAAGGTCGCTGCAAAGTCCCTGGACGTTCCCGGACTGTCCGCGGCTTTGAACTGCGGACTGTCCGCCGTTCAAACAAAAGCCAAAACAGCCGAAGAACAGTGTCACTGGTCTGGCTCGTCCCCGACTCGCGGACTGTCCGCGCCCTGAGTGGCGGACTGTCCGCGGTCACTCAGGGAGGGCGATTTTGATCGCCCTTCTCCCAAATCTTCTCCAAATCGATTCAAATCAAAATCCCACGTTCCCAAACTTGGAGAGGATGATCACGGAGTAGTTAGGAGACTATCCCCAAGAAATCATCCGCTCAAATCGAGTCAATCACCGAGAAATCAAAAGGGGAGGAGGATGAACCGAAAAGTGCCACGAAAACGAAATCAACCCGATCTACTTGCTCGTAGGGAGATAGATGAATTCCTTCGGTGGAAATGATCTCCTTTCAAATACGAACAAGTTGATTCAAACGGATTTCGCAAAGACGCACGGGAGAGACAGATCGAGTGACGGGAAAATCGCGGAGAAACGAAGAACGCGAAGAACACGAATCAAAACGCGAATCAACACATTGATCTGCAACCGTGTGGCTACCACACGCTACAACAGTGAGGTTATGGCCTCACTTCCTCAAAATCTCCAGTACACAGAGGTATGGTTCTCTGCGGATCTCAGCTAGCTACAGCAGGGGATTGGGAGAGCAGGAAACCCTAGAGGCAAAGAGCAAATGACTGAGATAGTTGGGGAGGAGGGTGTCTCCACCTACTTAACCTATTTCTAATTCCTACTCTATTCCTATTCTACCCCTCATTACTTACAGAGCGAGCCAGCTAAACCCTAAGGTTATTCTGGACCAACTCGGTGGTAGGTATATCCGACGACCACGCCCGCACAACTCGTAGCGTTGCCTCGACGCAACCTACCGATTGCCGCCACGTGCCGCCACCGCTCTCCGTTCTTTTCCTGGACGTCGCACCCCCGGGTTTGAGGCCTAAACCCGGAAACCAGCCTTCACAGCCAACCCCCGGTTTTGAGGCCCAAACCGGGAAACCAGCCCACCAGCTTCTATGTTTTGAGGCCAAACTCAGCAAACCCTCAGCGCCCAGGTTTTGAGGCCCAAACCTGGAAACCGTCCTCAGCCCGAGTTTTGTGGCCAAACTCGGAAACCATCCGCACCCAGGTTTTGAGGCCCAAACCTGGAAACCGTCCATCCGATGGTTTTTCCCTGGCTTTACCACCAAACCGACGTCGTAGATGGGATGCACCTCCCGTGCACCCCGTCCACCGACACGTGTCCCCAAGTCCACGACTCAGGCAACACATGACCGCAAGTCTTCACTTGTAGCTGCCACAGGCTGCCAGCCACCACAGCTGATCCCCGGGCCTCTGGTCCCTCAGTCCAAGCCTCACGTCCGCCCTTCGCCACTCTCGGTCCATCGGCACGGCACGTCTCTACTTGACCTTCACCTCGCCTTTGATCACTGTATCCGTGCTCGACACCTGCACAACACAAGCCAAAGAACATGCGCATCATCGCAGTTGACAATCACTCATCACTCAGAGACCCGGCATACACCCATGTATCCGCAGTAACATATAGCTTTTGGCATGTATTAGCAACTGAATCACACTGGTTGTTGAAGCGAATATAGAGAGAGACATACTATATATACGTAAACACTACTTGACAGAAGCTACTGAATCTCACCGGAAGACAGAAGCTTGCGTTCAGTAGCCAGAAGCTACTGAATCTCACCAAGTTAAAAAATTTAACATATCAGTTCACTATTTCAGTTCTGCTATTACAAGCTTGCATTCAGTAACAAGCTAAATACAGTGCTGTTGTAAGACTAATACAAGCTAATACAAGTTTGCATCCAGAAACAAGCTATTTAACATATCAGTTCAAAAACTCTCTTGAACTAAGCTAATCTGCCAGTGCTTTGAAAATCCGAGGCTCCATACGCAGATTATGATAAGAACGACATTGGTGGCCCTCAAGAAGTTCACGTGTATATTCTGACCCAGTAATCTCTGAAGTATAATATGCAGTGTTGGTTCTAGTAGAAGGTAAATATAGTGCCGGAAAAGAAGCATCGTCATTTCATCATCTTCTTCCTCAGATTCAGTTTCAATTCTTTTATCGTGATCCATATCCACTGATTGGACATATCTATCTGAATTACATAACCAACCAGGTCATGAGAATTAAGAAAGATTAGCTATAGGTATAACAATCTTTCATTCACTCCCTATCAAAGTCAGCTCAAACTAACGATGTAGAACTGCTGTCAAACTAACCATGTAGAGGCTGAGCGATCGATCAAATAGGATAGGATCCTAGCTGTCAAACTAACTAGCTAACTTAGCGTCACCGATCACAGTTCTATATTCACAAGTGAACGAAATGCTGATTGGCTCGGAGTGGTCACAAGAGGCATGCATCTTCGAAGGGAGAGGCCAACAAAGACTGGGCTGAAACATCAAAAAATGCTTGCATGTAACTTCCTAGTGCACTCAGTAGGTTATATTCATGACCTCGCAAATTGAAAAGTGCATTGTTCTATGGTTTTAAAATATCTACTTGCCTGCTCAGGTTACTTATGCACGTCTGAAGCTTGAGAATATTAGTTCAGAAATTAAGAACATCAAAGATCAAAGAATTGGTTTGGGGTCTGGTAAGTGTATAAGGTCACTGTATATATAATTGATGTCACCAAGTTATTTACACACTTCCCTTAATACTCCTGCAGGATGGGAAAATTGATTCGATGGAAGCTAAACAGGTGACCTTATATACAACATCCAGCATCCAAAGCAAGAAGCAGAGATGGGATTAGGAGAGAGGAAGGTACCTGTTGAGAATCGAGGAACGGGTGCGCTTGCCATGGTTGCCATCGTCGCAGACACGCTTCTCATCCCCGTTGATGCCGCGGCCCTGGATCTGGACGCCATCACCGCAGATTCGCTACTCATCACCGGGTGGTCGGCATGGACTAGCACAAGATTCAGACGGCGTTCCTGATGAACGACACAAGATTCAGCGGATCCACGTCCCTGATGCAGCCAGTATACTGATATCTAAATGGACTAGCACAACTAGCACAAGATCGACATGCAGACACAAGATCTAAATGGCCTAATGATTTGATATCTGTTGTAGAGGATCCAAGATTCAGACGCTAAAAACGTGGATCCATTCTCACCTCGGTGCTCTCTTGCCGCACTCAGCTTCGGACCGCCGTCGCCGCCGCCGCCGCCGTCGTCACTGCCGCCGCTACCACCGTAGTAACCACAACGAACCCTAGCCTCCGTCCGGAGTAACCAGCGAAGGGAGATTGAGGCGGATCCTCTGCCTCTCACGGGGCTCAGCTCGAGGCCGCCGCCGCTGATGCCGCGAGGAACCCTTGTGTAACACCCCTGGTGTTACTAATGTAATTAACTTGACATGTCATCATCTTAAGCATTAATCATTTTGTGATGCATTTGGATTGCTTAATTTCTATGCTTTAGTCCCTTTTCAAAAACCCTAAAAGCCCAATTCTTCCTCTAAGGGCAAAATGGTAATTTCACCTCTGTGCCTAGTTCTATGTAGTTCTTATTTGAATTTGATGCCCTGATGTTTGTTGCATTGATCAAAGTTCTAAAATCAGATTTGATTTGATTGTCCTTTTGAAAAACCCTAAATTCCCAAATCCTGGATTTATTCCCTTTCTGATAACTTTTTCATAATTCAAAATTTTGAGTTGGTTCAAAAATAAAAGTTGTGAATCTGACCTAGAGGAACAACTTTGGTATTTACAGATTTCCATGTTTCTATATAAAATTTGAAGTAATTTCAAATTCATTCAAATTCCAGTTTTTGTCCCCTTTTCAGTTTTAAAAATTTATCCAAAAACTATTGAGTTTCAGAAAAAGTGTATATTAGCAAAGTTGTAGGTTTTGACAAATGGAACAACTTTCATATATAAGGATTTTCAAGTTTCAGTTTGAAATCCAAAGTAATTTTGATTTGAATCAAATTTGAAAAGTGTCCCCTTTTCTGTTTTTGTATATGGTTCAGAAACTATTTGGAATTTGAAAATGTTCATATTGACAAAGTTGTAGATCTCATTTTTCTGAACAACTTTGGTGTTTTGAGTTTTTGTTGCCCAGTTCAAGTTTTGGAAGTAATTTGCAAAATACAGAGATCAGCCAAAAGTCAAACCCTAAGACCTAGCCCTGTTCATCTTCCACCTACAGCTAGGGGGCCCCGGCCGTGGCCGAGCCTCCGGCGTTGCGCGCGCCACGCGTTTGGCAGCCGCTCGTCTGCCCCCGACTTGTCACCCGCGCCCGCGACATCTTTCCGCACCCGCACGCGCGAAGCGCTGACTTCCGCCCCGTCCCCTACTGCTCCAGCGCGTCGCCGCCGCGTGGCCATCGCCGGCGCTGTCTGCGCCCGAGCCCCGGCTGCACGCCCGTCCTCCGCCTGCGCGCAATCGAGAGCGCACGCGTCCGCCGAGCTTATCCACCCCACCTCGAGCTCTCTACCGGCCCCTGGCCGCGGCTATATAAGCCCGCCGGAGCTCCGACCTCCGCACTCACCTCCGCCACCGTGGACAGACCTCTCCGGAGCTCCTGCCGCTCAACCACCTAGCCCGAAAGCTCCGCCTTGAGCTCGTGAAGCTTTCCCACCCCCCAATTTCACCTTCCCCGCCTCCAATCGCCCGGCGTAACCCCATCTTCCCAAACTCCGACGGAACCCCGGTGATCTCGGGTTCGTCAAATACTTCCCCTCCGGTCACAGATACCTTCTCCCGACCCCTGTGTCAGCTTCCTCGGTTCCGTGCGACTCTAACCCGGCCCTTGCGGTCTCGTGTGTTGAGCAGGATCGCCGGATCGCCGGAGCGCCGCCGCGGTCGTCTCTTCCTCGAGCCTCACCCTCGAGAACGTGTCGAGCCTCACCCTCGAGCGCGTGTCGAGCCTCACCCTCGAGCGCGTGTCGAGCCTCACCCTCGAGCGCGTGTCGAGCCTCACCCTCGAGCCCTGCCTCCGACCCGTGGTAAGCATCCGAAGCCTCCGGCCTCTGCTTCCACTCCGTTTCGCCCGAGCCTCCAAGTCACGCCTCGGACGGAGGCTTGTTTTTCCGTCTCGCCCGAGCCCAAGCCTCGGCGAGCGCATGCTCTCCGCTTCGCCCGAGTCAGGCCTCGGACGGAGGCTTACTTCTCCGTCTCGCCCGAGCCTCCGGGCCAGGCCTCGGACGAAGCTGTCGCTTCCGTCTCAACCGAGCCCGTCTCGACCGAGCCCGTCTCGACCGAGCCCCGCGCGATTCGCCCGAGCCCCCGCGATTCGCCGAGCCCGGCCTAGAAGGAGCACAGTGCTCTTCTCTTTTTCTGAGAGATGTGAATAGTGTTTTGTTTTCTCTTTTTTGTATGATTTTCTGTGTGCATCCAAAAATTCTGAAATTTTTGTGGTAGACTCTTTATGCTCTGGAGTATTTTATAAAAATATGAAACTTGAGTTTTGTGCAAAGATTTAAAAATGTAAAATTCCCCTTTTAATTGAAAAATGGAGGTTTTGGTATTTTTGGGGAGTGATCTATAACTCCAAAAATCTGGAGATAAATTTTTATGTGCTAGTTATGCCTTTCTGAGTCTCTGGTAAAATTTTGAAGTCTTTTGGAACAAGTTGATTTTTGAGCTTTTATTTAAATAGTTGAATAGTGCCTTTTGTTAATTAAATGTCTAGATTTAATTAAGCACCTTAATGACCTCCAAAAATTATGAAATTTGTTTTGCCATCTGTTTATGCCATAATGAACTTATGGAATTAATTTGGTAATTTTTGGAGCAACTTCATAAAATGACCTTTTAAATAAATTAAGAAAATAGAAAAGGTGGATTAGGGTTGGTAATAAGTGTTTTATGATGTGATCTTTGGATTGATTGATGTTCATAGACCCCTACCCTTTGGTCTATGATGGTTGTGATGCTATGATTTGATGATGCTTAGGATAAGTATAATAAGGGCTAGTTTAATCAATATTGCTTAAGGAAGAAATGGTTACCTTTTATGCTCAACCTAGATTTCGATTATGCCTTGTTTAAGAGTAATCTAGAATCAGTAGAATTGTCTTGCACCTTAAGTCCATATCATCATTCTCATGAGCATTCATCTTTGCATCCGTATAGTTGACGAAGAAGGTACCAGAGTCAAGGCCGCTGTTGACGAACCAACTCCCGAGGCGACCCCGAGCTCCGACACCTATACCTACCCCGAGTCTGCTCTTTTTGCCATCCAAGGCAAGCCCCGGTGCATTTAACCCTACCTTGCTTTTATAAATGTTTTCTTTAAATGTTTTGAGTTAAACTATTGCATTAGGTAATAGGAGTTGTGTGATGACCTATTACTTGCATAATCTACCCCCACCAAAAGATACACATACCCTTGTTTCAAAACTATTTGCAAAATGCTTAGCAATGCTATTCAAGAGATTTGCAATAAAAATGCCAATTTCAAAAGTGTGATCACTTTAAGAATGTTTATGGGAATTTGGCTTTACTCCCGTCTACTGGCTAGTTACCTGATCCGTACCTAGTCAATAGCGTGGAGAGGTTGTCCGAGCGTACGGTGCCGTCATGTTGTAGTCCGGGACTCAACAGTTGACACCGACCGGGACAGGGTTGAAAAACTGACAGGACTATTACGCTTGGGTGAGATATAACCAAGGTATAGTTCTGGCTGGAAAATTAGGGACCATCCGTATGGGGGCCTGCTGGTCAAGACTTGTAACTATTCACATACTACGGAAAGCTCTGGCTCCGAGGAATCCTTTATTGGACCGACAACCGCGCACTGGGAGTGGAGAGATGGCGGAAGTAGCATGTACCCACGTGGGTTAAAGTCCCGGATTGGAGTGGTGTACTGTACTTCCGGGTGGCGTAGGACCGGGCCCAATCTTGGAGGAATCGTGGTAGACGAGTTGGCATATGCAAGCTTGGGTGCTACATATGCAGTGTGGATAGGGATCCTCAGCTGAGTATTATTTATCCGGATTAACGTTGCTCCTCGGTTATGGAGACTTGGTCCACTGACTGTCAACGGAGAGTGGTTCTCAACTAGGAATGTTTTGAAATGTAAAATGAATCATGAACGATGAAGATTTGAGGAATACCGAATCTTTCAAAAATAAAATAAGGTTTACAAAAATGCTTTTCTGCAAAATACTTGATCTTGCTTAAGCCTTACCTTGACTACCCTAAGCCTTCATTCCTGAGTCTTCTCCCTTTTTCTTTAGTCGGGTAAGTCTTGTTGAGTACCCCGTACTCAGGGTTTGTTACCCATGTTGCAGGTATGCCTGAGACCCCGATGTGTCTCGCACCCTGTTGCGTGACCTTCGTCCAGGAGGAGGCCGATGAGGCCGATGAGTAAATGTGCACCCTCGGGCTGGGTGTTACATGTATCTTTATGTTATTGCTTCCGCTACGTTGTCTACTTTGAATTTCCCGAACAATGGCTTGTAATAATCGTACTCCTTACCTCATTTGAAACCTCGGTTTGTAAAACTAATGTTATTTAAGTCTTCCGCTCTTTATTCCGATGTTATTTATAAAAGTATGAAATGCTGTAACCGAATTGTGAGATGATCCTGCGGACATTGGGCACTGATGTAGCCCGGTGGCGAACAGGTCTTAATCACATGGAACATGGGTTCGGCTGTCAGAAGTTGACAGGGACACGTGGGCCATGGGATTAGGGTCGTTCCGTCACACCTTGCGGGGTGCGCCTCAGCTCGAGGCCGAGCGGAACCCTTGCGGGGAGACGGCGACGCAGGTTCGATAGTTGTTGTGTTTTTTCTCGGGCCGGAGGTGACCATAATTTTTTTCCGTCGGTTTTGGCCCAAAACAGATGTAAAAAAAATCAGCTCACTGGACTTCCAAACAGCATTTTTTAAGTTAGGCTGAAAAAAAATTCGGGCGTGTAATTACAGTTGTTTTGGCCTTAAAACTGGGCTTCCAAACGAGGCCTAAGTGTGTGTCGTGCACGTATCCGGCGTTCGTGCGTGCGCCACATAGCACTAGTCAACCCGGCAATGCATCTATCACATGCAACCAATCTGACAGGAATTAATTGGCTTGCAAGTGAGATTCCTGCAGTATGTAGTGTACAGTAGTAGTGTCTGTCAGATTAACGGTGACTTTGATGCTTCTCTGTCCAATGGAAACCTGTCAGCTGTGTGTCCGCGTTAATTAAGCCCTTGTCGTGCAGCGGTCAGTACATACCATGGCTGACAAATTATGTACTCCCTCAGTCCATAAAAACATGCAATTACGAGATCCGTGCCGGTCAGATTGATTCAAGTTTGACCAAAGTTATAATAAAAAGTATTGGTATTTATGTCGTTAAATAAAATTATTATGAAAATATATTCTATTACCAATCTAATGATATATTTTTTGTATCAAAAATATTAGTATTTTTTATATAACTTCGGTCAAAGTTCAAAATATTTGACTCCTTGATACGTGAGAATTGCATGTTTTGTTGGACGGAGGGAGTAGTACGTACGTACTCCGTATGCATCTATCTATACTAGCATAGGTTTCTAGGAAAATTAAAGTCCACCTTTAAATTTTACTGTAACTTTTACTAGTATATGATTTTTGCTGTTAGCCTAGACCTGCACCGCCAGGTCGGTAGCGCAGCAGAGGGCATCTCTTGAGAGACTACTTAGGCCTTGTTTAGTTGCTCATATTTCCCAAAATTTTCCATCACATCAATGTTCGGACGTATGTATGGAGTATTAAATGTAGGTAAAAAAATAACTAATTGTACTTTTAGTATGTACATGTCGAGACGAATCGTTGGAGTCTACGTAGTCCATATTTGGACAAAGTTTGTCAAATAACAACGAAAACTCTACAGTAAAAATTTTGCAAAATTTTTGCATCTAAACAAGGCCTTAATGTGTTCGTAACAGACATACAGTATAGTAGTACAACATGATGCATGTAATTACCCTTGTCTGTCGTCTGAACGAACATACATGCATGCATGCATCAGCGATACTACTATACCAGTACGTACGGCGTACACTTGCGTCGTCGTCGAGGTCCACGTACTAATCGCCCTTCCCCGGCCTCTAGAGCTACCTACCTGCGTACAAAGCAGCTGCGTGGTGCGTGTTGTCTTGTGCCCGGCCACGGCCGTGTCGTCGCTGCTTTATAAATATCGCTCAGCTCGTTTCCACACTCCCCATCCAGTCGCCATTGCTCTGCTGTTCGTATGTGTGATAGCGCCGCCTCTGGCTCTCTTCACTGCCACCACCGAACATATAGCTACTAGCATTGTTCGTTGGTGTGTTATTTAGCAAGCACAAGATAGAGCTCAAGATATATATATACTACAAAGCAGCAGCAGCAGCAGCAGCCCGCAGCTAGCTATATAGCTGGCCGGGGTTATAGTCATACTGATCTCTACATGGGCGGTGGGTCGCCGTGCGCGTCGTGCAAGCTGCTCCGGCGGCGGTGCACCAAGGACTGCATCTTCGCGCCATTCTTCCCGGCCGACGACCCCCACAAGTTCGCCATCGTCCACAAGGTCTTCGGCGCCAGCAACGTCTCCAAGATGCTCCAGGTGAGGGCAGGGCATGCATGCATGCATGCATGTCGATCTGCTGGGGCTGCTTTAATTTGATTTCTGGTCGATCGACGTGTACGTTACGTGTGCCACACGTCCACGCTGCAACAAACTAACGCCATGCATGCACATCTATCTATACTGTATGTAATAAATACGCATGCAGGAGCTCCCGGTGCAGCAGCGCGGCGACGCGGTGAGCAGCCTGGTGTACGAGGCCAACGCGCGGATGCGGGACCCCGTCTACGGCTGCGTCGGGGCCATCTCCTTCCTGCAGAACCAGGTGTCGCAGCTGCAGATGCAGCTCGCCGTCGCGCAGGCCGAGATCCTCTGCATCCAGATGCAGCGCCGGGACGACGGCGGAGGGGGCCCCGACGTCGACGTGGTGGTCCCGCCGCCGTCGTCGCTCGTCGTCGGCGCCGACCACCACCACCACATGACGTCGATGGCCATGCAACAGCAGGCGACGATGGCCCCCGACGACGTGGACGCCTTCCTCATGCACAACGCCGCCGGCGCCGGAGCCATCCCGCCGCAGCTCATGGGCTTCGGCGGCGCAGCGTCGGCGGGCGCCATGGGAGAGACGGCACTCAAGAGGGAGTCCCTATGGACGTAGCTAGCTAGCGCTTGTCCAGCCCCACGCGGCCACGCCCAGATTAACAAGTCAACTTTGCATGTGTGTAGTACGAGCACGAGCACTACACGCAGCCAGCGCGGCAGCGCGCGCCTAGCTAAATGTAGCTTGTTTATTTGCTTCACTTGCTTCTTGCTTGTAGCTAGGCCGGGCTAGCTTTGTTAGGTTAGGCTAGTTACTTAATTAGAGACTTCTTTCCTCTATATGTTAATTAATTTCCCCCGCCTCTAATTTGAAATCCTGATCGATCTCGCTTATTTCTTTGCTTCGTGTTAATTAGTTCATGTGCTGTGCACTACTTATCATCAATCTGATAACTATAGCTAGCTGCATTGGGCCGGGGATCATCCTTGTTCTAAATATTAATGAACTATTCGCAGTGTGTGTGCCATGTGTATGTTATTATGTGTATCTTTACCATTATTATGTTCTTCTTTTTAGTTCATTCGTGAAAGCCAAAACCATTATGTTCTTCGAAACAACTTACTTTGTTGTTCAAAACGCCTTAGTATTAGTGGCAGCAGTGAGTATGTATATCAAAAGATCAAATTCAGACATTCACAAACACACCGACAATAATAATGCAGATTATATATTATTATTATTAACTATAAGGGCACACGGCAGCTAGCACGCATGTGGATGCGACCAAGTGATCAGGTCACATGCATGCTTGGGGTGATTAAATTAGTCAAAACACCGAAAGTAGACCAAGCAGGCCCAGCTTCCTTGTCAGACAAACAACTGTCCCCTACAAATCGAAGCCCGAATCTCCAAACTTCAAAAGGGGACGGTGCTTTCTCACGCGACCTGCTAAACCAAATTCAACGGTACAACCTGATTAGTACGGCTGATATGCATATATATATATATGGACATGAGCACCGTTTGTTAATGACGATGCGGGAGCACAAGATATTTTCTCATGTGTAAGCATGGGCATGTCACGTACTGTTCGTTATAACAATGCCATTACTCAGTAATTCGAGTTTAACAAAACATATATTAATATACAAATTGTTGAGAATATATACTACCTTTGTCGCAAAATACTTGACGTCAAAGATTTTCCAGACACATTAGTATATAGAAGAGGAGAAATGGCTTTCATACCTCGCTTTATTCATTAGATGTGTTTCCCCCTTGAAACAAAGCCATATTGATTTAAGTACTATACAAAATAGCAACACATGGGTTCATACACTACTGGAGAACGGGCCTTTAGCCTTAGGCCATTTTAGCCTTTAGCCCCGGACATGTAGCCGAGGCTAATGAATCGGGCTAATGAATCGGGACTAAAGGTTCGACCTTTAGCCCGGTTCCCGACCCACGGTGGCTGGCCTCTTTAGTCCCACTTGATAATTAAAGAGGCTGGCCTCTTTTTTCTTTTTTTCTTTTTCTTTTCTTTTCAATTGGTTATTGTTTTCGGTTTTACAATTACATTAGGTTTTCTAATACGTATTCTTCGCTGCTAATATATGTATACGCGTACCTATAATAAATATAAATATACACATAAAATTTATAATTACACACAAAGAAAATATGAATCTATGTATATATATTATGGAGCTAGCTATATATATGTACATAAAATATAAAACATTATTCATGCATCCTTGATATTTAGAACACAAATACTGTTCGTGACTTAAAGGTCATATAAGTGTTCGTCTTGGTTTGGCCTCATTGGTTCGTCTTTGTTAAACCAGTACTCGGTGTCGGACTTGAGGACATGGTCATTAAGAAAGCCAGCGATGGTCTCTTGAATTGCTTTGAGGCGGACCTTATCCATCACCTGGTTCTTCAACCATGTCTCCTTCAATTTGGATTAAAGAAAAATAAAGTATTAACATACATAATATTTATGTAATAGCAACAAAAAAATGAAATGGATTTATTTACATGTTACGTACTTGTTGATTCTGTAGAGAAGTTCTTTTTGATACATCGTCAGGAACTTGCAAACATAGTACGCACATAAATTGTTTCCTGGTGACTGCCGTAGAACCCACAGTACAAGATCGTTAATTAACTATTGCAGAGTTAAAGAGCAGGAATCAATATTTAAAGATCAAATTTACCCTCGGATAATATCTATCATATCTTGGTAATCTTCTTGTAGTTTTGTCAGAGAGTTATAGATTAGCAAATGACTCTCGTGGAGATCGAACACAATTAGTATCCAGTGAAACCTGCATTTATTTATAGAGTCAACATATATATCTTTATGTCAACCTATAATAAAATATGCATATGATAACAAACACTCACCCAAAGTTGCAGGGGAATAGTATATATCTTTTGTCCCTTTGGTTTATAAAGAACTGAAAGGTCCGAAATGGCTAGAGGGGGGTGAATAGCCTAATTAAAAACCTACAAAATTACATAGGCAAACACTATTAGTATAACAAATGGCGAAGCTTTTTGCGCTAGCCTAATAGTGTGTTGCAAGCCACCTATCCAACAATTCTACCTAATAAAACTATGTCACACAATCAATCTAGAGATAGTATCTACTAGGATCAAGTGAAGGTATGAAAGCCAATTCTAGTGAACTAATCACAACTTGCTACACAAGGTATATAGCAAGAGAAATGTACAACAAGTGGAGATAACTACATAAAAGAAATAGCTCAAAGTAAATGCACAAAGTAAATGAGCTAGATAGATGTGGTTTCACCGAGCCTTCGGGATCACCTAGTAGAGAGTCAATCACCGGTGAAATCCACTCATGAAGCCAATCACCAAGATGGATGCACAATCACAATAAGCACACGGGACACCAATATTTATCCCGAGGTTCACGTGCTTGCCAGCACGCTACTCCCCATTGTGTCGACCAACACTAGGTGACCAGGTGGCTAATTGGCACAAAGCCAAGCTCACAAAGAGCGCCACAAGAATCTACCGCTAGTGAGGTAGCTTAATGACACGAGCAATCCACTAAGGATGCCTCTTGCCGCTCCGGCGAGGTGAGGCTCCAAAACCTCTCACAATCACGAACGGTGGTGGCGAAGAACAATCACCAATCTTGCCAATCAACCACCTCAACTCCTCCACGTCGTCTAGGCACCGGCAAATGCCAAGAGTAACAAGCAACTCAAAGACGATGCGAAGAACTAGTGCCACTAGAATGAACTCTTTCAAATCTTAGCACTAATCACTCAATCTCACTTAGTTTGATCAAATCAACACTAGAGATGAGTTGGGAGGCTTGGCTATGCTCACAAGTATGCTTAGAGATCAAAATGTGCAAGAGAGAACCCATGTGAGGCTGCCAAGCCACTTATATAGCCTCCTCAAAACGGCCTACCGTTGGGCTAAAATCGTGACCATCGGACGCTGTGATGCGCGACCATCGGACGCTACCCCAACGTCCGATCCTCCAGATGGAGCCACGTGTTCCCCTGATATGAATTCAGTCCGTCAGATCCCAACGGTCATATCTCTTCGCGCCACGGTTAATGTGACATCGGACGCGCCGATGCCAGGCATCAGACGGGAAACTTCAGGAGAAAAGCAAAATGCGAAGAACAACACAAGAACGCGAATTACAACCTCAATTGCCAGCCGAAATTCATCCCCATGAGGAGACAACGGGAATCCGGTCCCGTTTCCGCAAAATCCAAGTACACAGAGGTATGATTAAGCCGTCTCTACGGATCTCAGTAGCTACAGCACGGAATGGGAGAGTAGAAAACCGTAGAATGAAAATAGCAATGGTTGAGATGCTTTGGAGGGAGGGGTTGCCTCTCCTTATATAGCCTAATACAATTATTCCCCTTCTACCCCTACTCCTAATGAGCAAGCAGGCTAAACCTAAGGGTATTCCTGATCAACTCGAAGTTGATGTTGATCCGACGGCCACACCCGCACATTGGGTAGCTTCGCCTTGACACGACCTCACCGGATGCCACCACGTGCCGCCAACGCGCCGCTCGTCCTTTTCACGGACCTCCCCCCTGTTTTAAGGCCAAAACCAGGAAACCTGGGCCAACCCCCGGTTTTGAGGCTGAAATCGGGAATCCTGTCGTCCGTTGCCTGAGTTTTGTGGCCCAAACTCATAAACCCACCAGCGCCCAGGTTTCCTGGTTTGGGCCTCAAAACCTGGGCGCTGATGGTTTCTGAGTTTGGGCCACAAAACTCGGGCTGAGGACGGTTTCCAGGTTTGGGCCTCAAAACCTGGGTGCTGCGGGTTTCTGAGTTTGGGCCACAAAACTCAGGCGATGGACGGCTAGTTTCCCGGTTTGGGCCCCAAAACCGGGGGTTGGTCGTGAAGACTGGTTTCCCGGTTTGGGCCACAAAACCGGGGGCGATGTCCATGAAAACGACGAGCGGAGCGGTGGTGGCACGTGGCGGCAATCGGTGAGGTTGCGTCGAGGCAACACTACCAGTTGTGCGGGCGTGGCCGTCGGATCACCAGCGTCTTCGAGTTGGTCCAGAATAACCCTAGGGTTTAGCTGGTTCGCTCGATAATTAGAGAGGGGTAGAGTAGGAATTAGAATTAGGATAAGTAGAGGGAGACACCCTCCTCCCATTTGATCTCAGCCATTTGCTCTTTGCCTTCTAGGTTTTCCTGCTCTCCCAATCCCCTGCTGTAGGAACTGAGATCCGCAGAGAACCATACCTCTGTGTACTGGAGATTTTGAGGAAGTGAGACCGTAATCTCACTGTTGTAGCGTGTGGTAGCCACACGGTTGCAGATCGATGACTTGATTCGCGTTTTGTTTGTGTTCTTCGGGTTCTTCGCGTTTTCCCATCACTCGATCTCCCTCTCTACTGTGTCTTTGCAAAATCCGTTTGAATCAACTTGTTCTTTATAGTGAGGAGATCATTTCCATCGAAGGAATTCATCTAACTCCTCACGAACAAGTAGATCAGGTTGATTTCATTTTCGTGGTGCTTTTTCGTTCATACTCCTCCCCCTTCGATTTCTCGGTGTTTGGGTTGTTTTGAGTAGATGATTTCTTGGGGATAGTCTCCTAACTACCTCGTGAACATCCTCTCCAAGTTTGGGAACGTAGGACTGAGTTTTGATTCGGATTTGGGAGGATTTGTGAGAGGGGCGACCGAAATCGCCCTCTCTGATCATCCGCGGACAGTCCGCCAGGTGAACCACGGACAGTCAACGCGTCGGGGTCGGTTAGACCAGTGGCCTGACTCCGTGCTGTTGGAAGAGCCCTTTTTGAACCGCGGACAGTTCGTCGTTGGAGTTCGCGGACAGTCCGGGAACATCCAGGGAACTTGCAGCAACTGTGCTGTTTCGGGGTTTTTGCCGGCGGAAAGTCCGCCATCCCCTCGCGGACAGTCCGTAGTAGGGGCAGCTAGTCCGGGACCTCAGGGCCGGACAGTCCGGGAATCGGCTGAAGCCTCTGGTTTAGTGCGTTTGCTCTCCCGACTTCTTCGCTTGGTTTCCGGACCTCTCATTTGTCCCTAGAGTTGATCAAGGAACCTCTCTAGGTATCTTTGCTACTTGTTAGCATTGGTATTTGGGGATTTCTCGACGTAGTCTTCCATCTACGTTCGGGACTTGGTTTTTGAGGGTCGAACTTGTGCCGGTGTCTTTGGCGTTTGGTTGGCTATCGCTTTGTGGTGCCTCGCTGTGATCCTAGGGATCATCCACCCTGTTCCAAGGGTCGTGGGCATCACGGTTTTGATCGAAGCTTTCGGGGGTTGATTTTGGGAACAAAAGGCCAAAGTTTCGAGAGAAATTTTTGTGCTCCCATTCACCCCCCTCTAGTCGCCTTGCTATTGCATTCTCGGTCCTTCAATTGGTATCAGAGCGCGTTAAGGATCTTCCACCTTAGCCGGTTCCAGATCCACCGAAGGCGACATGGATCGCGGCGTGGGCAAACCGCCGTTTTCAATGGGACGAACTATGCGTATTGGAAGATACGCATGTCGGCCTATCTGCAGTGTTTTGGTGCTTCCATCTGGGATATTTGCAACTCTGCCGATTACGTGGTCTTGGCTGCTCGTGTCTCTCAGCTTCAGATCGATGAGCACGATGCCAATAGCCGAGCCCATAATGCTCTTTTCTCAAGTCTGAGCATGAGTGAGTTTGATCTTGTTTCTCACCTCGCTACGGCTCGGGAGATTTGGGCTACCCTCATGTGTTTCCATGAGGGAACCACTCAAGTCAAAACCCATCTCTATGAGTCGTTCAAGCGAGAGTATGAGAACTTTCGACACATGCCTAGCGAGAGCATAGAAAGTTTATTCACTCGCTTTCAGGTGATTGTCAACAGGATGAGGGCTAACAAGGAGCTGTTGCCTTTCGACGATCATGAGAGAGCTCTCAAGCTACTCCATACTCTTGATCGGTCGGTGTGGGATTCCAAGGTTCAGGCGATCATCGAATCGCCTAACTATGAGACCCTCACATGGGACAAGCTCTTCAGTAAGCTCAAGTCCAGTGAGATCGATGCCATGGCGAGGGCCTCTTATGAAAATCCTTCTGGCCCATCAATGGCTCTGCTTTCTGGCTCTTCTGCTAACACCTCTGGAGGATTTGCACTCTCTTCACTCTTTTCTATCACAGAGGAGCAGCTGGAGTCTTTGGGGGATGACAAGTTGGCTTTGCTCGCCAACCGGTTCTCACGGTTTCACAACAACCGCATGAACCGTCGCCGCGGAGGACGACACTCAGGATGCTTTGAGTGCGGCGACCCCAACCACTTCATCGCCAATTGCCCAAAGAAGAACAAGCAAGTCTTCGGCAAGACGGATCATGGGCACAATTATGACTCTAGCAAGCGCAAGGAGAAGTACGTCCCCGCGAAGCACAAGCGGACGGGCGGCTTCGACAAGGCCCAGGCTGAGCAGCGTGCGTTCTTTGCCACGCTCAACGACGTCGACGACTCGGATGATGACTCCGCTTCCTCAAGCGATGACGAGTCCGAGAAGAAGAAGAGGATTGAGGACAAGCTGAACGGTCTCTGCTTCTTCGCCGATGAAGAGGGTTTTTGCACCATGGCCCTCTGCAAGGAGGTCGACGGCGAGCTGGAGGACACTCCTCGGAACGACGACGACGACACCTTACAGATACATGGGTGTATGCCGAGTCTCTGAGTGATGAGTGATTGTCAACGGGTTTGATCGCAGGGTCTTTGGCTTGTGTTGTGCAGGTGCCGAGCACGGAGACAGTGATCGATGGCAAGATGAAGGTCAAGTTGAGACGGGTCGTGCCGACGGACCGGGTGCGGTGAAGGATGGGCGTGCCGTGCGGTGGACGTGCCATGCCGATGAACCGAGCGGTGAAGGGCGGACGTGAGGCTTGGACTGAGGGACCAGAGTGCCTGAGGATCAGCTGTGGTGGCTGGCAGCCTGGGACAGCGACAAGTGAAGACTTGCGGGGCACGGTGTTGCTTAGGTCAAGGACCTGGGGACACATGTCGGTGGACGGGGTGCACGGGCGGTGCATCCCCTCTACAGCTCCGGTTTGGTGGTTGAGCCACAGAAAAACCACCGGGTGGACGGTTTCCAGGTTTGGGCCTCAAAACCTGGGTGCTGAGGGTTTCCGAGTTTGGGCCACAAAACTCGGGCTGAGGACGGTTTCCAGGTTTGGGCCTCAAAATCTGGGCGCTGCGGGTTTCTGAGTTTGGGCCACAAAACTCAGGCGTTGGACTTGGAGGCTGGTTTCCCGGTTTGGGCCTCAAAACCGGGGGATAGCTGGAAAAGGGTGGTTTCCCGGTTTGGGCCACAAAACCGGGGGTGCAGAGCGGGGGCGGCACGTGGCGGCAATCAGAAGGTTGCGTGGAGGCAACGCGGATGAGTTGTGCGGGCGTGGCTGTTGGATACACCTACCACCGAGTTGGTCCAGAATAACCCTAGGGTTTAACTGGTTCGCTCTGTAATTAGAATAGAGAGGGGTAGAGTAGGAATTGTACTTAGACTAGAATTAGGATAAGTAGTCGGGGAGACACCCTCCTCCCCTCATCTCAGTTAGTCATCTCAGTCATTTGCTCTTTCGCACTTAGGGTTTCCTGCTCTCCCATCCCCTGCTGTAGCTAGCTGAGATCCGCAGAGAGACTTGCCTCTTTGTACTGTTGATTGTGAGGAAGTGACACCGTAATCTCACGATTGCAGTGCTGATCGATGACTTGATTCGCGTTTTGATTCGTGTTCTTCGCGTTCTTCGTTTGAACCAATTTGTTCGTATCATTGAGGAGGTCATTTCGACCAAAGGAATTCATCTAACTCCTCATGATCGAATAGATCGGGACGATTTCGTTTTCGTGGCGTTTTTTTCGTTCATCCACCTTCCCTTTTGATTTCCCGGTGATTTGGTTGATTTGAGCGGATGATTTCTTGGGGATAGTCTCCTAGCTATCCCGTGATCATCTTCTCCAAGTTTGGGAACTTGGGATTTTGAGTTGGATCGGATTTGAGAGGATTTGGGAGAGAGGCGATCAAAATCGCCCTCCCTGTTCATCCGCGGACAGTCCGCCACTGGACCCGCGGACTGTCCGGGGGTCGGGCTCCGACCGAGCAGTGGTCGCGTGGCCTTGACTGTTTTGCCTCGAGTGACCGGTGGACAGTCCGCAGGTCAAAGTCGCGGACAGTCCGCGAGCCGTCCAGCAAGGGTTCAGCAACCTTGCTGTTTTGGGTTTTCTGCCGGCGGACAGTCCGCCAGTGAACCGCGGACAGTCCGGCACTACCGCAGAGAGTCCGGGACCATACCGGCGGACAGTCCGGGATTTGGCTGTTTGCTCCGGTTTAGTGCGTTTGCTCTCCCGGCTTGTTCACTAGGTTTCCGGACCTCTCATTTGGCCCTGTAGTTGACCAAGGAACCTCTCTAGGTACCTTTGCTACTTGTTAGCATAGGTATTTAGGAGTTTCTCGACGTAGCCACCTATCTACGAGCCGGAACTTTTGGAGTTTGGTTTGCTTCTTCTTGGTGGTGCTCCGATGTGATCCTAGGGATCATCCACCCTCTTCCAAGGGTCGTGAGCATCACGCTTTGGGTCCGTGCTTTTTAGGGTTGAATTTGGGACACTCGGCCAAAGTTTCGGAAGAAATTTGATTGGCTCCCATTCACCCCCCCTCTGGTCGCCTTGCTTGTGCATTCTCGGTCCTTCAATTGGTATCGGAGCGGGTTACGGATCTTCCACCTTAGCTGGTTCCAGATCCACAGAAGGCGACATGGATCGCGGCGTGGGCAAACCGCCGTTCTTTGATGGGACGAACTATGCGTATTGGAAGATACGCATGTCGGCCTATCTTCAGAGCATGGGCTCTTCTGTTTGGGAGATTTGCAACAGGGACGATTACGTTGTCTTGGCTGCTCGTGTCACTCAGCTCCAGATCGATGAGCACGAGGCCAATAGCCGGGCACGTAACGCCTTGTTCTCTTGTTTGAGCATGGGTGATTTTGATCGCGTTTCTCACCTCTCTACGGCTCGGGAGATTTGGGCCACCCTCATGCGCTTTCATGAGGGCACCTCTCAAGTCAAAACCCGAATCTACGAGTCGTTCAAGAGAGAGTATGAGAACTTTCGACATCAGCCTGGCGAGAGCATAGAAAGTTTATTCGCTCGCTTTCAGGTGATTGTCAACAGGATGAGGGCTAACAAGGAGCAGTTGCCTTTCGACGATCATGAGAGAGCTTTGAAGCTTTTGCATACTCTTGATCGGTCGGTGTGGGATTCCAAGGTTCAGGCGATCATCGAATCGCCTAACTATGAGACCCTCACGTGCGACAAGCTCTTCAGTAAGCTCAAGTCCAGTGAGATTGATGCCATGGCGAGGGCTTCTTATGAGAATCCTTCCGGCCCTTCTATGGCTTTGGTTTCTGGTTCTTCCGCTAACCCCTCTGCTGGCTTTGCGCTTTCATCTCTCTTTTCTGTCACAGAGGATCAGCTGGAGTCTTTGGGAGACGAGCAGTTGGCTTTGCTTGCCAACCGGTTCACGCGGTTTCACAACAACCGCATGAACCGTCGCCGCGGAGGAGGACGCTCAGGATGCTATGAGTGCGGCGATCCCGACCACTTCATCGCCAACTGCCCTAAGAAGAACAAGCATTCGGGGAAGGGCGATCATGGGCACAAGTACGACTCCAAGTGCAAGGAGAAGCACGTCCCCCCAAGGCGCAAGAAGAGGGGCGGCTTCGACAAAGAGTACATCAAGAAGAAGTACTTGGAGAAGGCCCAGGCTGAGCAGCGTGCGTTCTTCGCCACGCTCAGCGACGTCGACGACTCGGATGACGACTCCGCTTCCTCAAGCGACGACGAGTCCGAGAAGATGAAGAAGATCGAGGACAAGCTCAACGGTCTCTGCTTCTTCGCCGACGACGACGGCTTCTACACCATGGCGCTTGGTGATGAGGTCGGAGGCGAGCTGGAGCACACCCCTCGGAACAACGACGACGACGACGACACCTCTCAGGTAAAACGGTTGGAGGACATTTGGTTGGTGGATTCCGGTTGCTCGAGGCACATGACCGAAAACGCCAAGTGGTTCTCCAGCCTTAGCCCTGTTGCCGGAAAGGAGTACATTACCTTCGGCGACAATAGTAAAGGTAAAGTTTTGTCTCGCGGGTCTGTGCGGGTTAATGAGCACTTTGTGTTGCGCGATGTTGCTCTTGTTTCTAACTTGCATTTTAACCTTCTTTCTGTTTCGCAACTTTTTGACGACGACTATGAGATTCGTTTTAAACCGAATCTCAGTCGTATTTTGGATCCTCAGGGCAATCTTGTGTGTTTGATTTCGCCCTTTGGAAAAGTCTTTCGTGCGAATTTTTCGGAGTCTTTTGGCACTTCTCGTTGTCTTGTGGCTGGACCTTCCTGCTCCGATCTTTGGAAGTGGCATAGGAGACTTGGACATTTGAGCTTCGACTTGCTTGCAAGGCTTAGTTCACTTGGACTAATCCGAGGATTGCCCAAGTTGCATATGGAAGAGGATCTTGTTTGCCACTCGTGTAGACACGGGAAGATGGTTGCTGCTCCCCACCATCCAGTGACTCAGGTCATGACCAAGCGCCCTGGAG
The DNA here is from genome assembly GCA_009763385.1 of Coix lacryma-jobi var. lacryma-jobi. NCBI lineage: Eukaryota > Viridiplantae > Streptophyta > Magnoliopsida > Poales > Poaceae > Coix > Coix lacryma-jobi. Next base: position 75,285,284 of record CM019826.1, read on the forward strand.
AACTTTTGCACATGGACCTTGTTGGTCCGGCTCGGGTGAGCTCGGTTGGGGGGAAGTGGTATGTGCTTGTTGTTGTTGATGACTTTTTGAGATATTCGTCGGTCTTCTTTTTAGCTGAGAAGACCGAGACTTTCTCCTTTGTTCGCAATCTGATTTTGCGTCTTCAGAACGAGTTCCCTTTGAACTCGATGCGAGCAATTAGGAATGATAATGGTTCCGAATTCAAAAATTTGGATTTTGAGAAGTTTTGTAACTCCTTGGGTTTGGAGCACCAGTTTTCTTCTCCTTACACACCGCCTCAAAATGGTGTTGTAGAGAGGAAGAATCGGACCCTTGTTGAGATGGCCAGGACGATGCTCGATGAGCATAGGACTCCTAGGCGTTATTGGGCTGAAGCTATGAACACTGCGTGCTACATTTCCAATCGCATTTTTCTGAGAGCGTTCTTGAAAAAGACTTCTTATGAGTTGCGTTTTGGTAGACAGCCCAAAGTGAGTTATTTTAGAGTCTTCGGTTGCCATTGTTTTATATTGAAGAAAGGCAACCTGGACAAATTTGAGTCTCATTCTTCTGACGGTGTATTTTTGGGTTATGGTACTCACACTCGCGCATATCGTGTACTTAACCTTGATACTAACCGAGTCATGGAGACATCAGATGTCACCTTCGACGAGACTCTCGTTTGTCCTTCTTCTCGTTTTGAGCGTGCAGGTGATCATGAGGTTGGTGAGCCTCTTTTCGATGACGAGGACGAGGGTGCTGAAGGTATGGATGATCCAGCACCTCCTCCACCTGCCGTGCCACAAAGAGCGGCTTCTACGACGAGTCATGGCCCCGACACCTCTTCCTCCTGGGGGCCATGGGATCCGCCACCCCGAGCGGTACCATTTGTACCCAGGGAGGCACCAGCTGCTGTTGAGGGGGAGGCAACTTCAGCCCGGGAGGCGCCACGACACATTCAGCGCCAGCACCCGCCTCAGCAGATGATCGGCAGCATCGACGAACGGGTTACTCGGTCCAGGTCACAGCACATCTCTCACTTCGCTCATTCTGCTTTTGTTGCTAATTTTGAGCCCCGAGATGTTGGACACGCTTTGACGGATCCGGATTGGGTCAATGCCATGCATGAGGAGTTAGAAAACTTTGAGAGAAATCGGGTTTGGGTTCTAGTTCCTCCTCCTCCTAACTGTAATCCTATTGGGACAAAATGGGTTTTCAAAAATAAACAAGGAAAGGTCGGCCACATTGTGAGGAACAAAGCGCGTCTTGTGGCCAAGGGTTATAGTGAGAAGGAGGGGATAGACTTTGAGGAGACTTTTGCTCCTGTAGCTCGTTTGGAGGCTATTAGGATACTCTTGGCTTTTGCTGCATCCAAAGGTTTTAAACTCTTTCAAATGGATGTCAAGAGTGCCTTCTTAAACGACTACATAGAAGAAGAAGTGTATGTTGAGCAACCCCCCGGTTTTGAAAATCCCAAGTTTCCAAACCATGTTTTTAAACTTCACAAAGCTTTATATGGTTTGAAACAAGCCCCTAGAGCCAGGTATGATAGATTGAAAACTTTTTTGCTTGCTAAGGGTTTTAAAATGGGATGTGTAGATAAAACGCTCTTTCTCCTCAAGCAAGGCAAAGACACTCTCTTGGTCCAGATTTACGTGGATGATATCATTTTCGGTGGTTCTTCTCACGCTTTGGTTGCCAAGTTTGTAGATATTATGAGCAGGGAGTTCGAGATGAGCATGATGGGCGAGCTGACATTCTTTCTCGGGTTGCAAATTAAGCAATCCCGAGAGGGGACGTTTGTGCACCAGGGCAAGTACACCAAGGACTTGCTGAAGCGGTTCGATATGGGTGAGGCCAAGCCTCTTCCAACACCCATGTCGACGACGACTGCCCTGGATGCGGATGTGGATGGAGAAGCAGTGGACCAGAAGGAGTACCGAAGCATGATCGGGTCGCTCCTCTACCTGACGGCGACACGCCCGGACATCCAGTTCGCGGAGTGTCTGTGTGCGCGCTTTCAGGCGTCGCCGCGCACCTCTCACTGTCAGGCGGTGAAGCGGATTTTCAGGTACCTTCGTTTCTCACCTGAGTTCAGGATTTGGTATTCTGCTTCCTCCACCCTCTCCCTTTGCGGTTATTCGGATGCCGATTTTGCTGGTTGCCGTATTGAGCGCAAGTCCACTTCTGGGACTTGCCAGTTTATTGGTTCCTCTCTTGTTTCGTGGTCTTCTCGCAAGCAGTCTAGTGTCGCTCAGTCCACTACAGAGGCTGAATATGTTGCTGCGGCTATCTGCTGTTCCCAGTTGCTTTGGATGATGGCCACTTTGCGTGATTTTGGTCTGAGCTTTACTCGCGTGCCTTTGCTTTGTGACAGCACGAGTGCCATTAGCGTTGCTAAGAACCCCGTGATTCACTCGAAGACCAAACACATTGATGTGCGCTTTCATTTCTTGCGAGACCACCAGGAGAAGGGTGATATCGACCTTCGCCATGTCGATACTCATCATCAACTGACTGATATTTTCACCAAGCCTTTAGACGAATCAACCTTTAATCGGTTGAGGGGTGAGCTTGGTGTGTGTTTCCCCTTTTAGATGGGGGAAACATTTTTGGATCTTGTATAGTAGACTGACCTTCTTTCATTTGTTTTTCTTTTCTCTTGCATTTTAGCATACGCATTTACATTCTGAGCTTCATGTCTATAATCACTAGAATGTAACTATGCTCTATGTAGTATGCTCCGATGCTTATGTTGATGCTTGTAGCTTATGCTCTTTCTGATCACTAGTACATGTTGTGAGCGGAGCTATTTTTGAAATGGTGAATTTGCTTAATAACTTAAAATCTAAAAATGTTCACCATTGAGATATGCAACTAGGATGTGTAGGATGTGTTGAGTTCACTCGTGCTTTTCATATATGCTAGGTTGTTATGTCTCTAGTTCTGAGTCATTCACTTGCTTGGTCTATTCATATCTTGCTTAAAATTTGAACAAAGTCTTAGTGAATTGAAAAGATCAAGATGGTGTCAACACATCACGGTATCGAGACAGTTTCTCATTGCACTTTGAGTTAAACTTGAGCCGTGTAGTGTATGACCGAAACCGCAGCTTTATGCTTCTGATTGCTTCAGCATAGGCTTCGCTCGGTTTAAAAGTTAGGCAATGACAAGCTTTCAACCTCTCGCAATCACATGCTAATAATTGAACTTGTGAAATTTTCACCGCTGCAACTCCGATATTAATTTGAAATCACAAGTGTATGTTTCATTCCTATGCATGATGATTGAACTTTGCTAGGGGTAGTTCACCTTGTATACATGTTTAGCACTCGTTTGGATTCCTGTCTATACATGTGTAGTGCTATTTTGATGGTGACTCCCTTTTTGGCTAAAAACTGCTCACATGCTCATATGTTCATATTTCGTATGTGTGATCAGTTTGAGCCTTTGCTATTTGAGTGCCTAGTTGAGTCATTGGAGTTCTACTGTTTAGAGCATCTTTGCACTCTTGTGAATATATGCTTGAAGCTACTAACTTGCATTTCTGACTTCATATGCATGTTGGAAGGGGGAGTTTCTTGCCTTGATGCCTTTCTTGATAAGTGCATTTTCAACTAAGGGGGAGAGTTTTTGCAAATCATATACTCCTGGATGTTCAACTAAGGGGAGCTTTCCTAGTTGCTTGCACTTGTCGAGGGGGAGTTTGCTAGTTGTGTTGAGCCTTTGCCTCTATCTTGAGGGACTAGCAAACATTTTCAGGGTTTTTCGATCGATTGGTTCTCTTTTAGTTTGGAGTCATTCCAATTGGTTCGGAGCATGTTTGGCCGTAAGGCATTGGTTTTGAGCTTTCTGTGCTAGTTGTGTTGAGCCTCTGTGCCTCTATCTTGAGGGACTAGCATTTTGCTTCGATTTTCATTCGGCTTCAATTGGTTTTGAGCTCTTTTCTCTGGAGTTTCCAATTGGTATCTGCTAGCGGTGTTGAGCCTGTTCTACCTCTTCTTGAGGGCTAGCTTTGCTTTGCTTGGTTGAGTCGAGCCGTTGCCCATGTCTTTGGGGACCAAGTTCTTTTGCTCTTTCCACTTGACCTTCTTCGGCTTTGCTAGGCTTTTGGGTCATTTGGTCGAGTTCTCTCTTCTTCTTCCTTCCTCTTTTCTTCTTTCCATTATGATTTGTGTGAGTAGTTGACAATGCACTCATCAAGGGGGAGATTGAGGATACATGGGTGTATGCCGAGTCTCTGAGTGATGAGTGATTGTCAACGGGTTTGATCGCAGGGTATTTGGCTTGTGTTGTGCAGGTGCCGAGCACGGAGACAGTGATCGAGGGCAAGATGAAGGTCAAGTTGAGACGGGTCGTGCCGACGGACCGGGTGCGGTGAAGGATGGGCGTGCCGTGCAGCGGACGTGCCATGCCGATGAACCGAGCGGTGAAGGGCGGACATGAGGCTTGGACTGAGGGACCAGAGTGCCTGAGGATCAGCTGTGGTGGCTGGCAGCCTGGGACAACGACAAGTGAAGACTTGCGGGGCACGGTGTTGCTCGGGTCGAGGACCTGGGGACACGTGTCGGTGGACGGGGTGCACGGGCGGTGCATCCCCTCTACAGCTCCGGTTTGGTGGTTGAGCCACAGAAAAACCACCGGGTGGACGGTTTCCAGGTTTGAGCCTCAAAACCTGGGTGCTGAGGGTTTCCGAGTTTGGGCCACAAAACTCGGGCTGAGGACGGTTTCCAGGTTTGGGCCTCAAAACCTGGGCGCTGCGGGTTTCTATGTTTGGGCCACAAAACTCAGGCGTTGGACTTGGAGGCTGGTTTCCCGATTTGGGCCTCAAAACCGGGGGATAGCTGGAAAAGGCTGGTTTCCCGGTTTGGGCCACAAAACCGGGGGTGCAGAGCGAGGGCGGCACGTGGCGGCAATCGGAAGGTTGCGTGGAGGCAACGCGGACGAGTTGTGCGGGCGTGGCCGTCGGATACACCTACCACCGAGTTGGTCCAGAATAACCCTAGGGTTTAGCTGGTTCGCTCTGTAATTAGAATAGAGAGGGGTAGAGTAGGAATTGTACTTAGACTAGAATTAGGATAAGTAGTCGGGGAGACACCCTCCTCCCCTCATCTCAGTTAGTCATCTCAGTCATTTGCTCTTTCGCACTTAGGGTTTCCTGCTCTCCCATCCCCTGCTGTAGCTAGCTGAGATCCGCAGAGAGACTTGCCTCTGTGTACTGTTGATTGTGAGGAAGTGAGACCGTAATCTCACGATTGCAGTGCTGATCGATGACTTGATTCACGTTTTGATTCATGTTCTTCGCGTTCTTCGTTTCTTCGTGATTTTCCCGTCACTCGATCTCCCTCTCCGGTGCGTCTTTGCGAAATCCGTTTGAACCAATTTGTTCGTATCATTGAGGAGGTCATTTTGACCAAAGGAATTCATCTAACTCCTCATGATCGAATAGATCGGGATGATTTCGTTTTCGTGGCATTTTTTTCGTTCATCCACCTTCCCTTTTGATTTCCCGGTGATTTGGTTGATTTGAGCGGATGATTTCTTGGGGATAGTCTCCTAGCTACCCCGTGATCATCTTCTCCAAGTTTGGGAACTTGGGATTTTGAGTTGGATCGGATTTGAGAGGATTTGGGAGAGAGGCGATCAAAATCGCCCTCCCTGTTCATCCGCGGACAGTCCGCCACTGGACCCGCGGACTGTCCGGAGGTCGGGCTCCGACCGAGCAGTGGTCGCGTGGCCTTGACTGTTTTGCCTCGAGTGACCGGCGGACAGTCCGCAGGTCAAAGTCGCGGACAGTCCGCGAGCCATCCAGCAAGGGTTCAGCAACCTTGCTGTTTTGGGTTTTCTGCCGGCGGACAATCCGCCAGTGAACCGCGGACAGTCCGGCACTACCGCAGACAGTCCGGGACCATACCGGCGGACAGTCCGGGATTTGGCTGCTTGCTCCGGTTTAGTGCGTTTGCTCTCCCGGCTTGTTCACTTGGTTTCCGGACCTCTCGTTTGGCCCTGTAGTTGACCAAGGAACCTCTCTAAGTACCTTTGCTACTTGTTAGCATAGGTATTTAGGAGTTTCTCGACGTAGCCACCTATCTACGTTCGGGACTTGGTTTTTGGGGTTGTGTACGAGCCGGAACTTTTGGAGTTTGGTTTGCTTCTTCTTGGTGGTGCTCCGCTGTGATCCTAGGGATCATCCACCCTCTTCCAAGGGTCGTGAGCATCACGCTTTGGGTCCGTGCTTTTCAGGGTTGAATTTGGGACACTCGGCCAAAGTTTCAGAAGAAATTTGATTGGCTCCCATTCACCCCCCCTCTGGTCGCCTTGCTTGTGCATTCTCGGTCCTTCACACCTCCTAGGTATCTCAGACCCCCGATGAGCTTTCTGCTGAGGTCGAGAAGCTTACTGCCGCGCTCCTTAGTCAGGATAAGTTGCTTAGGCGTGCTGCTAGAGAGCGCAAGGAGATTAGGCAGAAGTGGGAGGATACGGTGAAGGAACTTGAATCTATCAAGTCCACCGTAGTTGTTACCGATGAGGAGGAGTGTGAGATGTGCACCACACACATGACTGACCTTCTCACTTTGAGAGGTAAGTATGTTGCGTTGGTAGGAGAGGTGGATGAGCTGAAGGCTAGATCCTTGCTGTTGGGTGCGTGCAAGTACTGTGCTGGCTTGCAAACCGAGTTGGCAGAGAAGAATGCCAAGATTGTGTCTCTTGAGAAGGCCAGCTCGGGTAGCACTTGTGTGACTAGGTGCGTTCTGTGTGAGGGCATGGAGATGGAGATAGCCAACGTGAAGCATGACAAGATGCAAACCGAGGAGGAAAACACATACCTTCGAACCATCTTGTCATGGGTGTCTATTGGTGAGCCGCAACTTGGGATGATGATCTCCCAGTTCAAGCGTGTTGCCGGAGGTCCTGGTGTAGGTTTCGCTCAGGGTGTTGATGTGTCATCTTTTGGCAAGATTGGAGAGTCGAGTGGTCTGAACCCATGTGAGAAGCCCAAGTCCACCACTACTCCCATGCTTACAAAGATTCCACCCAAAGAGCCTCTCAAGCCCAACACCAAGGATGGTGTGTTCGTTGAACCTCTGAGAGCTCCACCCAAGAAACAGACATGGCATCCCAAGCCCAACCACTTAAAAAACAAGCTTGACACGATGCCACCCATCCAGGAGGAGCTTATGCCATAGAAGGGCAAAGTGATCCACACCCACTACCGTGAGTACCAACAACCCCCTTTGAGAGCGGTGAGGTACCATTGTGAGCACTGTGGGAGAGATGGACACTTGAGTGAGTTTTGCTATCGGCGCAAGAGAGAGGCGCGCCGTGCAAAGGAGATGAACAACACGGACATGTACCATGCTTTCCATGATGTACATGTGCCAAATGTTCAGAGGCGTGCTGCTAGGCCTAGAGGTCCAAAACCTCAAGTTCCTTGGCCTAGGCCGCGAGGAGGTCGTGCCCGTCGGGAGCCTGCAGTTGTAGGCTATGGACCCCGTGGCGGTGGCTTTGTAGTTGAGCGTTTTCCACCACCGCGTTTTGAGTATTGCGATGGACGCTCCTCCCTTAGCGGACCACGTTTTCCTCTACGTGGTGATCGCTCTTCCCGTAGGCGTACTAGGAATGGTTTTTCTGCTAACCGTTCTTTTGAGCAGCCGGCCCAACACTGGTATTCTCCCTACTTCACTAACCCCAGTGTTGGCCCGTATGCTCACCCTATGTATTTTTTATTGATGTAGGTAAAATGATTGGAGAACGTTTGGTTGGTGGATTCCGGGTGTTCGAGGCACATGACCGGAAACGCCAAGTGGTTCTCCAGTCTTAGTCCGGTCGCCGGAAGAGAGTTTATCACCTTCGGCGACAATAGTAAAGGTAAAGTGTTGTCTCGTGGGTCGGTGCGAGTTAATGAGCACTTTGTGTTGCGCGATGTTGCTCTTGTTTCTAACTTGCATTTTAACCTTCTTTCTGTTTCGCAACTCTTTGATGACGATTATGAGATTCGTTTTATGCCGAATCTCAGTCGTATTTTGGATCCTCAGGGCAATCTTGTTTGTGTGATTTCGCCCTTTGGAAAAGTCTTTCGTGCGGATTTCTCAGAATCATTTGGCATTTCTCGTTGTCTTTTGGCTGGACCCTACTCCTCTGATCTTTGGAAGTGGCATAGGAGATTAGGACACTTGAGCTTCGACTTGCTTGCAAGGCTTAGTTCACTTGGCCTAATCCGAGGATTGCCCAAGTTATCCATGGAGAAGGATCTTGTTTGCCATTCTTGTAGACATGGGAAGATGGTTGTCGCTCCCCACCATCCAGTGACTCAAGTCATGACCAAGCACCCTAGAGAGCTTTTGCACATGGACCTTGTTGGTCCGGCTCGGGTGAGATCGGTTAGAGGGAAGTGGTATGTGCTTGTTGTTGTTGACGATTTTTCGAGATATTCGTGGGTCTTCTTTTTAGCTAAGAAGACCGAGATTTTCTCCTTTGCTCGCAATCTGATTTTGCGTCTTTAGAACGAGTTCCCTTTGAACTCGATGCGAGCTATTAGGAGTGATAATGGTTTCGAATTCAAGAATTCGGATTTTGAGAAGTTTTGTAACTCTTTGGGTTTAGAGCATTAGTTTTCTTCTCCCTACACACCCCCTCAGAATGGTGTTGTAGAGAGGAAGAATCGGACCCTTATAGAGATGGCCAGGACGATGCTCGATGAGCATAGGACTCCTAGGTGATATTGGGCCGAAGCTATGAGCACTGCATGCTACATTTCCAATCGCATTTTTCTTCGAGCTTTCTTGAAATAGACTTCTTATGAGTTGCATTTTGGAAAACTGCCCAAGGTGAGTTATTTTAGAGTCTTTGGTTGCCACTGTTTCATACTTAAGAAAGGCAACCTAGACAAATTTGAGTCTCGTTCCTCTGACAGTGTGTTTTTGGGTTATGGCACTCATACTCGCGCATATTGTGTACTTAACCTTGACACTAACCGAGTCATGGAGACATCAGATGTCACCTTCGACGAGACCATGGTTTGTCCTTCTTCTTGTTTTGAGCGTGCAGGTGATCATGAGGTTGGCGAAACTCTTTTTGATGATGAGGAAGAGGGTGCTGAAGGGATGGATGACCTAGCACCACCTCCACCTGCTGTGCCGCAAAGAGCGGCTTCTACTACGACTCACGGCCCCGATCCTTCTTCTTCGACTCGGGGGCCGTGGGAACCACCACCTCAAGCGGTACCTTTTGTACCTAGGGAGGCACCAGCTGCTGTTGAGGGGGAGATCACTTCTGCTCGGGAGGTGCCACGATATATGCAGCGCCAACACCCGCCTCAACAGATGATCGGCAGCATCGGTGAACGTGTCACTCGGTCAAGGTCACAACAAATCTCTCACTTTGCTCATTCTGCATTTGTTGCTGATTTTGAACCCCGAGATGTTGGACACGCTTTATCTGATCCAGATTGGGTCAATGCCATGCATGAGGATTTAGAAAATTTTGAAAGAAATCAGGTTTGGGTTCTTGTTCCTCCTCCTCCTGAGTGTCATCCTATTGGGACAAAATGGGTTTTCAAAAACAAACAAGGAGAGGATGGCCATGTTGTGAGAAACAAGGCCAGACTAGTAGCCCAGGGGTATAGTCAGAAGGAGGGGATAGACTATGAGGAGACTTTTGCTCCTGTAGCTCGTTTGGAGGCAATTAGGATACTCTTGGCTTTTGCTGCATCCAAAGGGTTCAAACTTTTTCAAATGGATGTCAAGAGTGCCTTCTTAAACGGCTACATAGAAGAGGAAGTATATGTGAGACAACCCCCCGGTTTCGAAAATCCCAAGTTTCAAAACCATGTTTTTAAACTTCACAAAGCTTTATATGGTTTGAAACAAGCCCCTAGAGCCTGGTATGATAGGTTGAAAACCTTTTTGCTTGCTAAGGGTTTTAAAATGGGATGTGTGGATAAAACGCTCTTTCTCCTCAAGCAAGGCAATGATACTGTCTTGGTCCAGATTTACGTGGATGATATCATTTTTGGTGGTTCTTCTCATGCTTTGGTTGCCAAGTTTGCAGACACTATGAGCAGGGAGTTTGAGATGAGCATGACGGACGAGTTGACGTTTTTCCTCGAATTGCAAATCAAACAATCCCGAGAGGGGATGTTCATGTACCAGGGCAAGTACACCAAGGACATCCTGAAGAAGTTCGACATGGGTGAGGCCAAGCCTCTTCCAACACCCATGCCGACCACGGAGGCCCTAGATGCGGATGTGGATGGAGAAGCTGTGGACCAGAAGGAGTACCGGAGTATGATCAGGTCGCTGCTGTACCTGACGGCGACACGCCCGGACATCCAGTTCGCGGTGTGCCTGTGCGCGCGATTTCAGTCGTCGCCGCGCACTTCTCATCGTCAGGAGGTCAAGCGCATTATGAGGTACTTATGCTTCACTCCAGAATTTGGGATTTGGTATTCTGCTTCCTCCACCCTCTCCCTTTGCGGTTATTCTGATGCCGATTTTGCTGGTTGCCGTATTGATCGCAAGTCCACTTCTGGGACTTGTCAGTTTATTGGTTCTTCTCTTGTTTCGTGGTCTTCTCGCAAGCAGTCTAGTGTCGCCCAGTCTACCACGGAGGCTGAGTATGTTGCTGCGGCTAGCTGCTGTTCCCAGTTGCTTTGGATGATGGCCACTTTGCGTGATTTTGGTCTGAGCTTTTCTCGCGTACCTTTGCTTTGTGACAGCATGAGTGCAATTAGCGTTGCTAAGAACCCCGTGCTGCACTCTAAGACCAAACACGTTGATGTGCGCTTTCATTTTCTGCGAGACCACTATGAGAAGGGTGATATCGACCTTCGCCATGTCGATACTCATCATTAGTTGGCTGATATTTTCACCAAGCCTTTGGACCAATCAACTTTTGCTACGTTGAGAGGTGAGCTTGGTGTGTGTTTCCCCTTTTAGATGGGGGAAACATTTTGACTCTTGTATTATAAACTGACTTTGTATTTTTCAATTGGTTTCTTCATGCATCTTTGCATTTCATCTTGCATATTTACATTCAAAGCTTCATGTATATAATCCTTAGAATGTGGCTATGCTCTATAGTATTTGCTCCGATGCTTTATGATGATGCTTGTAGCTTATGCTCTTTCTGATCACTAATGCATGTTGTGAGCTGAGCTATTTTTGAATGGTGAACCTACTTAATGAACATAAAACTTGAATTTGTTCACCATGGAGATATGCAACTAGCATGTGTAGGATGTGTAGAATTCACTGGTGCTTCTCATATATGCTAGGTTGCTATGTCTCTAGTTTTGAGTCATTCACTTGCTTGGTATGTTCATATTCTGAAATAAAATTTGAACCAAGTTAAGTGAATTGGAAAGATCGAGACGGGACTGCTTGTCAGCACATCACAGTTTTGAGACTGTTTCTCATTGCACTTTGAGTTAAACTTGAGCTGTGTAGTGTATGACCGAAACTGTTGCTTTAAGCTTCAGATTGCTTCTGCATAGGCTTCGCACAGTTGAAAAGTTAGGCAATGACAAGTTTTCAACCTCTCGCAATCACATGCTGAAATCTAAACTTGTGTAATTTAACCGCTGCAACTCCGATAAAATTTGGATACTCAAGTCTATGTTTCGTTCTATAGCATGATGGTTGACCTGTGCTAGGGGTAGTTCACCTGGTATACATGTTTAGCACTTGTTTGACTTCCTGTCTACATATGTTTGGTGCTATTTTGATGGTGAATACCTTTTTGGCTCCAAAACTACTCACTTTGCTCACATTTTCATATTTCGTATTTGGTGATCAGATTGAGCCTTTGCTAGCATTCTGTGCATTGTTTGAGTCATCGGATCAGCACTCTGTCTAGCATCTTCATACTCTATCGACTATATTGTTGAAGCTGCTAACCTGCATCTTGATTCATATGCATTTTGGAGGGGAGATATTTTTCATGGTGCATTTTCAACTAAGGGGGAGAAAATATTGACAAATCATGTGTACTCTCTATGTTCAACTAAGGGGGAGGAAAACTTGCAAATCATATGCTTTCTGAGTTGAACTAAGGGGAAGATTTCCTGGTTGTGTGCACTATTTGAGGGGGAGTTTGCTCGGTCTTTGAGCTTTCCAATTGGTTCGGAGCACTTTTGGATGACTAGTTGTGTTGAGCCTTTGCCTCTTTCTTGAGGGACTAGCGTCTTTGCTTTTGTGCTTGTTCAATTGGTATTGAGCTTTCTCGCTAGCGGTGTTGAGCCTGTTCTACCTCTTCTTGAGGGCTAGCTCTATCTTTGCTTGGATTTCAATTGATTTTTCGATTGGTATCGAGCTTTCTTGCTAGCGGTGTTGAGCTTGTTCTACCTCTTCTTGAGGGCTAGCTTTGCTTTGCTTGGTTGCGTCGAGCGGTTGCCCATGTCTTTGGGAACCAAGTTGTTTCACTCTTTCCACTTGACCTTCTTCGGCTTTGATATGCTTTTGGGTTATTTGGTCGAGTTCTCTCTCCTTCTTCCATTCCATGATTATTTATGTTGGTAGTTGACAATGCACTCATCAAGGGGGAGATTGCGGATACATGGGTGTATGCAGAGTCTCCGAGTGATGAGTCATTGTCAACTGGGATAATGCGCATGTTCTTTGGCTTGTGTTGTGCATGTGTCGAGCATGGATACAGTGATCAGAGGCAAGGTGAAGGTCAAGTAGAGACGTGCCGTACCGATGGACCGAAAGTGGCGAAGGGCGGACGTGAGGCTTGGACTGAGGGACCGGTGGCCCGAGGATCAACTATGGTGGCTGACAGCTTGGGACAGCGACGAGCGGAGACTTGCGGGCATGGTGTTGCTCGAGTAGAGGACTTGGGGACACATGTCGGTGGACGGGGTGCACGGGCGGTGCATCCCTTCTACAGCTCAGTTTGGTGGTTGAGCCACAGAAAAACCACTGAGTGGAAGGTTTCCAGGTTTGGGCCTCAAAACCGGGGCGCTGATGGTTTCCGCGTTTCGGCCACAAAACTCGGGCTGAGGACGGTTTCCAGTGCGGATACATGGGTGTATGCCGAGTCTCGAGTGATGAGTGATTGTCAACGGGTTTGATCGCAGGTTCTTTGGCTTGTGTTATGCAGGTGTCGAGCACGGATACAGTGATCAGAGGCAAGGTGAAGATCAAGTAGAGACGTGCCGTGCCGATGGACCGAGAGTGGCGAAGGGCGGACGTGAGGCTTGGACTGTGGGACCGGTGGCCCGAGGATCAGCTGTGGTGGCTGGCAGCCTGGGACAGCGACGAGCGAAGACTTGTGGGACATGGTGTTGCTCGGGTCGAGGACCTGGGGACACGTGTCGGTGGACGGGGTGCACGGGCAGTGCATCCCTTCTACAGCTTCGGTTTGGTGGTAGAGCCAGAGAAAAACCATCGGGTGGACGGTTTTCAGGTTTGGGCCACAAAATCTGGGCGCGGATGGTTTCCGAGTTTGGCCACAAAACTCGGGCTGAGGACGGTTTCCAGGTTTGGGCCTCAAAACCAGGGTGCTGCGGGTTTGCTGAGTGTGGGCCACAAAACTCAGGCTTCGGTGGGCTGGTTTCCCGGTTTGGGCCTCAAAACCGGGGGTTGGTCGTGAAGGCTGGTTTCCCGGTTTGGGCCACAAAACCGGGGGCGGAGTCCGTGAAGAGGACGCAGAGCGGTGGCGGCATGTGGCGGCAATCGGGAGGTTGCATCGAGGCAACGCTACGAGTTGTGCGGGCGTGGCCGTCGGATCCACCTACCATCGAGTTGGTCCAGAATAACCTTAGGGTTTAGCTGGTTCGCTCTGTAAGTAGTTAGGGGTAGAGTGGGAATTAGGAATAGTTAGAATTAGGATAAGTAGGGGGAGACACCCACCTCCCCATTTATCTCAGTCATTTTGCTGTTTGCACCTAGGGTTTCCTGCTCTCCCAATCCCCTGCTGTAGGTAGCTGAGATCCGCAGAGAACCATACCTCTGTGTACTGGAGATTTTGAGGAAGTGAGGCCGTTTCCTCACTGTTGTAGCGTGTGGTAGCCACACGGTTGCAGATTGATGTGTTGATTCACGGTTTAGTTCGTGTTCTTCGCGTTCTTAGTTTCACCACGATTTTCATGTCACTCGATCTCCCTCTCTAGTGCATCTTTGCGAAATCCGTTTGAATCAACTTGTTCTTTATAGTGAGGAGGTCATTTCGACCAAAGGAATTCATCTAACTCCTCACGAACAAGTAGATCGGGTTGATTTCAATTTCGTGGCACTTTTTTGGTTCATACTCCTCCCCTTTCGATTTCCCGGTGTTTGAGTTGCTTTGAGCGGATGATATCTTAGGGATAGTCTCCTAACTACTCCGTGATCATCCTCTCCAAGTTTGGGACCATGGGATTTTGGTTTGAATCGACTTGGAGAAGATTTGAGTTGAGGGCGACCAAAATCGTCCTCTCTGTTCATCCGCGGACAGTCCGCCGCTGGGGTCGCGGACAGTCCGCGCGTTGGGCCTCGACCAAGTCAATGGTCGCGCGGCTCGGCTGCGTTGTTTCGGTTTGACCGGCGGACAATCCGCTGCTGTCATCCGTGGACAGTCCGGGACTGTCCACGGAGACTTCAGCAGCTTTGCGTTTTTGGGAGTTCTGCCGGCGGACAATCCGCCACTCGCTCGCAGACAGTCCGGCAGTACCGCGGACAGTCCGGGACCCCAGGGCCGGACAGTCCGGGATTTGCCTGAAGGTTGCGTTTTGGTGCATTTGCTCTCCTGGCTTCCTTGCTTGGTTTTCGGACCTCTCGTTTGGCACTAGAGTTGATCAAGAAACCTCTCCAGGTATCTTTGCTACTTGTTAGCACAGGTATTTGGGAGTTTCTCGACGTATCCGTCTATCTACGTTCGGGACTTGGTTTTTGAGGGTCGAACTTGTGCCGGAGCTTTTTGTGTTTGGTTTGCTATCGCTTTGTGGTGCCTCGCTGTGATCCTAGGGATCATCCACCCTCTTCCGAGGGTCGTGGGCATCACGGTTTCGGTCGAAGCTTTCTTGGGTTGATCTTGGGACATTTGGCCAAAGTTTCGAGAGAAATTTTGTTGGCTCCCATTCACCCCTCCTCTGGTCGCCTTGCTAGTGCATTCTCGGTCCTTCAGTTGGTATCGGAGCGGGTTAAGGATCTTCCACCTTAGCAGGTTCCGGATCCACAGAAGGCGACATGGATCGCGGCGTGGGCAAACCGCCATTTTTTGATGGGACGAACTATGCGTATTGGAAGATACACATGTCGGTCTATCTGCAGAGTTTGGGTGCTTCCATTTGGGATATTTGCAACTCTGCCGATTACATGGTCTTGGCTGCTCGTGTCTCTCAGCTTCAGATCGATGAGCACGATGCCAATAGCCGAGCCCGTAATGCTCTTTTCTGATGCTTGAGCATGAGTGAGTTTGATCGGGTTTCTCACCTCCCTACGGCTCGGGAGATTTGGGCTACCCTCATGCGTTTCCATGAGGGAACCTCTCAAGTCAAAACCTGTCTCTATGAGTCGTTCAAGCGAGAGTATGAGAACTTTCGACATATGCCTGGCGAGAGAATAGAAAGTTTATTCGCTCGCTTTCAGGTGATTGTCAACAGGATGAGGGCTAACAAGGAGCTGTTGCCTTTCGACGATCATGAGAGGGCTCTCAAGCTTTTGCATACTCTCGATCGGTCGGAGTGGGATTCCAAGGTTCAGGCGATCATCGAATCGCCTAACTATGAGACCCTCACGTGCGACGAGCTCTTCAGTAAGCTCAAGTCCAGTGAGATCGATGCCATGGCCAGGGCTTCTTATGAAAATCGTTCTGGCCCGTCGATGGCTTTGCTTTCTGGCTCTTCTGCTAACTCCTCTGGAGGTTTTGCACTCTCTTCTCTCTTTTCTGTCACAGAGGAGCAGCTGGAGTCTTTGGGGGATGACGAGCTGGCTATGCTCGCCAACCGGTTCTCGCGGTTCCACAACAACCGCATGAACCGTCGCCGCGGAGGAGGACGCTCGGGATGCTACGAGTGCGGTGACCCCAACCACTTCATCGCCAACTGTCCCAAGAAGAAGCACTCATCTGCGAAGGGCAATCATGGGCACAAGTACAACTCCGGCAAGCGCAAGGAAAAGTACATCCCCGCAAGGCACAAGCGGAAGGGCGGCTTCAACAAGGAGTACATCAAGACGAAGTACTTGGAGAAGGCCCAGGTTGAGCAGCGTGCTTTCTTCGCCACGCTTAGTGACGTCGACGACTCGGACAACGACTCCGCTTCCTCAAGCGATGACGAGTCCGAGAAGAAGAAGAAGATCGAGGACAAGCTGAACGGTCTCTGCTTCTTCGCCGACGACGACAGCTTCTGCACCATGGCCCTCGGCAAGGAAGTCGACGGCGAGCTGGAGGAGACCCCTCGGAACAACGACGACGACGACGACACCTCCCAGGTATCTCTCACCCACGACGAGCTTTCTGCTGAGGTCGAGAAGCTTACTGCCGCCTTGCTTAGTCAGGACAAGTTGCTTAGGCGTGTTGCTAGAGAGCGCAAGGAGTTTAGGCAGAAGTGGGAGGACACGGTGAGGGAGCTTGAGTTCGCTACGTCCACCGTGGTCGTTGCTGAGGAGGCTGAGTGTGAGATGTGCACCAAGCACATGACTGACCTTCTCACTTTGAGAGGTAAGTATGTTGCGTTGGTAGGAGAGGTGGATGAGCTCCGGGCTAGACCCATGCTGTTGGGTGCGTGCAAGACTTGTCCTGTCTTGCAATCTGAGTTGGCAGAGAAGAATGCCAAGATTGTGTCTCTTGAAGAGGCCAACTCAGGTAGCACATGTGTGGCTAGGTGTGTTCTTTGTGAGGGTTTGGAGATGGAGATTGCGAACGTGAAGCATGACAAGATGCAAACCGAGGTGGAAAACACATACCTTCGGACCATCTTGTCATGGGTGTCTAGTGGAGAGCCACAGCTCGGGATGATGATCTCCCAATTCAAGCGAGCTGCTGGAGGTCCTGGTGTAGGTTTTGCTCCGGGTGTTGATGTTTCATCTTTTGGGAATATTGGAGAGTCGAGTGGTCTTAACCCATGTGAGAAGCCCAACTCCACCACTACTCCCAAGCTTACAAAGATTCCACCCAAAGAGCCTCTCAAGCCTAACACCAAGGATGGGGTCTTTGTTGAACCTCTGAGAGCTCCACCAAAGAAAAAACCATGGGCTCCAAAACCAAACCACCTCAAGAACAAGCTTGACACCATGCCACCCATCCAGGAGGAGCTTATGCCACAGAAGGGCAAAGTGATCCATACCCACCACCGTGAGTACCAACAACCCCCTTTGAGAGCGGTGAGGTACCATTGCGAGCATTGTGGGAGAGATGGACACTTGAGTGAGTTCTGCTTTCGGCGCAAGAGAGAGGCACGCTGCGCTAGGGAGATGAACAATGAGGACATGTACCATCCTTTCCATGATGTACATGCGCCGAATGTTCAGAGGCGTGCTGCTAGGCCAGAGGTCCAGAACCTCAAGTTCCCAGGCCTAGGCAGAGGAGAGGTCGTGCCCGACGGGAGCCTGCAGTTGCAGGCTATGGACCCCGTGGTGGTGGCTTTGTTGTTGAGAGCTTTCCCCCACCGCGTTTTGAGTATCGCGGTGAGTGCTCCTTCCCCAGCGGACCACGTTTTCCTCAGCGTGGTGATCGCTTCCCCCGTAGGCGTGCTAGGAATGGTTTTTCTGCTAACCGTTCTTTTGAGCAGTCGGCCCAACACTAGTATTCCCCATATTTCACTAACCCCAATGTTGGACTGTATGCTCACCCTATGTCTTTTTATTGATGTTGGTAATAATTGGAGAACGTTTGGTTGGTGGATTCTGGGTGTTCGAGGCACATGACCGGAAATGCCAAGTGGTTTCCAGTCTTAGTCCAGTCGCCGGAAAGGAGTTTATCACCTTCGGCGACAATAGCAAAGGTAAAGTGTTGTCTCGTGGGTCTGTGCGAGTTAATGAGCACTTTGTGTTGCGTGATGTTGCTCTTGTTTCTAACTTGCATTTTAACATTCTTTCTGTTTCGCAACTCTTTGATGATGACTATGAGATTCGTTTTAAACCGAATCTCAGTCGTATTTTGGATCCCCAAGGCAATCTTGTTTGTGTGATTTCGCCCTTTGGGAAAGTCTTTCGTGCGGATTTCTCTGAGTCTTTTGGCACTTCTCGTTGTCTGGTGGCTAGACCTTCCTCCTCTGATCTTTGGAAGTGGCATAGGAGACTAGGACATTTGAGCTTCGACTTGCTTGCAAGACTTAGCTCACTTGGCCTAATCCGAGGATTGCCCAAGTTGTCGATGGAGAAGGATCTTGTTTGCCACTCTTGTAGGCATGGGAAGATGGTTGCTGCTCCCCACCATCCAGTGACTCAGGTCATGACCAAGCGCCCTGGAGAGCTTTTGCACATGGACCTTGTTGGTCCGGCTCGGGTGAGCTCGGTTGGGGGGAAGTGGTATGTGCTTGTTGTTGTTGATGACTTTTCGAGATATTCGTGTGTCTTCTTTTTAGCTAAGAAGACCGAGACTTTCTCCTTTGCTCGCAATCTGATTTTACGTCTTCAGAACGAGTTCCCTTTGAACTCGATGCGAGCTATTAGGAGTCATAATGGTTCCGAATTCAAGAATTCGGATTTTGAGAAGTTTTGTAACTCCTTGGGTTTACAGCATCAGTTTTCTTCCCCCTACACACCGCCACAGAATTGTGTTGTAGAAAGGAAGAATCGGACCCTTGCAGAGATGGCCAGGACGATGCTCAATGAGCATAGGACTCCTAGGCGATATTGGGCCGAAGCTATGAGCACTGCATGCTACATTTCAAATCGCATTTTTCTCCGAGCTTTCTTGAAAAAGACTTCTTATGAGTTGCATTTTGGAAAACTGCCCAAGGTGAGTTATTTTTGAGTTTTTGGTTGCCATTGTTTCATACTCAAAAAGGGCAACTTGGACATGTTTGAGTCTCGTTCTTCTGACGGTGTGTTTTTGGGTTTTGGCACTCACACTCGAGCTTATCGTGTACTTAACCTTGACACTAACCGAGTCATGGAGACATCCGATGTCACCTTCGACGAGACCATGGTTTGTCCTTCTTCTCGTTTTGAGCGTGCAGGTGATCATGAGGTTGGTGAGCCTCTTTTTGATGACGAGGATGAGGGTGCTGAAGGTATGGATGATCCAGCACCCCCTCCACCTGTTTTGCCGCAAGGAGCGGCTTCTACGACGACTCACGGCCCCGACACGTCTTCTTCCTGGGGGCCGTGGGATCCGCCACCCCGAGCGGTACCTTTTGTACCCGGGGAGGCACCAGCTGCTGTTGAGGGAGAGATCACATCTGCACGGGAGGCACCACGACACATCAAGCGCCAACACCCCCCTCAGCAGATGATCAGCAACATTGACGAACGTGTCACTCGGTCCAGGTCTCAAATATCTCACTTTGCTCATTCTGCTTTTGTTGCTGATTTTGAGCCCCGAGATGTTGGACACGCTTTGACGGATCCGGATTGGGTCAATGCCATGCATGAGGAGTTAGAGAACTTTGAGCGAAATCAGGTTTGGGTTTTAGTTCCACCTCCTCCAGACTGTAAGCCTATTGGGACAAAATGGGCTTTCAAAAACAAGCAAGGAGAGGATGGCCACGTTGTTAGAAACAAGGCCAGGCTTGTAGCGAAAGGCTATAGTCAGAAGGAGGGGATAGACTATGAGGAGACTTTTGCTTCCGTAGCTCGCTTGGAGGCTATTAGGATACTCTTGGCTTTTGCTACATCCAAAGGTTTCAAACTTTTTCAAATGGATGTCAAGAGTGCCTTCTTAAACGGCTACATAGAAGAAGACGTTTATGTTGAACAACCCCCCGGTTTTGAAAATCTCAAGTTTCCAAACCATGTTTTCAAACTCCACAAAGCTTTATATGGTTTGAAACAAGCCCCTAGAGCCTGGTATGATAGGTTGAAAACCTTTTTGCTTGCTAAGGGTTTCAAAATGGGATGTGTGGATAAAACGCTTTTTCTCCTCAAGCAAGGCAAAGACACTCTCTTGGTCCAGATTTACGTGGATGATATCATTTTCGATGGTTCTTCTCATGCTTTGGTTGCCAAGTTTGCAGATACTATGAGCAGGGAGTTCGAGATGAGTATGATGGGTGAGCTGACTTTCTTTCTCGGATTGCAAATTAAGCAACCCCGAGAAGGGACGTTTGTGCACCAGGGCAAGTATACCAAGGACTTACTGAAGAGGTTCGATATGGGTGAGGCCAAGCCTCTTCCAACACCCATGTCGACCATGATGGCCCTGGATGCGGACAAGGATGGAGAAGCTGTGAACCAGAAGGAGTACCGAAGCATGATCGGGTCGCTACTCTACCTGACGGCGACACGCCCGGACATCCAGTTCGCGGTGTGTCTGTGTGCGCGCTTTCAGGCGTCGCCGCACACTTCTCACCGTCAGGCGGTGAAGCGCATTTTTAGGTACCTTCATTTCACACCTGAGTTCGGGATTTGGTATTCAGCTTCCTCCACCCTCTCCCTTTGCGGTTATTCCGATGCCGATTTTTCTGGTTGTCGCATGGAGCGCAAGTCCACTTCTGGGACTTGCCAATTTATTGGTTCTTCTCTTGTATCGTGGTCTTCTCGCAAGCAGTCTAGTGTCGCCCAGTCTACCACGGAGGCTGAGTATGTTGCTACGGCTAGCTGCTGTTCCCAGTTACTTTGGATGATGGCCACTTTGCATGATTTTGGTCCAAGCTTTTCTCGTGTTCCTTTGCTTTGTGACAGCACGAGTGCGATTAGCGTTGCTAAGAACCCCGTGCTTCACTCGAAGACCAAACACATTGATGTGCGCTTTCACTTTTTGCGAGACCACTATGAGAAGGGTGATATCGACCTTCGCCATGTCGATACTCATCATCAGTTGGCTGATATTTTCACCAAGCCTTTGGACGAATCAACCTTTAATTGGTTGAGGGGTGAGCTTGGTGTGTGTTTCACCTTTTAGATGGGGGAAACATTTTGGATCTTGTATCATAGACTGACTATTTTCTCGTTTGCTTTGTTTTCTTTGCATTTCAGCATACGCTTTTACATTCTGAGCTTCATGTATATAATCTTTAGAATGTGATTATGCTCTATGTAGTATGCTCCGATGCTTCTGTTGATACTTGTAGCTTATGCTCCTTCCGATCATTAATACATGTTGTGAGCCAAGCTATTTTGAATGGTGAACCTGCTTAATGAACTTAAAATTTGAAAATGTTCACCATTGAGATATGCAACTAGCATGTGTAGGATGTGTTGAATTCACTCGTGCTTTTCATATATGCTAGGTTGCTATGTCTCTAGTTCTGAGTCTGTCACTTGCTTGGTCTGTTCATATTCTGTCAATAAAATCTGAACCAAGTTTTAAGTGAATTGAAAAGATCGAGATGGGATTGCTTGTCAACACATCACAGTTTTGAGACTATTTCTCATTGCACTTTGAGTTAAACTTGAGCTGTGTAGTGTATGACTGAAACTGTTGCTTTAAGCTTCTGATTGCTTCTGCATAGGCTTCGCATAGTTGAAAAGTTAGGCAATGACAAGCTTTCAACCTCTCGCAATCACATGCTAAATTCTGAACTTGTGTAATCTTTACCGCTGCAACTCCGATAATATTTGGTACACAAGACTATGTTTCATTCTATAGCGTGATGTTTGAACTGTGCTAGGGGTAGTTCACCTTGTATACATGTTTAGCACTTGTCTGATTTCCTGTCTATACATGTTGTGTGCTATTTTAATGGTGAATACTTTTTGGCTAAAAACTGCTCACTGTGCTCTCATTTCGTATTTAATGATCAGTTTGAGCCTTCGCTAGCTTGTATGCTTTCCAGTGAGTCATTGGAGCTATACCGTTTAGAGTATCTTTGCATTTTCTTGACTATATTCCTGAAGCTGCTAACTTGCATCTTGACTCATATGCATGTTGGAAGGGGGAGAACTTCTCTAGCTTGCACTTTTGGTGGTGCATTTTCTAAGGGGGAGAAAATCATTTTCAGTTCCTTTTGCTTGATGGTGCATTTTCAACTAAGGGGGAGAAAATTTGGACAAATCATGTCTCCCATGTTGGCGGTTGTGTGCACATTGCAAGGGGGAGTTTGCTCGTGCTGAATTTTTGAAATTTCCAATTGTTTCGGAGCGCTTTGCTAGTTGTGTTGAGCCTTTGCCTCTTTCTTGAGGGACTAGCAGTCACATCTTTGGTTCAGTTGGGTTCAGTTGGTATCGAGCTTTTCAGTCGATGTTGGGCTTTTTTGCTAGTTGTGTTGAGCCTCTGTGCCTCTATCTTGACGGACTAGCATTTTGCTTTGATTTTTCATCTGGCTTTTGCTAGCGGTGTTGAGCCTGTTCTACCTCTTCTTGAGGGCTAGCTTTGCTTTGCTTGGTTGCGTCGAGCCATTGCCCATGTCTTTGGGGACCAAGCTGTCTTGCTCTTTCCAGTTGACCTTCTTCGGCTTTGCTATGCTTTTGGGTCATTTGGTTGAGTTCTCTCCTCTCTCTCCTTCCTTCTTCTGTTTCCATTATGATTTGTGTGTGTAGTTGACAATGCACTCATCAAGGGGGAGATTGCGGATACATGGGTGTATGCCGAGTCTCGAGTGATGAGTGATTGTCAACGGGTTTGATCGCAGGTTCTTTGGCTTGTGTTGTGCAGGTGTCGAGCACGGATACAGTGATCAGAGGCAAGGTGAAGGTCAAGTAGAGACGTGCCATGCCGATGGACCGAGAGTGGCGAAGGGCGGATGTGAGGCTTGGCCTGAGGGACCGGTGGCCTGAGGATCAGCTGTGGTGGCTGGTAGCCTGGGACAGCGACGAGTGAAGACTTGTGGGACATGGTGTTGCTCGGGTCGAGGACCTAGGGACACATGTCGGTGGACGGGGTGCACAGGCAATGCATCCCCTCTACAGCTTCGGTTTGGTGGTAGAGCCAGAGAAAAACCATCGGGTGGACGGTTTTCAGGTTTGGGCCACAAAACCTGGGCGCGGATGGTTTCCGAGTTTGGCCACAAAACTCGGGCTGAGGACGGTTTCCAGGTTTGGGCCTCAAAACCTGGGTGCTGCGGGTTTGCTGAGTTTGGGACACAAAACTCAGGCTTTGGTGGGCTGGTTTCCCGGTTTGGGCCTCAAAACCGGGGGTTGGTCGTGAAGGCTGGTTTCCCGGTTTGGGCCACAAAACCAGGGGCGGAGTCCATGAAGAGGACGCAGAGCGGTGGCGGCACGTGGCGGCAATCGGGAGGTTGCGTCGAGGCAAAGCTACGACTTGTGCGGGCATAGCCGTCGGATCCACCTACCATCGAGTTGGTCCAGAATAACCTTAGGGTTTAGCTGGTTCGCTCTGTAAGTAGTTAGGGGTAGAGTGGGAATTAGGAATAGTTAGAATTAGGATATGTAGGGGGAGACACCCACCTCCCCATTTCTCTCAGTCATTTTGCTCTTTGCACCTAGGGTTTCCTGCTCTCCCAATCCCCTGCTGTAGCTAGCTGAGATCCGCAGAGAACCATACCTCTGTGTACTAGAGATTTTGAGGAAGTGAGGCCGTATCCTCACTGTTGTAGTGTGTGGTAGCCACACGGTTGCAGATCGATGTGTTGATTCGCGTTTTGGTTCATGTTCTTCGCGTTCTTCGTTTCACCGCGATTTTCCTGTCACTCGATCTCCCTCTCTAGTGCGTCTTTGCGAAATCCGTTTGAATCAACTTGTTCTTTATAGTGAGGAGGTCATTTCGACCAAAGGAATTCATCTAACTCCTCACGAACAAGTAGATCGGGTTGATTTTGTTTTCGTGGCGCTTTTTCGGTTCATACTCCTCCCCTTTCGATTTCCTGGTGTTTGAGTTGCTTTGAGCAGATGATTTCTTAGGGATAGTCTCCTAACTACTCCATGATCATCCTCTCCAAGTTTGGGAACGTGGGATTTTGGTTTGAATCGACTTGGAGAAGATTTGAGTTGAGGGCGACCAAAATCGCCCTCTCTGTTCATCCGCGGACAGTCCGCCGCTGGGGTCACGGACAGTCCGCGCGTCGGGCCTCGACCGAGTCAGTGGTCGCGCGGCTCTGCTGCGTTGTTTCGGTTTGACCGGCGGACAGTCCGCCGTTGTCATCCGCGGACAGTCCGGGACTGTCCAGGGAGACTTCAGCAGCTTTGCGTTTTTGGGAGTTCTGCCAGCGGACAGTCCGCCACTCGCTCGCGGACAGTCCGGCAGTACCGCGGACAGTCCGGAACCCCAGGGCCGGACAGTCCGGGATTTGCCTGAAGGTTGTGTTTTGGTGCGTTTTCTCTCCCGGCTTCCTCGCTTGGTTTCTGGACCTCTCGTTTGGCCCTAGAGTTGATCAAGAAACCTCTCTAGGTATCTTTGCTACTTGTTAGCACAGGTATTTGGGAGTTTCTCGACGTAGCCGTCTATCTACGTTCGGGACTTGGTTTTGGAGGGTCGAACTTGTGCCGGAGCTTTTTGTGTTTGGTTTGCTATCGCTTTGTGGTGCCTCGCTGTTATCCTAGGGATCATCCACCCTCTTCTAAGGGTCGTGGGCACCACGGTTTCGGTCGAAGCTTTCGGGGGTTGATCTTGGGACATTTGGCCAAAGTTTCGAGAGAAATTTTGTTGGCTCCCATTCACCCACCCCTCTGGTCGCCTTGCTAGTGCATTCTCGGTCCTTCATCCAGGTTTGGGCCTCAAAACCTGGGTGCTGCGGGTTTCTGAGTTTGGGCCACAAAACTCAGGCGATGGACGGCTGGTTTCCCGGTTTGGGCCTCAAAACTGGGGGTTGGTCGTGAAGGCTGGTTTCCTGGTTTGGGCCACAAAACCGGGGGCGAAGTCCAGGAAAGGACGAGCGGAGCGGTGGTGGCACGTGGCGGCAATCGGTGAGGTTGCGTCGAGGCAACGCTACCAGTTGTGGGGTCGTGGCCGTCGGATCACCAGCATCTTCGAGTTGGTCCAGAATAACCCTAGGGTTTAGCTGGTTCGCTCGGTAATTAGAGAGGGGTAGAGTAGGAATTAGAATTAGGATAAGTAGAGCGAGACACCCTCCTCCCATTTGATCTCAGCCATTTGCTCTTTGCCTTCTAGGTTTTCCTGCTCTCCCAATCCCCTGCTGTAGCAACTGAGATCCGCAGAGAACCATACCTCTGTGTACTGGAGATTTTGAGGAAGTGAGACCGTAATCTCACTGTTGTAGCGTGTGGTAGCCACATGGTTGCAGATCGATGATTTGATTCACGTTTTGTTTGTGTTCTTCAGGTTCTTCGCATTTTTCCCATCACTCGATCTCCCTCTCTACTGCGTCTTTGCGAAATCCGTTTGAATCAACTTGTTCTTTATAGTGAGGAGATCATTTCCACCGAAGGAATTCATCTAACTCCTCACGAACAAGTGGATCGGGTTGATTTCATTTTCGTGGTGCTTTTTCATTCATACTCCTCCCCCTTTGATTTCTCGGTGTTTGGGTTGTTTTGAGCAGATGATTTCTTGGGGATAGTCTCCTAACTACCTCGTGAACATCCTCTCCAAGTTTGGGAACGTAGGATTGAGTTTTGATTCGTATTTGGGAGGATTCGTGACAGGGGCGACCGAAATCGCCCTCTCTGTTCATCCGTGGACAGTCCGCCAGGTGAACCGCGGATAGTCCACGCGTCGGGGTCGGTCAGACCAGTGGCCTGACTCTGCACTGTTGGACGAGCCCTTTTTGAACCACGGATAGTCCGCCGTTGGAGTTCGCGGACAGTCCGGGAACATCCAGGGAACTTGCAGCAACTGTTTGTTTCGGGGTTTTTGCCGGCGGACAGTCCGCCATCCCCTCGCGGACAGTCCGTAGTAGGGGCGGACAGTCCGGGACCTCAGGGCCGGACAGTCCGGGAATTGGCTGAAGCCTCTGGTTTAGTGCGTTTGCTCTCCCAACTTCTCCGCTTGGTTTCCGGACCTCTCATTTGACCCTAGAGTTGATCAAGGAACCTCTCTAGGTATCTTTGCTACTTGTTAGCATTGGTATTTGGGGATTTCTCGACGTAGTCTTCCATCTACGTTCGGGACTTGGTTTTTGAGGGTCGAACTTGTGCCGGTGTCTTTGGCGTTTGGTTACCTATCGCTTTGTGGTGCCTCGCTGTGATCCTAGGGATCATCCACCCTCTTCTATGGGTCGTGGGCATCACGGTTTCGATCGAAGCTTTCGGGGGTTGATTTTGGGAACAAAAGGCCAAGGTTTTGAGAGAAATTTTTGTGCTCCCATTCACCCCCCTCTAGTCGCCTTGCTATTGCATTCTCGGTCCTTCAATTGGTATCAGGGCGCGTTAAGGATCTTCCACCTTAGCCGGTTCCAGATCCACCGAAGGCGACATGGATCGCGGTGTGGGCAAACCGCCGTTTTCGATGGGACGAACTATGCGTATTGGAAGATACGCATGTCGGCCTATCCACAAAGTTTGGGTGCTTCCATTTGGGATATTTGCAACTCTGCCGATTATGTGGTCTTGGCTGCTCGTGTCTCTCAGCTTCAGATCGATGAGCACGATGCCAATAGCCGAGCCCGTAATGCTCTTTTCTCATGTCTGAGCATGAGTGAGTTTGATCTTGTTTCTCACCTCGCTACGGCTCGGGAGATTTGGGCTACCCTCATGCGTTTCCATGAGGGAACCACTCAAGTCAAAACCCATCTCTATGAGTCGTTCAAGCGAGAGTATGAGAACTTTCGACACATGGCTAGCGAGAGCATAGAAAGTTTATTCGCTCGCTTTCAGGTGATTGTCAACAGGATGAGGGCTAACAAGGAGTTGTTGCCTTTCGACGATCATGAGAGAGCTCTCAAGCTACTCCATACTCTTGATCGGTCGGTGTGGGATTCCAAGGTTCAGGCGATCATCGAATCGCCTAACTATGAGACCCTCACGTGCGACGAGCTCTTCAGTAAGCTCAAGTCCAGTGAGATCGATGCCATGGCGAGGGCCTCTTATGAAAATCCTTCTGGCCCGTCAATGGCTCTGCTTTCTGGCTCTTCTGCTAACACCTCTGGAGGATTTGCACTCTCTTCACTCTTTTCTGTCACAGAGGAGCAACTAGAGTCTTTGGGGGATGACGAGTTGGCTTTGCTGGCCAACCGGTTCTCGCGGTTTCATAACAACCGCATGAACCGTCGCCACGGAGGAGGACGCTCAGGATGCTTTGAGTGCGGCGACCCCCACCACTTCATCGCCAATTGCCCAAAGAAGAACAAGCAAGTCTTCGGCAAGATGGATCATGGGCACAAGTATGACTCCGGCAAGCGCAAGGAGAAGTACGTCCCCGCGAAGCACAAGCGGACAGGCGGCTTCGACAAAGAGTACATCAAGACGAAGTACTTGGAGAAGGCCCAGGCTGAGCAGCGTGCGTTCTTCGCCACGCTCAGCGACGTCGATGACTCGGATGACGACTCCGCTTCCTCAAGCGACGATGAGTCCGAGAAGAAGAAGAGGATTGGGGATAAGCTGAACGGTCTCTGCTTCTTCACCGATGAAGAGGGTTTCTGCACCATGGCCCTCTGCAAGGAGGTCGATGGCGAGCTAGAGGACACTCCTCGGAACGACGACGACGTCGATGACACCTCCCAGGTATCTCAGACCCCCGATGAGCTTTCTGCTGAGGTCGAGAAGCTTACTGTCGCGCTCCTTAGTCAGGATAAGTTGCTTAGGCGTGCTGCTAGAGAGCGCAAGGAGTTTAGGCAGAAGTGGGAGGATACGGTGAAGGAACTTGAATCTATCAAGTCCATCGTAGTTGTTACCGATGAGGAGGAGTGTGAGATGTGCACCACACACATGACTGACCTTCTCACTTTGAGAGGTAAGTATGTTGCGTTGGTAGGAGAGGTGGATGAGCTGAAGGCTAGATCCTTGCTGTTGGGTGCGTGCAAGTCCTGTGCTGGCTTGCAAACCGAGTTGGCAGAGAAGAATGCCAAGATTGTGTCTCTTGAGAAGGCCAGCTCGGGTAGCACTTGTGTGACTAGGTGCGTTCTGTGTGAGGGCATGGAGATGGAGATAGCCAACGTGAAGCATGACAAGATGCAAACTGAGGAGGAAAACACATACCTTCGAACCATCTTGTCATGGGTGTCTAGTGGTGAGCCGCAGCTTGGGATGATGATCTCCCAGTTCAAGCGTGCTGCCGGAGGTCCTGGTGTAGGTTTCACTCAGGGTGTTGATGTGTCATCTTTTGGCAAGATTGGAGAGTCGAGTGGTCTGAACCCATGTGAGAAGCCCAACTCCACCACTACTCCCAAGCTTACAAAGACTCCACTCAAAGAGCCTCTCAAGCCCAACACCAAGGATGGTGTGTTCGTTGAACCTCCGAGAGCTCCACCCAAGAAACAGACATGGCATCCCAAGCCCAACCACGTAAAAAACAAGCTTGACACGATGCCACCCATCTAGGAGGAGCTTATGCCATAGAAGGGCAAAGTGATCCACACCCACTACCGTGAGTACCAACAACCCCCTTTGAGAGCGGTGAGGTACCATTGTGAGCACTGTGGGAGAGATGGACACTTGAGTGAGTTTTGCTTTCGGCGCAAGAGAGAGGCGCACCGTGCAAAGGAGATGAACAACACGGACATGTACCATCCTTTCCATAATGTACATGTGCCGAATGTTCAGAGGCGTGCTGCTAGGCCTAGAGGTCCAAAACCTCAAGTTCCTTGGCCTAGGCCACGAGGAGGTCGTGCCCGGTGGGAGCCTGCAGTTGTAGGCTATGGACCCCGTGGCGGTGGCTTTGTAGTTGAGCGTTTTCCACCACCGCGTTTTGAGTATTGCGATGGACGCTCCTTCCTTTGCGGACCACGTTTTCCTCTATGTGGTGATTGCTCTTCCCGTAGGCGTACTAGGAATGGTTTTTCTGCTAACCGTTCTTTTGAGCAGCCGGCCCAACACTGGTATTCTCCCTACTTCACTAACCCCAGTGTTGGACCGTATGCTCACCCTATGTCTTTTTATTGATGTAGGTAAAACGATTGGAGAACTTTTGGTTGGTGGATTCCGGGTGTTCGAGGCACATGACCGGAAATGCCAAGTGGTTCTCCAGTCTTAGTCCGGTCGCCGGAAGAGAGTTTATCACCTTCGGCGACAATAGTTAAGGTAATGTGTTGTCTCGTGGGTCGGTGCGAGTTAATGAGCACTTTGTGTTGCGCGATGTTGCTCTTGTTTCTAACTTGCATTTTAACCTTCTTTCTATTTTGCAACTCTTTGATGACGATTATGAGATTCATTTTATGCCGAATCTCAGTCGTATTTTGGATCCTCAGGGCAATCTTGTTTGTGTGATTTCGCCTTTTGGAAAAGTCTTTTGTGCGGATTTCTCGGAATCGTTTGGCATTTCTCGTTGTCTTTTGGCTGGACCCTCCTCCTCTGATCTTTGGAAGTGGCATAGGAGATTAGGACACTTGAGCTTCGACTTGCTTGCAAGGCTTAGTTCACTTGGCCTAATCCGAGGATTGCCCAAGTTATCCATGGAGAAGGATCTTGTTTGCCATTCTTGTAGACATGGGAAGATGGTTGCCGCTCCCCACCATCCAGTGACTCAGGTCATGACCAAGCACCCTAGAGAGCTTTTGCACATGGACCTTGTTAGTCCGGCTCGGGTGAGATCGGTTGGAGGGAAGTGGTATGTGCTTGTTGTTGTTGACGATTTTTCGAGATATTCGTGGGTCTTCTTTTTAGCTAAGAAGACTGAGATTTTCTCCTTTGCTCGCAATCTGATTTTGCGTCTTCAGAATGAGTTCCCTTTGAACTCGATGCGAGCTATTAGGTGTGATAATGGTTTCGAATTCAAGAATTCGGATTTTGAGAAATTTTGTAACTCTTTGGGTTTAGAGCATTAGTTTTCTTCTCCCTACACACCCCCTCAGAATGGTGTTGTAGAGAGGAAGAATCGGACCCTTGTAGAGATGGCCAGGACGATGCTCGATGAGCATAGGACTCCTAGGTGATATTGGGCCGAAGCTATGAGCACTGCATGCTACATTTCCAATCGCATTTTTCTTCGAGCTTTCTTGAAAAAGACTTCTTATGAGTTGCATTTTGGAAAACTGCCCAAGGTGAGTTATTTTAGAGTCTTTGGTTGCCACTGTTTCATACTTAAGAAAGGCAACCTAGACAAATTTGAGTCTCGTTCCTCTGACGGTGTGTTTTTGGGTTATGGCACTCATACTCGCGCATATCGTGTACTTAACCTTGACACTAACCGAGTCTTGGAGACATCAGATGTCACCTTCGATGAGACCATGGTTTGTCCTTCTTCTTGTTTTGAGCGTGCAGGTGATCATGAGGTTGGCGAAACTCTTTTTGATGATGAGGAAGAGGGTGCTGAAGGGATGGATGACCCAGCACCACCTCCACCTGCTGTGCCGCAAAGAGCGGCTTCTACTACGACTCACGGCCCCGATCCTTCTTCTTCGACTCGGGGGCCGTGGGATCCACCACCCCGAGCGGTACCTTTTGTACCCGGGGAGGCACCAGCTGCTGTTGAGGGGGAGATCACTTCTGCTCGGGAGGCACCAGTTGTTGTTTAAGGTTAGGTAACTTCAGCAAGGGAGGCGCCGCGACACATTCAGCGCCAACACCCTCCTCAACAGATGATCGGCGACATCCACGAATGCGTCACTCGGTCTAGGTCACAACAAATCTCTCACTTTGCTCATTCTGCATTTGTTGCTGATTTTGAACCCCGAGATGTTGGACACGCTTTATCTGATCCGGATTGGGTCAATGCCATGCATGAGGTGCTTGAAATTTTTGAGAGAAATCAGGTTTGGGTTCTTCTTCCTCTTCCTCCTGAGTGTCACCCTATTGGGACAAAATGGATTTTCAAAAACAAACAAGGGGAAGATGGCCATGTTGCGAGAAATAAGGCCAGACTTGTAGCCCAAGGGTATAGTCAGAAGGAGGAGATAGATTATGAGGAGACTTTTGCTCCTGTAGCTCGTTCGGAGGCAATTAGGATACTCTTGGCTTTTGCTGCATCCAAAGGGTTCAAACTTTTTCAAATGGATGTCAAGAGTGCCTTCTTAAACGGCTACATAGAAGAGGAAGTATATGTGAGACCACCCCCCGGTTTCGAAAATCCCATGTTTCAAAACCATGTTTTTAAACTTCACAAAGCTTTATATGGTTTGAAACAAGCCCCTAGAGCCTGGTATGATAGGTTGAAAACCTTTTTGCTTGCTAAGGGTTTTAAAATGGGATGTGTGGATAAAACGCTCTTTCTCCTCAAGCAAGGCAATGATACTGTCTTGGTCCAGATTTACGTGGATGATATCATTTTTGGTGGTTCTTCTCATGCTTTGGTTGCCAAGTTTGCAGACACTATGATTAGGGAGTTTGAGATGAGCATGACGGACGAGTTGACGTTTTTCCTCGAATTGCAAATCAAGCAATCCCGAGAGGGGACGTTCGTGTACCAGGGCAAGTACACCAAGGACATCATGAAGAAGTTCGACATGGGTGAGGCCAAGCCTCTTCCAACACCCATGCCGACCACGGAGGCCCTAGATGCGGATGTGGATGGAGAAGCTGTGGACCAGAAGGAGTACCGGAGTATGATCGGGTCGCTGCTGTACCTGACAGCGACACGCCCGAACATCCAATTCGCGGTGTGTCTGTGCGCGCGATTTCAGTCGTCGCCGCGCACTTCTCATCGTCAGGCGGTCAAGCGCATTATGAGGTACTTATGCTTCACTCCAGAATTTGGGATTTGGTATTCTGCTTCCTCCACCCTCTCCCTTTGCGGTTATTCTGATGCCGATTTTGCTGGTCGCCGTATTGATCGCAAGTCCACTTCTGGGACTTGTCAGTTTATTGGTTCTTCTCTTGTTTCGTGGTCTTCTCGCAAGCAGTCTAGTGTCGCCCAGTCTACCATGGAGGCTGAGTTTGTTGCTGCAGCTAGCTGCTGTTCCCAGTTGCTTTGGATGATGGCCACTTTGCGTGATTTTGGTCTGAGCTTTTCTCACGTACCTTTGCTTTGTGACAGCACGAGTGCAATTAGAGTTGCTAAGAACCCCGTGCTGCACTCTAAGACCAAACACATTGATGTGCGCTTTCATTTTCTGCGAGACCACTATGAGAAGGGTGATATCGACCTTCGCCCTGTCGATACTCATCATCAGTTGGCTGATATTTTCACCAAGCCTTTGGACCAATCAACTTTTGCTAGGTTGAGAGGTGAGCTTGGTGTGTGTTTCCCCTTTTAGATGGGGGAAACATTTTGACTCTTGTATTATAAACTGACTTTGTATTTTTCAATTGGTTTCTTCATGCATCTTTGCATTTCATCTTGCATATTTACATTCAAAGCTTCATGTATATAATCCTTAGAATGTGGCTATGCTCTATTGTATTTGCTCCGATGCTTTATGATGATGCTTGTAGCTTATGCTCTTTCTGATCACTAATGCATGTTGTGAGCTGAGCTATTTTTGAATGGTGAACCTACTTAATGAACATAAAACTTGAATTTGTTCACCATGGAGATATGCAACTAGCATGTGTAGGATGTGTAGAATTCACTCATGCTTCGCATATATGCTAGGTTGCTATGTCTCTAGTTCTGAGTCATTCACTTGCTTGGTATGTTCATATTCTGAAATAAGATTTGAACCAAGTTAAGTGAATTGGAAAGATCGAGACGGTACTTCTTGTCAGCACATCACAGTTTCGAGACTGTTTCTCATTGCACTTTGAGTTAAACTTGAGCTATGTAGTGTATGACCGAAACTGTTGCTTTAAGCTTCTGATTGCTTCTGCATAGGCTTCACACAGTTGAAAAGTTAGGCAATGACAAGTTTTCAACCTCTCGCAATCACATGCTGAAATCTAAACTTGTGTAATTTAACCGCTGCAACTCCGATAAAATTTGGATACACAAGTCTATGTTTTGTTCTATATCATGATGGTTGACCTGTGCTAGGGGTAGTTCACCTGGTATACATGTTTAGCACTTGTTTGACTTCCTATCTACATATGTTCGGTAATATTTTGATGGTGAATACCTTTTTGGCTCCAAAACTACTCACTTTGCTCACATTTTTATATTTCGTATTTGGTGATCAGATCGAGCCTTTGCTAGCATTCTGTGCATTGTATGAGTCATCGGATCAGCACTCTGTCTAGCATCTTCATACTCTATCGACTATATTCTTGAAGCTGCTAACTTGCATCTTGATTCATATGCATTTTGGAGGGGAGATATTTTTGATGGTGCATTTTCAACTAAGGGGGAGAAAATATTAACAAATCATGTGTACTCTCTATGTTCAACTAAGGGTGAGGAAAACTTGCAAATCATATGCTTTCCGAGTTGAACTAAGGGGAAGATTTCCTGTTTGTGTGCACTATTTGAGGGGGAGTTTGCTCGGTCTTTGAGCTTTCCAATTGGTTCGGAGCAATTTTGGATGACTAGTTGTGTTGAGCCTTTGCCTCTTTCTTGAGGGACTAGCGTCTTTGCTTTTGTGCTTGTTCAATTGGTATTGAGCTTTCTCGCTAGCGGTGTTGAGCCTAGTCTACCTCTTCTTGAGGGCTAGCTCTATCTTTGCTTGGATTTCAATTGATTTTTCGATTGGTATCGAGCTTTCTTGCTAGCGGTGTTGAGCATGTTCTACCTCTTCTTGAGGGCTAGCTTTGCTTTGCTTGGTTGCGTCGAGCCGTTGCCCATGTCTTTGGGAACCAAGTTGTTTCACTCTTTCCACTTGACCTTCTTTGGCTTTGATATGCTTTTGGGTCATTTGGTCTAGTTCTCTCTCCTTCTTCCATTCCATGATTATTTGTGTTGGTAGTTGACAATGCACTAATCAAGGGGGAGATTGCGGATACATGGGTGTATGCTGAGTCTCCGAGTGATGAGGCATTGTCAACTGGGATAATGCGCATGTTCTTTGGCTTGTGTTGTGCAGGTGTCGAGCACGGATACAGTGATCAGAGGCAAGGTGAAGGTCAAGTAGAGACGTGCCGTGCCGATGGACCGAAAGTGGCGAAGGGCGGACGTGAGGCTTGGACTGAGGGACCGGTGGCCCGAGGATCAGCTATGGTGGCTGACAGCTTGGGACAGCGACGAGCGGAGACTTGCGGACATGGTGTTGCTCGAGTCGAGGACTTGGGGACACATATCGGTGGACGGGGTGCACGGGCGGTGCATCCCTTCTACAACTCGGTTTGGTGGTTGAGCCATAGAAAAACCACTGAGTGGACGGTTTCTAGGTTTGGGCCTCAAAACCTGGGCGCTGATGGTTTCCGAGTTTGGGCCACAAAACTCGGGCTGAGGACGGTTTCCAGGTTTGGGCCTCAAAACCTGGGTGCTGCGGGTTTCTGAGTTTGGGCCACAAAACTCAGGCGATGGACGGTTGGTTTCCCGGTTTGGGCCTCAAAATCGGGGGATGGTCGTGAAGGCTGGTTTCCCGGTTTGGGCCACAAAACCGGGGGCGAAGTACAGGAAAAGGACGAGCGGAGCGGTGGCGGCACGTGGCGGCAATCGGTGAGGTTGCGTCAAGGCAACGCTACCATTTGTGCGGGCGTGGCCGTCGGATCACCAGCGTCTTCGTGTTGGTCCAGAATAACCCTAGGGTTTAGCTAGTTCGGTCTGTAATTAGAGAGGGGTAGAGTAGGAATTAAAATTAGGATAAGTAGAGGCAGACACCCTCCTCCCATTTGATCTCAGCCATTTGCTCTTTGCCTTCTAGGTTTTCCTGCTCTCCCAATCCCCTGCTGTAGCAACAGAGGTCCGCAGAGAACCATACCTCTGTGTACTGGAGATTTTGAGGAAGTGAGACCATAATCTCACTGTTATAGCGTGTGGTAGCCACACGGTTGCAGATCGATGACTTGATTCGCGTTTTGTTTGTGTTCTTCGCATTTTTCCCTTCACTCGATCTCCCTCTCTACTGCGTCTTTGCAAAATCCGTTTGAATCAACTTGTTCTTTATAGTGAGGAGATCATTTCCACCGAAGGAATTCATCTAACTCCTCACGAACAAGTAGATCAGGTTGATTTCGTTTTCGTGGAGCTTTTTCGTTCATACTCCTCCCCCTTTGATTTCCTGGTGTTTGGGTTGTTTAGAGCGGATGATTTCTTGGGGATAGTCTCCTAACGACCTCGTGAACATCCTCTCCATGTTTAGGAACGTAGGATTGAGTTTTGATTCGGATTTGGGAGGATTCGTGAGAGGGGCGACCGAAATCGCCCTCTCTGTTAATCCGCGGATAGTCCGCCAGGTGAACCGCGGACAGTCCGCGCATCGGGGTCGGTCAGACCAGTGGCCTGACTCTGCGCTGTTGGACGAGCCCTTTTTGAACCACGGACAGTCCGCCGTTGGAGTTCGCGGACAGTCCGGGAACGTCCAGGTAACTTGCAGCAACTGTGCTGTTTCGGGGTTTTTGCCGGCGAACAGTCCGCCATCCCCTCACGGACAGTCCGTAGTAGGGGCGGACAGTCCGGGACCTCAGGGCCGGACAGTCCGGGATTCGGCTGAAGCCTATGGTTTAGTGCGTTTGCTCTCCCGACTTCTCCGCTTGGTTTCCGGACCTCTCGTTTGACCCTAGAGTTGATCAAGGAACCTCTCTAGGTATCTGAAACGACCCACGATTTCCTCGAAGGGAAATCCGAAGATACATCATAATGTGATAGTCCAAAAAGTCTCAAACCATCACATTATCATTATTCAGTTGTTACCATAGTTCATACAATGTGGAAGTACAGATTATGAGTCATTACATCACATGGAAACACCACCTAGTACAAACTATATCGGTAACGCACACCTATCGACACTGGAATAGGTACAAGCATACGAGGGCTCAAGTGCGAAGAGGCAAAAGAGAAAGAAAAACAGGATCTACCCTCCGTTGATCCACACGCCATAGTAGTTGATGGGAATCACACGAATGTGATCAAAAGAGTAAAACTACCACACATACATGACCAACATGCAAAAGAGACAGACTAAAGGCGTGGAACTTGGTTCCACGGGGCTTCAACCGACAGTCATTGCAATTGATAGGGATCGAAGCGATTGAAAACAGAAGGGCTCGACCCACGCCTTACTAGATCGGCGGAGATCAAACTTAAGGGAGAAAAGAGAAGAGCGAAGAGCGATCTCCGCATTCATTCAACCAACACGCCATGGCAAAGGCAGTAGCCAATGAATGAGAGAAGCTCGCCCTAAGCCAACTCGTAGGGCACCACGACCTTCGTGCAACAAAACCAGCACAAGGCTATTCCTATGGCTCGTAGCGGTGCGGTTGTCACCGCGAGAGCCGAAGGAATGCTATGGTCGAAGCGGTGCAAGCATACGAGGTGACTAGGTCAGAAAAGAGTCAAACAGGTGGAGCCCGATGGTCATGGCGAGGCATCTCGCGGCCATGAGCTTCACCCAAATGAGTTGGCACTCGTCGTTCCATGATTGTCGTCACCCGTTCCATCTCCCACTAGACTAGGTCACGAAGAACTTTCATGTGCGGGTAATATCCGCATTGATATCAAAATTGATATCGTGTCCATAGTGGCCTCGTCCTAGGGCTAGGGACAGGAGCTAACGCTCGTAGCACTTCGAGGCCAACCAAACACATAATCAACAACTATGAGGGACGAGTTACGCTCGGCGTTACGACCACGGCGGGATGAACCCACGATCATAACGTTCAAGCGAGGGATGAACCCTCGACCGGCTCGAAGGCACAGTCCACAGACAAACAAAGGACCGGCTGGATGGCACGGTCAACTACCGACAACAAAACACACGACCACCTATACGACCAACGCAACAGAGTAGCACGTATCCATAGCGATAGAGAAATAGACCGGCATGAAGGCTCGACACAGGCAAGTATAGATCATATATGAGCATGTATGAATGTCAAGACATGATGAACAACAATGAGAAGGTAAAAGAGATTGTGTCAACGTCGGAGATGGCGTCAACAAGGGTTCCAAGATTCGACCTTGACGATGGCACGGGAGATGGAGCTTCAGCGGAGGGTTGCCGAAGGCGCCGGGGCATGTAGTGGTCAGCCAAGGAGGGCTCGAGCCAGCTGTGGCCAGCTCTGGCCGACTGAGGTCGGCTCTGACCAGGCAGCAGCTAGTTG
This sequence comes from Coix lacryma-jobi var. lacryma-jobi, assembly GCA_009763385.1. Taxonomy (NCBI): domain Eukaryota; kingdom Viridiplantae; phylum Streptophyta; class Magnoliopsida; order Poales; family Poaceae; genus Coix; species Coix lacryma-jobi. The sequence goes on from CM019826.1 coordinate 75,322,390, forward strand.
CGGTCGGCGTCTGCTGGCTGCAGCTGCCGGAACATAGCTGCAGGTGGCCGGGAGCGGGCTGCCACAGGACAGACGTGGCAGCAAGTGTCCGGGAGGCTCCACGGCTTCAGCGGAGACATCGCAGCGTGGCTGCCTTCCGACAGTGTATGGGACGCTCCGGCGAAGTTGGTGAGGGAAGCGGGCGTGCTGTGGACAGCGAAGAAGGCTCCGGTGAGCTGGTGGCCGACCTTGGCCAGCTGCTGCACGCCCCAGCCAGTTGGCACGGTTGTGGCCACGGCCAGGGCGCGGCATGGCGTGACCAGCGCGCACGGCGAGGGCTGGCCGGCGTCCTGGTCGGGCCTGGTAGAGGCCGTCTAGCCACGGCCGTAGGCAGTGGCGCAACGCGGCTGAGCGGACGAGGCTGGCCACGGCGCGGCTGCTGATGGAGCGGACGCGGGTGCTCTCGTCGCGGTGTGGCACGTCCATGGCCAGGGCCGGCGCTCGGTGGTGACCGGTGGCGCGCAGGTGTGCTCGATGCCGAAGGAGGCGAGGTTGCCGGCATGGTGGTGAAGTTGCGCGGCCACGGGCGTCCGTCGGAGCGGCTGGCAGGCGCAGGCAGCCGGCGCGATGTGTCTGCCCACCAGTAGACAGCGGACCGCGGTCTAGCGGCCAGCGTGCAGGCGCTCGGCGAGGTGCCACGGGCGGTGGCGTTCCAGGCTTGGGCGAGGTCGACGGAGTGGTGGTGGTCATGGAAGGCGCCGTCACGGCGGAACGCGACACGGCCGGGGAGGTGCGGTTGGCCATGGCCATGGCCGGCACGGCTAGGCATGACGCGGCCATGGGCAGCGTGGCCAGAGCCCGACGCAGCACGGCGTGAGGCGGGAGGAGGTGGAGGTCAGTGCTGGCGGCGGCTTGGGGGAGGAAGGAGAGGAAGCAGGTGGCGGCCGCGGCTCTTATAGCCACGCGGCTAGGGCTCCAACAGGGGGCGTCGGCAATCCTGGGCGTCCGCGCAAGAGCGGGGACACACGGCTCGCATCCCGGTCGGCAGGGTACGGACATCGAGGCGCTTGCGAGGAGGGAGGTCGGGATCCTCCATGTCCTGGCGGCGGCGGCTCCCAGGGGAGCGCTGGGGCGCTTCGCCCCTAGGGTTTGGGGAGGGTGTGGCGCGGCTGGGGCTTGGGCCGCGCGTGCAAGCAGGCCAGGGGAGGGGCGAGCGGCCTGCTGTGGCGCCTGGGCCAAGGCCCGTGCGGAAGGGAGAGGTGAAGGGGGAGAGAAGGAGCGCGAGGTGGGCCGCAGGAGCGAGGGGGGCACTGGTGGGCCGGCGAGGGGAAAGAGGCGCGCGGGCCTTCGGTGGGATCGGGCCGGTGAGAGGGGGTGTGGGGAGACCGAGTGGGCCACGAGTGGCTTGGGCCTGCTCGGCCTTGGCGCAGAGAGGAGTGAGTGGGCTGGTGGGGAGAGGGAATGGAGAGGGTTGAGAGTGGTTGGGTGGTTTGAGCCCACAAGCAAGAAGGGGTTTTCCCATTTCTTGTTAAAGAAAATTGAGAGGGATTCAAAAGGGGTTTGGGAGAAATTTGAAATGCACAAGGGTGGATTTCGAAGGGTATTCAAAAAGTGGATTCACCACTTCGCTGCTCGGGAAAAGATGGAAGTTCACTCCTAGTTGCTCTGATGAATTTGAAGGAAGAGCTTGAGATTGATTTCGAAGGGATTTTAGGAAAGATTCCAAATGGAGGATATGGAAGAAGGGAAAAGGACTTTCTCCGAGTTATGATTCATGACGGGAGAGATCAAAAGGATTTTAGAGAAGGTGAGAAGAGATTGCTATAGACTTGTGCACTCCAACACTGACACGACTCACACCCTATCACCGACTCGGAAACTCGAGCGGACTCCTACAAGCAATGCTATATGTATGCTACGTTTCGCGAGTGAACAACACTACGTCGACTAACGTTTGACCTAGCGGCTACATGTTTCACGCATTGCAGGAAAAAGTTTTAAAAAGCTCGTATTTTTGGTTGTTGGAAAACCAGGGATGTTACAGACCACCCCCCTTACAGGAATCTCGTCCCCGAGATTTAGGGGTCTCTGTCACAAGAAGGTTGAACTGGTAGGCTTGTCCTAGGGTTGATGGTTTCCGTTGGGCAACCTATATGCACTAATGCATTTTGAAAAGGGGTCTTTTGAGAAGGGTTTTTAGGTAAAGACCTTTTTAAGCAAAAACATTTTGCAAAAAGCTTTTGAAGTAGGGTGTTTGACAAAGATCTTTTTATGAAACACTTCCCAATAAAACAGTTTGGAAGAAGAGGGTTTGTGTTCTCAAAATGATAAAAGGATTTTGCAAAAACAAGGTCTTTTGAGGAAAAGCGAGTGTTCGAATCATGGGTAGGGGAAGTTTTGAAGTCTTTCGCAAACCAGTTCCAAAACCTTTTAAAAGCATTTTATTTTTGGAAACCACGGTTTTGAGAAACTATTTCAAACACCATTTTGAAAGCATTTTGTAAACCACGATTTTGGAAAACAAGTTTCAATTGCAATTTTGAAATCTCCTTTTTTTTTCTCACCGAGTTTTGAAACATGATCAAACGCCATTTTGCGAAAATTCTCTTTTTTTTGAACAACGGTTTTCAAACAAAACGAAATCCATTTTTGAAGTCAGTTTTGAATTTTTAAACCAAAACCCTTATCTTTTCACAAGACAGTTTGAAAAACCATTGAAAATCAATTTTTATAAACTTTCTTTTGAAACGTTTGTTTGAAAGAAGAGGGATTTTCTCAAACTTTTCAAAAGAAACACAAATGAGAGTTTTGAAAACTTCTTTTTCAAACAACATTTTAAAATAAAGGCAAGGTTTTCAAAACATTTAAAAAGGGTCACAGGTTTTGAAGGCAAAAGAGTTTTAATTGAAAGAAAACTCTTCAAAAACTTTTCACAAACTTTTTCTTTCGAAAGTTTTTGTAAAACAAGACTCTAGGTTTAAAACTTTGCTAAATCAAAACAGGACGTTGGATGGAGGATTTTTGAAACCAACACAACTTTTCCTTTAAATAAAAACCTCTTTTCTTTCAGAAGTTTTACCAAAACAAGATTGTTTTGAACCAAAATTTTTGGGGTTTTAAAATCTCCATTAAATCAAATCAAGACTTTTGAAGGAGGATTTTCGAAATCCAAAACCACATTTTTTTTAAGTAGAAACCATTTTTTTTAAATGGACACTTTTGAAAGTGGTTTTGAAAGCTAAGCTTAAGATCTCGGTGGTATGCAGGTATCTCTCGGAGCGGTCATAGTCGCATACCTCAATCCCAGCGTACGCCCGGCAGCAAGCCATGTGGATGCATCACACATGGGGCCCCAAGTTTCGCCGCGGCACCGTGGGTAATAGTCACGACACACAACCAAAAGTTACCGTCAACAACTCGATATCCCAAGCTAGAGGGGGAGAGGAGGGAAAACCTTTGAAAACCATTTTGAAAGTTTTCTTTGTGGAAAACAGTTTTAAAATCCTTTGTTTTGTAATTTTTGCAAGAAGAGGGTGGCGACCTTTGAATTTTGAAATTAAAACAAGGACGTTTTGAAATAAGTCATTACCCATTTTGGTTTTTGAAATACAAATCATTTTTTTTGAACTAAAACAAACTTTACAAAGAGCTTTTTAAAAGGTTCGAAATAAGTCTTTAGTTTATAAAATCAAAGCTTTTAAAGAGGTCTTTTTGGTTTTCCAAACTCTTTTTGAGAAGATTTTTCAAGAACAGAGAGCCTTTTGGAATGAAAACATTTTTAAATCAAACCATTTTGTAAAACTTTTCCAAACAACTTCGGTTTAAAAGATGTTTCAAAACAGCGAAAACACGTAGTTTGAAATTATTTTAAAGAAACGTTTTGTAAAACTTTTTAAATTCAAGTCAGGTTTTGAAGATGTTTGAAATTGATACAGGTTTTGCAATAAAAGTCTTTTTGTTTTTGAAGACAAAATACACCCGTTTATTTTTAAAACTTTTGAAACAAGCAGATTTAAAAACACCAAGGTTTTTGAAACGGGGCATTGCTCCCTTTTGTTTTGAAACTGATTTTGAAACATAGAAAACTAGTTTTGAAAACAATTTTAAAGTGTGCCTTTCTAAAAAGCAAAGATTTCACAAACAACTTTGTTTTCAGAAACCATTTTCAAACCAACTTTTGAAATAAACTTTGGAAGAACTCCTTTTGGTTTTGACAAATACTTTTTAAAACGGTTGCAAGACATCCTTTTCGCAAAAGGTTTTGCTTGGTAAAACAGTTGCAAAGCATTTTTTGAAAGTAGGATTGATTTTGGAAAGTGGTACTCGGCTCTCGGTTTGAAATCAAAACAATTTAAAACAAAATTGAGCCAAGGACCTTTGGTTTGAAACATTTTACTGAGTGAAAGCAAAACTTGGTTTCCGGAACACGAGTTTTCAAACACTTTTTTAAAAGAAAACGATTTTCGCACTGCTTTGTAAATAGCTTCTGAAAAGAAACAGTTTCAGAAGGGAACTAATTCGGTTTTCTTTCGAAAAGAGAAACCTTTTGAAAACTTTTTCAGACCGTTTTTCATTTGAAATAGATTAGCTTTTGTGAAAGAAGAGATATTTTTCAACCATAAAGGAGGGAAAGAAGTTTGAAAATTTGTTTGGTTGGGAAAGCCGAAAACATTTTTGAAATGGTTTCGAAGGACATGATGCATTGGCTTTACCTTTCCCACTCAGTTAGTTGGGTTCTCTTACTTAGCTATATGGCAGCTTGGGTTTAGCCTGTAAGGGTTAACAACACCTGGAGTCTCACGCAAAAACAACTTCTATAACTTACAGTCAGACAATCAAGAAGCACAAAAGCTTAAGCAGAACGACAAAGATCTAGACATTCAGGCAGCATTACAACTCCTATATGCATAGTGTTGACTTAAGGCGACTCCAAAGCCTTCAAGCCTCACACAACTACCGATCTGGCGTAGGCGGTATAAGGGGAGGGTTATTTCCTATAGGTCAACTTTTCAAAAGGGTGTAGGCTAGTTAGCATTAGAACTCAAGGCAGGGGGGAAACAAGTGTTAGCACTTATGGTTGTACCAACAAGCAGGAGGTTTGGCTTCTGCTCTAGTGTTTGGTCCTAAAGTCTCGTCCTACAAGCAAGTATGGCTTCGATACCAACTGAAACGACCCACGATTTCCTCGAAGGGAAATCCGCAGATACATCATAATGTGATAGTCCAAAAAGTCTCAAACCATCACATTATCATTATTCAGTTGTTACCATAGTTCATACAATGTGGAAGTACAGATTATGAGTCATTACATCACATGGAAACACCACCTAGTACAAACTATATCGGTAACGCACACCTATCGACACTGGAGTCAGCGTAGAGTGTCGGCGAGTGAAGGCTCCTCCTTCACAGGCATCATCAAAGTTGTTGTAGCAGCGGGCGAAGACTCCGTCTTCATCTTCTCATCCAAACTTGCGTATAGGAATGAGACTTCCTAGTCCATCTAGCATCCACCATCGTCGCGGTAGAAGTCGTCCAAACCTGTCGTTAATTTTCAGTACAGTTTGTACTGGCCACATTTTCCTATCCTATGCTTGCATTTGCTATGTGGTATGTGGAATGTAAGGGTAGAGCAAAAGGAATCTATTTATGGCTGTAGTTTTCCTATGCAGGTAATCAATATTTTATAATTATATATAATCAAGTTTTATCCCATTTACCCGGCCACATGGCCTTCCATTCGGTCATCGACCGAACATCCGGCCACATGGCCATCCATCCATCCCATCCACACACATACACATCTCACCACAATCTCAATCTCTAGGCGGCAAGGATGACTCCCACTCGTACCTTGCCTCAACGGCCAGCGCCGGACCTATCAACCCAGGGGGAGAAGAAGAAAGGACACCTCTCACTAAGTCCGAGGGAAACTGAGCACCATAGTGTTGTCCATGACCGTGGACACGGCTATACGTATAGATCGATCGACTCTGCAGAGCGTGTACGCCTGGAACCGCAGGTTAGCTATCCTCGACGATCCGGCTCGTCTAAGCTGATTCCGAACTTCCCCCTAATCCGCAATGATGCCATCCTACCACTCAGCCCTAGGGCACCCCGGTGGAAAATCCACCGTAATGCTGAGACTGTGAGACGTGGATCCTGGCGTACCAAATAAAACACCACGTTGTCTTAGGAGGGTGTGGGTCTTCAACACTTACCTCCCTACACTTATCACCTTCCAGCCTAGCAGTAATGGCATCGTTTCGCCCAGGGGGTAGGAACGGTTCTGTGCCCATACAAGAACAAGTGGTGCGCATGAAGGTACTATGGTCTGATCACCCCAGCGCAATCGGGTCCTAAGGACTGAACAGGATATCTCCTCCTCGGGGTATCCCGGATACCCCCGTGCTGACACAACACCTCTATCCCGGGGATTCGTCCCATGAAGACACTCCTCCCCAGGACCTCTTCTCAAGATCACCATGTACCCGCCACAGGTACTCCCCAGGGAATGCCAAGGTCACATCCCCTCGGCAAGACTCGTCACCGGACTCGTCGTAGATCCTGTCCAGTCGACTCAACCCTCACCACACGCACCCAAGACACACGCCAAGATCTCCCCAAGTAATCATCCCGTTATCACGGCACCACGTGCCTTAGCCACCCACAAGCAACATCCACCAAGCATCACATCACAGATATAATGCGTAGTAGAAGCGAGTAGCAGGTATATATAGTAAGCGGTGTCTAGCCTAACAGCGGGTGTGTAGGGGAAAGGGTTGTGTCAAGGTATAGGCTTCACAAGCAATCTAACATGCAACCTAACACAGTTCATTTGTAAATAGTAAAGTGCTAGCAGGTACATTATTGCATGTCTATTAGGATTCTACGAGGTTGGATGGGCTGTGGCACCTGTTACGTTGTTAGTCCGAGATCTTCGATGTCCTTGTAGTCGTTCTCCTCGGGTCCTGGTGTTGTCCTCGGTCTCCTCCAGCGGGTTCCAGATCATCCAACGTTGCTCCCAACACATCTACCTCGCGAGACCGACAAACAAGACAAAAGGGCAATCAAAACACTGACGCGACAGCTAGACTCGAAAAGACTCGAAGGACACTAAACTGAGAAAGGACTCAGCCCTCGCGGAGGACATCCGATCCTCGGGCTCGAAGGAACGCGGGAGCGGATGCTTGCTAAGCACAAGCTCAAGTCACAACCTAGCTCGTACTTCCCGGGCTGACTGAGTCGACCTGTACGGCTCGAGTAAAATGGTTGAGACCCCATCCCGACTTAATCAAACATCACACAAAAATAGGATTAGCCCTCACGAAGCGAGTTCGTTTTCCTCGAGCCCAAAGAGGCGAAGGAGAAACTCGGCTAAGCACATCTATGACATGTTCTCGGTGTAAATGTTTTCCTACGGTCGATCGAGCCGACTCGCACGGAACCAAGATCATGACATGGACCTTAGCTTTGACAACTAGAACGAGGGTCCGGTCTTTGATCCAATCGTCATGGTTAAGGACGATATCGAGTAGAGCGACCAACAGGGGAAGGGAGTAGTTCTGATCTCTTACTCGATCCATACGCCATGGTAATCGATGAGAACAGAGAAAAAGAAACAGAACAAGAGGGGAGAAAGAGAAGCAAAGGTAGTCTCACTTCCTTCTATGCACGCGCCATGGCAAGGACGGGCATCGAAGGGAGTGACACACCGAGAACACAAGCACTTAAACCACTCATAGGGTACCTCAACCCATGCGCACTAAATGGCGCTAGACGTTCCTAGAATCCGTAGCGATGCGGTTGTCACCGCGAGGATCTAGGAGCGCTTCGGTCTAGAATAGGTACAAGCATACGAGGGCTCAAGTGCGAAGAGGCAAAAGAGAAAGAAAAGTAGGATCTACCCTCCGTTGATCAACACGCCATAGTAGTTGACGGGAATCACACGAATGTGATCAAAAGAGTAAAACTACCACACATACATGACCAACATGCAAAAGAGACAGACTAAAGGCGAGGAACTTGGTTCCACAGGGCTTCAACCGACAGTCATTGCAATTGATAGGGATCGAAGCGATTGAAAACAGAAGGGCTCGACCCACGCCTTACTAGATCGGCGGAGATCAAACTTAAGGGAGAAAAGAGAAGAGCGAAGAGCGATCTCCGCATTCATTCAACCAACACGCCATGGCAAAGGCAGTAGCCAATGAATGAGAGAAGCTCGCCCTAAGCCAACTCGTAGGGCACCACGACCTTCGTGCAACTAAACCAGCACAAGGCTATTCCTATGGCTCGTAGCGATGCGGTTGTCACCATGAGAGCCGAAGGAATGCTATGGTCGAAGCGATGCAAGCATACGAGGTGACTAGGTCAGAAAAGAGTCAAACAGGTGGAGCCCGATGGTCATGGCGAGGCATCTCGCGGCCATGAGCTTCACCCAAACGAGTTGGCACTCGTCGTTCCACGATTGTCGTCACCCGTTCCATCTCCCACTAGACTAGGTCACGAAGGACTTTCATGTGCGGGTAATATCCGCATTGATATCAAAATTGATATCGTGTCCATAGTGGCCTCGTCCTAGGGCTAGGGACAGGAGCTAACGCTCGTAGCACTTCGAGGCCAACCAAACACATAATCAACAACTATGAGGGACGAGTTACGCTCGGCGTTACGACCACGGCGGGATGAACCCACGATCATAACGTTCAAGCGAGGGACGAACCCTCGACCGGCTCGAAGGCACAGTCCACAGACAAACAAAGGACCGGCTGGATGGCACGGTCAACTACCGACAACAAAACACACGACCACCTATACGACCAACGCAACAGAGTAGCACGTATCCATAGCGATAGAGAAATAGACCGGCACGAAGGCTCGGCACAGGCAAGTATAGATCATATATGAGCATGTATGAATGTCAAGACATGATGAACAACAATGAGAAGGTAAAAGAGATTGTGTCAACGTCGGAGATGGCGTCAACAAGGGTTCCAAGATTTGACCTTGACGATGGCACGGGAGATGGAGCTTCAGCGGAGGGTTGCCGAAGGCGCCGGGGCATGTAGTGGTCAGCCAAGGAGGGCTCGAGCCAGCTGTGGCCAGCTCTGGCCGAATGAGGTCGGCTCTGACCAGGCAGCAGCTAGTTGCGGTCGGCGTCTGCTGGCTGCAGCTGCCGAAACATGGCTGCAGGTGGCCGGGAGCGGGCTGCCACAGGACGGACATGGCAGCAAGCGTCCGGGAGGCTCCACGGCTTCAGCGGAGACATCGCAGCGTGGCTGCCTTCCGACAGTGTATGGGACGCTCCAGCGAAGTTGGTGAGGGAAGCGGGCGTGCTGTGGACAGCGAAGAAGGCTCCGGTGATCTGGTGGCCGACCTTGGCCAGCTGCTGCACGCCCCAGCCAGTTGGCACGGTTGTGGCCACGGCCAAGGCACGGCATGGCGTGACCAGCGCGCACGGCGAGGGCTGGCCGGCGTCCTGGCCGGGCCTGGTAGAGGCCGTCTAGCCACGGCCGTAGGCAGTGGCGCAATGCGGCTGAGCGGACGAGGCTGGCCACGGCGCGGCTGCTGATGGAGCGGACGCGGGTGCTCTCGTCGCGGTGTGGCACGTCCATGGCCAGGGCCGGCGCTCGGTGGTGACCGGGGGCGCGCAGGTGTGCTCGATGCCGAAGGAGGCGAGGTTGCTGGCATGGTGGTGAAGTTGCGCGGCCACGGCCGTCCGTCGGAGCGGCTGGCAGGCGCAGGCAGCCGGCGCGACACGTCTGCCCACCAGCAGACAGCGGACCGCGGTCTAGCGGCCAGCGTGCAGGCGCTCGGCGAGGTGCCACGGGCGGAGGCGTTCCAGGCTTGGGCGAGGTCGACGGAGAGGTGGTGGTCGTGGAAGGCGCCGTCACGGCGGAACGCGACACGGCCGGGGAGGTGCGGTTGGCCATGGCCATGGTCGGCACGGCTAGGCACGACGCGGCCATGGGCAGCGTGGCCAGAGCCCGACGCAGTGTGGCGTGAGGCGGGAGGAGGTGGAGGTCAGTGCTGGCGGCGGTTTGGGGGAGGAAGGAGAGGAAGCAGGTGGCGGCCGCGGCTCTTATAGCCACGCGGCTAGGGCTCCAACAGGGGGCGTCGGCAATCCTGGGCGTCCGCGCAAGAGCGGCGACACACAGCTCGCATCCCGGTCGGTAGGGTACGGACGTCGAGGCACTTGCGAGGAGGGAGGTCGGGCTCCTCCATGTCCTGGCGGTGGCGGCTCCCAGGGGAGCGCTGGGGCGCTTCACCCCTAGGGTTTGGGGAGGGTGTGGCGCGGCTGGGCCTTGGGCCGCGCGTGCAAGCAGGACAGGGGAGGGGCGAGCGGCCTGCTGTGGCGCCTGGGCCAAGGCCCGTGCGGAGGGAGAGGTGAAGGGGGAGAGAGGGAGCGCGAGGTGGGCCGCAGGAGCGAGGGGGGCACTGGTGGGCCGGCGAGGGGGAAAGAGGCGCGCGGGCCTTCGGTGGGATCGGGCCGGTGAGAGGGGGTGTGGGGAGACCGAGTGGGCCACGAGCGGCTTGGGCCTGCTCGGCCTTGGCGCAGAGAGGAGTGAGTGGGCTGGTGGGGAGAGGGAATATAGAGGTTTGAGAGTGGTTGGGTGGTTTGAGCCCACAAGCAAGAAGGGGTTTTCCCATTTCTTGTTAAAGAAAATTGAGAGGGATTCAAAAGGGGTTTGGGAGAAATTCGAAATGCACAAGGGTGGATTTCGAAGGGTATTCAAAAAGTGGATTCACCACTTCGCTGCTCGGGAAAAGATGGAAGTTCACTCCTAGTTGCTCTGATGAATTTGAAGGAAGAGCTTGAGATGGATTTCGAAGGGATTTTAGGAAAGATTCCAAATGGAGGATATGGAAGAAGGGAAAAGGACTTTCTCCGAGTTATGATTCATGACGACTCGAGCTACGAGCAAGGGAGAGATCAAAAGGATTTTAGAGAAGGTGAGAAGAGATTGCTATAGACTTGTGCACTCCAACACTGACACGACTCACACCCTATCACCGACTCGGAAACTCGAGCGGACTCCTACAAGCAATGCTATATGTATGCTACGTTTCGCGAGTGAACAACACTACGTCGACAAACGTTTGACCTAGCGGCTACATGTTTCACGCATTGCAGGAAAAAGTTTTAAAAAGCTCGTATTTTTGGTTGTTGGAAAACCAGGGATGTTACAGTATCTTTGCTACTTGTTAGCATTGGTATTTGGGGATTTCTCGACGTAGTCTTCCATCTACGTTCGGGACTTGGTTTTTGAGGGTCGAACTTGTGCCGGTGTCTTTGGCGTTTGGTTGGCTATGGCTTTGTGGTGCCTCGCTGTGATCCTAGGGATCATCCACCCTCTTCCAAGGGTCGTGGGCATCACGGTTTCGATCGAAGCTTTCGGGGGTTGATTTTGGGAACAAAAGGCCAAACTTTCGAGAGAAATTTTTGTGCTCCCATTCACCCCCCCCCTCTGGTCGCCTTGCTATTGCATTCTCGGTCCTTCAGCTATCCCAGGCTGTCAGCCTCCACGGCCGATCATCAGGCCACCGGTCCGTTAGTCCAAGCCTCATGTCCGCCCTTCACCGCTCCAGGTCCATCGACACGACACGTCTCTAGTTGACCTTCACCTTGCCCTTGATCACCATATCCGAGCTCAACACCTGCACAACACAAGCCAAAGAACATGCGCATCATACCAGTTGACAATCACTCATCATCTCAAGATCCGGCATACACCCATGTATCTGCAATCTCCCCCTTGATGAGTGCATTGTCAACTACCAACACAAATCATATGAAATAGAAGAAGGAAGAAGGAGGAAGCGAACTCAACCAAACGACCAGAAGTGAAGCAAAGCTAACAGAGGTCGAATGGAGTGAGCGAGACAACTTGGTTCCCAAAGACATGGGCAACGGCTCGACGCAACCAAGCAAAGCAAAGCTAGCCCTCAAAAAGAGGTAGAACAGGCTCAAACACCTCTAGCGAAAAAATCGGAGCAAGGACAACAAAGACAAGCTAGTTCCTCCAGAAAGAGGCAAAGGCTCAACACAACTAGCAAAACCGCTCCAAACCAATTGAAAAACCTCACAAACATAAGCTAAAAACTCATCAACCGAGCAAGCTCCCCCTAAACATGAACTCCCCCTTCAATAGTTCATACAACTAGGGATATGATTTGTCAAAATTTCTCCCCCTTAGTTGAAAATGCACACAACAAGGCAAAATGCATATGAGTCACAAATGCAGGTTAGCAGCTTCAGGTATAGAATCTATAGAGTGAATAGATGGTCTAAAGAGTGCTGATCCAACTACTCAACAACAAGCACAAATGCCAACAAAGGCAAAAACTGATCACAGAATACGAAGTATGAACATATGAGCAAGATGAGCAGATTTTAAGCCATTCTGAAAGGGTTTCACCATCAAAATAGCGCCAATCATGTATAGACATGAAGTTACACAAGTGCTAATCATGTATACAAGGTGAACTACCCCTAGCAAAGTTCAATCATCATGCTATAGAATGAAACATAGACTTGTGTTTTCAAAATTTTATCGGAGTTGCAGCTGTGATTACACAAGTTTAATTTTTCAGCATGTGATTGCGAGAGGTTGAAGACTTGACATTGCCTAACTTTTCAACCGAGCTAAGCCTATGCATAAGCAATCAGAAGCTTGAAGCAACAGTTTTGGTCTTACACTACATGGCTCAAGTTTAACTCAATGTGCAATGAGAGACAGTCTCGATACCGTGATGTGCTGTCAAGTGATCCCATCTCGATCTTTTCAATTCACTTAGACTTGGTTCAAATTTAGCAGAATATGAACATACCAAGAAAGTGAAAGACTCAGAACTATAGATATAGCAACCTAGTGTATATGAAATTGCACAAAAGACTTCAACATATTCTACACATGCTAGTTGCCAATCTCAATGGTGAACATGTTTCAAATTTTATGTTGAATTTAGCATATTCATAGTTCTGAAAAATAGCTCAGCTCACAACATGTATCAATGATCAAAAGGAGCCTAAGATAGAAGCATCATCATATATCATCAGAGCACACACTAATCAGAGCATAGATTCATTCTACAGGTTATAGACATGAAGCATGAAAAGATAAAGATGCCAATATGATGGAACACAAAAAAACTAAACAAGAACAAAATAAAAGAAGTCAGACTATGATACAAGAACCAAAATGTTTCCCCCAACTAAAAGGGGAAACACACACCAAGCTCACCTCTCAACCTAGCGAAGGTTGATTGGTCCAAAGGCTTGGTGAAAATATCTGCCCACTAAAGATGAGTATCGACATGGTGAAGGTCGATATCACCCTTCTCATAGTGGTCTCGCAAGAAATGAAAGCGCACATCAATGTGTTTGGTCTTAGAATGCAACACGGAGTTCTTAGCAACGCTAATCGCACTCGTGCTGTCACAAAGCAATGGAACTCGAGAAAAGCTCAGACCAAAATCACGCAAAGTGGCCGTCATCCACAATAACTGGGATCATCAGCTAGCCGCAACAACATATTCAACCTCTGTGGTAGACTAAGCAACGCTAGACTGCTTGTGAGAAGACCAAGACACTAGAGAAGAAACCAAAAACCGACAAGTCCCAGAAGTGGACATGCGCTCAAGTCGGCAACCAGCAAAATCAGCATCTGAGTAACCGCAAAGGGAGAGGGTGGAAGAAGCAGAATACCAAATCCCAAACTCAGGTGTGAAACTGAGGTACCTCGTAATGCGCTTGACTGCCTGACGGTGAGAAGTGCGCGGCGATGCCTGAAAGCGCGCGCAAAGACACACCGCGAACTGAATGTCCGGGCGTGTTGCCGTCAGGTACAACAGCGATCCGATCATACTCTGGTACTCCTTCTGATCCACAGCTTCTCCATCCTTGTCTCCATCCAGAGCCGTCGTGGTCGACATGGGTGTTACAAGAGGCTTGGCCTCACCCATATCGAACTTCTTCAATATGTCCTTGGTGTATTTGCCCTGGTGCACAAACGTCCCTTATCGGGATTGCTTAATTTGCAACTCGAGGAAAAACGTCAACTCGCCCATCATGTTCATCTCAAATTCCATGCTCATAGTATCTGCAAACTTGGCAACCAAAGCATGAGAAGAACCATCGAAAATGATATCATCCACGTAAATCTGAACCAACAAAGTGTCATTGCCTTGCTTGAGGAGAAAAAATGTTTTATCCACACATCCCATTTTAAAACCCTTAGCAAGCAAAAAGGTTTTCAACCTATCATACCTGGCTCTAGGGGCTTGTTTCAAACCATACAAAGCTTTGTGAAGTTTAAAAACATGGTTTGGAAACTTGGGATTTTCAAATCCGGGGGGTTGTTTCACATACACCTCTTCTTCTATGTAACCGTTTATTAAGGCACTCTTGACATCCATTTGAAAAAGTTTTAAATCTTTGGATGCAGCAAAAGCCAAGAGAATCCTAATTGCCTCCAAACGAGCTACAGGAGCAAAAGTCTCCTCATAATCTATCTCCTCCTTCTGACTATACCCTTGGGCTACAAGTCTGGCCTTGTTTCTCGCAACATGGCCATCTTCCCCTTGTTTGTTTTTGAAAATCCATTTTGTCCCAATAGGGTGACACTCAGGAGGAAGAGGAAGAAGAACCCAAACCTGATTTCTCTCAAAAATTTCAAGCACCTCATGCATGGCATTGACCCAATCCGGATCAGATAAAGCGTGTCCAAGATCTCGGGGTTCAAAATCAGCAACAAATGCAGAATGAGCAAAGTGAGAGATTTGTTGTGACCTAGACCGAGTGACGCATTCGTGGATGTCGCCGATCATTTGTTGAGGAGGGTGTTGGCGCTGAATATGTCGCGGCGCCTCCCTTGCTGAAGTTACCTCCCCTTAAACAACAACTGGTGCCTCCTCGGGTACAAGTGGTACAACCCGAGGTGGAGGATCACACGACCCCCTTGTAGTAGAGGAAGAAGGATCGGGGCCACGTGCAGTCGTGGTCAAAGTCGACCCAATCGGCGCCTCAGGTGGAGGAAGTGCTGGATCATCAATTCCTTCAGCACCTTCTTCCTCATCATCAAAAAGAGGTTCGCCAACCTCGTGATCACCTGCACGCTCAAATCTAGAAGAAGGACAATGCATGGTCTCGTCGATGGTGACATCGGATGTCTCCATGACTCGGTTAGTATCAAGGTTAAGTACACGATATGCACAAGTATGATTACCATAACCCAAAAATACACCGTCAGAAGAGCGAGACTCAAACTTGTCCAAGTTGCCTTTCTTGAGTATAAAACAGTGGCAACCAAAAACTCTAAAATAAGTCACTTTGGGTTGCTTCCCAAATCGCAACTCATAAGAAGTTTTCTTCAAGAACGCTCTCCGAAAAATGCCATTGGAAATATAACATGCAGTGTTAATAGCCTCGGCCCAATACCGCCTAGGAGTCCTATGCTCATCGAGCATCATCCTGGCCATCTCTACAAGGGTCCGATTTTTCCTCTCTACAACACCATTTTGAGGCGGTGTGTAGGGTGAAGAAAACTGATGCTCTAAACCCAAAGAGTTACAAAACTTCTCAAAATCCGAGTTCTTAAACTCGGAACCATTATCACTACGAATAGCTCTCATCGAGTTCTTAGGGAACTCGTTCTGAAGTCGCAAAATCAGATTGCGAGTAAAAGCAAAAGTCTCAGTTTTCTCAGCTAAAAAGAAAAACCACGAATATCATGAAAAGTCGTCGACAACAACAAGCACATACCACTTCCCCCCAACCGAGCTCACCCGAGCCGGACCGACAAGGTCCATATGCAAAAGCTCTCCAGGGCGCTTAGTCATAACCTGATTCACCGGATGGTGGGGAGCGGCTACCATTTTCCCATGTCTACAAGAATGGCAAACAAGATCCTTCTCCATGCACAACTTGGGCAATCCTCGGATTAAGCCAAGTGAACTAAGCCTTGCAAGCAAATCGAAGCTCAGATGACCTAGTCTCCTATGCCACTTCCAAAGATCAGAGGAGGAAGGTCCAGCCAAAAGACAACAAGAAATTCCAAACGACTCTGAGAAATTCGCACAAAAGACTTTCCCAAAGGGCAAAATCAAACACACAAGATTGCCCTGAAGATCTAAAATACGACTGAGATTCGGCTTAAAACGAATCTCATAGTCATCATCAAAGAGTTGCGAAACAGAAAGAAGGTTAAAATGCAAGTTAGAAACAAGAGCAACATCACGCAACACAAAGTGCTCATTAACTCGCACAAACCCACGAGACAACACTTTACCTTTGTTATTGTCGCCGAAGGTGATAAACTCCTTCTCGGCAACTGCACTAAGACTGGAGAACCATTTGGCGTTTCCGGTCATATTTCGTGAGCACCCGGAATCCACCAACCAAATGTCCTCCAATCGTTTTACACTGGGGTGAGCATACGGTCCAACACTGGGGTGAGTAAAATGTGAAGTATACTAGTGTTGGGTCGGTTGCTCAAAAGAACGGTTAGTAGCAAAACCATTCCTAGCATGCCTACGGGGAAAGCGATCACCACGTATAGGAAAACTTGGTCCGCTGAGGGAAGAGCGTCCATCGCGATAGTCAAAACGCGGTGGGGGTAACGCTCAACAGCAAAGCCACCGCCACAGGGTCCAAAACCTACAAAAGCAGACTCCCGCCGGGCACAACCTCCTTGAGGCATTGGACCTCTAGATCTAGCAGCTCCCCTTTGAACATTCGGCACATGTACATCATGAAAGGGATGGTACATGTTCGAGTTGTTCATCTCCTTTGCACGGCGCTCCTCTCTCTTGCGCCGAAAGCAAAACTCCCTCCAGTGTCCATCTCTCCCACAGTGCTCACAATGGTACCTCACCGCTCTCATAGGGGGATGTTGGTACTCACGGTAGTGGGTGTGGATGACTTGGATTTTTTGTGGTATAAGCTCCTCAAGGATTGGTAGCATAGTGTCTAGCTTGTTCCTGAGGTGGTTTGGCTTTGGAGCCCATATCTGTTTCTTGGGTAGAGCTTTTGGAGGTTCCACAAACACTCCATCTTTGGTGTTAGGTTTGAGGGGCTCTTTGGGTGGTATCTTGATTAGCTTGGGAGTAGTGGTGGAGTTGGGCTTCTCACTCGGATTAAGACCACTCGACTCTCCAATCTTTCTAAAGAAGCAGCACTCTCCATCCCCTGAGCAAAGGCTACACCTGGACCTCCTGCAGCACGTTTGAATTGGGCAATCATCATCCCAAGCTACGGCTCACCACAAGACACCCATGACAAGATGGTCCGAAGGTATGTGTTTTCTTCCTCGGTTTGCATCTTGTCATGCTTCACATTCGCAATCTCCATCTCCAAACCTTCACACAAAACACATACAGACACACAAGTGCTATCCGAGCTGGCCTTCTCAAGAGACACAATCTTGGCATTCTTCTCTGCCAACTCGGATTGCAAGCCTGCGCAAGACTTGCACGCACCAAGCACGAAGGATCTAGCTCTAAGCTCATCCACCCCTCCAACCAAAGCAACATACTCCCCCCTCAAAGTGAGAAGGTCAGTCATGTGCTTGGAGCACATCTCACACTCATCCTCCTCAGACACGACAATGGTGGACTTGACAGACTCAAGCTCTTTTACTGTATCCTCCCACTTCCTCCTAAACTCCTTTCTCTCTCTAGCGGCATGCCTAAGCAGTTTATCTTGACTATGAAGAGCAGCAGTAAGCTTGTCAACCTCAGCATAGAGTTCATCTGGAGTTTGAGATACCTGGGAGGTGTCGTCGTTGTCGTCGTCCCGATGGATCTCCTCTAGCTCGTCATTGACCACATCACCAAGAGCCATGGTGCAGAAGCCCTCGTTGTCGGCGAAGAAGCAAAGACCGTTCAGCTTGTCCTCGATCTTCTTCTTCTTCTCGGACTCGTCACCGCTTGATGCAGCGGAGTCATCATCCGAGTCATCGACGTTCCTGAGCGTGGTGAAGAAAGCACGCTGCTCGGCCTAGGCCTTCTCCAAGTACTTCTCCTTGATGTACTCCTTGTTGAAGCTGCCCCTCCGCTTGTGCTTGGCGGGGACGTACTTCTCCTTGCGCTTCCCCGAGTCGTACTTGTGGCCATGATCCACCTTACCAAAGACTTGCTTGTTCTTCTTCGGGCAATTGGCGATGAAGTGGTCCGAGCCTCCACACTCGTAGGAGCCACCTCGTCCTCCTCCACGGCGACGGTTCATGCGGTTGTTGTGGAACCGCGAGAACCGGTTGGCAAGCAGGGCCAACTCATCTTCCGCCATGAACTCCAGCTGCTCCTCTGTAACAGAAAGAAGGGATGACAAAGCAAAGCCTCCAGAGGTGTGAGCAGAAGAGCTAGAAACCAAAGCCATCCACGGGCCAGAAGGATTTTCATAAGAAGCCCTCACCATGGCGTCAATCTCACTGGACTTGAGCTTACTAAAGAGCTCGTCGCACGTAAGAGCCTCATAGTTAGTTGATTCGATGATCACCTGAACCTTAGAGTCCCACACCGACCGATCAAGAGTGTGTAAAAGCTTGAGAGCCCTCTCATGATCGTCGAAAGGCAACAACTCCTTGTTAGCCCTCATCCTGTTGACAATCACCTGGAAGTGAGCGAATAAACTTTCTATGCTCTCGCTAGGCATGTGTCGAAAATTCTCATACTCCCGCTTGTGCGACTCGTAGAGATGGGATTTGACTTGAGTGGTTCCCTCATGGAAACGCATGAGGGTTGCCCAAATCTCCCGAGTCGTGGGGAGGTGAGAAACGCGATCAAACTCAGACATGCTCAACTGAAAAAAGAGCATTACTGGTTCGGCTATTGGCATCGTGCTCGTTAATCTACAGCTGAGTCACATGAGCAGCCAAGACCACATAATCAACCTTGTTGCAAATTTCCTAGACAGAAGCACCCCTACTCTAAAGATAGGCTGACATGCGTATCTTCCAATTTGCATAGTTTGTCCCATCGAAAAACAACGGTTTGCCCATGCCGCGATCCATGTCGCCTTCTGTGGATCTGGAACCGGTTAAGGTGGAAGATCCTTAACCTGCTCCGATACCAATTGAAGGACCGAAAGTGCTACCCAAGGCAACCACAGGGGGGGTGAATGGGAGCTTCAAATTTCTTTCGAAATGTTGAGGCCTCATTTCGACCAAAGGAATTTAACTCAAACCTCACGAGAAGGTAGATCAATCGGTTTTCGTGTTTGGATCGGTTTTCACCTCTTTGCCCCCGATTTCTTCCAATTCACCGATTTGGAGTTAGGTTCGAGCCATGATCTCTTAGGGGAGCTCACTAACATCCTTACAACTCCTCATACCAAGTCTAAGCCTTAGAGCTTTTGATTCGGAGAAGAACGGGTTGAATTCGCGGAAGAACAGTGCAGTTTCGGGAGCATCGGACGCTGAGCACGAGGGCATCAGACGCTGTGTTCATCACATCAGACGCGCTGTTGCCACATGTCAGATTCTGTGCTTTTTAAGGGGCATCGGACGCTGACATCGGACGCTACAGTGCAGCGTCCGATGGTCATGCAGTGATGTTCCAGAAACCCTCATTTTGCATCGGACGTGTCAGGTGTCTGGACATCGGACGCTACTGTTCTCATCGAACGCGCCTGCCGTACATCGGACGCTGGCATCGGACATCGGACGCAGCATCCGATGGTTACTCAGTAAGGTTCCAGAAAGGTCATGTTCACATCGGACGCGTCCGACGTGAACACATCGAATGCTCCCAGCATCCGATGCAGCTGGTTCTGCACTGATTTGTTCGTAGCTTGTTCGTTTGGCCTTGGATTTGAGTTCTGGCTTTTGCGTTGGATTCCCGGCTTCCATGCTCTATAGAATTTGGGTGTCCCGCTTTGCAAAATAGCTTGAATCCCCCTCGCATTGCTCGGGGTAGGTTGAGGTTACCCAAAGTCCATCCTATCACTAGTTGACTTGCGTGAACATGGGTGAGGAAGCTCTTGTGGTCTCCCGCTGTGTTCCTTGGGAACATCCACGCACTCTTAGGGTCGTGGACATCACGCGTCTTGGCTTGTTCTTAGGGTTGATTTTCTGGAACAGAGGCCTCAACATTTCGAAAGAAATTTGAAGCTCCCATTCACCCCCCTCTGGTCGCCTTGGGTAGCACTTTTGGTCCTTCACCGATGCTCCCTGCACAGCTTGCTCGCGCCACATCATCAGCATCGAACTCTACAACAATATTTCCTTAGCGTCCATTGCCAGCGTCCGATGCTCCTTCAACATTAGTCTGTAGCTAGGGTTAGCCATCGGATGCTCGGCCCAGCGTCTGATGCTGACGCCTTCAGCGTCCGATGCTTCTAACTTGAAGGACCGAGAAGCTACCCGAAAGCGACCAGAGGGGGGGTGAATGGGAGCTTCAAAATTTCCTTTCGGAAACTAGATGCCACTGTCCCAAACTCAACCCCAAAAGCGAACCCTAGAGCTTGCTAATGTCCACGACCCTAGATGTAGGGTGGATGCTTCCTAGAAGCACAGCGGGACACTAGACAACCCTAGAAAGCCAACCCAAAAGACGGAACTCGAATCCGATCAAGAACGAACGAACCGCGGACGAAACGGCGCGAAACAGCCACGACCGGACTCTGGCCAGCGTCCGGTCAGCAGGGACCGGACGCGTCCGGTCGTCAGAAAACAGCTCTGGGAGCTCTCTGTGTTCGACCGGACGCACGGTGCTCTAGCGTCCGGTCGTTCACCCAGCGTCCGGTCAGGTCAAAACAACCGCGATGAACAGTGATAGAGGCGAGTCCGGTCACAACTAAACACCAGCGTCCGGTCAGAGCAAAAACCAGAACACGCTCAAACCTTCAACGACCGGACGCGTCCGGTCAAGCCGTGACCAGCGTCCGGTCACCCCGAAACTGCACTGAAACTCCGGCGATTCAACCCGATCTCCTCCGAATCAAATGCTCTAGGCTTGGGATTCGATCTGAGGAGTCACAAGGAGGTTAGTGAGCTATCTCTAAGAGATCATGGCTCGAACCTAACTCCAAATTGGTGAATCAAAGAATTTCGGGGGAAGGGAAGAAAAGTGACCCAGAACGAAAAATCGATCGATCTCCTAGACCGTGAGGTTAGAGGATGATTCCTTCGGTGGAAAGAAATGCCTCACGATCTAGAACAACTCAGTTCAAACGGAATCGCAAAAGATGAACCGAGCACAAAGATCAAGCGACGGGAAAACTCAAGGCACAAAGCAATCCGCGAAGAACATGATGAACATGAAATCAAAACGCGAATTGACACCGAGAGATGGGATCCAAGGTGAGGATACGGCCTCACTTCCTCGAATCAACAGTACACAGAGTGGAGTCTCTCTGCGGATCTCAACTAGCTAAAGCAGGGGATGGGAGAGTGGAAACCCTAGCAAATGAAGGCACTAACTGAAATAGCTAAAACTGAGATTGAGATAGCTGAAATTGAGATAGCTGAAATTTAGATAGCTGAAATTGAGATAGCTGAAATTGAGATAGCTGAAATTGAGATAGGGAGGAGGGTGTCTCCCCTAGACTACTTATACTAACCTAGCCTAAGCCTATTTCCTACTCTACCCCTCCCTACTGTATTTACAGAGCGGACCAGCCTAACCCTAAGGCTATTCTAGTCCACCCGCTGGTGGTAGGTAGATCCGACGGCCACGCCCGCACGGTCTTCCGCGTCGCCTCCACGCAACCTTCAGATCGCCGCCACGTGCCGCCACCACTCTGCACCCCCGGTTTTGTGGCCCAAACCGGGAAACCAGCCTTTTCCATCAGCCCCCGGTTTTGAGGCCCAAACCGGGAAACCAGCCTCCAGCCCGAGTTTTGTGGCCCAAACTCGGAAACCCGCAGCGCCCGAGTTTTGAGGCCCAAACTCGGAAACCATCCGCGCCCGAGTTTTGAGGCCCAAACTCGGAAACCGGCCCACGCCCAGGTTTTGAGGCTCAACCTGGAAACCGTCGCGCCCAGGTTTTGTGGCTCAACCTGGAAACCCAACACCCAGGTTTTGAGGCCCAAACCTGGAAACCGTCCACCGTTGGTTTTTCCCGGGCTCTACCAACAAACCGGCGTCGTAGAGGGGATGCACCGCCTGTGCACCCCTTCCACCGACATGATCGCACTTCTCCGCTTGTCGCTTGTCGCAGGCTGCCAGCCACCACAGCTGATCCTCCGGCCTCCAGTCCATCAGTCCAAGTCCACGTCCGCCCTTCACCGTCCGATACATCGGCATGGCACGTCCGCCGCACGGCACGCCCATCCTTCATCGCGCCCGGTCCGTCGGCACGGCACGTCGCAACTTGACCTTCACCCGCCATCGATCACTGTCTCCGTGCTCGACACCTGCACAACACAAGCCAAAGAACATGCGCATCATCTCCGTTGACAATCACTCATCACACAGAGACTCGGCATAAACCCATGTATCCGCAATCTCCCCCTTGATGAGTGCATTGTCAACTCCACAACAAATCATGAGTAATAAGAAGAAGGAGGTAGGAAGGAGTGGGAAGAGAAAACCCAACCAATTGACCCAAAAGCCGAACAAAAGCCAAAGAAGGTCAAGTGGATGAAGCGAAAGCTTGGTCCCCAAAGACATGGGCAACGGCTCGACGCAACCAAGCAAAGCAAAGCTAGCCCTCAAGAAGAGGTAGAACAGGCTCAACACCGCTAGCAGATACCAATTGAAGATCGGATGACAACAGAAGCAAAATGCTAGTCCCTCAAGATAGAGGCACAGAGGCTCAACACAACTAGCAGGAAAATCACTCCGAATCAATTGGAAATCAACCCAAACCAAGTGGGAAAGCACACCAGATGATACCAATTGAAAGCCAAATGAAAAAGCTTATGAAAGCTCATGAAAAGCTAGGAACGTTTGCTAGTCCCTCAAGACAGAGGCAACGGCTCAACACAACTAGCAAACTCCCCCTCGACAAATGCAAGCAACTAGGACAAATGATTCTCCCCTTAGTTGATCAACACAGGAGCATATGATTTGCATAAATTTCTCCCCCTAGTTGAAAATGCACTTATCAAGGCCAAAAGGTATCGGAGAAGCAACTCCCTGCACATAAACTCCCCCTGAACACAAGATCTCCTTCCAAAATGCATATGAAGTCAAAATGCAAGTTAGGAGCTTCAAGTATATAGTCAAAAGAGTGCAAAGATGCTCTAATCAGTATAGCTCCAACATCTCAATTAAGCACTCAAATAGCAAAGGCTCAAACTGATCACTTATACGAAATATGAAGCATATGAGCATGTGAGCAGTTTTAAGCCAAAAAGGATAGTCACCATCAAAATAGCACTAGACATGTATAGAAGGAATCCAAACAAGTGCTAAGCATATATACAAGGTGAACTACCCCTAGCAAAGTTCAATCATCATGCATAGGAATGAAGCATATACTTGTGATTTCAAATTCATATCGGAGTTACAGCGGTAAAAGAATTCACAAGTTCATTTTTAGCATGTGATTGCGAGAGGTTGAAAGCTTGTCATCGCCTAACTTTTCAACCGTGCGAAGCCTATGCCGAAGCAATCAGAAGCTTAAAGCAACGGTTTCGGTCATACACTACATGGCTCAAGTTTAACTCAAAGTGCAATGAGAAACAGTCTCAATACCATGAGGTGTTGACAAGCAATCCCATCTCGATCTTTTCAATTCAACAATACTTGGTTCAGATTTTAAGCAAGTTAAGAACAACCAAGCAAGTGAATGACTCAGAACTAGAGACATAGCAACCTAGCATATATGAAAAGCAGGAATGGACTCAACACACCCTACACATGCTAGTTGCATATCTCAATGGTGAACATTTTCAGATTTATGTACATTAGGCATAATTCACCATTCCAAAAATAGCTCGCTCATAACATGTAACAGTGATCAGAAGGAGCATGAGCTACAAGCATCATCATAAGTATCGGAGCAATACTAACAAGAGCATAATTACATTCTAGTGAATATAGACATGAAGCTCAGAATGTAAATGCGTATGCCCGACACAAAAGCTGAAAGAAAGAAGAGACCAATTGGAAAGACTCAAGAAACTCAAAAGAAAAGAACCTCAAAATAAAAGAGTCAGTCTGTACATCTCAAAATGCTTCCCCCATCTAAAAGGGGAAACACACACCAAGCTCACCCCTCAACCTATTAAAGATTGATTCGTCTAAAGGCTTGGTGAAAATATCAGCCAATTGGTGATGAGTATCGACATGGCGAAGGTCGATATCACCCTTCTCCTGGTGGTCTCGCAAGAAATGAAAGCGCACATCAATGTGTTTGGTTTTCGAGTGAAGCACGGGGTTCTTAGCAACGCTAATGGCACTCGTGCTGTCACAAAGCAAAGGAACTCGAGTAAAGCTCAAACCAAAATCACGCAAAGTGGCCATCATCCAGAGTAACTGGGAACAGCAGCTAGCCGCAGCAACATATTCAGCCTCCGTGGTAGACTGAGCGACACTAGACTGCTTGCGAGAAGACCACGACACCAGAGAAGATCCAATAAACTGGCAAGTCCCAGAAGTGGACTTGCGCTCAATGCGACAACCAGCAAAATCGGCAACGGAATAACCGCAAAGCGAGAGAGTGGAGGAAGCAGAATACCAAATCCCGAGTTCGGGCGTGAAACGAAGGTACCTGAAGATGCGCTTCACCGCCTGACGGTGAGAAGTGCGTGGCGTAGCCTGAAAGCGCGCGCACAAGCACACGGCGAACTGAATGTCCGGCCGTGTCGCCGTCAGGTAGAGCAGCGATCCAATCATGCTGCGGTACTCCTTCTGGTCCACTGCTTCTCCGTCCACATCCGCATCCAGGGCAGTCGTCGTCGACATGGGCGTCGGAAGAGGCTTGGCCTCACCCATGTCGAACCGCTTCAGCAAGTCCCTCGTGTACTTGCCCTGGTGCATAAACGTCCCCTCTCGGGATTGCTTAATTTGCAACCCGAGAAAGAAAGTCAGCTCGCCCATCATGCTCATCTCGAACTCCCTGCTCATAGTATCTGCAAACTTGGCAACCAAAGCGTGAGAAGAACCACCGAAAATGATATCATCCACGTAAATTTGGACCAAGAGTGTGTCTTTGCCCTGCCGGAGGAGAAAGAGCGTCTTATCTACACATCCCATTTTAAAACCCTTAGCTAGCAAAAAGGTTTTTAATCTCTCATACCAGGCTCTAGGGGCTTGTTTCAAACCATACAAAGCTTTGTGGAGTTTAAAGACATGGTTTGGAAACTTGGGATTTTCAAAACCGGGGGGTTGCTGGACATAGACCTCCTCCTCAATGTAGCCGTTTAAGAAGGCACTCTTGACATCCATTTGAAAAAGTTTGAAACCCATGGATGCAGCATAAGCCAAGAGTATCCTAATAGCCTCCAAACGAGCTACAGGAGCGAAGGTTTCCTCATAATCTATCCCCTCCTTCTGACTATAACCCTTCGCTACAAGCCGGGCCTTGTTTCTCACAATGTGGCCCTCCTCTCCTTGCTTGTTTTTAAATACCCATTTTGTCCCAATAGGTTTACAGTCAGGAGGTGGTGGTACTAGAACCCAAACCCGATTTCGCTCGAAGTTCTCTAGCTCCTCATGCATGGCATTGACCCAATCCGGATCCGTCAATGCGTGTCCAACATCTCGGGGCTCAAAAGACGCAACAAAAGCAGAATGAGCAAAGTGCGAGATGTGCTGTGACCTGGAGCGAGTAACTCGCTCGTTGATGTCGCCGATCATTTGCTGAGGAGGGTGCTGGCGCTGGATGTGTCGTGGCGCCTCCCGGGAAGAAGTGACCTCCCCCTCAACAGCAGCTGGTTCCACCCCGGGTACAAAAGGTACCGCGCGAGGTGGAGGATCCCACGGCCCCCAGGAAGAAGAGGTTGCGGATACATGGGTGTATGCCGAGTCTCTGTGTGATGAGTGATTGTCAATGGAGATGATGCGCATGTTCTTTGGCTTGTGTTGTGCAGGTGTCGAGCACGGAGACAGTGATCGATGGCGGGTGAAGGTCAAGTTGCGACGTGCCGTGCCGACGGACCGGGCGCGATGAAGGATGGGCGTGCCGTGCGGCGGACGTGCCATGCCGATGTATCGGACGGTGAAGGGCGGACGTGGACTTGGACTGATGGACTGGAGGCCGGAGGATCAGCTGTGGTGGCTGGCAGCCTGCGACAGCGACAGGCGGAGAAGTGCGATCATGTCGGTGGAAGGGGTGCACAGGCGGTGCATCCCCTCTACGACGCCGGTTTGTTGGTAGAGCCCGGGAAAAACCAACGGTGGACGGTTTCCAGGTTTGGGCCTCAAAACCTGGGTGCTGGGTTTCCAGGTTGAGCCACAAAACCTGGGCGCGACGGTTTCCAGGTTGAGCCTCAAAACCTGGGCGTGGGCCGGGTTCCGAGTTTGGGCCTCAAAACTCGGGCGCGGACGGTTTCCGAGTTTGGCCACAAAACTCGGGCTGGAGGCTGGTTTCCCGGTTTGGGCCTCAAAACCGGGGGCTGATGGAAAAGGCTGGTTTCCCGGTTTGGGCCGCAAAACCGGGGGTGCAGAGTGGTGGCGGCACGTGGCGGCGATCTGAAGGTTGCGTGGAGGCGACGCGGAAGACCGTGCGGGCGTGGCCGTCGGATCTACCTACGACCAGCAGGTGGACTAGAATAGCCTTAGGGTTAGGCTGGTCCGCTCTGTAATTAGAGTAGAGAGGGGTAGAGTAGGAAATAGACTTAGGCTAGGTTAGTATAAGTAGTCTAGGGGAGACACCCTCCTCCCCATCTCAATCTCAGTTAGCGCAGTCATTTGCTTCCTAGCACCTAGGGTTTCCACTCTCCCATCCCCTGCTCTAGCTAGTTGAGATCCGCAGAGAGACTCCACTCTGTGTACTGTTGATTTGAGGAAGTGAGGCCGTATCCTCACTTTGGAGCACAGATCGATGGCTTGATTTGCGTCCTTAATTCGAGTTCGTGGCTGTGATTCGCGTTTTCTTTGTGTTCTTCGCGGAATCCTTTTTCTCCACGATTTTCCCGTCGCTTGATCTCTTTGCTCGGTTCATCTTTTGCAAAACCGTTTGAACCAAGTTGTTCTAGATCGTGAGGCTCTCCTTTCCACCGAAGGAATTAAACTCTAACCTCACGGTCTAGGAGATCGATCGATTTTCATTTTGGATTGCGTTCTTGCCTCCATGCCCCGAAATTTCTTGATTCACCGATTTGGAGTTAGGTTCGAGCCATGATCTCTTAGAGATAGCTCACTAACATCCTTGTGACTCCTCAAATCGAATCCTAGGCCTAGGGCAATTGATTCGAAGGAGATCGGGTTGAATCGTGAAGAACAGCGCTGTTTTCGGGGGCATCGGACGCTATCACGGGAGCATCGGACGCTAGGGTTCCTAGCATCGGACGCTCCGGTGACGCGTGTCACGTTTTCAGCGTTTTAGTTTGCATCGGACGCTAGGCATCGGACGCGTCCGTTGTCCATCGGACGCGCCGGAGTCTTTGCATCGGACGCTGGGTGATCACTGTTCACAGCGTCCGATGGTGGAACAGTAAGGTTCCAGAACCGCCCAGTCTGCATCGGACGCGTCCGGTGGTCTGGCATCGGACGCAGGCCAGCGTCCGATGCGACTGGTTTCGCACGGTTTCGTCCGCTGTTCGCTCGTTCGTTGTCGGAATTGATTTCCGTCTTTTGCGTTGGCTTTCTAGAGTTGTCTAGTGTCTCGCTGTGCTTCTAGGAAGCATCCACCCTACATATAGGGTCGTGGACATTAGCAAGTTCTAGGGTTCGCTCTTGGGGTCGATTTTGGGACAGTGGCATCTAGTTTCCGTAAGGAAATTTTGAAGCTCCCATTCACCCCCCCCTCTGGTCGCTTTCGGTTAGCTTCTCGGTCCTTCAATTGGTATCGGAGCGGGTTAAGGATCTTTCACCTTAGCCGGTTCCAGATCCACCGAAGGCGACATGGATCGCGGCGTGGGCAAACCGCCGTTTTTTGATGGGACGAACTATGCGTATTGGAAGATACGTATGTCGGCCTATTTACAGAGCTTGGGCGCTTCGATCTGGGATATTTGCAACTCCCCTGATTACGTGGTCTTGGCTGCTCGTGTGACTCAACAGCAGGTCGATGAGCACGATGCCAATAGCCGAGCCCGTAATGCTCTTTTCTCTTGTTTGAGCATGGGTGAGTTTGATCGTGTTTCTCACCTCGCTACGGCTCGGGAGATCTGGGACACTCTCATGCGTTTTCATGAGGGCACCTCTCAAGTCAAAACCCGACTCTACGAGTCGTTCAAGCGAGAGTATGAGAACTTTAGACATCAACCTGGCGAGAGCATAGAAAGTTTATTCGCTCGCTTTCAGGTGATTGTCAACAGGATGAGGGCTAACAGAGAGCAGTTGCCATTTGACGATCATGAGCGTGCTTTGAAGCTTTTGCACACTCTTGACCGTTCGGTGTGGGACTCCAAGGTTCAGGCAATCATCGAATCGCCGAACTATGAGACCCTCACCTGCGACGAGCTCTTCAGTAAGCTCAAGTCCAGTGAGATTGATGCTATGGCGAGGGCTTCTTTTGAAAATCCTTCTCGCCCGTCCATGGCTTTGGTTTCCGGCTCTTCCCCTAACCCCTCAGCTGGCTTTGCGCTTTCTTCTCTCTTCTCTGTGACAGAGGACCAGCTGGAGTCTTTGGGAGACGACGAGTTGGCTTTGCTTGCCAACCGGTTCTCGCGGTTCCACAACAACCGCATGAACCGTCGTCGCGGAGGAGGACGCACCGGATGCTACGAGTGCGGCGACCCCGACCACTTCATCGCCGACTGCCCCAAGAAGAAGAACAAGCATCTTGGGAAGGGTGATCACGGCCACAGGCGCGACTCCAAGTACAAGGAGAAGCACGTTCCCCCAAGGCACAAGAAGCGGGGCGGCTTCAACAAAGAGTACATCAAGAAGAAGTACTTGGAGAAGCAGCAGGCTGAGCAGCGAGCGTTCTTCGCCACGCTCAGCGACGTCGACGGCTCGGATGACGACTCCGCTCGATCGAGTGATGACGAGTCCGAGAAGAAGAAGCTGGAGGACACGTTCAACGGCTTGTGCTTCTTCGCCGGCGACGAAGGCCTGTGTACCATGGCGCTCGGAGATGAGGTCGACGGCGAGCCGGAGCGTACCCCTCGGAACGACGACGACGACGACACCTCCCAGGTATCTCTCACCTACGACGAGCTTTCCTCCGAGGTTGAGAAGTTGACTGCTGCCCTCCTTAGTCAAGACAAGTTGCTTAGGCGTGCCGCTAGAGAGCGCAAGGAGTTTAGGCAGAAGTGGGAGGACACGGTGAAGGAGCTTGAGTTCGCTCGGTCCACCGTGGTTGTGTCGGAGGAGTTGGAGTGCGAGAGTTGCGCCGCGCACATGACGGATCTTCTCACTCTGAGGAGTAAGTATGCTGCGCTGGTAGATGAGGTGGATGAGCTCCGAGCTAGACCGCAGCTGTTGGGTGCGTGCAAGACTTGTCCTGTCTTGCAATCCGAGTTGGCAGAGAAGAATGCCAAGCTTGAGTCTTTTGAGAAGGCCGGCTCGGATAGCACTTGTGTCAAGAGATGTGCTTTGTGTGAGGGCCTGGAGCAGGAGATGGCCAATGTGAGGCATGACAAGGTGCGTACCGAGGAGGAAAACACATACCTTCGGACCGTCTTGTCATGGGTGTCTTGTGGTGAGCCTCAGCTCGGGATGATGATCTCCCAATTCAAGCGAGCTGCTGGGGCTCCTGGTGTAGGTCTTGGCCAGAGTGTTGATCTTTCAACTTTTGGTAAGATTGGAGAGTCTAGTGGTCTGAACCCCTGTGAGAAGCCCAAATCCACCACTACTCCCAAACTAACCAAGCTTCCACCCAAAGAGTCTGCCAAGCCTGTCACCAAGGATGGAGTTTATAGTTGAATCCCCCAAGGCTCCACCCAAGAATCCACAATGGCAACCCAAGCCCAATCACCTAAGAACAAGCTTGACACAATGCCACCCATCCGAGAGGAGTTGCCACAGAAGGGCAAGGGCAAGGTGAACCATACCCACATCCCTGCAAACCAACAACCCCTTTGCGCGCGGTGAGGTTCAGTGTGACTTTTTGTGGGCGGGATGGTCACCTGAGTGAGTTCTGCTTTAGGCGCAGGAGAGAGGCG
Organism: Coix lacryma-jobi var. lacryma-jobi; assembly: GCA_009763385.1. Taxonomy (NCBI): domain Eukaryota; kingdom Viridiplantae; phylum Streptophyta; class Magnoliopsida; order Poales; family Poaceae; genus Coix; species Coix lacryma-jobi. Next base: position 75,352,532 of record CM019826.1, read on the forward strand.
CCCGAGCTAGGGAGATGCAGAACCCGGACATGTTTTCACCCAGCTCGTGGTGGACATGCTCCGAAGCCTCAGGGGGAGAGCTGCTAGGTCTGGAGGGAAGCATACCCAGCCTAGGCAGCAGGAGAGAGCCCCTAGGAGGGAGACTAGGCCTAGAGGTAGAGCACCTCAGTTTGTGAGGCCTAGGCAGGAGAGAGCTCCCGAGGAGAGACGCTAGAGTTGAGCAGCAGGCTCCTAGGCGTAGACCTCGTAGAGAGCGTGCCCGACGGGGTCCTGCTTTTGCAGGTAACGGACCCGTGGCGGAGGGCTTTGTTGAGCGCTTTGTCCCACCGCAGGTAGAGTTTCGCGGTGAGCGCTTCTTCCCCCAGCGGACCCACGTTTTCCTGTGCGTGGTGATCGCTATCCCCCTAGACAGGATGGTTTTTACACTGACCGTTCTTTTGAGCAGCCGGCCCAACACTGGTTTCCTTCTTATCTACTAACCCCAGTGTTGGACCGTATGTTCACCCTATGTCTTTTTATTGATGTAGGGAGGAGCGGTTGGAGGACATTTGGCTTGTGGATTCCGGTTGCTCGAGGCACATGACCGGAAATGCCAAATGGTTCTCCTGCCATAGTCCGGTCGCCGGAAAGGAGTACATAACCTTCGGCGACAAAGGTAAGGCAAGTCTATTGTCGTTGGGCAGTGCGGGTTAATGAGCACTTGTGTGAGCGAGGTTGATCTTGTTTCTAACCTGCATTTTAACTTGCTTTCTGTTTCGCAACTTTTTCGTGAAGGCTATGAGATTCGTTTCAAACCGAACCTTAGCCGGATCTTAGATCCTCAGGGTGATCTTGTATGTCTGATTTCACCCTTTGGGAATGTCTTTCGCGCGAATTTCTCAAAGTCGTTTGGATCTTCTCGCTGTCTTTTGGCTAGTCCTTCTTCTTCTGATCTTTGGAAGTGGCATAGGAGGCTCGGTCACCTGAGTTTTGACTTGCTTGCAAGACTTAGCTCACTTGGCTTAATCCGAGGATTGCCCAAGCTTTCGTTGGAGAAGGATCTAGTTTGCCATGCTTGCCGGCATGGAAAGATGGTTGCTGCTCCCCACCATCCTTTGACCAAGGTTATGACCTCGCACCCCGGAGAGCTTTTGCATATGGACCTTGTTGGTCCGGCTCGGGTGAGCTCGGTTGGTGGGAAGTGGTATGTGCTTGTTATTGTTGACGACTTTTCGAGGTATTCGTGGGTCTTCTTTTTAGTTGAGAAGTCCGAGACATTCTCCTTCGCTCGCGATCTGATTTTGCGTCTTCAGAACGAGTTCCCTTTGAACTCGATGCGAGCGATTAGAAGTGATAATGGTTCCGAGTTTAAAAATTCGGATTTTGAGAAGTTTTGTAAATGCCTTGGTTTGGAGCATCAGTTTTCTTCTCCCTACACACCACCCCAAAATGGTGTTGTAGAGAGGAAGAATCGGACCCTTGTTGAGATGGCCAGGACGATGCTTGATGAGCATAGGACTCCTAGGCGCTATTGGGCCGAAGCTATGAACACTGCATGCTATATTTCGAATCGCATTTTTCTGAGAGTGTTTTTGAAGAAGACCTCTTATGAGTTGCGTTTTGGTCGCCAGCCCAAGGTGAGTTATTTTAGAGTCTTTGGTTGCCACTGTTTTATATTGAAAAAGGGCAACCTAGACAAGTTTGAGTCTCGTTCTTCTGACGGTGTGTTTTTGGGTTATGGCACTCACACTCGAGCTTATCGTGTACTTAACCTTGACACTAACCGAGTCATGGAGACATCAGATGTCACCTTCGACGAGACTCTTGTTTCTCCTTCTCCTTCTTTTTTGAGCGTGCAGGTGATCACGAGGTTGGAGAGCCTCTTTTCGATGACGAGGAAGAGGGTGCTGAAGGTATAGATGATCCAGCACCCCCTCCGCCTGCCGCGCCGCCGGGGCGGCTTCGACGACGACCCGTGGCCCCGAGACGTCTTCTTCCTGGGGCCGTGGGATCCACCTCGCGCGGTACCTTTTGTACCCGGGGTGGAACCAGCTACTGTTGAGGGGAGGTTACTTCTTCCCGGGAGGCGCCACGACACATCCAGCGCCAGCACCCCCCTGAACAGATGATCGGCGACATCGACGAGCGAGTTACTCGCTCCAGGTCACAGCACATCTCGCACTTTGCTCATTCTGCTTTTGTTGCGTCTTTTGAGCCCCGAGATGTTGGACACGCATTGACGGATCCGGATTGGGTCAATGCCATGCATGAGGAGCTAGAGAACTTTGAGCGAAATCGGGTTTGGGTTCTAGTGCCACCACCTCCTGACTGTAAACCTATTGGGACAAAATGGGTTTTTAAAAACAAGCAAGGAGAGGAGGGCCACATTGTGAGAAACAAGGCCCGGCTTGTAGCGAAGGGTTATAGTCAGAAGGAGGGGATAGATTATGAGGAGACCTTCGCTCCTGTAGCTCGTTTGGAGGCTATTAGGATACTCTTGGCTTATGCTGCATCCATGGGTTTCAAACTTTTTCAAATGGATGTCAAGAGTGCCTTCTTAAACGGCTATATTGAGGAGGAGGTCTATGTCCAGCAACCCCCCCGGTTTTGAAAATCCAAGTTTCCAAACCATGTCTTTAAACTCCACAAAGCTTTGTATGGTTTGAAACAAGCCCCTAGAGCCTGGTATGAGAGATTAAAAACCTTTTTGCTAGCTAAGGGTTTTAAAATGGGATGTGTAGATAAAACGCTCTTTCTTCTCCTCAAGCAAGGCAAAGATACTCTCTTGGTCCAAATTTACGTGGATGATATCATTTTCGGTGGTTCTTCTCACGCTTTGGTTGCCAAGTTTGCAGATACTATGAGCAGGGAGTTCGAGATGAGCATGATGGGCGAGCTGACTTTCTTTCTCGGGTTGCAAATTAAGCAATCCCGAGAGGGGACGTTTGTGCACCAGGGCAAGTACACAAGGGACTTGCTGAAGCGGTTCGACATGGGTGAGGCTAAGCCTCTTTCCGACGCCCATGTCGACGACGACTGCCCTGGATGCTGACACGGATGGAGAAGCAGTGGACCAGAAGGAGTACCGCAGCATGATTGGATCGCTGCTCTACCTGACGGCGACACGGCCGGACATTCAGTTCGCCGTGTGCTTGTGCGCGCGCTTTCAGGCTTCGCCACGCACTTCTCACCGTCAGGCGGTGAAGCGCATCTTCAGGTACCTTCGTTTCACGCCTGAGCTCGGGATTTGGTATTCTGCTTCTTCCACCCTCTCGCTTTGTGGCTTTTCTGATGCTGATTTTGCTGGTTGTCGCATTGAGCGCAAGTCTACTTCAGGGACTTGCCAGTTTATTGGATCTTCTCTTGTGTCGTGGTCTTCTCGCAAGCAGTCTAGTGTCGCTCAGTCTACCACGGAGGCTGAATATGTTGCTGCGGCTAGCTGCTGTTCCCAGTTACTCTGGATGATGGCCACTTTGCGTGATTTTGGTTTGAGCTTTACTCGAGTTCCTTTGCTTTGTGACAGCACGAGTGCCATTAGCGTTGCTAAGACCCTGTGCTTCACTCGAAAACCAAACACATTGATGTGCGCTTTCATTTCTTGCGAGACCACCAGGAGAAGGGTGATATCGACCTTCGCCATGTCGATACTCATCACCAATTGGCTGATATTTTCACCAAGCCTTTAGACGAATCAACCTTTAATAGGTTGAGGGGTGAGCTTGGTGTGTGTTTCCCCTTTTAGATGGGGGAAGCATTTTGAGATGTACAGACTGACTCTTTTATTTTGAGGCTCTTTTCTTTTGAGTTTCTTGAGTCTCTCCTTTTGGTATCTTCTTTCCTTCTTCAGTTTTGTGTCGGGCATACGCATTTACATTCTGAGCTTCATATCTATATTCACTAGAATGTAATTATGCTCTTGTTAGTATTGCTCCGATACTTATGATGATGCTTGTAGCTTATGCTCTTTCTGATCACTGTTACATGTTATGAGCGAGCTATTTTTTTTGGAATGGTGAATTATGCCTAATGTATATAAATCTGAAAATGTTCACCATTGAGATATGCAACTAGCATGTGTAGGGTGTGTTGAGTCCATTCCTGCTTTTCATATATGCTAGGTTGCTATGTCTCTAGTTCTGAGTCATTCACTTGCTTGGTTGTTCATAACTTGCTTAAAATCTGAACCAAGTATTGTTGAATTGAAAAGATCGAGATGGGATTGCTTGTCAACACCTCATGGTATTGAGACTGTTTCTCATTGCACTTTGAGTTAAACTTGAGCCATGTAGTGTATGACCGAAACCGTTGCTTTAAGCTTCTGATTGCTTCGGCATAGGCTTCGCACGGTTGAAAAGTTAGGCGATGACAATTTCAACCTCTCGCAATCACATGCTAAAAATGAACTTGTGAATTCTTTTACCGCTGCAACTCCGATATGAATTTGAAATCACAAGTATATGCTTCATTCCTATGCATGATGATTGAACTTTGCTAGGGGTAGTTCACCTTGTATATATGCTTAGCACTTGTTTGGATTCCTTCTATACATGTCTAGTGCTATGTTTGATGGTGACTATCCTTTTGGCTTAAAACTGCTCACATGCTCATATGCTTCATATTTCGTATAAGTGATCAGTTTGAGCCTTTGCTATTTGAGTGCTTAATTGAGATGTTGGAGCTATACTGATTAGAGCATCTTTGCACTCTTTTGACTATATACTTGAAGCTCCTAACTTGCATTTTGACTTCATATGCATTGTGGAAGGAGATCTTGTGTTCAGGGGGAGTTTATGTGAAGAGTTGCTTCTCCGATACCTTTTGGCCTTGATAAGTGCATTTTCAACTAGGGGGAGAAATTTACGCAAATCATATGCCCTGAAAATCTTTTGTCCTAGTTGCTTGCATTTGTCGAGGGGGAGTTTGCTAGTTGTGTTGAGCCGTTGCCTCTGTCTTGAGGGACTAGCAAACGTTCCTAGCTTCTCATGAGCTTTCATAAGCTTTTTCATTTGGCTTTCAATTGGTATCGTCTGGTGTGCTTTCCCATTTGGTTTGGGTTGATTTTCAATTGTTTCGGAGTGATTTTCTTGCTAGTTGTGTTGAGCCTCTGTGCCTCTATCTTGAGGGACTAGCATTTTGCTTCTGTTGTCCTCCGATCTTCAATTGCTATCTGCTAGCGGTGTTGAGCCTGTTCTACCTCTTCTTGAGGGCTAGCTTTGCTTTGCTTGGTTGCGTCAAGCCGTTGCCCATGTCTTTGGGGACCAAGTTTTTTGCTTCATCCACTTGACCTTCTTCGGCTTTTGTTAAGGCTTCTGGGTCATTTGGTTGGGTTTTCTCTTCCCACTCCTTCCTACCTCTTTCTTCTTATTCATGATTTGTTGTGGAGTTGACAATGCACTCATCAAGGGGGAGATTGCGGATACATGGGTGTATGCCGAGTCTCTGTGTGATGAGTGATTGTCAATGGAGATGATGCGCATGTTCTTTGGCTTGTGTTGTGCAGGTGTCGAGCACGGAGACAGTGATCGATGGCGGGTGAAGGTCAAGTTGCGACGTGCCGTGCCGACGGACCGGGCGCGATGAAGGATGGGCGTGCCGTGCGGCGGACGTGCCATGCCGATGTATCGGACGGTGAAGGGCGGACGTGGACTTGGACTGATGGACTGGAGCCGGAGGATCAGCTGTGGTGGCTGGCAGCCTGCGACAGCGACAGCGGAGATGCGATCATGTCGGTGGAAGGGGTGCACAGGCGGTGCATCCCCTCTACGACGCCGGTTTGTTGGTAGAGCCCGGGAAAAACCAACGGTGGACGGTTTCCAGGTTTGGGCCTCAAAACCTGGGTGCTGGGTTTCCAGGTTGAGCCACAAAACCTGGGCGCGACGGTTTCCAGTTGAGCCTCAAACCTGGGCGTGGGCCGGTTTCCGAGTTTGGGCCTCAAAACTCGGGCGCTGACGGTTTCCGAGTTTGGCCACAAAACTCGGGCTGGAGGCTGGTTTCCCGGTTTGGGCCTCAAAACCGGGGGCTGATGGAAAAGGCTGGTTTCCCGGTTTGGGCCGCAAACCGGGGTGCAGAGTGGTGGCGGCACGTGGCGGCGATCTGAAGGTTGCGTGGAGGCGACGCGGAAGACCGTGCGGGCGTGGCCGTCGGATCTACCTACCACCAGCGGTGGACTAGAATAGCCTTAGGGTTAGGCTGGTCCGCTCTGTAATTAGAGTAGAGAGGGGTAGAGTAGGAAATAGACTTAGGCTAGGTTAGTATAAGTAGTCTAGGGGAGACACCCTCCTCCCCATCTCAATCTCAGTTAGGCAGTCATTTGCTTCCTAGCACCTAGGGTTTCCACTCTCCCATCCCCTGCTCTAGCTAGTTGAGATCCGCAGAGAGACTCCACTCTGTGTACTGTTGATTTGAGGAAGTGAGGCGTATCCTCACTTTGGAGCACAGATCGATGGCTTGATTTGCGTCCTAATTCGAGTTCGTGGCTGTGATTCGCGTTTTCTTTGTGTTCTTCGCGGAATCCTTTTTCTCCACGATTTTTCCCGTCGCTTGATCTCTTTGCTCGGTTCATCTTTTGCAAAACCGTTTGAACCAAGTTTTCTAGATCGTGAGGCTCTCCTTTCCACCGAAGGAATTAAACTCTAACCTCACGGTCTAGGAGATCGATCGATTTTCGTTTTGGATTGCGTTCTTGCCTCCATGCCCCGAATTTTTCTTGATTCACCGATTTGGAGTTAGGTTCGAGCCATGATCTCTTAGAGATAGCTCACTAACATCCTTGTGACTCCTCAATCGAATCCTAGGCCTAGAGCAATTGATTCGAGAGATCGGGTTGAATCGTGAAGAACAGCGCTGTTTTCGGGGGCATCGGACGCTATCACGGGAGCATCGGACGCTAGGGTTCCTAGCATCGGACGCTCCGGTGACCGTGTCACTTTTCAGCGTTTTATTTGCATCGGACGCTAGGCATCGGACGCGTCCGTTGTCCATGGACGCGCCGGAGTCTTTGCATCGGACGCTGGGTGATCACTGTTCATCAACAGCTTCCGATGGTGGAACAGTAAGGTTCCAGAACCGCCCCTCTGCATCGGACGCGTCCGGTGGTCTGGCATCGGACGCAGGCCCGTCCGATGCGACTGGTTTCGCACGGTTTCGTCCGCGGTTCGCTCTCTCGTTCGTTGTCGGAATTGATTTCCGTCTTTTGCGTTGGCTTTCTAGAGTTGTCTAGTGTCTCGCTGTGCTTCTAGGAAGCATCCACCCTACATATAGGTCGTGGACATTAGCAAGTTCTAGGGTTCGCTCTTGGGTCGATTTTGGACAGTGGCATCTAGTTTTCCGTAAGGAAATTTTGAAAGCTCCCATTCACCCCCCCTCTGGTCGCTTTCGGTTAGCTTCTCGGTCCTTCAGAGTGTCGGGGCCGTGATCGTCGGCGAGGCCGCTCTTGGCGGCAGGCAGTGAGGGGGTGCTGGAAATCACTATACCTTCAGCACCTCTTCCTCATCTCGAAAAGAGCTCTCCACCTCATAACACCTTTACTTTGTCCCGAGGTTTGTACTCCTTTTCCGGCGACCCGGGCTAAGGCTGCGAACCACTTGGCGTTTCGGTCATGTGCCTTAGCAACCAGATCCTTCCACCAACCAAATATCCTCCAACCGTTTTCACCTACAATTCATAAAAGACATAGGGTGAGCATACGGTCCACACTGGGGTAGTGAAGTAGGGGAAAACCAGTGTTGGGCCGCTCCAAAGAAGGGTTAGTGTAAAACCATTCCCTAGCACTTCTCGAGGGAAGCGATCACCCGCTGAGGAAAACGTGGTCCGCTAGGGAAGAAGGCTCACGCGATACTCAAACTGTCGGTGGGAAAGCGCTCAACTAAGCCTCCGCCACGGGGTCCTTTACTGCAAAAGCAGAACCCCGTCGGCACGCTCTCTACGAGGTCTACGCCCAGAGCCGGGGCTCAACAGTGCTCTAGCTCTCTCCCCGAGCTCTCTCCCCCTGCCTGGCCTAACAACTGAGGTGCTGACCTCTAGGCTATCTCCCTCCTAGGGGCTTCATCTCCTGCCTAGGCCGGGGACCTTACGTCCGGGCCTAGCAGCTCTCCCCTGGCCTTCGGTACATGTCCACCATATCTGGATGGTACATGTCCGGGTTCTCCATCTCCGACCCTGCGCGCCTCTCTCTTGCGCCGAAAGCAGAACTCATCAGTGACCATCTCTTCCACACAAAATCACACTGGTACCTCCGCAACCGCAACGCAAAGGGGGTTGTTGTGACCGGCTTGATTGGCTCACTTTGCCTTTGCCCTTCTGTGGCAACTCTCACGAATGGGTGCATAGCATCAAGCTTGTTTCGGAGGTGGTTTGGCTTGGGTGCCAACTGGTTCTTGGGAGGAGCGTCTCGGGGTTCCTCAACCACACCATCTTTGGTGATAGGCTTTGGCTGGCTCTTGGATGGAATCTTGGCAAGTTTGGGTAGTGGTGGAATTGGGCCTCACATTGGTTCAGACCACTAACGCTCCAATCTTCCAAAAGCTGAGAGAATCAACACTCTGAGCAAAACCTATACACCAGGGCACCAACAGCTCGCTTGAATTGGGGAGATCATCATCCCAGCTGCTGCTCACTACTGGAGAACCACATGACGATGGCCGAAGTATGTGTTTTCTTCCTCGGTTTGCATCTTCCATCTTCACATTGGCAATCTCCATCTCCAGGCCCTCACAAACGCACACCGCTGACACAGTGCTATCCGAGCTGGCCTTCTCTAAGGACTCCTCAAGCTTGGCATTCTTCTCTGCCAACTCGGATTGCAAGACAGGACAAGTCTTGCATGCACCCAACAGCTGCGGCCTAGCACGGAGCTCATCCACCTCATCTACCAACGCAGCATACTTACCTCTCAGAGTGAGAAGGTCAGTCATGTGCGCGGTGCACGACTCGCACTCCGCCTCCTCCGACACTACCACGGTGGACCGAGCGAACTCAAGCTCCTTCACCGTGTCCTCCCACTTCTGCCTAAACTCCTTGCGCTCTCTAGCGGCACGCCTAAGCAACTTATCTTGGCTAAGGAGGGCAGCAGTCAACTTCTCAACCTCGGAGGAAAGCTCGTCGTAGGTGAGAGATACCTGGGAGGTGTCGTCGTCGTCGTCGTTCTGAGGGGTACGCTCCGGCTCGCCGTCGACCTCATCTCCGAGCGCCATGGTGCACAAACCTCCGTCGCCGGCGAAGAAGCACAAGCCGTTGAACTTGTCTTCCAGCTTCTTCTTCACGGACTCGTCATCGCTGGAGCCAGCGGAGTCGTCATCCGAGCCGTCGACGTCGCTGAGCGTGGCGAAGAACGCGCGCTGCTCAGCTTGCTGCTTCTCCAAGTACTTCTTCTTGATGTACTCTTTGTCGAAGCCGCCCCGTTTCTTGTGCCTTGGGGGGACGTGCTTCTCCTTGTACTTGGAGTCGCGCTTGCGCCCATGTTCGCCCTTGCCCGAGTGCTTGCTCTTCTTCTTGGGGCAGTCGGCGATGAAGTGGTCGGGGTCGCCGCACTCGTAGCATCCCGTGCGTCCTCCTCCTCGACGACGGTTCATGCGGTTGTTGTGGAACCGCGAGAACCGGTTGGCAAGCAAAGCCAACTCGTCGTCTCCCAAAGACTCCAGCTGGTCCTCTGTCACAGAAAAGAGAGAAGAGAGCGCAAATCCAGCTGAGGGGTTAGAGGAAGAGCCGGAAACCAAAGCCATGGACGGGCGAGAAGGATTTTCAAAAGAAGCCCTCGCCATAGCATCAATCTCACTGGACTTGAGCTTACTGAAGAGCTCGTCGCAGGTGAGGGTCTCATAGTTCGGGGATTCGATGATCGCCTGAACTTTGGAGTCCCACACCGAACGATCAAGAGTGTGCAAAAGCTTCAAAGCACGCTCATGATCATCAAAAGGCAACTGCTCTCTGTTGGCTCTCATCCTGTTGACAATCACCTGAAAGCGAGCGAATAAACTTTCTATGCTCTCGCCAGGCTGATGTCGAAAGTTCTCATACTCTCGCTTGAACGACTCGTAGAGTCGGTTTTGACTTGAGAGGTGCCCTCATGAAACGCATGAGAGTGTCCCAGATCTCCTGAGCCGTAGCGAGGTGAGAACACGATCAAACTCACCCATGCTCAAACAAGAGAAAAGAGCATTACGGGCTCGGCTATTGGCATCGTGCTCATTGATCTGCTGTTGAGTCTCACGAGCAGCCAAGACCACGTAATCAGGGGAGTTGCAAATATCCCAGATAGAAGCGCCCAAACTCTGCAAATAGGCCGACATACGTATCTTCCAATACGCATAGTTCGTCCCATCGAAAAACGGCGGTTTGCCCACGCCGCGATCCATGTCGCCTTCGGTGGATCTGGAACCGGCTAAGGTGAAAGATCCTTAACCCGCTTCGATACCAATTGAAGGACCGAGAAGCTACCCGAAAGCGACCAGAGGGGGGTGAATGGGAGCTTCAAAATTTCCTTTCGGAAACTAGATGCCACTGTCCCAAACTCAACCCCAAAAGCGAACCCTAGAGCTTGCTAATGTCCACGACCCTAGATGTAGGTGGATGCTTCCTAGAAGCACAGCGGGACACTAGACAACCCTAGAAAGCCAACCCAAAAGACGGAACTCGAATCCGATCAAGAACGAACGAACCGCGACGAAACGGCGCGAAACAGCCACGACCGGACTCTGGCCAGCGTCCGGTCAGCAGGGACCGGACGCGTCCGGTCGTCAGAAAACAGCTCTGGAGCTCTCTGTGTTCGACCGGACGCACGGTGCTCTAGCGTCCGGTCGTTCACCCAGCGTCGGTCAGGTCAAACAAAACCGCGATGAACAGTGATAGAGGCGAGTCCGGTCACAACTAAACACCAGCGTCCGGTCAGAGCAAAAACCAGAACACGCTCAAACCTTCAACGACCGGACGCGTCCGGTCAAGCCGTGACCAGCGTCCGGTCACCCCGAAACTGCACTGAAACTCCGGCGATTCAACCCGATCTCCTCCGAATCAAATGCTCTAGGCTTGGGATTCGATCTGAGGAGTCACAAGGAGGTTAGTGAGCTATCTCTAAGAGATCATGGCTCGAACCTAACTCCAAATTGGTGAATCAAAGAATTTCGGGGGAAGGGAAGAAAAGTGACCCAGAACGAAAAATCGATCGATCTCCTAGACCGTGAGGTTAGAGGATGATTCCTTCGGTGGAAAGAAATGCCTCACGATCTAGAACAACTCAGTTCAAACGGAATCGCAAAAGATGAACCGAGCACAAAGATCAAGCGACGGGAAAACTCAAGGTACAAAGCAATCCGCGAAAAACATGATGAACATGAAATCAAAACGCGAATTGACACCGAGAGATGGGATCCAAGGTGAGGATACGACCTCACTTCCTCGAATCAACAGTACACAGAGTGGAGTCTCTCTGCGGATCTCAACTAGCTAAAGCAGGGGATGGGAGAGTGGAAACCCTAGCAAATGAAGGCACTAACTGAAATAGCTAAAACTGAGATTGAGATAGCTGAAATTGAGATAGCTGAAATTTAGATAGCTGAAATTGAGATAGCTGAAATGAGATAGCTGAAATTGAGATAGGGAGGAGGGTGTCTCCCCTAGACTACTTATACTAACCTAGCCTAAGCCTATTTCCTACTCTACCCCTCCCTACTGAATTACAGAGCGGACCAGCCTAACCCTAAGGCTATTCTAGTCCACCCGCTGGTGGTAGGTAGATCCGACGGCCACGCCCGCACGGTCTTCCGCGTCGCCTCCACGCAACCTTCAGATCGCCGCCACGTGCCGCCACCACTCTGCACCCCCGGTTTTGTGGCCCAAACCGGGAAACCAGCCTTTTCCATCAGCCCCCGGTTTTGAGGCCCAAACCGGGAAACCAGCCTCTAGCCCGAGTTTTGTGGCCCAAACTCGGAAACCCGCAGCGCCCGAGTTTTGAGGCCCAAACTCGGAAACCATCCGCGCCCGAGTTTTGAGGCCCAACTCGGAAACCGGCCCACGCCCAGGTTTGAGGCTCAACCTGGAAACCGTCGCGCCCAGGTTTTGTGGCTCAACCTGGAAACCCAACACCCAGGTTTTGAGGCCCAAACCTGGAAACCGTCCACCGTTGGTTTTTCCCGGGCTCTACCAACAAACCGGCGTCGTAGAGGGGATGCACCGCCTGTGCACCCCTTCCACCGACATGATCGCACTTCTCCGCTTGTCGCTTGTCGCAGGCTGCCAGCCACCACAGCTGATCCTCCGGCCTCCAGTCCATCAGTCCAAGTCCACGTCCGCCCTTCACCGTCCGATACATCGGCATGGCACGTCCGCCGCACGGCACGCCCATCCTTCATCGCGCCCGGTCCGTCGGCACGGCACGTCGCAACTTGACCTTCACCCGCCATCGATAACTGTCTCCGTGCTCGACACCTGCACAACACAAGCCAAAGAACATGCGCATCATCTCCGTTGACAATCACTCATCACACAGAGACTCGGCATAAACCCATGTATCCGCATAACTCAGCACCTTTCGCTTTCTAACTTCTACCCTTGCTCCCATGTGCCAACACCAAAGTGTTTCAACACTTGTGCACGTGTGTTAGCATTTTGCAAAGCATTTTCCAAGGGTTTTGTTAGTCGCTCACTAGGTCTATAGCAAAGATATGTTAGAGAACTCCTAGTGGCACTTGGACACTGCATAAGTTGTGAATTAACTCCTCTTAATAGTACAGCTATGTATCCTAAATGTGATAACACTCGCAGAGTGTCTTGATCACTAAAACAAAGAGCCCTATAGGTTATACCTTTGCCTTCGTGACTCTTTGCTCCATCCCTTCTCTTCTTCATTTCACCAAAAGTAGAGCACTTGATCTCTTCAATTGCATGTGGCCATCACCATCCTCCATGGTTGCCACTTTGCTAGCTCCACCACTTGGCTTGGTCTCAATCCTTTCTTAAAAGCTACACACATGCTTAGCGATGGGATTAGACCAAATAGGTTTCATCAATTAACCAAAACCAAACTAGGGCTTTCAATCTCCCCCTTTTTGGTAATTGATGACAACCTATACAAAGATATGTGATTTAAATTTGAGTAACCACATTGATAGTATTAGCTCCCCCTACATATGTGCTATAGAGTTTGGTTCTAAGTTTGGCACATATGTATGGATATGAAATGTTGGTGAGAAACACTATCAATGAGAACATATATGATGAATGATTGACTTGATGAGGAAGGTTTGAGGCTTTTACCCGGTTGAGTCTATATCTAGCTATGCGCTTATTGTTTATGACTAACCGGTGGCGTGAGTTGTGTGGTGTTTCTGTGTTGGTGTGCGTGTGCGACATGTGTCTCTTGGCTGTGTTGATGTGCAGGTGTGGAGCTCGGATACAGTGGTCTATGGCGAGGTGAAGGTCAAGTAGAGACGTGCCGTGCCGACGACCGGGAGCGGTGAAGGATGGGCGTGCCGTGCGGCAGACGTGCCATGCCGAGGTACCCAGAGCGGTGAAGGGCGGACGTGAGGCTTGGACTGACGGACCAGAGGGCCAGAGGACCAGTTGTGGTAGCTGGCACGTGGCATCGGCGAGCGAGAGCACATGGGGATGTGCGGTGCATCGGCCGAGTCGGAGGAAAGGCGTTGGAGTCGTGTCACTTTGGCGGGAGGTCGGACACGGGCCTTGCGTGCGGCGCAAGTGCCGTCGGCCAAGTCAAAGAAGGAGGCGAAGGCGTTGTGGGGCCCGGCCGTGGAGGCTGAACATGCATCGGCATCGGTGCCGGTGTGTCGGAGTGTGCGAACCACATCCCGTCTACGGTGCGGGTTCGGTAGCTGAGCCTCAAAAAGCTACCATCGACGGTTTCCAGGTTTGGGCCTCAAAACCTGGGCGCGCGGTTTCCGAGTTTGGGCCTCAAAACTCGGGATGGACGGTTTCCAGGTTTGGGCCTCAAAACCTGGGCTTGCGGGTTTTCTGAGTTTGGCCTCAAAACTCGGGGTGGACGGTTTCCCGGTTTGGGCCTCAAAACCGGGGTTGGTCCGAAAGGACGGTCGACGCGTGGCGGCACGAGAGGCTTGCGTTGCGGCGAAGCTATCGGTGAGAAGGCGCGGCGGTCGACGGTGACGGCACGTGGCGGCATCAGGAAGGTCGCGTCGAGGCGAAGCTACCAGATGTGCGGGCGTGGCCGTCGGATGAAGATCGTCAGGACTGGACGGTTTTACCCCTGGGGGGTATTTGGGTTGAGTGCTTAATGTAAGGGCGTTTTGGTCTTCGGTGTCACTCTCATTTTGCTGTTTGTGAGAGGAGGCTAGGGTTGGGGAGAGACAGGCTCTTGTTCTTGAGCTTTTCGCCATCCAAGCTTTGATCTGCTGGAGTGGCTTGTAGCCCGACAACGAGTGCTTAATGAATCATCCATTCCTCTGAATCCAAGGATCAAATTCGTGGTTGAATTCGCATTTTGAATTTGTTCTTCGCGTTCTCCTTTTTCTCCATGATTTTCTCCTCCCCCGATCTCCCTCTTCGCTGCGTCTTTTGCGGTTCTGTTTGAATCAACTTGTTCTTTGATGTGAGGAGAACATTTCGACCGGAGGAATTCATCTCTACCCTCACGAACAAGTAGATCGAGCCGAAATCGTTTTCGTTCTTCGTTCTTCCCCTTTTACGGTGTTCTTCGGATTTCTCATGGTGTAGTTGGATTGAAGCGATGATATCTAGGATTAGCTTCCCAACACGTAGAAGAACACTTGGGTGAAGTTTGGTCGCAGCCCCGTTCGATTTGGTGAAGATCCAATCGATTTTGGTTTTGACCCGAGCAGTTTTTGTGCTTTCTGGGAGATCGCGGACAGTCCGCCATATTGGCCGCGGACAGTCCGCCGTAGGCGCGGACAGTCCGCCAAGTTAGGCGCGGACAGTCCGGCCATCGGGCTCCAGCCGATTCAGTGGCTGCGCAGCTCAGTTGGTTAGGTCAACAGTGACCGGCGGACAGTCCGCTAGTGTTGGCGCGGACAGTCCGGCCTGAGCAGAGTCGTTCCAGCAGCTTTGCTGTTTTTCACGTTTAGCCGGTGGACAGTCCGCCAGGACCCGCGGACAGTCCGGGGTCCTCATCGGACGCGGCTTCGGGCAGACATCGGACGCTCATCGTTCACTGTTCATGTGAACCGCGGACAGTCCGGCGTGCAAACCGCGGACTGTCCGGGACCCGTCCAGCAGCTGTTGCAGAACAGTTTGTTTTTGGGTCTTTTGCCGGCGGACAGTCCGGACTCCCAGGCGCGGACAGTCCGCCCTTGACCGGACAGTCCGGCACCAGCAGCCCGGACAGTCCGGGATCCTACTGAGAGCTGATTTTCAGTGCGTTGGCTCTCCCGGCTTTTCCGCTTCGTTTCCGGACTTCTCGTTTGCTCCTAGAGTTCACCTAGGAACCTCTCTACATATCTTTGCTACGAGTTAGCATCGGTATTTGGAGGAATCCCGACGTAGCTCTCTATCTACGTTTGGGAGTGGTCTTTTAGGCACGAACTTGACTCGGAGTTTTGGGAGTTTTGTTTTGCTCCCTTGTGCGGTGCCTCGCTGTGATCCTAGGGATCATCCACCCTCTTTCTAGGGTCGTGGGCATCGCGTTTGAGTCCGAAGCTTTTGGGTTTGATTTTGTTGGGACAGAGGCCGTAATTTCGAGAAGAAATTTTTAGGCTCCCATTCACCCCCCTGGTCGCCTTGCTTTAGCATTTTCGGTCCTTCAATTGGTATCGAAGCCAGTTAAGGATCTCTCTACCTTAACCGGTTCCGGATCCGCGAAGGCGACCTTTTAGAGTGGTTTGGCTTCCGACGTGGTTTGTCGAGGTGTTGAGCTTTTGCTTTGCTAACACTAACGGTGCTTTCTGAAGTAGCACCTAGCTCTTCTTCAAGTATGTCTTTGTCCTTCAGCATGAATGGTTCCATGGACGACATCTTGGGAAGAAGGAGGAGTGCAGTTGATGAGAGGGATCACGAGGTGAACGATCTGCTGGTCCTTCTACGAGATGACGAGCTTTCACCAAGGATCTTCTATGTCAACTTGGCAAGGCCAAGAAAGGTACTCTCGCTTCGAGTCTTGTGACCTTGCAAAATCTTTATGAGGCTCGATCTAGGAATGTTGAGCTTTGTAGTACCTTGCGTAGAAAGGTCGAAAAGTTGAAATGCTCCATTGCTAGTTTGAAGTCTAGTGCATCTTTGCCTTGCACCTCCTGTAGTGACATGGTTAGGAAGAATGATGAGCTAAGCTTTTCCCTTGCTAGCTTAAAGTCTGAGAATGAATGTTGATATCTAATGCTTCCAAACCATGTTTAGTTTGCACTGACTTGAGCAAGGACCTTGATTGTGCTAAAACTGAAATAGCCTTGCTAAAGTCGGATGCTTTGTTACCATGTGTTTCATGTGAGTCTTTACTTGCTGAAATCAATAACTTAAAATTGACTCACTCCACATGTGTAGATGAACTTGAGCATGCTAGGGCTGAAATTATTGAGATAAATGCTAGGCCTTGTAGCTTGTGCTCTTTGAATAAAGATGCTTGCCTTACTTCTTGTGCTAATCATGATTTGTTGCTTGATGTGAATGGTGATGTTTCTTCCACCGATTTCATTTGCACATCATGCATTGATTTGGAAAAAGAAGTTTTGGTTTTGAAGCAAATGCGCGATGATATGAGCGCCAAGTTGGTTGAGCACAATGATATGAGTGCCAACCTTGAAAAGGAGATTGAGCTCTTGCGTACCACATATGCCGAGTGCATTCAGAAGGAGATGGAAAACTTGAGAAACACTCCTTGTGGTACTTGTGACCGCCTCATGTTTGAAAATGAGGTTTTGGCCAAAAGATGCAAGAGCCTTTGTGCTAAGTCGTTTGAGTCACGCATTTCTTCCAACTCCGATGTTGATGTTTCCAAGTCTGCATCTTTGCAACCGAGTTGAGTTCTTGTGTTGCGCGTGAGTCTTTTGACGTTAGCACTAGTGTCAAGGTTTCGGATAGCTCTTTCATAGCTACTCCTAACCTTGCTGTTTCTTCGAGTGATGTCCAAGGGACTTCTCTTGACAAGGGTGCTTCTCATATTTTTGGGACTCGTGCTCCCAATCCGGTTTTCCATTGCACCTTTTGCAAGAAGGATGGACACTCATTCGATCGATTTTGTTTTCGCCGTGTCAAACACGAGCGGCGAATTCGAGCTAAGGCTTTTAGGAAGCCGCGTAGCCTTTCCCATGGCACGTGTGCTCCTAGTGTTGGCACCAAGTCTCTTGTTGATGCTTCTTGTTCTAAGCCCCAAGGGACTTCTCACTTGTCGGAGAATGGTGTGCCTTTCAGTAGGCCTTTGTACCATTGCTCTTTTTGTGAGAAAGATGGGCATCAAGAAAGCTTCTGCTATCGGCGTGCCAAACGCTTGCGCCAAGCTCGCTCTTCTAGGAAGATGGTGATTCATAGCCCTCTCATGGCATGAACACTTGTGCTCCTAGTAAGAAGCCCATTTTTGTTGATGGGATTTATGACTCCTTTTCTAGTGGGATAGGTCATGGTCGTGGACATGCTTCTAGTGCTTCTTTTCTTGGTCCACGTCATGCTTTTCATGGTGCTTCTATTGGTTCTTCTACAAAGAACTTGGAAGATGTTTGCCTCTTTTCCCGTGGTACGACTCGTTCTTCTCCTCGAGTTGTCCTTTTGAGGAATGCTTCCAAGGGTGTTTCACAATTGCATTTGAACCAACATTTGCATCATGCTAACCCACATGATAAGTTGAGATTTGTGACCAAGTCCTGGATTCCCAAGTACATGCTTGCTAACCCTTCGGGATCCAAGACTCGGGTTACTTTTGTCCTCTTGTGTGTAGATATGAGGACGCGGGGTGGAGAACATGCGCATGATGGAGCTTGATCTTTTAGATGTGATCAAGATTTGATGGTTCTCTACACCCCGCCTAGATTTGCCTCCAAAGAGGCTTTTGCTACTCGGTGAGCATTCTTTTACACTCATACCTTGTACATCCATGTTCTATGCCTTGTGGTATGAGATGGTCTTTTATGTGCTCACTTGTATAGTTGTTACATGTACATTTTCTTTGTATCATGTTTTTGCTTTAGTCTAGCATGTGCTATCTTGTATATCATGTCATGCTAGCTTTGTGTACAGTTTTGGTGGTTAATCCACTTTTCATGCTAGTCTGTGATCCTCATGAACATTATGCCATGCTTTACCTTATTTCTCCATGAGCTTTACATGTATAGGTATGATGTTCATTAGGTGTCACTTTTCAGGTGCTAGTTTTGTGTAGCTACATGTACCCTGTTGATATGTTTAGCTTGAGCACTAGCCTTTCCACAATTTTATCATGTTACATGCTTTTGGATCTATTGCTATCATTATCTTGCATTGTAGCATGTGTTGAGGTTTGGGCTGTGTTTGGTTGATCATGTCTTTAGGCTGCATTTTGCTATATAGTGCTTTATCCTGTTGCATGGTAGTTTGACTAGTTTGAGTTCAGATCTCCTTGCGGTATCATTCATAGGTAGACCTCTTTTTGTTGAGAGCTTACCTTATGCTTTTATGTGACTAACCGTTTTCGTGGAGACCTTGAGGTCACACTAGACGAGACAATGCCTTGTGTTTTCTTCTGCTTTTGAGTGTGCAGGAGAACAGGAGCCTGGAGAGAGCATTTGGCTCACGGACCCGATCCCACTTCTTCCACGACTTGGGGCTCTGTTCGAGCAGCTCTCCAGCGAGCACTAGCAGCACCTGGGAGAGCGACAGCATCAGGCGAGGGGGAGACGACTTCGGCGAGGCAGATGCCCCGAAGATTTTAGCAAGTTCAGGCGTCCCCGGGCATCACACCAGCAGCAGGCGGTCATGCGCGTTCATGAGGTACCTCCGACACACTTCTGAGTTCGGTTTTTGGTACACTCCTTCTTCGACCCCTCTCTGCTGTGTGGTCTTTTCGATGTGGTTTTTGCTGGCTGTCGCTTGAGCGTTTCTTGGCTCTTCTCTTGTGAGTCTGGTGTGTGTTTCCCTTTTAGTTGGGGAAGCATTTTGCTTGTTGTATCTAGTTGGACTTCTCCGATACCCTTTGCTTTGGGTTTTCCTTTTAGGCTAGTTTTGCTTTGTCTTTGATAGACTAGCTTTTGCATGCATTTCATCATGTACATCTTGCATTTTAGAGCTTCATGTATATAGTAATGAAAATGAGACTATGCTCTTTTTGGTATGCCCTGCTTATTCATGATGATGCTTGTAGCTTAGGCTCTTTTTGATCACTTGATACATGTTATGAGCTAAGCTATTTTTGCAAATGGTGAACTTGACTAATCAATATGAAACTTTAATTTGTTCACCATTGAGATTGGCAACTAGCATGGGTAGGATGTGTTGAGATCACTTGTGCTATCTTTTGTATGCTAGGTTGCTATGTCTCTTGCATTGAGTCTTCACTTGCTTGGATTGCATATTTACCTTGTGCTTAAAATTTGATCCAAGTCTAAGTGAAATGAAAAGATCGAGATGGGATTGCATGTGTCAGCACATCACGGTATCGAGACTGTTTCTCATTGCACATTTGAGTTAAACTTGAGCCGTGTAGTGTAAGACCGAAACCGGTGCTTTAAGCTTCTGATTGCTTTTCTTGCATAGGCTTAGCCCGGTTGAAAAGTTAGGCAATGACCATGCTTTCAACCTCTCGCAATCACATGCTTTTAATTTGAACTTGTGTTAATACCGCTGCAATTCTAATAAAATTTGAAAATAACACAAGTCTATGCTTCACTCTATTGCATGATGATTGAACTTTGCTAGGGGTAGTTCACCTTTTATACTTGAGTTAGCACTTGGTTGATTTCCTGTCTATCCATGCTAAGTGCTATTTTAGTGGTGAACTCCTTTTCAAATGGCTTAAAATTGCTCATGTGCTTAATTGTTCATATTTCGTATTCATTTGATCAGTTTGAGCCTTTGCTAGCATTTGTATTGGTTGCTAAACTTTCAGGGCAGCACCCTTTTGAGCATCTTTTCATTCTGATTGCTATACACTTGAAGCTGTTGCATTGTGCATATCATGCATTTTTAGCTTAGTGTACATAACCCCCAGCTCCGATAACTCTTGTGATTGCCCCCATATGCTTTTGGTTGATGACTTGTCTTGTGTTTGTGTCAATTTTGTGAAAAATGTCAAAACCCCTCAGCATGTTCCCTTTTGTCAAGGGGGAGAAGCTGTTTGCAAGGGGAGCTTATGTGTTGGCACAAAGGGGAGAGTCATGCATTTTGGGAGAGCTTTGAGCAAGGGGAGTTTAGCTCTTTTATGTTTTTCTTCACTCGTTTAGCTCTTTTATGTGTCTCAATTGGTATCCATCTCTTGGTATGGAATGCAATTGGTGTCATGAGCTTTGTGCATAGCTTTTGTGTATAGGCTTGCTTTCAGGGGGAGTCGCTTTTGTCTTGCTGCTTCTCCGCGTGCTCCGAGTGTTTGTGCTCCATTTAGTGTTGAGCCTCTCTTGTGGTTTTTCTCAGTCGGTATCGAGCCTGCTAGTTGTGTTGAGCCATTTTTGCCTCTGTCTAGAGGGACTAGCAGTTTTGCTTGGTATTTTCGATTGGTATGGACCCTTCAGCTAGTTGCGTCGAGCCTATGTGCCTTGTCTTGAGGAACTAGCTGTTTTCACCAATTCTTGGCTGTTTGTGATCAGTTTTGCATTCTTATGCGTTAATTCAGCCTCAATTGGTATTGAGCCTTGAGCTAGTGGTATTGAGCCATTTTCTGCCTCTTCTTGAGGGCTAGCTCATTTTTGACTTGGTTGCGTCGAGCCGTTGCCCATGTCTTTGGGAACCAAGTCTTTTGCTCTGTGTGATCGAGTTTTGCTCTTGTTGAGTTGTTGCTCCGATCCCTTGCTTGGTTGCGTTGAGCCGTTGCCCATGTCTTTGGGGACCAAGTTATGTCCATTTCGAATTGCCCCTTCTTTAGATTTTTCGGTCCTTCAATGGTCCTTCATTGGTATGGCATTTGAATGGATAATCTTCTCATGACAAGTGACTTTGTTTTTGCCCTCCGATGGCTTTTGATCACTTGAATGAGATTTTCGGTTGTGGTATCTCAAACCATCTCTTGTGCCTAGTTTTTGTCAATTCAATCATCAAGGGGGAGAAAGAGAAAGAGAAAGAAAAAAGGGGGAGAATTTGACCCAAAACCAAGTGGATAAGTACCTTGGTCTCTCTTTTGTGATGATTGATTGACAATTTTATTTGAGATTGGTTTTTGAGTGCCTTTTGGGATTCATGAAACTCTTGTTTATCTTGACTTTTCGGTTGTGTGGAGGCTTTGCCCGATTTTCCCGTTTCTTTCGGGACCGAGAGCTTTTATTTGGAGTTTTCATGATCCTTCCTCATCTCAAGTAGCCTTGTGTTCGCTTTTGTTTGGCTTTTGGGCACTTGGATGAGGCTTGCCTTCAAACTCTTCCTTTGTGGTTTATTTTTAGTCAATGCATTCATCAAGGGGAGATTGAGAACATATATGATGAATGATTGACTTTGATGAGGAAGGTTTGAGGCTTTTACCCGTTTGAGTCTATATCTAGCTATGCGCTTATTGTTTATGACTAACCGGTGGCGTGAGTTGTGTGGTGTTTCTTGTTTGGTGTGCATGTGCGACATGTGTCTCTTGGCTGTGTTGATGTGCAGGTGTGGAGCTCGGATACAGTGGTCTATGGCGAGGTGAAGGTCAAGTAGAGACGTCTGCCATGCCGACGGACCGGAGCGGTGAAGGATGGGCGTGCCGTGCGGCGGACGTGCCATGCCGAGGTACCCAGAGCGGTGAAGGGCGGACGTGAGGCTTGGACTGACGGACCAGAGGGCCAGAGGACCAGCTGTGGTAGCTGGCACGTGGCATCGGCGAGCGAGAGCACATGGGGATGTGCGGTGCATCGGCCGAGTCGGGAGGAAGGCGCTGGAGTCGTGTCACTTGGCGGGAGGTCGGACACGGGCTTGCGTGCGGCGCAAGTGCCGTCGGCCAAGTCAAGAAGGAAGGCGAAGGCGTTGTGCCCGGCGTGGAGGCTGGACATGCATCGGCATCGGTGTCGGTGGTCGGGGTGTGCGAACCACATCCCGTCTACGGTGCGGGTTCGGTAGCTGAGCCTCAAAAAGCTACCATCGACGGTTTCCAGGTTTGGGCCTCAAAACCTGGGCGCGCGGGTTTCTGAGTTTGGGCCTCGAAACTCGGGATGGACGGTTTCCAGGTTTGGGCCTCAAAACCTGGGCTTGCGGGTTTCCGAGTTTGGGCCTCAAAACTCAGGGTGGACGGTTTTCCCGGTTTGGGCCTCAAACCGGGGGTTGGTCCGAAAGGACGGTCGACGCGTGGCGGCAGAGGCTTGCGTTGCGGCGAAGCTATCGGTGAGAAGGCGCGGCGGTCGACGGTGACGGCACGTGGCGGCATCAGGGGTCGCGTCGAGGCGAAGCTACCGGATGTGCGGGCGTGGCCGTCGGATGAAGATCGTCAGGACTGGACGGTTTTACCCCTAGGGGGTATTTGGGTTGAGTGCTTAATGTAAGGGCGTTTTGGTCTTCGGACGTGCGCCTATATATATGAGGGGGGCTGCTAGGGCAGCCGGATCCTTGGCAATCCTTGGAGCGGTGTCACTCTCATTTTGCTGTTTGTGAGAGGAGGCTAGGGTTGGGGAGAGACAGGCTCTTGTTCTTGAGCTTTTTGCCATCCAAGCTTTGATCTGCTGGAGTGGCTTGTAGCCCGACACCGAGTGCTTAATGAATCATCCATTCCTCTGAATCCAAGGATCAAATTCGTGGTTGAATTCGCGTTTTGAATTTGTTCTTCGCGTTCTCCTTTTTCTCCACGATTTTCTCCTCCCCCGATCTCCCTCTTCGCTGCGTCTTTTGCGATTCCGTTTGAATCTACTTGTTCTTGATGTGAGGAGAACATTTCGACCGGAGGAATTCATCTCTACCCTCACGAACAAGTAGATCGAGCCGAAATCGTTTTCGTTCTTCGTTCCTCCCCTTTTACGGTGTTCTTCGGATTTCTCATGGTGTAGTTGGATTGAAGCGATGATATCCTAGGATTAGCTTCCCAACACGTAGAAGAACACTTGGGTGAAGTTTGGTTCGCAGCCCCGTTCGATTTGGTGAAGATCCAATCGATTTTGGTTTTGACCCGAGCAGTTTTTGTGCTTTCTGGGAGATCGCGGACAGTCCGCCATATTGGTCGCGGACAGTCCGCCGTAGGCGCGGACAGTCCGCCAAGTTAGGCGCAGACAGTCCGGCATCGGCTCCAAGCCGATTTAGTGGCTGCGCAGCTCAGTTGGTTAGGTCAACAGTGACCGGCGGACAGTCCGCCAGTGTTGGGCGCGGACAGTCCGGGCCTGAGCAGAGTCGTTTCAGCAGCTTTGCTGTTTTTCATGTTTAGCCGGCGGACAGTCCACCAGGACCCGCGGACAGTCCGGGGTCCTCATCGGACGCGGCTTCGGGCAGGCATCGGACGCTCATCGTTCACTGTTCATGTGAACCGCGGACAGTCCGGCGTGCAAACCGCGGACTGTCCGGGACCCGTCCAGCAGCTGATGCAGAACAGTTTGTTTTTGGGTCTTTTGCCGGCGGACAGTCCGGACTCCCAGGCGCGGACAGTCCGCCCTTGACCGGACAGTCCGGCACCAGCGCCGGACAGTCCGGGATCCTGCTGAGAGCTGATTTTCAGTGCGTTGGCTCTCCCGGCTTTTCCGCTTCGTTTCCGGACTTCTCGTTTGCTCCTAGAGTTCACCTAGGAACCTCTCTACATATCTTTGCTACGAGTTAGCATCGGTATTTGGAGGAATCCCGACGTAGCTCTCTATCTACGTTTGGGAGTGGTCTTTTAGGCATGAACTTGACTCGGAGTTTTGGGAGTTTTGTTTTGGTCCCTTGTGCGGTGCCTCGCTGTGATCCTAGGGATCATCCACCCTCTTTCTAGGGTCGTGGGCATCGCGTTTGAGTCCGAAGCTTTTGGGGTTGATTTTGTTGGGACAGAGGCCGTAATTTCGAGAAGAAATTTTTAGGCTCCCATTCACCCCCCCCCTCTGGTCGCCTTGCTTTAGCATTTTTGGTCCTTCAATCAATGATGATGCTAAGGCATAAGAATGGACCTTTGAAGCGTGATACCAGTCGGAGTGCACATTTTATACCATCCTTAGCATCATTTGTCACTAGACATACAACAAATCTCAAGAACCCCGTGAGATCAACATAATAATAAGGCTCTTGAACCACTTGAAATATTGGTATGTCTAGTTTCCATTCTAAGCATGCTAGAGAATCAATTCATCAATCAAGTCCTATCACTAGCATTCACCACATAAGCATGAATATCAGATAAAATAGCTTATGCAATGCAAACAATCATTTGAATATGCACATTTCAAATGCAACATACATGTTTTATGAGCTTGCTCCCCCTATTTGTAAGCTCGATCCCACTTGAAGACTAAAAACAACTAAAACTACTTAGCATATCTCTTTTATTGGTATCTCCTCCCTTTCACTAGCATATTAACATATCTTTGTTGCATTTTCTCCCCTTTGTGAACATAAGGAGGGGCAAGTTTTAATGAAAGGAGACAACTTTTACCGTGAAATTTACATGAGGGGATCATACTAAGTCAAGTTGTGGCTTAATCTTGCTCATGAGCACAAGACATTTAACACGGTATGCTCTAGAGTAAGCTTCTTCCACATCTTGCAATGGTTATCTTACTCACAATGGTTAAATACTTATGATTCACTTACTAGATCAAACACTAGAGTTACAAGCTCACAAACAAGTTATATGCTACCACTAGAACAAATCAAACATAGAAGCAATAGTGGTACCATATATACTTCAAATTCATTTGATTTACCATGAATAATCCTAAATAAGCAATGTGATGGCTATAAACTAGAGCACAACCTAATAAGAATGAATGCACATGCCAAACAATTTCACCACCTTTGCTTTCTTGGAGGAGAGGCATGTCATAAGTGGGGGTGCATTCAACTCATGTTGGAGAAGTCTAGAATATTCAATTCATTCCTTAGATTGCAAAACCCTTCTCTCATCAAGTGGCTTGGTGAAGATATCAGCAAGTTGATCATCGGTTCCCACACTTTCAATAGATATATCCTTCTTTGCTTGATGGTCTCTAATGAAGTGATGTCTTATGTCAATGTGCTTTGTCCTTGATTGTTGAACCGGGTTGGTGGCTATTTTGACGGCGCTCTCATTATCACATAGCAATGGCACTTGTCCAAATTTGACTCCATAATATTGCAATGTTGCTTTCATCCATAGCAATTGTGCACAACAACTACCCGCGGATATATATTCGGCTTCATCGGTAGAGAGTGCAACACTATTTTGTTTCTTTAATGACCATGAGACAAGTGATCTTCCAAGTAGTTGACAAGTGCCTGATGTGTTGTTCCTATCCATCTTGCATCCCATATAATCGGAATCCGAGTATCCAATCAATTCAAATTAAGATCCCTTGGGATACCATAGTCAACAACATTTGCAGTGTGCATCAAATATCTCAATATTCTTTTGGTTGCCTTCAAATAACTTTCTCTTGGTGAAGCTTGGAACCTTGCACACATGCGTACACTAAACATGACATCCGGCCTTGATGCGGTCACATAAAGTAAACTTCCAATCATTGACCGATATAACTTTTGATCCACCATGTCACCACTACAATCACTATCCAAATGTCCATTTGTGCCCATTGGAGTGGTTATTGCCTTTGCTTCATCTAACCCATACTTCTTGAGCATGTCCTTGATGTACTTTCCTTGACTAACAAATGTGCCTTTCTTCATTTGCTTGATTTGTAGCCCAAGGAAGTAGCTAAGCTCTCAATCATAGACATCTCAAATTCTTTAGCCATCATCTCTCCAAACTCTTCACAAAAGACTTGGTTGGTTGATCCAAATATAATGTCATCCACATAGATTTGCAACACAAACAAGTCACTTCCAATCTTCTTGGTGAAGAGAGTGGTGTCAACCTTCCCAATCTTGAACCCTTTGGCTAACAAGAAGTCCCTCAATCTTTCATACCATGCTCTTGGTGCTTGCTTCAACCCATAAAGTGCCTTCTTGAGCTTGTACACATGGTTAGGCTTCTTAAAATCTTCAAATTCGGGAGGTTGCTCAACATACACTAGCTCATTGATGATGCGGATACATGGGTGTATGCCGAGTCTCTGAGTGATGAGTGATTGTCAACGGGTTTGATCGCAGGGTCTTTGGCTTGTGTTGTGCAGGTGCCGAGCACGGAGACAGTGATCGAGGGCAAGGTGAAGGTCAAGTTGAGACGGGTCGTGCCGACGGACCGGGTGCGGTGAAGGATGGGCGTGCCGTGCGGCGGACGTGCCATGCCGATGAACCGAGCGGTGAAGGGCGGACATGAGGCTTGGACTGAGGGACCAGAGTGCCTGAGGATCAGCTGTGGTGGCTGGCAGCCTGGGACAGCGACAAGTGAAGACTTGCGGGGCACGGTGTTGCTCGGGTCGAGGACCTGGGGACACGTGTCGGTGGACGGGGTGCACGGGCGGTGCATCCCCTCTATCGGTGGACGGGGTGCACGGGCGGTGCATCCCCTCTACAGCTTCGGTTTGGTGGTAGAGCCAGGGAAAAATTATCGGATGGACGGTTTCCAGGTTTGGGCCTCAAAACCTGGGTGCTGAGGGTTTCCGAGTTTGGCCACAAAACTCGGGCTGAGGACGGTTTCCAGGTTTGGGCCTCAAAACCTGGGCGCTGCGGGTTTCTGAGTTTGGGCCACAAAACTCAGACGTTGGACTTGGAGGCTGGTTTCTCAGTTTGGGCCTCAAAACCGGGGGATAGCTGGAAAAGGCTGGTTTCCCGGTTTGGGCCACAAAACCGGGGGTGCAGAGCGAGGGCGGCACGTGGCGGCAATCGGAAGGTTGCGTGGAGGCAACGCGGACGAGTTGTGCGGGCGTGGCCGTCGGATACACCTACCACTCGAGTTGGTCCAGAATAACCCTAGGGTTTAGCTGGTTCGCTCTGTAATTAGAATAGTGAGGGGTAGAGTAGGAATTGTACTTAGACTAGAATTAGGATAAGTAGTCAGGGAGACACCCTCCTCCCCCTATCTCAGTTAGTCATCTCAGTCATTTGCTCTTTCGCCTTAGGGTTTCCTGCTCTCCCATCCCCTGCTGTAGCTCGCTGAGATCCGCAGAGAGACTTGCCTCTGTGTACTGTTGATTGTGAGGAAGTGAGACCGTAATCTCACGATTGCAGTGCAGATCGATAACTTGTTTCGTGTTTTGATTCGTGTTCTTCACGTTCTTCGTTTCCTCATGATTTTCCCGTCACTCGATCTCCCTCTCTAGTGCATCTTTGCGAAATCCGTTCGAATCATTTTGTTCGTATCATTGAGGAGGTCATTTCGACCAAAGGAATTCATCTAACTCCTCATGATCGAATAGATCGGGACGATTTCGTTTTCGTGGCGCTTTTTCCGTTCATCCACCTTCCCCTTTGATTTCCCGGTGATTTGGTTGATTTGAGCGGATGATTTCTTGGGGATAGTCTCCTAACTACCCCATGATCATCTTCTCCAAGTTTGGGAACTTGGGATTTTGAGTTGGATCGGATATGAGAGGATTTGGGAGAGAGGCGATCAAAATCGCCCTCCCTGTTCATCCACGGACAGTCCGCCACTGGACCCGCGGACTGTCCGGGGGTCGGGCTCCGACCGAGCAGTGGTCGTGTGGCCTTGACTGTTTTTGCCTCGGGTCACCGGCGGACAGTCCGCCGTGCTAAAGCGCGGACAGTCCGGGACCGAGCAGAGGGACTCCAGCAGCTGTGTGGTTTTGCACTTTTAACCGGCGGACAGTCCGCCACCAGAGCGTGGACAGTCCGACCTTAGGCGGACAGTCCGGGACTCCAGGTCCGGACAGTCCGGGATCCTGCTGATTGCTCCGGTTTAGTGCGTTTGCTCTCCCGGCTTGTTTGCTTGGTTTCCGGACTTCTCATTTGGCCCTGTAGTTGACCAAGGAACCTCTCTAGGTATCTTTGCTACTTGTTAGCATAGGTATTTTGGAGTTTCTCGACGTAGCCGTCTATCTACGTCCGGGACATGGTTTTTGGGGTTGTGTTCGAGCCAGAACTTTAGGAGTTTGGTTTGCTTCTTCTTGGTGGTGCTCCGCTGTGATCCTAGGGATCATCCACCCTCTTCCAAGGGTCGTGAGCATCACGGTTTCGGTCGCCGTTTCTTGGGGTTGATTTTGGGACATTTGGCCAAAGTTTCTGAGAAGAATTTTTGAGCTCCCATTCACCCCCCCCCCCTCTGGTCGCCTTGCTAGTGCTTTCTCGGTCCTTCAATTGGTATCGGAGCGGGTTAAGGATCTTCCACCTTAGCCGGTTCTAGATCCACAGAAGGCGACATGGATCGCGGCGTGGGCAAACCGCCGTTCTTTGATGGGACGAACTACGCGTATTGGAAGATACGCATGTCGGCCTATCTTCAGAGCATGGGCTCTTCTGTTTGGGAGATTTGCAATAGGGACAATTACGTTGTCTTGGCTGCTCGTGTCACTCAGCTCCAGATCGATGAGCACGAGGCCAATAGCCGAGCACGTAACGCCTTGTTCTCCTGTTTGAGCATGGGTCAGTTTGATCGCGTTTCTCACCTCTCTACGGCTCGGGAGATTTGGGCCACCCTCATGCGCTTTCATGAGGGCACCTCTCAAGTCAAAACCCGACTCTACGAGTCGTTCAAGAGAGAGTATGAGAATTTTCGACATCAGCCTGGCGAGAGCATAGAGAGTTTATTCGCTCGCTTTCAGGTGATTGTCAACAGGATGAGGGCTAACAAGGCAGTTGCCTTTCGACGATCATGAGAGAGCTCTGAAGCTTTTGCACAATCTTGATCGGTCGGTGTGGGATTCCAAGGTTCAGGCGATTATCGAATCGCCTAACTATGAGACCCTCACGTGCGACGAGCTCTTCAGTAAGCTCAAGTCCAGTGAGATTGATGCCATGGCAAGGGCTTCTTATGAGAATCCTTTCGGCCCGACTATGGCTTTGGTTTCTGGTTCTTCCGCTAACCCCTCTGCTAGCTTTGTGCTTTCATCTCTCTTTTCTGTCACAGAGGATCAGCTGGAGTCTTTGGGAGATGAGGAGTTGGCTTTGCTTGCCAACCGATTCACGCGGTTTCACAACAACCGCATGAACCGTCGCCGCGGAGGAGGACGCTCAGGATGCTATGAGTGCAGCGATCCCGACCACTTCATCGCCAACTGCCCCAAGAAGAAGAAGCATTCGGGGAAGGGCGATCATGGGCACAAGTACGACTCCAAGCGCAAGGAGAAGCACGTCCCCCCAAGGCGCAAGAAGAGGGGTGGCTTCGACAAAGAGTACATCAAGAAGAAGTACTTGGAGAAGGCCTAGGCTGAGGAGCGTGCGTTCTTCGCCACGCTCAGCGACGTTGACGGCTCGGATGATGACTCCGCTTCCTTGAGCGATGATGAGTCCGAGAAGATGAAGAGGATCGAGGACAAGCTGAATGGTCTCTGCTTCTTCGCCGACGACGACGGCTTCTGCACCATGGCGCTTGGTGATGAGGTCGGATGCGAGCTGGAGCACACCCCTCGGAACGACGACGACGACGACGACACCTCTCAGGTATCTCTCACCTACGACGACCTTTCCGCTGAGGTTGAGAAACTTACTGTTGCCCTCCTTAGCCAAGATAAACTGCTTAGGCGTGCTGCTAGAGAGTGCAAGGAGTTTAGGCAGAAGTGGGAGGACACGGTGAGGGAGCTTGAGTTTGCAAAGTCCACCGTGGTCGTGTCAGAGGAGGCTGAGTGTGAGATGTGCACCACGCACATGACTGACCTTCTCACTTTGAGAGGTAAGTATGCTGCGTTGGTAGGAGAGGTGGATGAGCTGAAGGCTAGACCTTCTTTGTTGGGTGCGTGCAAGACTTGTCCTGTCTTGCAATCTGAGTTGGCAGAGAAGAATGCCAAGATTGTGTCTCTTGAAGAGGCCAACTCAGGTAGCACCTGTGTGGTTAGGTGCGCTTCGTGTGAAGGTTTGGAGATGGAGATTGCGAATGTCAAGCATGGCAAGATGCAAACCGAGGAAGAAAACACATACCTTCAGACCATCTTGTCAGGGGTCTCTTGTAGTGAGCCGCAACTCAGGATGATGATCTCCCAATTTAAGCGAGCTGCTGGAGGTTCTGGTGTAGGTCTTGCTCAGGGTGTTGATCTTTCTGCTTTTGGGAAGATTGGAGAGTTGAGTGGTTTGAATCCTAGTGAGAAGCCCAACTCCACCACTGCTCCCAAACTTAACAAGCTTCCACCCAAAGAGCCTGCCAAGCCTACCACCAAGGATGGGGTGTTTGAGGAACCCCCGAGAGCTCCACCCAAGAACCAAGTGTGGGCACCCAAGCCAAACCACCTCAAGAACAAGCTTGACACAATGCCACCCATCCAAGAGGAGTGCTTGCCACAGAAGGGCAAAGTGAACCATACCCACAGCCCCCTACCACAACCCCCTTTGCGTGCGGTGAGGTACCATTGTGACTTCTGTGGGAGAGATGGACACTTGAGCGAGTTCTGCTTTAGGCGCAAGAGAGAGGCGCGCCGTGCTAGGGAGATGGACAACCCGGACATGTACCACCCTTTCCATGGTGTGCATGTGCCGATTGTCCAGAGGAGAGCTGCTAGGCCCAGAGGTCCAGAACCTCAAGTTCCTAGGCCTAGGCTGCAGAGAGCTCCGAGGAGAGATGATAGGCCTAGAGGCGCAGTGCCTCAAATTGCTAGGCCTAGGCCTTGTAGAGAGCGTGCCCGACGGGGTCCTGCTTTTGCAGGCTACGGACCCCGTGGCGGAGGTTTTGTTGAGCGCTTTTCCCCACCGCGTTTGGAGTATCGCGGTGAGCGCTTCTTCCCCAGCGGACCACGTTTTCCTGTGCGTGGTGATCGCTATTCTCGTAGACGTACTAGGAATGGTTTTTCTGCTAACCGTTCTTTTGAGCAGCCGGCCCAACACTGGTATTCTTCTTACTTCACTAACCCCAGTGTTGGACCGTATGCTCACCCTATGTCTTGTTATTGATGTAGGTAAAACGGTTGGAGGACATTTGGTTGGTGGATTCCGGTTGCTCGAGGCACATGACCGGAAACGCCAAGTGGTTCTCCAGCCTTAGTCCTGTTGCCGGAAAGGAGTACATAACCTTCGGCGACAATAGCAAAGGCAAGGTATTGTCTCGCGGGTCGGTGCGAGTTAATGAGCATTTTGTGTTGCGCGATGTTCTCTTGTTTCTAACTTGCACTTTAACCTTCTTTCTGTTTCGCAACTTTTTGATGACGACTATGAGATTCGTTTTAAACTGAATCTCAGTCGTATTTTGGATCCTCAGGGCAATCTTGTGTGTTTGATTTCGCCCTTTGGAAAAGTCTTTCGTGCGAATTTCTCGGAGTCTTTGGCACTTCTCGTTGTCTTGTGGCTGGACCTTCCTCCTCTGATCTTTGAAGTGGCATAGGAAACTTGGACATTGAGCTTCGACTTGCTTGCAAGGCTTAGTTCACTTGGACTAATCCGAGGATTGCCCAAGTTGCATATGGAGAAGGATCTTGTTTGCCACTCGTGTAGACACGGGAAGATGGTTGCTGCTCCCCACCATCCAGTGACTCAGGTCATGACCAAGATCCCTGGAGAGCTTTTGCACATGGACCTTGTTGGTCCGGCTCGGGTGAGCTCGGTTGGGGGGAAGTGGTATGTGCTTGTTGTTGTTGATGACTTTTCGAGATATTTGTGGGTCTTCTTTTTAGCTGAGAAGACCGAGACTTTCTCCTTTGCTCGCAATCTGATTTTGCATCTTCAGAACGAGTTCCCTTTGAACTCAATGCGAGCTATTAGGAGTGATAATGGTTCCGAATTCAAAAATTCAGACTTTGAGAAGTTTTGTAACTCTTTTGGTTTGGAGCACCAGTTTTCTTCCCCTTACACACCGCCTCAAAATGGTGTTGTAGAGAGGAAGAATCGGACCCTTGTTGAGATGGCCAGGACGATGCTCGATGAGCATAGGACTCCTAGGCGTTATTGGGCCGAAGCTATGAACACTGCGTGCTATATTTCCAATCGCATTTTTCAGAGAGCGTTCTTGAAAAAGACTTCTTATGAGTTGCGTTTTGGTAGACAACCCAAGGTGAGTTATTTTAGAGTCTTCGGTTGCCATTGTTTTATATTGAAGAAAGGCAACCTGGACAAATTTGAGTCTCGTTCTTCTGACGTGTGTTTTTTGGGTTATGGCACTCACACTCGATCTATTGTGTACTTAACCTTGACACTAACCGAGTCATGGAGACATCCGATGTCACCTTCGACGAGACCATGGTTTGTCCTTCTTCTTCTCGTTTTGAGCGTGCAGGTGATCATGAGGTTGGTGAGCCTCTTTTTGATGACGAGGACGAGGGTGCTGAAGGTATGGATGATCCAGCACCCCCTCCACCTGCTGTGCCGCAAAGAGCGGCTTCTACGACGACTCACGGCCCCCGACACCTCTTCCTCCTGGGGGCCGTGGGGATCCGCCACCCCGAGCGGTACCCTTTGTACCCGGGGAGGCACCAGCTGCTGTCGAGGGGGAGGCTACTTCAGCTCGGGAGGCACCACGACACATTCAGCGCCAGCACCCGCCTCAGCAGATGATCGGCAGCATCGACGAATGAGTTACTCGGTCCAGGTCATAGCACATCTCTCACTTCGCTCATTCTGCTTTTGTTGCTAATTTTGAGCCCCGAGATGTTGGACATGCTTTGACGGATCCGGATTGGGTCAATGCCATGCATGAGGAGTTAGAAAACTTTGAGAGAAATCGGGTTTGGGTTCTAGTTCCTCCTCCTCCTAACTGTAATCCTACGGGACAAAATGGGTTTTCAAAAATAAACAAGGAGAGGACGACCACATTGTGAGGAACAAAGCGCGTCTTGTGGCCAAGGTTATGGTCAGAAGGAGGGGATAGACTTTGAGGAGACTTTTGCTCCTGTACCTCGTTTGGAGGCTATTAGGATACTCTTGGCTTTTGCTGCATCCAAAGGTTTTAAACTCTTTCAAATGGATGTCAAGAGTGCCTTCTTAACGGCTACATAGAAGAAGAAGTGTATGTTGAGCAACCCCCGGTTTTGAAAATCCCAAGTTTCCAAACCATGTTTTTAAACTTCACAAAGCTTTATATGGTTTGAAACAAGCCCCTAGAGCCTGGTATGATAGATTGAAAACTTTTTTGCTTGCTAAGGGTTTAAAATGGGATGTGTAGATAAAACGCTCTTTCTCCTCAAGCAAGGCAAAGACACTCTCTTGGTCCAGATTTACGTGGATGATATCATTTTCGGTGGGTCTTCTCACGCTTTGGTTGCCAAGTTTGCAGATATTATGAGCAGGGAGTTTGAGATGAGCATGATGGGCGAGCTGACATTCTTTCCTCTCTGGTTGCAAATTAAGCAATCCCGAGAGGGGACGTTTGTGCACCAGGGCAAGTACACAAGGACTTGCTGAAGCGGTTCGATATGGGTGAGGCCAAGCCTCTTCTTCCAACACCCATGTCGTCGATGACTGCCCTGGATGCGGATGTGGATGGAGAAGCAGTGGACCAGAAGGAGTACCGAAGCATGATCGGGTCGCTCCTCTCCTGACGGCGACACGCCCGGACATCCAGTTCGCGGTGTGTCTGTGTGCGCGCTTTCAGGCGTCGCCGCGCACATCTCATCATCAGGCACTGAAGCGCAATTCAAGTACCTTCGTTTCTCACCTGAGTTCGGGATTTGGTATTCTGCTCCCCTCCACCCCTCTCCCTTGCGGTTATTCGGATGCCGATTTTGCTGGCTGCCGTATGAGCGCAAGTCCACTTCTGGGACTTGCCAGTTTATTGGTTCTTCCCTTGTTTCGGTGCTTCTCGCAAGCAGTCTAGTGGTCGCTCAGTCCACTACAGAGCTGAATGATGTGGCGAGCTGCTGTTCCTAGTTGCTTGAAGATGATGTGCGCACTTTTGTTGGATGATGGCCACTTTGCGTGATTTTGGTCTGAGCTTTACTCGTGTTCCTTTGCTTTGTGACAGCACGAGTGCCATTAGCGTTGCTAAGAACCCCGTGCTTCACTCGAAGACCAAACACATTGATGTGCGCTTTCATTTTCTGCGAGACCACCAGGAGAAGGGTATATCGACCTTCGCCATGTCGATACTCATCATCAACTGGCTGATATTTTCACCAAGCCTTTAGACGAATCAACCTTTAATCGGTTGAGGTGTGAGCTTGGTGTGTGTTTCCCCTTTAGATGGGGGAAACATTTTGGATCTTGTATAGTAGACTGACTTTCTTTCGTTTGTCTTTCTTTTCTCTTGCATTTTAGCATACACATTTACATTCTGAGCTTCATGTCTATAATCACTAGAATGTAACTATGCTCTATGTAGTATGCTCCGATGCTTATGTTGATGCTCTTTCTGATCACTAGTACATGTTGTGAGCTGAGCTATTTTTGAAATGCTGAATTTGCTTAATAACTTAAAATCTGAAAATGTTCACCATTGAGATATGCAACTAGCATGTGTAGGATGTGTTGAGTTTCACTCGTGCTTTTCATATATGCTAGGTTGCTATGTCTCTAGTTCTGAGTCATTCACTTGCTTGGTCTGTTCATATCTTGCTTAAATTTGAACCAAGTCTTAGTGAATTGAAAAGATCGAGATGGGACTACTTGTCAACACATCACGGTATCGAGACAGTTTCTCATTGCACTTTGAGTTAAACTTGAGCCGTGTAGTGTATGACTGAAACCGCAGCTTTAAGCTTCTGATTGCTTCGGCATAGGCTTCGCTCGGTTGAAAAGTTAGGCAATGACAAGCTTTCAACTCTCGCAATCACATGCTAATAATTGAACTTGTGAAATTTTCACCGCTGCAACTCCGATATTAATTTGAAATCACAAGTGTATGTTTCATTCCTATGCATGATGATTGAACTTTGCTAGGGGTAGTTCACCTTGTATACATGTTTAGCACTCGTTTGGATTCCTGTCTATACATGTGTAGTGCTATTTTGATGGTGACTCCCTTTTTGGCTAAAAATTGCTCACATGCTCATATGTTCATATTTCGTATGTGTGATCAGTTTGGGCCTTTGCTATTTGAGTGCCTAGTTGAGTCATTGGAGTTCTACTGTTTACAGCATCTTTGCACTCTTGTGAATATATGCCTGAAGCTACTAACTTGCATTTCTGACTTCATATGCATGTTGGAAGGGGCAGTTTCGTGCCTTGATGCCTTTCTTGATAAGTGCATTTTCAACTAAGGGGGAGAGTTTTTTGCAAATCATATACTCCTGGATGTTCAACTAAGGGGAGTTTTCCTAGTTGCTTGCACTTGTCGAGGGGGAGTTTGCTAGTTGTGTTGAGCCTTTGCCTCTATCTTGAGGGACTAGCAAACGTTTTCAGGGTTTTTTGATCAATTGGTTCTCTTTTGGTTGGAGTCATTCCAATTGGTTCGGAGCATGTTTGGCCGAAAGGCATTGGTTTTGAGCTTTCTGTGCTAGTTGTGTTGAGCCTCTGTGCCTCTATCTTGAGGGACTAGCATTTTGCTTCGATTTTCATTCGGCTTCAATTGGTTTTGAGCTCTTTTCTCTGGAGTTTCCAATTGGTATCTGCTAGCGGTGTTGAGCCTGTTCTACCTCTTCTTGAGGGCTAGCTTTGCTTTGCTTGGTTGCGTCGAGCCGTTGCCCATGTCTTTGGGGACCAAGTTGTTTTGCTTCTTCCACTTGACCTTCTTCGGCGTTGCTATGCTTTTGGGTCACTTGGTCGAGTTCTCTCTTCTCCTTCTTCCTTCTTCTTCTTTTCATCATGATTTGTGTGAGTATTTGACAATGCACTCATCAAGGGGGAGATTGCGGATACATGGGTGTATGCCGAGTCTCTGAGTGATGAGTGATTGTCAACGGGTTTGATCGCAGGGTCTTTGGCTTGTGTTGTGCAGGTGCCGAGCACGAAGACAGTGATCGAGGGCAAGGTGAAGGTCAAG
Source organism: Coix lacryma-jobi var. lacryma-jobi (assembly GCA_009763385.1). Lineage (NCBI taxonomy): Eukaryota > Viridiplantae > Streptophyta > Magnoliopsida > Poales > Poaceae > Coix > Coix lacryma-jobi. The sequence continues at coordinate 75,388,557 of CM019826.1, forward strand.
TTGAGACGGGTCATGCCGACGGACCGGGGTGCGGTGAAGGATGGGCGTGCCGTGCGGCGGACGTGCCATGCCGATGAACCGAGCGGTGAAGGGCGGACGTGAGGCTTGGACTGAGGGACCAGAGTGCCTGAGGATCAGCTGTGGTGGCTGGCAGCCTGGGACAACGACAAGTGAAGACTTGCGGGGCACGGTGTTGCTCGGGTCGAGGACCTGGGGACACGTGTCGGTGGACGGGGTGCACGGACGGTGCATCCCCTCTACAACTTTGGTTTGGTGGTAGAGCCAGGGAAAAACCATCGGATGGACGGTTTCCAGGTTTGGGCCTCAAAACCTGGGTGCTGAGGGTTTCCGAGTTTGGCCACAAAACTCGGGCTGAGGACGGTTTCCAGGTTTGGGCCTCAAAACCTGGGCGCTGCGGGTTTCTGAGTTTGGGCCACAAAACTCAAGCGTTGGACTTGGAGGCTGGTTTCCCGATTTGGGCCTCAAAACTGGGGATAGCTGGAAAAGGCTGGTTTCCCGGTTTGGGCCACAAAACCGGGGGTGCAGAGCGAGGGCGGCACATGGCGGCAATCGGAAGGTTGCGTGGAGGCAACGCGGACGAGTTGTGCGGGCGTGGCCGTCGGATACACCTACCACTCGAGTTGGTCCAGAATAACCCTAGGGTTTAGCTGGTTCGCTCTGTAATTAGAATAGTGAGGGGTAGAGTAGGAATTGTACTTAGACTAGAATTAGGATAAGTAGTCGGGGAGACACCCTCCTCCCCCTATCTTAGTTAGTCATCTCAGTCATTTGCTCTTTCGCCTTAGGGTTTCCTGCTCTCCCATCCCCTGCTGTAGCTAGCTGAGATCCGCAGAGAGACTTGCCTCTGTGTACTGTTGATTGTGAGGAAGTGAGACCGTAATCTCACGATTGCAGTGCAGATCGATGACTTGTTTCGTGTTTTGATTCGTGTTCTTCGCGTTCTTCGTTTCCTCACGATTTTCCCGTCACTCGATCTCCCTCTCTAGTGCGTCTTTGCAAAATCCGTTCGAATCATTTTGTTCGTATCATTGAGGAGGTCATTTTGACCAAAGGAATTCATCTAACTCCTCATGATCGAATAGATCGGGACGATTTCATTTTCGTGGCGCTTTTTCCGTTCATCCACCTTCCCCTTTGATTTCCCGGTGATTTGGTTGATTTGAGCGGATGATTTCTTGGGGATAGTCTCCTAACTACCCCGTGATCATCTTCTCCAAGTTTGGAACTTGGGATTTTGAGTTGGATCGGATTTGAGAGGATTTGGGAGAGAGGCGATCAAAATTGCCCTCCCTGTTCATCCGCGGACAGTCCGCCACTGGACCCGCGGACTGTCCGGGGTCGGGCTCCGACCGAGCAGTGGTCGCGTGGCCTTGACTGTTTTTGCCTCGGGTCACCGGCGGACAGTCCGCCGTGCTAAAGCGCGGACAGTCTGGGACCGAGCAGAGGGACTCCAGCAGCTGTGTGGTTTTGCACTTTTAACCGGCGGACAGTCCGCCACCAGAGCGCGGACAGTCCGGCCTTAGGCGGACAGTCCGGGACTCCAGGTCCGGACAGTCCGGGATCCTGCTGATTACTCCGGTTTAGTGTGTTTGCTCTCCCGGCTTGTTCGCTTGGTTTCCGGACTTCTCGTTTGGCCCTGTAGTTGACCAAGGAACCTCCTCGGTATCTTTGCTACTTGTTAGCATAGGTATTTAGGAGTTTCTCGACGTAGCCGTCTATCTACGTCCGGGACATGGTTTTTGGGGTTGTGTTCGAGCCGGAGCATTAGGAGTTTGGTTTGCTTCTTCTTGGTGGTGCTCCGCTGTGATCCTAAGGATCATCCACCCTCTTCCAAGGGTCGTGAGCATCACGGTTTCAGTCGCCGTTTCTTGGGGTTGATTTTGGGACATTTGGCCAAAGTTTCTGAGAAGAATTTTTTAGCTCCCATTCACCCCCCCCCCTCTGGTCGCCTTGCTAGTGCTTTCTCGGTCCTTCAGATGAATCCATTGAGTAAAGCATTCTTCACATCCATTTGATAGAGCTTGATGTTGTGTGAACAAGCATATGCAAGTAAGATTCTTATGGCCTCCAATCTAGCAACCGGTGCATAGGTTTCTCCAAAGTCAATGCCTTCCATTTGAGTGTACCCTTGTGCAACCAATGTTTCTTTGTTCCTTATAACAATACCATCTTCATCTTGCTTGTTCCGGAAGACCCATCTAGTGCTAATTACATTTGTGCTCTTTGGTCTTTCCACTAACTCCCAAACATCATTGCGGGTGAAGTTGTTCAACTCTTCATGCATTGCATTCACCCAATCAACATCCATCAAAGCTTCATTAATCTTGGTTGGCTCAATAGATGATACAAATGAGTAGTGTTCACAAAATGAAGCTAATCTTGATCTTGTTTGCACACCTCTTCTTATGTCACCAACAATTTGATCCAAAGGATGATCTCTTGCAATATGTGCTGGTTGTAGCACTTGTTGCGGTTGGACACTTGCACTTGGATGAGCCACTTGAGAACTACTAACATCTTGTTGATCATGAGAACCACTAGAACTTGCAACATCATTGTCGTGCATGGTTGGAGGAGAGAGCAATTGATCTTTGTCATCTTCAATGACAATCACTTGCTTTGGCCTAATATCACCAATGTCCATGTTCTTCATAGCTTCCACCAATTGTGTTCCTCTCACATCATCTAGATTGTCTTGTTCTTCATGAGAGCCATTGGTTTCATCAAACTCAACATCATGGACTTCTTCAATTATTCTTGTTGTGTTGTTCCACACTCTATATGCTTTGCTTGTAGTGGAGTAACCAAGTAGAAACCCTTCATCACACTTCTTTTCAAACTTGCCAAGTCTTGTGCCTTTCTTCAATATGTAACATTTGCACCCAAAGACCCAGAAATAGGCAATGTTGGGCTTTCTATCATTGAGGAGCTCATATGGTGTCTTCTTCAATAGAGGGTGACAATAGAGTCGGTTGCTATAGTAGCATGCCGTGCTGATTGCTTTGGCCCAAAAGGAATTACTCACATTGTATTCACTAAGCATGGATCTTGACATGTCAATGAGTGTCCTATTCTTCCTTTCAACTATCCCATTGGATTTGGGTGTATACTTGGCCGAGAATTGATGTTTGATTCCAAACTCATCACATAGCTCATCAACTCTTGTGTTTCTAAACTCACTTCCATTGTCACTTCTCACTTTCTTGATTCTTCTATCAAACTCATTTTGACTTCTCTTGATAAAGGTTTTGAATATGCCAAACACTTCACTTTTGACAACAAGAAAGATGACCCATGTGTATCTTGTATAGTCATCCACTATCACAAAGCCATACTTGTTTCCCCCAATACTTGCATATGTAGTTGGTCCAAACAAGTCCATGTGCAACAACTCAAGTGCATGTGTAGTGCTCATCATTCCTTTGTTAGGATGAGTGTTTCCAACTTGCTTTCCCATTTGACATGCACTACAAATCTTGTCCTTCTTGAAATGAACATTTTTTAGCCCTCTCACCATGTCATGCTTCACTAGGCTCTTTAGTTGCTTCGTTCCAACATGTCCCAAGCGCTTATGCCATAACCAACCCATACTTGATTTGGTGAATAAGCATGTTGTCAATTGAGCTTCAGTTTCATCAAAGTCCACCAAATAAAGGTTCTCATATCTAAATCCTTTGAACACCAAGTCACTTCCATCAACACTCACTATCTCCACATCATCAACCCCAAATATGCATTTGAATCCCAAGTCACATAATTGTGCCACGGACAACAGGTTGAAGTTGAGAGATTCCACTAATAACACATTTGAGATGCTCAAGTCATTGGATATTGCAATCTTGCCCAAGCCTTTGACCTTGCCTTTCTTGTTGTCACCAAATGTGATAGCATCCGCATGATCATTGCCACTAGTGTTGATTGATTTGAACATTCTTCCATCTCTGGTCATGTGTTGAGTGCACCCACTATCAAGCACCCAATGCCTTCCTCTCGCTTTATAATTTACCTACAAAGAGTTCAATTCCTTTTAGGTACCCAAATCTTTTTGGGTCATCCAAGGTTAGTCACCAAGCTCTTGGGGACCCAAATTGCCTTCTTCTTTGGGCCAACCATAGGTGCACCAATGTACTTAGCCTTCACACCATTACTGCCCTTTGTAAGCATATAACAAGAATCAAGTCTAATAGATGAAACATAAGCATTGTTCTTGTTCTTGTTTTTGTTAAAGCAATTTTGCTCTATATGCCCAGATTGCTTGCAACTATGGCAAAACCAACCATTGCTCTTCACAAAACAAGTCTTGTGAGGAGCAAAATCCGCCTTGCCCTTCTTGGGGGTATAGCCAAGTCCCTCCTTATTGAGTGGACACCTTTGGCTACCCAAGCACATTAGCAAGAGGGCATCTCCACCATAGGCATTGCCTAATGCATGACTGAGCTCAACAAACTTGTTCTTAAGGTTCTCATTCTCTACCGCTAATGATGAATCACAAGTAGTAGAAGTAGGCATTTTAGTTGAGCTAGATGATGATGATGCATTTGTGGGAGCAACAATAATAGGAGCATAAAAGGATTAATCAAGAATATCACAAGTTACACCTACATTGCATGTCTCTACAACATCCTCAATCTTACTTTGATCAAGGAGGGAGGAGTGGGCTTCCTTAAGCCTAGTGTGAGCTTGGTCAAGCTTCTCATGGGCTTCCTCTAGCCTCTCATGAGTAGACATGAGCTCATCAAAGGATTGCTCAAGAGTCTTATTGGCCTTGCGTAATTCTTTGCACTCCTTCCTCTTAGTCTCAACGTAAGAGTGAGCATCTTGTAGCATGCTCATGAGGTCCTCCTTTGAGTACTCCTCATGATCATCACTCTCACTCTCATCGAAAGATACCTTAGTGGCCTTAGCCATGAAGCATGTCGATGGAGTGTTGAAGATAGAAGGCTTGCTTGAGATAGCAAGACTAGCCATAGCCTTCTTCTTGATGGTCATCCTCTCATCATTACTAGAATCATCATCCTCACTATCCCATGTCACAACATAGGAACCACCCTTCTTCTTTTCCTTATTCTTCTCTTTATTTTCCTTTCTTTCTTTCTTGTCTTTCTTCTTGCTCTTTTTGTGATCATCATCTTCATCACTAGAATATGGACAATCCGCAATGAAGTAATCCTTGCTCTTGCATCTATAGCACCTTTTAGTTGTGCTTTTGGTTGCATCCCTTCTCTTTCTTGCACTATAACCCTTCTTCTTCACGAACTTGCCAAATCTCTTGACAAATAGGGCCATCTCTTCATCATCCATCTCACTAAAGCTTGTACTAGCTTCATCATCACTCTCCTCCTTCTTTGCCTTGCCCTTGCTCTTGCTTTTGAGGATGAAGCTTTGAATGCCATAGTCTTCTTCTTCTTCTCTTCCTCTTGGGTTCCCTCATCCTGTTCCACACGGTATGTGTCTTGTGTGACAACATCACCTAGTACTTGGTTTGAGGTCACCGTATCCATTCCTTCCCTCACTAGGATAGTCACCAAAGTATCAAACCTTGCTGGTAAGCATCTCAAGAACTTATGAGAAAAGTCCTTGTCCTCCACTTTCTCTCCCAAAGCCTTCAAGTCATTGATAATCACTTGTAACCAGTGAAACATCTCTGGTATGCTTTCATCATCTTGCATCTTGAAGGTAGAAAGCTTGTCTTTGAGAATGTATAGCTTGGCACCCTTGACCGCCTTGGTGCCCTCATATGTCTCCTCCAATCTCTCCCATATCTCACTTGCTCTTTCAAGGTCCTTGATTTGCTCAAACACCTTTGTGTCAAATGCTTCATAGAACAAGTTGATTGCCACATCATTCCATTGAAGCTTCTCTTCTTCTCTTGGAGTGGGACATGCAGTGTCAATTACCGCAAAATCATGCTCAATCACTTCCCAAATCTTTCTATTCATTCCTCTTGTGAATGCACACATCTTCCTCTTCCAACAATCAAAGTTGGTGCCGTCAAAATGTGGTGGCTTCCCCATATAGTTGATTTGGGCCATTGTATTACCGGAGGATGTTAAGCCTCAAACAAACGGTGACCACAGCTCCGATACCACTTGAAAGGTCCAAAATGGCTAGATGGGGGGGTGAATAGCCTAATTAAAAACCTACAAAATTACTTAGGCAAACACTACTAGTATAACAAATGGCAAAGCTTTTTACGCAAGCCTATTAGTGTGTTGCAAGCCACCTATCCAACAATTCTACCTAATAAAACTATGTCACACAATCAATATAGAGATAGTATCTACAAGGATCAAGTGAAGGTATGAAAGCCAATTCTAGTGAACTAATCACAACTAGCTACACAAGGTATATAGCAAGAGAAATGTACAACAACTGGAGATAACTACATAAAAGAAATAGCTCAAAGTAAATGAGCTAGATAGAGGTGGTTTCACTGAACCTTCAGGATTGCCAAGTAGAGAGCCCATCACCGGTGAAATCCACTCGTGAAGCCAATCTCCAAGATGGATGCACAATCACAATAAGCACACGGGACACCAATATTTATCCCGAGGTTCACGTGCTTGCCGGCACGCTACTCCTCGTTGTGTCGACCAACACTAGGTGACCCGGTGGCTAATCGGCATAAAGCCAAGCTCACAAAGAGCGCCACAAGAATCTACCGCTAGTGAGGTAGCTTAATGACACGAGCAATCCACTAAGGATGCCTCTTGCTGCTCTGGCGAGGTGACGCTCCAAAACCTCTCACAATCACGAATTGTGGTGGCCAAGAACAATCACCAATCTTGCCAATCAACCACCTCAACTCCTCCAAGCCGTCTAGGCACTGGCAAATGCCAAGAGTAACAAGCAACTCAAAGCCGATGCGAAGATCTAGTGCCACTAGAATGAACTCTTTCAAATCTTAGCACTAATCACTCAATCTCCCTTAGTTTGATCAAATCAACACTAGAGATGAGTTGGGAGGCTTGGCTATGCTCACAAGGATGCTTAGAGATCAAAATGTGCAAGAGAGAACCCATGTGAGCCGGCCATGCCACTTATATGGCCTCCTCAAAACGGCCTAGACGTTGGGCTGAAATCGCGACCATCGGACGCTTCGATGCGCGACCATCGGACGCTACCCCAGCGTCCGATGCTATAGATGGAGCCACGTGTCCCCCTGATATGAATTCAGTCCGTCAGATCCCAACAGTCATATCTCTTCGCGCCATGGTTAATGTGACATCAGACGCGCCGATGCCAGCCATCGGACGCGCCGATGCCAGCCATCGGTCGCTCCGATGCCACTGCTCATCGCAGCTCTTTTCTGCACCACATCGGATGCGCTGGCACTCTTACATCGGACGCTCAACCCCTGCGTCCGATGACCATGCAGAGAGGTTCTACAACGCTCCCAAAGACATCAGACGCGTCAGATGGTTTGGCATCGGACGCAAGCCAGCGTCCGATGCTCCCTGCACAACTTGCTCGCGCCATGTCATCAGCATCGAACTCTGCAACAGTGTTTCCTTAGCGTCCGTTGCCAGCGTCCGATGCTCCTTCAACATTAGTCTATAGCTAGGGTTAGCCATCAGACGCTCAGCCCAGCGTTCGAAAATGACGCCTTCAACGTCCGATGCTTCTAACTCAGCACATTTTGCTTTCTAACTTCTACCCTTGCTCCCATGCACCAACACCAAAGTGTTTCAACATTTGTGCATGTGTGTTAGCATTTTGCAAAGCATTTTCCATGGGTTTTGTTAGTCGCTCACTAGGTCTATAGCAAAGATATGTTAGAGAATGCGGATACATGGGTGTATGTCGGATCTTGAGATGATGAGTGATTCTCAACTGGTATGATGCGCATGTTCTTTGCCGTGTGTTGTGCAGGTGTTGAGCTCGGAGACGGTGATCGAAGGAAAGATGAAGGTCAAGTAGAGACGTGTCGTGCCGATAGACCCGAAGCGGTGAAGGGCGGACATGAGGCTTGGATTGACGGATCGGTGGCCTGAGGATCAGCCATGGTGGCTGACAGCCTGGAACAGCGACAAGTGAAGACTTGCGGGTGGACGGGGTGCACGCGCGGTGCATCCCTCTACGGCTTCGGTTTGGTGGTTGAGCCCCAGAAAAACCACTAAGTGGATGGTTTCTAGGTTTGGGCCTCAAAACCTAGGTGCTGGCCGGTTTCTGAGTTTGGGCCTCAAAACTCGGGCTGAGGACGGTTTCCAGGTTTAGGCCACAAAACCTGGGCGATGGCGGGTTTCTGAGTTTGGGCCACAAAACTCAACCTGAGGACTGGTTTCCCGGTTTCAGCCTCAAAACTGGGGGGGAGGTCCAGGAAAAGGACGGACGGCCAGTGGCGGCACGTGGCGGCATCCGGTGAGGTGACATTGAGGCGAAGCTACCATTTTTGCGGGTGTGGCCGTCGGATCGACATCAACTTCAAGTTGGACAGGAATACCCTTAGAGTTAGCCTGCTCGCTCATTAGCAGTAGGGGTAGAAGGGGAATAATTGTATTAGGCTATATTAGGAGAGGCAACCCCTCCCTCCAAACTATCTCAACCATTGCTATTTTCACTCTAGGGTTTCTCATCGAGGGGAGTACTTGGGTCCTTGAATACGATATATGGAGCAGGAGACCCTAAGTGAAAGTAGCAAATGGCTGAGATAATCTGGAGGGAGGGGTTGCCTCTCCTTATATAGCCTAAAACAATTATTCCCCCTCTACCCCTACTACTAATGAGCGAGCAGGCTAACCCTAAGGGTATTCCTGACCAACTCGAAGTTGATGGTGATCCGACGGCCACGCCCGCACAACTGATAGCTTCGCCTCGACGCGACCTCACTAATTGTCGTCATGTGCCGCCACTGCTCTGCTCGTCCTTTTCATGGACCTCCCCCCCCCCGGTTTTGACGCCGAAACCGGGAAACCTTGGCCATCCCCCGATTTTGAGGCCAAAACCGGGAAACCTGTCGTCCGCCGCCTGAGTTTTGTGGCCCAAACTCAGAAACCCGCCAGCGCCCAGGTTTTGAGGCCCAAATCTGGAAACCGTCCTCAGACCGAGTTTTGTGGCCCAAACTCGAAAACCGGCCGTACCCAAGTTTTGAGGCCCAAACTTGGAAACCATCCACTCGGTGGTTTTTCTGTGGCTCAACCACCAAACCGAGCCATAGAAGGGATGCACTGCCCGTGCACCCCGTCCACGCACAAGTCTTCACTTGTTGCTGTCCCAGGCTGTTAGCCACCACGGCCGATCCTTAGGCCATTGGTCCATCAGTCCAAGCCTCACGTCCGCCCTTCACCGCTCTGGGTCCATCGGCACGGCACGTCTCTACTTGACCTTCACCTTGCCTTTGATCACCGTATCCGTGCTCAACACCTGCACAACACAAGCCAAAGAACATGCGCATCATCCCAGTTGACAATCAGTCATCATCTCAAGATCCGGCATACACCCATGTATCCACAATCTCCCCCTTGATGAGTGCATTGTCAACTACCAACACAAATCATATGAAGATAGAAGGAGGAGGAAGAAGAGAGAGTCGAGAACTCATCCAAATGACCCAAAAGCATATCAAGGCCGAGAGAAGGTCAAGTGGAGTGAGCAAAATAACTTGGTTCCCAAAGACATGGGCAACGGCTCGACGCAAACAAGCAAAGCAAAGCTAGCCCTCAAGAAGAGGTAGAACAGGCTCAACACCGCTAGCGAGAAAACTCACCACCAATTGCAACTCGAGACAATTCGATACCAATTGAAGTGTAAGCAAAGCAAAACTAGCCCTCAGGAAGAGGTAGAACAGGCTCAACACCGCTAGCGAGAATGTCGAAGCAAGAAAGACACAGACAAGCTAGTCCCTCCAGAAAGAGGCAAAGGCTCAACACAACTAGCCAAAAACTGTTCCGAACCAATTTGAAAACCCACATATGGCCCGAGAGTCGCTCCACACCAAATGAACAGCTCATCAAAGCAAAAATCAAGCAAACTCCCCCTAAACATGAACTCCCCCTTCAATAGTGCATACAACTAGGGACATGATTTGTCAAAAATTTTCCCCCTTAGTTGAAAATGCACACAACAAGAGACAATGCATATCAGAGACAAATGCAAGTTAGCAGCTTCAGGTATATAATCTATAGAGTGAATAGATGCTCTAACGAATGCTGATCCAACTACTCAACAAACCACAAATGCCAGCAAAGGCTCGAACTGATCACAGAATACGAAATATGAACATATGAGCAAAGTGAGCAGTTTTAAGCCATTTAGAAAAAGAGTTCACCATCAAAATCACCACACATTTATTAGATAGGAAGTTCACAAGTGCTAATCATGTATACAAGGTAACTACCCCTAGCAAAGTTCAATCAACTGCTATAGAATGAAACATAACCTTGTGTTATTAACAATTATCGGAGTTGCATCGGTGTTTACACAAGTTTAAAATTTCAGCATGTGATTGCAAGAGGTTGAAAACTTGACATTGCCTAACTTTTCAACCGAGCTAAGCCTATGCATAAGCAATCATAAGCTTGAAACAAACGGTTTTCGGTCTTACACTACAACTACACGGCTCAAGTTTAACTCAAGTGCAATGAGAAACAGTCTCGATACCCGTGATGTGCTGTCAAGTGATCCCATCTCGATCTTTTCAATTCACTTAGACTTGGTTCAAATTTAGCAGAATATGAGCAAACCAAGCAAGTGAAGGACTCAGAACTAGAGAGATAGCAATCTAGCATATATGAAAGCATAAGTGACTTCAACACATTCAACACATGCTAGTTGCCAGAATCAATGGTGAACATGTTTCAAATTTGAAATTTAATTTAACATATTCACAGTTCTAAAAAGTAGCTCAGCTCACAACATTTATTAGTGATCAAAAAGAGCCTAAGCTACAAGCATCATCATGTATCATTGTAGCATACACTAATCAGAGCATAGATTCATTCCATAGACTATAGACATGAAGCTCGAAAAGATAAGGATGCAAAAATGATGAAAAACAGAAACTTAAACAAAAAACAAGGCAAAAGATGTCAGACTATGATACAAAACCCAAAATGTTCCCCCAACTAAAAGGGGAACACACACCACGCTCACCTCTCAACCTTGCAAAGGTTGATTGGTCCAAAGGCCTGGTGAAAATATCTGCCAACTGAAGATGAGTATCGACATGGTGAAGGTCGATATCACCCTTCTCATAGTGTCTCGCAAGAATGAAAGCGCACATCAATGTGTTTGGTCTTAGAATGCAGCACGGGGTTCTTAGCAATGCTAATTGCACTCGTGCTGTCACAAACCAATGGAACTCGAGAAAAACTCAGACCAAAATCACGCAAAGTGGCCATCATCCACAACAACTGAGAACAGCAGCTAGCCGTAGCAACATATTCAGCCTCTGTGGTAGACTGAGCGACACTAGACTGCTTGCGAGAAGACCAGGACACTAGAGAAGAACCAATAAACTGACAAGTCCGAGAAGTGGACTTGTGATCAAGTCGGCAACCAACAAAATCAGCAGCCGAGTAACCACAAAGGGATAGGGTGGAAGAAGAAGAATACCAAATCCCAAACTCAGGTGTGAAGCATAAGTACCTCATAATGCGCTTGACCGCCTAACGGTGAGAAGTGCGCGGCGACGACTGAAATCGCGCGCAAAGACACACCGCGAACTGGATGTCCGGGCGTGTCGCCGTCAGGTACAGCAGCGACCCGATTTATCTCTGGTACTCCTTCTGGTCCACAACTTCTCCATCCTTGTCCGCATCCAGGGCCGTCGTGGTCAACATCGGTGTTGGAAGAGGCTTGGCCTCACCCATATCGAACTTCTTCAATATGTCCTTGGTGTACTTGCCCTGGTGTACGAATGTCCCCTCTCGGGATTGCTTGATTTACAACCCGAGGAAAAATGTTAACTCACCCATCATGCTCATCTCAAATTCCCTGCTCATTTCATCGGCAAACTTGGCAACCAAAGCATGAGAAGAACCACCAAAAATGATATCATCCACGTAAATCTGAACCAACAAAGTGTCATTGCCTTGCTTGAGGAGAAATAGCGTTTTATCAACACATCCCATTTTAAAACCCTTAGCAAGCAAAAAGGTTTTCAACCTATCATACCAGGCTCTAGGGGCTTGTTTCAAACCATACAAAGCTTTGTGAAGTTTAAAAACATGGTTTGGAAACTTGGGATTTTCAAAACCGCGGGGTTGTTTCACATACACCTCTTCTTCTATGTAGCCGTTTAGGAAGGCACCCTTGACATCGATTTGAAAGAGTTTGAAACCTTTGGATGCAACAAAAGCCAAGAGGATCCTAATTGCCTCCAAACGAGCTATAGGAGCAAACGTCTCCTCATAGTCTATCCCCTCCTTCTGACTATACCCCTGGGCTACAAGTCTGTCATTGTTTCTCACAACATGGCCATCTTCTCCTTGTTTGTTTTTGAAAACCCATTTTGTCCCAATAGGGTGACACTCAGGAGGAGGAGGAAGAAGAACCCAAACCCGATTTCTCTCAAAATTTTCAAGTTCCTCGTGCATGGCATTGACCCAATCCAGATCAGATAAAGCGTGTCCAACATCTCGGGGTTCAAAATCAGCAACAAATGCAGAATGAGCAAAGTGAGAGATTTGTTGTGACCTTGACCGAGTGACACGTTCGTCGATGCTGCCGATCATCTGTTGAGGCGGGTGCTGGCGTTGAATGTGTCGTGGCGCCTCCTGAGCTGAAGAGACCTCCCCCTCAACAGCAGCTGGTGCCCCCTCAGGTACAAACGGTACTGCCTGAGGTGGGTATCCCTCGGCCCCCCAAGTAGTCAAAGAAGAAGGGTTGGTGCCGTGAGTCGTTGTAGTAGAAGCCGATCCTAGCGGCACAGCAGGTGGAGGGATTGTTGGGTCATCCATCCCTTCAGCACCCTCGTCCTCGTCATCAAAAAGAGGTTCGCCAACCTCATGATCACCTTCACGCTCAAATCTAGAAGAAGGACAAACCATGGTCTCGTCGAAGGTGACATCGGATGTCTCCATGACTTGGTTAGTATCAAGGTTAAGTACACGATATGCATGAGTATGATTTCCATAACCCAAAAATACACCGTCAGAAGAACGAGACTCAAACTTGTCCAAGTTGCCTTTCTTGAGTATAAAACAGTGGCAACCAAAAACTCTAAAATAACTCACTTTGGGTTGTTTCCCAAATAGCAACTCATAAGAAGTTTTCTTCAAGAAGGCACGGAGAAAAATGCGATTGGCAATATAGCATGAAGTGTTTATAGCCTCGGCCCAATACCGCCTAGGAGTCCTATGCTCATCGAGCATCGTCCTGGCCATCTCAAAAAGGGTCGGATTCTTCCTCTCTACAACACCATTTTGTGGCGGTGTGTAGGGGGAAGAAAAACTGATGCTCTAAACCCAAAGAGCCACAAAACTTCTCAAAATCTGAGTTCTTGAACTCGGAACCATTATCACTACAAATAGCTCGCATCGACTTCATAGGGAACTCATTTTGAAGACGCAAAATCAGATTGCGAGCAAAAGTGAAAGTCTCAGTTTTCTCAACTAAAAAGAAAACCCACGAATATCTCGAGAAGTCGTCAACAACAACAAGCACATACCACTTCCCACCAACCGAGCTCACCTGAGCCGGACCAACAAGGTCCATACGCAAAAGCTCTCCAGAGCGCTTGGTCATAACTTGATTCACAGGATGGTGGGGAGCTCCTACCATTTTCCCATGTCTACAAGAATGGCAAACAAGGTCTTTCTCCATGTGTAACTTGGGCAATCCTCGGATTAGGACAAGTGAACTAAGCCTTGCGAGCAAGTCGAAGCTCAAGTGACCGAGTCTCCTATGCCACTTCCAAAGATCATAGGAGGAAGGGCCAGCCAAAAGACAACGAGAAATGCCAAAAGACTCCAAGAAATTCGCGCGAAAGACTTTCCCAAAGAGCGAAATCAAACATACAAGATTGCCCTGAGGATCCAAAATACGACTGAGATTCAGCTTAAAATGAATCTCATAGTCATCATCAAAGAGTTGCGAAACAGAAAGAAGGTTAAAATGCAAGTTAGACACAAGAGCAACATCACGCAATACAAAGTGCTCATTAACTCGCACAGACCCATGAGACAATACCTTACCTTTGCTATTGTCGCCGAAGGTGATAAACTCCTTTCCGGCAATTGGACTAAGAATGGAGAACCACTTGGCATTTCCGGTCATATGCCTTGAGCACCCGGAATCCACCAACCAAACGTTCTCTAATCGACTTACCTACATCAATAAAATGACATAGGGTGAGCATACGGTCCAACACTGGGGTGAGTAAAATGAGAATTAAACCAGTGTTGGGTCGGCTGCTCAAAAGAACGGCTAGTACAAAAACCCTTCCTAGCACGCCTATGGGGAAAGCGATCACCACGCTGAGGAAAGCGTGGTCCGCTAAGAGAAGAGCGTCCATCGCGATACTCAAAACGCGGTGGGGGGTAACGCTCAACAACAAAGCCACCGCCACGGGGTCCATAGCCCACAAATGCAGGCTCCCGCCGAGCACGTCCTCCTCGTGGCCTAGGACCTTGAGGCATTGGGCCTCTAGGCCTAGCGGCTCTCCTCTGAACATTCGGCACATGTATATCATGGAAAGGATGGTACATGTTCGCATTTTTCATCTCCCTTGCACGACGCTCCTCTCTCTTGCGCCGAAAGCAAAACTCCCTCAAGTGTCCATCTATCCCACAGTGCTCACAATGGTACCTCACCGCTCTCATTGGGGGTTGTTGGTACTCACGGTAGTGGGTGTGGATCACTTTGCCCTTCTGTGGCATGATCTCCTCCTGAATAGGTGGCATGGTGTCTAGCTTGTTTTTTAGGTGATTGGGCTTGGGATGCCACACTTGTTTCTTTGGTGGAGCTCTCGGAGGTTCCTCATACACACCATCTTTGGTGTTAGGCTTAGGAGGCTCTTTGGGTGGTATCTTGGTAAGTTTGGGAGTAGTGGTGGAGTTGGGCTTCTCACTCGGGGTAAGACCACTAGACTCTCCAATCATGCTAAAAGAACCAGGACTCTCCATCCCCTGAGCAAAGCCTACCCCCGGACCTCCAGCAGCACGCTTGAATTGGGCAATCATCATCCCAAGCTGCGGCTCACCACAAGACACCCATGACAAGATGGTCCGAAGGTATGTGTTTTCTTCCTCGGTTTGCATCTTGTCATGCTGCACGTTTGCAATCTCCATTTTCAAACCCTCACACAAAGCGCATCTAGACACACAAGTGCTACTCGAGCTGACCTTCTCAAGAGATACAATATTGGCTTTCTTCTCTGCCAACTCGGATTGCAAGCCTGCACAAGACTTGCACGCACCAAGCACTGAGGATCTAGCCCTAATCTTGTTCACTTCTCCAACCAAAGCAACATACTTCCCCGTCAAAGTAAGAAGGTCAGTCATGTGCTTGGAGCACATCTCACACTCATCCTCCTTAGTGACAACAACGGTGGACTTGACAGACTTAAGCTCCTTCACCATATCCTCTCACTTCTGCCTAAACTCCTTCCTCTCCCTAGCAGCACGCCTAAGCAGCTTATCTTGACTAAGGAGAGCCGCAGTAAGCTTATCGACCTCAGCAGCAAGTTCATCGGGGGTCTGAGATACCTAGGAGGTGTTGTCGTCGTCATCATCGTTCTGAGGGTTCTTGTGACGTAACGGCCCTAATCCCATGGCCCACTGATCATTGTCAATCACTGACAGTCGATCCGTACAGCCAAGAGATTAAGACCTGGTTTCGCCACTGGGCTACATCAGTGCCCGATGTCCGCAGGATCATCTCACAATTCAGTTACAATCTCTTGAACAAATTGACAAGTAACATCGGAGTAAATAGCGGAAGACTTAGATAACAATAGTTTTACAAACCAGGGTTCAACATAAAATTAAAGTGAAGTTATTACAGACCATAGTTCCAATAGATAGAGTTGGCAGAGTAGCATATGACAACAACTAAAAGATAAGGATACTTCACCCAGCCCGAGGGTGAGTAATCACTCATCGGCCTCATCGGCCTCTTCCTGAACAACAGTCACACAGCAGGGTCCAAGGCATACTGAGGAATCTGCCATACCTGCAACATGGGTAATAGAACCCTGAGTACAAAGGTACTCAACAAGACTTACCCGACTAAAGAAAAAGGGAGAAGACTCAGGTATGAGAGGCTTAGGGTAGTCAAGGTAAGGCTTTAAGCAAGTTCAAGCATTTGGCAGAAAAGCATTTTTCTATCCTTATTTTGAAAAGACTCAAAAATTCCTTGTTTCATCATAAGCCTTGATTCATTTTACTTTCCAAAAACAGACCTAGTTGAGAACCACTCCCTGTTGACAGTCAGTGACTAAGTCTCCATAACCGAGGAGCAGCGTTAATCCGGATAAATAATACTCAGCTGAGGATCCCTATCCACACTGCATATGTAGCAACCAAGCTTGCATATGCCAACTCGTCTACCACGATTCCTCCAAGATTGGGCCCGGTCCTACGCCACCCGGAAGTACAGTACACCACTCCAATCCGGGACTTTAACCCACGTGGGTACATGCTACTTCCGCCATCTCTCCACTCCCAGTGCGCGGTTGTCGGTCCAATAAAGGATTCCTCGGAGCCGAAGCTTTCCGTAGTATGTGAATAGTTGCAAGTCTTAGTCAGCAGGCCCCCATACAGGTGGTCCCTAATTTTTCCAGCCAGCGACAAGCACCTCGGGACTCTAACCCGAGAGTACAGGTCCTGTCAGTTTTTCAACCCTGTCCCGGTCGGTGTCAACTGTTGAGTCCCGGACTACAACATGACGGCACCGTACGCAAGGACAACCTCTCCTTCCCATTGACTAAGTACGGATCAGATACTTAGCCAATAGTGGGAGTAAACCAGAAATTCCCATAAATATTCTTAAAGTGATCACACTTTTGAAATTGGCATTTTTATTGCAAATCTATCATACAGCATTGCTAAGCATTTTTCAATTAGTTTTAAAACAGGGTCAGGGTTTGACGGTGGAGGTAGTAATGCAAGAGTTAGGTCATCACACAACTCCTAAAACTTAATGCAGTAGTTTAACTTAAAACATTTAAGAAAAACTTTATAAAAGCAAGGAAGGATTTAAATGCACCGGGGCCTGCCTTGAATGGCAAAAAGGACAGGCTCGGGGTCAGCAGTGCAGTTGACGGGGCTCGGGGTTGCCTCGGGGACAGATCCTTCGGTGGCTACCTCGACTTCAGGGCCTTCTTCCTCGGTCACTATACGAATGCAATGATGCATGCACATGAGTATGCTAGTATGAACAAAGTGCATAGGATAAAACTAGAGTATAGCTTTGCAAAGTATGAGTGGTGGTTAAAGTGGACAATAGATTACTTATCCCTTTTAGCAATATTAACAAATTTAATTAAGCAACCTTTATTAAGCCTAAGTATGGACATAGCAAAGCATCACAAACATCATAGACCAGAGGAGTATGGGTCTATGAACATCAAGCAATCCAAAAGTCACATCACAGGGCATTCAACGCTAACCCTAATCACCTTTTTCTATTTTTCTTAATTATTTAAAAAGGTCATTTTATGAAGATGCTCCAAAAATTACCAATTTAATCACATAAGTTCGTTATGGTATAAATAGATGGCAAAACAAATTTCATAATTTTTGGAGGTCATTAAGGTGCTCAATTAAATCTAGCCATTAATTAACAAAAGGCACTATTTAGGAATTAAAATAAATGCCCAAAAATCAACTTGTTTCAAAAGACTTCAAAATTTCACCAGAGACTTGTCATGGCAAAACTAGCTCACAAAAAGTGATCTCAAAATTTTTGGAGTTATAAATCTTTTTCTAAAAATCCAAAACCATCATTTATTAATTAAAAGGGAGATTTTTCATTTTCAAATTTTTGCAGAAAGGTCAAGTTTTATATTTTTATAAAATACTTCAGAGCATAAAGAGTCTACCACAAAAATTTCAGAATTTTTGGATGCACACAGAAAAACATACAAAAAAGAGAAAACAGAACACTATTCACATCTCTCAGAAAAAGAGAAGAGCACTGTGCTCCTTCTAGGCCGGGCTCGGCGAATCGCGGGGGCTCGGGCGAATCGCGCGGGGCTCGGTCGAAACGGGCTCGGTCGAGACGGGCTCGGTCGAGACGGAAGCGACAGCTTCGTCCGAGGCCTGGCCCGGAGGCTCGGGCGAGACGGAGAAGTAAGCCTCCGTCCGAGGCCTGACTCGGGCGAAGCGGAGAGCATGCGCTCGCCGAGGCTTGGGCTCGGGCGAGACGGAGTGGAAGCAGAGGCCGGAGGCTTCGGATGCTTACCACGGGTCGGAGGCAGGGCTCGAGGGTGAGGCTCGACACGCGCTCGAGGGTGAGGCTCGAGGAAGAGACGACCGCGGCGGCGCTCCGGCGATCCGGCGATCCTGCTCAACACACGAGACCGCAAGGGCCGGGTTAGAGTCGCACGGAACCGAGGAACACGACACGGGGGTCGGTGAGGGATGATCATGGCCGGAGACGGCGAATTTCACGAACCCGAGCTCGCCGGGTTTCTGCCGGAGATGGGAACGGCGAGCTTACGCCGGGCGATTGAGGGCGGTAGAGATGAAATTGAAGGGTGGGAAAGCTTCACGAGCTCAAGGCGGAGCTTCTGAGCTAGGTGGTGGAGCGGCGGAGGCACTGGACTGGCCTGGCCACGGTGGCGGAGCTGAGGGAGAGAGGTCGGGCTCCGGCGGGCTTATATAGGCACGGCCAGGGGCCGGTAGAGAGCTCGGAGTGGGGTGGATAAGCTCGGCGAGAGCGTGCGCACTCGATTGCGCTCTGGCGGGAAGGATAGGCGTGCGTGCAGGGCCTGGGCGAAGGTTCGCCGGCGATGGCCACGCGGCGGCGACGCGCTGGGCACTGTAGGGGACGGGGCGGAGGTCAACTGGCGCGCGCGCGGGGACGGCATGATGGCGCGGACGCAGGCGGCTAGTCGGGGACAGACGAGCGGCTGCCAAACGCGTGGCGCGCGCAGCGCCGGAGGCTCGGCCACGGCCGGGGCCCTCCCCCTACGCGAGGAAGATGAACAGGGCTAGGGTTTTTAGGGTTTGACTTTAGGCTGATATCGGTATTTTGCAAATTACTTCCAAAATTTGAACTGGGCAACAAAAACTCAAAACACCAAAGTTGTTCAGAAAAAAGAGATCTACAACTTTGTCAATATGAACATTTTCAAATTCCAAATAGTTTTTGAACTATATTCAAAAATAGAAAAGGGGACACTTTCAAATTTGAATCAATTCAAAATTACTTTGGATTTTATACTGAAACTTGAAAATCTGCAAATATGAAAGTTGTTCCTTTTATCAAAACCTACAACTTTGCTATTATACACTTTTCCTGAAACTCAATAGTTTTTGAGTAAATTTTGAAAATCGAAAAGGGAACAAAAGTTGGGGTTTGAATGAATTTGAAATAACTCAAAACTTTGTACTGCAACTTGAAAATTTGTAAATACCAAAGTTGTTTCTCTTTGACAGATCTACAACTTTGCTTTTTGGACCAACCTCAAATTTTGAATAATTTATGAATTACAAAGAGAGGGGTAAAATCCAGGGTTTGGAAATCAGGGTTTTGCAAAGAGATTTAAAATCAAATTCTGATTTTTGAACTTTGGCCAACACAACAACACTTCAAGACACCAAAGGAACAAGAATTACACAAAGCTAGTCACAGAGATGAAATTACCATTTTGCCCTTGTAGAGAGAAGTGGGCTAATTAGGGTTTTTGCAATAGAGGTACTTCACATAAAATGATACACTTAGCAAAATGCATACACATGACATCATGATCAAGATGCTAAAGATGATAATGATGATATGTCAAGTTAATTACATGCTAAACACCAGAGGTGTTACAGCCTTCCCCCCTAAAAGAAATCTCGCCCCGAGATTCCACGTCTTACGAAAGGACGAAGAAGGGATAAAGGCAAAACTTTACATAGACAGGGATTCGAGAAAATTGGGATAATTCTTTGCTAAGAAGTCTTCAGATTCCCAAGTAACTTCTTCTTCAGAGTGCTGGTTCCACTGGATTTTGTACCATCTTGTGGTGGTTCTTCGGGTAACGCGATCCTTGTGGTCCAACACGCGAACTGGATATTCCGAGTAGGATAGATCAGGCTCTAGCTCGATACCTTCAACTTCCATGACATGTTCTGGTACTCGGAGACACTTCTTGAGTTGGGAGACATGGAAAACATTGTGGACAGCGGAGAGATGATCGGGCAACTTCAGCTTGTAAGCTACCTTGCCACAACATTCCAAAATCTCAAACGGACCAATGTAGCGGGGTGCTAACTTTCCTTTGACTCCAAAACGAGTGACTCCTTTGGTTGGTGAGACCTTGAGATATACAAAATCTCCAACTTGAAACTTCAGAGGTCGACGTCTCTTGTCAGCGTAGCTTTTCTGTCGAGATTTGGCAATCTTCATATTCTCCTGTATCTGCTTGACTTTCTCTTCCATATCTTTGACCAGGTCAACTCCAAAGAATTCTCTTTCTCCGGGCTCAGACCAACTGAGAGGTGTACGACAACGACGACCGTACAGTGCTTCAAAGGGTGCCATTTTTATGCTCTCTTGGTAACTGTTATTATAAGAGAATTCTGCCAAGGGCAAACAGTCATCCCAAGTATCTGCGAAGGTGAGCACACATGCTCTCAACATATCCTCTAACACTTGGTTGACTCGCTCAGTTTGTCCATCTGTTTGCGGATGATATGCCGTACTATGCAAGAGCTTGGTTCCAAGTGAGGTATGGAACGCTTTCCAAAACTTAGCGACAAACTGGGTACCACGGTCAGAGACAATGGTCTTGGGTATGCCATGAAGTTTCACTATGTGGTTCTTGTACAAAGTGGCATACATGGGGACGGTGTAACTAGTCTTGACTGGGAGGAAGTGAGCTTGTTTGGTAAGTCGGTCCACGATTACCCAAATGGAATCAAAACCTTTCTGGGTCTTGGGTAGTCCATTGACAAAATCCATACTAATGTCGTCCCATTTCCAAGCGGGTACTGACAAAGGTTGCAATTCTCCTCCAGGCTTCATGTGTACTGCCTTGACTCTTTGGCAGGTATCACACTGAGCGACATACCGGGCAATCTCAATCTTCATTTTAGTCCACCAGAATCTCTGCTTTAAGTCTTGGTACATCTTGTTACTGCCGGGGTGAATAGAGAATCTGGTCAAGTGTGCTTCATCAAGGATTAACTGTCTCAATTCAGGCACCTTGGGAACTACTAGACGGTTCTTGAACCAAACAACTCCTACATCATCGATCCTGAAACAATCAGCCTTCCCGGTCTGGACCTTTTCGATGATGTGCTTGATTCCAGGGTTATCCTTCTGAGCAGCAATGACTTGATCCTTGATGGATGTTTCTATGCTGACATTGTTCAAGCTTCCTTGCGAGATCATTTCGATACCCATCCTTTCAAGTTCATGGCATAAGGAAAGATCATAGGGCTTCGTCGTCAGACAGTTGCAGTATGACTTGCGACTGAGGGCATCGGCAACTACATTTGCCTTACCTGGATGGTAATGTACTTCGAGATCATAATCTTTAATCAACTCAAGCCATCTTCTCTGCCTCATATTCAATTCTTCTTGAGTGAAGATATACTTTAGGCTCTTGTGATCCGTATACATATTACAGGTGCTGCCCAACAGATAATGACGCCAAATCTTCAAGGCATGCACGACTGCTGCTAGCTCCAGATCATGGGTTGGGTAGTTTTCCTCATGTCGCTTAAGCTGTCGTGAGGCATAAGCGATCACTCGTCCTTCTTGCATCAAAACACAGCCCAAACCAGTACTAGATGCATCACAGTATACATCGAAGGGTTTCTCGATATCTGGTTGAGCTAGGACTGGTGATGTAGTTAGCAGTTTCTTCAGGGCTTGAAAGGCTTGCTCACAGGCTGGTGACCAAACGAAATCCACGGAATTCTTCAACAACTCTGTGATAGGCTTGGCGACTCTGGAGAAATCTGGGATGAAACGACGATAGTATCCAGCCATTCCCATGAAGCTGCAAACTTCGCGGACAGTGGTAGGTGGCTTCCAATCCAAGATATCTGCCACTTTTCCAGGGTCAACTGACACACCTTCGGCGGACAGGACGTGACCAAGGAATTGAATTTGATCTAGCCAGAATTCACATTTACTGAACTTGGCATACAGCTGGTGATCTCTGAGACGAGAGAGAACGATTCGAAGATGCTTGGCGTGATCTTCAGGAGTTCTTGAATAGACAAGGATGTCGTCAATGAACACGACTACAAATTTATCGAGCTCTGGCATGAACACAGAGTTCATGAGATACATGAAATGAGCGGGGGCATTGGTCAAGCCAAAGGACATGACCAAGTACTCATATAGGCCATATCTGGTGGTGAAAGCTGTTTTAGGAATGTCTTCTGGACGGATTTTTATTTGGTGATAGCCAGATCTGAGATCAATTTTGGAGAACACTCTGGCTCCAGATAACTGGTCAAAAAGAAGGTCAATGCGAGGCAAGGGATATTTATTCTTGATGGTGACCTCATTGAGCGGGCGATAGTCAACGCACAGACGAAGACTTTTGTCCTTCTTCTTCACAAAGATAGCAGGACAGCCCCAAGGAGATGAACTTGGGCGAATGAGACCCTTGTCCAAAAGCTCTTGCAATTGGATCTTCAGCTCTGCCAACTCTCTGGGAGGCATTCGATAAGCTCTACGGGATATAGGAGCAGTCCCGGGCTTTAGCTCTATGGCAAACTCAACATCACGGTCGGGAGGCAGACCAGGTAGATCTTCTGGGAAGACATCAGGGAACTCACAGACCACGGGAATATCCCTGACTTCCGGAACACAGGCGGTATTCAACTGGGTGGTTGCTGGTTTTTGAGGCATAGGAAGTTGGAGAAGGAGTTTGGAGGTGCTGTTAGGAATATCCACTCTCACAACTCTATTCAAGATGTCTATCATGGCTTTATACTGACACATCCAATTCATGCCTAGGATGACATCTATCTCTTGATTGCGCAGTACTATCATGGTGGTAGGAAAGACATGTTCCCCCAACATTACTGGTATACTGCGGACCACTTCCTTAGTATTTATCCGCCCTCCAGGCGAAAGTATGCAAAAACTTTCTTTTAACTCCCCCATGGGTAACTTATGCTTGATGACAAAAGTGCGACTGATGAAGGAATGCGATGCACCAGAATCGAACAAGACGACTGCAGGATGATTGGCAACAGGGAACCTACCGAGCATGACGGGCTCTCCTTCTGGGATGTTACTGACGGTGGTGAAGTAGACTTGCCCGTGCTTCTTGACAAACTTGCCCTTCTGGACGTGCTGCTGCGGTGCACGGTGCTGCTGCTGTGATCCTCCAGGGCCTTTCTGTGCATGCTGGGCATTCTTCTTGGGTTTTGGGCACTCGCGAGACCAGTGACCAACTTGGCCACAGTTGTAGCATGGATGGTTGTAAGCTGTTTGAGGGGTGGTGACACGAACACCTGGGGCGTTCGGCTGAGTGGCACTTTGCTGGTTGGCATTATGGGTGGTGGCCGCGGTACGAACGACCACTTGCTGATGGGGGTATGGGGCACGGTTTTGGTGGTGGCTGGGGTGATAGAGGATTCTTGGGCGCTTATGGTTGCTGGAGAAGCTGCTAGACCCAGCCTTCTTTTTCTTCTTCTCCTCCTGATACTGGCGGTTACTTTCCTCGAAAGCGACAGCACGGTCAACGACATCATGATAGGATCCGTTTAGGTTGTTGGATAGACCTCTGCGAATCTTAGGGTGCAGACCCCTGAGAAAACAATCTCTCTTCTTTTCCTCTGTGTTGACATAGTCGGAGGCATACTGGCTCAGGTGGTTGAACTGTCCCACGTACTGCATAACGGTGGAATCTTTCTGTTGCAGAGCCAAGAACTGATCCAACTTCATTTTCATCAATCCCGAAGGGATGTGATGTGCTTTGAAAGCGGTGCGGAACTCTCCCCAGGTCAGCTGGTGACCTTCAGGCTGGGCAGCCAACAGGTTGGCGTACCAGGCACTTGCGGGACCACGGAGCTGCTGAGAAGCGAACCGAGGCTTCTGGATCTCTGTGCAGTTCAGAAGACTAAACTTCTGTTCCATGGTGCGTAACCAGTCGTCAGCCTCGAGAGGTTCATCGGCCTTCGTGAAGACCGGTGGTCGGGTTTCAGTGAAGTCCACGTAGGTTGTCTCTTGGTTGTTGCGACGACCACGGTTGCCGTTGTTCTGCTGCCCTTGATTCTGAGCCATCAGGTTGGCAGCGGCGGCCAAGGCTGCAATGGCATCTGCCAGGGTAGCAGGAACTGGTGGAGGGTTTGGAAGGTTGGCATCTCCGGAACTTCCGGCTCCAGTGCGGGTGTTCACAGGCATCTGTTAAGAACTTGGGAACTTAGCATCCAAAGATTGATTTTGAACGAAACTGACTGATAAGATTCATTGATGCAAGGGTAGATAACTGATACAGAGGTTCGATAGATAACCACCGACTGACAAAGGAAAGGTACAAGACAAGATACAGACTCGACTAGACAGAAGACCAACTAACGCCCCAAACCTAGACTTAAGGCTTTAGGTGAGCAGATGGCACAGACACAACGAGTCTAGTCGTCATCGATGATGATCATGTCTTCATCGTCGTCTTCATCTTCGATGATGAGTTCGGGCTCTTCCTCCTCATCCTCGTCCTCGGCATGGACATCTCCTGCAGGTTCCACTTCTTCATTCTGGTCTGGCTCATGTTCTTCTTCAGGTTCCTCCACGACTCCATCTTCTGGATCCTCAGCAACAGGTGGAGACACGGGGTGAAGTTGGTTGTGCAGTTGATGTACCTCCTCATGAAGCATATCATTGTACTGCTCAATCTGGGCAGTGTACTGCTGCAGTCCATGGAGCTGGGCTCTGGTGACATCTTCGCGGGTCCAAGCATCATTGCGCTGCTCGATAGCGCGAACCGTGTTCCGATTGGCCTGCTCCAGGGAAGCTCGTGCCTCATAAAACTCCAGGCGGGAAAGATAGAAGTCATGTTCCATGTTCTCCATCTCAGCCTTCAGATTCTTGATTTCCTCCTTCAGCTGTTTGCGGGTACGACGGGGAAAACGACGACCATTGGAGGATTCTCCAGTCTCTTCTCCGGTGCGTGGCGCCAGCTGGTGACGTGGCACTCCATTGGGTCCAGTCGACTTGCGGGCAGTCCGCTTGATAATGGCCATGTCTGGATAAGAGAAGATGGATGAGAAAGGCTAGCAAGAACAGGTAAAGGCAAACTAACCCAACAGACTTAGAGAGGAAGTTATTATCTTAAGTGATTATGGCATGATGCCTGATTCGTTCCTACGGAACAAGGCATTGCAACTATTAAGGTAAGGTACATAGGGCTTATACAAGTTGTCTTGCTACTAGTTGCCAAAGACAAGATGAGATGAGAGAAGCAATTTGGACTCAAAATAGTCAAGTTTAGTTTTTGGACTTAAAAACCTTTTGAAGTTTTCGCAAAAAGATTGCAACGTCGTAGTGAGATGCTCCGATACCACTCTGTGACGTAACGGCCCTAATCCCATGGCCCACTGATCATTGTCAATCACTGACAGTCGATCCGTACAGCCAAGAGATTAAGACCTGGTTTTGCCACTGGGCTACATCAGTGCCCGATGTCCGCAGGATCATCTCACAATTCAGTTACAATCTCTTGAACAAATTGACAAGTAACATCGGAGTAAATAGCGGAAGACTTAGATAACAATAGTTTTACAAACCAGGGTTCAACATAAAATTAAAGTGAAGTTATTATAGACCATAGTTCCAATAGATAGAGTTGGCAGAGTAGCATATGACAACAACTAAAAGATAAAGATACTTCACCCAGCCCGAGGGTGAGTAATCACTCATCGGCCTCATCGGCCTCTTCCTGAACAACAGTCACACAGCAGGGTCCAAGGCATACTGAGGAATCTGCCATACCTGCAACATGGGTAATAGAACCCTGAGTACAAAGGTACTCAACAAGACTTACCCGACTAAAGAAAAAGGGAGAAGACTCAGGTATGAGAGGCTTAGGGTAGTCAAGGTAAGGCTTTAAGCAAGTTCAAGCATTTGGCAGAAAAGCATTTTTCTATCCTTATTTTGAAAAGACTCAAAAATTCCTTGTTTCATCATAAGCCTTGATTCATTTTACTTTCCAAAAACAGACCTAGTTGAGAACCACTCCCTGTTGACAGTCAGTGACTAAGTCTCCATAACCGAGGAGCAGCGTTAATCCGGATAAATAATACTCAGCTGAGGATCCCTATCCACACTGCATATGTAGCACCCAAGCTTGCATATGCCAACTCGTCTACCACGATTCCTCCAAGATTGGGCCCGGTCCTACGCCACCCGGAAGTACAGTACACCACTCCAATCCGGGACTTTAACCCACGTGGGTACATGCTACTTCCGCCATCTCTCCACTCCCAGTGCGCGGTTGTCGGTCCAATAAAGGATTCCTCGGAGCCGAAGCTTTCCGTAGTATGTGAATAGTTGCAAGTCTTAGTCAGCAGGCCCCCATACAGGTGCTCCCTAATTTTTCCAGCCAGCGACAAGCACCTCGGGACTCTAACCCGAGAGTACAGGTCCTGTCAGTTTTTCAACCCTGTCCCGGTCGGTGTCAACTGTTGAGTCCCGGACTACAACATGACGGCACCGTACGCAAGGACAACCTCTCCTTCCCATTGACTAAGTACGGATCAGATACTTAGCCAATAGTGGGAGTAAACCAGAAATTCCCATAAATATTCTTAAAGTGATCACACTTTTGAAATTGGCATTTTTATTGCAAATCTATCATACAGCATTGCTAAGCATTTTTCAATTAGTTTTAAAACAGGGTCAGGGTTTGACGGTGGAGGTAGTAATGCAAGAGTTAGGTCATCACACAACTCCTAAAACTTAATGCAGTAGTTTAACTTAAAACATTTAAGAAAAACTTTATAAAAGCAAGGAAGGGTTTAAATGCACCGGGGCTTGCCTTGAATGGCAAAAAGGACAGGCTCGGGGTCAGCAGTGCAGTTGACGGGGCTCGGGGTTGCCTCGGGGACAGATCCTTCGGTGGCTACCTCGACTTCAGGGCCTTCTTCCTCGGTCACTATACGTATGCAATGATGCATGCACATGAGTATGCTAGTATGAACAAAGTGCATAGGATAAAACTAGAGTATAGCTTTGCAAAGTATGAGTGGTGGTTAAAGTGGACAATAGATTACTTATCCCTTTTAGCAATATTAACAAATTTAATTAAGCAACCTTTATTAAGCCTAAGTATGGACATAGCAAAGCATCACAAACATCATAGACCAGAGGGGTATGGGTCTATGAACATCAAGCAATCCAAAAGTCACATCACAGGGCATTCAACGCTAACCCTAATCACCTTTTTCTATTTTTCTTAATTATTTAAAAAGGTCATTTTATGAAGATGCTCCAAAAATTACCAATTTAATCACATAAGTTTGTTATGGTATAAATAGATGGCAAAACAAATTTCATAATTTTTGGAGGTCATTAAGGTGCTCAATTAAATCTAGCCATTAATTAACAAAAGGCACTATTTAGGAATTAAAATAAATGCCCAAAAATCAACTTGTTTCAAAAGACTTCAAAATTTCACCAGAGACTTGTCATGGCAAAACTAGCTCACAAAAAGTGATCTCAAAATTTTTGGAGTTATAAATCTTTTTCTAAAAATCCAAAACCATCATTTATTAATTAAAAGGGAGATTTTGCATTTTCAAATTTTTGCAGAAAGGTCAAGTTTTATATTTTTATAAAATACTTCAGAGCATAAAGAGTCTACCACAAAAATTTCAGAATTTTTGGATGCACACAGAAAAACATACAAAAAAGAGAAAACAGAACACTATTCACATCTCTCAGAAAAAGAGAAGAGCACTGTGCTCCTTCTAGGCCGGGCTCGGCGAATCGCGGGGGCTCGGGCGAATCGCGCGGGGCTCGGTCGAAACGGGCTCGGTCGAGACGGGCTCGGTCGAGACGGAAGCGACAGCTTCGTCCGAGGCCTGGCCCGGAGGCTCGGGCGAGACGGAGAAGTAAGCCTCCGTCCGAGGCCTGACTCGGGCGAAGCGGAGAGCATGCGCTCGCCGAGGCTTGGGCTCGGGCGAGACGGAGTGGAAGCAGAGGCCGGAGGCTTCGGATGCTTACCACGGGTCGGAGGCAGGGCTCGAGGGTGAGGCTCGACACGCGCTCGAGGGTGAGGCTCGAGGAAGAGACGACCGCGGCGGCGCTCCGGCGATCCGGCGATCCTGCTCAACACACGAGACCGCAAGGGCCGGGTTAGAGTCGCACGGAACCGAGGAACACGACACGGGGGTCGGTGAGGGATGATCATGGCCGGAGACGGCGAATTTCACGAACCCGAGCTCGCCGGGTTTCTGCCGGAGATGGGAACGGCGAGCTTACGCCGGGCGATTGAGGGCGGTAGAGATGAAATTGAAGGGTGGGAAAGCTTCACGAGCTCAAGGCGGAGCTTCTGAGCTAGGTGGTGGAGCGGCGGAGGCACTGGACTGGCCTGGCCACGGTGGCGGAGCTGAGGGAGAGAGGTCGGGCTCCGGCGGGCTTATATAGGCACGGCCAGGGGCCGGTAGAGAGCTCGGGGTGGGGTGGATAAGCTCGGCGAGAGCGTGCGCACTCGATTGCGCTCTGGCGGGAAGGACAGGCGTGCGTGCAGGGCCTGGGCGAAGGTTCGCCGGCGATGGCCACGCGGCGGCGACGCGCTGGGCACTGTAGGGGACGGGGCGGAGGTCAACTGGCGCGCGTGCGGGGACGGCATGATGGCGCGGACGCAGGCGGCTGGTCGGGGACAGACGAGCGGCTGCCAAACGCGTGGCGCGCGCAGCGCCGGAGGCTCGGCCACGGCCGGGGCCCTCCCCCTACGCGAGGAAGATGAACAGGGCTAGGGTTTTTAGGGTTTGACTTTAGGCTGATATCGGTATTTTGCAAATTACTTCCAAAATTTGAACTGGGCAACAAAAACTCAAAACACCAAAGTTGTTCAGAAAAAAGAGATCTACAACTTTGTCAATATGAACATTTTCAAATTCCAAATAGTTTTTGAACTATATTCAAAAACAGAAAAGGGGACACTTTCAAATTTGAATCAATTCAAAATTACTTTGGATTTTATACTGAAACTTGAAAATCTGCAAATATGAAAGTTGTTCCTTTTATCAAAACCTACAACTTTGCTATTATACACTTTTCCTGAAACTCAATAGTTTTTGAGTAAATTTTGAAAACCGAAAAGGGAACAAAAGTTGGGGTTTGAATGAATTTGAAATAACTCAAAACTTTGTACTGCAACTTGAAAATTTGTAAATACCAAAGTTGTTTCTCTTTGACAGATCTACAACTTTGCTTTTTGGACCAACCTCAAATTTTGAATAATTTATGAATTACAAAGAGAGGGGTAAAATCCAGGGTTTGGAAATCAGGGTTTTGCAAAGAGATTTAAAATCAAATTCTGATTTTTGAACTTTGGCCAACACAACAACACTTCAAGACACCAAAGGAACAAGAATTACACAAAGCTAGTCACAGAGATGAAATTACCATTTTGCCCTTGTAGAGAGAAGTGGGCTAATTAGGGTTTTTGCAATAGAGGTACTTCACATAAAATGATACACTTAGCAAAATGCATACACATGACATCATGATCAAGATGCTAAAGATGATAATGATGATATGTCAAGTTAATTACATGCTAAACACCAGAGGTGTTACAGTTCTCCTCCAGCTGGCTATCGACCTCCTTGCCGAGGGCCATGGTGCAAAAGCCCTCGTTGTCGGCGAAGAAGCAGATGCCGTTCAGCTTGTCCTCAATCCTCTTCTTCTTCTTGGACTCATCGTCGCTTGATGAAGTGGAGTCGTCATCCGAGTTGTCGACATCGCTGAGCGTGGCGAAGAAGGCACGCTACTCAGCCTGGGCCTTCTCCAAGTACTTCTTCTTGATGTACTCCTTGTTGAAGCCACCCTTCCGCTTGTGCTTCATGGGGACGTACTTCTCCTTGCGCTTGCCGGAGTCGTACTTGTGCCCATGATCGCCCTTCCCAAAAGCTTGCTTGTTCTTCTTGGGACAGTTGGCGATGAAGTGGTCGGGGTCACCACACTCGAAACATCCAGAGCATCCTCCTCCGCATCAACAGTTCATGCGGTTGTTGTGAAACCACGAGAACCAGTTGGCAAGCAAAGCCAACTCATCATCCACCATGAACTCCAGCTGCTCCTTTGTGATAGAAAGAAGAGAAGAAAGCGCAAAGCCTCTAGAGGGGTTAGCAGAAGAGCCAGAAAGCAAAGCCATCGACGGGCCAGAAGGTTTCTCATAAGAAGCCCTCGTCATGGCATCAATCTCACTAGACTTGAGCTTACTGAAGAGCTCATCGCACGTGAGGGTCTCATAGTTAGGTGATTCGATGATCGCCTGAACCATAGAGTCCCACACCGACCGATTGAGAATATGCAAAAGCTTGAGAGCCCTCTCATGATCGTCGAAAGGCAACAACTCCTTATTAGCCCTCATCCTGTTGACAATCACCTGAAAGCGAGCGAATAAACTCTCTATGCTCTCGCTATGCATGTGTCGAAAGTTCTCATACTCCCGCTTGTGTGACTCGTAGAGATGGGATTTTACTTGAGTGGTTCCCTCATGGAAGCGCATGAGGGTTGCCCAAATCTCACGAGCCGTGAGAAGATGAGAAACACGATCAAACTCTGACATGCTCAAACAGGAGAAAAGAGCATTACGGGCTCGGCTATTGGCATCGTGCTCATTGATTTGCAGCTGAGTCACACGAGCCACCAAGACCTCATAATCTTCCTTGTTGCAAATCTCCCAGACAGAAGCGCCCATGCTCTGAAGATAGGCCGACATACGTATCTTCCAATACGCATAGTTCGTCCCATCAAAAAACGGCGGTTTGCCCATGCCGTGATCCATGTCGCCTTCTGTAGATCTGGAACTGGCTAAGGTGGAAGATCCTTAACCTGCTCTGATATCAATTGAAGGACCGAGAATGCTAAAGCAAGGCGACCAGAGCGGGGGTGAATGGGAGCTTTACAAATTCTTTCGAAATGTTTAGGCTTCTGTCCCAGAAAATCAACCCCAAGACCAAAACCAATACACGTGATGTCCACGACCCAAGAGAATGGGTGGATGTTCCCTAGGAACAAAACGAGACACCACAAAAGCTTTCTCACTCAAGTTCACGCAAGTCAACTAGTGACAAGATGGACTTTGGGTAACCTCAACCAAATCCAACGCTATTTTGGACAGGCTATTTTGGACAGCTGGAAGTCCAATTTCTGTAGAGCACAAAGTCAGAAATCCAACGCAAAAACCCAAAACCAAATCCGAAGTTGAACGAGGCTGAAGGAGGCCTCGGAGCAAAAGTCCGTCTCGTCCGAGGCTCGAGGCTGAAGGAGGCCTCGGAGCAAAAGTCCGCCTCGCCCGAGGCGCAAGGCTCGAGAGAAGCCTCGGGGCAAAACCCCGTTTCATCCGAGGCTCGAGGGTAGCGTCCTTGGCTTACGGTCCAAGGGAGGCCTCGGCTCGAGGGACGCGAACAGAAGCGTCCGAGTTGACGTAACGCTGACGTCATGCTGACATCAGCATCGTTGATCAAATCAACACTGACCGTGGGACCCACCTATCATTCACTGACACCAAACTGACCAGTCACAGAGCGACACATGTCGTCACCCTATTTAACCAGTCATTTGTTATTTTCAGAAAATAGAATAAACTTCAGAAATTCATAACTAATTCATACAGACTCCAAAAATAGTGGTTCAAGTTGCTAAATTCATCTAAAATCGAAATCTACTTAATGGTACCATGTTTGAGTGCATTTGGATCTTTTGAATTTGCATTCGTTCTTTGTGCTATTCTATAGATGTCGCTAATGCGACCGTTTTCGTACGTTTTCAGAGCCGGAAAGGACGCCTGACAACGAGGATCACGACTACGAGGAGGAACAAGACAACGATCAATCTCAAGGTGCCACAGCCCATCCAACCTCGTAGATCCCATTACGCATGCTAAATTATCTTTCTAATTTAATGATGCTCAGTATAGGACTCGCATGATAGATTTGCTTGTAAGCCCATACCTTGACGCAACCTATCCCCTGCTACCCAGCTGATAGGATAGACACACGCGCTGTAAATACTATCTTGATCATATTTATTTATGCTACGGTGAAAACCGGTGCATATTGTAATACGGCGTATATCGGGGAGTGTGCTGCGTGTGTTTTGGGTGAGTATGGTGGTGAGGGTTGTGTCGACCGAGCCGGAATATACGACGAGCCTGGTGCGAGTCTTGCCGTGGGGCATATCTGGATGCCCCTGTGGTGTGAAACCTGTGGCGGGTTAAATGGTGACATGAGGTGGATCTGGGTGTGAGCCGCTGGTGGAGCCCAGATCAGGAGCGTGCTGTGGTGGCACATATAATGAAAACCTTTGAGAAGACATTCCGGCTTAGTCACCCTAGATTGGTGCGGGATCTGGACCACGGGGAAATACCTTTACAAGCCACTCGCTCCTTATGGACGGGGACGGTCGGACTACCTGGTAGGGTAATGCCATTACTGCTAGGCGAGAGAGTGCGAGGAAGGTACGGGTATCAGAGTCCCACGCCCTTCCGAGACGATCACGGCTCCCCCTTCGGGAGAGGGATTGTGACTTCACAGACTTAGCCACCCAGACATACTTGAGGTGAATCCAGGGCTGAGTGGTAGGGTGGCATTACTCTAGGCTGGCAAGCGGCCGGTGTCCGCCTAGGCACATCCGGGGTGCTGATGATGGCGATCTTGTGAATATTGTAGAACCTCTGCAGAGTGTATGGTTGATCGATCGATACGTTGGCCAATTCGTTGGCCGCGGACCTTTTTCCCTGACCTGTTTCCGACTAGTGAGAGTTTCTCTTCTCTCCCTCTGGTAAGAGTGTGCCGGCCGTGAGTCAGGTGAGCATGCGGGCCGTTGAGACAAAGGCTGGGAGGGAGCTGGCCTCTGTCGACTGAGCGAGAGTATGTGTGTGTGCGGGAATGGTGTATTGGTGATGGATACGGTGATAAGTTAAAATGGTGAAACATGATAAACATACATAATTATTATACTGTTATGCATAGGAAAAACTCAGCCTGCTAGGTCTGAATTTCATTTACCTGTTGCATCCACTACCACA
Source organism: Coix lacryma-jobi var. lacryma-jobi (assembly GCA_009763385.1). Lineage (NCBI taxonomy): Eukaryota > Viridiplantae > Streptophyta > Magnoliopsida > Poales > Poaceae > Coix > Coix lacryma-jobi. The sequence continues at coordinate 75,421,897 of CM019826.1, forward strand.
TATAAATCATATAGGATGGGAAAGTGTGGCCAGTACAAATCGTACTGAAAATTGAGGTTTCAAGTTCCGAGGAGGAGTACCACTCCGAGGAGTTCGAGGAGTAGGGGGTTTTCGCTTCTACGCTCAAGTTTGGAGTTCGATCGCGCTTCTTCGTCTACTTCAAGCTGTTCCGGATGCTGTTTATCTAAATTTTCGCGTGTTGGCGATGTAATAAATGTAATATCGTATTAAGTACTTTTATTATTCGAAGTATGGATTATGATATTTGACTGGATTATCGGGTAATTTGACTCGAAAGAGTTTTATTACACTTGACTCTGTGGATTTTCCCTTCGTGGAAAATCAGGTCATTTCAATAAGCAAATCTTTCTGCTGCTCTATGGAGTTTTTCGCCATACTCTATCCTTCATGTTTGTAGGTCCAGGCTTCCTCCATACACTTGGCGCGCTCAGGCCAGTTGATTGATTCTGGTTCGATGCCCTTGGCTAGCATCTCTCGTTCCATTCTTTCCAATTTAGGAATGGCACTCTTGTAGCCACCTGATCCCAAGTGATGGTGGTATTGTTTTTGTCGGGCATTCTGTTGGTTCCTTCTGACCCGTGTCTCGCCCTCTTCTGATTTCTTGAATTCTACAAACTCATCCCAAAATGGCCTCAACTTGACGTAGGCCATAGTGTTGAAATCCAGAGTTAGGTCCTTCTTGATAAATGTGTTATACAGTTTCTTCTTCCAACCCTAGAATAGTGTTGCCATTTTCTTCATAGCTCAGTTCCTATGAGGAGCACTTTTCTTATATGAAACAAAACTTATATGTGTTATACAATAGTGTTGCTTTCCCTTATCACGATCAGAAACAAAACTTATATGAGGAGCACTTTTCTTTTCCTTCCATTCACGAGCATTGATCGGGATCTTATCCCTTACAATTTCATGTTCACATAGAGATTGTATGTATACCTCGCCAGTATTTTCTTGCATGATTTCTTCATAATCGACAAAGTATTGACTGTCGTCATCTACTTCTTGATTATTGTTATCATCACCTGCTAAAGCGCCGCTGTTGATTAAGTTGTACATTTCCTTCTTCATGTTGTGAATTGGGTCGGCCATTTCTGCGAATAACATGGAGGATAATAAACACGAGGATTTAATACATGAGTGATTCGGGTTTCGGGTTTACGATTTAGGGTTTGGGGTTTAGGTTTAGGGTTTAGGGTTTACGATTTAGGGTTTGGGGTTTAGGTTTAGGGTTTAGGGTCTAGGTTTTGACAACATTAAAAATAACGTATATTCATAAAGACCATATTCGTAAAAATAACTTATATTCATAAAGACCATATTCATTTTTTATTTAACACTTTGTAAAGGCAACACGATCGATAATAAACACGGGGATTTAATACATGAGTCATTCGGGTTTCGGGTTTTTAGGGTTTAGGGTCTACGATTTAGGATTTGGGGTTTAGGTATAGGGTTTAGGGTCTAGGTTTTGACAACATTAAAAATAACGTATATTCATAAATAACATGACCGATATACACGAAGAGGCATATGTATCAAAATATATCAAAGTGATTATTCTATAAACATATACACGACCGATATAAATAAATATTTACATATCATATCTAAGTGAGCCAAAAAATATATATCTAAGTGATTATTCCATAAACATATCTAAGTGATTATTCCATAAACATATACACGCCCGATATAAATAAATGTTTACGTATCATATCTATGTGAACCAAAAAAATATATATCTAAGTGATTTTTCCATAAACATATATTTGTAAATATATCTAAGTGAACCAAAATATATCTAAGTGATTATTCCTGCTCCATCTATCACAAAGGACACACCGTTGACGAGGACGACGATGGACGGCGGCGAGGATGACGTCGCGGTGAGGATGATAGCGGACGGCGGCGAGGTCAACGCGACCAATCTCTTTTTATCTACATGTGTACACATATATTTTGTTAGAGTAAAAAACATATATATATTTATTTTCTATATATATATCATTTTCTCTTTTTCTATAAATATATTTCTATTTATATTCATTTTCTATATATTATTTTCTGTTTTTCTATAAATATATTTCTCTTTATATTTATTTTCTATATATATGATTTTCTATTTTTCTATAAATATATTTCTCTTTATATTCATTTTTTCTTTATATCATTTTCTGTTTTTTTATAAATATATATATATTTATATTCATTTTCTATTTATATCATTTTCTATAAACATTTTCTATCACCCACTCTTCATTCACACACGCGCACACTGCACACACACGTACGAACATCACAGAGTGGCGGTCACGGACAGAACACACGCACACACTGCACCCACACTGCACAAACACGCACGCACATCCCAGAGGACGACGGCGAGGCGGTGGCGCGGGAGAGGAGGACGCGCGGTTGAGGGCGAGGGACGACGAGGGCGAGCGGATGACGAAAGCGCGGCGCTGGAGACGGCGAGGACAACGGCGAGGGCGCGGACGAGCCGCCGACGATTTGAGACGGCGATGGAGACGAAGGGCGGCGGCGCACTGACGTCGATCTGAGGAAGGAGAAGGGCACTGTGCGCTATATACTCAGGGAACCTTTAGTCCCGGGCGGTGGCACCACCCTTGAGTCCCGGGGCGTAAGACCGCCCAGGACTAAAGGGTTGGACGTTTTGTTCCGGGCGGGCTTACGCCCCGGGACTAAAGGTATCTTTAGTCCCGGGTGGTTCCACCGCCCGCGACTAAGGTTTTTTTCCGCCACTGTTTTGAGTTTTCAGTATCTTGGGTTTTGTATAAAGTTTTCACTATATAAATATGTTGTAATACTTGTTAATTACATAATAAATTAAATATTAGGCATAAAATTACTTAAAAATAACAATTGTATTTCCTTTTACCTTATTGTATAGTAGAAAATTTTGTAACATAAATAATTTTCTTTTCTTACAATAACGAATATAAATGTAAATAATAATTCATATTTTATTAATGCAAAATATAATGTTAAATTTAAATATCTGAAACAACTGGTTCTCGATAGGAAAATTGTTTTTGCATTATCTGAACGTTAAATTTTGGGCTGTTCATCTTTCATTGTCCAAATGCACGATCGAGAAATTCACTGTTAAACGGCAATTAATTTAAAAAGATAAATTTTTATATTTTATATATTTTTCTGCGTCGTATTAGTCTTTCTTAGGTTGTTAGGTGAGACAACCAACAAGTTTGTGATTTTTCGGAGATGATTTGCTACTTTTTCTGGTTTAATTGAATTATCGCACACCGTCACCCAGTAATTATACGGTCAACTGGGCCTACCGCCAAAACAATCCAGAATGGTGCCAAACTTTTACACAGGGTCCTGTATGCCCTAGGAAGAAGAATGTTGTGGAGGTTGATGAAAAACCGCAGAGGGTCGGAGGTGTAATTCACTGGCTTTTATCTCATTCGGCACAGAGAAAAATGTAATAATTAAAATAATTATTAGAAAAATCTAACACCTTTTGTGCGGCCTCAATTTGGGCTCATATGCTTGCCAATAATGAATCAAGTCATTTCGACACTGAGATCAACGAACCATGACTATCCATAATCATTATTAATTACACAAAAATTGTAATACATAATATTAGTGAACTTCTTCTTCCTGTGATCCTCTTCTTCCTATTGACGAAAAACATCACTATATATCAAGCGGGTACACTGGTGATCTTTTTCTTGACGTATGTCCCTTGGTTATGATCATGTCGTAACCATGGGGTCTCCTAAACATTTAGGAGGATGCTTGGGTCTTTGGTCACAGTGAAGGGCGGTATTTGGTCATCCCTTTTACAATCTTCTGACATGTGTGACTTGTCCTCAATTCCCACGATGTTTCTTCTTCCTGAAAGAAGTGGCGTTTTGGCTCTTTGGTTTATTTATCATTATTTTTCCCTCTCTCGGGTTTTGTAGACATGTCTTTCACGTAGAACACCTAATTCACATCAGCAGCAAGGACGAATGGTTCATCTTTGTATCCAACATTGTTGAGATCCACTGTTGTCATTCCATACTCCTTATCAACTGTTACTCCGGCTCCGGTCGTCTTGACCCATTGGCATCAAAACAAAGGGACTTTAAAATAAGGTGTGTCCATCATCTGTCTTCTCTGGATGTAGTTTGTCTCGTTCTTTCATGCGCTGCAAGTCTTGTCGTGCTTGAAGTGTATCCTTAGGCTTTCGATACACACCCATGAATCCTAGAAGGTTGACACAAAGATTCATTGTCAGGTGCATCACGTCGATCGCGTGGCGAACCTCAAGTACAATCCAATAGGGTAGCTCCCAAAATATTGACTTCTTCTTCCACATGGGTGAATGTCCTGTAGCGTCTTTCGGAACAGGTTTACTGCCCGTCCCTTTCAAAAGACTACTTTCACATTCTTGATCATCTCAAGTACATCTTCCCCAGTTCTATTGCGAGGCTTGCTCCGGTGGTCTGTCTCACCTTTAAAATGCTTCTCTTTCTTTGTAACCTGGTGATTCACAGAAAGAAATCGATGATTCCCAAGGTACACTACCTTTCTATATTTTTTCAACATCCCGCATATGTAATCATCCGGTATATGTACAACAGATTTGCTCCATAAAAGTAGGAGTTCCTCAACTAATGGCCTCATGTAGACATCGATGTTGTTGCCAGGTTGCCTCGGGCCTTGGATGAGCACCGGCATCATAATGAACTTCCGCTTCATACATAACCATGGAGGAAGGTTCTAGATACATAAAGTAATAGGCCACGTGCTATGACTACTGCTCTGTTCCCCAAAAGGATTCATCTCGTTTGTACTTAAAGCAAACCTTAAGTTTCTTGCGTCTTTTGCAAACTTCGGGAATTCTCTGTCTATTGCTCTCCACTGGGACCCATTAGCAGGGTGTCTTAACATGTTGTCTACCTTACGGTCTTCTTTGTGCCATCGCACCAACTTTGCATTGTCCTTTTTTCTGAACAGACGTTTCAGGCGTGGTATTATAGGAGCGTACCACATAACCTTGGCAAGGATTTTCTTCTAGGAACGTTCTTCACCCTCAACATCGCTAGGGTCATCTCGCTTGATCTTATACCGTGACACTTCACATACAGGGCATTCATCCAAATTCTCGTAGTCCTTGCCACAGTACAGGATGCAGTCATTAGGACATGCATGTATCTTCTGGATTTCTAATCCCAAAGAACATATGACTTGTTTTGCTTCATACGTAGTTGTAGGCAATTCGTTAGGCTTCGAAAGCATCTTTTGTTTTATAATCTTCAATAATTGTCGAAATGCCTTGTCATATACACCATTTTATGTCTTCCATTATAGCAACTCCAGTGTTGTACCTAACTTTTTTTGTCCATCTGCAGCAGACGGGTATAGTAATTTCCTGTGATCCTCTAGCATATAGTCAAACTTAGCCTTCTCCTTTTCACTTTCTCAATCTCTTCGTGCATCACGAATGACATCACCAAGAGCATCATTTTCAGCGAGTGTGTCTTCTGCACTTGCCTCTTCTTCACCTTCCTCCAATGCAGTATCAGCAAAGTAACCGTATTGAGCAATAATATCGTCTTTAGGGTCCAATTGTTCTTCTTCACCTTCTTCCATCATAACCCTAGTTTCTCCATGCTTCATCCAACAAATATAGTTTGCCATGAAACCCGACTTCAACAAGTGTGAGTGAAGACTCGTTGAACTAGAATATTCCTTCAAATTATTACAAAGGGCACATGGGCAGCATATAAAACCATTCCGCTTGTTTGCCACGGCCACTCTTAAGAAATAATGCACGCCATCAATGAACTCTTTTGAGCGACGATCGACATAGTACATACAGTGACGTGTCATCGTCTGCCTTATATGACATATCACATAATTATATGTCTCATCCTTATAAAGAAATGAAATTATAAAATGACATATAACATAATTATATCTCTCATTCTTATGAGCAAATGATTTAAACAAATTATAAAATGATCTCTAGTTCTCTCAAAAAAAATAAACTAATTAAATCGGTCACATTTTGTAAACTAAAGTATTATATATTTCTAATTTTTTTAAACAAATAATTTAAATGATCTCTATTTGTCCCAAAAAATTAAAATAAACTAATTAAACCGACCACATTTTGTAAACTAAAGTATTATATATTTCTAATTTTTTTAAACAAATGATTTAATGATCTCTATTTCTCCCAAAAAATTAAAATAAACTAATTAAACCGGTCATATTTTGTAAACTAAAGTATTATATATTTCTAATTTTTTTAAACAAATGATTTAAATGATCTCTATTTCTCCTAAAAATTTAAAATAAACTAATTAAACCGGTCATATTTTGTAAACTAAAGTATTATATATTTCTATTTTTTATAAATGATCTCTATTTTTCCTAAAAATAAATAAAATAAACTAATTAAAACGGTCACATTTTGTAAACTAAAGTATTATATATTTCTAATTTTTTAAACAAATGATTTAAATGATCTCTTTCTCCAAAAAAAAATAAACTAATTAAACCAGTCATATTTTGTTTTGAGGGTACTAATTTAAACTATCAAGTGAATGAACTCAAAATAGCATAAAAACCACATCTATATATGTGGCAGCTAAAATTATGAGAAAATAAAGCTACTAACCTTGAACGAGTCGATGACGATGTAGATGTGATGAAATAGATCAATCGTCGGAGATGTGTTATCAAACAACAATCACCGGAGAAGAGAGCAAACAAGCAAGCAAGAAGACTAAATGAGAAAATAAAGAAAGTGAGAGAGCTCGGGCACGGCTGAAGGCGAAAGAACAGTTCAAATATAGGGAGGGACACTTAGTCCCGGTCCTTGTTCATTTAGCCCCGGCTGGGTACAGTAATCGGAGTAATCGGGGCAAAACCTTTAGTCCCGGTTCGTGTCACCAACCCTGGTTGGTAACACCAACCGAGACTAGAGGTCCCTCTGACAAATGAGCCGTTGGGCAGGGGAACTTTAGTCCTGGTTGGTGTTACCAACCGGGGCTAAAGACCTTTTTAGCCCCGGGCGCAAATTTTTTCGTGACTAATGCTGATTTTGCAAATCGTCCAAAGACCTGTTCTCTATTAGTGATATATGATTAATAAATTGCATATAGTGTGCATTCTGAAAATTTTAACATAACTTAAGAGAACTCTCAAATTACGCATATCCCCATGGATTATTACAATTAAGAAGTTTCTCTTCAAGTCATGATTCCATTTTAATAAACTTTATTAAATCCAGACATAGTTATTATGGAGAATGCATTATATTTTAGTACAAGTTTTAGAAGTCAAAATGTACTAAATTTCAGGACTGAGGGAGTAGTTACCATTCCTAGGGTTAATTTGTCTGGTAAATTAATGTGGTGGCGCATTGATCCTTAATTTGGTTGCAATGATATGTTTTTCGTAATAATTTTGAATGCTAAATGTCATATTCTTTTATAGAACACAATGAAGTATGTTCTACTCACAATTATGTTTTTATTGTTTTGGCTTGTTGGGCCTGGTTGCCTTGTTGTACAGTCTATTCTTCCATTTAATGGAAAAAAACAAAAATATAGGTAGTCGGCTCTCCTACCGTTTCTTAAAAAAAAAGTATGTTCTACTCACAAAAGACTATAGGTCACTACTGCAGAACGGGCCTTTAGCCCCAGGCCATTTTGGCCTTTAGCCCCGGACATGGAGCCGGGGCTAAGGTATCGGGACTAAAGGCCCAACCTTTAGCCCTGGCCGGTTCCCTCACCCGGGGCTAAAGAGGGACCTTTAACTAAAGAGGCCTCCAGCGGCCCACGGTGGCTGGCCTTACCAACCGGAGCTAAAGAGGCCGACCTCTTTTTTCTTTAACCGCGACTAAAGAGGCTGGCCTCTTTTTTCTTTTTTTCTTTTTCTTTTCTTTTCAATTGGTTATTGTTTTCAGTTTTATAATTACATTAGGTTTTCTCATACGTCTTTGCTGCTAATATATTACATTAGGGTTTTAAATACGTATTCTTCGCTGCTAATGTATGTATACATGTACCTATAATAAATATATATATACACATAAAATTTACAATTACACACAAATAAACTATGAAACTATATATATATTGTAGAGCTAGCTATACATATGTACATAAAACATACAACATTATCCATGCATTCTTGATATTTACAACACAAATATTGTTCCTAATTTAAAGGTCATACAAGTGTTCGTCTTGATTTGGCTTCATTGGATCGTCTTTGTTAATCTAGTACTCGGTGCCGGACTTGAGGACATGGTCATTAAGGAAGCCAGCGATGGTCTCTTAAATTGCTTTGAGGCGGACCTTATCCATCACCTGGTTCTTCAACCATGTCTCCTTTAATTTCGATTAAAAGAAAAAGAAAGTATTAACATACATAATATTTATGTAATAGCAACAAAAAAATAAAATGGATTTATTTACATGTTACGTACTTGCTGACTATGTAAAGAATTTCTTTTTCCATACACCGTCAGGAACTCGCAATCATAGTACGCACATAAATTGTTTCCCGGTGACTGCCGTAGAACCCATTGTACAAGATATAAAAAGATTACTCGCGGCTGAGCATGCGTGTACTGAGTGATGCTAATTAAGGTAAAGATGCGGGGAGGTAGTAGAACTTACATTTAGTCGTAGAGGATCAGAGAGTTTCGCTTTCAGATCCGGACGGTGTTTCTCAACGAACCAAGCCCAAACCCTGCACAATATAATTGGATCGTTAATTAACTATTGCAGAGTTAAAGAGCACGAATCAATATTTAAAGATAAAATTTACCCGTGGATAATGTCTATCATATCTTGGTAATCTTCTTGTGGTTTTCTCAGAGAGTCATAGATTAGCAAACGACTCTCGTGGAGATCGAACACAATTAGTATCCAGTGAAACCTGCATTTATTTATAGAGTCAACATATATATCTTTATGTTAACCTATAATAAAATGTGCATATGATAACAACACTCACCCAAAGTTGTAGGGGAATAGTATATATCTTTGGCCCTTTGGATTACGAAGAACCTCCGGAAATTCCTCTCTATTTGAGTTTTTCATGCATCGGGGGAGTACTTGGGTCCTTGAATACGATATATGGATCGATGAAACCAATCTCCTTGTCATTTTTATGCCTGAGTTGTCTCATCATGTTTCTGCTTATGTTTAGAAACGCTTTCTAGTATGAGGATAATTAGTTATACATATACATAAGCTAAAGTGAGATTATTAAAAGAAACAATCACTTACAGGCAAAAGCAGCTGACGAGAGATTTATCGAGAGCGTCCATGTGGCATAGCTGATGTAACTCATTAAACTGAACATATATTATGTCATCACCACGAAAGTAATCATGGTCTCTAATTATGACGCAAATATAGTCATCAGCTTTTCTGCGACACGCCGTGAGGTACCACTAATTTAGCAAGTGCATTTGCGTACCAAGATCCCTCAAGGCCGCAGGGTTGTATAGACTTTGACTATATACATATGCCCTCTGCCATTTATCAACTTCTGGAGCACTTTTGATGCATGCTTCTTCAAGTATGTTTTTCACATTTAAACCAGTTTCCTCGAAAAATTTGAGCAGTTGCTCAGGATCAACTTCTCCATATGTTCGTTGTATGATGTCCATGTTTGTACCGTATTCATTCCCAACAACTAGAGGGGGCACTGATTGCTGCGTTTGTTCGCCGAGCTGTGGAACACCCTTTCCTGCTCTCTTCTTTGTCTTCTTCGCCTCCTAATAGATTTACTGAGCGTGCGATCATAGTCTGATTTTGGCGAAGCTTTATGGGCAGCACGTACCTTTTTCTGGTGAGCGTCGACAGTTTTCCTTAGTTTTTCAGGATGTACGAAAAGATAAGGCTTCTCTGGGTTTTGTTTAGCTCGACTTCAAGCAATGGCGGCATCGAAGAACTTGTTCAAGTCTTTTTGCACTGCAGCTTCAGTCTCCTCATCGGTCTAGTCATAGGGAAGTTTTGTCATCTTGGGAATGATAGCTGGTTTTCTCACAGAGGCTGTCTTCTTCGGAGGTGGTGGGGTTGATGCCTTTGTTTGTGCGATAAGCCTCTTCTTTGTTGGCGGTGGCGGTGTTGGAGCCCACCGTGGAGATAGGGCAGGTGGCGGTGTTGGAGCCCACTGTGGAGGAGATGGTGGGGCCGGTGGCGGTGTTGGATCATGTCGTGGGGAAGATTGGGCCGGTGGCGGTGTTGGACCCCGTTGTGGAGGAGATGGTGGGGCTGGTGGCGGTGATGGATCCTGTCGTGTTAGATCTTGATCGTCATCGCCCGCAACACTGTTTTTCATGCGGTGAATGGATAATTGGACTTAGGTTGGGGGATGTCGTGCTGCGAAAACAACATGGTATGAGTATCCATTTATACTATTAACCCACCGATACTATTAACTAGTGACAAAAATGTTTCACTCACTTTCATATGCACCTAGGGTTAGGTTGTTGAGGAGGAGGAGGAGGTGATGCGCGGACGACGGCAGCGCGGCGAGGAACATTGTTGTAACCTTTCACCACCCTATCCACCGAGACCCTAGCATATCCAGGTGGTATTATTGCCCCATGACATCTTGGTGCCTTCGTAGGGTCGATAGGAGATACAACACCTATAGCCACCAAGACTGTGGCATTCCCGTGTGGATTGTGCAGCTCACATGTCGTTAGAGGCTCGGTGATGTCATCCACGGGAAAGTGTAGTCCTGCGTCTCTCACCGCTGTGGAAGCGCAACCACTTTTCATATGACCAGGGGGCTGATGTTGAGTCCCGGCTCTGATACAGATTGTCTTTGCATAGAACTTACTGCTAACTGCACATGCTTTTTTATTTCCTCGCTCATTTTGTCTTCAAGTGCTTTTTCTCGCTCTACTGCTTCACGAGCCGTGACCTATGACTGAAGAACCATTTCCTCTAACCTTTGCATCTGCTCTGCCTCCTCCTCCTTCTTTCTTGCGCGGCTTCTATAGGTCTCTTTGTCCCGAGGGAAGGCACGCTCCCACGACACCTCCCCATAGCCTCTCGTTCTCTCACCATGTTCAGGATTCTCCAGGGCTTATGTCAGCTCATCCTTTTCTTTGTTTGGCTGCCACCTGCCACTGTCAGCCATTTCTCTAGCATAAGCAAATCTTTCTGCTGCTCTATGGAGTTTATCGCCATACTCTGTCCTTCCTGTTTGTAGGTCCAGGCTTCCTCCATGACCAAAAAACCAATACTTGGCGCGCTCAGGTCAGTTGATTGATTCTGGTTCGATGCCCTTGGCAAGCATCTCTTGTTCCATTCTTTCCCATTTAGGAATAGCACTCTTATAGCCACCTGATCCCATGTGATGGTGGTATTGTTTTTGTTGGGCATTCTGTTGGTTCCTTCTGACTCATGCCTCACCCTCTTCTGATTTCTTCAATTCTGCAAACACATCCCAAAATGGCCTCAACTTGACGTAAGCCTTAGTATTGAAATCCGGAGTTAGGTCCTTCTTGATAAATGTGTTGTACAATTTCTTCTTCCAACCCTAGAATAGTGTTGTCATTTTCTTCATAGCCCAGTTCCTAACTCTATCCTTCAGATTTCTATCTTCTGTTTCAAACGTGAAATGTGCAAGGACATCTTCCCAAAGCAGTGCCTTTTCACGATCAGAGACAAAACTTATATGAGGAGCACTTTTCTTTTCCTTCCATTCATGAGCATTGATCGGGATCTTATCCCTTACAAGGTACCCACAGTGGTTAACAAATATCTGTGCATGTTCTCCAAGTACTTGGCCTGTTTCCTCGTTGAATTCCGAGATAATGTACCGGCCATCCAATGACTTCTTTGGACATCGTACGGTCCTACTCTTCCCGGTAGTCATTGTCGATCCGGAGGACTACGTATGTAGGAACAATAGATTATATACATTTATAAATTGTTTAGAATTTCATGTGCATATAGAGATTGTAGGTATACCTCGCCAGTATTTTCTAGCATGATTTCTGCATAATCGGTAAAGTATTGACTCTTGTCATCTACTTCTTGATTATTGTTGTCATCACCTGCTAATTCTTCATTAGCGCCGCTGTTGATTAAGTTGTACATTTCCTCCTCCATGTTGTCAATTGGGTCGGCCATTTCTGCGAATAACATGGAGGATAATAAACACGAGGATTTAATACATGAGTGATTCGGGTTTCGGGTTTTAGGTTTTAGGTTTTAGGGATTAGGGTTTAGGGTTTTCGGGTTTAGGGTTTATGATTTAGGGTTTGGGGTTTAGGTTTAGGGTTTGGGGTCTAGATTTTGACAATATTAAAAATAACGTATATTCATAAAGACCATATTCGTAAAGATAACTTATATTCATAAAGACCATATTTATTTTTTATTTAACACTTTGTAAAGGTAACACGATCGATAATAAACACGAAGATTTAATACATGAGTGATTCGGGTTTCGGGTTTTAGGTTTTAGGGTTTTAGGGTTTAGGCTTTATGATTTAGGGTTTGGGGTTTAGGTTTAGGGTTTAGGGTCTAGGTTTTGACAACTTTAAAAATAACGTATATTCATAAAGTCCATATTCGCAAAGATAACTTATATTCATAAAGACTATATTAATTTTTTATTTAACAGTTTGTAAAGGTAACACGACAGATAATAAACACGAAGATTTAATACATGAGTGATTCGGGTTTTGGGTTTTAGGGTTTACGGTTTACGATTTAGGGTTTGGGGTTTAGGTTTAGGGTTTACATAAGTATCAAAAATAAATCTAAGTGTAAATAAATGTTTACATATCATGAGTGATCCGGGTTTCGTAATTTTCAAACAGAAATAGCAAGACCGATATACACGAAGAGGCATATGTATCAAAAATATATCTAAATATAAATAAATGTTTACATATCATGAGTGATTCGGGTTTCGTAATTTTCTAACAAAAATAACATGACCGATATACACGAAGAGGCATATGTATCAAAATATATCTAAGTCTAAATAAATGTTTACATATCATATCTAAGTGAACCAAAATATATAATCTAAGTGATTTTTCAATAAACATATATTTGTAAATATATCTAAGTGAACCAAAATATATCTAAGTGATTATTCGTCCCCCATCTATCAGGAAGGACACACCGTTGACGACGACGACGACAGACGGTGACGAGGATGACATCGCGGTGAGGATGACGGCGGATGGCGCGCGGCGAGGTCAACGTGACCGATCTCTTTTTATCTACATGTGTAAACATATATTTTGTTATGGTAAAAAATATTTTCTATAAATATATATCTATTTATATTCATTTTCTGTATATATATCATTTTTTATTTTTTCTATAAATATATATCTATTTATATTATTTTCCTATACATATCATTTTCTATTTTTCTATAAATATATTTCCATTTATATTCATTTTCTTTTTTTCTATAAATATATACCTATTTATATCATTTTCTATAAACATTTTCTATCACACACACTTCACTCACACACGCACACACACTGCACACACACTCACTGCACCGCACGAACGCACACGACAAGGACGAGGCGGCACGACGACGCGAGGCAGCAATGACGGCGAACTTCGAGGACGACGCGACGGCGGCGAATGGCGCGGCAACGGCGAGCTCACCGGCGGACGACGGAGGGAGGCCGAGAGCGCCGCAGACGACAGAGGGAGACCGAGGGAGGCACGGACGACGGTGGCGCGGCGAGGACGACGGCGAGGGAGAGGACGAGAGGCACACGGCAGACGGCGAGGACGGAGGCGGCGGCGTAAATACGTCGATCTGAGGAAGGAGAAGGGCACTGTGCCCTATATACCTGGGGACCCTTTAGTCCCGTGCGGTGGCACCAATCGGGACTAAAAGGCCTTTAGTTCCGTGGCGTAAGGCCGCCCAGGACTAAAGGTTTTGACCTTTAGTCCCGGACGGGCGTACGCCTCGGGCCATCCCGCGGGGCTAAAGGTTTTTTTCCCGTCGCTGTTTTGAGTTTTCAGTATTTTTGGTTTTGTATTAAGTTTTCACTATATAAATATGTTGTAATACTTGTTAATTACATAGTAAATTAAATATTAGGCATAAAATTACTTAAAAATATCAGATGTATTTCCTTTTACCTTATTGTATAGTAGAAAATTTTGTAACATAAATTATTTTCATTTTTTATAATAACGAATATAAATGTAAATAACAATTCATATTTTGTTAGTGTAAAAATATAATGTTAAATTTAAATATTTGAAACAACTGGTTCTCGATAGGAAAATTGTTTTTGCATTATCTGAACGTTAAATTTTGGGTTGTTCATCTTTCATTGTCCAAATGCAGGATCGAGAAATTCAATATTAAATTGCAATTTAATTTAAAAAGATAAATTCGTGTACTTCATATATGTTTCTGTGTCGTATTGGTCTTAAACTTTTTCTTAGGCTGTCACGTGGCGCGGGTGAGACAACCAACAAGTTTGTGTTTTTTCGGAGATGGTTTGCTAATTTTTCCGGTTTAATTAAATTACCGCGCACCATCACCCAGTAATTATAGGGTCAACTGGGCGTACCACCGAAACAATCCAGAATGGTGCCAAACTTTTACACATGGCCCTGTATGCCCCAGGATGAAGAATGTTGTGAAGGTTGATGAAAAACCACAGAGGGTCGGAGGTGTAATTCACTGGCTTTTATCTCATTCGGCACAGAGAAAAATATAATAAATAAAACAATTATTAGAAAAATCTAACACCTCTTGTGCGGCATCAATTTGGGCTCATATGCTTGCCAAAAATAAATCAAGTCATTTTGACACTGAGATCAACGAACCAAGACTATCCATAATTATTATTAATTACACAAAAACAGTGATACATAATATTAGTTAAAACATCACTATATATCAAGCGGGTACACTAGTGATCTTCTTCTTGACCTATGTGATCTTCTTGACGTTTGTCCCTTGGTTATGATCATGTCGTAACCATGGAGTCTCCTTAGAATTTAGCAGGATGTTTGGGTCTTTGGTCACACTGAAGGGCGATATTCGGTCATCTCTTTCATAATTTTCGAAAATGTCTGACTTGTCCTCAATTCCCACGATGTTTCTTCTTCCTGAAAGAACTATGTGGCGTTTTGGCTCTTTGGTTGATTTATCGTCATTTTTCCCTCTTTTGGGTTTTGTAGACATGTCTTTCACATAAAACACCTGATTCACATCAGCAGCAAAGACGAATGGTTCATCTTTATATCCAATATTGTTGAGATCCACTGTTGTTATTCCATACTCCTTGTCAACTTAGTCCGGCTCCGGTCATCTTGACCCATTGGTATCGAAACAAAGGGACTTTAAAATTAGGTGCGTAGTATAGTTCTCAAATCTCCTCTATGCGGCCATAATATGTTTGCCTCTTCCTATTTGGGTCTGTGGCATCTACGCGAACACCACTGCTTTGGTTCGTGCTCCTTTTATCTTGGGCAATGGTATAAAATGTATTTCCATTTATCTCAAACCCTTTGTACGTGAGGATGTGCCATGACGGTTGTCTAGCCAACAAATATAGTTTCTCATCAATATTGCTATCACCCTGACATTTTTTCGCAACCAAGTGCTAAAAGTATTCATGTGCTCACATGTAATCCAAACTTCATTCTTCCTATGAAATTGGGATCGTAGGAACTCCTTGTGTACCTGACATATGGCTCCACCGCGGAGGAGTTTTGAAGAACTATGTAGTATGCTTTATTGAAATAATCATCCCCCATACCGATATATGTTTTCTTGCCTAGTGTCCCCTTTCCACTGAGCCTCCCCTCGTGCCGCGACTCAGGAACACCAATCGGGTCAAGGTCAGGAATAAAGTCAACACAGAACTCAAGGACCTCCTCTGTCCCATAGCCCTTGGCGATGCTTCCTTCTGGCCGAGCACGTTGGTGAACATATTTTTTCAGTACTCCCATGAACCTTTCAAAGGGGAATATGTTGTGTACGAACATAGGACCGAGAATATGAATCTTTTTGACCAGGTGAACTAGGAGGTGTGTCATGATATTAAAGAAGGATAGAGGGAACACTAACTCAAAGCTCACAAGACATTGAACCACATCATTCTGTAGAATAGCTAGTTCTAGTGGATTGATTGCCTTCTGAGAAATTGCATTGAGGAATGCACATAGCTTCATAGTGGCCAGACGTACATGTGGAGGTAGAATTCCTCTTAAATCAACTGGAAGTAATTGCGTCATAAGCACGTGGCAGTCATGCGACTTTAAGTTTAAGAATTTCTTCTCTTGCATATTTATTATTCCCTTTATATTGGAGGAGAATCCAGATGGGACCTTGATGCTGTTTAGACATTCAAACATGATTTCCATCTCTTCATTGCTAAGAGTGTAGCTAGCAGGTCTTAAGTAATGGCGTCCATCATCTTTCTTCTCTGGATATAGGTTGTCACGTTCTTTCATGCGCTGCAAGTCTTGTCGTGCTTCAAGTGTATCCATAGGCTCCCTATACACACCCATGAATCCTAGAAGGTTGACACAAAAATTCTTTGTCAGGTGCATCACGTTGATCGCGTGGTGGACCTCTAGTACATACCAATAGGGTAGCTCCTAAAATATTGACTTCTTATTCCACATGGGATGTGTGTCCCGTAGCGTCTTTCGGAATAGGTTCACTGCTCGTCCCCTTTCCAAAGACTACTTTCACATCCTTGATCATCTCAAGTACACCTTCCCCAGTTTTGTTGTGAGGCTTGCTCCGGTGTTCTGTCTCACCTTTAAAATGCTTGCCTTTCTTTCTAACCTGGTGATTCATAGAAAGAAATCGACGATGCCCAAGGTACACTACCTTTCTACATTTTTCAAATATATACTATCCATGTCATCAAAACAATGTGTGCATGTATTATATCCCTTGTTTGTCTGTCCTGAAAGATTACTTAGAGCAAGCGAATCATTCATTGTTACGAACAACAATGATCGCAGGTCAAAGTGTTCCTGTTTGTAATAATCCCACACACGTACACTAGATTTGCTCCATAAAAGTAGGAGTTCCTCAACTAATGGCCTCAGGTAGACATCGATGTCGTTGCCAAGTTGCCTCGGGCCTTGGATGAGCACCGGCATCATAATGAACTTCCGCTTCATGCATAACCATGGAGGAATATTGTAGATACATAGGGTAACAGGCCACGTGCTATGACTACTACTCTGTTCCCCAAAAGGATTCATCTCGTCCGTACTTAAAGCAAACCTTAAGTTTCTTGCGTCTTTTGCAAACTCCAGGAATTCTCTTTCTATTGCTCTCCACTGGGACCCATCAGCAGGGTTTCTTAACATGTTGTCTACTTTACGGTCTTCTTTGTGCCATCGCAACAACTTTGCATGGTCCTTGTTTCTGAACAGACGTTTCAGGCGTGGTATTATAGGAGCGTACCACATAACCTTGGCACGGATTTTCTTCTGGGGATTTTCTTCACCCTCAACATCGCCAGGGTCATCTCGCCTCATCTTATACTGTGATGCTTTACATACAGGGTATTCATCCAAATTCTCGTAGTCCTTGCCACGGTACAGGATGCAGTCATTAGGACATGCATGTATGTTGTGGATTTCTAATCCCAAAGGACATAAGACTTGTTTTGCTTCGTATGTAGTTGCAGGCAATTCGTTAGGCTTTGGAAGCATCTTTTGTTTTATAATCTTCAATAATTGTCCAAATGCCTTGTCAGATACACCATTCTGTGCCTTCCATTGTAGCAACTCCAGTGTTGTACCCACCTTTTTTTTGTCCATCTGCAGCAGATGGGTATAGTAATTTCCTGTGATCCTCTAGCGTACAGTCAAACTTAGCCTTCTCCTTTTCACTTTCGCAATCTCTTTGTGCATCACGAATGACATCACCAAGAGCATCATCTTCAGCGAGTGTGTCTTCTGCACCTGCCTCTTCTTCACCTTCTCCTATTGCAGTATCACCAAAGTCACTGTATTGAGAAATAATGTCGTCGTCAGGGTCCAATTGTTCTTCTTCACCTTCTTCCATCATAACCCCCAGTTTCTCCATGCTTCGTCTAATAAATATAGTTTGACATGAAACCCGACTTCAACAAGTGTGAGTGAAGACTCCTTGAGCTAGAATATTCCTTCAAATTATTACAAAGGGCACATGGGCAGCATGTGCTTGTTTGCCTCGGCCACTCTTAAGAAATAATGCACACCATCAATGAACTCTTTTGACCAACGATCATCATTGTACATCCAGTGACGTGTCATCGTCTGCATTATATGACATATCACGTAATTATATCTCTCATCCTTATAAACAAATGAAATTATAAAATGACATATAACATAATTATATCTCTCATTCTTATAAACAAATAAAATTATAAAATAACATATAACATTATATATCTCTCATTCTTATAAACAAATGAAATTATAAAATAATTTAAACTATCAAGTTATCGTCTGCATTATATGGTGTAAAAATAACTTAGTTTTCTTCTTCAAAATATTCAAACTATCAAGTCATCGTCTGCATTATATGACATAATTAAATTTCTCGTTCTTGTAAACAAATGGAATTATATGGTATATCACATAATTAAATTTCTCTAACTAATTCACAAAATGTGATATGCATACTAGCATTAGAAGGTACATATACTAATTACTTTAATGAAACAATTTATCCGGTCACATTTTGTAAACTAAAGTATTATATATTTCTAATTTTCTAAACAAATGATTTAAATGATCTCTATTTCTCTAAAAAATTAAATAAACTAATTAAACCGATCATAGTTTGTAAACTAAAGTATTATATATTTCTATTTTTTAAAACAAATGATTTAAATGATCTCTATTTCTCCAAAAAAAATTAAATGAACTAATTAAATCGGTCACATTTTGTACACTAAAGTATTATATATTTCTAATTTTTTTAAACAAATGATTTAAATGATCTCTATTTCTTAAAAAAAATTAAACAAACTAATTAAACCGGTCACATTTTGTAAACTAAAGTATTATATATTTCTATTTTTTAAAACAAATGATTTAAATGATCTCTATTTCTCGAAAAAAATTAAATAAACTAATTAGACCGGTCACATTTTGTTTATAGGATACTAATTTAAAATATCAAGTGAATGAATTCAAAATAGGTTCAAAAACCACATACATGGCAGCCAAAAAATGAGAAAATGAAGCTAGTAACCTTTGAACAAGTCGATGGCGACGTAGATGTGATATAGATCAATCGCCGGAGATGTGTTATCCAACAAAAATCACCAGAGAAAAGAGCAAACAAGCAAGCAAGAAGACTGAATGAAGAAAATGAAGACGGTGAGAGAGCTCGGCCACGGCTGAAGCTGGAAGAACAGTTCAAATATAGGGACAGACATTTAGTCCCGGTCCTTGGTCCAAGTCGGGGCTAAATGCCAACATTTAGCCCCGGTTGGATACAGCAACCGGGGCAAAACCTTTAGTCCCGGTTGGTGCTACCAACCGGGGCTACTAAAGGTCCCTCTGACAAATATGTCGTTGGGCAGGGGAACTTTAGTCCCGGTTGGTGTTACCAACCGGGGCTAAAGAACTTTCTAGTCACAGACGCAAATTTTTTCGTGACTAATGCTGATTTTGCAAATCGTCCAAAGGCTTGTTCTGTAGTAGTAGGTCCAGTTGACTTATAACATAATTTTTTTCCAATTCTAGAAAATAACATCTACAGATTTAATAAAAAAGTTAGCAAACAATGCAATTTAGCTTTAGAATTTAGAGAGCAAAAGTTACCTAAATTCACATATACCGCCTACAATCCTTAAAAAGAATGTCATTCTAGTTTATCCTAGGTGTTATTTGGATAGTCATGGGGTATGGGAAAGAGATATGGCCTGGTGATGGATAGCATGAGGTCGGTTAGGTATACTGAGATTTAGTCCTTTACCCGTGTTTGGGTTAGTCGAGTTTGGGATAGGATCACAAGACGTGTGTGACCTACACATCATTACGAATATATATAAAAAAAACTTTCTTACATCCTTCCTCACCATCTTCGCTTCTGCATACGTGTGTGGTAACCTCTCTTCGTCTGAATAAACATCACCACCTCTAATCAAGACAGCCGCGTGCACACACTCTTGCTCGGAGTGTCGTCTTCGATCTAGTCGAGATGAAGCTGCTCCCTAGCTTCCCTTCTCCCACACTCATAATAAGTTGGTTAGATCATGACTTGTGTTGTCATCCAAGGGGAGAGTGTCGGTGTCTGATGACTGACAACCTTGTTACCAGGTTACCCAAAACAAGAATTGGTTGACTTCGGCGTAAACTGAACTTAATGGTTAAACGCGAGATAACGATTATACTGGTTCATATCACTAAATAGCATAATACCCCGTCCAATTGGCGCGTTGCCTTGTTTTGGATTGTTGTGTATGATGATGTGTTTTACAAGGGGATGCCTCTGCCTCTGTTTATATAGCCCAAAGGGCAGGCACATAAGTCTAATCCTAGTAGGTTACAATAAAAGAGTTCTTATCCTATTGTAGAAAAAGACTTTCCTATAATCCAACTAGGTCGATTCTTCTTGCCTTGGAGAGCTAGCTATGCCATACGTGTGCCCAGAAAGTCCACACATACAACCATAGAGGGAAAAGATATTAAAAATTGTGTTCTATATATCAAAAACATAACTATAACCAAGACTTACATCAAAGTTAAGCGGAACACATACCAATCTTATCTTAAGGCTCCATTCTTCATAGGGACAGCTGACTAGGGTTAACATATGCCTAGCACTTCCGTCAATCATTTGGAAACTCCTCTATGTCTTCACCACCCATCCGCTGTGCGACTTTGATGGAGACTAGGGTGTAGGAGAAATAGCAATGAGCACATGTCGTACTAAGCAAATACAACATGGGGTTATGAAGCTCAAAAGGCTAGACACTGGTTTATTGCAGTTAGCACTTTTAGTTGGTCATTATTTTAGCAATTATAAGCATCAAGTTATGCTTAAACCCCAGTTAAACCACATGGTTAATAATATGAGCAACATCATCAAAAGAATAATAATTGGCGGTAACATGAACATAAAGTAAATATTATTAAGGTTAATTAGCCTGCAACCCGGCCGCTCGTGACCGTGAGCATGACTGTTATAACAGTTTTTAACACAATGCAGAGGTTGCACATCTTTACCCATGAGCCGTGATCCTCATGTGCCAGGGTTTGCAAGGCCTATATTACCTCTACCTATGAAGTGCAATAGGGTACACTAGGAAGTCGTCCAAAGGTTCCCCTACCAGGATAGTGGCCACTAGGTTTTCAATTGGCAAGCAAATATAAAAACCCCTTTCCGATGACACATTCCTTCCCGGCTATACACATGAGACCAGGTGGTTGTCCTATACCCATCTCGTCAAGCTCATTTTGTGCCCTTTCGGATCACCACCATCAATCCAAGAGAGGTTCTCTTACTGAACTAAAACTACAGCCATGTAGTCTTCACAGTTGTACGGTATGTCTCTGCTTTTGCTTACAGATAGGTCATTTAAGGGCGTCAAGAGCATGAAAGCTCCCATGCCCGATGTTCACAAAAATCAAGTTAAGAACATGTGTTGCACATATTATTAGTCATCTCATTTGATCTTATAATGTGGAATTAAGCACTAGCAGATCTACTCATATGCACACATCCCCTGGTAACAAGGTATAGGGTTGAAATAACTAGGAAAAACTTGTGGTTTGCAGATTGGACACATGCATATGAATAGTAAATTAAAGATGAGTAGGAAACAAGGATAGTTTTATGTTATACTTGCATGTTACACTTGCTTAAATCTCACACCATCAGCTTTTGGTCATCACCTTCTGATCTTCAGTGCCCACAAGCGGTCTGTTTACTAGTAGCAAGCACCACTCATAAGCAAAAATGCAAGCAATTAAAAAGAGAACTAAGAACCACACAACATGAGACAAAACAACGTGCTAAAAGAGAGCTTGTAACTACAGTCACGGAATCGCACGAAACGACTAAAACAGAGCTATTGCTGAAATACATGTCTACCTGGAGTTTATATTATATAAAAGAAGAAAAAGACTATACTTGATTTATTTTAATTGTGAAAACCGCCTAAAAGTATTTAATTCAGATTAGACAAAAATATATTTTAATTTAGAAAGACGAGTTAAACTAACCATACTTTAATTATAAATATTATCATAGAATTTAATCCAGATAAATTTTGTCCTTATAAAAAGAAAAGAAACATATGAGAGCATCTAACATATTTTATACGACAGTGTTTAGCCTAAGCAAATTATAAAGTAAAACATAATTATGCTAATGACTAATCATATTAACATTTATATACAAAATATGAAAGTATAAAACCTATATTGATTTTAATTATAAATCAGTGGTAAGCTTATTAATCAAATTAATATTTAACTTTATATAGAAAAACATGTGACATGAAAAACGTTAACAAAGCTGCAGCCGAAACAAAACTAACGCAACTGAAAATTACAAAAATAGAGATTACATGATTAAATGATAGAGATTACAAACCAGCGGCAAACTCGTAATTAATCCATCATCTACCTTGTTCTTATTCCTCCTCTGAACAACAGCTATGGCCATCATTGAAGCTGTGCACCGTACCTGCAAGGGAAGGGGGATTTCACCAGGGCAGGCTTGGCCGGCCGGCCTGCTGGCACCGCAGCGCGCCTAGCCCCCGGGGCCTGCCATGGCCTGGGCTGCAGGAGGCGCCCAGCCAGGGCTCTGCACGCGACGTGCCTGTCCGTGCGGCCGGCCACCTGCGCCGGCACTGGCGACGTAAAGGGGCCCACGACCGTGGGTGGGGCTGGGGCAGCGGCGCAGGGGCGCACAACCCGAGGGGTGGCGGTCTCGGCTGCAGGGAGGTGGTCGGAGCTGGTGCAAGAACCAAGAAAAATGGACCTCTGTCATGGTGACTTTGTCCAAAAAGTGGAAAGATGGTGTTGGTAACACACTTGCTCTACCTCCGCACACGTGCAGGGGATAGCGAAGGTGGCCAATCGTCACAACCAAGCGAAGGTGCAAAGGAAACAAGGACAGTGATATAGCGAAGGTGCAAAGGAAGCACGAACTGTGACGGTATGGCTCTATTCCCCAAATAACGTCCCTCCATTACACTGTTCACACCTTGGTATTTATAGCGGATACCAAAGGGTGTTGACCAAATTACAAAAGGGCACAAGAAAGATTCCTCAACGGTATACAACGGAAGGGCAAAATCGTAGAAGCACACGACCGGAAGGGCAAAGTCGTACAATGTCACACCCCAATTTTAAGGATAAAATTGTGGCGGAATACTCATGTGTGCCCAGGAAACAATCACACACATAAGTTAGACAAATTTCAAGAAGGTGGCATCATCACATTGTTTATTACATAACGATAGTATCAACACAAGTCTTACATCAAGCGAAACAAAAGATAACTGAACTGCTAACAACATCTACTCCACAGGGAACGCTGACTGGGGGAAACAGCTAGCCTAGAAGTCCTCTGGGAAGTCGCCAAGTGCACCTTCATCTGTTACCCATCCGGGATTTTGCCCAAAAAGAAGATAAACAACAAGCGTAAGTACTTCTCGTACTTAGCAAGCTAACACGGGGTTCATGAGGCTCAAAAGGCTGACACTGTCTGACTGCAGTTAGCTTTTAATTTGGCAGGTTTTAGCATTAAGGTAAACGAATATTGTGTTTAACCCTTAACCCATGATCCATTTGTCTAACAAAGATAAATATAACATCATAAGGTACCAACAACATAAAGTAAACAGTTATTCAAGTATCAAAGTTCTGCTAGTTTCCCGGGCCGCTCGTGACCGTGAGCACGGCTGTTATAACAGTTTTACACTCTGCAGAGGTTATGCTTCTTTACCCACAAGCCGTGTTACCCTTGTGTCCGAGGCGGCCAACCTCTTGATCCACTTCCAAGGTAGATCGGTGCGGCACACTATGAAGCCTTTCGTTGGTTCGTCTAACATGTTAGGGCCGCTAGGTTTCCTTGGCAGGCAGATGTAGTAACCCCCCTTTCCTATGGCACAAGGCCATCGCAGCTATACACATAGGAACAGGAGCAGCCATACACCCAAAGTGGCAAGCCCCTTATGCGCCCTTTCGGGTCACCGCTAACAAGTTAGAAAAGGTCCAGTGTACTGAGCTAAAACCAGAGCCATATAGCACTCATGGTAGCACTGTCAATCCCAGCTTTTGCTAACAACAAGTTTTATTAACCGTTTAACAACATATCATCATGACAACAAATTCATCATTGGACTGGATCAGTTATAAGTCAGTTAGCACTAGCATTCTACCCATATGCAAAGATCCCACGGAGTCAAGAACATCACAGATAACAAAGATAAGTGGGTCTCTAAGGTTGCTCAATTGGACACATGCATAAATGAGTAATTTAATGGTAAAGTGAAATAGGTAACAAGGAGATCTCATGCTAACTTGCCTTGGTTGTCGAAAGACTAGTCTTCATGCTGGTCGTTGAAAGAAGGGTCCTGGTCGTACCACACCGACTCACCGTCTTCTCGATCACAAAACATCACCACGCATTCCAGACGCATACATATACAACGCAAACAAGGCTATCATTAGAACAGTACACCAAACAGTAATAAACAGAAATGAAACTTTGATATAACTGAAGTACGCGTTTCTACGATCACAACAAGTTTTCGTTCACCGAAAACGGAGTTACTATGCGAAAGATACGGCCGAAACAGCGTTTCTAAAGCCCTAAACAAGATTAACATAAACCTTGAAACTAAACTGGTCTACGCCGACTAACAGAGGCATAAACAGATAGGAAACTAAATTACGAACCTAACGCAACTTGAACGGGTCAAAACGGAGCTAAAACGTGGATTTTACAAGCGTTTTATTGCAGTGGCAATTCTGTAAATAGACTGAAATCAATTTGAATTTAAATCGGAATTTAAACTAAATTTTGAAACAAATTGACGGCCGGCTGGACTGTGCCTCAAATCAGCAGAAACGCAGGGGCCCGGTCGCAAGTTTGCAAAGGCACAGCGAACAGTGCTCAAAGGAGCGCGGGTTGATTCTTGAATTCACCGGGGTTTCTTTAGCAAAATGGCACCCGAAGGGGTACCGGCTGATTCGAGCCACTGGATCAGAGATGGACGGCGTGGATTAGATCCCGGGGGTGCGCGTGTCGGGGCAAGCCGACGGCGCGCCGTGGCCAGGCGTCAGCCGCGACGTCGCGACGCTGGGCGCGCTCGCGCCATGGCCGAGCCACGGGAGCTCGCGGGCTCGGGCGCAGAGGGCACCCCGAGCCAAACTAGGGGGATGGAGATGGAGCGGGTCGCAAGGGGGTTCTCACCGCGCTGAACGGAAGGACGGGGAGGCTCTGGTGGCGGCGCACGGCGAGGAACGGCGGAGCTCCGAGCGACGGCACCAGAGCTGCGAGCACGCGACGGCGGTTAGGGCGAAATCGAGCGCAAAGGGAAGGAATGAGGTTCGGCAACCTCACCGAGGCGCGGCGGAGCTCGGGGGAGGTCGCACGCGGTAGGAGCGGCGCCGAATCGACGGGTCGACGGCGGCGGCGGCAATGGCGCGGCGCGGAGCTCTGAGGGCGCTTGGGTGCTCAGCAGTGCGCGCGGAGGGAGCGAATGAGAGAAAAGGGGAGCGGGGCGCGGACGCACGCGCAATATCGGCGAAGGAGGAGCCGGAGTCGTGGGAGCGGGCGCGCCCACGACGCACCGAAGACTCGGGCGCAGCGGTTGCGAGCTGACGGCGCGCGCGGAGGGGGAGAAGAAGGCGCCGACAGGTGGGCCCGGGAGGTCAGAGAGAGAGAGAGAGAGAGAGAGAGGAGTGTGGCGAGCGCTGCGGCTGCGCGGGCCGCCTGCTGAGCCGCACGGGAGAAAAACGGGGAGGAGGGAGGCCCAGCGCGAGGAGAAGGGGGAAAGGAGGGAGCGCCGGCGGGCTGGGCCGCCAAGCCAGCTCGGGCCGAAAACAAGAAGGGAGGGAGAAAAGAATAAAAGCTCTTTTCTTTTTTTGTTTCAAAGCATTTTCAAACCAAATTCAAATAGAATTTGAATTCATTTCAAATTTTGGCAAAAACCAGTCACACAAATAAATCTAATGCATCAGCATGAGTGCAAAAACATGTTGCCCCTATTATTTTAATTCAACGAAAATTATTTAACCCCTAGGTTAAATGCTCACAAGCACATAAACAAGATCATTTTCACCTATTTTATTTTGGAGAAATTTTTAGGGTGTTACAATTCTACCCCCCTTAAGATGAATCTCGTCCTCGAGATTCGACTGGAGCTTACTCAAACAACTGCGGATAAGATTTCCGAAGATCTTCTTCTCTTTCCCAGGTAGCCTCTTCTTCTGTATATCTGTTCCACTGAACTTTGCATATCTTGATAACTCGGCTCCTGGTAACTCTTTCTGCTGTCTCTAAGATCTTGACAGGGTACTCTTCATAAGTGAGATCTTCTCCTATCTTGATCTCTTCCAGGGGAACTTGCTCTTCAGGCACCCTTAGACATTTCTTCAGCTGAGAGACATGGAACACATCATGAACGCCTGATAGACGCTCAGATAGCTCAAGCTGATAGGCCACTTCTCCACGTCTGGCCAAGATCCGGAAAGGACCTATGTATCTGGGGGCCAACTTCCCTTTCATGTTGAATCTCTTTACGCTTCTCATGGGTGACACTTTCAAGTACACATAATCTCCCTCTTTAAACGTTAAGTCCCTTCTGCGAGTATCTGCATAACTCTTTTGTCGAGACTGAGCTATCCTCAAGTTATCCCGGATTACTCTCACTTGTTCTTCAGCATCGCGCAGAACATCTGGTCCAAACACTTGAGTTTCTCCCGTCTGATTCTAGAACAAGGGAGTTCTACACTTTCACCCATACAAAGCTTCAAAGGGAGCCATTTTTAGACTCTTCTGATGACTGTTGTTGTAAGAGAATTCAGCATATGGCAGGCTTTTATCCCAACTAGCCCCGTGCTGAAGTGCACATGCTCTCAACATATCCTCCAAGATTTGATTTATCCTTTCAGTCTGCCCATCTGTTTGTGGGTGATATGCAGAACTGAAATTCAGCTTGGTTCCCAACGATTGATGTATCTGATGCCAGAAATGAGATGTGAATTGTGTTCCTCTGTCAGATACTATCTTCTTCGGAACACCATGTAGAGACACAATCCTCTCCATGTACAGCTCTGCTAACCTTGCCCCACTATAAGTGGTCTTAACTGGTAGGAAGTGAGCGACCTTAGTGAGACGGTCGACTATTACCCATATAGAGTCATAGCCTCTTTGTGTGCGGGGTAATCCAGTGATAAAGTCCATTCCCACTTCTTTCCATTTCCACTCGGGTATCTGCATAGGTTGCAATAATCCTGCTGGTCTTTGATGTTCAGCCTTGACCTTCTGACAGGTGTCACATAGGGCCACATATTCTGCCACATCTCGCTTCAAACCATACCACCAGTACTTCTCTTTCAAATCTAAGTACATTTTGGTGCTGCCGGGATGTATAGAGTAGGCAGATTCATGCACATCTCGCAAGATGGCATCACGGATAGCTTTCACTTCAGGTATGCATATCCTTTTTCCAAACCATAGAGTTCCATTTTCATCCATCCTGAAACCTGGTGCCTTTCCAAGTACTATGTTCTCTGCTATCTCCTGCAATTTCTCATCTTTCAGCTGACCCTCACGGATTTCTTTCTCCAAAGTAGGTTCCACTGTCATCTCCACAACATTGTTGGCAAAGCATAGATTAAGATATGCCATTTCAGCTCTCAACTGTGCTGACATGTATTCCACTTGCAGTCCATTTGCATAAGTTTTTCTGCTCAAGGCATCGGCCACGACATTGGCCTTTCCTAGGTGATAATGTACCTCCAGGTCATAGTCTTTGATCAATTCTAGCCAACGACGTTGCCTCAAATTCAGATCTGATTGAGTAAATATGTACTTCAGACTTTTATGATCTGTGTACACATCACATTTATGCCCAACTAGATAATGTCTCCATATTTTCAGAGCATGGACAACAGCTGCTAACTCCAAATCATGAGTTGGATAGTTCACCTCTTGCTTTCCCAGCTGTCTAGATGCATAGGCTACTACTCTTCCTTCTTGCATTAGAACACATCCAAGTCCCAGACGAGATGCATCACAATAGATGGAGAAGCTTTTGTTCAAGTCTGGCAGAACTAGGACTGGTGCTGAGGTCAATCTCCTCTTCAATTCTTCAAAGTTTGCCTGGCACTTATCAGACCACACAAACTTAGCACTCTTTTCTAGCAAGGCAGTCATAGGCTTCGCAAGCTTGGAGAAACCTTCAATGAACCTTCTGTAATACCCAGCCAAACCCAGAAAACTTCGGATTTTGGTAGCATTGGTTGGCGGGTTCCAGTCCAACACATCCTGCACCTTCGTAGGATCAACGGATATACCTCCGTCAGAGACTACATGCCCCAAGAAAGAGACTTCTTTCAACCAAAATTCACACTTGCTCCTCTTGGCATAGAGTTGATGCTCTCTCAACTTCTGCAGAACCATTCTCAGATGTTCAGCATGTTCCTCTTTTGTCTTAGAGAACACTAGAATGTCATCTATGAACACCACCACAAACTTGTCTAGATACTCCATGAACACCTTATTCATCAGGTACATGAAGTAGGCTGGGGCGTTGGTCAGTCCAAAAGATATAACTGTATACTCATACAATCCATACCGCGTTGTGAAAGCAGTCTTAGGAATGTCTGAGTTCCGGATTTTCAACTGGTGATACCCAGACCTGAGATCTATTTTGGAGAACACACATGCTCCTCTAAGCTGGTCAAATAGATCGTCTATCCGGGGTAGAGGGTATTTGTTTTTAATGGTAACCTCATTTAAAGACCTATAGTCCACACACATCCTCTGGCTACCATCTTTCTTATCCACAAAGATCACAGGTGCTCCCCAAGGAGAAGCACTGAGGCGTAAATACCCCTTCTCTAACAACTCCTTAAGTAGCTTCTTAAGCTCTTCTACTTCATTTACCCCCATTCTATAAGGTCTTTTAGCTATTGGTGCAGTTCCAGGCAGTAATTCAATAATGAACTCAACATCGCGATTAGGTGGCATACCTGGCAGATCATCAGGAAAGACATCAGGGAACTCGTCCACCACCCGATCTTGCTCTGCACCACTAGCATCCATCTGGTTTATGGTGGCAGTCGGCTGCTCTTGCATCACCACTTCCACACAGATCCTGTCTCCCTTGGGTGTAGATACAACAACTGATCTTTCTTGACACTGAATGACAGCCCCATGTTGCTTCATCCAGTCCATACCCAAGATGAGATCTATGCCTGCCGTTCTCAGCACTATAGGCTTTACTTTAAATTCTACCCCCCTTAGGTTGACACTAGAGGTGGGGCTCCAGAAATTTGCAGGCATACTACCCCCCGGTGAGTTCACTATGATTGTTTCTTTCATTGCGCACAAAGGCACACCATGCATTCTAACAAATGACTGAGAAATGAAGGAATGCGAAGCACCAGAATCAAAAAGTATGGTTGCTGGGATTGAGCTGATACTGAACGTACCCATCATAACATCTGGTGCATCCAGGGCACTATCGGCAGCCACATGGTTCACCCGCCCAGTGTGAGGTGGACGAGCATTCTGCTTCTGACCTCCTGCTTGGTTCTGTGGAGCCTGAGGGTTCTGCTTCTTGGGACACTGGTGAGCATAGTGTCCAACCTCCCCACAGCGGTAGCAAGCGTTGGGGTTCTACTGAGATGCATTCTTCATGGGAGCGGAGTTGGGTGCTCCCTGGCGTGATGCTTGGCTACCCTGCTGCTGGTACCTCTGCCCTCCTGGCTGCTGCTGGTAGCGCTGACCACCTGACTGCTGTTGGTATGGAGGGCGCTGCTGGTTCTGGTTGCCTTGGGGTTGCTGTCCCCTGTTCCACTGGTTGGAGGAGCCTTGATTCCTCTTGGGGTAGCCTTGCTGGGGGTTGGTTCGGTGACGGGTGTTGCTCCCTGAAGACTGGCCTTGGAAGCTTCCCTTCTTTGCTTCCATCTCTTTCCGCTTGTTGTCAATAACAATCGCCCTATTGACCAGGGCCTGATAGTTGGGATAAGTGTTTGACATAAGCTGGAGCTGCAACCCATCGTAAAGACCCTTCAGAAAACGGCGCTGCTTGTCTTTGTCTTGGGCCACATCCTGTGGGGCATAGCGCGACAGTTGGGCAAACTTGTCGCGGTATTCCGCCACTAACATGGACCCTTGCTTCAAGGAGCGAAACTCCTCTTGCTTCAGCTCTACGAGACCATCAGGGATATGATAGGATCTGAAGTTCACCTTGAACTCCTGCCATGTAACAACTGGAGCATCTTGGGGACGGCCGAACATGAATGCATCCCACCAGTCTTGGGCTGCTCCCTGCAGTTGCCCAGAAGCGTAGAGCACTTTCTCATAATATGTGCACTCGGCAATGTTCAGCTGTTTCTCTACTGCACGAAGCCAGTCATCCGCCTCCAAAGGTTCAGAGGCATGAGTGAACACAGGTGGGTGGCCTTTCAAGAATTCTCCTCGACGGTCCCTGACTTGGAGAGGTGGGGGTGCTGCAGCTGGCGCCTGATCCAGGCGGTTCATCATAGCTTGCATCAGCTGATTCTGCATTCCCATCAGCTGCTCGATGGTTACTGGCGGCGGTGGCGGTGGCGGGTCCACAGGAGCACCACGCCCACGGCCACGGCCCCTTCCGCGTCCACCCCTTGCTGCCATCTGCTCACCAACAAATGCGCAAGAGTTAGACCTTTATATCCAACATAGAAATTATTTTAAAACATAAACGAGCATTGCTGAAAAATTTCTGGGCACATCTTTATCAACAGCAGTGAACGAAAACTGACATAACTCAAGCTACAGAAATCCAACAGGGTCGAACCAGACATCGTTGGAAAGCTTAAGAAACCAGCTACAACCTTTATTCAGAACTCATTTTCAGATTCGGTCATATTCTGGGTCGAAAACAGCGTTGAACAGAACCTGTTCTGGGTGACAGACTGCGCAGAAACATCTACTTTAAACAAGCATATCTCCGAGATCCGAGCAGATAAAGACTTGGTTCTAGATTTGTTTAAAAGATACATCAGTCTAGATACTTCCACAAAAATTTCATAATTTTTGGGAACACGGATTAAGAGATATACTGATATAACCACAGACTGCTCCAGAAAATAGCAACACAGATATGGGATAAACAACTTTATTCAACACAGAGATATGTTTTAAACTTGGAGAAGCATAGACATAAACCATACTTCACCACACAAACAAAGATCCAACAAACATAGTTCACCAACATAAGCAACACATCCACTAAAAGTTCACCAGACATAAACTAAAATTTAAACAACGTTTCTAAACGAGATAACTAAACATGGTAGGCAAACTACTGGGCTCCACCGGGGCATTGTTGGCCCTGAACTTCTTCTTGTAGACGGCTGAAAGACCCAGCTCACCGCAAAGATGGTCCACTTCACGCTCCAGACGCCTCATCACTTTCTGTGAAGCGCGCAGGTCATCCCGCACCTTGTCAGCCTTCCTCTGCACTTCATAGACATGCTGGGCGGTATAGGCCAGAACTGGGTACTCCACCGGTGGAAGCAGGGCCTGCCACGAGCCCTCCAAGTCACTGTGGGGCAGGTAGCGGTAGCGGTCCGCCCTCATGGACTGGAAGCGTAGTCCATGGTAATGCAGGAAAGCATCCTGCGCAGCATCCTCCATGCTTGCTAGAGCTTCACCACGCTTGGTGGTGGTCCTGTGAACAGACTCTATGAGTGGCCTTGATCCACATCTTCCAACCTGTAACCATCAGGTCGGACTTCCAGTAAGTAGCCTCCAAGGGGTGGGTGTACTCGCCACAGTGATACTGGAGCTTGGCCTCCAACTCTGGGTAGTATTCATTCAGCAGGCGAACCAGCATACTATGGTAGTACGCTGTCTCATCAGGCTTCTTAAACATGAAGCGACGAGTCCATCCGAGGTCTCATCCACCACCTGCACTTCTGGAGAGGCAGGGGGTGTCGGTCTGAAACAGACGAAGCGGCGGGGGAGTGCACCACAGGGTACACTGGCACGAAAGCCGGTGCTGCAGGAGCTGCTGGGGCGCTAGTGCTGCAGGGGCTGCTGGAGCGGCGGGGGCCTCCACGGCTGGTGGAGCGATCAGGCACCACAGGTGCGGGTGCCTCCGGAGCAGGGACCTCAGGCACTGGCGCCTCAGGAGCTGGCGCCTCAGAACAGCGGCAGGGGGCGGTGGTGGGCGCTGCGAGCTCAATAGAGACGGTCGGAGTAGAGGTCAACTCTTCATCCTCCACGATGAAGGCGGTGTTGGAGGAGCTGGAGGAACCGTCACTGTCGGAGATGTGGACCACTGGGTGAGGGGGCTGGCTGGTGCTGTCTTGTCGTGAAGAGGGCACGATAAGCGCGGGTGTTCATGATGCGAGGCATCCTGACGTTATGGTTAAAGACAAGATAAGCGGAACAATTAGTTTTACATAATAGAAATAGGAATAAGAAGCATATAAATTTTTAATAAATAAAATAGCAAGATAATAAAGTAAGCATGAACAGATAACAACAGGTGTTAGAACGACCATTTCCTAGCTAGGCTTGCGTCCTACAGTCAACAGTCAACAAAGCTTTGATACCAATTTTGTCACACCCCAATTTTAAGGATAAATTGTGGCGGAATACTCATGTGTGCCCAGGAACAATCACACACATAAGTTAGACAAATTTCAAGAAGGTGGCATCATCACATTGTTTATTACATAACGATAGTATCACCACAAGTCTTACATCAAGCGAAACAAAAGATAACTGAACTGCTAACAAGATCTACTCCATAGGGAACGCTGACTGGGGAAACAGCTAGCCTAGAAGTCCTCTGGGAAGTCGCGAAGTGCACCTTCATCTGTTCCCAACCCATCCGGGATTTTGCCCAAAAAGAAGATAAACAACAGCGTAAGTACTTCTCGTACTTAGCAAGCTAACACAGGGTTCATGAGGCTCAAAAGGCTGACACTGTCGGACTGCAGTTAGCTTTTAAGTTGGCAGGTTTTAGCTTAAGGTAAATGAATATTGTGCTTAACCCTTAACCCATGATCCATTTGTCAACAAAGATAAATATAACATCATAAGTACCAACACATAAAGTAAACAGTTATTCAAGTATCAAAGTTCTGCTAGTTTCCCCGGGCCGCTCGTGACCGTGAGCACGGCTGTTAATAACAGTTTTACACTCTGCAGAGGTTGTGCTTCTTTACCCACAAGCCGTGTTACCCTTGTGCCCCGGCGGCGGCCAACCTCTTGATCCACTTCACAGGTAGATCGGCGGGGGCACACTATGAAGCCTTTCGTTGGTTCGTCTAACATTTTAGGGCCGCTAGATTTCCTTGGCAGGCATATGTAGTAACCCCCCTTTCCTATGGCACAAGGCCATCGCAGCTATACACATAGGAACAGGAGAAGCCCTACACCCAAAGTGGCAAGCCCCTTATGCGCCCTTTTGGGTCACCGCTAACAAGTTAGAAAAGGTCCAGTGTACTGAGCTAAAACTAGAGCCATATAGCACTCATGGTAGCACTGTCAATCCCAGCTTTGCTAACAGCAAGTTTTATTAACCGTTTAACAACATATCATCATGAGAACAAATTCATCATTGGACTGGATCAGTTATAAGTCAGTTAGCACTAGCATTCTACCCATATGCAAAGATCCCACGGAGTCAAGAACATCACAGATAACAAAGCTAAGTGGGTCTCTAAGGTTGCTCAATTGGACACATGCATAAATGAGTAATTTAATGGTAAAGTGAAATAGGTAACAAGGAGATCCCATGCTAACTTGCCTTGGTTGTCGAAAGACTGGTCTTCCTGCTGGTCGTTGAAAGAAGGGTCCTGGTCGAACCACACCCCGACTCACCGTCTACTCGATCACAAAACATCACCACGCATTCCAGACGCATACATATACAACGCAAACAACGCTATCATTAGAACAGTACACCAAACAGTAATAAACAGAAATGAAACTTTGATAAAACTGAAGTACGCGTTTCTACGATCATACAAGTTTTGGTTCACCGAAACGGAGTTACTATGCGAAAGATACGGCCGAAACAGCATTTCTAAAGCCCTAAACAAGACTAACATAAACCCTGAAACTAAACTGGTCTACGCCGACTAACAGAGGCATAAACAGATAGGAAACTAAATTATGAACCTAACGCAGCTTGAACGGGTCAAAACGGAGCTAAAACGTGGATTTTACAAGCGTTTTATTGCAGTGGCAATTCTGTAAATAGACTGAAATCAATTTGAATTTTATATCGAAATTTAAACTGAATTTTGAACAAATTGACGGCCGCTGGACTGCGCCTCAAATCAGCAGAAACACAAGGGGCCCGGTCGCAAGTTTGTAAAGGCACAGCGAACAGTGCTCAAAGGAGCGCGGGTTGATTCTCGAATTCTCCGGGGTTTCTTTAGCAAAATGGCACCCGAAGAGGTACCGGCTGATTCGAGCCACACCGGATCAGAGATGGACGGCGTGGATTAGATCCCGGGGGTGCGCGTGTCGGGGCAAGCCGACGACGCGCCGTGGCCAGGCGTCAGCCGCGACGTCGTGACGCTGGGCGCGCTCGCGCCATGGCCGAGCCACGGGCCTCGCGGGCTCGGGCGCAGAGGGCACCCCGAGCCACCAGGGGGACGGAGAGGGAGCGGGTCGCAAGGGGGTTCTCACCGCGCTGAACGGAAGGACGGGGAGGCTCTGGTGGCGGCGCACGGCGAGGAACGGCGGGCTCCGAGCGACGGCACCGGAGCTGCGAGAACGCGACGGCGGTTAGGGCGAAATCGAGCGCAAAGGGAAGGAAAGAGGTTCGGCAACCTCACCGAGGCGCGGCGGAGCTCGGGGAGGTCGCACGCGGTCGGAGCGGCGCCGAATCGACGGTCGATGGCGGCGGCGGCAATGGCGCGGCGCGGAGCTCTGAGGGCGCTTGGGTGCTCAGCAGTGCGCGCGGAGGGAGCGAATGAGAGAAAAGGGGAGCGGGGCGCGGACGCATGCGCATATCGGCGAAGGAGGAGCCGGAGTCGTGGGAGCGGGCGCGCCCATGACGCACCGAAGACTCGGGCGCGGCGGTTGCGAGCTGAAGGCGCGCGCGGAGGGGGAGAAGAAGGCGCCGACAGGTGGGCCCGGAGGTCAGAGAGAGAGAGAGAGGAGCGCGGCGAGCGCTGCGGCTGCGCGGGCCGCCTGCTGGGCCGCACGGGAGAAAAACGGGGAGGAGGGAGGCCCAGCGCGAGGAGAAGGGGGAAAGGAGGGAGCGCTGGCGGGCTGGGCCGCCAAGCCAGCTCGGGCCGAAAACAAGAAGGGAGGGAGAAAAGAATAAAAGCTCTTTTCTTTTTTTGTTTCAAAGTATTTTCAACCAAATTCAAATAGAATTTGAATTCATTTCAAATTTTGGCAAAAAACCAGTCACACAAATAAATCTAATGCATCAGCATGAGTGCAAAAACATGTTGCCCCTATTATTTTATTCAACGAAAATTATTTAACCCCTAGGTTAAATGCTCACAAGCACATAAACAAGATCATTTTCACCTATTTTATTTTGGCGAAATTTTTAGGTTGTTACATACAAGCACACAACGTACTGAAACCGTAGCTTGTATTTCTCCTACCCGCCGCCATCCTGTTCTGCCCACCTCCGTAAAAAGGCAAAGGTCAGACCTTCGCGACTCTGCTGGCCGCGAGGTCAGCGTCTGCTGGCCATTCGCCGAACCTGAAGCCTCTAGCGAATGAGCCTCGAAAAACGCGAGGGTCGCTCCCTGTGTCCACGGCGCGCCTTTACCTGCAAGTAGCACAATGAACTCCGGAGGTCGGGTTCGTACCCGAAGGTTAGACCGGTCCGGAGGATCCAAATTGACAGAGAGAAGAAAGTTTGTGAGAGCACCCATGTTGAGCGAAGGTTGCCATTCGAGCCAGCTCGTGAGGCGCCGCTTCCGAGGGTCCCTCCCCCAACAGTAGCCCCTCGTTGCCTTGGATCTAAGGAACAGTATTTAGGCCCAAGCAGCGGTCTTTGATGAGAATTGTAACGGGACCCTTGGCAGCGACGCCCGCGGCTGCTTTTGGGCCGGGCCGTTATATTGTATTTGTACTGTAGAAGTCCGTTTCGTTTTTTGCGCCGTGGATTTCAGTTGTCGCACCGGTTTTTGTCGGGTGGGTGACTTGCCTCACGGCCTATAAATAGTTGGGGTTGGTGGGGGGTTTGAGTTCGTGCCCTCCTTTGCCCTTGCCATCCTGCTGCAGCGCATTTCTTGTTGCGAAGGTTGTTTTTGCCGTTGTTTGAAGGTTGTGAGTTTGCGTCCTTCGAAGGTGGTAGTCTGAGAGATGGCTAGGTCTAAGCAGACGGCTCGAGTTGTTTCTCCCTCCGCAGCAGTTCGGACTCAGCCGGGTTTGCAGTTCGGAGTTGTCTGCTTACGTCAAGCGAGGCTGGATAGAGGATGGGAAGGCATGGACCAGTGCTGGGGAGACAGTGCCGAAGCCGGATGCAGACGAGGTTGTTTTATTTGAGGAGTTCTTTTCAGCTGGTCTGTGCTTCCCTGCTGATTCCTTCGTGACCTCGGTTCTGCGAAGGATCAATTTGCGTTTCCATCAGCTGACGCCTTCGTGCTTCACGAAGATGTCTATTTTGTCTGGGCGTGTCATTCTCAGGGTATTGTTCCTCATGTCGAGGGATTTGTTCGAACCCATCGTGTGCACATGCAGCCTCGCAAGGTTGTTGACAGCTTAGGTAACGCCAGCCTTGGTCAGTTCGCGGTGTACACTTTCTATCATCGCGCCGGGTCGGAGTTGCCGGTGCAGGCCCAGAAGAACAAGTGGACCAGCGGATGGCAGGAGTTTTGGTTTTACTATAAGCTCAGTGATAAAGCCGAGCCTTGCGGCGAGCTTCCGTTGCTTGGTGATGTGAGCGCCGAAGCTAAGATGAGCACCGAGGCTCACACTGCTGTTGACTGTTTGAGGGTCGTTGCACGCTCTCAATGTGCTCGTGAATTGGTAGAGGAATACTATTGTGCCAAGATTTGGCCTCTCGGTCGGAGGCAGGCATGGTTCAAGGTTGAGGATGACCCAAGTACGAGGGTAGGGGTGTAACACCTCTGGTTTTAATATGTAATTAACCTGACATGTCATCATCATTAGTCATTAATCATTCTTGCCTTGCATTTATGTTGCTTAGTGCTTGTTAGCAATCTCTTTTCAAAAACCCTAAAGCCCAAATCTTCCTATAAGGGCAAAAAAATGGTAATTTCACCTCTGTGCCTAGCTTTGTGTGATTCTTGTTCAGTTGGATGTCTTGAAGTTTTGTTGTGTTGGCCAAAGTTCAAAAACCAAAATCAGATTTCAAATCCCTTTGCAAAACCCTGATTCCAAACCCTGGATTTTATCCTCTTTTTGTAATTCAAACATTATTCAAAATTTGAGGTTGGTCCAAAAAGCAAAGTTGTAGATCTGGCCAAGAGAAACAACTTTGGTATTTACAATTTTCAAGTCTGTACAAAGTTTGAAGTAAATCCAATTCATTCAAATTCCAGTTCTTGTCCCCTTTTCAGTTTTCAAATTTATTTAAAACTGTTGAGTTTCAGAAAAAGGGTATATTAGCAAAGTTGTAGGTTTTGATAAAAGGAACAACTTTCATATTTGCAGATTTCCAACTTTCAATGTTAAAATCAAAAGTAATTTTGAATTTATTCAAATCCCAAAAGTGTTCCCTTTTCTGTTTTTCAAATGTGGTCCCAAAACTATTTGGATTTTGAAAATATTTTTTTTGACAAAGTTGTAGATCTCCTTTTTCTGCACAACTTTGGTGTTTTGAGTTTTGCTGCTCAGTTCAAGTTTTGGAAGTAATTTGCAAAATTCAGAAATCAGCCCATAGTCAAACCCTAGACCTTGCCCTGTTCATCTTCAACCTAGAGCTAGGGGGGGTCCGGCCATAGCCGAGCCGCCGGCGCTGCGCACGCCGCACGCCTGGCAGATGCACGCGCGCCTCCAACCTGCCGCCGCTGTCCGCGCCATCATGCCGCACCCGCACGCGCAAAGCGCTGACCTCCGCCCCGTCCCCCACTGCTCCCAGCACGACGCCAGCCGCCGCGTGGCCGTCGCCGGCGAACGCACACCCGGCCCTGCGCGCACGCCGTCCTTCCCGCAGCCTGCAATCGAGTGCGCACGCCTTGGCCGAACTCATCCACACCATCCCGTGCTCTCTACCGTCCCGTCGACCGTGCCTATAAAAGGGACCGCCGGAGTCCGAGCTCCTCACTCGTCTCCGCCGCCGTGGCCAGCCCACTCCGAAGCTCCCGCCGCTCAACCACCTAGCCCGAAAGCTCCGCCTTGAGCTCGTGAAGCTTCCCCACCCCTCAATTTGGTCTCTACCGCCTCCTATCGCCCGGCGTAGCTCGCCGTTCCCATCTCCAGCGCGAAAGCCCGGCGAGCTCGGGTTCGGGAATATTTCCTCTCCGGCCATGATCATCCCTCCCCGACCCCTGTTTTCATCTTCCTTACTCCTTGCGACTCTAACCAGGCCCCTTGCGGTCTCGTGTATGCGCAGGATCGCCGGAGCGCCGCTCGCCGCCGAGAGAGCTCCGCCGAAGCACCGCCAACGTCGAGCTTCCTCCTTCGACCCTTGTTCCGCCGAGCCCTGCCTCCGACCGTGGTAAGCACTCGAAGCCCCCGGTCTCTGCTTTCACGGCGTAAAGCTCGAGCCAGGCCTCGAGCAGATGCACGTTCACTGTCTAGCTCGAGCCAGGCCTCGAGCACACGTTTTCCGCTTCGCCCGAGCCAGGCCTCGGCGAACACATGCTCTCCTCTCGCTTCGCCAGAGCCAGGCTCGGCGAACACATGCTCTCCGCTTCGCCCGAGCCAGGCCTCGACGAACACACATGCTTTCCGTCTCGCCCGAGCCTCCCAGTCAGGCCTCGCTCGGACGCTGCTGTTTCCGTCTCGCCCGAGCCTTCCAGCCAGGTCTTGGACGAAACGATTGCTTTCCGTCTCGCCCGAGCCTCCCGGCCAGGCCTCGGACGAAACGCTTGTTTCCGTCTCGCCCGAGCCTACCCTCCAGGTCTCAGACGGCCGAGTGTTTCCGCCTCGACCGAGCCCTGCTGTCCGCCTCGCCGCGATTCGCCCGAGCCCCTGCGAGGAAGGAGCACAGCGCTCTTTTCTTTTTCTTTTTGAAAGAGTGTGAATAGTGTTCTGTTTTCTCTTTTTTGTGTGAATTAATCTGTTGTTCCTTAAATCCTGATAAAATTATGGTATGCTCCATGCACCGTGTAGTATTTTATAAAAATATGAAACTTGACTTTTCTGCAGAATTTGAAAATGTAAAATCCCTCTTTTAATTAATAAATGGATGGTTTTGGATTTTTAGAAAATTATTTTATACTCCAAAAATCATGAGATAAATTTTTGTGAGCTTCCTATGCCATGTTTAGTCTCTGGTGAAATTTTGAAGTCTTTTGGAACAAGTTGATTTTTGAGCATTTATCTTTAATTGTTAAATAGTGCCTTTGTAATTAATGTCTGATTTTATTTGAGCACCTTAATGACCTCCAAAAATTATGAAATTTGTTTTGGCATCTATCTACACCATAATGAACTTATGTGATTAATTTGATAATTTTTGGAGCAACTTCATAAATGACCTTTTAAATAATTAAGGAAATAGAAAAACTGATTTGGGTTCATGTTGTATGCCCTGTTTTGCATTGTTCATGCTAGCATACTCATGTGCATGCATCATTGCATTCGTATAGTCACCGAAGAGAAGTCAAAGTCGAGGCCGCGCCGCCGACGAACCTGCTCCCGAAGTAACTCGGAGCTTCGACCTCTGCACCTCCAACCCTGAGCCAGCTGTCTTTGCTCTTCAAGGCAAGCCCCGGTGCATTTAACCCTTTCCTTGAATTTATAAAATGATTTCCTTAAATGCTTTTGAGTTAAATTATTGCATTAGGTTTATAGGAGTTGTGTGTTATCCTAATTGATGCACTATCCACCTTGACAACACATGATCACCCGATACCTGCTTTTCAAAAGTATTTAAAAAATGCTTAGCAATGCTTATCGAATTAGACTTTGCAATAAAATGCCAATTTCAAAAGTGTGATCACTTAAGGAATGATTATGGGAATTTGGTCTTACTCCCCGGCTGTTGGCTAGGTATCTGATCCGTACCTAGTCAATAGCGAGGAGAGGTTGTCCGAGCGTACGGTGCCGTCATGTTGTAGTCCGGACTCAACAGTTGACACCGACCGGGACAGGGTTGAAAAACTGACAGGACTATTACGCTTGGGTGAGATATGACCAAGGTATAGTTCTGGCTGGAAAATTAGGGACCATCCGTGTGGGGCCTGCTGGTCAAGACTTGTAACTATTCACATACTTCGGAAAGCTCTGGCTCCGAGAATCCTTGATTGTGACCGCAACCGCGCACTGGGAGTGGAGAGATGGCGGAAGTAGCATGTACCCACGTGGTCGTCATACCTGGATAGGAGTGGTGTACTGTACTTCCGGTGGCGTAGGACCGGGTCCAATCTTGGAGGAATCGTGGTAGACGAGTCGGCATATGCAAGCTTGGGTGCTACATATGCAGTGTGGATAGGGATCCTCAGCTGAGTATTATTTATCCGGATTAACGTTGCTCCTCGGTTATGGAGACTTGGTCACTGACTGTCAACGGAGAGTGGTCTCAACTAGGAATGTTTTGAAATGTAAAATGAATCATGAACGATGAAGAATTGAGGAATACTGAATCTTTCAAAAATAAAATAAGGTTTACAAAAAATGCTTTTCTGCAAAATACTTGATCTTGCTTAAGCTTACCTTGACTACCCTAAGCCTCTCATTCCTGAGTCTTCTCCCTTTTCTTTAGTCGGGTAAGTCTTGTTGTACCCCCCCAGTACTCAGGGTTGTTACCCATGCTGCAGGTATGACAG
Source organism: Coix lacryma-jobi var. lacryma-jobi (assembly GCA_009763385.1). NCBI lineage: Eukaryota > Viridiplantae > Streptophyta > Magnoliopsida > Poales > Poaceae > Coix > Coix lacryma-jobi. Next base: position 75,463,044 of record CM019826.1, read on the forward strand.
AGTCCCCGATGTGTCTTGCACCCTGCTGCGTGACCATCGTCCAGGAAGAGGCCGATGAGGCCGAAGAATAGTTGTACACCCTCGGGCTGGGTGATTATAAGTATCTTTGATGTTCTCCACTATGTTGCCTATGTCTATTTCTATTATCAAGAACTTGGTTTGTAATAACTGCACCTTAATTTCTATTTGGAACCCTGCTTTGTAACTAATGTTATTTAAGTCTTCCGCTCTTTATTCCGATGTTATTTGTAAAAGTATGCAATGCTGTAACCGAATTGTGAGATGATCCTGCGGACATTGGGCACTGATGTAGCCCGGTGGCGAATAGGTCTTAATCACATGGAACATGGGTTTGGCTGTCAGAGGTTGACAGGGACACGTGGGCCATGAGATTAGGGCCGTTCCATCACAGTAGGGGTTTGAAGAAGCCGAAGGTAGACCTGAACAAGGTCTGGGAAAATACCCTCAAGAAGTTTCCTAGGCGAGAGGATGGAGTCGAGGCTGTCTACAAGCGTGTTCAGCATTGGGCGGACGATCTTGTTGGGAAGCTGTCCACGCTGGAGGTTAAAGCCATCCATAGCTCGGTGGGCAGCAGAGGTCGGGTCAATAGGCTATTTGACATCCTTGGGATCCAGTACGCTAACTGGCCTGCTCCTTCGAGCGAAGATGCGCCCAAGAAACGGAAACGTGCAGCTCCAGAAGGTAAGGAGATTGTTTCGCGACCGAAGAGGGGTCGTGGTCGTGGCCGCGGCGGCGTCGGCGGACGGGTGAAATCGCTTCTCTCTCCTCTGGACATTGTTTCGAGCAGTCGAGGCGTTGGTAAGGTTGGAGGACGGGTGCCCCGCGTACACGTGATTAGTGCTTTAATCCAGATCTCGGATGACGAAGGTGTCTCCGATGATGAAAAGGGAGGAGGAGAAAGACGAAAAGGAGGGGGTACTGAAGAGGACTCATCCGATGAGGTTAGTGATACTCTAGTAGCGAAGGTAGCTCTGATGAAGATGTGTCCATTGAGGATGATCGAGGAAAAGGGATAGCCTCGTCTAGTGCTGGTGCTGCGGCTACCCGAAGTATTGATGACATCATACGGGACTTTGAGCCAGAGAGTCCTCCACGAGGGTCGTTCCCCGAGTTTGCTGACTCGCACATTTGGGTCGATGGTTTTGAGTTTACTGGTGATCTTGAATCTGACCGGACCCCCGGGAAGAGGCCGTATGGCGAGGCTAGCCGATCAAGCCTTCCTTATTTTGCCAAGAAAATTGGAGTCTCCGATCCGGCAACAGAGCTTTCACGAGTCTGGATCTTCGAGAGTGTCACTTAAAGTGTGCTCCGGAGGAAAGGCGTTTTCTTGGCCGGGTGTTTAACCGATCTGTGTCCGGAAGCAGAGCTTCGACTGGCCAACGAGCCTTTGGACACCTTCATGATGACATCGATGTCAAAACGGCTGAGTTGATGCTCCTAACCGGTTGGCGCGCCTGAGGGCGAGTTATAATCTTCACCATCTGAATGATCGGTTGATTGAAGTGGAAAAAGCTAATAAGGACCTTCGCCAGAGCTTGGAGAATAAAGAGATTGAGCTCAAAGCTGCTCTACAGAAAGTTAAGAATTCCGAGAGGAGACACAAGAGGTTGCAAATAGCAATGCTGAATTGCTGGTTGCTTGTCGGCAGAAAGACAAGATTTATTAGCTGCGAACAATCGCATAGAAGAGCTGTCCACTGAGCTCGCTTCTTGTTCCGAGGCTTGGCGGAAGAGCATGGGGGGTTAAAAATAAAATTGACACCTGCTTGACCGAAGCCGGCGGTTTTGCTGGGGAGCCGCTACCCGCCGTTGATGTTGTGCCCTTCGAAGCTTGGCTAAAAAATGAACTGGATGTTTTCAGCTCTTTGGTTGATAACGCAGCCGAATTCGGATGTTATGCCGGGGCTTTGGCCATGGCAGGGACCCTTCGCCAAGCTGACTGTGAGCACCTTCGGAAAATCAGGAAGCCGAACCATGTCTTCCCAACTGTTGACGAGGTTCGCCACATGAAGGTTGATGATGCGGAGGTTCGGAACTGCGCGATGCGCTTGCTCCGGAAGTTTTGGATCAGCGGGGGTGGACGCGCCCTCGCCTTCGAGGAGGCAGCGGAAGCTACCCGACAGGTATCGGCTTGCGAGGGATGTTCGTTTCATGTCACTTTTTAATGGACGATCATGTTGGTATTTTAATTTGGTGGTTTGTTTTTTTCAGGCTCGGAAAGATGCACTGCCTTCGCCGAGCGCGACTGAGGACGTTGCCAGAAGCACCAAGTCTGCTCCTGTGCCCAGTTCTGCGGAGGTTCCACCAGCGGAGGAGGTACCCTCAACAGAGGATGCTCCGATGATTGGACAAACTAATGTAGAAGAGGAGGCGACTAAAGATGAGGCACCTGCGGAGAGCTTGGATGCTGCAACTGGTGAAGGTTTGGTTGCTGCGACTGGCGAAGCTGGAACGGATGAGCAGGGGGAGCCGAGCAGGTGTGAAAACTTAGGATCGCTCGATCGAGGGGGCTATTTTGCAATATATTGGGTAGTTGGCATGACTTGATGACACTGAGATATTTTTTAATTCTGTGAAAATGCAGGTTCCTAATGGAACCGTGCTAGAAGTGTTTGATGTGACGCCGTTGACGCTAAATTATCAAGATATTTTTATAACTGGTGAGTCGTGGGCTCGGGCTAGGCTTAAACACCCTTCGCTGTCCTTTGAACGATTTTGTGGTCGAGTCGTTTTTGGCGCGAGGCTGATTATACTGATCGACCGGCACACGGTATTTGTTTGGTTCATCTTCGTCCTCGCAAGCTGTTGTTGATGATGATATTGATGAGAAGACAGCTCTGGATTATTTGTTTGGGCGAAGCACACTAGATTTAGATTCGGATGGATCGCTCGTGGTTCCGAAAGAGGAACCTTCGAAAGAAGTTAGTGAAGTAAATCGTAGATATATGTATAGGGCGCGGGTTTTGTCCGGGAGCTGCCAATTGTTCCTGCAGCTCCTTTGTTGTGGAGACCCATAGTTCCGGTGGATATAGGATTTGAGGAGGGTGTCGAAGGTTTGGATGATTTGATGTTGATTGAGGGTAGTGATGGTTCCTTGTAATTTTATCTTTTTATTGATTGTATATCACACTATGGTCCAAAGCGAACAATTTGTGATGTTGTTCTCTGGAGGCGCTATTCCTTTTTGCAATTTGATGAAAATGATACTTGACTCTCGAGGCTCGCTTTCATTTGGGAGAGGTGTTTTTTTGAAAGCAGCGACGCCCCCCCTTTCCTTTAGCAAGGCTCGCTTAACGTTTTTGTAAGCTAATTACGAAAACAGCGACGCCCCCTTTTTCTATTAGCGAGGCTCGCTTAACGTTTTTGTAAGCTGAATTGGGAAAATGGCGACGCCCCCCTTTTCTTTTTGCGAGGCTCGCTTAACGTTTTTGTAAGCTGATTAGGAAAATAGCGACGCCCTCTTTTTCTTTTAGCGAGGCTCACTTAACGTTTTTGTAAGCTGATTAGGAAAACCGCGACGCCCCCTTTTTCTTTTAGCGAGGCTCGCTTAACGTTTTATAAGCTGATTAGGAAAACGGCGACGCCCCCTTTTCTTTTTGCGAGGCTCGCTTAACGTTTTTGTAAGCTGATTAGGAAAACAGCGACGCCCCCTTTTTCTTTATGCGAGGCTCGCTTAACGTTTTTGTAAGCTGATTAGGAAAATGGTGACGCCCCCTTTGCTTTTTTGCGAGGCTCGCCTAACGTTTTTTAAGCTGATTAGGAAAAATAGCGACGCCCCCTTTTCTTTTTTGCGAGGCTCGCTTAACGTTTTTGGTTTTGCGGGGCTACTCGGCTTTTTTGACTTCGCGCCTCCCCTTGTCTTAGGTGGAGGTGAAGTTTGCTTTGCGAGCCCCTAGCGTTTTTTGCGAGGGTGCTCGACTTTTTTTTTGAACTTCACGCCTCCCCTTGTCTTGGGTGGAGGTGAAGTTTGCTTTGCGAGCCCCTGGCATTTTTTGCGAGGGTGCTCAACTTTTTGGGACTTCCGCGCCTCCCCTTGTCTTAGGTGGAGGTGAAGTTTGCTTTGCGAGCCCCTAGCGTTTTTTTGCGAGGGTGCTCGACTTTTTTTTGAACTTCACGCCTCCGCTTGTGTTGGTGGAGGTGAAGTTTGCTTTGCGTGCCCCTAGCGTTTTTTGCGAGGGTGCTCGACTTTTTGGGACTTCGCGCCTCCCCTTGTCTTAGGTGGAGGTGAAGTTTGCTTTGCGAGCCCTAGCATTTTTTGCGAGGGTGCTCGACTTTTTGGACTTCACGCCTCCCCTTTCTTAGGTGGAGGTGAAGTTTGCTTTGCGAGCCCCTGGAGTTTTTTGCGAGGGTGCTCGACTTTTTTGGACTTCGCGCCTCCCCTTGTCTTAGGTGGAGGTGAAGTTTGCTTTTCCCCAGTTTGCTTCGAAAAAATTGTGCTTCGAAGCAATCTTTGGTGTTTTTCATCGATTATAAGCGCTCTTGGATAAGGGCTGCTTTTATCGATGCTTAAGGAAAAAAACTGAAAGAAAGGACTTTAGAGTTTTGTTTTTTCGGGGGTTGATGCCTTTTTTAAGGACATGGAAACTGCCTCGTTAAAAAACCTTACGCCCCTTCGTAAGGAAAAAGAGTGCAGTGCCTTTGTTTTGGTTACAAGTATGATGCTGAGAAGAAAAGTTTGCTGAAGGCATATTACAAGTTGCAAGAGCTCGCTAAGGCTCCGCTATGGGTAGTATTTGCGAAGGTCGTCGACATTCCAGGTGTGAGGCAGGACGTTTCCCTCGCTGTCAGAGAGGTGAAAAGAGCCGGGACGATTGCATTCTACTATTAAGTATGGACCCGTCCACTTTGGCTGAAACTTTCCTGCCATGTTGGCGTTTTGCTTCCGAATGAGAACGAGGTCACCCTTCTTTAGTTCTTTGATTCTCACCTTTTTGTCTCTCCATTTTTTTGTTTCTTCCTGATACTTGCGAAGGTTGTGCACTGTGTTGCATCTTGTTTCTTCAAGTAGATCTTTATCTAGCAGTTGGTTTTGATCATCTGTTTCGAGGTTGCTCTGATTGATCCGTGCTTCAACTCTTCTAGTAGCACAACTTCTCCCCAACAGGAGCCTGAAAGGGGTGAATTTGTGGCTCTGCATTCTGAGGTGTTATGGGACCAGGTGACCGAGGTTAGTTCTTCTGCCCCTTTCCCTTGGGCTGCCTTGCAATTTTTTGGATATGGCTTGGAAATTGTTGCATTGGCTCTTTCAACTAAGCCGTTGGATTGAGGGTGGCGAACTGAGGCGAAGCACAAAACTGTTCCGATTTTGCGCAGAATTCTTTGAAGACCTCGCTGTCAAACTGAGTGCCATTGTCGACAGTTAGGTTTATTGGGGACCCCGAACCGACACACTAATTGTTGCCAGAAAAACTTCTTCATGGCCAGGGAGGTGATGGAAGCCAGCGGTCTAGTTTGAATCCACTTTGTGAAGTATTCACAGCTACAACTGCGTAGCGGGGTTTCCTGGAGCTGTTGGTAGTGGACAACGAGATCCATTGTCCATCTTTGCAAAGGCCAAGTTGGACAAATCAGAGTTGTTGGAGCCCCTGGGGCGTTTTTGTGTTTTTGCCGTTAGTTGACACCTTCGCAGCGTTTGACGATGCCTTCTGCATCTTTAATGCCGTTGCTAGTAGAAGCCTTGTCGAAAAGCTTTGCCAACTAACGCCCTCGGGCCGTTGTGCGAACCGCAGATACCTTCATGAATAAGCTTGAGAATGTCATTTCCTTCAATTTGTGACACGCATTTGAGCCAAGGCGAGGTTACCGAAGCTTTGAACAGAATGTTGTCCACAATTTTGTACCCTCGAACTCTTTGTTTAAGTCTGTTTTCTTCCTCTTTGGTGTCGGGTTCATGCAGCCCGTTGATATAGGCCATGATGGGTGCACTCCAATCTTCGCTCTGAATTGCATGATCACGCTGTTTCAGAACTTCGATGGCTGATTTTCTTATGAAGACGTCTCACCGAAGTGTTGAGCTGCCGCTTTGGCCAGATGTCTGCCTCGCTGTTATCACTATTGCATGTTAGCCGAAGATTCTGCTGTAGGTCAACAGAATTGCGTGCGCGCTCTGGCCTGTCTTCCTGCTTTTCGTATCTCTTATTCTTCAGTTTTGTTGCATTTGGTGTCTACCTGTCTTTGTGCTCTGCTTTGTCCTTTCTCTCGGTGACGACTTTCTTTTGCTTAGTTTATCCCATCAACATCTTGCTTACTCTTCGGACTCTTCTCTGGATGCTTATCTCGATGTGTCCGCGTGACTGAGATTTGTGTTATGACTGCCCTTCGTACTGACATTATCGAAGCCTTGAGATTGCTAGTCACGGCTTCGTATTCTGCGATTTGTTTGTGCATTTGAAGTCAGTCGTGTACTTAGCTTCGACCCATGCGAGACTAGATCGCCGAGGCTCCTGCTGCTCTCTGCTCCCCAAGCTCATCAACATACGCTGTCAAAACGGGTCTAGTTGGGCTCTGTCTCTGTGAGGGTCTGGGGTCCATTCGCTATGAAATCTGCTAGTGCCTGCGATTTGATCGCTGTTCTTCCCATGAAGGTTATAGCGTAGCTGTTCAATTCAACTGACCATTTTGCTACCTGCTGACCGACTGCCTTGTTGTTCTTGAAATGTTTTCGAGGGGTATGATGAAGGCACATGGATTTCATGTGCCTAGAAGTAGTGTTTTAGCTTTCTTGAAGCCATTACCCGGCATATGCTATCTTCTCTAGCTCTGAGTAGTTCCGTTTGGACCTTCGAGTGTTTCAGACACGTAGTAGACTGGGGCCTGCTTAATTTTGTTGTTTTCATGCAACTCTTTGATTAGCACTGGCGCTGGTCGCATGGGCGAGGCTGCGACATACAGTAGTAGAAGATCACCTTTGCTTGGACTGGTTAAAATGGTCAAGTTGGTGGGGTAGTTTTTCAAATCTCTCGAAAGCTTTCGCTGCCGAGGTCCCAGGTCCCCAATTGGTTGTGCTTCTCAGAGTTTCGAAAAAGGGTAACCCCGCTCGGCTGCTCTAAAGATGAATCTGCTGAGTGCTGCTAGATGACCTGTCAAACGCTGAGCTGCTTTTTTGGTTGTCGGGGGTTCCAATATTGATGATGACATCAATTTTTTCGGGGTTGGCTTCCATTCCCCTTACTGAGACGATGCAACCTAGCAGTTTTCCTTCATTTACCCCGAAAACACATTTTTCGGGTTTAATTTGAGTCTAGCGGACCGAAGGCTTTTGAACACTCTTTCCAAGTCGTTATGTGATTTTCTTTTAGCTCGCTTTGTACAATCAAGTCATCGACGTAGGCAAAATGGCGTGTTCATCTTTGAAGACTTCAGATGTCATGCGAGCGAAGGTTGATCCTGCATTCCTGAGGACTTCTGCCATTCTTCGAAAGCAAAATGTGCCCGAAGGGGTAATGAAGCTTGTTTTTTCCTCATCTTCCTCATTCATCCAAATCTGGTAGTACCATGAGAAGCAGTCGAGGAGGAGAGCGTTTCGCAACCAGCTGCTCTGTCGACCAAGGTGCTTATGTTAGGCAGAGGAAAGTCATCCTTCGGACAGGCTTTGTTCAGGCATGTGAAATCAACACACATTCTCCATTTCTTGTTCTTTTTCTGAACTAGTACCACGTTTGAGCCATGTTGGATATTTGACTGGACGGATGACGCCTGCGTCCAGAAGTCTTTTTACCTCTGCCTTCGCTGCCTCTTTCCTCTCTTCTGACATTTTGCGGAGCTTTTGCTTAACTGGGCGATAGCCTGGTTTGATGTTTTAGGCTGTGCTCGATCAAGTTCTGTTTACTCCCTTGAGGTCCTCTGCAGACCAAGCGAAAGTATTGGAGCTTTCCTTGAGGAAACGAATAAGTTTGTCTTCTGACTGGGGGTCTAGGTTGGCTGAGATGAACACTTTCCATTCTGAATTGCCCTCGAAGAGTTGGACTTGTTTAGTCTCTTCTTTGGGTGATGCTTTTACTTTGCCGATGCATTCTTCACCCTCGTCGTTGGGGTTTGTGGCTCGAGGCTTGACAAATTGTGGACATTGCGTTGCCCTGGTGCTACTGTTCCTTCGGCTTGCTCTTGCAATGTCTTGATCTCCGTATACTGCAACGACCCCCTTCGGAGTAGGAAGCTTCATTCAAAGGTACGCAGGGTGGATTACAGCGTTGAATGCGTTGGTGACGCCTCGGCCGAAATTGCATTGTAAGGATAGAACATGTCAACCATGTCGAAGGTTATGTGCTCAGTTCTGCAGTTCAGCTGATCTCCGAAGGTAACGGGCAAGATATTTTTCCAATAGCTCTTACTTGTTGCCCGCCAAAACCGTATAGTGGGTTGTCGGAGGGTTGCAAGAGGTTTCTATCAAGCTTCATGCTGTCGAAGGTTGTGGCGAGCAGGATGTCAGCTGAGCTTCCTGTATCGACGAGAATTTTGGTGACTGTCCACCCTGCTAAGTAGTCTCGATCACCATTGCATTAGTGTGAGGGTAATCCCTTAACTTCATGTCACTGGAATCGAAGGTTATCGGGATGTGAGACATCGGCCGAATTTGTGCGGTCCTACGATGGCTACAAGATGTACTCTTCGAGCATGTTCTTTCTTTTGCCTCTTGTTGCCATGATCTCCGTTGGAGCCTCCGGTGATAGCTAGTATCACACCGAAGGTTGATGTTGGGTTGTTGATGGTTGTCTGGGATTGGGCTTCGGATTTGACAGGTTGGGGGGTGGCAGGGCCGGTATTGGTGGTGTGGTGGTAGAGGGTTGCTCGCTTGTTGGTTGGCTTGGGTGTGAGGGGTTGTTGGGAAAGTGACAGTGTATGGTATATTTTGTCGTTGAGGCTCGAGGTTGGCTGATATGTGGTGTGGTTGTAGTGTGGGTGTTGAGCGTAGAATGGTTGGTGCGATGGTAAGCCGTAGTTTATGGGGGTGTACTGGTAAGGAGGGTGGGTTGGGTTGAAGTTTGGCTTTCTGGTGTGATTGATAGTTCTGTTTTCTATTGATGGGTTCTTTTGGATTCCTGGTACTCTTTTCCTTTGGCGACGCACTCGCATTGCTTTTTGTGTGCCCCTTTCCTTGGCCACAGAAATGACAATACATTTTGGCTGGGTCCCTCTGTTGGTTTCTTTGGTCGGGCGGGGGTGAAATCCTTGTGGATTTTGGTTGCCCGAAGCTGAGTGCCCCTTCTTTGTTCTTCTAGTGGGTTTGCCTTGTTGATCGCTCCAATGTTGCTTTGATCTTGGCGAGGGTTGTTCTCTCTCGCTTGTGGCCTCAACTATGGTTTTTGCTGCAAACCTTCGAGCATCGGACTTTTGCCCAGAAGTCCATGTCCGCTCTACACAGCTTTCCATTTTTATCATGAAGCTCTTCGATTGTGTTTGCTAGTTTCCTGGCGAACTTTGAGGAACATGGGCCTGGACGCAGGCCGCTGACTGCAGCGAGGATGACAGCCTCGTCGGATATCCCCGGAGTTCTTGCCCTAATCTGGATGAACCTTCGCAGTAGTCTTGCAGTGGTTCGCGCTCTTCTTGTTTGCAGTTGAACAACTCGATGGGGTTTGAAGGGGCTGCTGTGATGCCCTTGAAGTTTGTGCAGAGTCTGTCTCTGAGGTTGGCCCAGGAGTCTACTGTTCCAGGGCGAAGGTTGCTGTACCAAGTCTACGCTATGTCACGAAGGATGATATGAAGATTTTGCCATTGTTGATTCATCTCCTCTCTGCTGCAGCGACTGCCGCTTCATAGCTCATTATCAACTGGCGAGGGTCGGTGAGTCCATCATAACGGGGCAAATTTGTGGGTTGTAGCATGGTGGCCAGGGTTGGGTTTGCAGTATTTGGGAGAGTGGTGATCTTGGGTCGTAGGGCATCTGGTGTTGTTTGGGCCCTTCGCTGAATGCGAAGGTTTGGCTCTCGCTCTTCTGGGTAGAGTTGGCGAAAATTTGGTGGTGGTGGGGGGTTGTGGCTGACAAAGCGTTGTCCTGTCCCTGCCCAACATTCTCCTCTTGAAGCGGCGGCATTGCCTATCATCCCAGTCCTCGGCCTCGCCTCAGCTGCTGCGAGGGACTCCTCCATTCGGCGGAGCTGCTCTCTTGCTTCATCCCGCCTTTTGCCTGATGAGGCACAGCCGGTTGTGCCTTTCAAGCTGGTCCAGACGTCTCTTCTGTCTTGCAACTCAGCTTGGAGTCTTTCCAGGGCCTCGAGGCCCAATTCCTCTTCGTCTCCCCTCCCTCACCTTCTCCGGAAGTGTGGGGGAGCGCTGTGTCGCCGTCTGGGTGTGAGGGCCTAGGACTCTGAATCTGCTCTGGGTCACATATTCTGCTCACGAGGGTTCCACTATCTCTTCAACAGGTGGAATTACCGCCGCAGCCTTCTCTAGCCGTGCGATGGTCTCTGATAGTGGACGCCTTCTATTTCCCGCCATCGATCGAACTTTGGTCCCCACGGACGGCGCCAAACTGTTGGTAACACACTTGCCCTACCTCCACACACGTGCAGGTGGTGGGCGAAGGTGGCCAATCGTCAGAACCAAGCGAAGGTGCAAAGGAAACAAGGACAGTGATATAGCGAAGGTGCAAACGAAGCAGGAACTGTGACGCTATGGCTCTATTCCCCAAGAACGTCCCTCCATTACACTGTTCACCCCTTGGTATTTATAGGGGATACCAAGGGTGTTGACCAAATACAAAAGGGCACAAGAAAGATTCCTCAGCGCTATCAAACGGAAGGGCAAAATCGTACAAGCACACGACCGGAAGGCAAAGTCGTACAAAGCACACAACGTACTGAAACCCTAGCTTGTCTTTCTCCTACCCGTCGCCATCCTGTTCTGCCCACCTCCGTAAAAAGGCAAAGGTCAGACCTTCGCGACTCTGCTGGCCGTGGTGGTCAGCGTCTGCTGGCCATTCGCCGAACCTGAAGCCTCTAGCGAATGAGCCTCGGAAAACGCGAGGGTCGCTCCCTGGTCCACGGCGCGCCTTTAACTGCAAGTAGCACAATGACTCCGGAGGTCGGGTTGGTACCCGAAGGTTAGACCGGTCTGGAGCTCAAATTGACAGAGAGAAGAAAGTTGTGAGAGCGCCCGTGTTGAGCGAAGGTTGCCATCGAGCCAGCTCGTGAGGCGCTACTTCCGAGGGTCCCTTCCCCAAGAGATGGGTAATTGATCAAACCATAGAGTCATAAAAAGGAAATACGACGGCGCAGAGGACGACCACAGCTACTATGATGTGACGGAATTGTGTCGGAATGCTAGAGATGGTCAAAAAAACCTCGTCCCTTCGCCGGACTTTTATGGTTACAAAATTTTGACTCAGATCTGTGACGATGGAAGTGGTAGCTGCGAAGCCGGGTCGTACTTATAGAATCCTCGTAATCAAGAGCTATGCTAACATTATATATATATATATATATATATATGGATTTGTAGAAGTTAGGAAAACGATATATTTATTAATTTCGGAATTAAAAAATTCTAGAAAAGTATAGAATTGTTATTTAAGGCCACAAAAATATTCCGAAAGCTCATGATGAACTCAAATAAAGTACTTAGGAGCTCATGACAAAATATTTTTGGAGCATTTAAAAAGATTTTGTTCAAAAATAATTGAAATATTCCGGAAAAAGTCAGAAAATTCCCAAGAAGTTTGTAGTGATATAATGATGAATGATGAGCTCAAAGTGATTTGGGACACAAGAAAATGGATCTTAAAAGTCTAGCAAGAGGATAGAGTTGAGAACGATAAATTTGATTTAGAAAAAAGACAAAAACGAACCGAATATAGATACACGACCTACAAACGTGTTTTTGAAAACTTTTCTCAACCACTTCACAAGGTCAAACAATAATCCACCATCACATCAGCATAACCTGTCAAATTAGTTTAGCAAAAATTTTAAAATTCTTATTTTACTACACTAAAGTCGCACTAGCTCCAACTAAATTTGATCAATTTATACAAATATTAAAATTATTTATTTTATTTAGTGTGTTCTAATCACAACCTAAAATTGAAAATTTTGGGGTGTGATAGACACTCTTGAAGCAGATGCCGCATGGAGGAGGGGCATGGCAACTCAGTTCCTCACTCGCCTTCTATCTCAGCCTCACAAATGCCACCCTCTCTCTGGAATAAGATGGTTATTTCCATTTCCCATGCCTTCCCTAGTTTCCATTCCCTGATACCAAAAGTTGGCTAAGATTTCTGGCATGCCCAATTTCCCAATCCCCAACTGCTATAACCCACAATCCAAGTGCCACCTGACTGAAATCATTCTAGTTTTGCCTAAGTCAAATCATTCTATGTTTGACAGAGTTTATAAAGAAGAGTATCAACGTTTATGACCCTAAAAAGATATTTAAAATATTTTATAGCACGTACTTTTCTGTCCTGAAATATAAGGTATTTGAATGTTTTAAAATTTGTCCTAAATTATAAATATTTTTGTGCTTGTCTAGATCTCATCCATGCATGTATTTAAAACACTTAAAATGACTCGTGTTATTCGGTACACGACAAATCAATGGCATGCATGTATTCTTTTTAAACTATGACTTTCTTTTTCTCTGAATAAATAGATTTCTAGAGTTATCGTAAGTCAATTTATTTAACTTTAACCAAATTTCTAAAAAAAACATTATGACTCATAGTATTAAATTAGTATCATTAGATTACTATATAGAATATATTTTTTATAAGGTGCTCATTTCTTTATCTAGATGTTGTTACTCGTTTATATAAGTTAGTCATACCTTAAAAAGTCTGAATGGCACGAATTCCTAGATATTAATTTATTTGAGGACGGAGAGAGTACTAAAAAAAACTAAGTGGAGAGATCCATGGTTGCTACAAGCTCTAACTGTAGCGATGAATCAAGGTATGTGTCTCATATTATCCTAGAGACAGACTCAATTATTCTAGTGCAAGCTCTACGGTCTAATGACTGATTTTTCAGCTACTAGTGTTGTTATTAGAGAAGCCATTTTTTTTATTTTTATGAATTTTGTGCATGTAGATGTGGTTCATGTGCCACAATCTTGTAATAGTTATGCTCATGAACTTGTTCGTGTTGACTTGAGTTGGGACCCAAATCAATCCATGTTTAGATTGATCCCTCGAGATTTATATTCTTTGGGTAGCTCGGGACTCAAGTGAACTCGTAGCAAAGGCAATAAATGATAGCTTATTTTTTTAAAAAAAAATTGTGCCACACTAGTGGGAAATGCGAGATCATCATACCAACCACCACCGTACATTATTGCACGGAACACACAGCCGATTTTTTTTTGAACACATCGATTACGTATAGCTAGAACGCTTCCAAATATCTCCTATCGTTCATTTGTCCATATCTGCACTAGTACACAGAACGACTTTAGGGGTGGTTAAATACAGTTTTCAGGGACGGTTTTCTGAACCGCTACAATGTCACCTTGTGAAGATCAACCCTTTATAGCAACGGTCTTTGAACCACCCCTGTAGTGCAAGATGCTAGGTGCCATGGATCGAGTGATCAAATCAGAATTGTTTTCAAAGTGAAATGTTGATCCTTTAGTTTTAGTTATTTAATAGAAGGGACCGCTTTCCGCTAAGGGAGGGTGGCGCCTTAGCTAGGGTAAGGTAGTACCTTAACTAGCCAGGAGGTCTTTGATCCTCGAATAAATTCTATATCATTGCTTCCCCATGTACACGTTCGGCCCAGCCATAACTGATGATTGGTGATTCCTGCCAATCATTAATCTCTCCATTTCCTCGTATATCGCTCTTTGAAATTCCACTACCCTTTCATCGGCCGGGTCCAGACAAAAAGCGTAGTTTTGATTGGTAATCTTGAGTTGTCATCTTTTGAAGAAGAGAGTAACTTGCTGGATGGAGAGCAGCTAGGAGAATCAAGTTCATCTTCTCGAAGGTTGGAAGTTCCATCCGTTTAGTACGAGATCGCTTCACACCTCGCGGTGCTTACACCTCTCGCCTGTCGAAGTTCTGTTCAAAAACCTCGTACGAGAACTTGTATAGAGAAGGATTTCCTGCGGCGCAGCAGTTCTTCCATACCAACTTAGCTGCCCGGCGCTGCTATTAGCATAACAACCGGTACACTATAGGTTGACCCAACCCAGTCCTCTCGTACTAGGGTTGGCTCCTCGCAGTTCTCCCTTTAACACAACGGTAGATAGGAACCGAACTATCTCACGGCATTCTAAACCCAACTCACATACCACTTTCATCGGCGAACAACCAAACCCTTGGGACCTTCTTCAACCCCAGGATGTGATGAGTCGACATCGAGGTGCCAAACCCTGTCATAAAATAAAGGGTCAAAGCAATGATAAAATAAAGGTCAAAGCATGATAATAATCAGGATTGTCTTTCGTTCCCTGGCAAGGAAGTTCTGATCATTGCATTGGCATTCCATGTTTGCAGGCAGCTCTTATTGAGCCGGAGAAAGCTACTTTACCCGAACTTTACCCCGATGCAAGCACTAGGTAGGCCCTTTCTAGCTTTTGGAAGAAAAAAACGATGATTACATAGCATAGTTGTCAGATACGCGCTTCTGTGGATGAAATAGTCGAGGTGGGATGATTTGTGCTGTACAAAGAAATGCTTCAAATTCGTTTGGAGATAATTTATGTATTTCGCTATTTAGAAAACACTATTCGAAGATGGCGATGATGCAAATACCTTCGGTGCTTTTAACCCAACTCAAGCTGAGAAACTTATTCAATGGTCACTGCTAACCGCTTTTGGTCCCAATCTTGGTGTTGCTTTTTTCTAATAAATGTTGGTTACATTTCTTTATGCTATTTGTACCCATCACAGTTTATAGATGTGTGCTATTGGCGTAGTTGGTCTGGCTCTGAACCCCATTTCTTTCATTGATTGAATTGAATCGCCGGCACATAATACAACGGAGTGCCCACTCATGTTATCTATCTCGTACGTAGGCCCGTGGATAGCGCATAGCAGAGCTGCGCCTATACTCCGGCAACTCCCATCATATGAAATGGGTTCAACGTCCAAGTATGAAATCCCATCCTCGGAAGAAAAAGGATGAACCCGCGAAATATAGCTGCTACACCAAACTCGGCGCAAAGAACCAACCAGATTGGACCAGAGAATGAAATTGCATTATAAGGCCACAATTGAACAGACCGAGCAAGTTCAATTAACGTAGCATGAAACCTATTAGTGCAAAAGCTCCATGGAGAGTGACAAAAGTCCAAAGACCACCTAATTGACACCAACAAGTAAATCCCCATGTGCTTCCGGTCCCCATAGTAGCAACAAAGAGTGTGCTAAACTATTGGCAGGTGTGGAAACCGTCGCGGTTAAGAAATTGCAACCTTCCAATAGGAACTAGCCAATCCATCGGTATACCAAGAAGTTAAGCCTATATAGGTGGGTGGTATGATAGTAAGTCTTTTCCTACTGATGTGTTCAGTCGATGGCTTGATTCTCCTCCGGGGCTAAGGGATGGAAGAATCCAACTTTCATTGCATACGTTTTTGTTCTTCTACAGATTCCGTTTCATGGCTTTGAGCTTCCGGACTACAAGGATTTCTCTTTTCACTCTTTCAGGTGGAAATCAGAGGCTTAAGGGCGGATAATCTCAAAGGGTCCCCTTCATCCCTCCCTTCCATGCAAATGCTTTTTTATTAAGCGTCAAACTATACCAAATCAAAAAGTGGAATAGAGTATCCCCCTGAGGAGAGCTATTCTTAACCTCCTAACGTTGGGCTCACTGGGTTGGCTTCGGCTTCCTCTCGTGAATAGGCATAGAATAGATTCCTTATCCTTCTCCTCCGGGCCTAGGCGGACCTAACTTAGTAAAATTTTATCAATCTCACGCTGCTGGGAAAATGTTCTTCTTTACCAGAACTTTCCATATCAAGTCCTATGGAAGAGGTGCGATCTTACTTTGTCAGATGGCGCCAAGAAGCAAAAGATGAATATTAGATACTAGCGTCTGATACTTTAGCTGACAAAGAGGCACCGTCAGTTGAAGAAATGCAGAGTCCTGAAGGTGATGATGGTGTCATACCCCGGCAGTTTCCGCATCTCCTCATGAGGTCAGTTGACGAAAATGAATTAGTCGAGTCCGGGCTACACCCTCTGCTAAAAGAATACTTCTTTCATTACGTAAAGCAGCCAAGAGCTGATCTGATTCGTTGCTTCTTCAATAACCAAGGTTGGCGATCTACATCAGAAAATGGGATTGAAAGACCTAAAATAAAAGCTCTTGCGGGCGGCTGTGAGGAAGGAGAATGAGAATGTTAGTCAAGGAGAATAGAATGGTAACACAAGTACTTCTAACGACGTGTTTGGTTGGGCTCAATGTAACGTCATCCGAAAACGCCCGGCTTCAGATAACGATTCATGCGTTTGGTTCAGCCCGGCCCGGTATAACCTTACGCGCAATCGGAAGACGTCTCATTCATCCGTGATACCGGCCCTCTTCGTCCCTTATCCGATTGCGCCCGCTCGCTCCCGTGACCGCTCGCGTTTCCTCGCAGTCACGCCGCTCGCGGAGACGTCGCTCGTCGCCGCTCGCTGCTTGCCGCCGTTCGCCTCTGCCTCCGGTACGTTCTGCATCTCCGCTCCTCCCCTCTCCCCTTTTCTCTCTCTCCGATTTGGTTCAGCGCGATTTGTTTTTGATCCCTAGATTTTTTTTTTCTTCAGGTCCAAGATCTTTGCACTGGGGAGAAGAGAACGTGTTCGCCGGTGAGCTTTTTCAACACTCTGCCTCCACTCCTTCCCTTTTCCTCTCCCTTATCCCCATGCACCAGCACAAATTTCTTTAGCCCTAGATGACAATTTTTCCCCTAAATATTCAAGATCCTTGCACGGAGGAGAAGAGGACGTGGCACGGAGCAAGCAAGGCACTTCACCGACATCGACTGTTGTTCTCCCTTGCCTTAGGTATGATATCGTGGTTGCCTTCCTCTCCCTCTGAAATCCCCCATTTTTGGATCAGCTCTTAACTACGACTCCAAAGATGTGTTCATGAAAAGAAGAGGCGTCATCTGTCAGATCTGTTGTTATAATCCTTTTAGGATCTTTTTTTAGCTTAGACTTGTGGACTTTTAGCTTCAGTTCGACCAAGAATTGAACACTGGATTGATGGATTCAGAGATTTTGGGTTAAAAGCTGATATGTGCTAATTTTACGGTGCTGGAGGGGTGATTAATTGTGGTGTAGGTGTAGTACGATGGACTGAGAAGGTGGATGGGGTCCGTGCAATTTCTTATTGATTTTATTTTATTTTGATTTTTTTTTGTGAGTCTATGGTTGGCACAATCTCAACTGTAGGATTGATTTATTTGTTGTCTCTATAGTGGAGTGCATAGGGCTTTCTGGTTGTTTCAGAAGTGGTCCAAATTTTGCCTTGCTCAATCGTTGTAGTTGACTTATTTAGTTGTTGAATACGTAGTAGATAGTCTTCCAGTTTTTTTAACTGTCTTGCGCTTTTGGCTTTCGGTGAACCATCTATGCATTTTTTGCTAATTAATTTAAAATTCAGGGCTGATAATAGATACCAAAAATGGTCTCTATGCAGGGCTAGTTTGGTCATTACAATCAGAGTATCAGACAATGGCTGCTAATGGTTTGAGATTCAGTGCTTTTTTATATTTATTTTCAATCATTCGGTGTTTTTTATTATGCTTTGTTGATTAGCCACGTCTAGTTTTTTTTTCTTGTATATCATCCAGATTTTGATTCAGTCTTAGTTATGACGTGTCATTTTCTCATTGGCTCAAAATCTGGTTGATAGAATGACACACAATCAACCGAATGTTCTGTAGTCACTCCCTATATTTATATATGTATCAGTATTAGTTTATTCATCAGTAGGTAACTAATTTGTGCCTCCTACTACTTTGTGGCTCAAAATGGATATCAGAATGCAAAGAAGAGCAATAGTTTCTGTGTTGTCTTGTCCTCTTCCCTTTCTACTCTTTGGGTTTTCTCTTTCTCTGAATTTTTACTTAACAATGCAACAATTCATTTATTTTTTAAATATATAACAAAGGTCTTCATCAAGGGTCAGCCTTGAGCCATATCTCTTTGCCTTGGTTATGGATGAGGTTACGAGGGACATACAAGGAGATATATCTTGGTGTATGCTTTTTGCAGACGATGTAGTGTTAGTTGATGAGAGTCAGACAGGAGTAAATAGGAAACTAGAGTTGTGGCGGCAGACCCTTGAGTCTAAAGGGTTTAGAATAAGCAGGACTAAGACTGAGTACATGAGATGTCATTTCGGCAATGCTGCACAGGAAGAGGGAGAGGTGAGCTTGGAAGACCAAGCGGTGCCTAAGAAAGATGTCTTCCGGTATCTTGGATCGATGTTACAGAAGGATGGAGATATTGATGCAGATGTTAGCCATAGGATCAAAGCAGGGTGGATGAAGTGGCGCCAAGCATCTGGTATTCTCTGTGACAAGAGGGTACCACAAAAGCTCAAAGGCAAGTTTTATAGGACGGCGATGAGACCGGCTATGTTGTATGGAGCAGAATGTTGGTCTACTAAAAGAAGACATGTCCAACAAATGAGTGTTGCAGAAATGCGTATGTTGCGCTGGATTTGTGGCCACACAAGGATGGACCGAGTCCGAAATGACGATATTCGTGACCGGCTAGGGGTAGCACCAATTGAAGAAAAGTTGGTCCAACATCGGTTGAGGTGGTTTGGTCATGTCCAAAGGAGACCTCCGGAGGCACCCAGTGCATTGTGGAGTTTTAGCCCAAGATTTTCATGTGAGGAGAGGTAGAGGTAGACCGAAGTTGACGTGGGGGAGGCAATAAAGAGAGATCTAAAAAGTTGGGATATACCTAGAGATCTATGTTGGATAGAAATGCATGGAGAGCAGCCATTGACGTGCCTGAACCGTGACTAGGGTCTCTTGTTGGGTTTCAACTCTAGCCTACCCCAACTTGTTTGGCACTAAGAGGCTTGGTTGTTGTTGTTGTATATAACATATTATTTTACTAGTTAGTGCTTTAATTAATATTACTAATGTTTGTGTCCAGCATCATTTGAAAAATGCTGTTTTTCTTTCTTTGCATTTTTCTTGGCTAATTTGCATCATTTGGTTAGTGCTTTAAATATATATTTGAAAAAATTTACTAATTTTCTTGGCTAATTGTATCTTTTAATTGGGGTTACAGAACAAGAACTGCGGAGCTGCCCTTGTAAGTCCAATCGTGTGTTGTCTATGTTAGAGAGGACATACTACTAGAGCTAGATCCAGAAATTTGAGCAGGATGTCTGCTTGTATAAGGAAAGAAGTTGCGTTGGCTCATGCAAGGAGGCTGAGACTGTCCGCACTCATCGTACTCTAAATTCATCCTCTAAAAGGAATATTCCGTCCTGGTCATCAAGATTCTCTCCTCTATACTCATTTCTCCTCTCCGCATCCATCTATCCTCTATATCATCCTCTATCCACTGTGGGACCCACCTGCCAGGATTTTTTTTTATTTTTATTTTTTCTTTTTCTTTTTTTCTCCCCTTCTCTTCTTATCCATTCCCGCAGGCCACACCCTCCCCCGCGGAGGCCATGGGCGGCGGACGCCCCTGCCTCCCTCCTCCTCCACCTCTCCTCCCCTCCCCTCCCCTCCCCTCCCCTGCCTCCCTCCTCCTCCACCTCTCCTCCCCTCCCCTCCCCTCCCTCCCTCCTCCTCCCTCCCCTCCCCGGCGGCTGTCCATGGCGGACAGAGGGCACGACGGCGGAGCTCCATGGCGGACAGAGGGCACGACGGCGGAGCTCCATGGCGGCATAGCTCGCGCACCCGGCGAGGGCGGAGCTCGCCCGCGCGGCCGCGGCGGAGCTCGCGCGGCGGGGGCGGAGCTCGGCCGCGCGCCCCACGGCGGAGCTCCAACGCCGGAGATGGAGCTCGCCCGCGCTGCCGCGACGGGGCTCCCACGGCCGGGATGACGCCGACGAGCCTCGGCGGCCGAACCAGCACGCGGCGGGCCAAGCGTGCGGCGGTCGGCACACCAGCGCGCGGCGAACCCTCCTCCAGGCCGGTGCGCCTCTGCGGCGGGCCCTGCTCCCTCTCCGGTCGCCCCTAGGCGGGGAAGCGCCACGGCGGCGCTCCTGGGCAAGGGCGCGGCGGCGCTCCTGGGCGAGGTCGCGGCGGCGCTCCTGGGCGAGGTCACGGCGGCGCTCCTGGGCGAGAAGTCACGGGCCCCACGCCACGTCTATCGGTAGCGGACTGCCGCTACTTCTCTGTATTTGGCGGACGCGGACTCCATCCGGCACTTTAGCGGGCGCTTTACGGTAGCCGCTGCGGGGCTCTCATCCCGTATATCCTCCTGGAGAGCATATACGGTTCCCCACTGCAGTTAGTCTGAGATCTCTGATACTAATGTCGAACAAGTCCAAATCTTGGAAGTACTCTGGATTTTGGTAATAGTAAAGCTGGTAGCTCAGGCTTTATGACTGTTGATGGGGGGAAACAGTTCTGCTGCTGCAGTATCAATTTTAACATCTTCTGCTCATCATAAGGCACTGCTACAATAAGCATTGGGAGAAGTATATGCAATAAGCATGACAGTGAAGTTGATGTGTTTACGGTCATGTCAGAATTTTTAGATAGTGGACTCTGCCACATCATATATCCTTTAGTTGAGTTTCCAGCTATAGTTATTCAACACCTATAATAAGTTATTTAAATCACAAAGTTAGTAACCCAAGACAACTTTGGAACATACTTTTCATAATATAAGACTTACTGTGATCAGGTTCTGAGGCGGCTGAAGAAGGTACATCCTGAAGTACAGCACGTCAATAAGCGTCCTGAAGAATATGATAATGGTTCAGCATCATTATACTAAAATGCCAACACTCTTGATAAACCTATATACTACCATCTTAACTATTGTCATTGTGAGCTATGCTTCTTAACTCTTGTCATTGTGAGCTATGCACAAAATTTGTGGTCCTGTTTTTGTGATGCACATATACTATCATGTTAATACTCCAACTCTCCTAAAATCATTTGTTTTTGTAGAGGAGACAAGGAAGCGGATAGAAGGTGGAAGATAAGATATTTGCATATTCATTCAAGAGTTGGAGTGCTTGCTGGTGGAGGTGGAAACGGAATATTGACAGGGCTTATGTGTCTTTGTATCTGGAGTATCTTGTTTTTTCTGCTTTTTTTATTGGCTTTCAACCTTATCTGTTTGCAGTATGGTTAAATTTCTAATGGTTAGCATGTCAGTTTATCTTTCTAGAGGATCAACATGGTAGAATTCCAATAATATTTTGAGACATGTCATTTTTATTTTACAGACACTTTTCTTTGTGAGATGAAATGAAATATTTTATTTTGGTAGAATTTTCAATAACAGAAGTCAGCAATTTTAAGCTGGTGTAAATTTTTCTTCGATGATCTTGTCATGTCTTAATCAGAATATGTTAAAGTAATTTGTTTACTCAATTAAATGACTTGTTACTTAGCTATCAGATCAGTAGTCAATTTTGGAGCAATACCAAAGCACCAAACCAAACAACAGTAATACTGCAAGTAACCAAACATGTCACCGGTAAGAAGGATCCCCCGGAAGTCCCCCCCGTGACCTGTTTCCATTACCGATCACGTTACCGCTGACACAACCAAACCCTCGTAAGTGTTTCGTGCTTTCCCCGGCAAAAGATGAGATAGATGAGCCACTTCATAAAGTTTATTAGGGTATTTTTGATTCTTTAAAAAAGAGAAATCATATTACGATAGCTATTTGCTAGGGATGTCTTAGTCAGAGTGTAGTAGTGGAGTCGGTAGACTAGGATTGCTTCTCTCAAATGGATTGGGATGGGAGCTCTTTGTTGCGAATGCAGTCTTCTTTGCACGTACCCATGTTTTCCCTTTCAACCAGTGAGTGGAATGAATCCGTGACTGAAGAACTGTCTCTCTAAAGCAGAAGAAAAGGCCCAGACGTCCTTTTTTTGCCCTACGCATTGTTTTCGACCCAGCACCATCACGTCACGGCTGAAAACCGCCCCTGAAAACATGATCGTTAGAGGCGGTTTCTTACCTCTGATGACCCATTTCTAGGGGCGATTTCTTAAGTAAACCACTTCTGAAGACCTATTCCAAGGACGGTTTCTTAAGTAAACCGCCTCTGAATACTCATTCCCAGAGGTGTTGCATTGTGGTTAATGTATTAATCAGAGACGACTCTTGCAACACAACCGCCTCTAAAAATTGATCTACGGGAGCGGCAAAAGGAACCGCCTCTAAAGGTTACTTCTGTACTTTTGAATACGAACCTTCCCGCCATAATTAAATCATGCTTTCCCACCAAATTATATCGTGCTTTCCTGCCATAATTATATATCATGCTTTCCCATCAAATTTCATTGCAAATGATTGAAATTAGATCAAACGGTACAATATATACACATGATGAATAAAGTATATTTATGTTACAATATTATATTACATATATAATGTAGTTTTTATTTAGAAAAAAAAATAAAAGAAGGGATACTCGCATGTAGCTCGAAGAGATTCATACTAGAAGGACCGGAAATGCTAGAGCAAGGCGACCAGAGGGGGGGTGAATGTGAGCCTCAAAATTTCTTTCGAAATGTTTAGGCCTTTGCCCTAGAAAATCAACCCCAAGAGTAAAGCCGACACACGTGATGTCCATGACCCAAGAGAATGGGTGGATGTTCCCTAGGAACACAGCGGGACACCACAAAAGCTCCCTCGCCCAAATCCACGCGAGTCAACTAGTGACAAGATGGACTTTGGGTAACCTCAACCTCCCCCGAGCAACGCGAGGGGGATTCAGGCGTTTTTTCAAAGTGGGAAGCCCTGTTTCTGTAGAGCACAGAGTTGGCAATCCAACGCAAAAATTGGAACTCAAATCCAAAACCCAACGGACGAGCTACGGACAAAACAGCGCAGAAACAGCTGCATCGGACGCTGGGGTTGCGTCCGATGTGTTCACGTCGGACGCGTCCGAGGTGAACAGTACTGTTCAGAAAACCCTACTGTGTAGCCGTCGGACGCTGCTACAGTAACAACTCAGCGTCCGATGTGAGCGTCCGATGTGGGGCAGGTGCGTCCGACGTGAACAGTAGCGTCCGATGCCCTGACAACGGACGCGTCCGATGCAAAAAGAGGGTATCAAAAACAAGCAAAAACTAGCCTAAGAGAAAAACCCAAAACAAAGGGTATCGGAGAAGTCCTGAGATACAACAAGCAAAATGCTTCCCCAACCAAAAGGGAAACACACACCAAAAAATCGTAGGAAAAGAGCCAAGAAACACTCAAGGGAACACCCAGCAAAATCCACATCAGAAAGACCACACAACAAAAAGAGGTCAAAGAAGAAGAGTACCTAACCCGAACTCAGAAGAATGTCGGAGGTACCTCATGAAGCGCTTGACCGCCTGCTGGTGTGATACCCGAGGGGACGCCTGAATCTGCAGAAATCTCCAGGGCGCCTGCCTCACCGAAGTCGTCTCCCCCTCGCCTGATGCTGTCGCTCCCATATGTGCAACTAGTGCTCACTGGAGAACTGCTCGAATGGAACCCCAAGTCGTGGTCGTGGAAGAAGTGGATCAGGTCCGTGAGCCGAAATGCTCTCTCCATGTTCCTGTTCTCCTGCACACTCAAAAGCAGAAGAAAGCACATGGCATTGTCTCGTCTAGTGTGACCTCAAGGTCTCCACGAAAATTGTTAGTCATATAATAAGCATAAGGTGAACTCTCAACAAAAAGAGATCTACCTATGAATGATACCGCAAGGAGATCTGAACTCAACCTAGTCAAGACTACCATGCAACAGGATAAAGCACTGTATAGCAAAATGCAGCCTAAAGACATGATCAACCAAACACAGCCTAAGCCTCAACACATGCTACAATGCAAGATAATGATAGCAATAGATACAAAAGCTTGTAACATGATAAAATTGTGGAAAGACTAGTGCTCAAACTAATCATATCAACAGGATACATGTAGCTAACCAAAACTAGCACCTGAAAAGTGACACCTAATGAACATCATACCTCTACAAGTAAAGCTCATGAAGAAGTATGGTAAAGCATGGCATAATGTTCATGAGGATCACAAACTAGCATGAAAAGTGGAATAGCCACCAAAACTGTACACAAGACAAGCATGACAAGATATACAAGATAGCACATGCTAGACTAAAACAAAATATGATACACAGGAAAATGTACATGCAAGAACTATACAAGTGAGCACATGAAACACCATCTCATACCACAAAAATAGACCATGAATGTACAAGGTATGAGTGTAAAAGAAAGCTCACCATCTAGCAAAAGCCTCTTTGGAGGCAATTCTAAGCGGGATGTAGAGAACCATCAAATCTTGGTCACATCTAAAAGACCAAGCCCCATCAGGCGCATGTTCTCCACCCCGCGTCCTCATATCTACACACAAGAGGACAAAGTATCCCGAGTCTTGGATCCCGAAGGGTTAGCAAGCATATACTTGGGAACCCAAGACTTGGTTACAAAACTCAACTTATCTTGTGGGTTAACATGATGCAAAAGTTGGTTCAAATACAATTGTGAAACACCCTTGGAAGCATTCCTCAAAAGGACAACTCGAGGAGAAGAACGAGTCGTACCACGGGAAAAGAGGCAAACATCTTCCAAGGTTTTTGTAGAAGAACCAATAGAAGCACTATGAAAAGCATGACGTGGACCAGGAGAAGAAGCCAGAGGCATGTCCACGATGATGACCTAACCCATTAGAAAAGGAGTCATAAAACCCATCAACAAAAAGGGGCTTCTTACTAGGAGCACAAGCGTTCATGCCATGAGAAGGGCTATGAGCCACCAACTTCCTAGAAGAACGAGCTTGGCGCAAACGTTTGGCACGCCGATAGCAAAAGCTTTCTTGATGCCTATCTTTCTCACAAAAAGAGCAATGGTACAAAGGCCTACTGGAAGGCACACCATTCTCCGAGAAGTGAGAAGTCCCTTGGGACTTAGAACAAGAAGTATCAACAATAGACTTGGTGCCAACACTAGGAGCACACGTGCCATGGGAAAGGCTACATGGCTTCCTAAAAGCCTTAGCTCGAATACGTCGCTCGTGTTTGACACGGCGGAAACAAAAATCAAATGAGTGTCCATCCTTCTTGCAAAAGGTGCAATGGAAAACCGGATTGGGATCACGAGTCCCAAAAATGTGAGAAGCACCTTTGTCAAGAGAAGTCCCTTGGACATCACTCAAAGATACAAAGGTTGGGAGTAGCTATGAAAGAGCTATCTGAAACCTTGACACTAGTGCTACAGTCAAAAGACTCATGCACAACACAAGAACTCAACTCCGGTTGCAAAGAAGCAATTTTAGAACCATCAACATCGGAGTTGCAAGAAATGCGTGATTCAAAAGACTTAGCACAAAGACTCTTGCATCTTTTAGTTAAAACCTCATTCTCAAACATGAGGCGATCACAAGTACCACAAGGAGTGTTTTTCAGATTTTCCATCTCCTCTCTAACGCACTCGACATATGTGGTACGCAAGAGTTCATTTTCTTTTTCAAGGTTGGCACTCATATCATTGTGCTCACCTTCAAAGCCAAAACTTCTTTTTCCAAATCAATGCATGATGTGCACATGAAATCGGTGGAAGAAACATCACCATTCACATCAAGCAAAGACTCATGGGTATCACTAGAAGTAAGGCAAGCATTTTTATTCAAAGAGAATAAGCTACAAGGCCTAGAATTTATTTCAACAATTTCAGCCCTAGCATGCTCAAGTTCATCTATACATGTGGTGTGAGTTAATTTTAGTTTATTAATTTCACAAGAACCACATGGTAAAGAAGCTTTTCACCTAAGCAAGGCTATTTCAGATTTAGCATAAACAAGGTCCTTGCGCAAGTCAAAGCAAACAAGACGTGGTATGGAAGCATTTGATCTCAATATTTCATTCTCAGATTTTAAGCTAGCAAGAGAAAAGCATAGCTCATCATTCTTCCTAACCATGTCACTACAGAGGTGCAAGGTAAAGATGCACTAGACTTCCAATGAAAAAGGCCACATTTTAACCTAGTGATGGAGCATTTCAACTTCTTGATCTTTCTATGCAAGGTATCACAAAGCTCATCATATCTAATGTTATCATCACAACAAGCTTCAAATCGTTGGGACAAAATCCAAGACTAGCGAGAAGTGTACCTTTCTTGGCCTTGCCAATTCACGTATACGATCCTCCGTTGAATGCTCATCATCTCCTAGGAAGTCCAGCAAAGCATCCACCTCACGTTCTGCCTCAAGAGCCGCACTCCTTCTTGTCAAAATGTCGTCCTCAATCCCATGTCCAAGACGCAAACCTAAGGACAAAGACACACTGGAAGAAGAACTTGGTGCCATTTCCAAAAGCACCGTTAGTGTTAGCCAAACAGCACTCAACACCTCGACAAGCAAAGTCGGAAACACAACTGCTCTCAAAAGGTCGCCTTTGCGGATCCGGAACCGGCTAAGGTAGAGAGATCCTTAACTGGCTCCGATACCAATTGAAGGACAAAAAATGCTAGAGCAAGGCGACCAGAGGGGGGTGAATGGGAGCCTCAAAATTTCTTTCGAAATGTTTAGGCCTTTGCCCTAGAAAATCAACCCCAAGAGTAAAGCCAACACACGTGATGTCCATGACCCAAGAGAAGGGTGGATGTTCCCTAGGAACACAGCGGGACACCACAAAAGCTCCCTCGCCCAAATCCACGCGAGTCAACTAGTGACAAGATGGACTTTGGGTAACCTCAACCTCCCCCGAGCAACGCGAGGGGGATTCAGGCGTTTTTTCAAAGTGGGAAGCCCTGTTTCTGTAGAGCACAGAGTTGGGAATCCAACGCAAAAAGCGGAACTCAAATCCAAAACCCAACGGACGAGCTACGGACAAAACAAAACGCGCAGAAACAGCTGCATCGGACGCTGGGGTTGCGTCCGATGTGTTCACGTCGGACGCGTCCGAGGTGAACAGTACTGTTCAGAAAACCCTACTGTGTAGCCATCGGACGCTGCTACAGTAACAACTCAGCGTCCGATGTGAGCGTCCAATGTGGGGCAGTGTGTCCGATGTGAATAGTAGCGTCTGATGCCCTGACAACGGACACGTTCGATGCAAAAAGGTTTTCTAAAACCTCACTGCATGACCATTGGATGCTGCACTATAGCGTCCGATGCCCCTTCAAAAGCAAAGAAACTAACACGTGGCAACGGCGCGTCCGATGCTACTCGGGCCAGCGTCCGATGCCAAGAACACGAGCGTCTGATGCCCCCGAAAACTGTGTTGTTCTTCCGCCGATTCAACTCGATCTCCCTCAAATAAAAGCTTTAAGGCTCAAACTTCTTGTGAGGGGTCACAAGGATGTTAGTGAGCTACTCCTAAGAGATCATGGCTCGAAAAGAACTCCAAATTGATGAATCGAAAGATTTTGGGGCAAAGGAGCAAGAACGTGATCCAAAACGAATCCGCCCGATCTACTAGCTCATGAGGAATTAGAGAAACCCTTCGGTAGAAAGATGTCTCTCACGATCTCTATGAGATGGTTCAAGTGTTTTTGCGAATCTTCCCTCGAACAAGAAATCTCGTGAAGATCGAAAGAGGGGAAAAACGTGCAACGCGAAGAACAAAATCGCAAGACAAATTAAAGCACGAATTTGATCCTTGGATTCAGCAAGATGACGAATTGTATTAGCGCTCGGTGTTGGGTTACAAGACCCTCCTCCGCAACAACAAAGCTCGGATGGCAAAAAGCTCAAGACAAGAGCCTCTCTCCTCTAACCCTAGCCTTCTCTCACAGGAACAAAATGAGAGTGGCATCGTTGAAGGATCGGCTGCCCTAACCAGCCCCTTCACATATCATAGGCGCACGTCCGAAGACCAAAACCCTCACATGAAGCACTCACAGCCCAATCCCCCTAGGGTTAAAACTGTCCAACCCAAGCAGTTTTCATCCGACGGCCACGCCCGCACATCCGGTAGCTTCGCGTCGACGCGACCTCCCTGATGCCGCCACGTGCCGCCATGTCGACCACCGCGCCTTCCTCGTGGATAGCTTCGCCGCCCGCGCCGCCTCTTCCACGCCGCCACGCGTTGACCGTCCTTTTGGACCTTCCCCCCAGTTTTGAGGCCCAAACCGGGAAACCCCGTCAGCCCAGGTTTTGAGCCCAAACTTGGAAACCGTGGATGGTAGCTTTTTGAGGCTCAGCTACCGAGCCCGCCACCGTAGATGGGATTGTGGTTCGCACACCCCAACCACCGGCAACCGATGCCGATGCATGTCCAGCCTCCACGCTGGGCAAAACGCCTTCGCCTTCCTTCTTGACTCGGCCGACGGCACTTGCGCCGCACGCAAGCCCATGTCCGACCTCCCACCAGGTGCCACGACGCTATCGTCTTCCTCCCGACTCGGCCGATGCATCGCACATCCCCATGTGCTCCTACTCGTCGATGCCACGTGATAGCTACCACAGCTGGTCCACTGGCCCTCCGGTCCGTCGGTCCAAGGCTCACGTCCGCCCTTCACCGCTCTGGGTCCATCGGCATGGCACGTCCGCCGCACGGCACGCCCATCCTTCACAGCTCCTGGTCTGCCTCGGCATGGCACGTCTCTACTTGAACCTTCACCCTCGCCGTCGAACCACTGTCTCTGAGCTCAACACCTACACATCAACAACAGCCAAGAGACACAGTTGCCACCACACACCAACACATGGGGAAACACCACAACTCAACGCCACCGGTTAGTCATAAACATTAAGTGCATAGAGAGCTATGGACTAAACCGGGAAAAGCCTCAAATCTTCCTCATCAATGTCAATCATTCATCATATATGTTCTCAATACTTTGGATCCGTGGCATACTTCGACTCTTTATCAAAGAATTTGTCACCCTCTCGAAGAACCTCCCTCAACAAGAACCCACAGTAATCGTCTTGAAGTCCTTGAATGTTCTTTTGCTCAATTGATATTGAAGGTTGGAATGACTTATGCTGCACCAAAATAATCAGAAGGGGCATAAGTAGTTAGATTTAAATTAATGATCATATGCTTAGGATGTAGTCCGACTTACATCTTCAGGGTGATTGTAGTAATATCCGGTCGTTCCCATCCATTGACACACATAGAACCCACAAAGAACAGTGCCGAGAGGCTGCTTCGAACACTGCAAGTCAATGACACAATCAACCACATGCCAAAATAGTATAACAGTTTGATTGGGTTAGAAAATAATCGTACATATTCATAGAAGTGTGCTGCAATTATGTTTAGATCACACATGTACAAGTCAACCATGGTTGGATAGCAAGGCACATTCAGCATGACATACAATATAACTCAAGTAAAGCTATGGCAAGCATTTAATTAACCATCAAGAACTAATTAAGCCTAGTACAACTCAATCATTAACTATGTTTAGGGCACTCATGAGTACAGAGTTATTACAAGAAATGACCAAAACTCTACAAACTAGATACATAATTAACATTCCCAAGCATTATACATACATCAAGACACAAGATTACAATAGGTCTCAGGTATATTAGTTTAACAACATCAAAAGCATGAACGACACTAAGCAATCATGCAAGGCGCGACAATGTGCAATAATCAACTTACGCACCCACACACAAAATCTAGACAACATCACACAATCATTTGTTTTAAACATAAATGGAGATATACATATTCAAACAAGGTAATATTAGACTTTGTGGAAAGCTAATGCAATTATCTACAACTTTACTATTTACACCAAAAGCTAATTATGTTGTTAACATAGGCAAAAACAT
Organism: Coix lacryma-jobi var. lacryma-jobi; assembly: GCA_009763385.1. Taxonomy (NCBI): domain Eukaryota; kingdom Viridiplantae; phylum Streptophyta; class Magnoliopsida; order Poales; family Poaceae; genus Coix; species Coix lacryma-jobi. The sequence continues at coordinate 75,492,874 of CM019826.1, forward strand.
ATAACAAGACAGCTCTATCCAAACATGGGCAGAAAACTGAGAAAAGATTCAGAGATGCATACTTGAAGTACTTGACATTCAATAAATATGGTTCTTAACTTCTAGAATGCTTAAAGTTCTCTGTAACTTTCTTATTATCATCTAAAGTGGATTCAACAGCTCAGGAAGTCAAACAACATCAAGAATGTAACTCTGTCCAAACAACACAAGTACTATGTGTCCAATTAAAGGAGTCAACCACATGCCAAAATAGTATAACAGTTTGATTAAGTTAGAAAATGATCGTATACATTGATAAAAAGTAATAGTTATCCTATCCTTTTCTCCGGTATATGCTCTCCGCCTTGAGAAACGTAAAATCTATAGGAACTGCTTAAAGGAAGAAACAATCAGCTCCACAAAAATACATTTATAGATTCACAAATATGATCCACTTACGTTTGTAAAAGGCTGATGAATTTTTTATACTTGTTTTCTTCTCTTCTCAAAGAGTCAAAGATGACTACATTTCCCAATTTGAAATTAATGGATGCTAAGATGAAGTGATCGTTGCATTAGTACACAAAAAGTTAGTTATCAGTTCAGAAGGAGCAGCAACAGCAGCTAAGCATTTCAGAAGCAAATAGGCAGTGTTGGGTTAACACCTGCCTGTCCCTTGCACGTGTACTGGGGAGAGGCGAGGGTAGTCAACTATCCGTATGGTGAGCGAAGGTGAAAGGTAACAGACGGTGAATTCTTCTTTCTTCTTTTCCCCAAAAAAATCCCCGAGAGGAGGGGAAACCTTCGATGTGTCTGAGAGTAGTTGCTCGTTCTCAGTGTGCTCGGACTTGGTGGAGGAGTACTATTGTGCTAAGGTATGGCCTCTTAGCCGAAAGCAGTCCTGGTTCGAGGTTGAGGATGATTCTAAGTATGAGAAGAGAGGTTTGAAGAAACCTATGTTGGATTTGAATAAGATTTGGGAACCTACTCTTAGGAAGTTTCCCAATCGTAAAAAACGGTGTTGAAGTTGTTCTGAAAAGGGTTCAACAAAAGGTGGAGGAGCTTGTTGGTAAGCTTTCCACATGGAAGTTAAAGCGATTCATAGCACGGGGGAAGCTGTGGTCGAGTCAATAGACTCTTTGACATGTTCGACATTCCTTATCCCGATTGGCCGACACCTTTGAGTGAAGATGCGCCTAAGAAGAGGAAACGTTCATCCACGGAGGGGAAAGAGACCGCCATGGTGTCAAAGAGGGGTCGTGGTCGAGGCCGCGGGAGCATTGGCGGTGGTCGAGTGAAAACATTGGCGACTAAAGTCGTTGTTGCGTCGACCGCCACTGGCGTATCTGTTGGAGGCACTCCTTCCCAACTTCCGCTGTAGAGCAGGGGTTCGGGACGAGGGTGAACAACTGTCAAACGCAGGCGAAGAAGCTAACAAAGGTGCACGCGAACGAAGGTGCAAGCGAAGGTGCAAGCGAAGGTATAGGGAAATAAATTGATTGGAGTATTCTTCTATCTCCCTCAAAATCTCTCCTCAAGCACTGTTCATCCCTGGTATTTATAGGAATACCAAGGGACCGGCCAAATTACAAAAGGGTACAAAAAGATTCCCGGCACTGTACAGGGAAAGGGTAGAAAAAACCGTACAAACACGGGCAGGTGTGGAAAACCCTAGTCTGCATGTGACAGAACCGACCAATTTATACCAGATTAAGCACCGAATCGCTGCTTGCGCAGAGACTACAAGTACTTAAGCTCGTATAAACCCGGTAGTCCGGAAATCTCGAAGGATTTCAAGTCATTCAACTTTAACCAAGATCGTAATAGATTAGCGTACATGTCCACGACCTACATTCAGTTCGCACATAGTTCAAATACATCGGAGTTCAACAGTTATTACAAACCATAGTTTGAATTCAAAAGCGGAAACGACATAGTTTTGAAACACAAGTCCTTAGTTCACAATACAGTGCCATATGCTTGATCAATCCACAAAAGCATCAGGGAAGATAAGGATTGACCATGCCCATGGTCTAGTCACTGCCCTCGACGGGATACAGACAGTTCTCGCAATAGCCGTAGAAGCATTGCCCATCTGCAACAACAAGGGATAGAACCCTGAGTACGAGGAGGTACTCAGCTAGACTTACCCGTCATAAACCAGAAATAATTGACACCAAGGATTATGCAAGGCTATATCTGGGTTGGCCACACTTACCTTTTTGCATAAAAGCATTTCATTATTAAATAATCATCATTAGAGTATTAGCAGTCAATTTATGTAATCAACCTGATTCTAGATTTGCACCTGATCTAGAGCAAACACTTGACTACTTATTCAAGCAAGAGTGACTATTTCATCAATAGCCTTTCAGATTCAGTACCATAACCATCTTTAATTCCATAATTACTACGGTAACACATGCTCAGTCAAGTTACTCACTAACCAGGAGCGATGGCGATTATAATCGATTCCTACCAGCTGGGGACAAAATGTCGCACACTCGCCCACACACCCTGCCAGGTGGCCGTTGGCGACCACTTCAGGAGGTTCGAGAACCCAAATCGCGGGACGGCCATGGGCCCTTCTACACCGGGGGTTGTCTCAATGCCAGGTCGCTCAAGCTATTAACTGCCCACGGTCATGCCAGGTCGATCAGGCCCTGCCTGCCCTCGGACCATGCCAGGTCGATCAGAATAGTTGCCCACGGTACATATAAGGCCCTGGGTGTTAGGCGTCAACATCTCCATCACCGGCTCGAAAAACCTTACTCGGCTTCACGGGAGGTACTCCGACCTACTCCGTTAAGTGATTGACGCGTTCAAAATGACTGAGGTGTGCCTTCGTCGGGTCCTAATCGACACAGACGGGAGACTACTAGCACACAGAACCCATGTCCTGCTGCTCCTACATCCCGCCCGGTCTCAGATTAATTATCACATGGTTATCTCCATGATAGCACCAGGCTAAACATGATCAGTATCCACCTATATGCGGGAGACAGGAAATCACCCGACTTTTACCGGTCTAAGCAGGCTAAGCATAAACGAGCCTAGACTTATCAGGGATAACAAGATAGTATTTGCAGGTGGACAAGGATAATTAATTAATGCAGCAACGGTATCAACAACTCCTATAACCTAATGCAACAATCATATCAGGTTAACTTGTAAACGGTAATTTGCAAACCGTAGGAGAAAATGCTCCGGGGCTTGCCTCGCTCGAAGTCGGCGGGGCGGTGATCACGGCACTCCGGCAGGTCCTCAGCGTCTCCTTCCGGAACCCTCTCCTCCGGTGCCTCCTCCTGGCACTGCTCCTCCGGCGTCGGTTCCTGAGCTTCCACTACCGATCCTGCATGATGCGGTACATGAATGAATAACATGAATGCACACGGAATGCATGGTGATGCAACATGGAGTAACAATTCAGGAGATAAGCATATGTCATCTACTGTTAACAACCACCTAATTTAACATAACTAACTTACTACGTCCTGTTGTCACCACATCAAAGTTTGCTTAACGGGTTTATTAACCTCTAGCCAGAGCTAGACTAACTCTAAACAAACCAACCTATAACAGCAACCCATTCTAGACAGCTTGGGAAAAATCTACAAAAAATTACTGGAGATTCACAACACTTAATCTAATCCCTGTCCAAATTTCACCCCATTTGGACCTAGACTCTACCCCCTACAAAAAGACAAATTCTATCATGAAAAGGTGCTTTGAACTACAACCCCTAGTACAAAGTGTCAAACAACAAATTCATAATTTTCTTCTGAACTTCTTAGCACAAGAGCAGTCAGTAAAAATTACCAAGTCTATACTCTTCATATTTTAATTACTACAAAATAAACAAGAAAACAGCATTTAACCATTTTAATTACTATTGCCAAATTATTTCACAGAGCAATCTCATTTTACATTTTTCCCAGAAACTATTCCCCAACACCAACCTAACAAAACAAGAATCACATTTTTCTGAGCTATACATAATTTACTAAGCATTTAACAAGATTTCAGCCTAAACATGAATTAAATATAACTACACAGAAAATCACCACAAACTGGACATATTATATTTTTCATGCATAGACCTCAACATAACAAACCTAACAAAACTTGTTTCACCTTTTTAGCATTTATATTCACAAGATATGAATTAAACAAGCAATACACAATTTCTGAAACTAATTAACAAAACCTGAAAAACATTCAAACAGGAAACTGCTACGGGTACCCGAACTAGTGCACACAGACTGGTCCTAAGCCACTGACGCGCGGGCCCTCGGGTCAACCTGACCCCACTCGTCAGACACACGAACAGGGGAGGAGGTTGACCATGCCGTGGCTCGCCGGCGGCGAACTTTCCGGCGAAGCCAACTCCACCGACAGACTCCCCTTCTCCTTCCGCACCCAACGGTACCCTCGGCTGGCACAGCGCACACGCGGATCGAGCTCGCCGACGGCGATGGCGGACACGGCGGCGCGGGCGAGCTACGCCGGCCGACTCCGGCCACGACGGGCTCATCCGACCCTCGAGATCTACTCCGGCGACCTTCATAACCTAGCCCAGGGCTCAGAAGCCAGGGCGCAAGCTCCGAGCACCCGCGACCACGGCCGTGCCACTCCGGCGACCTCGGCAAGCGGCGGACGACGACGTACTCGTGCTTCCAGACCCTAATCGGCTAACCAACACCACCACGAGCTCCAGCATACCGAGGCGATTCAAGAACGCTAGCTAGGGCAGATGGTTGAGCTCGGGAAGAGGGTTGGCCACGGCGGACCGAGCGCGCCGGCCATGGCGGTCATGGCGGACGGCGGCGTCCGCGGGCTCTTAACCCTAATCGACCAAACCAATCACCCTCTACCCTCTCGGACCTCACTAACCCCTAAACGAGCGCTAGGGCAACACGCAACCACGGGACGGAGGCCGGCCACGGCGACCGAGCACGGCGGTCATGGCGGCCATGGCGGCGGCTCACCCGGGGTTTGCCTAGGGTTTCCTATGGAGCGTTAAGGACAGCACGGGGTGTGGGGGCTCACGGCGAAGCTTGGTGCTGGGTTGGGGGACGGTGCGGGGCGGAACGGCGGCGAACGGCGGCGGCGCTCGCAGCTTTTCCCCTTTCTCCCGCTCGGGCTCCGGCGAGAGAACAAGAGCGAGAGAGGGACAGAATGGAGGGAGGAGCGGGGGTTCGGACAGGGCGAGGGCGAGGCATGCTTGCCACGCCGCGCGGACGCTGCGTCCCCGGCCTGTCGCGCCACGCGGCGGCGAGCTCTGCGCGCGGTCGGCCACGACCGGCGGATTCAAACTGAATCGCCCGATTCAGTTACCGGTGGCCGACTGACGGCCGAACTTTGGTCACGATTATCTCCTAATCCACTCAATGAAACGCTAAACCACTTGTTCCATTGAGTAGAGCTACATACCATCTACAACTTTGGTTACAAGATTGATCTTTGGTTCGGTCTAGATTGCTCCAGAAAAAGCTCCAAAGATGGCTCGTGAAACTGTTTTGGACAGATAGGACTTAGAGAAATTTTCTAAGTCTAAACTCCCCATTTCTGCTTGTGGGTCCTAAAACACCTTGTTAAACCCATTTTCATGGGTTGGGCCTTAAACAACTTTTGTTCTACTCTAAATTCTACACACTTTTGGTTAAGGGCCCACAGCCATGCAAAGCTTCTATCAAGAAGGTCTTAGTTAGTCAAACAAAAGGACTCCTAGGGCTCAATTAAGGCAACCAGGGTTAAAGGCTTAGTTAGCAAAATGACCAACATAAACCTAGCTTCATTTTGACTCCCCAACAAGGTTCAACTACTAAGAAGACTCTAGCACTCCACAACCAAGTCAAACAAGCATTTTAACAAGCAGAGCATCACAAGAGCACACAGAAATGATACTTAACAAAAAGAATGCAACATGAGATGATGATGCTTTATGCTCATGAGATGTCAAGTTATGCATTTAGGGTTGCTTAACACCTAGGGTGTTACAGCCCTCCCCTCCTTAAAGGAATCTCGTCCCGAGATTTAAGTTACTAACCATTTCTTAAAGAAGTGGGGATATACTTCTCTTAGATAGTCTTCTGTTTCCCAAGTGGCATCTCGATCATCTTGCTCACTCCAAGATACCTTATACTGCTTCACTATTCTTCCGCGGGTTATCCTTTCCTTTTCATCAAGCACTCGGCGCGGTTCTACTGAGTAAGTGAGGTCGGATTGTAACTTGATGTTGGCCGGTTGTATTTCCTCCTGGAACTCGCAGACATTTCTTCAATTGTGACACATGGAAACAGGGAATATCGCTTCAAATGTTCAGGTAACTGTAGTTGATAAGCCACTTCTCCCTTTCTTTCCAAAATCCTATATGGTCCCACAAACCTTGGTGCTAACTTTCTTTTCACACCAAAACGTCTAACTCCTTTCATGGGTGATACTTTCAAATACACATAGTCACCTACTTTGAATTCAAGCGACCTTCTTCGCTTATCGGCATAGCTCTTCTGTCGGGACTGTGCCGCTGCGATATGTTGTTGGATTATTCTAACTTGTTCTTCTGCTTCCCTAACGAAGTCAATTCCATAGTAGCGACGTTCTCCTGGTTCAACCCAACTTACTGGTGTTCTGCATCTTCTGCCATACAGAGCTTCGAAAGGTGCCATATGAATGCTTTCTTGATAACTGTTGTTGTAAGCAAATTCTGCTAATGGCAACCACTTCTCCCAAGATCCCTTCGCGGATATCACACATGCTCTCAACATATCCTCTAAAACCTGATTTACCCTTTCAGTTTGCCCTGAAGTCTGGGGATGGTAAGCTGAACTATGGATTAACTTGGTACCTAATTCCTTTTGCAGTTTCTCCCAGAATGGTGCAGTGAACTGTGTTCCGCGATCCGAAACTATGACTTGGGGTATACCATGCAATCGGACAATCTGATTGATATAAATCTCTGCATAGTCTGGTGCTCGATAACAAGTTTTAACTGGTATGAAATGAGCGGTCTTGGTGAGACGGTCTACTATTACCCATATTGAATCGTTTCCCTTCTGAGTGGTAGGCAAACCGGTGATAAAATCCATACTCACTTCTTCCCACTTCCATTCAGGTATTGATAAAGGTTGAAGTGTTCCGGCTGGCTTCAGGTGAATGGCCTTCACTCGACAACACGTGTCGCATCTGGCTACATATGCGGCAATTTCCTTCTTCATTTGGTCCACCAAAATCTTGGACGCAAATCTTGATACATCTTAGTGCTCCCGGGATGGATAGACAATTTAGAAAGATGAGCCTCATCCATAATCTGATTTTTGAGTTCCCTATTCTTGGGTACCACTAAGCGATTATCAAACCATAACACTCCCTTATCATCAACTCGGAAATGTTTTACGGGTTCAGTGGCAGCTCTTAGCTTTTCTTTGATATAATAGATTCCCTTGTCTGTTTTCTGCCCTTCTAGAATCTGATCAACTAAGGTGCTCTGCAGCTCGATGTGATGCAGGATCACAGGGTGTACGAGACTAAACTCGTCTTCTGGTTGTAACCTCAAGTTATTACAATGTGACTTCCGACTTAGAGCATCAGCAACTACATTTGCCTTTCCTGGGTGATAATGTATCTGCAAATTGTAATCCTTAATCAACTCAAGCCATCTTCTCTGCCTCATGTTCAGTTCAGGTTGAGTAAAGATATACTTGAGACTTTTGTGGTCAGTGTACATGTTACAGACGTTACCAAGCAGATAATGTCTCCATATTTTTAGAGCGTGTACCACAGCAGCTAATTCCAAATCATGCGTAGGATAATTAACTTCATGTTTTCTCAACTGACGTGACGCATAAGCAATCACTCTGCCTTCTTGCATAAGAACACAACCTAAACCAACTTTCGATGCGTCGCAAAGACATCAAACGGCTTCTCAATATCGGGTTGAGCTAAGACAGGAGCAGTGGTTAATAGTTTCCGCAAGGTACGGAAAGCTGTTTCACACTTCTCTGTCCACTCAAACTTCTGATCCTTCTGAAGCAAACTTGTCATGGGCTTGGCAATCTTGGAGAAATCGGGAATGAAACGACGATAATACCCTGCTAAACCGAGAAAACTCCGAATCTCCCCAACTGAAGTTGGAGCTTCCCACTCCATCACTTCTTGTACTTTGCTAGGGTCCACAGAGATTCCTTCTTCTGACAGGATGTGACCAAGAAACTGTACTTGCTTCAACCAAAACTCGCATTTACTAAACTTAGCGTAGAGTTTATGTTCCCGGAGTCTTTTCAAGACGATCCTCAAATGTTCTGCGTGGTCGTCTGGGTTCTCAGAATAAACCAAAATGTCATCAATGAACACCACTACAAACTTATCTAGTTCTGGCATAAATACCGAGTTCATCAAACTCATAAAGTAAGCTGGAGCATTTGTCAATCCAAAAGACATGACTAAATACTCGTATAGGCCATATCTGGTTGAAAAAGCAGTCTTTGGGATATCTTGTGGTCGGATTCTAATTTGATGATAGCCTGATCTCAGATCGATCTTGGAGAATACTTTGGCTCTGGATAACTGGTCAAACAAAATATCTATCCGTGGCAACGGATATTTGTTCTTAACGGTCACGGCATTAAGCGGTCGATAATCCACACACATCCGTAGAGACTTGTCCTTCTTCTTGACAAACAAAGCTGGACATCCCCACTCTGACACACTAGGTTGAATGAAACCCTTGTCCAAAAGTTCTTAATCTGCGTCTTGAGTTCAGCTAATTCATTGGGCGGCATACGATAAGGTCTTCTCGAGATCGGTGCAGTCCCTGGTAACAGCTCAATGGTAAACTCTACAGCCCGCTTGGGCGGTAAACCCGGCAACTCATCTGGAAAGACGTCTGGGAAATCCCGAACAACTGGAATTTTTGACAGGTCTTCTATAGATAAGGTGCAAGATAGGTCGACAAAATCAGCACCTCGAGGAAGAGAGATGCGTAACTTTGTGTTTATCCTTTTATCAGATAAGGTAAGAGTTCTATTTGCAGTGTCTAACACCGCATTCCACATACTCATCCAACTCATACCTAGGACTACATCCATACTGAGTCCTGGCAAAACTACTAGATTGGCTCCAAATTTGTGCCCTCCGATGTCGATGGTTGCATTACAAACCATCTGCCTAGACAACACACTACTCCCCACGGAGCTTACGCGAAACCCATAATCCATTTCGGACACCTCTTGATTATGCTTTTGTGCAAATGCTTTACTCATGAACGAATGCGATGATCCAGTATCAAACAAAACGACTGCAGGATGATGTTAACAAGGCACATACCAGCAGTCACGGGCTCTCCAGCACGAGCTTCTTCAGCGGTCATGTTGTGCAGGCGTGCGGGGTAATTGGCCTGTTGCTTCTTTGGGTAGGGGCAGTATCTTGCAAAGTGCCCCTCTTGGTTGCAGTTGTAGCATGGTCCCCGAACCAACGGTTTGTTCCCTGAAGAACTGCCTTGACCTCCACGAGCCTGAGCGGCAGCTATCTTATATGGCTTCTGATTACGCTGAGCTTGTGGCTGGTTCTTCCTCTGTGGCGGCCTAAAACGTGCCCCCGGCGCTGGTGGTCGATACTGATTTCGCTGAGCTGGTGGTCCTCTAGGTTGTGATGATCCTGATTCAAAGGTCCTCTTCCGGGCCTTGCTAGCAGCATGCTTGTTGTTATGATTCTCTTGAATCAGACAGTCACTTATGAAGTCATGGAAATTGGTACGGGAAGATGTACCCACTGACTTTCCCATTTTAGTGTTCAAGCCTCTCTTGAAACTAGCAATCTTCTTAGCATCTGTGTCAACGAAGTCTGGGACATAGCGAGCCAGTGAATTGAATATGTGGTGGTATTCCGTAACAGATCGAGTCCCTGCGTCAGGCTCATGAACTCTGCCACCTTCATCTGGGTCAAACCCGGCGGAATATAATGACCTCGGACAGCAGCAGTAAACACCCTCCAAGTGATGGGAACATTGGCAGGGTAGGTGGTGCGGTGATGTCCCCACCAAATCCCGGCTGGCCCTGCAACTGATGCGCGGCATATTCTGCTTTAAGCTCCTCTGTAAGCCTAAGCAAACGAAACTTCTGCTCCAGAGTGTGCAGCCATTCTTCTGCCTCCAGCGGTTCCGTAGCTTCCTTGAAGATAGGGGTTTGGTATCCAAGAAATCCTTGAAAGAACTATACTGGTTCGGCTCAGGGCGTTGATGTCCCTGCGCCAAGTTCTCCCTCAGCAAAGCTTCGATGTTGCGCTGACTTCCAAGAAATTGAGCAAAAAGTTGCTCAGCCGTCGGTAGTGGAGGAGGTGGTGGATTGCGGTTTTCTGGGGGTCCTCATTTCCACCACTACCGCCTGCTCCACTACGAGTTGTCGTCATCTGCATATAGGATAGTAATTGACCATTAGGCGAAGTTGCAACTTGTAGAGAACAATAAATCATACCCACTGAAATTATTCGAAAAAACGATTCACCAAACAATGACAGAGGTACAATAAATTCAATCCACATCGCATCAACACATAACAAGATCACTTAACACATCATGCAAAAGATAACATAACATCCATAGTTTTGCCCATACATATGGGACTTTCCAAAGCCTCACACATCACAAGTCTGCTACCCATGCTTACATCCAGCCATAACAAAACAAAAGATCGGGCGTGTCAACATACGCAAAAGATCTCTAGGCGCTAAGCATACGATCTAGGCTACTCTCTAGCGATCTCACCAACGTCACCATCCTCACTAGACACATCGGAGGAACTACTAGAAGAACTACTCGGCTCCGGATCCTCCTGGGGAAGATGGGGTTCCTCTCTCTCTCCTCTCATTCTCCCTGCGGTGGATCTCCTCGTGCAGACGGTCGTTGTAGTCCTGCAGGTGATGGAGTTGCAGCTCTAGGTCTCCCACTCGCAACCTCAGCAGCCTGTTCTCCTCTGAAACACGAATGCCCTCAAACAAACTCCTCGAAGCGCCTCCTCAGTCTCCCTCATGACCGAGGCCAAGAAAGTAGTCGACCCCTGCTGAATGGCAAGAGATGAGCAGTCTCCTGCTCCCCTCTGAAGTGCCTGGTCTCTCTACTGTCAACTGAGCTAGCTGTGTAGTGAGGAGGTTCTATCTCTGTAGTGTGCTCCCCCTGCCGGCGATGTTGTGCAGCCATCTCCTCGCTAAGAATATGATCCAGATGATCATAGCTGCGCGACAGGCACCCATAAGTAGCCATCAGAGCAGCCATAGCACTCCCTGCTGGTCCAGCACAATGCTCCCTCTCAAGAGAGCTAGCCTCAAGTATGGTAGCGCCTGGCTGACGCCACACTGCCTGGTAAGGGTCTATCGTCGGGAAGATACTGGCGGTAGCCTGGGCAACCACCTCCGGATGGTCCTCCATGCTGTCCCGAAGAACGGTATAAGCAACCTGGTTGGCTGCATCCCAGGGGGTCCTCCCCTGCAAAGCAAACACTCGGCGGCACCAGACGTGATCTTGGTCATCACGGCTAGGCACGTCGATCTCCACCGTGTACACATGACGATCCTCTGACAACTGCACACGGTGCCAGTCGTACTGCGGCTCCTGGCCCTCCTGATATCCGACCAGGTGCAGAACTCTCCAGAGGATAGTGGGCATCCCAAACTCTCCCAAAAAGTCCTCTGATCCCTCATCGGTCCATGGCCCCAGCATGTTAGTTAGGCCTCTTGCCTCCCGTGGACTTGCGAGCAGTACGCTTGGTGCGTGCCATCTGTAAGAAGTGTACCCGCACATAGATTTTTATTAGTTTGAGAACAACTTTTATTAGAAAAACAGGACGAAAACCATAAGGAAGGAAGTAAGATTAATGCAAGATTATATGATCATGATGCATGCACGTTTCATACGTCCTCACTGCCTAACAATCTAACGGCTGACGGTGGCATACCGTTCACTCATAACGTTAACTAAACGTACTATGCGTTCGCAAGTTAGCGTACCTGCAGCAACTCACTTCAGCCTTCCCACAGTATGAATATCATGCACTGCGGAAATGTAAATCTAATACTCACTTAGGTGTACACCCGGTATACACGTAAGCAGTATATGCACCCATCAGAAATTATTACTCCCACAATCAATACTTTCACCTATACTTGTGTGTAACAGGTATACGTGTCAGTATCATATAAGCACTTCCTAGATTGGCGGTTATCCAATCATGCTCTCACAACTCTCATTACCTTTATGTAGAGGCAATTGATCCATACTTACTATTCCGAGGAATAGCATCCATACAATTTCACCCTTGCCATATGGACGACAGAATAAACAGAAAATAAGTATGATGCACGACCCCCAAAGTTAGTACTTAAATAGCCACCTAAGTTCCTATTGGGCATAAGGACTTGATCAATGGCACACCTAAATCTTTATATGAAGGGTTTTTCAGAACCTACTATAGCTACAAGTTTTGGCAAATGGAGAAATTTTATTTGAAAATACAGTTTTTCAAATAGAATCATGAACAGTAACGCTAACCACGCTCCGATGCCAGCTGTGACAGAACCGACCAATTTATACCAGATTAAGCACCGAATCGCTGCTTGCGCAGAGACTACAAGTACTTAAGCTCGTATAAACCCGGTAGTCCGGAAATCTCGAAGGATTTCAAGTCATTCAACTTTAACCAAGATCGTAATAGATTAGCGTACATGTCCACGACCTACATTCAGTTCGCAATAGTTCAAATACATCGGAGTTCAACAGTTATTACAAACCATAGTTTGAATTCAAAAGCGGAAACGACATAGTTTTGAAACACAAGTCCTTAGTTCACAATACAGTGCCATATGCTTGATCAATCCACAAAAGCATCAGGGAAGATAAGGATTGACCATGCCCATGGTCTAGTCACTGCCCTCGACGGGATACAGACAGTTCTCGCAATAGCCGTAGAAGCATTGCCCATCTGCAACAACAAGGGATAGAACCCTGAGTACGAGGAGGTACTCAGCTAGACTTACCCGTCAAACCAGAAATAATTGACACCAAGGATTATGCAAGGCTGTATCTGGGTTGGCCACACTTACCTTTTTGCATAAAAGCATTTTCATTATTAAATAATCATCATTAGAGTATTAGCAGTCAATTTTATGTAATTAACCTGATTACTAGATTTGCACCTGATCTAGAGCAATCACTTGGCTAATTACTCAAGCAAGAGTGACTATTTCATCAATAGCCTTTCAGATTCAGTACCATAACCATCTTTAGTTCCATAGTTACTACGGTAACACATGCTCAGTCAAGCTACTCACTAACCAGGAGCGATGGCGATTATAATCGATTCCTACCAGCTGGGGACAAATGTCGCACACTCGCCCGACACCCCTGCCAGGTGGCCGTTGGCGACCACTTCAGGAGGTTCGAGAACCCAAATCGCGGGACGGCCATGGGCCCTTCTACACCGGGGGTTGTCTCAATGCCAGGTCGCTCAAGCTATTAACTGCCCACGGTCATGCCAGGTCGATCAGGCCCTGCCTGCCCTCGGACCATGCCAGGTCGATCAGAATAGTTGCCCACGGTACATATAAGGCCCTGGGTGTTAGGCGTCAACATCTCCATCACCGGCTCGAAAAACCTTACTCGGCTTCACGGGAGGTACTCCGACCTACTCCGTTAAGTGATTGACGCGTTCAAAATGACTGAGGTGTGCCTTCGTCGGGTCCTAATCGACACAGACGGGAGACTACTAGCACACAGAACCCATGTCCTGCTGCTCCTACATCCCGCCCGTCTCAGATTAATTATCACATGGTTATCTCCATGATAGCACCAGGCTAAACATGATCAGTATCCACCTATATGCGGGAGACAGGAAATCACCCGACTTTTACCGGTCTAAGCAGGCTAAGCATAAACGAGCCTAGACTTATCAGGGATAACAAGATAGTATTTGCAGGTGGACAAGGATAATTAATTAATGCAGCAACGGTATCACACACTCCTATAACCTAATGCAACAATCATATCAGGTTAACTTGTAAACGGTAATTTGCAAACCGTAGGAGAAAATGCTCCGGGGCTTGCCTCACTCGAAGTCGGCGGGGGCGGTGATCACGGCACTCTGGCAGGTCCTCAGTGTCTCCTTCCGGAACCCTCTCCTCCGGTGCCTCCTCCTGGCACTGCTCCTCCGGCGTCGGTTCCTGAGCTTCCACTACCGATCCTGCATGATGCGGTGCATGAATGAATAACATGAATGCACACGGAATGCATGGTGATGCAACATGGAGTAACAATTCAGGAGATAAGCATATGCCATCTACTGTTAACCAACCACCTAATTTAACATAACTAACTTACTACGTCCTGTTGTCACCACATCAAAGTTTGCTTAACGGGTTTATTAACCTCTAGCCAGAGCTAGACTAACTCTAAACAAACCAACCTATAACAGCAACCCATTCTAGACAGCTTGGAAAAATCTACAAAAATTACTGGAGATTCACAACACTTAATCTAATCCCCTGTCCAAATTTCACCCCATTTGGACTTAAACTCTACCCCCTACGAAAAAGACAAATTCTATCATGAAAAGGTGCTTTGAACTACAACCCCTAGTACAAAGTGTCAAACAACAAATCTCATAATTTTCTTCTGAACTTCTTAGCACAAGAGCAGTCAGTAAAAATTACCAAGTCTATACTCTTCATATTTTAATTACTACAAAATAAACAAGAAAACAGCATTTAACCATTTTAATTACTATTGCCAAATTATTTCACAGAGCAATCTCATTTTACATTTTTCCCAGAAACTATTCCCAACACCAACCTAACAAAACAAGAATCACATTTTTATGAGCTATACATAATTTACTAAGCATTTAACAAGATTTCAGCCTAAACATGAATTAAATATAACTACACAGAAAATCACCACAAACTGGACATATTATATTTTTCATGCATAGACCTCAACATAACAAACCTAACAAAACTTGTTTCACCTTTTTAGCATTTATATTTCACAAGATATGAATTAAACAAGCAACACAATTTCTGGAAACTAATTAACAAAACCTGAAAAACATTCAAACAGGAAACTGCTACGGGTACCCGAACTAGTGCACACAGACTGGTCCTAAGCCACTGACGCGCGGGCCCTCGGGTCAACCCTGACCCCCACTCGTCAGACACACGAACAGGGGAGGAGGTTGACCATGCCGTGGCTCGCCGGCGGCGAACTTTGCGGCGAAAGCCAACTCCACCGACAGACTCCCCTTCTCCTTCCGCACCCAACGGTACCTCGGCTGGCACAGCGCACACGCGGATCGAGCTCGCCGACGGCGATGGCGGACACGGCGGCGCGGGCGAGCTACGCCGGCCGACTCCGGCCACGACGGGCTCATCCGACCCTCGAGATCTACTCCGGCGACCTTCATAACCCTAGCCAGGGCTCGGAAGCCAGGGCGCAAGCTCCGAGCACCCGCGACCACGGCCGTGCCATCTCCGGCGACCTCGGCAAGCGGCGGACGACGGCGTACTCGTGCTTCCAGACCCTAATCGGCCTAACCAACACCACCACGAGCCAGCATACCGAGGCGATTCAAGAACGCTAGCTAGGGCAGATGGTTGAGCTCGGGAAGAGGTTGGCCACGGCGGACCGAGCGCGCCGGCCATGGCGGTCATGGCGGACGGCGGCGTTCGCGGGCTCTTAACCCTAATCGACCAAACCAACACCCTCTACCCTCTCCTCAGACCTCACTAACCCCTAAACGAGCGCTAGGGCAACACGCAACCACGGCGGGAGAAGGCCGGCCACGGCGAACCGAGCACGGCGGTCATGGCGGCCATGGCGGCGGCTCACCCCGGGGTTTGCCTAGGTTTCCTATGGAGCGTTAAGGACAGCACGGGGTGTGGGGGCTCACGGCGAAGCTTGGCAGCTGGTTGGGCGGACGGTGCGGCGGCGGAACGGCTGCGAACGGCGGCGGCGCTCGCAGCTTTTCCCCTTTCTCCCGCTCGGGCTCCGGCGAGAGGAACAAGAGCGAGAGAGAGACAGAATGGAGGGAGGAGCGGGTTCGGACAGGCGAGGGCGAGGCCATGCTTGCCACGCCGCGCGCGGACGCTGCGACCCCGGCCTGCTCGCGCCACGCGGCGGCCGAGCTCTGCGCGCGGTCGGCCACGACCGGCGGATTCAAACTGAATCGCCCGATTCAGTTACCGGTGGCCGATTGACGGCCGAACTTTGGTCACGATTATCTCCTAATCCACTCAATGAAACGCTAAACCACTTGTTCCATTGAGTAGAGCTACATACCATCTACAACTTTGGTTACAAGATTGATCTTTGGTTCGGTCTAGATTGCTCCAGAAAAAACTCCAAAGATGACCTCGTGAAACTGTTTTGGACAGATAGGACTTAGAGAATTTTCTAAGTCTAATCTTCCCCATTTCTGCCTTGTGGGTCCTAAAACACCTTGTTAAACCCATTTTCATGGGTTGGGCCTTAAACAACTTTTGTTCTACTTTAAATTCTACACACTTTTGGTTAAGGGCCCACAGCCATGCAAAGCTTCTATCAAGAAGGTCTTAGTTAGTCAAACAAAAGGACTCCTAGGGCTCAATTAAGGCAACCAGGGTTTAAGGCTTAGTTAGCAAAAATGACCAACATAAACCTAGCTTCATTTTGACTCCCCAACAAGGTTCAACTACTAAGAAGACTCTAGCACTCCACAACCAAGTCAAACAAGCATTTTAACAAGCAGAGCATCACAGAGCACACAGAAAAGATACTTAACAAAAAGAATGCAAAACTGAGATGATGATGCTTTATGCTCATGAGATGTCAAGTTATGCATTTAGGGTTGCTTAACTACTAGGGTGTTACACTGCCTTCCTCCTGCCCGCCGCCATCTGGTCTTGCTCGCCTTCGCGGGAAAATGAGGGTCAGACCCTCGGCTCCGCTTGTCGCGAGGTCCACACCCGCTCGCCATTCGCCGAACTTGACGTCTCCGGCGAAGGAAACTCGGAACGTGCAAGGGTCACCTTTCTGTGTTCTCGGCGTGCCTTTACCTGCAAGAGACATAATGAACTCCGAGGGTCGAGACCGTGTTCGAAGGTTAGGAAAAACTGACTCGAAGAGTCCGACGAATGGGAAAAAGGAAAGTTTGTGAGGGCGTGCTTGGGTCATTTTTCGTGCCAGCCCGCGTGGTGCCACTGCCGAGGGTCCCTTCCCCAACAATATCATCTTCTTCAGCTTTGGAGTCAGCTGCGGGGGGCCAAGGCGCTACTAGGGTTGGTTCCGCTGCGGGCGGGCATGTGCCACGCATCGGTGGTATTGGGGCTCTTATCCAGATCTCCGATGACGAGGTTGTCTCCGACGAGGAGGAGAGAGATGATGGGAAAAGTGGCGAGAAGGGGGCGAGCTCCGAGGGGAGCTCATCAGATGAGGATTCTGATACCTCCGGAAGTGATTCAGGTATGGGGGAAGGTGCCTCTGGTGAAGACAGACGAGGAAAAAAAGGTTGCTTCGCCTTCTGTCGAGGTGATGGTCTCGGCTGATGTGGATGTGTTGCCTCAGGCCTTCGAAGCTGATAGTCCCGAGTATGGGTTGATTCCAGAATTTGGTGGGTCGCATATCTAGGTCGATGGTTTTGAGGCACTAGTTGACTATGAAGCTGAGCGGAATCCAGACAAGAGGCCATATGGGGAAGCAACTCATTGCAGTCTTCCTTATTTTGCGAAGAAGATTGGTGTTTCAGACCCGGCGACAGAGCTTTTTACAAGCCCTGACCTTCGGGCGTGCCATTTGTAGTGTGCTCCAGAAGAAAGGCGTTTTCTCGGCCTGGTCTTTGGTCGAGTTTGTGTGCCGGAAGCTGAGCTTCGCCTGACCAACCAGCCTCTGGGCGCTATATTGGATGATGTTGATGTCAAACTGGCGGAGATGATGCTCCTAAATTGCGTGGCTCGGCGGATGGCCGGTTATAACCATGACTATCTAACCGGCCGGGTTGCCGATCTTGAGAAAGAGAATAAGGAGCTTCACCGGACTTTAGATAATAAAGAAATTGAGCTCAAAGGTGCAATGGAGAAAGTTACAAAATCTCGTGAGGAAGCACAAGAGGTGGTAAACCGTAATGTTGAATTAGTTTTGGCCGGTGGTGAAAAGGACAAAGCTTTGGCTTCGGCTAACAGTCGTATTGGTGATTTGACCTCGGAACTGGCTTCCTAGACGGAGTTATGGCAGGCGGGCATGGAGAGGATAAAGGTTAAACTTGATGGGTGTTTGACCGAGGCTGGTGGCTCTGCCGGGGAGCCGCTTCCTGCTGTTGATGCGGAAGCCTTCGGAGATTGGCTATCGACCGAGCTTGATGTGTTCAACTCGCTGGTTGATAATGCGGCTGACATCAGAGGTTACGCTGGAGCTTTGGCCATGGCCAGTAACCTTCGTCAAGCGATTGTGACACCTTTCGGAAAGTTAAAAGGCTGTCACGTTTTCCCAACTGTCGATGAGGTGTGTGCAATGAAAGTTGATGATGTGGACGTCCGAAACAGCGCGATGCGTTTACTGCGTAGGTTTTGGATTGTTGGTGGAGGTCGTGCTCTTGCCTTTGAAGAGACCGCTGAGGCTACTCGTCAGGCTAGTATAGCACAAGATGCGCCATTTTTGCTTGCTATATTTTTTATGTCTTTGTCCTGGTCTTGTTTTATGTTATGGAAGTTATTTATGTTTGATGTAGTCTTTTTGCAGGCTCGGAAGGACACATTGTCTTCGCCACCAGCAATGGAAGATGTTCCGGGGTGCTCTCAACCCGCTGATGTGAGGGGCTCGACAGAAATTCTGTTGGTTGAAAAGACTATCGTGGTTGAGAGTGCTCCTTCGGCGCTAGATTCTTCCGTCGAGGCCCCGGACATGGCTGGGGCGTCTGTAAGCGAACAAGCTGCGGTGGAAACTTCTGAGGCCGGCCAGGCTGATGCAGAGAGAAACGAGGGTCCTGACCAGGTGTGAGGCGAAGAGAGAAAACTTTTGGTTTGAGTTTAATGTGGATTTTTTGTGTGAAGGCGAAGGTTGTAAAAGACCAAAAGTATTTGTTTGATTGTTTGACGTGCCGGTTCCTGATGGAACCGTGCTTGAGATGTATGATGTTACGCCCGTTATGTTAAATTATCAGGATGTTTTTATCTCCGGTGAATCCTGGGCTCGTGCCAAGCTCAAGCATCCTTCGCTTTCCTTCGATCGTTTCTGGTGGTCTAAGGTGCGGAGATATGATCTTAAAAATAGCTTATCGAGATGTTTTTGGCGTGATGCTGACTACTCGGATCGACAAGCTTCGCGTGTTTTATTTGGTTCTTCTTCGCAAGTTCCTTTGGACGACGACATTGACGAGCATGCCGCAGTTGATTATTTGTTTGGTTTTAGTAACCTTAGTCTTGGCTCAGACGGGGCTCTTGTGGTTTCAAAGGAAGAGCCCATAGAAATTACTAAAAGGGACCGTAGATATATGTATAGGGCGAGGGTGTTGTCCAGAGAGCTACCGATTGTTCCCGTGCCCCTTTGTTGTGGGGGCCTGTTGTTCCATACGATGTCGAAATAAAAGAAATCGACGAAGGGAGTGATGAATGTTAGTTTTTTGTTTTTGCGAAGTTGTGTTGTAATCTGGTAATTTGTGAAGTTTGTTTGTCGGATTATTGTATTTTTACCCTTGCATGAGTTTGGAAAAAAACGGCGATGCCCCCTATCTTTTTAGCGAGGCTCGCTTTGTAAACGTTTGAAGAGAGTCGTTTGTAGAAACAGCGACATCCCCTATCTTTTTAGTGAGGCTCGCTCTTGTAAATGTTTATGAGAGTTGTTTGTAAAAACAGCGACGCCCCCTGATTCTTTTAGCGAGGCTCGCTCTTGTAAATGTTTACGAGAGTTGTTTGTAAAACAGCGACGCCCCCTAATTCTTTTAGCGAGGCTCGCTCTTGTAAATGTTTATGAGAGTTTTTTGCAAAACAGCGACGCCCCCTAATTCTTTTAGCGAGGCTCGCTCTTGTAAATGTGTATGCGAGAGGCTTGCTTTTGTAATTGGATTACTTTTGGGAGCCCCTAGCTTCTTCGCGAGGGTATTTGACTTTTTGAACTTCGCGTCTCCCCTTATCTTAGGTGGAGTCGAAGTTTGCTTTTGCATGTCCCTTGCATTTTGGCGAGGGTATTTGACTTTTTGGACTTCGTGCCTCCCCTTATCTTAGGTGGAGGTGAAGTTTGCTTTTGCAAGTCCCTTGCTTTTTCGCGAGGGTACTTGACTTTTTGGACTTCGCGCCTCCCCTTATCTTTGGTGGAGGTGAAGTTTGCTTTTGCAAGCCCCTTGCGTTTTTGCGAGGGTACTTGACTTTTTGAACTTCATGTCTCCCCTTATCTTTGGTGGAGTCGAAGTTTTCTTTTGCAAGTCCCTTGCGCTTTCGCGAGGGTACTTGATTTTTTGGACTTTGCGCCTCCCCTTATCTTAGGTCGAGGTGAAGTTTGCTTTTGGAAGCCCCTTGCGTTTTCGCGAGGGTACTTGAATTTTTGCACTTCGCGCCTTCCCTTATCTTAGGTCGAGGTGAAGTTTGCTTTGTGAATTTGAGGCGGGGGCTTTGCATCCCGAATCAATTTCTTGAGGCTGCTCATCGATGTTAGCACTCTGAAAATGAGAGTGAGTTTTTTGATGTTTTCGAAAAAAGAAAAAATAGTTCATGGTTTTTTGGGATTTACTCTTTGTTATTCAAATATTGGTCACTGCCTCATTAAAAAAACCTTACACCCCTTCATAAGGAAAAAGAGTGCAGCACCTTTGGTTCTTGTTATAATGCATGGTACTAAAGGTAAAAACGAAGAAGGGAAGACATATTACATAATGCGAGGGCTCGCTAAGGCTCCGCTAAGGGTAGTACTTATGAAGGTCATCAACGTTCCAAGTATGTGGTAGACGGTTCCCTTCGCTATCAGAGAGATGGAAAGTTCCTGGTCGATTGGTCTCGATTATCAAGTATGGGCCTGCCCATTTTGGCTGTAGTTTTCCAGCCATGTGTGTGTTTTGTTTTCTGATGAGGACGAGGTCGCCCTTCTTCAGATCTTTGATTTTTACCTTCTTATCTCTCCACCTCTAGGTCTCCTCTTGATACTTGCGAAGGTTATGCACTACACTGCATCTTGTTTCTTCGAGCAAATCTTTGTCTGTCAAATGACTTTGCTCGTTTGATTCCGGGGTTGTCCTGAGAGAGCCATGTTTTAGCTCTTCTGGTAACATTGCTTCTTCTCCAAAGAGTAGTCTAAAGGGAGTGAACTTTGTTCCTCTGCATTCTGACATGTTATGGGACCAGGTGACCGAGGTTAGCTCTTCTGCCCATTTTCCTTTAGGCCTGCCATGGAGTTTTTTGGAAATTGCTTGGAAAATTGTGGCATTAGCTCTTTCGACAAGGCCGTTTGATTAAGGGTGCCGGACTAAGGCGAAGCATATGGCTGTACTGATTTGAGCACAGAAATCCTTGAAAACCTCGCTGTCAAACTGGGTGCCATTGTCGACGGTTAAGTGTTTAGGGACCCCAAACCGACAAATTATTTGCTGCCAGAAGATTTTTTTCACGTTTTGCGAAGTTATGGACGCTAGTGGTCTTGTTTCGATCCATTTTGTGAAATATTCCATAGCTACCACCGCATAGCGAAGGTTTCCCAGAGCTGTTGGTAAAGGGCCGACTATGTCCATTGCCCACCTTTGCAAAGGCCAAGTGGGCCATATCAGAGTTGTTGAAGCGCCCGGAGCATTTTGTGTTTTGGCTGTTAACTGACATCCCTGGCAATGCTTGACTCACTCTTCTGCATCGCGTAATGCTGTTGGCCAAAAGAAACCTAGCCGAAAAACTTTGCCCACCAATTCTCTTGGGCCATTGTGGGAGCCGCATATACCTTCATGGATTTGTTTGAGAATATCCTTTCCTTGACAGAGTGTGATGAGGGATGGCCCGATCTTCCGAGAGGTAGTGATAGGTTCGATTGGTGGAGAACTCAACGTTGGCGATTCGGCTTCAAATCAGACATGATTCGATCCCTGCAACCGTTACACCACTGCTCCGTTGGTTATCAACCAAGCACAACTTGATTGACCTCGCTAAGAAGGTATTCCTGCAAGCGAATCGAAGAACACAAGCAAGAAGGTAAAAACACGCAATCTGAAATTGCAAATATGAATTGATGTGAATATCAATGGAGGGTTCAAGAACTCGGTTCCAAAGGACTAATCGACACAGTGGAGGAGATCAAGAACGGGGGCCCTGGATCACTGTAAAAGGATTCGACACCACAGTTACAATGAACGATTCAGTTCCTCGTTGGAAAGCTAAACACTAAAAAAAACCCAAGGCCTAACGATGACGACGACGGCTAATTATAGGGTTTAGGTCGTCACCCCTGCTGGACGCGCCCCTAATGGGCTCTAAGACGATATATGGCCCATCGGACCAAAAGACGGTGTCGCAGCACCCTGGCAGATTCTGGACGCTGACTTCTTTCGATGATTCCCATTGACTTCTGATGTATTTTGATGTGATTCCAAAGTCATTGGTTAGCTTATCAAATTATCTTTCCAAGCATATCTAGTTCATCAAAAACGGTGTCCGTATGCGTCCGGGGTGTTGATTTTACCTGGGACTGCTCCTGAATTCCGAGGGTGACGTGGTAGCTAAGTTGGAGACAGATTGCAACTTGGGGAAGACCATGGCGTCGGTGTGTCCAGCGTGACGATGTCCTCATCAGAGTGACACACATTTTAGCCAGGGGGAAGTTACTGAGGCTTTGAACAGGGTGTTGTCAACTATTTTGTAACCTCGCGCTCTTTGGCTGAGTCTGTTTTCTTCTTCCTTGGAGTTGGGCTCGTACAGCCCGTTGATGTGTGCCATTATGGGAGCTCTCCAATCTTCACTTTGTATTGCATTGATTTGTTTTGCTACTTTTCCAGAAGATTCGATGGCGGGTGCATTGCCACTTCATAGAAGACATCTGGGGGCAACTGTGCCTGTTGTGCTGCTGCTTTGGCTAGATCGTCTGCTTCGCTATTCTCAGCCCTTGGTATTGCCTTCGCAGTTATGCCCAGGAAAAAAGCTTCTAATCTTCGAACAAGTTGTAAGTACTTTTGCAGTTCTGTATCTTTCGCTTTGTAATTTTTCTCAATATGTCCCGCGATGACTTGAGAATCTGTTTTGATTACAGTCCTTCGTACTGAAAATGCTCGAAGTTTTGTTAGGGCCAGAATGATGACTTCGTATTCTGCTAAATATTTTGTGCATTTGAAATCGAGCCTTGTTTCATAGCGTAGCTTCAACCCAGATGGCGGGGTCAGGATTGCTGATGCACCTGCTCCGACTGCTCCCCAAGCCCCATCGATGTATACTATCCCAAATTGGTCTACTTCGACTCCTTCTCTGCGAGGGTCGAGAGTCCTTTCAGCTATGAAATCTGCTAAGGCCTGCGATTTGATTGCTGATCTTCCCAAGAAGGTTATGGTGTAGCTGTTCAGCTCGATTGCCCATTTTGCTATTTTGTCGATTGCTTCATTGTTCTTGAAAATGTTTTCGAGGGGGTAGGTTGAGGGTACATGGACTTTGTGTGACTGAAAATAGTGTTTGGGGTTTCTTGATGCCATGACCACAGCATATGCTATTTTTCAAGCTCGGAATAGTTTCGCTTGGGGCCCTCGAGGGTCTCTGAAACATAATAGATGGGGGCTTGTTTGGTTTTGTTGCCATCGTGCAGTTCCTTTATCAACACTACGCTGACCGCTTGTGGCGAGGCCACAATATACAATAGTAGTGTGTTCCCTATATTGGGGCTAGTCAGGGTGGTCATGTTGGTGAGATACTTTTTCAAGTCTTTGAAAGCTTTCTGCTGTCGAGGTCCCCAGTTGAATGGAGCGGTGCTTCTTAGGGTTTCAAAGAAAGGTAACCCTCATTCAGCTGATCTTGAGATGAACCTGCTGAGTGCTGCTAAGCGTCCTGACAAGCGCTGAGCTGCTTTCTTGCTTGTTGATGGCTCCATATTGAGGATGGCATCTATTTTTCTGGATTAGCATAGATCCCCCTTGCTGACACGATGCAACCTAGTAGCTTTCCTTTTAACTTAATCTCATTATTTTTCTGGTTGTCTGTTCGGGGTTTATTTTTATTTTTAATCTTTTTAGCATGTTTAATAATATCCGTAGGAGACAAAGGCAGCAAAGTAATTTTCTTGTCCTTATGTATGATAGTGTATGTATTAGTTCTACCATGGTGTAAAGCATCATTATCAAATTCTCATGGACGACCTAACAAAATGGAACAAGTGTTGGTATAAATTAATGCACACTCTACTTTATCCGCAAGCGCACAGATAAGCTCTACCGATGTAGCACTTCACCGGAGTAACCCAGTTTTAATATCGAACCCAAGGGAACGGAAAGCATGGAGTCTTAAGTGTATAACCCCTGAGTAACTAACAAGGACAGAGAAGCTAAAAGTATAGAGGGGATCACTAAGGTTATCTAAATCCAACTTAAGAGTGATATGTTTTATTATTCTTAATGGGGAAGTTGCCATAAAAGGTCACAAACAGAGTATGATTCTTTTATGCAAATGTATAATCCTACCGAGCCTACACACGGATAAGTGGACTATAGAAGAATCAACAAGGCTATAAGAGTCACCCTTGCGAACTACCACTACTACCGGCGTTATAGGAGGTAAAAATGAGTTATCCAGTCTAAGCACCACGCTTATACTATCCAACTACTCTAACTCTAGAGCGGCTAGAATTAAAGTACTCAAAAGAGAGTCATAAACCTTAAGAACAATAAGAACAATGGCTCAAACTTAAATATAGATGTTGATTACCGAAACAATCGTTGGAGCAAGTCGATGAAGAACTTGAATCCACAGGTACAAGATGAAGAAGTTGATCCGACAGGCCGGAGCTTCCTCTTGATCTCTTCCTCTCTCTCTCTCTCTTCTAGTTCTAGAATAAGACTAGGTTCTAATCCTACTTGAGGGTATCTAGTCTTCTACTTGAAAGCTAACTCTTGATTACAACTAGATGAAATAGATCTAATTCTAGATGAACTAGAAGAGATTCATCTAGAGGGACCTCTACTTCTACATTGAACCCTAGTTTCTGATGTGGAGATGAATAATGAAGATGGAGATGCGAGATGAGGGGGTCTGAGGCTGCTTATATAGCCCTGAGGGATCAACCGCGGCCGTTAGATCAAACCGACTTCACGTAGGGCTGAGATGCATCCTAGAGGTCGGTGGAGGTAGCTTGCAGAAGACGGAAGCCAGCGGGCCCGGGGGAGACCGACCGGTCTAAGGGTGGACCGGTCGGTCCCACCTGGCGGCCTCTCGAGGTTGTCCCCGCTGGTGTCCTTTGGTGTCCTCTAGAATCTTCTAGAATATTCCTGACGTGCCGGTTGCATTATCTCGCGTCGGTTTCCTTCTAGGGGAATCAATCAGCGCTGGTTTCCTTAGTCCCTGCAGAATCACAATTCACCATAAACTCGTGGAATATTGTCAATGAAAACCCTAAACCTTTGTTGGTGATTGAATTCATGCCCTTTTCATATTTATTTATCCTCTAATTTTGATAGATAACCAGCGTCAACAAGTTCCCCAAGCTTACCCTTTGCTAGTCCCTTAGCAAAACCAAAACTTAACAATGGATCAGGAGTTGCTACTATATCTTCACTTCCAACAAGTATACCTGCTGTTAAACAAAAATTCTCCGAAACATATCATGTTATTCTTTCATGGGGCTTATACTCTTACCTTAGATCCTAAATAATTGAGAGATTGAACAATCGAATCAAGCACAATGTCTCTAGTTCTTTCACTTCACCTTTATCCCGAAGTTTTAATTAATTTTCAAAAGCATTAATACATATGTTGTCAAATTAAACAATGGATCCAAAGAGAAAGTCAACCAACCATTGAATCAAGAAGTGCATGTGTATGGAAAAATGGAGTCGGATGCTCTTTTGAATATATTCACTCTCTTCTGTTTATCAGAGACATATGGCTATCAGGCTAATTCTACTGTCGGGCACGCCCATTTTTTCTGACATTTTTTTTTCTTCTTTTTCTTTCTTTTCGAGGTTCCGGACACTTGTCCCTTTTTATTTCCTCGGGGTCTATCTTTTTGAGGTTTCGGACACTTGTCCCTTTTTATTTCCTCGGATCTCTTTTTTTTCTTTCTCTTTTTTTTTTCTTTTTTTAATAGCCACATGCTTCCAACAAACTTATAAAGAGGTAGCAACAGATAATTATGAGCATTTGTACGGAAGATGAATGAAATGTGTAAGTGATCTTAATTCAATGGCAAGATAACATCTCACAGGGTCACAAAGCTTAATTAACTCAATGCAATTATTATTAGTCATATTCATATTTAGAAATCTCCGGAACTTTAGTGTTGTTTAGAACAAGATAATAGTCACTCAGATCATCACATGTCATATCCCAATTACCTACCTTAGATTAAGTATTTGTCATCCATGTATTTAATTTTATTTTAAGGCATCATTATTAATTAGGAGAACTCATGCTTTGAAGGCTAGGTACTTGAAAGAAATTAGATAGAGCAACTATTCATCATTTCCATGCAAAAGATTAGAGAGAGGGTTCTTCTTTAGTTATCAACTTCTAAAAACAATCTAGACACACTATTTTATTTATTTAGTCTACACACACTTAAGATATAAGCTAATAATAGTAGTAGTAGTAAATATAAAGACATACCTGAATCGCGAAGATAACGGGGGTGCGTCTCCCCAAGCTGGTTCGCTTAATAGCGTTGAGCCTTCATGTGCCCATATATTTTTTCTTTTTTTTAATTAATGGTGAGCCTTCATGTGCTCACATATTTTTGGTGTTTTGAATTTATTTATAGAATCAAAACTTAAGAGGATAAAGATACTTACGTGGATACATGGGGTGCCTTCCCCAAGCTGAATGTTGACGTAGTCGTTCGATCTGTAATGTAGCAGATTGACAGTGGATATGTCATCCTTTATTAGAGCTTTGATTGATGTTGATGTTTAGACAGAGCTCCAACAGTGGATGGAGCATCACTTGTTCGTCAGCTTTTCTTGACCTTTTAAATCCTGTGAAATTCAAATAGACAAAAAACTTGTGGAACAGATTAAGCATTAGCGGTTGGCCACTTAAGCCTTAGTTGTCTAGAATTTCAGTAAGATCTCTTTCTCAATATTTTTGTATTTTAATATTTTTATGATGCAAGAGAAAAATGCAACATGATGAATGTATGCATATTATTTTTATTATTTTTTATGCCACCACGCTGAATATCCTTGTGGGTTTTTACACACCATAGGATTATTCACATGAGGCTTTATGGTTTGTAGTGTAACAATATGCAATATTTTTATTTTCTTTTCTAATGCAATGCAGAAATTAAAATGTTTGTGAATTAAGTATGATGATGCAATGGTTAAATATGATGATGCAATAAATGACTAAGAATTAAATATGAGAAATATGCAGATAACTACCGTTTTTAACTTTTGGCGAAGGTTCGGATATTTAGGTCCGACGAACCGGACCTTCCCTTGGTTCAGACCTCCCAAGGTATGTCAGACGTTTAGAAAGTTTGTTATCGATTGTACCTCTTAGGTGCAGACATTTTCTTCCATACTTTCTTGGTCTGAGTCTTCACTTCCTGTGGCTCACTGTCTTGAGGTTTCTTTTGTTCTTTCTTTTCTGGGACAGTGTTGATAGCTTCTTCTTCGTGATTGGCCTCTCTATTCTTGATAGTTTGTCTTCTTTGCCGTTGAGAGCGGCGTCTTTCACTTCTATTCTTCTTGGGTGCTTCATTGGGCATGTAGTTGATGAAGTAGCATCGTACCTTTTTCTCTAGGAAAGTGAAAATGGATTTCCTCTTGTAAATGATTGTACTTGTAGCGTAGAGGAATGGTCTTCCAAGGATGAGGTGGACGTCATTGTCTTCTCCCATGTCGAGGATCAAGAAGTCTGTGGGGACTTCATGACCTCTAATTCTGACGTCTTCCATCATTTCTTCTTGTTTATGCCTCTTGATATGGTGTCACTCATGTCATTTTTGTTTGCCCAGCAGTTTGAAGTGAAACATTAATTGTGGACGCTGGCAGCATCTTGCTCAGTGTGCATGTTCTTGTAGATCTAGGACCTTTACTCTGTAGAATTTGGGAGTGATAAATCTCCATGTTTGCTCAAGAGTGTGTCCTGCTCATAAAGACAAGGTAGAGATCAAGTGCATGGGCTCTGTTGGTGGAAAAACACCAACAGAACCAAAAGTTTTGTTTATTCCCCTCTAACCTTAGGCACATTGCACAAGACAAACTTGTTGTTTATATGTTCTATTCAATCTTAACATGAGTGATAGGATCACAGGATGAGCATAAAAGTAGCATCTTAAAATATTTAACAAATCAAATTACTTAACCCAAGGAAGGATAATCTATACATAAAGTGTCAATCTTTTCATAATTGAGATATATCATTTTCCAAAGGTTAGATGCACAACATTTTAGCTCATTTAGTTAAGACAGTGAGATTCAAGAGAGTAGAGCTAGGAACAAAGATCAAAGGACTGAACATGTTGAGTGTGATTAGGTTGGATCAAGTGAGGTGCAACTTAAACATGTTTAGTTCTTTATACTAGAATCAAGAAGAAGCTTTTATAGTGATGGTACTTACCTTGAAATGTTACTTTGTCAATGCAGAGTGATTGTGCTGATCCACCTTTTGGAAGCTCCCTTGTTTAGCTGGTTTGTCTTCTCTTGCTTGTCTCACATTGTTTTGAGAGGAGGAAGATCATAGTGGAATCATCTTTAGAGGTATTGACCTTCCTTCCCTTGTGTCGACTTATCAGTGAAGACGCATTGTTCCTCGAGTATGCTGACTAGGATCCTCTCGCTTTCTTGTATCAATTTTGTACTATGAGGATGTAGGGACAGTTCCACATCTTCTCTGTCAACCTTTCTTATTTTCTTTTAATTATTGGGTTGACAAGAGACTTGAAATTAGAGCTGCTACTCGAGTCCCTCCATGAGAGTCTTTTGTCTTGTAATGTCACACCTGAGACTTGTCCTCTCAACAGTGTCTAGATGATGGAGATCTTATCGGTTGTTCTTCTTGATTTACTGGCTCAGGTATTATCTCTCCATCTTCTAACTCTTGTGGTGCAGTGGCTTCATCCTTCATGATGCCCTCCTCAATTCTTGGCAGTTGGTTCTTCCTTCGACGGCTTCTCTTGTTCTCTTTGGCTGCTCATAAGTAATGTAGATGTTGAAGATGCAGCGAAAGATCCAAAAGTTGACTTTTCCAGGTCCGACAAAGATAATAACATTGATGGTGCTCAAGACAAAGAATGAGTGGTGGATCATATTCTTCTTCTTGACTGGGACAACTTCTAGTGGTTTGTACTGATCCAAGTGGTGAGTAGGAGATCAATATGTTGAAGTTGGGTTCTCCTCCCTCCCTTTGATTGTGAAACACATCTAGACAACGGATTGTCTCTCCCAGGCTGGCTTGTGATGTAGATGGACTCCCAAACAACATGCTCATGTGTGTTTGACTTGTAGATCTTGTTTTTGTGTTGTAGTGGTACCATCTTGTCTCCCATGCTAGCTCCAAGCTGCTCTGATTAAAAAGAGGATAACTTCTCACTTCTTGTCTTGATGTCTTGGACAAAGATGATTGCAGGCATAGGTTGTCTCATACGAGGTAAGTTGCATCCTGTTTGTCATCAGTGCCCAAGCAACTCTCAAAGCTAGGCTAGCACCATTTGTAATCTGAGAGTAGGTTTGTGTGTATGGTTTGGGTTCTGGGATCTTCAATGTTTAGATCAAACAATGGATGAACAAAATCTCTCTCCTGCATAATGTTAGTGGATATATACCCGAAGGATTGCAAGAATTTGAAGCATGGGTTATTATCCACAACTTGTGTATTTTGCATCTATGCTACTAAAAAGATGTTTTAGGATTATTTTAGCACAGACATTGGTATTTTATGTGTTGGGCTGCACTTTAACATGATTCAAGGCAAAAGAAAGATACTAACTTGCAGTAGACAAGACAAAATAAACTTTGATACACATAGTTCTTTCATCCATGATGAATGAGCTGAGTCTTCATTGTGCAAGAGTTATTGAAGTTCATGTGTCTCTTCATCTCCAGTGTGAGTTCATCTCCTGACTTTCCCAAATTGATATGAAAGTTTCTTACAGGGGTTAGTCCATCAAAATATCCAATATCTACTATAGCATACTATCAGTTCAGAAATCAACCTCGACACCACGTCTAATTTGATTTAGAAGACATTTTAACCTAAGCACCATACTTAATTAAAAACCTTTAGAGGTAAAATCAGCACACCTTTTAGCTCAAGAATCAAACCGGACACCATGTCTTACTTTAATTCATGAAAACGGTTAAACTAAAGCTCCATGCCTAATTTAAAAGGTGTATGAAAATTCAAAACTAAGAAAATACAAGAATAACTATAGCAAATAAAAATAACATGAAAGCATTGTAGAGATTTATTCAGATGGTGATGAAAGAGATATGATTAGTGTATAAGCATATCTTAAAGTAGGGACAACCAAATAGCAAACATGGCAAGAGATATTCTTAGAAAGCCTATAATTCAATGTTGCATGATGATTGGTGGGACATACCTTGTATTTGTTGTTCCTTCGTTCTTTCTTCTGCACCAGACCTAGAAAGGTTAGTGACAGAATACCCGAAGGAATATTTTCATAAGTAATATTCTATGCTCATAACAGAGGACAGTGCAGCAGAAAAGGTAGAGATAGCTCATAACCAGGTATTATGATGTATGGGGTAAAGGATTCTACTGGTTATAGCTTGCTCATGGGGTAGTGATAGATAAGAGTGGATTCAAAAACAACATTCATAAGAATGAAAACACAAAATGAAAAGACTGGACAAAAAAGGAAAGATAAAAGGATATTTACAAGGTTATACTTAAGACGTAAGATGATTCTACCGTTCCCCGGCAACGGCGCCAGAAATGCGTGTTGGTATAATATAATGCACACTCTACTTTATCCGCAAGCGCACAGATAAGCTCTACCGATGTAGCACTTCACCGGAGTAACCCAGTTTAATATCGATACCCACCAGAGGAACGAAAGCGTGAAGTCTTAAGTAGTGTATAACCTCTGAGTACTAACAAGGACGGAGAAGCTAAAAGTATAGAGGGGAATCACTAATCTTAATAACTTCAAAGAAGAGTGATGTTTATTATTCTTAATGGGGAAGTTGCCATAAAAGGTCACAAACAGAGTATGATTCTTTTATGCAAATGTATAATCCAATCCTACAGCCTACACAGGGTAAGTGGACTATAGAAGAATCAACAAGGCTATAAGAGTCACCTTGCGAACTACACTACTAACCGGCGCGTTATAGGAGGTAAAAATGAGTTATCCAGTCTTAGCAACCACGCTTATACTATCCAACTACTCTAACTCTAGAGCGACTAGAATTAAAGTACTCAAAAGAGAGTTATAAACCTTAAGAACAATAAGAACAATGGCTCAAACTTAAATATAGATGTTGATTACTGAAACAATCGTTGGAGCAAGTCGATGAAGAACTTGAATCCACAGGTACAAGATGAAGAAGTTGATCCGACAGGCCGGAGCTTCCTCTTGATCTCCTCCTCTCTCTCTCTCTCTTCTAGTTCTAGAATAAGACTAGGTTCTAATCCTACTTGAGGGGTATCTAGTCTTCTACTTGAAAGCTAACTCTTGATTACAACTAGATGAACTAGATCTAATTCTAGATGAACTAGAAGAGATTCATCTAGAGGGACCTCTACTTCTACATTGGAACCCTAGTTTCTGATGTGGAGATGAATAATGAAGATGGATATAGGGATCAACCGCGGCCGTTAGATCAAACCGACTTCACGTAGGGCTGAGATGCATCCTATTGGTCGGTGGAGGTAGCTTGCAGAAGACGGAAGCCAGCGCGGGCCGGGGGAGGAACGACCGTTCTAAGGGTGGGACCGGTCGGTCCCACCTGGCGGCCTCTCGAGGTGTCCCGCCTCGTGGTGTCCTTTGGTGTCCTCTAGAACCTTCTGGAATATTTCCTACGTGTGGCCGGTTGTGTTATCTCACGTCGGTTTCCTTCTAGGGGAAGCAATCAGCGAGCGCTGGTTCCTGGTTTAGTCCCTGCAGAATCACAATTCACCAAAACTCATGGAATATTGTCAATTAAAACCCTAAACCTTTATTGGTGATTGAATTCATGCCCTTTTCATATTTATTTATCTCTAATTTTGATAGATACACCAGCGTCAACACACAAGCTTGCATAGGGACAACTGTTGACGCTCACTAAGTGTCATATTCTTAGCATCAACAAGGTCATATAACACAACACAAGGGCCTAAAATCAACCAAAAACCTTTATAAACTAACGATTTCCACTTGTCCTTGAGTTTTATTTGAATGTAGGAAATTGTAGGGTTTTGAGCAAAATGACCAAGAGGACCCACCAGGATGCAAATACACTCACCTAGGCTCACTTTGGGCCAAGGTGGAGTGGCGCCCGCCACCCATCACTAGCGGCCGCCAGGGAGTGAGGCCCAAACTCTCCCCTGCCACGTCACTGATCCAGGGGAGGCATGCCACACTCATTTGCATCCGTTGCTCACATAAGTTGGTTCATCCAAGGGCTAAGAAGTAGCGTCACATGGATCATGGCCTAATTGCCCATGTAACGGTTATTGGACAACCCTAACCGACCACAAACCGACTTGGAGAACCTCCTGGATGCCGTTGGTGAAGAGGCGGTGGATCCAAGGGCCAGGGGGGTGGCGGCCGCCACCACTCTCACCCCCCTGACCAAACCCTAGGTCCCTTAGGCTATAAATAGGACACCCCGAGCTCATTTGTACTCAGACCTCACCTCATTAGTCTCACTCTCTTGTAAGCGAAGCTCTGGTGAAGGAACTCTAGTTGAGAGACTTAGCGTGAGAGCGAGAGTGAAGAAGAGAAGAGCTGGAGTTGTAATAGAGGATCTTCCAAGTCTCTGGTATAATTCCAAGTCTTTCTTCATTTATCTTAGTGTTCTACTTTCAGCATTTACTTTAAGTTCTTTACTTATTGTTCTTGTTGAGTGCTTTTGATCATAGATAACTTAGTATCTAGTTTGCATCTAGTTTGGGTTCTTCGCTGAGTAATCAGTGCTCTAGTTTTGGATGCAAGATTAGAGTAGTATATATTAGTGTAAGCGCGGTGCTTAGACTAGTTATACCTTAGTTTGTGGCTAGCCCCCCGGATAGCAGTGGTAGCAAACAGGTGGTGACAGCCCTAGGAGCCTTGAATTCCACCACGTAGTTGGGTTAGTTCTTAAATCATAAACCTCGTTGTGCACGTCTGAGGTAAAAAGTCCAGAGGGTGTGTACGGTTCGAAGAACTAGATAAACTCTTTATTGCTAAGTTAGTTGTGATCATAAGTGTGTAGGAAAATATTAATCTGTTCATCTGCCAGACCCCGCCGATTTAGTTAGTAGTAGTTAGTCTTTCTTCTTTCTTTTTAGTAGTAGTAGAAACCAACCCCCATTCACACATTTCGATCACCCTGCTAGAATCACCAGTTGTTCATAGCGGTCCTAGTGTTAGTTCTGCCATAGTAGCTTCCCTGTGGAAATAAATACGATACTCGGTTACTCCCGGGTGAAGTGCTACAATAGACTTATTCTATGCGCTTGCGGAACCTACCAATAGTCATACGAATAGTTAGTTATACTCTTACATTAAGAAGTATCAACAAACCTTTTGGCGCCGTTACCAGGGATAGATTCCATAGTCTACTCCTAGTGACGACGTTAGCAAGAGTCAACAAGCATTTTCTGGCGCCGTTGCCGGGAAGCAATTGGCTAGAATTAATTCTTTGTGATTTCTATTGAATTAACCCCGTAGCTCTAGCGGGTATATATATTGTTCATTGTTTGTGATCGTTTAAGTAGTCATGGCCGGATTCAATCTTCCGAGCGACTATCAAGAAGATCCTGAGGCCATTCTTAGGAGAGCGAGAGCTAATCTCACTCCTCCGAGGAAGAACCTGGAGCTTCATGAGAGGAGTTCATCGAGACAAGAATCCCAGTCAAAAGTGACTGACGAACCAAGCTGCTCCACTGATCGATCAACACCAACGCCGACATCGTCATCAACATCGACGTCGACCAAAACACTCCATGAGTATTCCATGCCTACTCTTGCTCACATTCCAGTGTTACCTTCTACTAGTAATGTAGATTTTGAGCTTAAGCCTCACCTAATACGTATGGCTCAAGCTATTGCATTTAATGGCAAACCTTCCGAGGATGCCAATGCTCACCTCCGGAATTTTCTGGAGATATGTAGTACAATTTCTGTGCAGGGAGTTTCGCAGGATGCCATCAGACTTCGTATTTTTCCATTTTCATTAGTGGAAAAAGCGAAGCAGTGGTTCCTCTTCAACTCTGGACACCTGCTGACGCGGGTGAGATGCGCGGATCAATTCCTCAACAAGTTCTGCCCGATAAGTCAAACTATTCTTTTCCGTAGCAAGATTGCTAATTTTGGACAGGGAGACGAAGAAACAATCACTGAAGCTTGGGAGACTACAATAGTATGTGAATACTGTCCTCACCATGGTATGCAAGACTGGTACTTGATCCAGAGCTTCTACCATGGACTCCAGCAAGAATCTCGACAACACATTGATGCTGCCGCCGGAGGTGCATACCTCTCTCTCACTGTAGACAAGGCAACCAATTGATCGAGACAATGGTGGCAAATCAAGGATGGACAAAAAAACGTGCTAGAGGTAAGTCTGAAATTAAGCAAGCTGATTCTGTTACCCTGCAAACTTTGGTAAAATTGCTAGAGCAAAGGATAAATGAGAAGAGAGATCGTGCTGCAAAGGAGTACTACGCCAAGCAAAGAGTCACTTCGTCAAGTGAAGGTCAAGCAGAAATTAAGAAAGAGGATGCCAAATCCCTTCTTAATAATGGTGGCTACGGAGAACCTCCAATTCCAATGATCCAACAATGGAATAATAAAGGTATGCCTCAAACCTCCGTATTTAATTCTCCTATTGGAAAATTAGTTTCTAATCAAGGTTAATGATAGCATAAATAATAAATTAATTGAACATGATAAAATGTTAGAAGGAATTTATGCTAAACTGAAAGATTTTTTGAAGCATTTAAGGAACAAATTAATTTTAATAAGAGATTAGAGCAAACAGTAGATAACATTAAATCTCAAATTAAATACTATGAGGAGGTAAAAGCTGTAACCACGAGAGGTGGTAAATCCACTCGTGATCCACCTCATCCTAATTTAGTTCCTAGTAGTAATACTGCTGCAAAGAAAAATATTGTTAATGTTGAAGATGACGAAGAAGAGGAGACCCCAGCTGAACCTTCATCCAAGGTACGAACTGCTCCTCATGAATTCTTTGATACACATGTATTACCTTTTCCAGATCGAAACAAAAATCCGACGGAAGACGACCAATTCAGAAATTCGTCGAGGTAATTCAAAAATTATATATACATGTGCCATTTATTAACGCTATGCAGGTTCCAACTTATGCAAAAATATTTGAGAGACATGCTCAATAAGAAGAAACCAATTCCAACTAGGGATGTGGTTAAATTGACCGAAGATTGCAGTGCGGTCATTTTAACCAACTCCCAGAAAGAAGAAGGACCCAGGAAACCCAACGATCGCATGTTCAATTGGAGAGCAGCACTTCGAGCATGCACTCTGTGATCTGGGAGCAAGCGTCAGCGTCATGCCCAAGGTAATATACGATAAATTAAATCATCATACCTTGTCCCCTACTTCTATGTGCTTGCAGCTAGCCGATCAATCGCTCTGATATCCCACGGGAATAGCAGAGAATATTCCCGGTGAAAATCCAGAATCTTTGTCCAGTGGATTTCGTGGTTCTGGATATTAATCCCGACCACCGGACGCCATTGATCTTGGGACGACCATTTCTGAGCACTGCAAAATCCACCATTGATGTAGGAGCTGGAGAAATTCAGCTCCACATCAGTGGAAAGGAGGAGAAATTCGAGTTCACACCGCGACCGGAAAAACACCCGTCATCAAAGTTCATCGGTGCCGACATTCCACCACAACCACCGTGAAGGAGACACTAATCAGGAATCCAATGCGGCTAACCAAGGTAAGTTAGGCTAAGGTAAGTCTTTATCCCCCATTTAAATTTTCGTTTTTACTTAAGCAAATTAAATTTCCTGCAAATTAGATGTTTACTAGAGTGATTAGGTGCCACCTAGGGAGCTTAGGGCAGCCATAGGGGTGGCGCCCGCCACCCCATGCTGGCGCCCGCCACCCTAGGGTGCACTAGGGAGCACTAGCCAATCTCTAGACTATTACACCTACCTCTAGACCCAAATAACACCAAGGGAGACCCATGGCTTTGCTCTTTTCAATGCAATCACTCACTCCCATGTCTCCCCCTCTTCACTCCACCTTTTGGACACATCTCCACCCAAAAATTCTGGTGCACATGTGATGGAGAGTGACAAGGAGAGCACTAGGTGAAAGGAGGAGTGAGTTGGAGTGAAATTCAGCCAAGGAGGGTGGCGCCTGCCACATTTTCCTGGCGCCTGCCACCTCTATTTCCACATTTCGGTACAAAACTGCTCCCGAGTAAGTTTCCCACCATCCTTGGTATAAAGTATGACCAGGATGAAGAAGTGGTCTTTGAAATTTTCAGCCCACTTGCCCCATTTAGGAGGTTACACTCTTTGCACTTTGCACCGACACTACCACTTTATTCCTCACTTGGAATTTCAGTGGACATAACAAGGGAAACCTCATGTTCGGTTGCAGACAAATTTGGGCAAGGTGGGTGGGCCCGCCACTTATTCCTGGCGTCCGCCAGGAGGGAGCTCTCAGCCTTCCCTTCCATCCTTAGCCTATAAATGCTACCCACACCCCATACAAGTTCTCACACCTCACTCAAAACACATAAATACCAGCCATCTTGAGCACTAGCAAGGAAGTCATGGGACCTCTCAAGAACTTCTTCACCGGCAAGAAGAAGAAGAGTAAGGGTGAGGGAAGTTCGTCGAGAGCAAACACCCCATTCGCTTTGCTGGGAGTGATGAGGAGAGCGCCGGGGGTACTCCATCCACCAACAAAATGTCGGTGGATCGGGACTCTCCGCCCACACACCAGGCTAGACCGACCATCCGCATCCTGAACTCTGTCAATGATATCATCTGGCAGAGTGATTGGGAACGGCAGGCCCAGAACATCCTCAGTGAGAGGGAGTTCATTCACACCCGCCGCATCGACGACGACTTGCTAAGTCGCACTGGTATGGACAGTGAGTTTCTCTATATTTCTCGAACCTTAGGATGGGAAGATGCATGGAAGTTAATGAGGAGGGAATCCTTCCCCTCAATGGAATTTCTAGCTACCATGCATATTATCTGTCAATCACATAACATTTCGGCTTTTAATGAAGAACATTCTTAACATAGAGGCAGTTCAGCAAGAATCTAAACTTTAATGATTCATGCTTGCTGAGCTTGGAATCTGCCTGTACGGGATTCAATAGAAATGAATTCTGGAAAAGTATTGCTGGGAACAGAGACCCAGGCTTGCCCCGTACAAGTAATATCCACAACCTCATGCTTAGGTTTTTCCACAATATATTAGTATCACACTCTTTCCAAGACCTGACTTAAGACCAATCAAAAAGCCGAAATGCTGCTGCTGTATGCTCTAGTAAACCACATAAAAGTATCACCCGCCAAGGCCATGGCAGACTACTGGTCTAAATTTAATCAACGCACTGGAATATTGAAATGACATCATGGATAACTAGACTGGCTTTAATATGGGTCTGCTGAATACCGCTATATACTCTACATTCCTAGTGACCGAGACCTTTTGACCGTGGAGCATTTCTCGCAAGGACACCTCTTGCGTGAAAACCAGGAGACCGGTGAGATTCACATGATCTACCAAGATTATGTGAATAAAATCGCTCTTACCTGACTTGTCACTTTGGTTGGTGAATGCACCAACGTTACTTTTGGCCCTGGAAACCGAGGCAGACAAAACCGCAGGTTGGCCGAGAGAACATCATGGTTCCCAGGATGAGGACGCGAGCGCAGACCCGTGCAGCAGAAGAGGCCGCAAGAGCGAGCAGCAGCGGCAGGAGTTTGACCCTTTCCTTGCAGGGCAGTATGAAGGAGCAGCACACTTGGTCAGTCGACACCCCCTGGCTCGCACCAAGTAGGAGGGTCGAATTGGCAACAACCGCAACATCTGCAGTGGGAATACGGCCAGGAGGCGTCCTTTCACTCATCCCAGTTGGGGAGTTCATCCCATTCCTTGGGAGGATCCACCCGGTACACTGGCCGTGGTGATGAGTTCTTCCATAGGGAATCTCGCCACAGGCCGCTCGTCATTCGTCCTTCATCAGGACAAGTGGATGCGCGATATGGGATATCTACAGCACCAAATGAATGGACTCACCATGGATACTGCCGAAATCCGTCAGGACTTGAACGACTTGAACCAAAATTTCTAGGAATTCCGCCAGGAAACTGGTGGAGAACTGGGTAATATTTCTCTTCTCTACTGCAGCAGAACCAGCAGAATTGGACACATGTACCATTGTCAAGGATGGATGTAACCCGACCACGCCAAAAGTCAGCTTGGGGGAGGACCCCCGTCAAAAAGGTAAGTATCACTACCGTCTTTATTTCTGTCAGTTTTATTTTTTTTATTTTTATTTCAGTAATTTAAATTTGAGTTTTATCTTAGTTAATTGCAGTAAAATAATAATATAATAATAAATAAATAGTAAAAATGAACGCTCTCATCGTAAGTCTTCTAAAAAAATGTATGCATGCATTAGAGTTATCATGGAGAACGTATGCTAGAACTAAACTTGAGACACGAGCATTAGACTAATTAAAGGGAAGTAAGTCTACTTTGACTTAAGCAAGTCAAGTTTGTGGAGTTGTTATTTTGAAAAAATTTAAAACTTGCTCTAGTCTTCTGTGGCAAAGAAAGTCCTACCAAAGCCAAATAATTTTTTACTCTTAGAGTAGGAGCTTCCACTTGCTGCATGTAGTGTTGAGCTAGTTAGACTTTTGTTGATAGTCATGGTAGACAAACTTGTCATATCTTTAGACCAAGGAATTCACTTGCACCCACCTATATAGTGTTATTCTTACACTGAGAATACGCACACAACATGCCTTTATTTTCATTCATTTTAGAATACTCCATGGCAAAATATCATGCTCCATAATGAAATCTCAGGGACATGGCTATAGTATTAAAAAAAGAGCAAGTGCTCTAGAAAGAAAAAATATTCAAAAGAGCAAGTGCTCTAGAAAAAAAAGAAGCAAGTGCTCTAAAAAGAAGAGAATATCCAAAAGAGCAAATGCTCTCATTCATAGCCATGATCCCACAACTGAGATAGAAAGGAGAAGTGCCATGAAAGTATTAGCCACAATAAATACCACACACTTGCACATTCCTGGTCTGAGCCTATGACTTGTTGCTCCTTGCGTCCATTTGTCTAACTTGGCAAAATTATGCTAGCATTGCATGCTCACTTTTATCCTACCCATTAAACCCCACATAAAGTCTTAGTGAGAGGATAATTCTTCTATTTCCACATACAAATAGAGTGATTGAGTGAGCCACAGAAGTTACTAAGCATGCTTTCCTTTTGAACAAAACTTGCAAAAACTCCACATATCTTAATAGCAAAATAGGCAAGGGAAAGACAACCTTTCTTTCTTGTTGGTCTTTTGTTTCTAATCTTGAGTGCAGGGAAGGCAACCAATTCCATGGTGATGAAAATAATATGGGCATGCACAACAAAAACACAGAGTTTCCAAGATTATTCAAGTCCATGCTTGCTCGAGGAGGTAAGCTTGGGGAGCTTGTTGACGCTCACTAAGTGTCATATTCTTAGCATCAATAAGGTCATATAACACAACACAAGGCCTAAAATCAACAAAAAACTTTTATAAACTAACGATTTCAACTTGTCCTTGAGTTTTTATTTGAATGTAGGAATTGCAGGATTTTGAGCAAAATGACCAAGGGGACCCACCAGGATGCAAACACACTCACCTGGGCTCACTTTGGGACAATGGTGGGGCGCCCGCCACCATCTCCTGGCGTCCGCCAGGGGAGTGAGGCCCAAACTCCTCCCCTGCCACGTCACTGATCTAGGGAGCATGCCACACTCATTTGCAGCCATTGCTCACTAGTTAGTTCATCCTAGCAGCGTCATATGGATCATGGGCTAATTGCCCATGATACTGTATTGACAACCCTAACCTACCCCAAACCACTTGGAGGACCTCCTGGATGCCGTCGGTGAAGAGGCGGTGGATCCAATGGCCAGGGGGGTGGCGCCGCCCACCACACTCACCCCCCTGACCTAACCCTAGGTCCCTTAGGCTATAAATAGGACCCCCCGAGCTCATTTGTACTCAGACCTCACCTCATTAGTCCCACTCTCTTGTAAGCGAAGCTCTGGTGAAGGAACACTCTAGTTGAGAGACTTAGAGTGAGAGCGAGAGTGAAGAAGAGAAGAGCTGCAGTTGTAATAGAGGATCTTCCAAGTCTCTAGTATAATTCCAAGTCTTTCTTCATTTATCTTAGTGTTCTTCTACTTTTACCATTTACTTTAAGTTCTTTACTTATTGTTCTTGTTGAGTGCTTTTGATCACAAATAACTTAGTATCTAGTTTGCATCTAGTTTGGGTTCTTCGCTGAGTAATCAGTGCTCTAGTTTTGGACGCAAGATTAGAGTAGTATATATTAGTGTAAGCGTGGTGCTTAGACTAGTTATACCTTAGTTTGTGGCTAGCCCCCCGGATAGTTGTGGTAGCAAACAGGTGGTGATAGCCCTAGGAGCCTTGAATTCCACCACGTAGTTGGGTTAGTTCTTAAATCATGAACCTCATTGTGCACGTCTGAGGTAAATAGTCCAGAGGGTGTGTACGGTTCAAAGAACTAGAAAAACTCTTTATTGCTAAGTTAGTTGTGATCATAAGTGTGTAGGAAAACATTAATCTGTTCATCGGCCAGACCCCGCCGATTTAGTTAGTAGTAGTTAGTCTTTCTTTCTTTCTTTTTAGTAGTAGTAGAAACCAACACTCATTCACACATTTCGATCAACCCTGCTAGAATCACCAGTTGTTCATAACGGTCCTAGTGTTAGTTCTGCCATAGTAGCTTCCCTGTGGAAATAAATACGATACTCGGTTACTCCCGGGTGAAGTGCTACAATAGACTTATTCTGTGCGCTTGCGGAACCTACCAATAGTCATACGAATAGTTAGTTATACTTCTTACATTAAGAAGTATCAACAAACCTTTCTGGCGCCGTTACCAGGGATAGATTCCATAGTCTACTCCTAGTGACGACGTTAGCAAGAGTCAACAACAACATCAAAATCAGCAGTTTCATGATAAGAGCCTGTGAAAAAGCTAATGTGTGCTGATTTAGTTACCTTAGTCATACCATTATTATTGAAGCATTGAAGTTTATATGGATACAAATGTTGTCGTGTGTTCAAGCCAAGCTTCTCAACCAAATCTGAACTCACCAAGTTATTGCAACTCCCGCTATCAATGATGGTGAGAACACGATAACCCTGCACAATGAGATACATGTGGAATAAATTATGGCATTGGATCTTCTTCTCTTCTTCTGCATGTCCCACACGTGTACTCAACACACGCTTCACAACAAGACTAGGATAGTCCGCGGCAGCAGCCACAGAATCAATGGTGATGGTCTCGTTGTCTTGACCATCCTCGGTGAAATCTGCATCAATGTTAGCAACAAGGGCTAAATCATCTTCAACATCACTAGCACTTACATATCCATCCTCGGTAGCAATGAAAGTGCGACGACTGGGGCAATCCTTCATGACATGTCCCATGCCTTTGCAGCGGTGGCAAATGATTTTAGAGTTGGACGAGGAAGAGCTAGTAGAAGCACCCGGAGTGACAACTTTCTTCAGCTGTGGGAACTGCACATTAGAAAATTTACTTACCCCGGAAGAAATGAAAGATGTCGATGGTTGGGGCGTGACAGGAAGATTGGGCGTATCCCGCTCGGAACGTTGCTGAAAAGTCCTCCCATTGTTATACCTGAAAGGCTGGTGTTGTTGTTTGCGTCCCTGTACTTCTCTTTCAGATTTAAGAGCAAGATGATATAATTGGCTGAACCTGTTCCAATCTTTGTAATCAAGAATATCCTGGATATCACAATTCAAACCACCAAAGAATCTAGCACTAGCATCATTATCATCTTCATGTATACCACAACGTGCTAAACCAATAAGCAATTCTTGACAGTATGCCTGTACTCCTTTATCACCTTGTTTTAAAGTTTGTAGTTTTAAACGCAAATCACGTTGGTAATAAGGAGGAACAAAACGAGATTTCATACGTTGCTTTAAACCATTCTATGTTTGAGGCACAGTAGCAACATTATTAGCATTGCAAAGATCACTCCACCAGAATAAAGCAAAATTAGTAAACTCACTAGTAGCAAGTCTAACTCTATGCTTAGCAGGAACATTATCAGAATCAAATTTTTGTTAAACAGCAAGCTCCCAATCTAAATATGTCTCTGGATCCATATTACTAGCAAAAGGAGGTAGGCTAAATTTAATTTTAGCAAAAGGATCATTATTATGATTATTACCTCTCATACCGCGATGATTGAAGTTTAGGCGGCGACGGGGACCAGCATCAGCATCAGCATCTTCATCACCAAAATCATTCGCATCTTCGTCATCACGATGAGGTTGAGGGCGTTGTTCAAGCTGTTCAATGCGGTTGATCATATTGTTCACGTTGCGCGTCAACTCGGTCATAAGGTTGCGTTGTTCATTCATGAATGTTGTAAGTTCGTCCTTGGACACGAACTCATTGAAGTCCGTCGGAATTCCTGCCATTGTTAAAAGATAGAAAAAGACAACAGCAAAGGATTATCCTATCAACTAAAAGGAACCAAGTGGTGGTGGTGGTGGTGAAAGTGGAAATCAAATCACAAGCGGCTTACCACCGTCTTGCATGTATTCTTACCAACGCCAAACAAGAGCAAACCAAAGTGAAGAAGCAATCTGTTGTTGAGTGTGGGTAACAGTTGCAAATGAACCTTTGCTGATAGAAGTATATGTGGAGCTATGGGTAGGCACAATATGACAGCAAGGATTAGCAATTAACGAATGTAGATTAGCAAAGTTCAATAAGTATCCAAGGTACAAGTCACAGGTGTTGGCTAAGACGTGTTAAGACGTAGCGCAACAAGGTGAAACTAAAGACGATGGAAAGAACTCACAGAACAAGCAAAGAGCACTGATTTTCCTTTTTCCTAAATTTTCCCTTGACTTGCCAAAAAAGGACTAGTAGGAATCAAAAAATTTTATTTTTTCACTATTTTTTATATTTTTCTCTGAACAAGGATCACAAAAGATACAACCACAAAAATTGGCACCTTCAACTATGGTCAGATGTGGTCTACAGGAAATTAGCACGTTCTCTGAAAAGCGTGCAGAAACCTTGAAATTTTTTTTCTTTATTTTCCTGAATTTTTGGCAATTTTGAGGGGACCAAACAGGGCGAAGCCGAGTTTGGGTCAGCTCCAAACAGTGTCAAGAAGCTCCACAAAAAAATTCAGATTTTTCTGACAAACGAGTGAAAAGTTATGCCTGTTTTACTGAAGGTATCTCTAGTTATGTTTTCCGGAAGGCACGACACGAAAATGACAGTTAGGGCAACTCGGCAGCGGCAGTTAGGGCAAAGCGACCGTAAACTCCAACAGCGATCACAAGATCAAGCGTCCTTGTGACTAACAGTAGTAGGTAGATGCCAGATGATGTAAGGAGAGCTGCGATGCAGGCAAAAATTAGAGCGGTTGGCAACCTATCTAAGGTTTGCGCGGCGGCAAGAATTACACAAGGCGGCTAGCGGGCAAGTCAAGTAATGTGGTGGCTTCGACTTGTTGTTTAGGAACGGTGGATGAGATAGCTGTGGAAACAAAGAAACAACAACGGCACGTTGAACTACGACGACGAACACAACCCTAAACCAGCAACAAGACTCAACCACAGACGCAAACTCAACAAAGAGAATCTGAAACGAAATTGCAAAGGCGTAAAGGGTGATAGGACAGCGGAAATTGAAATATTTCTTAGGCTTTTTGTGGACTCTAGGTAATGAACAAATACGAATCTAAGGGCAAACGAGATTATACCTTGCGGGAAACCTGAAATATCCGATACC
Organism: Coix lacryma-jobi var. lacryma-jobi; assembly: GCA_009763385.1. Lineage (NCBI taxonomy): Eukaryota > Viridiplantae > Streptophyta > Magnoliopsida > Poales > Poaceae > Coix > Coix lacryma-jobi. The sequence continues at coordinate 75,537,239 of CM019826.1, forward strand.
AATTGATGAGGGATGGCCCGATCTTCGGTGAGGTAGCGATAGGTTCGATTGGTGGAGAACTCGACGTTGGCGATACGGCTTCAAATCAGACACGATTTGATCCCTGCAACGGATACACCACTGCTCCGTTGGTTATCAACCAAGCACAACTTGATTGACCTCGCCAAGAAGGCTATTCGTGCAAGCGAATCGAAGAACACAAGCAAGAAGGTAAAAACACGCAATCTGAAATTGCAAATATGAATTGATGCGAATATCAATGGAGGGTTCAAGAACTCGGTTCCAAAGGACTAATCGACACAGTGGAGGAGATCAAGAACGGGGGCCCTGGATCACTGTAAAAGGATTCGACACCACAGTTACAATGAACGATTCAGTTCCTCGTTGGAAAGCTAAACACTAAAAAAACCCAAGGCCTAACGATGATGACGATGGCTAATTATAGGGTTTAGGTCGTCACCCCTGCTGGACGCGCCCCTAATGGGCTCTAAGACGATATACGGCCCATCGGACCAAAAGACGGTGTCGCAGCACAATGGCAGATTCTGGACACTGACTTGTTTTGATGATTCCTGTTGACGTGATTCCAAAGTCATTGGTTAGCTTATCAAATTATCTTTCCAAGCATATCTAGTTCATCAAAAATGGAGTTCGTATGCGTCCGGGGTGTTGATTTTGCCTGGGACTGCTCCAGAATTCCGAGGGTGACGTGGTAGCTGAGTTGGATACGGATTGCATCTTGGGGAAGACCATGGCGTCGGTGTGTCCAGCGTGACGATGTCCTCATCAGAGTGACACACATTTTAGCTAGGGGGAAGTTACCGAGGCTTTGAACAGGGTGTTGTCAACTATTTTGTAACCTCGCGCTCTTTGGTTGAGTCTGTTTTCTTCTTCCTTGGAATTGGGCTCGTACAACCCATTGATGTATGCCATTATGGGAGCTCTCCAATCTTCACTTTGTATTGCACTGATTTGTTTTGCTGCTTTTCCAAAAGATTCGATGGCTGGTGCATTGCCACTTCATAGAAGACATCCGGGGGCAACTGTGCCTGTTGTGCTGCTGCTTTGGCTAGATCGTCTGCTTCGCTATTCTCAGCCCTTTGTATTGCCTTCGTAGTTATGCCCAAGAAAAAGGCTTCTAATCATCGAACAAGTTGTAAGTACTTTTTCAGTTCTGTATCTTCGCTTTGTAATTTTTCTCAATATGTCCCGCGATGACTTGAGAATCTGTTTTGATTACAGCCCTTCGTACTGACAATGCTCGAAGTTTTGTTAGGGCCAGAATGACGACTTCGTATTCTGCTGAATTATTTGTGCATTTGAAATCAAGCCTTGTTGCATTGTGTAGCTTCAACCCAGATGTTGGGGTCAGGATTGCTAATGCACCTGCTCCAGCTGCTCCCCAAGCCCCATCGATGTATACTATCCAAAATTGGTCTACTTCGACTCCTTCTTTGCGAGGGTCAAGAGTCCATTCAGCTATGAAATCTGCTAAGGCCTGTGATTTGATTGCTGATCTTCCCACGAAGGTTATGGTGTAGCTGTTTAGCTCGACTGCCCATTTTGCTATTCTACCGATTGCTTCATTGTTCTTGAAAATGTTTTCGAGGGGGTAGGTTGAGGGTACTTGGACTTCGTGTGACTGAAAATAGTGTTTGAGTTTTCTTGATGCCGTGACCATAGCATATGCTATTTTTTCAAGCTCAGGATAGTTTCGCTTGGGGCCCTCGAGGGTCTCTGAAACATAATAGATGGGGGCTTGTTTGGTTTTGTTGCCATCGTGCAGTTCCTTTATCAACACTACGCTGACCGCTTGTGGCGAGGCCACAATATACAATAGTAGTGTGTTCCCTATATTGGGGCTAGTCAGGGTGGTCATGTTGGTGAGATACTTTTTCAAGTCTTTAAAAGCTTTCTGTTGTCGAGGTCCCCAGATGAATGGAGCGGTGCTTCTTAGGGTTTCAAAGAAAGGTAACCCTCATTCAGCTGATCTTGAGATGAACCTGCTGAGTGCTGCTAAGCGTGCTGACAAGCGCTAAGCTGCTTTCTTGCTTGTTGGTGGCTCCATATTGAGGATGGCATCTATTTTTCTGGATTAGCATCGATCCCCCTTGCTGACATGATGCAACCTAGTAGCTTTCCTTCGCTGACTCCGAAAATGCATTTTTCGGGGCTTAGCTTCAATCCAGCCCGATCGAAGGTTGGAGAAGACTCTTTTCAGGTCTGATATGTGATTCTCTCTTTGTTGGCTTTGTAGAATCAAATCATCGACGTAAGCAGAAATGGCCTGTTCATCTTTGAAACCTCAGATGTCATGCGAGCGAAGGTAGACCCTACGTTTCTCAGGCCTTTTGCCATTCATCGAAAGCAATATGTACCCGAAGGGGTGATGAAGCTTGTTTTTTCTTCGTCATCCTCATTCATCCAGATTTGATGGTAACCCGAGAAAGCATCTGACAGCCAGCTGCTCTGTCTACCAAAATGCTTTTATTTGGTAGACGAAAATCATCCTTCAGGCAGGCTTTGTTCAAGCACGTGAAATCCACGCACATTCTCCATTTTTTGTTCTTTTTCTGGACCAGGACCACGTTTGAAAGCCATGTTGGATACTTGACAGGTCGGATAACCCCCGCATCCAGGAGTCCCTTTACCTCTGCCCTCGCTGCTTCTTTTCTTTCTTCGGACATTTTGCGGAGCTTTTGCTTGATTGGGCGATACCCTTTTTTGATGTTTAAACTATGTTCAATCAACGACCTGTTAACTCCCTTGAGATCTTCTGTAGACCAAGCGAAGGTAACAGAATTGTCTTTGAGAAAACAAATGAGGTTCTTCTCTGCTTGGGGATCAAGGTGAGCTGAGATGATCACTTTCTTGTCTGCGTTACCATCGAAGGGTTGTATTGATTTGGTTTCCTCTTTTTGTGATGCTCTCTTGTGTTCATTATGTGTTTTACCTAAGCTACCAGGGTTTGCTGTCTGGGGCTTTGTTAGATTGTGTACATTACGCTGCCCTAGGGCTACTGTTCCTTCAGCAGCTCTTGCAATGTCTTGGTGAAGGACCGAGAAGCACTCAGAAAGCGACCAGAGGGGGGGTGAATGGGAGCTTCAAATTTTCCTTACGGAAACTAGTAGCCACTGTCCCAAGAATAAACCCCAGAAGCAAACCCTAGAGCTTGCAAATGTCCACGACCCTAGATGTAGGGTGGATGCTTCCAAGAAGCACAGCGGGACACTAGACAACTCTAGAAAGCCAACGCAAAAGACAGAAATCAATTCCGTCAACGAACGAGCGAACCGCGGTCAAAACCGTGTGAAAACAGTAGCATCGGATGCTGCCTGCGTCCGATGCCAGACCACCGGACGCGTCCGATGCGAAAACTGCCTCTCGGGAACCTTACTGTTCCACCATCGGATGCTGTGAACAGTGAACAACCAGCGTCCGATGCTTTGGCTCCGGCGCGTCCGATGGCCAACGGACGCGTCCGATGCCTAGCGTCCGATGCCACTACAAACACTCAGAAAGTGACACGCGTCACTGGAGCGTCCGATGCATAGAACCCTAGCGTCCGATGCTCCCGTGTCAGCGTCCGATGCCCCCGAAAACTGTGCAGTTCTTTGATGATTCAACCCGATTTCCTCCGAATCAAAAACTCTAGGCCTGGGATTCGATCTGAGGGGTCACAAGGATGTTAGTGAGCTATCTCTAAGAGATCATGGCTCGAACCTAACTCCAAATCGGTGAATCAAGAAATTTCGGGACAAGGGAGCAAAAACACGATCCAGAACAAAAATCGATCGATCTCCTAGACCGTGAGGTTAGAGGTTAATTCCTTCGATGGAAAGAAGTGCCTCATGATCTAGAACAACTTGGTTCAAACGGTTTTGCAAAAGATGAACCAACCAAAGAGATCAAGAGACGGGAAGAACGTGAAGAAAAAGGATTCCGCGAAGAACACCAATGAAACGCGAATCACAAACACGATCTTGCAGCCGAAGCGCAAACACACGCTACGACAAGGAGGTTACTGGCCTCCTTTCCTCAAAATCACCAGTACACAGAGTCAAGTCTCTCTGCGAATCTCAGCAGGCTACAGCAGGGGATGGGAGAGCAAGAAACCCTAAGTGTGAAAGAGCAAAATGACTGAGATGCGGGAGGAGGGTGTCTCCCCTGACTACTTATCCTATTCTAGACTAAGTCTATTTCCTACTCTACCCCTCTCTATTCTAATTACAGAGCGAACCAGCTAAACCCTAAGGTTATTCTGGACCAACTCAAGTGGTAGGTAGATCCGACGGCCACGCCCACGCAAGTCGTCCGCGTTGCCTCCACGCAACCTTCCGATTGCCGCCACGTGCCGCCCTCGCTCTGCACCCCCGGTTTTGTGGCCCAAACCGGGAAACCAGCCTTTTCCAGCAACCCCCGGTTTTGAGGCCCAAACCGGGAAACCAGCCCACCAGCCTGAGTTTTGTGGCCCAAACTCAGAAACCCGCAGCGCCCGAGTTTTGAGGCCCAAACTCGGAAACCGGCCCATCGCCCGAGTTTTGTGGCCAAACTCGGAAACCGTCCGCGCCCAGGTTTTGTGGCTCAACCTGGAAACCGAGCACTCGAGTTTTGAGGCCCAAACTCGGAAACCGTCCACCCGGTGGTTTTTTCTTGGCTCAACCACCAAACCGGAGCTGTAGAGGGGATGCACCGCCCGTGCACCCCGTCCACCGACACGTGTCCCCAGGTCCTCGACCCGAGCAACACCGTGCCCCGCAAGTCTCCGCTCGTCGCTGTCCCAGGCTGCCAGCCACCATAGCTGATCCTCAGGCACTCCGGTCCCTCAGTCCAAGCCTCACGTCCGCCCTTCACTGCTCGATACATCGGCATGGCACGTCCACCGCACGGCACGCCCATCCTTCATCGCACCCAGTCCGTCGGCACGACACGTCTCAACTTGACCTTCACTTTGCCCTCGATCACTGTCTCCGTGCTCGACACCTGCACAACACAAGCCAAAGAACATGCGATCAAACCCGTTGACAATCACTCATCACTCAGAGACTCGGCATACACCCATGTATCCGCAATCTCCCCCTTGATGAGTGCATTGTCAACTACGCACACAAATCATAATGAAAGAAAGAAGAAAGAAGAAGGAGAAGAAGAGAACTCGACCAAATGACCCAAAAGCATAGCAATGCCGAAGAAGGTCAAGTGGAAGAAGCGAAAACTTGGTCCCCAAAGACATGGGCAACGGCTCGACGCAGCCAAGCAGAGCAAAGCTAGCCCTCAAGAAGAGGTAGAACAGGCTCAACACCGCTAGCAAAATATCAATTGAAAATCAGAGCTAAAAATGGCAAAATGCTAGTCCCTCAAGATAGAGGCACAGAGGCTCAACACAACTAGCACGAGAAACCACTCCGAACCAATTTAAAACCAAACGAAAGGTTTCCGAACCAATCAAAATCAACCTCAACGCCAAATGAGGAAAATGTTTGCTAGTCCCTCAAGACAGAGGCAACGGCTCAACACAACCAGCAAACTCCCCCTCGACAAGTGCAAGCAACCAGGGACTCTCCCTTAGGTCCAACAAGAGAAGAGTATAAAGATTTGAAAATCTCCCCCTTAGCAAAAACTCTCCCTTAGTTGAACGCCAGAAGACATATGATTTGCAAAAACTCTCCCCCTTAGTTGAAAATGCACTTATCAAGCACAAACTCTTCCCTTGAGCCAACACAACTCCCCCTTCCAAAATGCATATGAAGTCAGAAATGCAAGTGAGCATCTTCAGGCATATAATCAAAAGAGTGCAAAAATGCTCTAATCGGTATAGCTCCAATGGCACAACTAAGCACTCAAATAGCGAAGGCTCAAACTGATCACACATACGAAAATATGAAGCATATGAGCAAGTGAGCAGTTTTTAGCCAAAAAGATAGTCACCATCAAAATAGCACTACACATGTATAGATAGGAATCCAGACAGGTGCTAAACATGTATACAAGGTGAACTACCCCTAGCAAAGTTCAATCATCATGCATAGGAATGAAGCATATACTTGTGATTTCAGTTTTATATCGGAGTTGCAGCGGTAAAGAATTCACAAGTTCAATTATTGAGCATGTGATTGCGAGAGGTTGAAAGCTTGTCTTTGCCTAACTTTTCAACCGAGCGAAGCCTATGCCGAAGCAATCAGAAGCTTAAAGCTACGGTTTCGGTCATACACTACACGGCTCAAGTTTAACTCAAAGTGCAATGAGAAACCGTCTCGATACCGTGATGTGTTGACAAGCAATCCCATCTCGATCTTTTCAATTCACTAAACTTGGTTCAAATTTTAAACATGATATGAATAGACCAAGCGAGTGAATGACTCAGAACTAGAGACATAGCAACCTAGCATATATGAAAAGCAGGAATGGACTCAACACACCCTACACATGCTAGTTGCATATCTCAATGGTGAACATTTCCAGATTTTATATACATTAAGCAAATTCACCATTTCAAAAATAGCTCAGCTCATAACATGTATTAGTGATCAGAAGGAGCATAAGCTACAAGCATCAATCATAAGCATCGGAGCATACTAAACAGAGGATAGTTACATTCTAGTGATTATAAACATGAAGCTCAGAATGTAAATGCGTATGCTAAAATGCAACAGAAAAGAAGATCTAAGTAAAAGAGTCAGACTAGGATACAACTCAAAATGCTTCCCCCATCTAAAAGGGGAAACACACACCAAGCTCACCCCTCAACCTATTAAAGGTTGATTCGTCTAAAGGCTTGGTGAAAATATCAGCCAGTTGGTGATGAGTATCGACATGGCGAAGGTCGATATCACCCTTCTCCTGGTGGTCTCGCAAGAAATGAAAGCGCACATCAATGTGTTTGGTTTTCGAGTGAAGCACGGGGTTCTTAGCAACGCTAATAGCACTCGTGCTGTCACAAAGCAAAGGTACTCGAGAAAAACTCAAACCAAAATCACGCAAAGTGGCCATCATCCAGAGTAACTGGGAACAGCAGCTAGCCGCAGCAACATACTCAGCCTCCGTGGTAGACTGGGCGACACTAGACTGCTTGCGAGAAGACCACGAAACAAGAGAAGATCCAATAAATTGGCAAGTCCCAGAAGTGGACTTGCGCTCAATGCGACAACCAGCAAAATCGGCATCGGAATAACCGCAAAGCGAGAGGGTGGAGGAAGCAGAATACCAAATCCCGAATTCAGGTGTGAAACGAAGGTACCTGAAGATGCGTTTCACCGCCTGACGGTGAGAAGTGCGCGGCGACGCCTGAAAGCGCGCGCACAGACACACCGCGAACTGAATGTCCGGGCGTGTCGCCGTCAGGTAGAGTAGCGACCCGATCATGCTGCGGTACTCCTTCTGGTCCATTGCTTCTCCATCCACATCCGCATCCAGGGCAGTCGTCGTCGACATGGGTGTTGGAAGGGGCTTGGCCTCACCCATATCGAACCGCTTCAGCAAGTCCTTCGTGTACTTGCCCTGGTGCACAAACGTCCCCTCCCGGGATTGCTTAATTTGCAACCCGAGGAAAGAATGTCAGCTCGCCCATCATGCTCATCTCGAACTCCCTGCTCATAGTATCTGCAAACTTGGCAACCAAAGCGTGAGAAGAACCACCGAAAATGATATCATCCACGTAAATCTGGACCAAGAGCGTGTCTTTGCCTTGCCGGAGGAGAAAGAGCGTCTTATCTACACATCCCATTTTAAAACCCTTAGCAAGCAAAAAGGTTTTTAACCTATCATACCAGGCTCTAGGGGCTTGTTTCAAACCATATAAAGCTTTGTGAAGTTTAAAGACATGGTTTGGAAACTTGGGATTTTCAAAACCGGGGGGTTGCTCAACATAAACCTCCTCCTCTATGTAGCCGTTTAAGAAGGCACTCTTGACATCCATTTGAAACAATTTGAAACCTTTGGATGCAGCAAAAGCCAAGAGTATCCTAATAGCCTCCAAACGAGCTACAGGAGCAAACGTCTCCTCATAATCTATCCCTCCTTCTGACTATAGCCTTTCGCTACAAGCCGGGCCTTGTTTCTAACAACGTGGCCATCCTCTCCTTGCTTGTTTTTGAAAACCCATTTTGTCCCAATAGGCTTACAGTCAGGTGGAGGTGGAACTAGAACCCAAACCCGATTTCTCTCAAAGTTTTCTAACTCCTCATGCATGGCATTGACCCAATCCGGATCCGTCAAAGCGTGTCCAACATCTCGGGGCTCAAAATTAGCAACAAAAGCAGAGTGAGCGAAGTGAGAGATGTGCTGTGACCTGGAGCGAGTGACTCGCTCGCCGATATCGCCGATCATCTGCTGAGGGGGGTGCTGGCGCTGGATGTGTCGTGGCGCCTCCCGGGATGAAGTGACCTCCCCCTCATCAGCAGCTGGTTCCACCCCGGGTACAAAAGGTACCGCACGAGGTGGAGGATCCCACGGCCCCCAGGAAGAAGAGGTGTCGGGGCCGTGAGTCGTCGTCGAGGCCGCTCTTTGCGGCGCGGCAGGTGGAGGGGGTGCTGGATCATCCATACCTTCAGCACCCTCGTCCTCGTCATCAAAAAGAGGCTCTCCAACCTCATGATCACCTGCACGCTCAAAACGAGAAGAAGGAGAAACAAGAGTCTCGTCGAAGGTGACATCTGATGTCTCCATGACTCGGTTAGTATCAAGGTTAAGTACACGATATGCTCTCGTGTGAGTGCCATAACCCAAAAATACCCGTCAGAAGATCGAGACTCAAACTTGTCCAGGTTCCCCTTTTTCAAAATAAAACAGTGGCAACCGAAGACTCTAAATAACTCACCTTGGGCTGGCGACCAAAACGCAACTCATAAGAAGTCTTCTTCAAAAAGGCTCTCAGAAAATGCGATTTGAAATGTAGCATGCAGTGTTCATAGCTTCGGCCCAATAGCGCCTGGGAGTCCTATGCTCATCGAGCATCGTCCTGGCCATCTCAACAAGGGTCCGATTCTTCCTCTCTACAACACCATTTTGGGGCGGTGTGTAGGGGGAAGAAAACTGATGCTCCAAACCAAAGCGGTTACAAAACTTCTCAAAATCCGAATTTTTGAATTCGGAACCATTATCACTTCTAATAGCTCGCATCGAGTTCAAAGGGAACTCGTTCTGAAGACGCAAAATCAGATTGCGAGCGAAGGAGAAAGTCTCAGTCTTCTCAGTCAAAAAGAAGACCCACGAATACCTCGAAAAGTCATCAAGAACAACCAAAACATACCACTTGCCACCAACCGAGCTCACCCGAGCCGGACCAACAAGGTCCATATGTAAAAGCTCTCCAGGGTGCGAGGTCATGACCTTAGTCACTGGATGGTGGGGAGCGGCAACCATCTTCCCATGTCTACAAGAATGGCAAACTAGATCCTTCTCCATCGAAAGCTTGGGCAATCCTCGGATTAGGCCAAGTGAGCTAAGTCTTGCAAGCAAGTCGAAGCTTAAATGACCGAGCCTCCTATGCCACTTCCAAAGATCGGAGGAAGAAGGACTAGCCAAAAGACAGCGAGAAGAACCAAACGACTCCGAGAAATTCGCACGAAAGACTTTCCCAAAGGGCGAAATCAGACATACAAGATCGCCTTGAGGATCTAAGATGCGACTAAGGTTCGGTTTAAAACGAATCTCGTAGTCATCATCAAAAAGTTGCGAAACAGAAAGCAAGTTAAAATGCAGATTAGAAACAAGAGCAACATCGCGCAACACAAAGTGCTCATTAACCCGCACCGATCCGCGAGACAACACCTTACCTTTACTATTGTCGCCGAAGGTTATGTACTCCTTTCCGGCAACAGGGCTAAGGCTGGAGAACCACTTGGCGTTTCCGGTCATGTGCCTCGAGCAACCGGAATCCACCAACCAAATGTCCTCCAACCGTTTTACCTACATCATAAAAAGACATAGGGTGAGCATACGGTCCAACACTGGGGTTAGTGAAGTAAGGAGAATCCCAGTGTTGGGCCGGCTGCTCAAAGAACGGTTAGCAAAATAACCACTCCTAGACTGTCTACGGGGGGTAGCGATCACCACGCAAAGGAAAATGTGGTCCGCTAGGGAAGAAGCGCTCACAGCGACACTCAAACTGCGGTGGGGGGTAGCGCTCAACTACAAAGCCTCCATCACGGGGTCCAAAACCTGCAACTGCAGGCTCCCGCCGGGCACGCTCTCTACGAGGCCTAGGCCTAGCAACTTGAGGCACTGCGCCTCTAGGCCAAGCAGTACGTCTCGGTGCTCTCCTCTGAACATTCGACGCATGTACATCATGAAAAGGATGGTACATGTCCGGGTTGTTCATCTCCCTAGCACGGCGCGCCTCTCTCTTGCGCCTAAAGCAGAACTCGCTCAAGTGTCCATCTCTCCCACAGAAATCACAATGATACCTCACCGCACGCAAAGGGGTTGTTGGTACTCATGACTGTGGGTGTGGATCACTTTGCCCTTCTGTGGCAACTCCTCATGGATAGGTGGCATTGTATCCAGCTTGTTTTTTAGGTGGTTGGGTTTGGGATGCCACACTTGGTTCTTGGGTGGAGCTCTCGGAGGTTCCTCAAACACCCCATCCTTGGTGATAGGCTTGACCGGCTCTTTGGATGGAAGCTTGGTCAGTTTGGGAGTAGTGCTGGAGTTGGGCTTCTCACTAGGATTCAGACCACTCGACTCTCCAATCTTCCCAAAAGCAGAAAGATCAACACCCTGAGCAAGACCTATACCATAACCTCCAGCAGCTCGCTTAAATTGGGAGATCATCATCCCGAGCTGCGGCTCACTACAAGAGACCCATGACAAGATGGTCCGAAGGTATGTGTTTTCCTCCTCGGTTTGCATCTTGTCATGCTTGGCATTCGCAATCTCCATCTCCAAACCCTCACACAAAGCGCACCTGGCCACACTAGTGCTACCTGAGTTGGCCTCCTCAAGAGACACAATCTTGGCATTCTTCTCTGCCAACTCAGATTTCAAGACAGGACAAGTCTTGCACGCACCTAACAGAGAAGGTCTAGCCTTCAGCTCATCCACCTCTCCTACCAATGCAGCATACTTACCTCTCAAAGTGAGAAGGTCAGTCATGTGCGTGGTGCACATCTCACACTCAACCTCTTCCGACATGACCACGGTGGACTTGGCAGACTCAAGCTCTCTCACCGTGTCCTCCCACTTCTACCTAAACTCCTTGCGCTCTCTAGCGGCACGCCTAAGCAACTTGTCCTGACTAAGGAGTGCGGCAGTAAGCTTCTCAACCTCAGCAGAAAGCTCGTCGTGGGTGAGGGATACCTGGGAGGTGTCTTCGTCGTCGTCGTCCCGAGGGGTGTGCTCCAGCTTGCCGTCGACCTCATCACCAAGCGCCATGGTGCAAAAGCCGTCGTCGTTGGCGAAGAAGCAGAGACCGTTCAGCTTGTCCTCGATCCTCTTCTTCTTCTCGGACTCGTCATCGCTTGAGCAAGCGGAGTCGTCATCAGAGCCGTCGACGTCGCTGAGCGTGGCGAAGAACGCACGCTGCTCAGCTTGGGCCTTCTCCAAGTACTTCTTCTTGATGTACTCCTTGTCGAAGCCGCCCCTCCGCTTGTGCCTCGCGGGGACATACTTCTCCTTGCGCTTGCCGGAGTCGTACTTGTGCCCATGATCGCCCTTCCCAGATGAATGCTTCTTCTTGGGGCAGTTGGCGATGAAGTGTTTCGGGGTCGCCACACTCATAGCATCCTGAGCGTCCTCCTCCGCGGCGACGGTTCATGCGGTTGTTGTGGAACCGCGAGAACCGGTTGGCGAGCATTGCCAACTCGTCATCCCCCAACGATTCAAGCTGGTCCTCTGTGACAGAAAAGAGTGAAGAAAGAGCAAAGCCAGCAGAGGGGTTAGCGGAAGAGCCAGAAACCAAAGCCATAGTCGGGCCAGAAGGATTCGCATAAGAAGCCCTCGACATGGCGTCAATCTCACTGGACTTGAGCTTACTAAAGAGCTCATCGCATGTGAGGATCTCATAGTTAGGCGATTCGATGATCGCCTGAACCTTGGAATCCCACACAGATCGATCAAGAGTGTGCAAAAGCTTCAAAGCACGCTCATGATCGTCAAAAGGCAACTGCTCCTTGTTAGCCCTCATCCTGTTGACAATCACCTGAAAGCGAGCGAATAAACTTTCTATGCTCTCGCCAGGCTGATGTCGAAAGTTCTCATACTCACGCTTGAATGACTCGTAGAGTCGGGTTTTGACTTGAGAGGTGCCCTCATGGAAACGCATGAGGGTGTCCCAGATCTCCCGAGCCATAGCGAGGTGAGAAACACGATCAAACTCACCCATGCTCAAACAAGAAAAGAGAGCATTACGGGCTCGGTTATTGGCATCGTGCTCATCGATCTGTTGCCTGAGTAACACGAGCAGCTAAGACCACGTAATCAGCAGAGTTGCAAATATCCCAAATAGAAGCACCCAAACTCTGCAGATAGGCCGACATGCGTATCTTCCAATACGCATAGTTCGTCCCATCAAAGAACGGCGGTTTGCCCACGCCGCGATCCATGTCGCCTTCTGTGGATCTGGAACCGGCTAAGGTGGAAGATCCTTAACCTGCTCTGATACCAATTGAAGGACCGAGAAGCACTCAGAAAGCGACCAGAGGGGGGGTGAATGGGAGCTTCAAATTTTCCTTACGGAAACTAGTAGCCACAGTCCCAAGAATAAACCCCAGAAGCAAACCCTAGAGCTTGCAAATGTCCACGACCCTAGATGTAGGGTGGATGCTTCCAAGAAGCACAGCGAGACACTAGACAACTCTAGAAAGCCAACGCAAAAGACAAAAATCAATTCCGTCAACGAACGAGCGAACCGCGGTCAAAAACCGTGTGAAAACAGTAGCATCGGATGCTGCCTGCGTCCGATGCCAGACCACCGGACGCGTCCGATGCGAAAAACTGCCTCTCGGGAACCTTACTGTTCCACCATCGGATGCTGTGAACAGTGAACAACCAGCGTCCGATGCTTTGGCTCCGGCGCGTCCGATGGCCAACGGACGCGTCCGATGCCTAGCGGCCGATGCCACTACAAACACTCAGAAAGTGACACGCGTCACCGGAGCGTCCGACGCTTAGAACCCTAGCGTCCGATGCTTCCGTGTCAGCGTCCGATGCCTCCGAAAATTGTGCTGTCTTTGATGATTCAACCCGATTTCCTCCGAATCAAAAACTCTAGGCCTGGGATTCGATCTGAGGGGGCACAAGGATGTTAGTGAGCTATCTCTAAGAGATCATGGCTCGAACCTAACTCCAAATCGGTGAATCAAGAAATTTCGGGACAAGGGAGCAAAAACACGATCCAGAACAAAAATCGATCGATCTCCTAGACCGTGAGGTTAGAGGTTAATTCCTTCGGTGGAAAGAAGTGCCTCATGATCTAGAACAACTTGGTTCAAACGGTTTTGCAAAAGATGAACCAACCAAAGAGATCAAGCGACGGGAAGAACGTGAAGAAAAAGGATTCCGCGAAGAACACCAATGAAACGCGAATCACAAACACGATCTTGCAGCCGAAGCGCAAACACACGCTACGACAAGGAGGTTACGGCCTCCTTTCCTCAAAATCACCAGTACACAGAGTCAAGTCTCTCTGCGGATCTCAGCAGGCTACAGCAGGGGATGGGAGAGCAAGAAACCCTAGTGTGAAAGAGCAAATGACTGAGATGCGGGAGGAGGGTGTCTCCCCTGACTACTTATCCTATTCTAGACTAAGTCTATTTCCTACTCTACCCCTCTCTATTCTAATTACAGAGCGAACCAGCTAAACCCTAAGGTTATTCTGGACCAACTCAAGTGGTAGGTAGATCCAACGGCCACGCCCGCACAAGTCGTCCGCGTTGCCTCCACGCAACCTTCCGATTGCCGCCATGTGCCGCCCTCGCTCTGCACCCCCGGTTTTGTGGCCCCAAACCGGGAAACCAGCCTTTTCTAGCAACCCCCAGTTTTGAGGCCCAAACCGGGAAACCAGCCCACCAGCCTGAGTTTTGTGGCCCAAACTCAGAAACCCGCAGCGCCCGAGTTTTGAGGCCCAAACTCGGAAATCGGCCCATCGCCCGAGTTTTGTGGCCAAACTCGGAAACCGTCCGCGCCCAGGTTTTGTGGCTCAACCTGGAAACCGAGCACTCGAGTTTGAGGCCCAAACTCGGAAACCGTCCACCCGGTGGTTTTTTCTTGGCTCAACCACCAAACCGGAGCTGTAGAGGGGATGCACCGCCCGTGCACCCCGTCCACCGACACGTGTCCCCAGGTCCTCGACCCGAGCAACACCGTGCCCCGCAAGTCTCCGCTCGTCGCTGTCCCAGGCTGCCAGCCACCACAGCTGATCCTCAGGCACTCCGGTCCCTCAGTCCAAGCCTCACGTCCGCCCTTCACTGCTCGATACATCGGCATGGCACGTCCGCCGCACGGCACGCCCATCCTTCATCGCACCCAGTCCGTCGGCACGACATGTCTCAACTTGACCTTCACTTTGCCCTCGATCACTGTCTCCGTGCTCGACACCTGCACAACACAAGCCAAAGAACATGCGATCAAACCCGTTGACAATCACTCATCACTCAGAGACTCGGCATACACCCATGTATCCGCACTTGGTCCCCATAGACTGCAATGACTCCCTTCAGACCAGGAAGCTTCATGCAAAGATATGCGGGGTGGATAACCGCATTGAAAACATTAGTGACCCCTCGACCAAAGATAGCTTTGTATGGATAGAACATATCCTCCACATCGAAGGTTATATGTTCTGTTCTACAATTTACTTGGTCTCCGAAAGTGACGGGTAAAGAGATTTTTCCGATTGCCCTGACTTGCTGACCGCCAAAACCGTACAGAGGGTTGCCAGCGGGCTGTAGTAGGTTTTCTATCTAGCTTCATGTTATCAAAGGTCGAGGCGAATAAGATGTCCGCAGAACTCCCTGTGTCCACTAGAATTTTGGTGACTATTCAACCTGCAAGGTTGGTCTCAATTACCATGGCATCGGTATGGGGGTAATCCCTCACCTTCATGTCACTGTGTCGAAGGTTATTGGGATGTGGGACCATCGTCCAAACTTGTGTGGTCCTTCGACTGCCATGTGGTGCACTCTTCTGGCATGTTTGTTTTCTCTATCTTTTGTTACCGTGGTCTTCGTTGGAACCCCAGTGATAGCGAGGATTACACCGAAGGTGGAGGTGGGTTCTTGATGGTTGTTTGGGGTTTGGGACTTGGCTTTGACAGGCTGAGGAGACGGTAAAGCGGGTATTGGGGTGGTGGTGGTAGAGCATTGCTTGTTTGCTGGTGTATTTGGGTTTGTGGGGTGGTCGGGTAAGAGACGGTGTAAGGCGTGTGATTTGTTGTCGTTGGAGGGTGGTAGATGGTTGAAATGGAGTGTGGTTGTAGTGGGGGTGATGTTGTGTAGAAAGGTTGGTGCGAGGGTAGTCCATAATTGACTGGGGTGTATTGGTATGGAGGTTGGGTAGGGTGTAAATTTGGCTTTCTGGTATGGTTGATGGTTCGGTTTTCTGCCGAGGTGGCTCTTTTGGATTCTTGGTACTCTTTGACTTTGGCGAAGCACTCACATTGTTTGGTGGTGTGACCCTTGGCAGGTCCGCAGAAATGACAGTACATTTTCACAGGATCCCTCTGCTGGTTTCTCTGTTCTGGCTGTGGTAGTAGCCCTTGCGGGGTTGATTGCCTGAATTTTGAGTGCCCCTTCTCTGGTCTTCGGTTGGCCCTGCCCTGTTGATTGCACCAATGTTGCCTGGATCTTGCCGAAGGTTGTTTTCTCTCTCTTGGGATCTCGCTTGCGGTTTTGGCTGTGTCCTACGGGCATCGGATTTTGCCCTGAAATCCATGTCCGCCCTACAATATCTTTCCATTATTTCATGTAGTTCCTCAATTGTGTTTGTCGGTTTCCTAGCAAACTTTGAGGAACAGGGGCCTGGTCGCAAACCACTTACAGCTGCGAGGATTACAAGCTTCATCAGATATTCCTAGAGTTCTCGCTCTAATCTGGATGAACCTTCGCCAACAATCCTGTCGTAGTTCGCGCTCTTCTTGTTTGCAATTGAACAACTCGATGGGGTTTGATGGGGCTATTGTGATACCTTTGAAGTTTGTACAGAGTTTGTCTCTGAGATTGGCCCAGGAATCCACGGTTCCAGGGCGTAGGTTGTTGTACCACGTTTGTGCGGCAGCTAGGCGGGCCTCTCAACGACCAGCAAAATATATGTAGGTTGGTAACACACTTGCCCAACCTCCGCACACGTGCAGGGGGTGGCGAAGGTGGCCAATCGTCAGAATCAAGCGAAGATGCAGCGGGAACAAAACTAGCACGAAGGTATAAGGAAGCGAGAATGGTGTTACTATGGCTCTATTCCAAAAAATCGTGTCCGTTACACTGTTCACCCTCCGGTATTTATAGGGGATACCAAGGGGTGCCGACCAAATTACAATAGGGTACAAGAAAGATTCCTCTGCGCTATACACACAGAAGGGCAGAATCATACAAACACAACTGGAACCGAAACCCTAGCCTGCTTTCCATGCGTCCGCCGCCGCTCGGCTCGTGCTCACCCTCGCAGAAATGCGAGGGCAGACCTTCGTCTTGCGAAGATATCTGTCCAGTCGCGAAGTTTGAGTCCGTTCGCCACCGGTTGGGCCTGGGCCTTTTGGCGAAGGTGTGCGGGATGCGCTAGGGTTGCTCCCAGCGCTCTTCATGCCCTTTGCCTGTGAGAAATTGTTGAACACTCCGAAGGTGGGTCAGTATTCGGGGGCTTGAGCGGTGACTTGAGGGACTTAACAAGATGAAAAAGGGGGCAGGCGGCGAAGGTGCGCGGGACGTGCGAGGGCCGCTTTGTTGAGCCAGCCTGCGTGGTGCCACTTGCCGAGGGTCCCTACCCCCAACAGTAGCCCCTCGTTGCCTTGGATCTAAAGAACAGTATTTAGGCCCAAGCAGCGCCTTTTGACGGGAAATATGACGAGACCCTTGGCAGCGACGCCCGCGGCTGCTTTTGGGCCGGGCCGTTGTCTTGTATTTGTACTGTAGAAGTCCGTTTCATTTTTTGTGTCGTGGGTTTCGGTTTTCGTGCCGGTGTTATCGGGTGAGGTGTTCCGCCCCCCGGCCTATAAATAGATGGGGTTGGTGGGGGCTTCGAGTTGTGCCCTCCTTTGCTATAGCCACCTTGCTGCTGCGCATTTATTTTTGCGAAGGTTGCTTTTGTGTGGTTGCGAATGCTCTGCTTACTTTGTTTTGCGAGGTTCACTTTTGGAGAGATGGCGAGGTCTAAGCAAACCGCTCGTGTTGTTTCTCCTTCTGCTACGGATGAAGGAGTGACCTTCGAGTTCGGGCTCAGCCGGGTTTGTACCTCGGAGCTAGCGGTTTATGTTAAGCGAGGTAGGATAGAAGATGGGAAGGCTAGGACCAGTGTCGGGGAGACAGTTCCGAAGCCGGACGCAGATGAGGTTGTTTTCTTTGAGGAGTTCTTTTCAGCTGGTCTGCGCTTTCCTGCTGATTCCTTCGTGACCTTGGTTCTGCGAAGGTTCAATTTGCGTTTCCATCAGCTGACACCTTCGTGCTTCACGAAGATGTCAGTTTATGTCTGGGCGTGCCGTTCTCAGGGTATCGTTCCTCATGTCGAGGGATTTGTTCGAACCCATCGAGTGCACATGCAGCCTCGCAAAATTGTTGACAGCGGAGGTAAAGCTAGCCTTGGTCAGTTTGCGGTCTACACTTTCTGTCATCGCGCCGGATCGGAGCTGCCGGTGCAGGCCCAGAAGAACAAGTGGACCAGCGGATGGCAGGAGTTTTGGTTTTACTACAAGCTCAGTGATAATGCCGAGCTTTGCGGCGAGCTTCCGCTGCTTGGTGATGTGAGCTCCGAAGCTAAGATGAGCACCGAGGCTCACGCTGCTGTTGACTGTCTGAGGGTCGTTGCGCGCTCTCAGTGTGCTCGTGATTTGGTAGAAAAGTACTGTTGTGCCAAGATTTGGCCTCTTAGCCGGAGGCAGGCATGGTTTAAGGTTGAGGATGACCCCAAGTACGAGGGTAGGGGTTTGAAGAAACCGAAGGTGGATCTGGACAAGGTTTGGGAAAAAATTCTCAAGAAGTTTCCCAGGCGAGAGGATGGGATCGAAGCTGTCTATAAGCGTGTTCAGCAGTGGGTGGAGGAACTTGTTGGGAAGCTGTCCACATTAGAGGTTAAGGCCATCCATAGCTCGGTGGGCAGCGGAGGTCGGGTCAATCGGCTGTTTGACATCCTTGGGGTCCAGTATACTGACTGGCCAGCACCTTCGAGCGAAGATGCGCCGAAGAAACGGAAACGTGCAGCTGCTGAGGGTAAGGAGATTGTTTCGCGACCGAAGAGGGGTCGTGGTCGTGGCCGCGGCGGCGCCGGCGCCGGCGGCCGGGTGAAGACGCTTGCGACGAAGGTCGCGGTAGGTTCAGGTGCCGGTGGTAGTTCCTCTTCCTCGGCCATAGTTTCAAGCGGCCGAGGCGTTGGTATGGTTGGAGGACGAGTGCCCCGCATTGGCGGGATTAGTGCTTTCATCCAGATTTCGGACGACGAAGGTGTCTCCGATGATGAGGAGAAAGAGGAGGAGGGGGAGGCTGAAAAGGAGGCAGAGACCGAGGACGAATCATCTGATGGGGTCAGTGATACCTCCAGTGGCGAAGGTAGCACGGATGACGGAGATGTTTCAAAAGGGGATGATCAAGGGAAGACCGTTGCTTCCTCAAGCACTGATGCTGAGGCAGCACGTAGTATTAAGGAGATGCTGCTCGACCTCGAGCCTGAGAGTCCTGACCGAGGGTCGGTGCCCGAGTTCGCGGGGTCACACATCTGGGTTGACGGTGTCGAAGTGGCCAGTGACCTCGAGTCAGAGAGAAATCCGGGCAAAAGGCCAAACGGCGAAGCTAGCCGTTATTCTCTTCCTCATTTCGCCGTGAAGGTTGGAGTTACTGATCCGGCGACGGAGCTTTTTACGAGTCCGGACCTCCGCGAGTGTCACCTACAAAGTGCTCCAGAGGAAAGGCGTTTTCTCGGTCGGGTCTTTAATCGGATTTGTTTACCGGAGGCGGAGCTTCGACTGGCTAACCAGCCTTTGGATGATCTTCATGATGACATGGATGTCAAGGTGGCTGAGTTAATGCTACTCAACCGTTTGGCTCGCCGGAGGGCGAGTTACAACCTAAACTATTTGAATGACCGGTTGTCGAAGGTTGAGGAGGATAATAAAAGCCTTCGGCGTAGTTTGGAGAGTAAAGATATTGAACTCAAGGCTTCTTTAGAGAAGGTCAAGAAGTCCCGAGAGGAGGCACAAGCGATTGCGAATAGTAATGCTGAACTCTTAGCGGTTGTTCGTCAGAAAGACAAAGATTTGTTAACAGCAAACAGTCGAATAAGTGAGCTTTCGTCGGAGGTGACCTCGCAGACGGAGGCGTGGCAGACAATTATAGGGAAAATTAAGAGCAAACTTGATGTCTGCTTGACCGAGGCTGGAGGTTCTGCTGGGGAACCGCTGCCTGCATCTAACGCGGAGGCCTTCGAAGGTTGGCTAAGTAACGAGCTTGATGTCTTTCGCTCGTTGGTTGGTAACGCGGCCGACTTTGGTGGCTATGCCAGAGCTTTGGCAATGGCCAGTACGCTTCGTCAAGCGGATTGCGAGCACCTTCGCAAGATCAAAAGGCCAAACCATGCCTTTCCGACAGTTGACGAGGTGCGCCGGATGAAAGTTGATGACGCCGAGGTCCCGAATTGTGCGATGCGATTGCTTCGCAAGTTCTAGATCGCTGGTGGCGGCCGAGCTCTTGCTTCTGAAGAAGCTGCTGAGGCTACTCATCAGGTTTGTGTTTTTGGTAAAAATTGTGGTTGGGTTTGTTTGTGTAATGAGGGGTTTGGTATTGAATTTGGAGGGCTCGTTCTTTATTTTTCTTTGCAGGCTCGGATGGACGCGATGCCTTCGCCGCCTGCGATTGATGCTGCTGTTGGTTGCTCTGGTTCTGCTCCCATGCCCGACTTTGTGGACGTTCCACCCATCGAAGTTGTGCCTTCGGCTGGGGACGCTTCGATCGAAGAAGAAACTAACGTTGAAGAGGCTGCAACGGTCGAGGCGCCTGCTGAGAGTTTGGATGCTGCGGCCGGCGAGGGTTTGGATGATGCGACCAGCGAAGTAAGGGTGGATGAGCAAGGGGGAGCCGAACAGGTGTGAAAACCTAGGATAACTCGAATGAGGGGGTTGTTTTGTAATATGTGTGGAGTTAGAAAGACTTTATGACACTGAGACACTTTTTGTATCTGTGAAAATGCAGGTTCCTGACGGAACCGTGCTAGAGGTTTTTGATGTGACGCCATTGATGTTAAATTATCAGGATGTCTTTATGACCGGTGAATCTTGGGCTCGGGCTAAATTAAAACATCCTTCGCTGAGCTTTGAGCGTTTTTGGTGGACAAAACTGCGAAGGTACGACTTGAAGAACAGCAAGTCAAGTCGTTTTTGGCGCGAGGCGGATTATACCGATCGACAAGCTACACGTTTTTTGTTTGGTTCTTCTTCGTCCGCGCCAGCTGCTGTTGATGATGATATCGACGATAGAACGGCTTTGGATTTTTTTGTTTGGACGAAGTAATCTAGAGGTTGGTTCCTATGGTTCACTTGTAATTCCGAAGGAGGAGCCTTCGGAGGTTAGTGATACGGACCGGAGATATATGTATAGGGAGAGGGTTTTGCCCGGAGAATTGCCGATTGTTCCTGTGGCTCCTTTGTTGTGGGGACCCATAGTTCCGGTGGAAGTGGGGTTTGTTGAGGATAGCGAGGGTTTTGATGATTTAATAATGATTGAGGATGGTGATGAATCCTTGTAATTTTATTCTTTCTATTGATTGTATATCACACTGTCGTCTGAAGCGAACAACTTATGATGTTGCTCTATTCATTTTTTGCAATTTGATTGAAATAATACTTGACTCTCGAGGCTCGCCTTTCGTTTAAGAGAGGTGCTTTTTTGAAAACAGCGACGCCCCCTTTTTCTTTTAGCGAGGCTCGCGTAACGCTTTCATAAGCTGATTTGGAAAAACAGCGACGCTCCATTTTCTTTTTTAGCGAGGCTCGCGTAACGCTTTCGTAAGCTGATTTAGAAAAACAGCGACGCCCCCTTTTCTTTCTTTTTTAGCAAGGCTCGCGTAATGCTTTCATAAGCTGATTTGGAAAAACAGCGACGCTCCCTTTTCTTTTTTAGCGAGGCTCGCGTAACGCTTTCATAAGCTGATTTGGAAAAACAGCGATGCCCCCTTTTCTTTTTTAGCGAGGCTCGCGTAACGCTTTCATAAGCTGATTTGGAAAAAGAGCGACGCCCCCTTTTTTCTTTTAGCGAGGCTCGCGTAACGCTTTTGGTTTTGCTGGGGTATTCGACTTTTGGACTTCGCGCCTCCCCTTGTCTCAGGTGGAGGTGAAGTTTGCTTTGCGAGCCCCTAGCATTTTTTGCGAGGGTGCTCGACTTTTTTGGACTTCGCGCCTCCCCTTATCTTAGGTGGAGGTGAAGTTTGCTTTGTGAGCCCCTGGCGTTTTTTGCAAAGGTGCTCGACTTTTTTGGGCTTCGCGCCTCCCCTTATCTTAGGTGGAGGTGAAGTTTGCTTTTGCGAGCCCCTAGCGTTTTTTGCGAGGGTGCTCGACTTTTTTGGACTTCGCGCCTCCCCTTGTTTTAGGTGGAGGTGAAGTTTGCTTTTGCGAGCCCCTGGCGTTTTTTGCGAGGGTGCTCAACTTTTTTGGACTTCGCGCCTCCCCTTGTTTTAGGTGGAGGTGAAGTTTGCTTTGAAAAAAGTTTGTTTTTTGAAGCAATCTTGGAGGGTTATCATCGATTACAGCGCTCTTGAAGAAGAGCTACTTTTTTCGATGTTTGTTGGTAAAAGTAATAATTTGGAGTTTTACTTTTTTCGGGGGTTTTGGCCTGTATTAAGAATTTGGATGCTGTCTCGTTAAAAAACCTTACGCCCCTTCGTAAGGAAAAGAGTGCAGTTCCTTTGTTTTTGTTACATGCATAGAAATGGAAGAAAACATAGATGAAATAACAAATTACCATGGTTTTAAATAGCGAGCTAAAGCTAAAGTGTTTAGCGTTTTATAAACTGTAATTAGCGGACTTTAGCGCAAAATAGCGGCAGAATTGTGCATGAACGCAAATAGCGGCACAATTTTTTTCACGCTATTTCGGGCTATAGCGGCACAAATAGCGGGCTATTTAATTCCATGCAAATTACATATTGCGAGGGCTCGCTAAGGCTCCGCTACGGGTAGTATTTGCGAAGGTCGTCGACGTTCCAGGTGTGAGGCAGGATGTTTCCCTCGCTGTCAGAGAGATGAAAGGAGCCGGGACGGTTGCATTCTGCTATTAGGTATGGACCCGTCCACTTTGGCTGAAACTTCCCCGCCATGCTGGCGTTTTGCTTTCGAATGAGAATGAGGTCACCTTTCTTTAGTTCTTTGACTCTCACCTTTTTGTCTCTCCATTTTTTTGTTTCTTCCTGATACTTGCGAAGGTTGTGCACTGCGTTGCATCTTGTTTCTTCGAGCAAGTCTTTGTCAAGTAATTGGTTTTGTTCGTCTGTTTCGAAGGTAGTTCTGAGTGATACATGCTTCAACTCTTTTGGTAACACAGCTTCTTCTCCAAACAGGAGCCTGAAGGGTGTGAATTTGGTGGCTCTGCATTCCAAAGTGTTATGGGACCAGGTGACAGAGGTTAGCTCTTCCGCCCACTTTCCTTTGGGCCTGCCTTGAAATTTCTTTGATACGGCTTGGAAAATTGTTGCATTGGCTCTTTCGACTAAGCCGTTGGATTGAGGGTGCCGGACTGAGGCGAAGCATAGGATTGTTCCAATTTGTGCGCAAATTTCTTTGAAAACCTCGCTGTCGAATTGAGTGCCATTATCAACAGTTAGGTATTTGGGGACTCTGAACCGGCAAATTATTTGCTGCCAGAAAAACTTCTTCACGGCCAAGGAGGTGATGGAAGCCAGTGGTCTAGTTTCAATCCATTTCGTAAAGTATTCCACAGCTACGACTGCATAGCGAAGGATTCCTAGAGCTGTTGGGAGTGGACCGATGAGGTCCATTGCCCATCTTTGCAACGGCCATGTTGGGCATATCAAAGTTGTTGGAGCCCCTGTGGCGTTTTGTGTCTTTGCCGTTAGTTGGCAACCCTCGCAATGTTTGACGATGCTTTCTGCATCTCGTAATGCAGTTGGCCAATAGAAACCTTGTCGGAAAGCTTTCCCAACTAACGCCCTTGGGCTGTTGTGAGAGCCACAGATACCTTCGTGAATGAGCTTAAGAATGTCATTTCCTTCAGTCTGTGACACGCATTTGAGCCATGGCGAGGTTACCGAAGCTTTGAACAGAATATTGTCCACAATTTTGTACCCTCGAACTCTTTGTTTTAGTCTGTTATCTTCCTCTCTGGACTCGGGTTCATGTAGCCCATTGATATACGCCATGATGGGTGCTCTCCAGTCTTCGTTTTGGATTGCATTGACTAGCTTGATACTTTTTTTGGAGGCCTCGAATGCTGATTGAGTTGTTTCCTCATAAAACACGTCCGGCGGTAGCTGTAATTGTTGCGCTGCTGCTTTGGCTAGGCTGTCTGCCTCGTTGTTTTCCGACCTTGGTATTGCTTTTACTGTTATGCCGAGGAAAAAAGAATCTAACCTTCGAACATACTGGAAATATTTTTGCAGTTCAGGGTCTTTTGCTTTGTCATTTTTCTCGATGTGTCCCGCGATAACTTGGGAGTCTGTGTTGACGACCGCCCTTCGGACTGATAAAGATCGGAGCCTCGAAAGGGCTAGTATCACTACGTCGTACTCTGCGGAGTTGTTTGTGCATTTGAAGTTGAGCCTTCTTGCATATCTTAGCTTAGACCCGGATGGCGAAACTAGAATGGCCGAGGCCCCTACTCCAGTCGCTCCCCAGGCTCCATCGACATATACTGTCCAGAATGGGTCTTGTTGAGTTCCATCTCTGCGAGGGTCAGGGGTCCACTCAGCTATGAAATCTGCTAGTGCCTGTGATTTGATTGCTGTTCTCCCGACGAAGGTTATAGCGTAGCTGTTGAGCTCGACTGCCCATTTCGCTATTCTGCCAACTGCCTCGTTGTTCTTGAAAATGTTCTCGAGGGGGTATGCCGAGGGTACATGGATCTCATATGCCTGGAAATAATGCTTTAGCTTTCTTGATGCCATGACCACGACGTATGCTATCTTCTCGAGCTCTGAGTAGTTTCGTTTGGGACCTTCGAGGGTTTCTGATACATAGTAGATTGGGGCTTGCCTGGTTCTGTTGTTGTCGTGTAACTCTTTGATTAGGACTGCTTTGTTGCGTGAGGCGAAGCTGCGACATACAGCAGTAACAGGTCCCCTTTGCTTGGGCTGGTTAAAACAGTCAAGTTGGTGAGATACTTTTCAAATCCTCAAAGGATTTCTGCTACCGGGGCCCCCAATTGAATGGTGCAATGCTTCTTAATGTTTCAAAGAAAGGTAACCCTCGCTCAGCGGATCTGGAGATGAATCTGCTGAGTGCTGCTAAGCGTCCTGACGAGCGCTGAGTTGCTTTCCAGGTTGTTGGTGGTTCCATATTGATGATGACATCAATTTTTTAGGGGTTGGCTTCAATTCCCCTTGCTGAGTTGCCTAGCAGGTTTCCTTCGCTTACCCCGAAAACATATTTTTTGGGGTTTAATTTGAGTCCGGCGGACCGAAGGTTTTTGAACACTCTTTCCAAGTCTGTTATGTGATTTTCTTTTAGCTCGCTCTGTACAATCAAATCATCAACGTAGGCAGAGATTGCGTGTTCGTCTTTGAAGACTTCAGTTGTCATGCAAGCGAAGGTTGATCCTGCATTTCTGAGGCCCTCTGTCATTCTTCGAAAGCAAAATGTGTCCGAAGGTGTAATGAAGCTTGTTTTTTCCTCATCTTCCTCATTCATCCAAATCTGGTGGTACCCTGAGAAACAGTCGAGGAGAGATAACATTTGGCAACCAGCTGCTCTGTCGACCAAGGTGCTTATGTTAGGCAGAGGAAAATCATCCTTCGGACAGGCTTTGTTTAGGCATGTGAAATCAACACACATTCTCCATTTCTTGTTCTTTTTCTGAACCAGTACCACATTTGAGAGCCATGTTGGATATTTGACTGGACGGATGACGCTTGCGTCCAGAAGTCTTTTTACCTCTGCCTTCACTGCCTCTTTCCTCTCTTCTGACATTTTGCGAAGCTTTTTCTTAATTGGGCGATAGCCTAGTTTGATGTTTAGGCTGTGCTCGATCAAAGTTCTGTTTACTCCCTTGAGGTCCTCCGCAGACCAAGCGAAGGTATCGGAACTTTCCTTGAGGAAACGAATAAGGTTGTCTTCTGACTGGGGTTCCAGGTTGGCTGAAATGAACACTTTCCTTTCTGAATTGCCCTCGAAGAGCTAGACTTGTTTAGTCTCTTCTTTGGGTGATGCTTTTACTCTGTCGATGCATTCTTCACCCTCGTCGCTAAGGTTTGTGGCTCGAGGCTTTGACAAATTGTGGACATTGCGTTGTCCCGGTGCTACTGTTCCTTCGGCTGCTCTTGCAATGTCTTGATCTTCGTACACTGCGACGACCACCTTCGGAGCAGGAAGCTTCATGCAAAGGTATGCAGGGTGGATTACAGCGTTGAATGCGTTGGTGACGCCTCGGCCAAAAATTGCATTGTAAGGATAGAACATGTCGACCACATCGAAGGTTATATGCTCAGTTCTACAGTTCAGCTGATCTCCGAAGGTAACGGGCAGAGATATTTTCCCAATAGCTCTTACTTGTTGCCCGTCGAAACCGTATAGTGGGTTGTCGGAGGGTTGCAAGAGGTTTCTGTCAAGCTTCATGCTGTCGAAGGTTGTGGCGAACAGGATGTCAGCGGAGCTTCCTGTATCGACGAGAATTTTAGTGATTGTCCACCCTGCTAAGTTAGTCTCGATCACCATTGCATCAGTGTGAGGGTAATCCCTTAACTTCATGTCGCTGGAATCGAAAGTTATCGGGATGTGAGACCATCGGCCGAATTTGTGCGGTCCTTTGACGGCTACATGATGTACTCTTCGGGCATGTTCTTTCTTTTGCCTCTTGTTGCCATGATCTTCGTTGGAGCCTCCAGTGATGGCCAGTATGACACTGAAGGTTGATGTTGGGTTGTTGATGGTTGTTTGGGGTTGGGCTTCGGATTTGACAGGTTGGGGGCTGGCAGGGCCGGTATTGGTGGTGGTGGTGGTAGAGTGTTGCTCACTTGTTGGTTGGTTCGGGCTTGAGGGGTTGTTGGGAATGTGACAGTGTATGGCGCATTTTGGCATTGAGGAAAAGAGGTTGGTTGAAAAGAGGTGTGGTTGTAATGTGGGTGTTGAGAGTAGAAAGGTTGGTGCCTGGGTAAGCCGTAGTTTATGGGGGTGTACTGGTAGGGAGGTTGGGTTGGGTTGAAGTTTGGCTTTCTGGTGTGATTGATGGCTCTGTTTTCTGTTGAAGAGGCTCTTTTGGACTCCTGGTACTCTTTCCCTCTGGCGAAGCACTCGCACTGCTTTGTTGTGTGCCCTTTTCCTAGGCCGCGGAAATGATAGTACATTTTGGCCGGGTCCCTCTTTTGGTTTCTTTGGTCAGGCGAGGGTGGAAATCCATGTGGGTTTTGGTTGCCCGAAGGCTGAGTGCTTCTTCTCTGGTCTTCGATTGGATTTGCCTTGTTAATTGCTCCAACGTTGCTTTGATCTTGGCGAGGGTTGTTTTCTCTCGCTTGGGGCCTCGGCTGTGGTTTCTGCTGCGACCTTCTAGCATCGGACTTTGCCCGGAAATCCATGTCCGCTCTACAGTACCTTTCCATCGTATCATGAAGCTCTTCGATTGTGTTTGCTGGCTTTCTGGCGAATTTTGAGGAACATGGGCCTGGGCGTAAGCCGCTGACTGCAGCGAGGATTACGGCCTCGTCGGATATTCCCGGAGTTCTTGCTCTAATCTGGATGAACCTTCGCCAGTAGTCTTGTAATGGTTCGCGCTCTTCTTGTTTGCAGTTGAAAAGCTCAATGGGGTTTGATGGTGCTGTTGTGATGCCCTTGAAGTTGGGCAGAGTTTGTCTCTGAGGTTGGCCCAGGAATCCACTGTTCCAGGGCGAAGGTTGCTATACCAAGTCTGCGCGATGTCACGAAGGATGATTACGAAAGACTTCGCCATTGTTGACTCGTCCCCTCCTGCTGCGGCGACTGCCGCTTCGTAGCTCATTATGAATTGGCGAGGGTCAGTGAGCCCATCGTAACGGGGGAGGTTTTGTGGATTGTAGCATGGTGGCCAGGGTTGGGTCTGGAGTATTTGGGAGAGTGGTGATTTTGGGTCATAGGCATTTGGTGTTGTTGGGCTCTCCGTTGGTTGCGAAGGTTTGGCTCTCTCTCATCTGGGTAGAGTTGGCGAAAGTTTGGTTGTCTCATAGGGTATGGTTCTGGGTGATTTTGCTGGTGGTGGGGGTGGCGGATGGCGGCGGAGGTTGCCATGATCCTGCTCCTCAATCCCCTCCTGAAGTGGTGGCATTTCCCTATTGTTCCAACCCTCGGCTTCGGCTTCAGCTGCTGCGAGGGACTCCTCCATTTGGCGAAGCTGTTCCCTAGCCTCGTCTGCCTTTTGCCTGATAGCGCGCAACCGGTTGTGCCTCTCCAGCTGGTTCAGGCGCCTTTTCTTCTCTTGCAACTCAACTTGAAGCCTTTTCAGGGCCTCGAGGCCCAATTCCTCCTCGTCTCCTCCCTCTCCTCCTCCGGGAGAGTGGGGGTGCAGCTGCGCTGACGTCCGGGTTTGAGGGCCCGGGACTTCTGAGTCTGGAGTAACATCTTCTGCTCTCGAGGGTTCCGCAATTTCCTCAGCAGGTGGAACCACCGCCGCAGCTTCTCTAGCCACGCGAAGGTCTCTGGTAGTGGTCGCTCTTGTGTTTCCCGCCATTTCGAACTTCCGCTCCCCACGGATGGCGCCAAACTGTTGGTAACACACTTGCCCAACCTCCGCACACGTGCAGGGGGGTGGCGAAGGTGGCCAATCATCAGAACCAAGCGAAGATGCAGCGGGAACAAAACCAGCGCGAAGGTATAAGGAAGCGAGAACGGTGTTACTGTGGCTCTATTCCAAAAAATCGTGTCTGTTACACTGTTCACCCCCCGGTATTTATAGGGGATACCAAGGGCTGCCGACCAAATTACAATATGGTACAAGAAAGATTCCTCTGCGCTATACACACAGAAGGCAGAATCGTACAAACACAACTGGAGCCGAAACCCTAGCCTGCTTTCGATGCGCCCGCCGCCGCTCGGCTCGTGCTCACCCTCGCGGAAATGCGAGGGCAGACCTTCGTCTTGCGAAGATATTCATCCAGTAGCGAAGTTCGAGTCCCTTCGCCACCAGTTGGGCTTGGGCCTTTCGGCGAAGGTGTGCGGGATGCGCGAGGGTTGCTCCCAACGCTCTTCATGCCCTTTGCCTGTGAGAAATTGTTGAACACTCCGAAGGTTGGGTCAGTATTCGGGGGCTTCAGCGGTGACTTGAGGGACTTAACAAGATGAAAAAGGGGGCAGGCGGCGAAGGTGCGCGGGACGCGCGAGGGCCGCTTTGTTGAGTCAGCCTGCGTGGTGCCACTGCCGAGGGTCCCTTCCCCTAACAATGTACAAATTAATTTGATCTCCGTTCATTTATATTAGGCTTCAGGCCTCTGCTACACTACAGGAAACTCACGCTTTGCTGAGTGCCTGGGGCTTTGCCGAATGCCAAATTTCGGGCACTCAGCAAAGAGCCTCTTTGCCGAGTGTCGGCTACGTGGCACTCGACAAAGCGCAAACACAAGGCAAATGATGCTTTGCCGAGTGTCTGACACTCGGCAAAGAAAGGCACTCGGCAAAGGCACATCTTTGTCGAGTGCCAGTCACGTGGCACTCGGCAAAGAATGTGGCCCCGAACTGTGCCACGTGGTCGGGTCTTTGCCGAGTGCCACGTGGCTGGCACTCGGCAAAGAGGTGCCTTTGCCGAGTGCCAGCCACGTGGCACTTGGCAAAGAATGTGGCCTTGAACTGTGCCACGTGGTCGGGTCTTTGCCGAGTGTCACGTGGCTGGCACTCGGCAAAGCGGTGCCTTAGCCCAGTGCCAGCCACGTGACACTCGGCAAAGAGCTCTTTGCCTAGTTTTTTTTACACTCGGCAAAGCCAGTTTTTAAATTACATTTTGAAGCAGTAAATTAATCCAAATGAAAAAGTTTTTAACTACAAAGTTGGTTAACTTATCAAGATGAACAATTTTTGTTCTGGTGATTTTTTCATTTGACAAACTTAAAATAAATTCGTTCACAAATCTTATATATCTCTATGTTAGTTTATAAAACTACAAGAGTGATATATAATGTTTGTGAATAATATTAGAACCATAATGTCGGATGCACAAACGGTCAAACAACCAAAATAAACTTTGTAGATCTTGACAAGTTACGAAAGTTTGTAGTTGATAACTTTTTAATTTGAAGTCATCTAGTTATGCAAAACTGCGTTCGAATTTGAAAAATTTAAAATTCAAATTTTTTAAAATATCTCGGATGGAGAGATGACCAAAATGAAAGTTTTAGATCTCGAAAGGTTATGAAACTTTGATGTTGATAATCTTTTGATTTGAAATCATCTTGTCAACAAAAACTACGTTTCAAATTATCAAATTTGAAATTCAATTTTTTATAAACGACCTCAGATGGAAAAACTATCACATTAAAAGTTGTAGATCTCAAAAAGTTAGAAGACTTTGTAGTTGACAACTTTTTTATTTCAATTCGTTTAGGGCCTCAAATAAGCAAGTTACACTCGGTTTAGTATAATATATGGGTAACCGAAACGGATATGGGACGTATATGTGTCTAGTGCAGTGGTAGAGGAGGCTCCGCGCGAACGAGAGGTCTTGAGTTCGAATCAAATTGCGTGAAAAATACCAGGACTTGCAATTTCGAGGGAGTCGGGCGGGCGTTGCCTAGTCGGCCCCTCCCCCAATTTAATAAAAGTTTTTCTCTATTTTTTTGATTTTTTTCGTTTTTTCTTTGCCGTGTGCCAAATATGTCAGCACTCGGCAAAGACTTCGCCGAGTGCCCGATATTTGGCACTCGGCAAAGAACCTTTTGCCGATATTTTCTTCGCCAAGTGCCCTTCGCCGAGTGCGAGAGGCCCTTTGCTGAGTGTTGGCAGCACTCGGCAAAGCCTGAACCTCCTGTAGTGCTAGTTGTATTTATTGGTCATATGGATTGGTTCAAATTAAATTGGCGGATTGATCCTTGGAGTGTTAACTATGGATGCGCGTGGCAGGTTCAGAGAAACTAATCAGGCGATTTTGTGTGTTGCAGATCGGAAGGAACAACACTAGAGACCGAGAGCCCCATAAAAATCTTCAGCGGCGAGATATCTGCTAGGTCACATGAGTATTGATTTTACAATATTATTAGTTCCTACTAGTAGAGGTCATTGGATCATCACAATAATTAAAGATAGACGGCACTGCTTGGACCTCCGGCCATTCAAGATTTATGGCAGTATGGCAATTAGTGCTCTGCAGCAACCGCCTATGGTGAATATAGTTTAAGTGTTATTTTTTTAAAAAAATAGTATCCATGCATACTTTTTCCATGTATAACTGTATTGTTGGTACTTCTTTCATGGATTAGAGTATCACTTATACTTTCTCTGATTAAAATAATGGTTTTCAATATGTGGTCATACTGGCTTGCGGAATATACAGTCCATATATGCGTACGTATAACATTCTTCTAAAAATGTATGTATTTGTCAAAATAATAAAATAGTACATACACATACATATACTTTTTCAGATGAGAGTATTCTTGGATACATTTTTTATATTATAGGTACCATGTGATACTTTATATTATAGTAGCACTTGATACTTTCCGATTGTAGTATCTCTTGATACTTGTATCTATTCCAAGATTGTATATTAGTATAAACAAAAATGGGCATACACGGAGTTGATGTATGCAAGCATACTGCATACACGCTCCTATTGTATATGAATAAAGGCAAAATGTACAAGAAGTATGTACACATACTACTACATTTACGTATATGGGCATACTTCCAAAAAAATAAATACAGCTGTACAACTAAAAGTATAGTAATTGGGTACATGGACATAGTTCTAATAATAAAAAGGAAGAATTAGCTCTGGGACACTCCGAAAGGCCTAAATTGGCTGGTGCACACATCCACTTTCAATATTTGCCAGAAGACACTATGGTTTCGTGTAATTGGGCCAATGGACATTGACCCTCATCTAATATTTTTATAAAATAGATATAAAATTATATAAGTGCTAGAAAATTATACTATAAATTTTTCTACACTCTACATGATAAGAACTACATACTAAAAATATTGTTTTGCGCTGAAATGATCATTTTGCCCCCACTTCATAAATAAACAAAGATAATCATGGTTAATTTGCTTATATGATTGTAGGTCACTACAAATCTTGGGACAAATCATAGAATGCGTACATCAACCAATCTTGACAATGCTAAAAATATTAGCTCAAAATAATAAAGTTTATAGTGACATATTTAGCATGACTGAATTATAGATTTATCTCTTGTGGAGCTTAATTCATATATTAAACTTTGTTATTTTGATATGATATTTTTATGATAGACAAGATTTGGTGATGTATGCATTCTGTGATTTTGTCAGTATTTTTAATATATTACAAATAAATTAACTAATTAATCATGGTTATCTTTGTCTATTCATGAAGAGAGGCAAAATTATCATTTTAGTGCAAAATAATATTTTTAGTATGTAGTTCTTATCATGTAGAGTGTCGAAAAAATTATATTATAATTTTTTTGGCACTTATATAATTTTATATCTATTTTATAAAAATATTGGATGAGGGTCGATGTCTATTGGCGCAATTACACAAAACCATAGTGTCTTCTGGCAAATATTAAAAGTGGATGTGTGCACCGGCCAATTTAGACCTTTCGGAGTGTCCCATGGCCAATTCTCCCTAAAAAAATAGTTTTTTTAGACTAATAATAAAAAATAGTTGTACAAGTTAAAGTATACATACATGCTAGTACGGTTGGATTAATTATCCATACCCGCTAGTGTAGCTAAGGGGCCGCGCACACCCTCCCCCGTGACGTCTCCCAGAGTCCGAGTTAGCTAGGTCCGCACGATGCTGGACCATCCTCTTGTGCGTGTATTGTAAGTGGGAGTAGATACTCCTGACAATATAAAAAACTCACCCTATATATATACATATTATGTATATATATATATGGTAATTATTTCATACTCTCTGAGAGTAGTTACTCTCATGTGTATATCTCTTCATTTATGTAGTTTATGACCCGACAGTTACTCTCATGTGTATATCTGTTGATTTATGTAGTTTATGACCCGACGAAGTGTATGTACACGAAGTATATGATTATACTAGACCTTCTAAAGTACCGTATATATCAAGTATGCAAGCATACATAGAGTATATGGTCATACTTCTTTTATATACTACTGTAGTGATATTTTAGTAATATAATAAAAAGTATAAGCTCTTTTGAATTTTTTTTCCGTAAGTAAGATTTGAAATATCTTAAAATAAGTATATAAACATACTCAAACTGATAAATAAGTATACATACATATACAATGTGGTTTATTGAAGATGAAAGTAACTAATCCCGGGAGTATAGAAAACTCAATATATATATATATGACTCCGCTTTTTGGTACCCGGGTACCGAATAGTTATTTGGTACTCACATCCGACCCCTGCCCACAACTCGCACCCGCACCTGGACGTTTTTTGTTTTTTTTTTCTTTGCCCTTCACGTCGTCCCCTCTCTCAATGGCTTGCGGCCGATGTTTTTTTCTTTTTTTCTCTCGGTTTTTAAAGGTTTTTTTTCACATGATAGGTTTTCCTTTTTCTCAATGATTTTTACTGTTTTTTTTTGTCTCATGGTCTGTTTTTTTTTTGTCTTTTTTAAGGTTTGCGTCACGAGGTTGTTTTTTTTCCCAGACTGGTGGGTTTTTTTGGACGAATTAACATCCAAGAATATGTCTTCAACATGCTGGTTTTTGTTTTTCTTTATTTTTCGAAGACAGATTTTATGTTGTGGTAGATGAGGTAAAACAAAAATATCAGACGACAACATAAAGACATGATTTGATGCTAATAACAGTATACTAATCATAAGGGTTTTTAATCGTAAAATGAATATCGTAGGAGGCATATTTCAAACCATAAACCTTTATTTTGCCAAAACATAACTTTTTAGATAAATGCACCGTGAAAGAAGATGCAATACTTTATGCAACTTGAATTTATATAGTTTTATGGCTCTGCCTGAGTTATTCCACAAAATCGATGCAATTTATAGCAACTAAATAACCTTGGTGGAATCATAAATATTACAATGTGTGAGAAAAAAATGTCATTTTTATCAAAAATTATACAATCTATGAGAACGAATAGATCCCTCTCCCTTCTGTTGTCCCTCTAATGGCCGCCAATTGTTTCACCTGTCAAAAGAGGCAGAACAAAAGAAACATTTTAAAAAAAGAACTTTCATGATTAATAGCAGAGTTGTAATTTTGAAATGAATGTTTATGGTTACATATAACTTTGAACATAAGAAATTGTGGATAAGAAAAAAAATCAACTATGGTTGTAAATATAAAACTAATTTAATTAGAGGAAAAGGCAAGTGACGGGAAGTTCCAACAAATCCTTACCAGCCTCTGTTTTCATTTTCCCTGCGACCCTGCATGGCTATGGGAGTTCACTGGTGATAGGCCTCAGCTGCCATGCCTCACTGATGCCATTCCTACCACCACCAGCCAGTGCCACACCGCCTTTGCTCCGCTCCAGACGTCCTCCAGCAGCTCCAACTCCTGGGATGTAGCCGGCCTCATTGCTGCCCTGCAGACCATGAATCTGCAGGGCAACTCACCCTGGG
Source organism: Coix lacryma-jobi var. lacryma-jobi (assembly GCA_009763385.1). Lineage (NCBI taxonomy): Eukaryota > Viridiplantae > Streptophyta > Magnoliopsida > Poales > Poaceae > Coix > Coix lacryma-jobi. The sequence continues at coordinate 75,571,274 of CM019826.1, forward strand.
TGGTGGACTCCGGCGCCTCCACACACATGACGTCCTCGGATGGTATGCTTATTCAACCTCTCCCTCCCTCCATCTCCTCAATAACAGTAGGCAATGGCACTCGCATTCCTGTTACGTCTACAGGTCATTCCATCCTCTCCACACCCAACACAAATTTCGCCCTTAACAATATTCTTGTTGCACCTGCTCTAGCCCGCAACCTTTTATCTGTACGTCAATTCACTCGCGACAATAGTTGCTCCTTTGAATTTGACGCACATGGTTTTTCTGTTAAGGATCTCAAGACGGGACGGGTGCTTCTCCGCTGTAACTGCGACGGGGACCTTTACACCATGCCTACCACCACTCCAACCGCACCACCTCATGCTCTCCTGGCCACTACGTCGACTCTGTGGCATCAACGTCTTGGCCATCCATCCCCCGCTGCATTAGAACGCCTAAATAAAACTCATGCTGTTTTTTGTAATAAAGTAGACCGCTCCCTATGTCACTCATGTCAGATAGGCAAGCACACGCGTCTACCCTTCAGCTCCTCGCATTCCATAACTCATAAGCCCTTTGAGCTTATTCACTGCGATGTATGGACATCCCCTGTAAACAGCTTGTCAGGCTTTTCCTATTACTTGGTATGCTTGGATGATTATAGTCACTACTGTTGGGTTTTTCCTCTTCGCAAAAAATCCGAGGTTTACCAACACTTAGTCGAACTTGTTGCGCTTGCCAACACACAATTCAGCCTTCCCATTAAATGTTTTCAGGCTGATAACGGCACTGAATTCCTCAACGCCGCCACCACCAACTTCCTCGCTGCCCAAGGTACCCACCTCCGCCTCTCCTGTCCCTACACATCACCCCAAAATGGCAAAGCTGAACGTATTATTCGCACGCTCAACAACTCCATTCGCACCATGCTTCTCCATGCTTCCCTGCCGCCCACATATTGGGCTGAGGGGCTCCTGACAGCCTGCTATCTCCTTAATCGGCGTCCATCCTCCTCCGTTCAGCATGAAACCCCCTACACTCGTCTACATAATCAGCCACCATCCTATAGCCATTTACGTGTTTTCGGGTGCCTCTGTTACCCCAATATGCAAGCGACCTCCAAACATAAGCTCGCCCCTCGCTCTACAGCATGCGTCTTCCTAGGATACCCATCATCTCACAAAGGTTACCGCTGCCTCGACCTTTCCACCCGTCGCATTATCATCTCTCGCCATGTCGTTTTTGACGAGACCACCTTCCCCTTTACAACCACCCCTGACGCCTCCCCCCGTCCTCCTTAGATTTCCTCCTCGACGACGATATGGTTTCGGTGCCTTGTTCTACTGTTGTTGCAGGTGGGACTCCGACGCCCGTGGTCGCTCCATCCCCCTCGGATGTTGAGCAGCCACCCTCCGACGCTGCAGCCTCCCACGGCTCCTCTTCCTCGGCACCGGGCGGGCGTGGTCACGTGCCCCCGCCTGGACCCAGCATGGTTCCTTTCTCACACGTCTATGTTCGCCGCTCTCGGACGACGCCTACATCCGAGCCGGCAGCTGCCCCAGCAGCCTGTGCTGCTCCTGATACCTCGACACCACCTTCGGCACCAGCACCGGCGACATCCACTGCTCCACCGCCGCTGCAGCCTCCGCCGCCGCCTCCGCGGGTCACTCGTACCATGACGGGTGCCATCCCCCGCGTCAGCTATGAGGGGCTGGCAGCCACGGTGTCATCCTTACCGTCGCCGCTTCCGTCAAACTATCGCAGCGCCCTGGCCGACGCCAACTGGCGTGCCGCGATGATGGATGAGTACCAGGCCCTCGTCGACAACAACACCTGGCAGCTCGTTCCGCGGCCCCCTGGGGCCACCGTCGTGACGGGAAAGTGGATTTTCCGGCATAAGTTCCATGCCGATGGGTCCCTTGCCCGCCACAAGGCCCGCTGGGTCGTCCGAGGCTTCTCCCAGCGCGAGGGCGTCGACTACGATGAGACCTTCAGCCCGGTTGTCAAACCGGCCACTATACGGTCTGTCCTCAGCATCGCTGCATCCTGTGCATGGCCGATTCACCAGCTGGATGTGAAGAACGCCTTTCTTCACGGCCACCTCGAGGAGACTGTCTACTGCCAGCAGCCGCCAGGGTTCGTCGATCCCGGTGCCCCAGATCACGTCTGTCGTCTGCTGAAGTCCTTGTATGGACTCAAGCAGGCTCCGCGCGCCTGGCACCAGCGCTTCGCCACCTTCGTCCGGCAGCTTGGCTTCACCGCCTCCGCCTCCGACCCGTCTCTTTTCGTTCTACGAGAAGGGACGAGCCTCGCCTACCTGTTGTTGTACGTCGACGACATCGTCCTCACCGCCTCGTCCTCGGCCCTTCTTCCGCGCATCATGACTCGGTTGAGCTCCGAGTTCGCCATGACGGACCTGGGCGCCCTACACCACTTCCTCGGCATCGCCGTCACGCGCTCTTCGGACGGCCTCTTCCTCTCCCAGCGACAGTACGCCATCGAGCTTCTTCAGCGTGCAGGCATGGCTGAGTGTCACCCAACAGCGACACCCGTGGACACTCACGCCAAGCTCTCTGCGACCGACGGGGAGCTGCTGTCAGAGAAGGACGCATCTGAGTACAGGAGCTTGGCGGGAGCTCTCCAGTACCTGACGTTGACTCGTCCTGATCTGGCATATGCTGTGCAGCAAGTGTGCCTCTTCATGCACGCTCCTCGGGAGCCCCACCGTGCGCTCATCAAGCGCATCCTGCGCTATGTGAAGGGGACCCTCTCCTCGGGCCTTCACATCGGCACCGGGTCTGTTGACAAGCTGACTGCCTATTCTGACGCCGACTGGGCAGGCTGTCCAGACTCCCGACGCTCCACTTCCGGCTTTTGCGTCTACCTCGGCGACACTTTGGTCTCCTGGTCCTCCAAACGCCAGACCACGGTGTCACGTTCCAGCGCCGAGGCTGAGTATCGTGCTGTGGCACATGTTGTGGCTGAGTGTTGTTGGCTTCGGCAGCTACTTCAGGAGCTCCATATCCAGCTACCGTCTGCCACTGTTGTCTTCTGTGACAACGTCAGCGCCGTCTACATGACGGCTAACCCGGTCCACCACAAGCGAACGAAGCACATCGAGATCGACATTCACTTCGTCCGTGAGAAGGTTGCCCTTGGTGAGATCCGGGTACTCCACGTGCCGTCCTCCCATCAGTTTGCTGACATCATGACTAAAGGACTTCCGACGGCATTATTCCAGGATTTTCGGTCCAGTCTTTGCGTCCGGGAGCCTCCCGCTGCGACTGCGGGCGGGTGTTAGGAAATAGAATATCCCCTGCTAATTATGGATAGCACAGCCATAATTAGCAGCTGTAAATCAGGCAATTAGCATATGGAAATCAGTGATTAGTTGCTATAGTTAGCAGCTGTAAATCAGGCAATTAGCATATGGAAATCAGTGATTAGTTGCTATAGTTAGCAGATGTAAATCAGGGAGATTACCCCCTGCCTTGTAAGCAAGTCCAGCAGCTATATAATAGAAGGCGCCCCCTCCCATTGAGGCGTGGCCAATTGCCCCATTCTCTGTCTTTCTACAGCCTCGAGGCCTTTAAGGGTAGAAGCGACGTAACTGAGATATGTTCCACGCATTCGTCAGGATCCTGCCCTGACCGTCGTGAAGTTTGTATGTTCCTGGCTTGAGCACGTCAGCTACGGTATATGGGCCCTCCCATGGAGGGGTGAGCTTATGGCGCCCTCGATTATCTTGCAACCGTCGAAGCACGAGGTCCCCCACCGCTAGGTCCCTTTTGCGCACGTGTTTGTCATGGTAGCGTCGAAGTGTTTGCTGGTAGCGCGCGGAGTTGATGAGCGCCACGTCTCGGGCCTCCTCGAGCTGGTCCTTGGCGTTGGCGAGCTTTTCGTCGTTGGTTTGCTCGTTGTAGGCTCGAAGTCGAGGTGAGCCGTACTCGAGGTCCGTAGGCAAGACGGCCTCGGCGCCGTAGGTTAGGAAGAACGGAGTGAACCCTGTGGCTCGACTCGGCGTAGTCCTGAGGCCCCACAGCACCGAGGGGAGCTCTGCAGCCCACCCCTTTCCGAAATTTTTGAGGGTCTTGAACAGCCTCGGCTTCAGCCCATGGAGTATCATGCCGTTGGCGCGCTCGACCTGCCCGTTGCATTGAGGGTATGCGACCGAGGCCCAGGTCACGCGAATGTTGTTTTCGTCGCAGAAGTTGGTGAACTTTTTGCCCGTGAATTGGGTGCCATTATCGGTGATGATGACGTTAGGCACCCCAAACCGGTACATGATGTCTGCGATGAACTCGACGGCTTTCTCGGAGGTGGGGTCGCCTATGGGCTTGGCCTCGATCCACTTGGTGAATTTTTCGATGGCCACGAGCACATGCGTGTACTTTCCGGTTGTCATCTTGAGGGGACCCACGAGGTCGAGCCCCCAGACGGCCAACGGCCAAGTAATGGGGATCATCTGCAGGGCGTGCGCGGGCTGGTGCGTTTGCTTGGCGTAAAACTGACACCCTTGGCAAGCTCGGACCAGGCGCTTGGCGTCTCCGATGGCGGTTGGCCAGTAGAAGCCCTGTCGGAAGGCGTTCCCTACCATGGTCCTTGGTGCTGCGTGATGGCCGCAAGCCCCCGAGTGCATGTCGTCGAGGAGTCTGCGTCCTTCCTCGAGGGGGATGCAGCGTTGAAGGATTCCTGATGGCCTTCGACGGTATAGCTCTCGTTCGTCGCCGTAGATGACGTAGGTCTTGGCCCTTCGAGCGATGCGTCGGGCCTCCGTCTTGTCTTCTGGTAGCACGCCTTGCGTCAGGTAGTCGAGGAAGGGCGTCCGCCAGTCGAGGGGTCGTGATGACGAAGTGGTAGGTGCGTCGATTTGCATCGCCTCAACGGATGTCGAGGGGTCATTCCCGAGGGGTGGCGTTGAAGGTCGAGCCCCCGTGTCTGGCTCGAGGGGTGGCGTCGAGGGGCCAGCCTCCGGGCCGATTTTGACGGATGGCTCGAAGACATCCCTCGAGAAAACATCTGGTGGAACCGTGCCGCGCGTGGACGCCAACTTTGCCAGCTCATCGGCGGCCTCGTTGTACTTTCGAGCTATGTGGTTGAGCTCGAGGCCGTAGAACTTATCTTCTAGCTTGCGCACCTCCCCGCAGTATGCCTCCATCTTGGGATCGATGCAGCTTGAAGCCTTCATAACCTGGTTGATGACGAGCTGCGAGTCCCCTCGAACATCAAGGCGTCGAACCCCGAGCTCGAGGGCGATGCGCAGCCCATTAACCAGGGCCTCGTACTCAGCGACGTTGTTGGAAGCGGGGAAGTGCAAGCGTAGCAGGTAGCGCATGTGGACTCCGAGGGTGAGATGAAGAGCAGGCCTGCGCCTGCCCCCGTCTTCATGAGGGATCCGTCGAAGTACATAGTCCAGAGCTCGGCTTGGATTTGTGCCGGCGGGAGCTGGGTATCGATCCATTCAGCGACGAAGTCCGCCAATGCTTGCGACTTGATGGCTTTTCGCGGAGCGTAGGTGACGGTCTCCCCCATTAGCTCGGCGGACCACTTGGCGATGCGCCCCGTGGCCTCCCGATTGTTGATGATCTCTCCGAGGGGGAAGGATGACACCACCGTTACGGGATGAGCGAGGAAGTAGTGCTGGAGCTTGCGCCTCGTGATGATGATGCTGTAGAGTAGCTTCTGGATGTGCGGGTACCGGACCTTGGCCTTGGAGAGCACCTCACTAACGAAGTACACCGGCCGTTGGACCGGTAACGCGTGACCCTCCTCGTGCCTCTCGACAACTATGACCGCGCTGACCACCTGGGTGGTTGCGGCCACATAGAGGAGGAGAGGCTCGGGGGGATCGTCACCCTGGGCTGGTCGCGGAGGCACGAGAATTGGCGCGGAAGTCAGCAACCCCTTCAACTTGGTTAAGGCCTCCTCGGCTTCGACACTCCACGCAAAGCGTTCCGTCTTCTTCAGCAGGCGGTAGAGGGGTAGCGCTTTTTCCCCTAGCCTCGAGATGAACCTGCTGAGAGCGGCTAAATAGCCTGTCACTTTCTGTACGCCCTTGAGGTCTCGAATTGGGCCCATCCTCATGACTGCTGAGATTTTTTCTGGGTTGGCCTCGATCCCCCGTTGTGAGACAATGTAGCCAAGTAGCATGCCTCGTGGCACACCAAAGACACATTTCTCAGGGTTGAGTTTCACATTCTTGGCCCGGAGGCATTCGAACGTGGTCTCGAGATCGTTGACGAGGTCCCCGACTTTCCTGGTCTTAACCACGATGTCATCGACGTAGGCCTCGACGGTTTTGCCTATGTGTTCGCCAAAGACATGCTGAATACAACGTTGATACGTTGCCCCAGCGTTTCGAAGGCCGAAGGGCATTGTAACATAGCAGTACATACCAAAGGGCGTAACAAAAGAGGTAGCGAGCTCGTCGGATTCTTTCATCCTAATTTGGTGGTAGCCGGAGTACGCGTCGAGAAATGAGAGTACTTCACACCCCGCAGTGGAATCGACAATCTGATCAATTCTAGGTAAAGGAAATGGAACTTTTGGACATGCTTTATTCAGACCAGTGTAATCTACACACATCCGCATTTTTCCATTCTTTTTCCTAACTAGCACAGGGTTAGCTAGCCACTCCGGGTGAAATACCTCCTTGATGAATCCGGCCGCCAAAAGCTTGTGCACCTCCTCGCCGATGATCCTACGCTTTTCCTCGTCGATGCGGCGCAGGCGTTGCTTCACCGGTCTGGACCCGGCCTAGATCTCCAAGGCGTGCTCGGCGACTCCCCTCGGTACGCCCGGCATGTCCGAGGGGCTCCACGCGAACATGTCGATGTTCGCGCGAAGAAAGTCGACGAGCACTGCTTCCTATTTGGGCTCGAAGCTGGCACTGATGACCAGCGTCTTGCCGTCAGTCGAGGTCGGGTCGACGGGTACCTGCTTAGTGTGCTCTGCCGGCTCGAAGGTGCCGGCGTGGCGCTTCGCTTCCGGGGCCTCCTCGGTGGCCAAGGCTGCCAAGGCCTCAAGCGAGTCGAGGTGGACGTTGGCCTCCCCACGCTCGACGCACTCCACGTCGCAGTGGTACGCGTGCTCGTAGGAGGTGTCGACGGTGATGACCCCTTTTGGCCCCGGCATCTTGAGCTTCAAGTACATGTAGTCCTTTAGCTTGTGATTCACGGGGCCTTTGTGATAGGGGCAGGGATCCTCGAGCATCTGGTCGAAAACAGCCCCATCAGGGGGGCCTCGAGGTTTCTTATGGTCGAGGGCTCCCGTAAACACTTCTTCATCGTCGTCGTCGTCGGCGTCGCGCTTCGCCTTTTGACCTTTGCTTTTGTTCTTCTTCTTGTTGTTGTTGTTGTTGCGGTTCTTGGTGTCGTTGCCTTTGTTTGAGCCCTCCGGCGCGGCTACCGTCTTGCCTTTGTCCGTGGGGCGGCCAAAGAAGGCCCCCACTGCCTCATCGCCTGAGGCAAAGCTGGTGACACGATCCATCAAGTCCTCGACCGTCCTGGGACGGTAGCGCCCTAGCTCGTGAACTAGCTCTTGGCATGTCGTGCCCGCGAGGAACGCTGAGATGACATCCTCGTCAAGTACGTGGGGGAGCTCGAGGCGCTGCTTCGAGAACCGCCGAGCGAAGTCGCGGAGGGGCTTGTTCGCTGTCTGCCTGCAATGCCGTAGATCCCAGGGGTTACCTGGGCGTACGCAAGTCCCCTTGAAATTCCCGTCGAAGACCCTGACTAGGTCGGCCCAGTCGTGGATCCGATCTGGCGGGAGCCCCTCGAGCCACCGGCGGGCGGTGTCCGAGAGGTAGAGTGGGAGCTGGCGTATGATCACACGGTCGTCGCTCTTCGCTCCGCCCAGTTGGCAGCCTAGGCGGAAGTCGGAGAGCCATAGCTTGGGCTCGACCTCCCCGTCATACTTCACGATGTTGGTAGGCGGTCGAAAACGGTCGGGGAGGGTCGAGCTGCGGATGGCCCGGCTGAAGACCCTGGGGACCGGGGGCTCGAGGGTTTGTCGGTCCTCGTCGCTGTCGTAGCGCCCTCCCCGATGGGCATTATAGCCACGCTCCTCAGCACCCTTGTCCTTGCGCCGGCAGTTGATGTCGTTGCGGGCGTCATCGGCATCGCGAGGTGGCTTGTTGTCGACGATCCGTTCCCTGACTGGCCTAGCTCGAGGTGCATCTGGCTGGTGGACGGACATCTCCCGCTCGTTGTGGGGCGCGTCTGCTGGCTTCCCCGAGGCCGCCCCGCGCCGTCGCGAGGCTGAGCTCTCGACCTGCGGATACGGCCTTACTTCCTCGAATCAACAGTACACAGAGTGGAGTCTCTCTGCGGATCTCAACTAGCTAAAGCAGGGGATGGGAGAGTGGAAACCCTAGCAAATGAAAGCACAAACTGAGATTGAGATAGCTGAGTTTGAGATAGGGAGGAGGGTGTCTCCCCTAGACTACTTATACTAACCTGGCCTAAGCCTATTTCCTACTCTACCCCTCACTACTATATTTACAGAGCGGACCAGCCTAACCCTAAGGCTATTCTAGTCCACCCGCTGGTGGTAGGTAGATCCGACGGCCACGCCCGCACGGTCTTCCGCGTCGCCTCCACGCAACCTTCAGATCGCCGCCACGTGCCGCCACCACTCTGCACCCCCGGTTTTGTGGCCCAAACCGGGAAACCAGCCTTTTCCATCAGCCCCCGGTTTTGAGGCCCAAACCGGGAAACCAGCCTCCAGCCCGAGTTTTGTGGCCAAACTCGGAAACCATCCGCGCCCGAGTTTTGAGGCCCAAACTCGGAAACCGGCCCACGCCCAGGTTTTGAGGCTCAACCTGGAAACCGTCGCGCCCAGGTTTTGTGGCTCAACCTGGAAACCCAGCACCCAGGTTTTGAGGCCCAAACCTGGAAACCGTCCACCGTTGGTTTTTCCCGGGCTCTACCAACAAACCGGCGTCGTAGAGGGGATGCACCGCCTGTGCACCCCTTCCACCGACATGATCGCACTTCTCCGCTTGTCGCTGTCGCAGGCTGCCAGCCACCACAGCTGATCCTCCGGCCTCCAGTCCATCAGTCCAAGTCCACGTCCGCCCTTCACCGTCCGATACATCGGCATGGCACGTCCGCCGCACGGCACGCCCATCCTTCATCGCGCCCGGTCCGTCGGCACGGCACGTCGCAACTTGACCTTCACCCGCCATCGATCACTGTCTCCGTGCTCGACACCTGCACAACACAAGCCAAAGAACATGCGCATCATCTCCGTTGACAATCACTCATCACACAGAGACTCGGCATACACCCATGTATCCGCAATCTCCCCCTTGATGAGTGCATTGTCAACTCCACAACAAATCATGAATAAGAAGAAAGAGGTAGGAAGGAGTGGGAAGAGAAGACCCAACCAACTGACCCAAAAGTCTAACAAAAGCCAAAGAAGGTCAAGTGGATGAAGCGAAAACTTGGTCCCCAAAGACATGGGCAACGGCTCGACGCAACCAAGCAAAGCAAAGCTAGCCCTCAAGAAGAGGTAGAACAGGTTCAACACCGCTAGCAGATACCAATTGAAGATCGGAGGACAACAGAAGCAAAATGCTAGTCCCTCAAGATAGAGGCACAGAGGCTCAACACAACTAGCAAGAAAATCACTCCGAACCAATTGGAAATCGACCCAAACAATATGGGAAAGCACACCAGACGATACCAATTGAAAGCCAAAAGAAAAAGCTTATGAAGCTTATGAAAGCTCATGAAAAGCTAGGAACATTTGCTAGTCCCTCAAGACAGAGGCAACGGCTCAACACAACTAGCAAACTCCCCCTCGACAAATGCAAGCAACTAGGACAAATGATTCTCCTCTTAGTTGATCAACACAGGAGCATATGATTTGCATAAATTTCTCCCCCTAGTTGAAAATGCACTTATCAAGGCCAAAAAAAGGTATCGGAGAAGCAACTCCCTTCACACAAACTCCCCCTGAACACAAGATCTCCGTCCAAAATGCATATGAAGTCAAAAGGCAAGTTAGGAGCTTCAAGTATATAGTCAAAAGAGTGCAAAGATGCTCTAATCAGTATAGCTCCAACATCTCAATTAAGCACTCAAATAGCAAAGGCTCAAACTGATCACTTATACGAAATATGAAGCATATGAGCTGGTGAGCAGTTTTAAGCCAAAAAGATAGTCACCATCAAAATAGCACAAGACATGTATAGAAGGAGTCCAAACAAGTGCCAAACATATATGCAAGGTGAACTACCCCTAGCAAAGTTCAATCATCATGCATAGGAATGAAGCATATACTTGTGATTTCAAATTCATATCGGAGTTGCAGCGGTAAAAGAATTCACAAGTTCATTTTTAGCATGTGATTGCGAGAGGTTGAAAGCTTGTCATCGCCTAACTTTTCAACCGTGCGAAGCCTATGCCGAAGCAATCAGAAGCTTAAAGCAACGGTTTCGGTCATACACTACATGGCTCAAGTTTAACTCAACGTGCAATGAGAAACAGTCTCAATACCATGATGTGTTGACAAGCAATCCCATCTCGATCTTTTCAATTCAACAATACTTGGCTCAGATTTTAAGCAAGTTATGAACAACCAAGCAAGTGAATGACTCAGAACTAGAGACATAGCACCCTAGCATATATGAAAAGCAGGAATGGACTCAACACACCCTACACATGCTAGTTGCATATCTCAATGGTGAACATTTTCAGATTTATATACATTAGGCATAATTCACCATTCTAAAAATAGCTCGCTCATAACATGTAACAGTGATCAGAAAGAGCATAAGCTACAAGCATCATCATAAGTATCGGAGCAATACTAACAAGAGCATAATTACATTCTAGTGAGTATAGACATGAAGCTCGGAATGTAAATGCGTATGCCCGACACAAAACTTGAAAGAAAGAAGATACCAATTGGAAAGACTCAAGAAACTCAAAAGAAAAGAGCCTCAAAATAAAAGAGTCAGTCTGTACATCTCAAAATGCTTCCCCCATCTAAAAAGGGAAACACACACCAAGCTCACCCCTCAACCTGTTAAAGGTTGATTTGTCTAAAGGCTTGGTGAAAATATCAGCCAATTGGTGATGAGTATCGACATGGCGAAGGTCGATATCACCCTTCTCCTGGTGGTCTCGCAAGAAATGAAAGCGCACATCAATGTGTTTGGTTTTCGAGTGAAGCACGGGGTTCTTAGCAACGCTAATGGCACTCGTGCTGTCACAAAGCAAAGGCACTCGAGTAAAGCTCAAACCAAAATCACGCAAAGTGGCCATCATCCAGAGTAACTAGGAACAGCAGCTAGCCGCAGCAACATATTCAGCCTCCGTGGTAGACTGAGCGACACTAGACTGCTTGCGAGAAGACCATGACACCAGAGAAGATCCAATAAACTGGCAAGTCCCAGAAGTGGACTTGCGCTCAATGCGACAACCAGCAAAATCAGCATCAGAAAAGCCACAAAGCGAGAGGGTGGAAGAAGCAGAATACCAAATCCCGAGCTCGGGCGTGAAACGAAGGTACCTGAAGATGCGCTTCACCGCCTGACGGTGAGAAGTGCGTGGCGAAGCCTGAAAGCGCGCGCACAAGCACACGGCGAACTGAATGTCCGGCCGTGTCGCCGTCAGGTAGAGCAGCGATCCAATCATGCTGCGGTACTCCTTCTGGTCCACTGCTTCTCCGTCCACATCCGCATCCAGGGCAGTCGTCGTCGACATGGGCGTCGGAAGAGGCTTGGCCTCACCCATGTCGAACCGCTTCAGCAAGTCCCCCGTGTACTTGCCCTGGTGCACAAACGTCCCCTCTCGGGATTGCTTAATTTGCAACCCGAGAAAGAAAGTCAGCTCGCCCATCATGCTCATCTCGAACTCCCTGCTCATAGTATCTGCAAACTTGGCAACCAAAGCATGAGAAGAACCACCGAAAATGATATCATCCACGTAAATTTGGACCAAGAGCGTGTCTTTGCCTTGCCGGAGGAGAAAGAGCGTCTTATCTACACATCCCATTTTAAAACCCTTAGCTAGCAGAAAAGTTTTCAATCTATCATACCAGGCTCTAGGGGCTTGTTTCAAACCATACAAAGCTTTGTGGAGTTTAAAGACATGGTTTGGAAACTTGGGATTTTCAAAACCGGGGGGTTGCTGGACATAGACCTCCTCCTCAATGTAGCCGTTTAAGAAGGCACTCTTGACATCCATTTGAAAAAGTTTGAAACCCATGGATGCAGCATAAGCCAAGAGTATCCTAATAGCCTCCAAACGAGCTACAGGAGCGAAGGTCTCCTCATAATCTATCCCCTCTTTCTGACTATAACCCTTCGCTACAAGCCGGGCCTTGTTTCTCACAATGTGGCCCTCCTCTCCTTGCTTGTTTTTAAATACCCATTTTGTCCCAATAGGTTTACAGTCAGGAGGTGGTGGCACTAGAACCCAAACCCGATTTCGCTCAAAATTCTCTAGCTCCTCATGCATGGCATTGACCCAATCCGGATCCGTCAATGCGTGTCCAACATCTCGGGGCTCAAAAGACGCAACAAAAGCAGAATGAGCAAAGTGCGAGATGTGTTGTGACCTGGAGCGAGTAACTCGCTTGTTGATGTCGCCGATCATCTGCTGAGGAGGGTGCTGGCGCTGGATGTGACGTGGCGCCTCCCGGGAAGAAGTGACCTCCCCCTCAACAGCAGCTGGTTCCACCCCGGGTACAAAAGGTACAGCGCGAGGTGGAGGATCCCACGGCCCCCAGGAAGAAGAGGTGTCGGGGCCGTGAATCGTCGTCGAGGCCGCTCTTTGCGGCACGGCAGGTGGAGGGGGTGCTGGATCATCTATACCTTCAGCACCCTCTTCCTCATCATCAAAAAGAGGCTCTCCAACCTCATGATCACCTGCACGCTCAAAACGAGAAGAAGGACAAACAAGAGTCTCGTCGAAGGTAACATCTGATGTCTCCATGACTCGGTTAGTGTCAAGGTTAAGTACACGATAAGCTCGAGTGTGAGTGCCATAACCCAAAAACACACCGTCAGAAGAACGAGACTCAAACTTGTCCAGGTTGCCTTTTTTCAATATAAAACAATGGCAACCAAAGACTCTAAAATAACTCACCTTGGGCTGGCGACCAAAACGCAACTCATAAGAGGTCTTCTTCAAAAACGCTCTCAGAAAAATGCGATTCGAAATGTAGCATGCAGTGTTCATAGCTTCGGCCCAATAGCGCCTAGGAGTCCTATGCTCATCGAGCATCGTCCTGGCCATCTCAACAAGGGTCCGATTCTTCCTCTCTACAACACCATTTTGGGGTGGTGTATAGGGGGAAGAAAACTGATGCTCCAAACCAAGGCGGTTACAAAACATCTCAAAATCCGAATTCTTAAACTCGGAACCATTATCACTTCTAATAGCTCGCATCGAGTTCAAAGGGAACTCGTTCTGAAGACGCAAAATCAGATTGCGAGCGAATGAGAAAGTCTCAGTCTTCTCAGTCAAAAAGAAGACCCACGAATACCTCGAAAAATCGTCAACAACAACCAAAACATACCACTTGCCACCAACCGAGCTCACCCGAGCCGGACCAACAAGGTCCATATATAAAAGCTCTCCGGGGTGCGAGGTCATGACCTTAGTCACTGGATGGTGGGGAGCGGCAACCATCTTCCCATGTCTGCAAGAATGGCAAACTAGATCCTTCTCCATCGAAAGCTTGGGCAATCCTCGGATTAGGCCAAGTGAGCTAAGTCTTGCAAGCAAGTCGAAGCTTAAGTGACCGAGCCTCCTATGCCACTTCCAAAGATCGGAGGAAGAAGGACTAGCCAAAAGACAGCGAGAAGAACCAAACGATTCCGAGAAATTCGCACGAAAGACTTTCCCAAAGGGCGAAATCAGACATACAAGATCGCCCTGAGGATCTAAGATGCGACTAAGGTTCGGTTTGAAACGAATCTCATAGTCATCATCAAAAAGTTGCGAAACAGAAAGCAAGTTAAAATGCAGGTTAGAAACAAGAGCAACATCGCGCAACACAAAGTGCTCATTAACCCGCACCGTCCCACGAGACAGTACCTTACCTTTACTATTGTCGCCGAAGGTTATGTACTCCTTTCCGGCGACCGGGCTAAGGCTGGAGAACCACTTGGCGTTTCCGGTCATGTGCCTCGAACAACCGGAATCCACCAACCAAATGTCCTCCAACCGCCTCACCTACATCAATAAAAAGACATAGGGTGAGCATACGGTCCAACACTGGGGTTAGTGAAGTAAGGATAATACCAGTGTTGGGCCGCCTGCTCAAAAGAACGGTTAGCAGAAAAACCATTCCTAGCACGTCTACGAGGGAAGCGATCACCACGCTGAGGAAAACGTGGTCCGCTGGGGAAGAAGCGCTCACCGCGATACTCAAACTGCGGTGGGGGAAAGCGCTCAACTAAGCCTCCGCCATGGGGTCCGTTACCTGCAAAAGCAGGACCCCGTCGGGCACGCTCTCTACGAGGTCTACGCCTAGGAGCCTGGGGCTCAACTGCTCTAGCGTCTCTCCTCGGAGCTCTCCTGCCTAGGCCTAACAAACTGAGGTGCTGGACCTCTAGGCCTAGTCTCCCTCCTAGGGGCTCTCATCTCCTGCCTAGGCCTGGGACCTTGACGTCCGGACCTAGCAGCTCTCCCCTGGGCCTTCGGTACATGTCCACCATGAGCTGGATGGTACATGTCCGGGTTCTCCATCTCCCGAGCCCTGCGCGCCTCTCTCTTGCGCCTAAAGCAGAACTCGATCAAGTGACCATCTCTCCCACAAAAATCACACTGGTACCTCACCGCACGCAAAGGGGGTTGTTGGTGACCAGGGCTGTGGGTGTGGCTCACTTTGCCTTTGCCCTTCTGTGGCAACTCCTCACGAATGGGTGGCATAGCGTCAAGCCTGTTTCTGAGGTGGTTTGGCTTGGGTGCCCAAACTGGGTTCTTGGGAGGAGCTCTCGGGGGTTCCTCAACCACACCATCTTTGGTGATAGGCTTGGCTGGCTCTTTGAGTGGAAGCTTGGCAAGTTTGGGAGTAGTGGTGGAATTTGGCTTCTCACATGGTTTCAGACCACTAGACTCTCCAATCTTCCCAAAAGCTGAGAGATCAACACTCTGAGCAAAACCTACACCAGGGGCACCAACAGCTCGCTTTAATTGGGAGATCATCATCCCGAGCTGCGGCTCACTACTGGAGACCCATGACAAGATGGACCGAAGGTATGTGTTTTCTTCCTCGGTTTGCATCTTGCCATGCTTCACATTTGCAATCTCCATCTCCAGGCCCTCACACAAAGCACACCTCGTAACACAAGCGCTATCTGAGCTGGCCTTCTCTAAAGACTCAAGCTTGGCAATTTTCTCTGCCAACTCAGATTGCAAGACAGGACAAGTCTTGCACGCACCCAACAGCTGCGGCCTAGCACGGAGCTCATCCACCTCATCTACCAACGCAGCATACTTACCTCTCAGAGTGAGAAGGTCAGTCATGTGCGCGGTGCACGACTCGCACTCCGCCTCCTCCGACACTACCACGGTGGACCGAGCGAACTCAAGCTCCTTCACCGTGTCCTCCCACTTCTGCCTAAACTCCTTGCGCTCTCTAGCGGCACGCCTAAGCAACTTATCTTGGCTAAGGAGGGCAGCAGTCAACTTCTCAACCTCGGAGGAAAGCTCGTCGTAGGTGAGAGATACCTGGGAGGTGTCGTCGTCGTCGTCGTTCCGAGGGGTACGCTCCGGCTCGCCGTCGACCTCATCTCCGAGCGCCATGGTGCACAAACCTCCGTCGCCGGCGAAGAAGCACAAGCCGTTGAACTTGTCTTCCAGCTTCTTCTTCACGGACTCATCATCGCTGGAGCCAGCGGAGTCGTCATCCGAGCCGTCGACGTCGCTGAGCGTGGCGAAGAACGCGCGCTGCTCAGCTTGCTGCTTCTCCAAGTACTTCTTCTTGATGTACTCTTTGTCGAAGCCGCCCCGTTTCTTGTGCCTTGGGGGGACGTGCTTCTCCTTGTACTTGGAGTCGTGCTTGCGCCCATGTTTGCCCTTGCCCGAGTGCTTGTTCTTCTTCTTGGGGCAGTCGGCGATGAAGTGGTCGGGGTCGCCGCACTCGTAGCATCCCGTGCGTCCTCCTCCACGACGGCGGTTCATGCGGTTGTTGTGGAACCGCGAGAACCGGTTGGCAAGCAAAGCCAACTCGTCGTCTCCCAAAGACTCCAACTGGTCCTCTGTCACAGAAAAGAGAGAAGAAAGCGCAAAACCAGCTGAGGGGTTAGAGGAAGAGCCGGAAACCAAAGCCATGGACGGGCGAGAAGGATTTTCAAAAGAAGCCCTCGCCATAGCATCGATCTCACTGGACATGAGCTTACTGAAGAGCTCGTCGCAGGTGAGGGTCTCATAGTTCGGCGATTCGATGATTGCCTGAACCTTGGAGTCCCACACCGAACGGTCAAGAGTGTGCAAAAGCTTCAAAGCACGCTCATGATCGTCAAAAGGCAACTGCTCTCTGTTAGCTCTCATCCTGTTGACAATCACCTGAAAGCGAGCGAATAAACTTTCTATGCTCTCGCCAGGCTGATGTCGAAAGTTCTCATACTCTCGCTTGAACGACTCGTAGAGTCGGGTTTTGACTTGAGAGGTGCCCTCATGAAAACGCATGAGAGTGTCCCAGATCTCCCGAGCCGTAGCGAGGTGAGAAACACGATCAAACTCACCCATGCTCAGACAAGAGAAAAGAGCATTACGGGCTCGGCTATTGGCATCGTGCTCATTGATCTCCTGTTGAGTCACACGAGCAGCCAAGACCACGTAATCAGGGGAGTTGCAAATATCCCAGATAGAAGCGCCCAAACTTTGCAAATAGGCCGACATACGTATCTTCCAATACGCATAGTTCGTCCCATCGAAAAACGGCGGTTTGCCCACGCCGCGATCCATGTCGCCTTCGGTGGATCTGGAACCGGCTAAGGTGGAAGATCCTTAACCCGCTCCGATACCAATTGAAGGACCGAGAAGCTACCCGAATGCGACCAGAGGGGGGGGTTGAATGGGAGCTTCAAAATTTCCTTTTGGAAACTAGATGCCACTGTCCCAAAATCAACCCCAAAAGCAAAGCCTAGAGCTTGCTAATGTCCACGACCCTAGATGTAGGGTGGATGCTTCCTAGAAGCACAGCGGGACACTAGACAACCCTAGAAAGCCAACGCAAAAGACGGAAATCAAATCCGATCAAGAACGAACGAACCGCGGACGAAACGGCGCGAAACTGCAGTGACCGGACTCTGGCCTGCGTCCGGTCAGGGAGGACCGGACGCGTCCGGTCACTCAAAACGCGTTCTGGGAACTCTCTGAGTTCGACCGGACGCACTGAGCTCTAGCGTCCGGTCGTTCACCCAGCGTCCGGTCAGGTCAACACAAACGTGATGAACAGTGATAGAGGCGAGTCCGGTCACGCAAAACGCCGAGCGTCCGGTCGGTCTACAGTGAACCACGCGACGAACTGTTCAACGACCGGACGCGTCCGGTCAAATCGTGACCAGCGTCCGGTCACCCCGAAACTGTACTGAAACTCCGGCGATTCAACCCGATCTCCTCCGAATCAAGTGCTCTAGGCTTGGGATTCGATCTGAGGAGTCACAAGGAGGTTAGTGAGCTATCTCTAAGAGATCATGGCTCGAACCTAACTCCAAATCGGTGAATCGAAGAATTTCGGGGGAAGGGGCGAAAAGTGACCCGAAACGAAAAATCGATCGATCTCCTAGACCGTGAGGTTAGAGATGATTTCTTTCGGTGGAAAGAAGTGCCTCACGACCTAGAACAACTCAGTTCAAACGGAATCGCAAAAGATGAACCGAGCACAAAGATCAAGCGACGGGAAAACTCAAGGCACAAAGCAATCCGCAAAGAACATGATGAACATGAAATCAAAACGCGAATTGACACCGAGAGATGGGATCCAAGGTGAGGATACGGCCTTACTTCCTCGAATCAACAGTACACAGAGTGGAGTCTCTCTGCGGATCTCAACTAGCTAAAGCAGGGGATGGGAGAGTGGAAACCCTAGCAAATGAAAGCACAAACTGAGATTGAGATAGCTGAGATTGAGATAGCTGAGTTTGAGATAGGGAGGAGGGTGTCTCCCTTAGACTACTTATACTAACCTAGCCTAAGCCTATTTCCTACTCTACCCCTCACTACTGTATTTACAGAGCGGACCAGCCTAACCCTAAGGCTATTCTAGTCCACCCGCTGGTGGTAGGTAGATCCGACGGCCACGCCCGCACGGTCTTCCGCGTCGCCTCCACGCAACCTTCAGATCGCCGCCACGTGCCGCCACCACTCTGCACCCCCGGTTTTGTGGCCCAAACCGGGAAACCAGCCTTTTCCATCAGCCCCCGGTTTTGAGGCCCAAACCGGGAAACCAGCCTCCAGCCCGAGTTTTGTGGCCAAACTCGGAAACCATCCGCGCCCGAGTTTTGAGGCCCAAACTCGGAAACCGGCCCACGCCCAGGTTTTGAGGCTCAACCTGGAAACCGTCGCGCCCAGGTTTTGTGGCTCAACCTGGAAACCCAGCACCCAGGTTTTGAGGCCCAAACCTGGAAACCGTCCACCGTTGGTTTTTCCCGGGCTCTACCAACAAACCGGCGTCGTAGAGGGGATGCACCGCCTGTGCACCCCTTCCACCGACATGATCGCACTTCTCCGCTTGTCGCTGTCGCAGGCTGCCAGCCACCACAGCTGATCCTCCGGCCTCCAGTCCATCAGTCCAAGTCCACGTCCGCCCTTCACCGTCCGATACATCGACATGGCACGTCCGCCGCACGGCACGCCCATCCTTCATCGCGCCCGGTCCGTCGGCACGGCACGTCGCAACTTGACCTTCACCCGCCATCGATCACTGTCTCCGTGCTCGACACCTGCACAACACAAGCCAAAGAACATGCGCATCATCTCCGTTGACAATCACTCATCACACAGAGACTCGGCATACACCCATGTATCCGCATACTCGTCGGAGTCGGAGCTGCTGATGCCGCGCCGCCCAGGCTCGTGTCGGGACTGCAGCTCGCGGTACCACTCCCCGAAGGTGGCTCGACGAGGTGGCTCGACGGCTCGTGAGAGGCCGCGGTCGACGTGCGCAGGGTAGACGATCTCCAGGTTGGCAGTGGCTCGTAGGAGTACGCCCGGACGCTCCTCCCGCTCTGCAGCCGCCCGGTCCTGACGGCGCTCGTCGAGGTGGTGGGCGCCAACAGCCGCGGAGTTGTTGAGGCCAGACGGGAACCGCTGGCAACGAGCGCGGTACGTCCCGTGCGAGAGGAGGTCGGGTGGTGTCGACGGAGCACGGCTCGGGGGCCTCTGGCTAGGCTCCCGACCCGTGCGCATGACGAACGCGAACTCACTGGGAGAGTGCGCGCGCGCCCTAGATGTCTCCGGTCGCGCGCCAGACAGGTTCCTTGTTGGGGACTCTGCGCCAGCCGCGGAAAAGTGGGCGTACGCCGCGGGCACCGCCTGTGCCCGGCGACGGTGGTGACGACGGCGCCGCTCATGAGGTGGCGACGCGTGGTGGTGCGGGCGACGCGCCACGCCTCCCGCGCGGGGTGGCGTGACACGCCCTCCGCTCGGGCCCTCCGTGGAGAGCAGGGTCAGCTCGTTCCCGTTGCCGGTGGTCAGGAACTCGAGGCTCCCGAACCAGACGACGGCACCAGCCGAGAACGAAGGAGGGGATGAAGCCATCCAGGAAACAACGAGAAATCGGCTCGGACACGCGAATGCCCCTACCTGGCGCGCCAACTGTCGGTGTTTCGAACCCGGGGGTATGACACCAACTAGTAATATGATCGCGTGCTCTCTTCCTGGATGGTGATGCAAGATGACACAAGGATTTATCCTGGTTCGGGCAAAGAAGGCCCTACGTCCAGCGGGGGAGGAGGTTCTTGTATTACTTGCACCTAAGTGCTTGTACAGGGGCAATACAAGCTCAATGAGCGTGGACCGGAGTCCGGACTTGAGTGTGTGTGCGTGGACTCGTGTTGCGCAAGCCCGTGCGTAACCGGCGCGTGAAGACCCCTGGTGTCCTCTTTTATAGAGCAAGAGGAGGCCAGGGTTACACAGGAATGATACAAGAGTCGGGATATACAAAGCCCAATACGACGGAGGGTAGGAAATCTATCTTGTTGGGGTCACTGGAGCCGGCGTGGGTGTTGCTGTTGAGGCGTCCCTGAAGCGTGGCCTCCATTCCGGGCGCGGACGTGGAGGCGTGGCGACGTGGAAGTCGTGCTGCGCCTATTCCGGCACGTACTGGACGTGTCAGGGTCCCTCCGGATCTTGGGGCACCTGTCCTTCAATAGCATGAAAGCAGTTAGGGCTCGAGGGGCGCGAAACCGGCCTCGAGGTGGCGCCTACGAGGGGCTCGAGCCCCCGCAGGTATGGGCAAGTCCTGTGAGATTCAATTGAGCAGCAAGCATCCGGGCCTCGAGACGTGGCTTGGACGTGCAACAGTGTAGGGCATGGGTTAACAGTGCCTCACTGGTGCCTTTTCGCCCATACTTGCGGTGAAAACGAGACTTGACTCTGCCCTAGTTCACTGTGGTACACGTTGGGTTGCAGAGGACGTGACTGGAGTAGGTGGATGTATTAAACGCGCGTTATGGGACTGGCATCCGATGTTTGCGCCGCTCGAGGGAAGCAAGAAGCGTCTCGAGGGATAGGTTGTTGTGCCAGAGAGGCTCGAGGTCCCCGCGTGGGGTCTCGAGGTGTGGTGTTCGGCTGTGGCGGGGGGGGGGGGGGGGGGCTCGAGGCCTATATGCCAGGACTCGAGGGTTTAGTGGAGCGCTCGCCCGAGGCATGGCTCGGAGGGCTCGGGCGAGACGGAGAACGAGCGCCAGCCCGAGGCCTGGCTTGGTGGGCCATCGTTGTGGGCCTCGAGGTGGTTAGACTAGTTAGGTTTGTTATTAATTGGTGTTCTAGGTTTACTCTATTTGTTTTGCGTTGGTTGGGGGTACCCTTTTGGTGTTCCCCCGACAACCATCAGAACCAACAACACTTCTAGAAATTGTAGTGGTTTAATCTCATCTGCCCTCAGATGCTGATAACTGCACAAAACACCTCAAGTCAATGACATACAGGGACCCAGGAGGCCAGGAGTTCGAGAGCAGATATTAATTTTGTGGTAATGGCAATTTTGCCCGTGCCTAGGGGTGTTGGTGCCCTTGTTGGCTAAAATACCATGTTGCAATGTTTCAAGAACCATCACAAAAATCATGTATGTAGTACACATAAAGTTAAGTGTAGACGCAACAATTCAGTTTGAACTTCATCCTAGATGCTAAAAAACAAAATAGACAACAAATCAACTTGGCTTCCAACACACAAATAAACTTCACGCAGACCTGAAGTACACGAATATATTAAACACTAATGAACCTCTAATGAACTAGTGGAAAAGCTAACTGGAAATGCTTTAATTAACAAAAGGCCTGCAGGAATCTATATGCATGAAACCGATTAATAAAAGGTTCCTACGAAAACTATCAGTCTATCATATGCATGAAACCTAACTAAAGTGACAGGCATGCAAGAAATCTATCTGCACGCCAATCTGGTCATGTCTCCTTTTCAATTGTGATCTCTCTGTGTGTTATTTCTGTATTAGCTAAACAGATTGACAGTTCATAAAATTCTTCAAATGTGACATTTAGAAACATAGTATTCAGAAAAAAGACTTTTGTACTATTAAATTTTTTAGGAAGAATTCAGGTATTCAAAACTATTTTATGAAAGTTTTTCTTTTAACTAGAAAGAAAAGCTGCCTAAGCATCAAAATAATGGAAAGTGAATGTCATTCATCAGAGGCAATTTGAATTTTATTTACTAAATTGGTCTTGGGCTGCCAAACACCAGGGGAAGGGCACATAAATCATGGTGAAAACGAACGTCAAGGGTGCGCCACATATTTATTTAAGAACATAACCTTCAATTCATATAAGCTAGTGAACAACTAGAAAGAGAAATTCGGGCTTTCTATACAACCATAAGCGCGCAGGAGCAGGTTATAAAGATGTTGTCAGGTTCAATTCGGACAAACAGAGGTTCTAACATGTAGTGCACAATCATTCTAGTTAACAGGTTGATATCTAGTTATCTACGGATCAGTGCACAATCATTCTAGTTAACAGGTTGATATCTAGTTATCTACAGATGTCTGATTGTAACAAGTTGATACCAAATGAACACAAAAAGGATGAATTTTACAAGGAAATATAAAGTGGGCAAAAGGGGATGCTGAGGAGCAGAGGGCATACACAGTCTTGAAAGCTCCTCACCTCAGAATGGAATTGTGCTACACCAATGAAAGAGAATCAGATAAAAAGAAGTTATAAACCTGGAACCTTAATTGTATGCAGTAGTAGTAGTTCATCACATGCCATCTGCATACAACATTTTAAGACCTTTAGTTGTTTGCAACCAAACTAGCCTGCACATAAATATTTTATATATCATCTAAAATATTTTATATATCATGGACTAGCCCTTACTCTTAAATATCATATATTGGAATAAAACATATAATAAAAATACAGAAGAATACAGAATATAACTTTGTAATAGGTCATCTACTGCATTTATATATGTCAAGCATCAGAGTGTTATCAGAAAATGGTCAATCTAGGTTATAGTATGATAATTCAGTTAATTGCATACATTAAATTTCACTTTGTTAATAAAAACAGGGGGTGCTTACATGAAGTGAGGAAACGTAAGGTAGGCATATAATAGCCAATGAATATTCTTTTAACTAATATAGCTCCAAAGAACCTTGTCTTGCAGCAGCATCTCCAAAATTTTAACCTTAAATAGAAGTATATTGAGTCTCTTTATTTCTAAATTTTCTGAAATATGAATCATGCTTGTACTTAGAGTAAATCCTAAGAGTAGGCTTATCTTCTTTCCTAGTATTACTATCAGTTTCAGCTTCTTAGCGTTCAACCATTGTTTGCAAAAAAAAAGAAATAATGTTGTCTGAATTTTCACATAAAACCTCATTAATTGTAATTGCAAGATATCTATTTTTGATGTAATGCAAGTATAAAAGACATCACTGTAAGATATCTGTTGAAGTACATCTCTCTGATATGGCTAGCCTCAGAATGCCTCTTCTCTATAACGCAAGGCCTAACAAGTTAAGAGTTCAGTTATGTACTCCAAAGAAAAATCTAAATTGTTTTGTGAAAATATATAACAAGGGTGTAGCTGAGTGACAGCATGTTGGAAATCATAGCTGGAATTATAAGTTTATCAAATACAATTTGAAAAGACAATTATAGATTTCATCAAAGGGCTTGAAACTATCAAAGCCTGCATACATGTCGGGCTACCACTATTTTCCAACATAATAATGATGCATATAGTCTGTGATGTTAATTGATGTGCCATCTGTTTATGTGAGAGCTAAAGCAAACCTTGATAAATTTATGACATGACAGAGACATGGTAGAGATCTGTTGATACAAAAGTAATTTCAGAAAAAAATAGGCAAAGACCTCTTAGAATGAAGGAAGCATATTGAAATCACCTCTCCTGCAACCCGCTGTCATGCCAGGATTGGACCCCAGACAGATAATCACAAGATTGAAATCATTTTTCACTTTCTAGCTTCATACCTGCTGCCCTACTCGTGATGCAGCACCTGTAGTACACATGTCCTGCAGCTCATGTAACTGCTCGTAACATTTAATAGATGGCATGGAGACAGTCAACTGCAGGTGGCGATTTGATTGTGCAAGGGATGCACAGGGACATGACCAGCCGTAGTTTTGCTCTATCATCGCAGTCCTCTTCTTTCGCTCCAACATCGTCGTGCTCGTCGTGCTGTATGCACGAGGCACGACATCCCTGTGAGGAGCTGAGGGGCCCAGCTCGTGGCCAAGCGAGGAGGAAAGGGGGTAGCTGATATGTTGTTGGTGAGGAAGAGCTTTAGCGCATAGATCCAGAGGAGGATGCGCCGCCGCACCTGGTTGTGATTGAGCAGGGAGGGAGCTCGCTGTGCAAGAGGGAGTTGACTGACGCGGCCTTGCCGTACCAACCAAATACACGAAACTAGGATTTGGGGCAAGGCAAGGTGCGGCTAGCGACGTCTTCATCAAGGATCCGAAGCAGCACGTCGCCGGAGGGGTGGGGAGCGGCGCTGGCGGCATGAGGCCGCGAGGGACGACGCCCACCGGCGCTCTAAATTTCTAGAACCGCAAAGAACGTGGTACATGGGTGTTACCGCTCCGTATTGCCCTTGGCACCTATGAAAGC
Source organism: Coix lacryma-jobi var. lacryma-jobi (assembly GCA_009763385.1). Taxonomy (NCBI): domain Eukaryota; kingdom Viridiplantae; phylum Streptophyta; class Magnoliopsida; order Poales; family Poaceae; genus Coix; species Coix lacryma-jobi. The sequence continues at coordinate 75,595,552 of CM019826.1, forward strand.
TGCATGATTATCTTCCCAAAATAAAGGTAGGGTATGTCTTGACTCGCAAATGAGATTTGGGTCAACATACGCCTTCTTCACGGCTAAGTTTCAAGCATCCATCCAATCTTTCCTACATTGGTGATCAAAATTATAGGTCGGTTAGCAGATAATAACCAATTGTATGACTAGTTTAGGGAAACCACACTTACAGACGCCACAAGGTAATCTAACTCATTTCAAGTCTCTTCTGGCGAAATAAAAATTGCATGTCCTCGAAAGGTATGCTCAGTTTTGAAGTTTTTTCTATGGTGGCAAATAGTCTTGAGCTGGGTAACTCACCGACACTAAATGTAACCCTAGTTCCACCGCAAGCAAGTACCACTTCTGGAAGGCTCTTAGGTTTGACAATCTCTTGTTGTTTTCCAGGACAAAATCACGTAGGAATTCCTTTCCTGCCACATAATCAAAAGGGCACACAATATTGTCTTCATCCATCATCTCTTTTATGAAGTCAACACTAATCACGGTTTTAGACATACAGTGTTGGCCACCTCCTTTCTTGGCCTTGGCATTTGGAGCAGACGAACGACACTCCTTGTTGCCCTTACTTGCACAAGCTACATTGATGTTATTTTTTTCCAAGAGAATGAAACATCACAGATACAATAGGTCCCTGCATGTTGCTACCGTTGTAAAGTCCTCTCACCATCTTAGGAAACGGTCGTTGTTACTCCGAAGGCGGTGGAGGTGGTGGCACAACTATTTGTGGGTGAGGCTGCGGTGGCGGTGGAGGTGGCGGTGAAGCCCTTTGTTGCTGAGGTGGCGGTGAAGAGCTTTGTGGCTGCGGTGACGGTGGTAGTGAAGCACTTTGTGGCTGAGGTGGCTGTGAATACCTTTGTGGCTGCGGTGGCAGTGACGTCATTTGTTGGGACGGTGTTGGTAAGGCCGTTTTGAAGGACTGAAATGGCGACCAGAGGGGGGTCAATGGGAGCCTCAAATTTCTTCTCGAGAAATAGACGACCCCTGTCCCAGAAAATCACCCCAAAACAAAAGCTCGAGCGACCGGCTAGATCACGGCCTAACGAGTAGGTGGATACCTTAGGAGATGTCCTAGAGGTACAGCGGAACTACCGGAGAAGTCCGAAAACCAAGCGCCAAAACACACAGCAGGATCTCGGACTGTCTGGTACTCTGATCCCGGACTGTCCGAGGAAGGCCGGACTGTCCGCGCCTGGAGGACCGGACTGTCCACTAGCAAAAGCCCTGAAAACCAACTGTTCTGGAACAGCTCTGGTCAGGTCCCAGACTATCTGCGGTTCACGTGAACAGTGAAACCCTAGCGTCTGAGGCTAGCACTGTGCAGCGTCTGATGTGACCCCGGACTGTCCGCGGGTCACTGGCGGACTGTTTGTCGGTCACTTGACCGAGAACAGTATCGCGGTGCGCTGATCTGAACGCCCCAAGTCTTGAGTCCCGGACTGTCCGCGGATGAACAGAAAGGCAAAATCTGCTCAGGGTGAAAACCAAAATTGATTCGAACTCAACCAAATCGAACGGGGTTGCAACCAACTTCACTCAAGTGTTCCTCTATGTGTTGGGAAGCTAATCTTTGGATGTCATCGCTCCGAGCCAACTCATCCGTGAGAAATCCGAAGAACACTAGAAAAGGGCAAAGTTTGGAGAATGAAAACGATTTCCGCCTGATCTATGTGCTCGTGAGGTTTCTGAACAAATCCTTCAGTGGAAAGATGCCTCTCACGTCACAAGATGGTTCAAACGGAATCGCAAAACATTCCTCGAATCAAAAGAACTTATGAAATCACCGAGGGGGAAAAGAGAAAAACTTGAATTCAATCGTAATCTCAGCTAACAAAGAGGAGCTTGAAATTGATCCTTGGATTTCAGCAAGATGAAGGATTGTATTAGCACACGACGTCGGGTTACATGCCACTCCTTGCAACAACAAAGCTCAGATGGCGAAAAGCTCAAGAACAAGAGCCCTCTCTCCTCTAGCCATAGCCTCTCCTCACAATGACAAAATGAGAATGGCGACACCTCCAAGGATGGCTGCCCTCGCAGCCCCTTCACATATATATAGGCGCACGTCCGAAGACAAAAACGCCCTCAAATGAAGTACTTAGCCAAAATACCCCCTAGGGGTAAAACCGTCCAACTCTGCAGTTTTCATCTGACGGCCACGCGCCTTCTCATCCTTTGCTTCGCCTCGACACAAGCTCTAGGATGCTGCCATGTGCCGTCACGTCGACCACCGCGCCTTCCTCACCGATAGCTCCGCCGCAACACAAGCCTCTTGGTGCCGCCATGCATCGACCGTTCCACATAGGAACCTCCGCCGGGTTTTGAGGCCCAAACTGGTAAACCCGCCAACCCAGATTTTGAGGGTCAAACCTGGAAACCGTCCACCCTGAGTTTTGAGGCCCAAACTCGAAAACCGTCGATAGTAGCTTTCTGAGGCTCAACTACCGAACCCGCGCCATAGACAGAGTGTGGTTCGCACACCCCGACCACCGGCACCGATGCTGTGGATACATGGGTGTATGTCGGATCTTGAGAAGATGAGTGATTGTCAACTGGTATGATGCGCATATTCTTTGGCTTGTGTTGTGCAGGTGTCGAGCTCGGAGACAGTGATCGAAGGCAAGGTGAAGGTCAAGTAGAGACGTGCCGTGCCGATGGACCCAGAGCGGTGAAGGGCAGACGTGAGGCTTGGACTGACGGACCGGTGGCCTGAGGATCAGCTGTGGTGGCTGACAGCCTGGGACAGCGACAAGTGAAGACATGTGGGTGGACGGGGTGCACGAGCGGTGCATCCCTCTACGGCTTCAGTTTGGTGGTAGAGCCCCAAAAAACCATCGGCTAGATGGTTTCCAGGTTTGAGCCTCAAAACCTAGGTGCTACCGGTTTTCGAGTTTGGGCCACAAAACTCGAGCTGAGGACGGTTTCCAGGTTTGGGCCTCAAAACTTGGGTGCTGGCGGGTTTCTGAGTTTGGGCCACAAAACTCAGCCGATGGACGACAGGTTTCCCGGTTTCAGCCTCAAAACCGGGGGAGGTCCAGGAAAAGGACAAACGGCGAGTGGCGGCACGTGGCGGCATCAGATGATGTCGCGTCGAGGTGAAGCTACCGGATGTGCGGGCGTGACCGTTGGATCAACTACACTCTGAGTTCGTCAGGAATACCCTTAGGGTTAGCCTGCTCGCTCATTAGCTGTAAGGTTAGAAGGGAAATAATTGTATTCGGCTATATAAGGAGAGGTCACCCCTCCCTCCAATGCATCTCAGTCATTTTCTATTCTTCTCTAGGGGTTCCTGTTCTCCCACATCCCAGCTGTAGCTACTGAGCTCCCAAATCGGTTTCGTATTGACCGGACGCGTCCGATCACAATTGACCGGACGCAACAGTGAGTCCGGTCAGTACTGATCAGAGCATTTTTGTCCGCAGTTCGTTTGTCCGTTGTCCGATTTGGTTTCAGGTTTTTGCGTGGGGTTTCTCGAGTTGTGTAGTGTCCCGTTGTGCTTCTCGGGAGCATCCGCCCTTCATCTAGGGTCGTGGACACTATGAAGCTCTAGGTTTGCTCTTGGGGTTGATTCTCGGGATAGAGGCTAAAAGTTTTCTAAAAAGAAATTTGAAGCTCCCAATCACCCCCCCCTCTGATCGCCTTGATTTAGCATTCTCGGTCCTTCAATTGGTATCAGAGCAGGTTAAGGATCTTCCACCTTAGCCGGTTCCAGATCCACAGAAGGTGACATGGATCGCGGCATGGGCAAACCACCGTTTTTCGATGGGACGAACTATGTGTATTGGAAGATACGTATGTCGGCCTATCTTCAGAGCATGGGTGCTTCGGTTTGGGTGATTTGCAACAAAGCCGATTACGTATCTTGGCTGTTCGTCTAACTCAACAGCAGAACGATGAGCACGATGCCAATAGCCGAGCCCGTAATGCTCTTTTCACCTGTTTGAGTATGTCTGAGATTGATCACGTTTTTGACCTTGCTACGGTTCGGGAGATTTGGGCGACTCTCATGCGTTTTCATGAGGGAACCACTCAATTCAAGACCCGTCTCTACGAGTCACACAAGCGAGAGTATGAGAACTTTTGACACATGCCTGACAAGAGCATAGAAAGTTTATTCGCTCGTTTTCAGGTGATTATCAACAGGATGAGGGCTAACAAGGAGCTGTTGCCAAACGACGATCATGAGAGAGCTCTCAAGCTTCTTCATACTCTCGATCGGTCAGTGTGGGACTCTAAAGATCAGGCGATCATCGAATCATCTTACTATGAGACTCTCACGTGCGACGAGCACTTTAGTAAGCTCAAGTCTAGTGAGATTGACGCCATGATGAGGGCTTCTTATGAAAATCCTTCTGGCCCATCTATGGCTTTGGTTTCTGGCTCTTCTACTAACCCCTCTGGAGGCTTTGCACTTTCTTCTCTTCTTTCTGTTACAGATGAGTAGCTGGAGTTCATGGGAGATGACGAGTTGGCTTTGCTTGCCAACCAGTTCTCGCGGTTTCACAACAACCGCATGAACCATCATCGCGGAGGAGGACGATCTGGGTGCTTTGAGTGTGGTGACTTCGACCATTTCATCGCCAATTGCCCCAAGAAGAACATGCAGGCATTTGGCAAGGGTGACCATGGCTTCAAGTACGACTCCGACAAGCGCAAGGAGAAGTACATCCCCGCCAAGCACAAGCGGAAGGTTGGCTTCAACAAGGAGTACATCAAGAAGAAGTACTTGGAGAAAGCCCAGGCCGAGCAGTGTGCTTTCTTCGCCACGCTCAGCGACGTCGACGACTCGGACAATGACTCCACTGCATCAAGCGATGATGAGTCCGAAAAGAAGAAGATCAAGGCACTACAAGGTTTTGACCCTATTGCATCAAGTTCCCTTGCATCAAACAAGAATCTGATGCAATAGGTAGGTGCTATTGCATCAGTGTTTAGAATCCGATTTAATATGTAGTCGTTATTGCATCAAAAAAGAGTTGGATACGATAGTAATTCCTGTGGATGCAATAAGTTTGATCTATTGCATCCTTTAGGAACAGAGATGCAATTGGTAGAAATTATTGCATCAAACACATTTGGGTGAATTAGTCTTTAATTGTCGATGCATTATGTGAGTGGTATTGCACCGATTTAGAATGTAAATGCAATTAAGAAGTGTTATTGCATCATTTAGGAACAGGGATGCAATAGATAGAAATTATTGCATCAAACACCTTTGGTTGTATTAGTCTTGAATTTTTGATGCATTATGTAAGTGGTATTGCACCGGTTTAGAATGTAGATGCAATTAGAAAGTGCCATTGCAACGGATTTGTGTTTGATGCGACCAATTTTAATTAGAATTGAGAAATGTAAAAAAACATTGTGGCTACATAATATAAGTGAATTGTTAATCTTAATTTAAATGAGATGTTTAGTAAGTAAATTGTTAAATATTTTTTTTTTAAAAAAATTGCACCTAACAATTAGATTGTAAATTTTAAAAATATGGCTGCTAATTTAAATGAGGTGTGTCATAAGTGAAATGGTAAATATGTGAACAAAAAATATCTTGCACTTAATAATAATCGCTTAAAAAAATCATGCCTGCTAAAGGGCAGGCTTTGGACTCGAACCTGTGAGCTCTTACATGTCTAGGTTGAGGACAAACCACTGGGATAGATGTTTGTTGTTGCATGGATGAGTATATGATCTCTTTTATATTTAAATAAATATGTTTTGACTGATTGCACAAGCTAATTAACGGATGAGGCCCATCAGCCCATCACGTACCGTCGATCTCTCTCCCGTACGTCGCGAGTCGTACGTCGGCGGCGGCTCTGGCCCTCGCCGAGCGTGGTACGTCAGCGGCGGCTCTCGCCCTCGCCGAGCGTGGTACGTCCACTCGTGCCCTCGCCTGGACGTCATCTGAAGACGACGGAGGAAGCTTCACCTGCTGTCCACCTCACCGCCGTGGCACCACGACGACGCAACCGACAACGTAGGTCGACGACGTGACGTCTGTAAGTACCACACCAATACCCATGATCGATTATTTGTTTTCTGTAGACGGTAATTGTACAGTGTGGTAGGGTTATGAATTTGTAGTTCCATATTTTTATTTGAATTTGAATTGTTACAAATATTAAACGGCGTAGGTACGTAGGGCAGGGCATTGCTAACGATTTTATTTGGACATCATTAATATCCATACTGATTTTGCTTTTGAAGAAATAGAAGACATATTTATCTTTGTGCTATTTTTGTCAGGAGTTGAAATCAATGTCGTCACAGCAAGGTAGAAGTTGGATGCGTCTGGATAAGACATCTGCAGAGTGACAACAAGGATTAACTGAATATCTTAACAACGCCTTTGGAGGCAGCTCAAAAGGAGGAACGACACCATGTCCATGTTCACAATGTCGTTCCATGTCATTTAGAAAATTTTCTGATGTTCAGAATCATTTGCTTCGGAAAGGTTTTGATGAAGGCTTCATCCGCGAGGAGGAAAGTATATGTGAAGGCTCAGCTGTACGTGATCATGATGATGATGATATCGATGATAGGGCTCGTACCACAGATTTGATACATTCTCTGATCAAGGGTACCATACGTGGAGAAATTGATGAGGAACAACCAAATGAGATGGCACAAAAGTTCTTTAAATTGCTAGAAGAGGCCAGGAAGGAGTTGTATCTAGGCTGCACGGAAGCTACCCAGGTGTCTTTCATTGTCAAAATGTTTCAGATGAAGTGCATGTTTGGTTGTAGTAATGCTTGCTTGGAGTACGTACTTGCCCTGTTCTTGCTTGTTCTTCCTAAAGGACACTGCCTCCCAGATAGTATGGATAAGATAAAAAAGATTGTTAGAGATCTTGGTCTACATTATGAAAAGATAGATGCATGCTATAATGATTGTGTGTTATTCAGAGGGAAAGAATATGAGGCCCTGGATAATTGCCCAAATGTGGTGAGACAAGGTGGAAGCAGTCTAAAGAGGAACAGGATGATGCCAGTAGTTGTGGGTCAAAAAAGAGTGTTCCACGTAAGATGTTGCGGTACTTCCCACTGATTCCACGGCTCCAAAGGATATATATGTCAGCAACTAGAGCATCATATATGCGTTGGCATAAGGAAGAATTGGTGGATGATGGAAAATTGAGACATCCTGCGGACTCCAAAGCATGGAAACATGTGGATACAACCTATAAATGGTTTTCAAAAGATCCTCGTAATGTCAGGCTAGGTCTGGCATCTGATAGATTCAATCCGTTTGGTATGATGAATGTGTCATACAGTTGCTGGCCTGTGATTTTTAGTCCTTACAATCTTCCGCCATGGTTGTGTTTCAAACAGTCGTATTGGATGTTGTCGATGATGATACCAGGATCGAAATCGCCTAGTATTAGCATTGATGTGTACTTGCAGCCTCTTATTGATGAGCTCAAAGTTCTCTGGAAAGAGGGTGTCAAAGCCTGGGATGCAAAGGAGAAGAAGGAATTTGATTTGCATGCAATTCTACTGTGGACAATCAATGACTTTCCAGCATATGCGATGCTGTCTGGATGGAGTACGAAAGGCAAGTTTGCATGTCCATACTGCCATACAGAAACAGACTACTTATGGTTGAGGCATGGGAAGAAGCACGGCTACATGGGGCATCGTCGCTTTTTGCCTACGAACCACAAGTGGCGCAGAAACAAGGTCAGTTTCAACAACAAGATAGAATATAGGGGGGCTCCACAACCACTCACTCGGGAAGAGGTGCTGCATCACTATGGTTCTTCTGACCAAGTCACATTCGGCCCTGAATCAAGAAAAAGGAAGCAGCGTGACGAAGAAAAAAGATGGCACAATTGGAGAAAGAATAGTATTTTCTTCGAGCTTCCGTACCGGAAAGACTTGCTTATTAGGCACAACTTGGATGTGATGCATATCGAGAAAAATATATGTGAGAGCATATTGCGCACTTTGCTAGAAATAGAAGGTAAACGTAAGGATAATGAAGAAGCTCAGCTTGACATGCAGCATCTCGGTACAAGGAAGGATCAACATCCAGTGCAGCATGAGAATGGTAAGTTCACCTTACCACCTGCTTTGTACAAATTAGGGAAAGAGGACAAGAAACTTTTATGCAAATTTCTTCATGAAGTTAAGTTGCCTGATGGATACGCATCCAATATTCGAAGATGTGTGCATGAGGATCGGCTATTGCTCTCTGGTCTGAAAACTCACGATTTTCACATTATCTTCCAGAAACTTTTACCATTAGTACTACGCAACATTCTGCCTCAAGAAGTTGTTGTCCCATTGATTAATTTGAGTAGGTTCTTCAGTTCGCTTTGTTCAAAGGAGCTGGATGTGAACATGAGTGCCTCCATCAGGGAGACTCTATGTCAGCTTGAGATGATATTTCCACCTACTTTTTTTGACATCATGGTGCATTTGCCAATTTATCTTCTTGAAGAGGCTGCACTTGGTGGACCTATATGCTATAGATGGATGTATCCCGTGGAGAGATATTTGCGTACGGTAAAAGGTTACGTGAGGAACAAAGCACATCCTGAAGGGTCAGTAGCGGAGGGATATATCACAGAAGAGTGCATGACATTTTGTTCTTTGTTCTTCAAAGACATGCCAAGTCACCCAGAGCGTCATGAAAGCGCGGCTGTGAGTGAACCACCATCGGGTTTGAGTGTTTTTGCTGACCTTGAGTACAGTAGGAAAGGCTACAGTTTCGAGGTCTTGGACGAATCGAAAATGCAGAGAATAAGGCACTACATAATCACAAATACTGACGAATGTGGTGCTTTGCCTGAGTGAGTTTTATTTAATATTGCAGCATGCTATTTTTTGTTGACATCATATATTACTTATTCTTTGTATCTTGTTTGGTCTGCCCACTGCAGTGTACATAAGGCTTCACTAAAGAAATACAATCCGCATAATGTTAAGAGAAGACACAAGCAACAATTTGTTGGTTGGTTTGAGGAAAGAGTGAGTCACCACAATTTTGTTATTGTTCACATTATATTGCATGCAATGAAAACATCTTATTTTTTTAATGGAATTACGGACCAAACAAGAATATGACCAAGGAAAAGCTACTGAGGACATGTTGAACCTTTCTCGAGGACCAGATGATCGTGCTCGTGTATTCAATAGATGTTTCATCAATGGCACCCTATTTCAGACGGTGTCGGCAAAGACGAGCTTGATCACACAAAACAGTGGTGTCCTTGTCAAGGGCAATGAAAGTACGGGTAATATGGACTGGTATGGAGTTATTAAGAAAATTATGTCCGTACAATTCACTGGTCGAAAGGAAGTGATTATGTTTCAGTGCGATTGGTTCGATGTCCTCGCTCGAACAAAGAACAAAGGTAAAGGGTTCAACAAAGATCAATATGGAATTATAGATATTGATACTACCCGTCTCAGATATTCAGATGATCCGTATATTTTGGCGACACAAGCAGAGCAGGTGTTTTATGTGAAACACGCAAAGAAATCAAATTGGTGTAGTGTTGTTCGAATCAAACCAAGAAACATTTTCTTGATGCCGGAATCCACAGTTGCTGAAGAGGAAGCAGAAAATAATCCGCTAGATATCGACTCATAGGTTGTTGGGGTGGAGGACATGACTGTTATCGATCAGGGGGACTTGATGAATTGGCGACGAACGGACATGGAAGGCGAATCAATTGATTCGTCTGTTATTGAGAAAGCAATTGCTCAATCTATGCCAGAACTAGATGATGAAGATTTTACTGATGAAGGTGAAGATGATGTGGACGCATACATTGATGATGAAGTTGTTGCACCTGCCGTTGCGACATCCGATGAAGCTGATGATGATTTTTTCGTTTAAGTATTTACATCTATGCTACTGTCAATGTCATTTGGATGTTCTTAGGCTACTATCGACAGCATGCACATGTAATAAAGTTTGTTTCATCTATGTGTGTAATCGGGTATGTCACTCCTATTTAGCAACCAATCAGTTTAATTTACCTCTATACAGTATTTATCAAGGTAATTGATCAGTCAGTGAATGCAACCAACAGTTGAATGCAACCAATCAGTTTAGTTTACTACTACTGCTGCTGCTGCTGCTACTACTACTGCTGCTACTGCTACTACTACTGCTACTGCTGCTACTACTGCTCCTGCTACTGCTGCTCCTCCTGCTGCTCCTCCTGCTGCTACTCCTGCTCCTGCTGCTACTGTTACTACTGCTCTACTGCTACTACTGCTGCTACTACTGCTGCTACTACCTGCTACTGCTACTACTCCTGCTGCTGCTGCTGCTGCTGCTCCTACTACTGCTACTACTGCTGCTGCTGCTGCCGCCGCCGCTGCTGCTGCCGCTGCTATCCTACAACTAGTACAACTACTACTCATAGCACTAATCCTACTACTTGCACTACAACTAATATAATCATTTTTTTGTTCCAATAAAAAAGGATGTAGTAGCATTTAATTATTGCTTTACATATGATGTAATTATATCCTACTGATTACAATTATTTTTTAAATAAAATATAATTATTGTCACGAGTTTATTATTTATTTATTATTTGGCTAAATCAAAAAGTCCCATACGTTCAGCTCAAAGTGGCGCGTGAGAAAGGTTGAAACCGCCAAAAATTTCAGATTAGGCGCCCTCCACCCGCGAGATTGCCGATAATTATGCCCCCTCCCTAATACAACCTGCAGCGGTTCCCTTCGCATCCCATCTAATCCTACTTCGAGCCGCCATGCCGAAGACCGGAAGCACGCCGTCGGCTACTCCCGCTAGGTCGCCCTCGCCGCCGCCGGTCCGGAAGCCCTCCGCCAAGTCATCTACGTCGCAGCCGCGACCCCGGAGGCCCTCTGCCAAGTCGTCTCCGTCGCCCCCGCCTTCACGGAGGCCCTCCACCAGGATGTCTCCGTCGCCGCCGGGAGCCCGGAGGCGCCCCGCAAGGATCTCGCCGTCGCCACCGCCTGCCCGGAGGCACTGCAAAAAGCGGTCGCCATCGCCGTGTACTCCGGCCAAGAGATTGGCATCTCCTCCGACAAACAGGAGGACAACCAGACGGTCCAGCCCTGAAGATGCCCATGGCCAAGAAGATGTCCCCGACAAGAACACAAATGAACAACCCAGGTCAATTTTTGTCATTTATTTGTTCTATTTATGTTGTGCCTTCAAATTGCTTGTGCACGTGTTCAAAATGCTATTGTCTTAGGGTTTATAGTAAGATGCAGATGATATTGCTTGCGCATTTTCAGGTTTCCATCACAAATTACATTTTTGGTGTATATGTATCAATTAGAGGTCATTTTTTTTCTCAGGCACTTCTTAATTAGAAACAAACTTATGTTCTTGTAATTGTCTATCCAATCAATGCTACGTTGTTTACTGATGAGTCAAAACAAAAATGCAGACCACAATTTTAGATATCCAAATACAATATCATGAATGGTTTGCGGTTCAAATTATTTTGTAGTAGAAAAGGAGAAAAATGGAGAGTATATATTCTTTTCGCGGGGGGACCCATGGACAAGCATCGTGGCATATTGGACATTGACCGTGCTAGAATTACCTTTGCAAACTTAAAAAAGTACAAAGTTCAGTGTGGTTATTCGCCGAGGGACTTCATGTACTATTTGAAGAGAAATGGCAACGATACAGCTGAGCTACATCGTGTAGATCACGAAGAAGATGCATTCACAATGATACAAGATGGGATAGAAGAGAAGACAGTTAGGATTGTAGTTTCGATAACAGATATAGATCACCATGGAGAATATGCAGTCACACCGCTTAAGCAACGTAGAACACATGCGAATATAAGTGGAGAAGGAGATGAGGATGAAGACATTGATGCATACAAGGTGTGGCTCAGTAAGCTGGAACAGGATAAAGACAATCCAGGTACTAATGGACAAAAAAAATACATCTCAATGATATATATTTATTTATCTAAAACTGTTAGTATATATATAACATGTATATGTGCATCTCGCAGAATTTACTGATGACACCCGGATGAGTACAGTTAAAACATATCAAGAATGGTTGAGGACGGAAGGGCTTCTACAAGATATATGTAATCTCATCTTGTTTAATGGTTCATTAGTCGAAGCACTATTATATACATATATTTCCAACTGAACTGTAACTGTGTACTTTAAACATTTTGTATGTGCAGATGCATATGTAGATGATCAAGCCAATGAAGAAGACGGAAGTGGTGACAATAGCGCAACACCTATTCAGTTTCAAGCTCTTGCTCGTAGGCCCAAGCCCTCTCAGAAAGGTATGCAATGGTACAGACTGTTCGTACACTAGTATAACATAAAAATACTGATTTATAATGTTTACATTCATTCCATTATATATACTCAATTTCACAGCTGGGGTTGGCAAGAAGAGAAAGATTGGGCGCGGAACCTTGAAAGGTGTATCAGTCGAAGCAAAGAGATTTAAACTTGCCACTGACAAACTTAGTGTAGAATTCTCATCGACGAAGGGCGGTCCTTTAGGAGATAACTATCGCTCCTTTGTTGATGAAGTTGTTCGGTTTACAAGAAAATGGACTCCACTGATTGGAGTTAGGAAGTGGCGACAAGTGAAACAGAAAGCTAAAGATATAATAACAACAGAAATAATGGTACGTTACAGTGTTGCTATCGCATATGATCAATTAATACTCTGTAATATCTTATTTGTTGACACTTTATTGAAATCCCATTTGTACAGGCAAGGTGGAACATGGAGGACAATGCTGAGGAGAAGGCTAGGATTTGGAAGATTGCACAGAATCGTTACAAGGGATGGCGAGCTCAATTGAGTGCGACATACAAGGCATACAACAGTTATCATGAAAGAATAAGACATAAGCCAGATGATGTGGACATTGTGGAGTGGCACTACTTGGTGTTGTATTTTTCAAGTGACTCATTCCAGGTTCCAAGCCTCTTATATGTGTTTATTGTTTGCATCTTTGATGTCAAACTAACATATCTGTGTTTAATTTAGCGAATGAGCAACAAAAACTCTAGCAACTCCCAGCATCGACACACAATACATCTGACTGGATCAAAACCTTATTCACAAGTTAGTTTTGAGCAGGTAATGATATGGAACATAAACTTGTTCTTTTATTTTTGTTCCTAAATATTAACAATGTTCTATTTACGCATATTAGAGAAACCTGGAGACTGGTGAAGAGCCAAATGGTTTGACATTTTGGAGGAGTACACGCACCAAGGAGGGCCGATGGTCTTCTGATGCTGCTAGGGAAATATATGTAAGTGCTACTTTGCTCACTATTACTTAGTGATGTTTTTCATATTATAGTCATGCTCTTCCTTGACCTCATTAGCTGTTAAAAGGTCATCATCTCCTTGTAATTTGGAACATCGTTAATTTTGTAATTGAGATGTTGGTAGAATCTGGACAGATCTGGGGAGATTGAGAAGTTTCTGTAATTTGCCTATTTCAAAATAGTCCAGTTCTGAAACATGCTTTGATGTCTGAAAATGAAACCTGGAGAATTTTATAATATCTTCAGAAAGTCCTCTATTAAGTCATTTGGACTTGTAAATCTGCAGATACAACTTCTTTTTTGACCAACTATTGCCTGCCCACAAGTTTTATCCATACATCATCAATGTCATACTAATTGTGTTCTTAAACTTAGGAAACCGCCTTCTCCAAAATCACAGAAAAAATTGAGAAGGAAGCTTCTGTGATATCAGAAGAACAAGAAAGGCAGATTCTTCATGAAACCTACAAGGAAACCACTGGCTGCAAGAGCAGGAAAGGTCCTGGACATGGATACATGGCAAATTATCCAACCCGAAGCCAACTTATGCAAGAATGAATTGAAGAGCAAGCTCGTGTCACAGCAATAGCAGCAGCAGCACAACAAAAGAATAGTGAGATGCAAGCTGAGATAGAGAAGTTAAAAGAACAACTTACCGTTCAAGCCGCTGAGAGGGAGAGTGACAAGGAACAAATTGTGCTGCTGCAACAAGAATTGAAGAGTACATCTGACAAGATTAGAGAAGAACTAAGGCAAGAGTTTTTCTCACTATTCAAAGAACGCAATGAAGCACCGCCTTTGGTAAGATTACTAATTCTTAATTGTTAGCAGCATCATTGTTTTTAGTAAAACTTGATTGCTAATGCTCCTCCTCATATCAACAATGACAGACTACTGCAACAACCACACCATTCCCTGAAACTGCAGAAACAACCACTCAACCTTCAGAATCCACAGCTAATGCTACTGGTATTGAAAATATCGTTCATGGTTTAGATGTTGCAGATTCAGCAAAGGTATTATTTTGTTGATTAATGCAAACTGAAATGTAATGGACAACTACATGTATTCTGACATAAAGTGTGAATATTTTTTTCCTGATATGAAGGTTGCCACAAAAGCTGCCTTGCCCACTCAAAGTGATCCTTCGGACACACCTAATGCTATTCCCACTCCCATCCAAGAATCAGAACATGTGGAACAGGTAATTTACTTCGAAATCATTACCTGCAGCTCAACAGATCGCTAAGTGCTGATTGCTCTTTCAAATCTTCTGGTTTGTGCAGGTTCTACAGGACAGTCAATCATTGACGACCAATAACAGTACCCTACCTATTCGCTTCACTCGCGGCAGTGCCAACAGAGCTCTTTTCCCAAATGATAAAGATAACAATGATATAGTGTCATATATTCAATCACAAACACTTAGACAGGTTGCTGACAGAAGAAAGCGACAAAGCAAAAAATAAATGAGAAAAGGTATGATCAATCAGCTCTCATTTTAAGTATCCATTGTATTTCTTAATCCCAAAAATATTGTTCCATATCATGTGTTGCCTATGTTTCAATCCAGCTATGTCATCAACTATATATATATTACTAATGCATGTCATTTTGACTTTTCTCAGGAAGATCAACAATGAGGGAGTCTTGACAAGCTGAAATGATTCAAAGATTGTGCAACAAGAAATATGCCATGTTCTGTGATAAGACACATGTCTTCGTCTTTATGACTAGCATCTATTAGTACCATAAGATAGTGGCTACTAATGCATTTCGACCTTGCAATTTCGTTTGGAAATAGGAAGCCATGTGACTTCCGTTCATTGTACAAACTATTGAATGATTATTATCCAATTTATTAATATAATTGCCTTTTGTGCCATTGAATTTTGTAATTTAATGATTTCCTGTGCAATGAATTCAATGCTATTATTGGTCGTTCTTCAAATATCTTGTTGATGCAATAGCTTTTATTGCATCCACGGTCATGTAGATGTGATACTTTGTATTGCATCGAACCTCATGTCGATGCAAAAGTTTCCATTGCATCCATCATATCATTGATGCAATACAACCTCTTGCATCAAACAAAATGGTGATACAACACAACCTCTTCCATCAAACAAAATGGTGATGCAATACAACCTCTTGCATCAAACAAAATGGTGATGCAATAGAACCTCTTGCATCAAACCAAATTGGTGATGCAATATATTATATTGAATCGAACCTAATTTTGATGCAATACAGTCTATTGCATCGTACCATATCCGATGCAATACATGTATTGCATCAACATGATTTAGATGCAATAAGTTAATGCATCGGTCATTTTTGATGAAACAGACAACGACTATCCGATGCAATAGATGTATTGCACCAACATGATTTAGATGCAATAAGTTAATGCATCGGACATTTTTGATGAAACAGACAACGACTATCCGATGCAAAAGCTGCTTCGCATCGACCACAAGTAACTGATGCAAAAGGCTATTGCATCTGGGATAATTGCATCGGCTGCATCGACCGACAAATTGATGCGGAAACGAGCTTTTGCATCCATTTTAGACCTATAACATCAAATTTTGCACGATGCAATTGGGTGAAAACCTAGTAGTGAGGACAAGCTGAACGGTCTTTGCTTCTTCGCTGACGACGAGGGCTTCTGCACCATGGCCCTCGGCGATGAGGTCGATAGCAAGCTAGAGGAGATCCCTCGGAACGATGACTCCTCCCAGGTATCTCAGACCCCCGATGAACTCTCTGCTGAGGTCGAGAAACTTATTGCTCCTCTTCTTAGTCAAGACAAGTTGCTTAGGCTTGCTGCTAGAGAGAGGAAGGAGTTTAGGCAGAAGTGGGAGGATGCGGTGAAGGAACATGAGGTTGCCAAGTCCACCGTTGTAGTCACCAAGGAGGGTGACTGTGAGATGTGCTCCAAGCACATGACTGACCTTCTCACTTTGAGGGGGAAGTATGCTGCTTTGGTTGGAGAGGTGGATGAGCTTAGGGCTAGACCCGTGTTGCTGGGTGCGTGCAAGTCTTGTGCAGGCTTGCAATCTGAGTTGGCAGAGAAGAATGCCAAGATTGTGTCTCTTGAGAAGGCCAGCTCTGGTAGCACTTGTGTCTCTAGGTGTGCCTTGTGTGAGGGTTTGGAGATGGAGATTGCAAATGTGAAGCATGACAAGATGCAAACCGAGGAAGAAAACACATACCTTCGGACCATCTTGTCATGGGTGTCTTGTGGTGAGCCGCAGCTTGGGATGATGATTGCCCAATTCAAAAGTGCTGCTGGAGGTCCAGGTGTTGGTTTTGCTCAGGGTGTAGAGAGTGCTACCTCTTTTGGGAAGATTGGTGAGTTTAGTGGTCTTAAGCCGAGTGAGAAACCCAACTCCACCACTACTCCCAAAATGACAAAGATTCCACCCAAAGAGCCTCTCAAGCCTAACACCAAAGATGGAGTGTTTGTGGAACCTCCAAAAGCTCCACCCAAGAAACAAACATGGGCTCCAAAACCAAACCACCTAAGGAACAAGCTAGACACCATGCCACATATCCAAGAGGAGCTCATGCCACAAAAGAACCAAGTGATCCACACCCAATACCATGAGTACCAACAACCCCCTATGAGAGCGGTGAGGTACCACTGTGAGTACTGTGGGAGAGATGGACACTTGAGGGAGTTTTGCTTTCGACGCAAGAGAGAGGAGCGTCGTGCAAAGGAGATGAACAACACGGACATGTACCATCTTTTCCATGATGTACATGTGTCAAACGTTCAAAGGAGGGGTGCTAGGTCTAGAGGTCCAATGCCTCAAGGTCCTAGGCCACAAGGAGGTTTTGCCCGGTGGGATCCTAGTTTTGTAGGTTATGGACCCCGTGGCGGTGGCTTTGTTGTTGAGCGTTACCACCCACCGCGTTTTGGCTATCACGATGAGCGCTCTCCTCCCAGCGGACCACGTTTTCCTATGCATGTTGATCGCTTTCCACGTAGGATTGCTAAGAATGTTTTTTATACTGACCGTTCTTTTGACCAGCCAGGACAACACTGGTATTCTTCCCGTTTTACTCACCCCAGTGTTGGACCATATGCTCACCCTATGTCTTTTTATTAATGTAGGTAAGTAGATTGAATAACTTTTGGCTTGTGGATTCCGGGTGCTCAAGGCATATGACCGGAAACTCCAAGTGGTTCTCCAGTCTTAGTCCAGTCACTGGAAAGGAGTTTATTACCTTCGGTGACAATAGCAAAGGTAAGGTGCTATCCCGTGGTTCTGTGTGAGTTAATGAGCATTTTTTCTTACGTGATGTTGCTCTTGTATCGAACTTGCATTTCTTTCTGTTTCTCAACTTTTTGAGGATGACTATGAGATTCGTTTTAGCCGAATCTTAGTCGTATTCTGGATCCTTAGGGCAATCTTGTATGTTTGATTTCGCCCTTTGGGAAAGTCTTTCGTGCGAATTTCTCGGAGTCTTTTGGCATTTCTCATTGTCTTTTGGCTGGATCCTCCTCGATCTTTGGAAATGGCATAGGAGACTTGGTCATTTGAGCTTTGACTTGCTTGCAAGACTTAGTTCACTTGGCTTAATCCGAGGATTGCCCAAGTTACACATGGAGAAGGATCTTGTTTGCCATTCTTGACATGGGAAAATGGTTGCCGCTCCCCACCATCCACTGAATCAAGTTATGACCAAGCGCCCTGGTGAGCTTTTGCATATGGACCTTGTAGGTCCGGCTCGGGTGAGTTCGGTTGGTGGGAAGTGGTATGTGCTTGTTGTTGTTGACGACTTCTCGAGTTATTCATGGGTTTTCTTTTTATCTGAGAAAACTGAGACTTTCTCCTTTGTTCGCAATTTGATTTTGTGACTTCAGAACGAGTTCTCTAAGGACTCGATGAGAGCAATTCGTAGCGATAATGGTTCTGAGTTTAAGAATTCGGTCTTTGAAAAGTTTTGTAACTCTTTGGGTTTAGAGCATCAGTTTTCTTCCCCCTACACACCGCCACAAAATGGTGTTGTAGAGAGGAAGAATCAGACCCTTGTTGAGATGGCTAGGACGATGGTCGATGAGCATAGGACTCCTAGGTGGTATTGAGCCGAGGCTATAAACACTACATGCTATATTTCCAATCGCATTTTTCTCCGAGCCTTCTTGAAAAAGACTTCTTATGAGTTGCGTTTTGGAAGACAACCCAAAGTGAGTTATTTTAGAGTTTTTGGTTGCCATTGTTTCATACCTAAGAAAGGCAACTTGGACAAGTTTGACTCTCGTTCTTCTGATGGTGTATTTTTGGGTTATGGCAATCATACTCATGCATATCGTGTACTTAACCTTGATACTAACCGAGTCATGGAGACATCCGATGTCACCTTCGATGAGACCATGCATTGTCCTTCTTCTAGATTTGAGCGTGTAGGTGATCACGAGGTTGGTGAACCTCTTTTTGATGATGAGGAAGAGGGTGCTGAAGGGTTGGATGATCCAACACTTCCTCCACCTACTGTGCCGCTAGGATCGGCATCTACTACGACGACACACGGTCCCAACACTTCTTCATCGACTTCTTGGGGGTCGTGTGATCCACCACCTCAGGCTGTGCCATTTGTACCTGAGGAGGCACCAACTACTGTTGAGGGGGAGGTCACTTTAGCTAGGGAGGCGCCACGACACATCCAGCGCCAGCACCCTCCTCAACAGATGATTGGCAACATCCATGAACATGTCACTCGGTCAAGGTCACAACAAATCTCTCACCTTTCTCATTCTGCATTTGTTGTTGATTTTGAACCCCGAGATGTTGGACACGCTTTATCTGATCCAGATTGGGTCAATGCCATGCATGAGGAGTTAGAAAATTTTGAAAGAAATCAGGTTTGGGTTCTTGTTCCACCTCCTCCTGAGTGTAATTCTATTGGGACAAAATGGGTTTTCAAAAATAAACAAGGAGAGGATGGTCACATTGTGAGAAACAAGGCCAGACTTGTAGCCCAGGGGTATATTCAGAAGGAGGGGATAGACTATGAGGAGACTTTTGCTCCTGTAGCTCGTTTGGAGGCAATTAGGATTGTCTTGGCCTTTGCTGCATCCAAGGGTTTCAAACTTTTTCAAATGGATGTCAAGAGTGCCTTCTGAAATGGCTACATAGAAGAAGAGGTGTATGTGAGACAACCCCCCGGTTTCGAAAATCCCAAGTTTCCAAACCATGTTTTTAAACTCAACAATGCTTTGTATGGTTTGAAACAAGCCCCTAGAGCCTGGTATGATAGGTTGAAAACCTTTTTGCTTGATAAGGGTTTTAAAATGGGATGTGTGGATAAAACTCTTTTTCTCCTCAAGCAAGGCAATGACACTTTGTTGGTTCAGATTTACTTGGATGATATAATTTTCGGTGGTTCTTCTCATGCTTTGGTTGCCAAGTTTGTAGATACAATGAGCAGGGAATTTGGGATGAGCATGATGGGCGAGTTGACATTCTTTCTCAGGTTGCAAATCAAGCAATCCCGAGAAGGGACGTTTGTTCACCAGGGCAAGTACACCAAGGACATAGTGAAGAAGTTCGATATGGGTGAGGCCAAGCCTCTTCCAACACCATGTTGACCACGACGGCCTTGGATGCGGACGAGGATGGAGAAGTTGTAGATTAGAAGGAGTACCGGAGTATGATCGGGTCGCTGCTGTACCTGACGGCGACACGCCCAGACATTCAGTTCGCGGTGTGTCTTTGCGCACGATTTCAGTCGTCGCCGTGGACCTCTAACCGTCAGTCAGTCAAGCGCATTATGAGGTATCTTTGTTTCACTCCTGAGTTCGGGCTTTGGTATTCTGCTTCTTCCACCCTCTCCCTTTACGGTTATTCTGATGCTGATTTTGTTAGTTGCCGACTTGATCACAAGTCCACTTCTGGGACTTGTCAGTTTTTGGGTTCTTCTCTAGTTTCTTGGTCTTCTCACAAGCAGTCTAGTGTCGCCCAGTCTACCACAAAGGCTGAATATGTTGTTGCGGCTAGCTGCTGTTCCTAGTTGTTGTGGATGATGGCCACTTTGCGTGATTTTAGTCTGATTTTTTCATGAGTACCATTGCTTTGTGATAGCACGAGTGTGATTAGCGTTGCTAAGAACCCCGTGCTTCATTCTAAGACCAAACACATTGATGTGCACTTTCATTTCTTGCGTGACCACTATGAGAAGGGTGATATCGACCTTCGCCATGTCGACACTCATCATCAGTTGGCAGATATTTTTACCAAGCCTTTGGACCAATCAACTTTTGTTAGGTTGAGAGGTGAGCTTGGTGTGTGTTTCCCCTTTTAGTTGGGGGAAACATTTTGGTTATTGTATCATAGACTGACTTCTTTTGTTTTTGTTCTTGTTTAATTTTTGCATTTCATCATCTTTGCATCTTTACTATTTCGAGCTTCATGTCTATAATCTTTGGAATGAATCTATGCTATGATTAGTGTACGCTCCGATGATATATGTAGCTTAGGCTCTTCTTGATCACTGATACATGTTGTGAGCAGAGCTGTTTTTCAGAACTGTGAATATGTTTAATCAAACATAAAATTTGAAACTTGTTCACCATTGAGATTGGCAACTAGCATGTGTAGAATGTGTTGAAGTTCCTTGTGCTATTCCTATATGCTAGGTTGCTATGTCTCTAGTTCTGAGTCTTTCACTTGCTTGGTATGTTCGTATTCTGCTAAATTTGAACCAAGTCTAAGTGAATTGAAAAGATCGAGATGGGATTGCTTGACAGCACATCACGGTATCGAGACTGTTTCTCATTGCACATTGAGTTAAACTTGAGCTGTGTAGTGTAAGACTAAAACCGTTGCTTCAAGCTTCTGATTGCTTATGCATAGGCTTAGCTCGGTTGAAAAGTTAGGCAATGTCAAGTTTTCAACCTCACGCAATCATATGGTGAAAATTAGAACTTGTGTATAATCACCGCTGCAACTCCGATAAAATTTGAAAACACAAGTCTATGTTTCCTTCTGTAGCATGATGATTGAACTTTGCTAGGGGTAGTTCACCTTGTATACATGTTTAGCATTTGCTTGACTTCCTGTCTATACATGTTTGGTGCTATTTTTATGGTGAAACCCTTTCTGAATGGCTTAAAACTGCTCACTATGCTCATATGTTCATATTTCGTATTCTGTGATCAGTTTGAGCCTTTGCTGGCGTTTATGCTTGTTGTTGAGTCGTCGGATCAGCACTCTTTAGAGCATCTATTCATTGTATCGACTATATACCTGAAGCTACTAACCTGCATTTGTGACTCATATGCATTTGCGTGTTTTGTGCATTATCAACTAAGGGGGAGAAATTTGACAAATCATATCCTGGTTGTGTGCATTATTGAAGGGGGAGTTTATTTCCAGGAGGAGCTTTGCTCGTTTTGCTTTTGACGAGTTGGTTTCTTGAGAAGTCTTCAATGATTGGTTTGGAGCGGTTTTTTAGCTAGTTGTGTTGAGCCTTTGCCTCTTTCTGGAAGGACTAGCTGGTTTACTCATTTGTGGCTGCTTTGCTCTGAATTTCTAGCTAGCGGTGTTGAGCCCGTTCTGCCTCTTCTTGAGGGCTAGCTTTTCTTTGCTTGGTTGCGTCGAGCCATTACACATGTATTTGGGAACCAAGTTGTTTTGCTCACTCTATTCAACTTCTCTTGGCTTTGCGTTGCTTCTGGTCGATTGGTTGAGTTCGCTTCCTTCTTCTTCCTTTCTTCCA
Source organism: Coix lacryma-jobi var. lacryma-jobi (assembly GCA_009763385.1). Classification (NCBI taxonomy): domain Eukaryota; kingdom Viridiplantae; phylum Streptophyta; class Magnoliopsida; order Poales; family Poaceae; genus Coix; species Coix lacryma-jobi. The sequence continues at coordinate 75,617,594 of CM019826.1, forward strand.
TTCCATATGATTTGTGTTGGTAGTTGACAATGCACTCATCAAGGGGGAGATTGCGGATACATGGGTGTATGCTGGATCTTGAGATGATGAGTGATTGTTGTCGGGATATTACCTCCGTATACCCCCATGGACCTACATGGGCCCTTCGTCAAGGACAGCCTAGCTCGCGAGGCCTTGTAGCACACGATCGGCTCGCTGTGCTCGTCAAGGACTCTCCAGAAGCCTTGCCCGTCAAGGAAGATCCTAGAGTTAGATCCGGATTCTTTGCCTTAAGGAACCATTTGTAATCAGTTAGGACTCAACAACTATAACCCTGCTCACCGACTATATAAGGCGAGCAAGGACCCCCTCTCATATCGATCTCCATTAGACCCGAGATCAACTCAGATCCCATCGGATCACCCAATCAGCAATACAAACCAGCCACCAGAACACAGGACGTAGGGTATTATGGCGACTTGCCGGCCCGAACCTGTCTAAATCGCCATCTCTCGTCCCTGTGTCTACGCTTTGCAGACGTCTCGCACGCCTCCACCGCTTAATCTACTACCTTAGGCATACCCCTCGGTAGACTATTGACCATATTTCATCGATAGTTGGCGCGCCAGGTATGGGGTGTGTGCGACGACATCATGATCCGCCAAGCGGTCATCTTCCTCGTCTCCATGATCCTCCCGAGCCCGGCGTCTCCTTTCAGATCGGATCTATCATCTGGACCATCGGCGATGCTGTCCTCGCTCTGGAGATCGTGGAACCCACGCAGCTTCCTGCGTCGGATGCCTCGTCGTCCACCCACTACGTCATCGCGCCGGCGTCACACGCGCCAAGATCCATCCGCCGCGACGACCTGGTCGAGGCCATTGACCGAGCCAACAAGAAGATCACCGATTGCATCAACGTCGCCACCTTCGCTCGTTGTGGACCAGGCTCGTCACCGCCTCCGCCCGTCGCCGCCGTCGCTCATCGCCGCCTTTGCTCATCGTCAACCGGGCTCGTCGCCGACCCGCCCGCCGCCCAAGATCGGATCTACATCCGGCTCATTGCCGCCTTCACTCGTCGCTGCCGTCACCCGTCGCCGCCATCGCTCATCATCAACCAGGATCATTGCCGCCTTTGTCACCTCCTTCGCTCGCCATCGCCGTCGCTCGTCGACAACCAGGCTCGTCGCCGCCTTCACTCGTCATCGTCCAGGCTCATCACCGCCTTCTTCATCGCCCGTCGTTGCCGTCGCTCGTCATCGACCAGGTACGTCGCTGCCCTCCTTGTCGCCTTCGTCGCTGTCGTCGCTCGTCGTCGACCAGGATCGTCGCCGCCTTCGCCCGTCGTCGCCATCGCTCGTCTTCAACCAGGATCGTCGCCGCCTTCGTCCATCGCTACCGTCGCTCGTCGTCGACCAGGATCGTCACCGCCTTCGTCGTCGCCTTGGCCCGTCGCTCGTCGTCGGCCAGGATCGTCGCCGTCTTCTTCGTCGCCTTCATCGCTGCCGTCGCTCGTCGTCGACCAGGATCGACGCCGCCTTTGCCCGTCGCCGCCGTCGCTCGTCATCGACCAGGCTCGTCGCCGCCTTCGCCCATCGCCGCAGTCGCTCATCGTCGACCAGTCTCGTCACCGCCTTCACCCGTCGCCACCTTTGCCCGTCGCCGTCGTCGCCCGTCGTCCACGAGGATCGCCGCCTTCGCCCGTCGCCGTCGTCGCTCGTCGTCGACCAGGATTGCCGTCGCCTTCGCCCGTCGCCGCCAAGGCTCGTCATCAACCAGGATAGACGCCGCATTCGCTCGTCATCGACCAGGCTCGTTGCCGCCGTCGCTCATCGTCGCCTTCCCTCGTCGTCGACCCAGCTCATCGTCGCCTCCGCTCGTCATCGACCAGGCTCGTCGTTATCTTCGCCCGTCGCTGCCTTCGCTCGTCGTCGACCATCCATGAGATTTCTGGTGACACCGTCTCGACGGCCTCCGTGTCTACATCAAATTCATCATCGTCGACCTCTACAAACCATCGCCGACCACTCCAGACGTTCGCCGACCTCTCCAAATGATCGCCGACCACTCCAGACGTTCGCCGACCTCTCCAAACAGCCTGGCTGACACTGAAGGAGTTTCAGAGCAGGGGCTACTGCCATCGCCGGACGCGTGCATGAGCGCCTGCCCTCTGCGCTATGGCGGCCAGTAGTCCTCTCAAGTGATGTCCTGACCTCTCTACGCGTGCATGAGCATCTGCCCTGTGCGCTACGAAGGGAAGGCTAAGCTTGGGTTGAGATCTCTAGAGGCTATACGTCCAGTGCTTGTATGCGCCGTTTATGCGCTCGTTCTCCATACGGTCTCCAAGCAGCCTGGCTGATGCCAATGAATACTTAGAGCCGGGGCTGTTGTCACCATCGGACGCATGCATGAGCGCCTGCCCTCTGCGCTACGGTGGCCAATAGCTCTCTCAGGGGACGTCCCGACCTCTCTACGCGTGCATGAGCGTCTGCCCTCTGCGCTACGAAGGAAAGGCTAACTTGGGCTGAGAATTCTGAGGTTATCCGCTCAGTGCCTCGCATTCGCGCTACCCACGCGCTCGACGAACGGTCTCCATTCGCCCAGGTCACGCCACGATCGAGCCTCTCGGAAAAGACCCTGTTCGTGGCACCTCCCTACGCGTGCATGAGCGTCCGCCCTCTGCGCTATGGGATGCCAGCAGCGGTTCCTTGGGCGACGCCGTTGACTCCTACGCGCAAATAAGCTCCACGCTCTACGCTACGGATCCTGGGATAACCCAAGGCTGAACTGTTCATCGCTATGGCTCACGGCTATTAGGTCTGCGGAATTTGGGGAATATGCAAAACACGCAGACTCGCTACAAGTTTGGCCTCTGTTCGCCCAAGAGTCTCATTACAGACTATTCTCCTATGCAACGTTCTACTGCTGCCCTGCAACGAGAAGATCTACATCAGCGACCAGGGCCTCCGCGGCCGGCTCCGCCTCCATCTCCAGACGCTCCATGTCTCCCTCTGAAGCTTGGGGACTTCGTCAAACTGCAGTCATCCTTCGCCACTAGTTTTTGTCCATATTTTATTTGTACATCATCATGTACTACTGCTCTCCATATTTATTTTTCAGGGACTTCATTCATCGCCATCTTCGCTCATCGCCGCCTTCGCTCGTCGTCGTCTTCGCCCGTCACCGACCAGGCTCGTCACCACCTTCGTTCGTCGCCGACCAGGCTCGTCGCCGCCTTCGCCCGTCGCCGCCGTCGCTCGCCGCCGACTAGGTTCGGGGACTTCGCCTTCACTCGTCGCTATCCAGTCTCGGGGACTTCGTCTTCGCTCGTCGCTGCCTTCGCTCGTCATCGACCCGGCTCTTCGCCGCCTTCACTTGTCGTCGTCTTCACCCGTCATCGACCGGGCTCGTCACTGCCTTTGCCCGTCGCCGCCGTCGCTCGCCGCTGACCAGGCTCGGGGACTTCGCCTTCGCTCGTCGCCATCCAGGCTCGGGGACTTCGCCTTCGCTCCTCGCCGCCTTCGCTCGTCTCCGACCAGGCTCGTCACCGCCTTCGTTCGTCACCAACCGGGCTCGTCGCCGCCTTCGCTCGTCGCCGCCGTCGCTCGCCGCCGACCAGGCTCGGGGACTTCGCCTTCGCTCGTTGCCATCCAGGCTCTGGGACTTCGGCTTCGCTCCTCGCCGCCTTCGCTCATCTCCGACCAGGCTCGTCACCGCCTTCGTTCGTCGCCGACCGGGCTCGTCGCCACCTTCGTTCGTCGTCGCCGCCTTCGCTCATCGTCGTCTTCGCTCATCGTCGACCAGGCTCCTCGTCGCCTTCGCTCGTCTCTGACCAGGCTCGTCACCGCCTTCGTTCGTCACCGACCGGGCTCGTCGCCGCCTTCGCTCGTCGTTGCCTTCGCTCGTCGCCGCCATCGCTCATTGTTGACGGTCCTTAAACACCTGTTTTACCATCAACAATTGACCCTAAACTCCACCAAAAAGGCATGAAATGTAGTCAAATAGGTTTCAAACTAACCAAATTTCACATGTCCATAGAATTTTATTTGAATGCAGGATTTGAACCAAATTTAGACATATGGACCCACCAGAGGCCAAGCCCACTCAGCAGGGCCCAAATGGGCCTAAGGGGGGTGGCGCCCGCCACCCCTAGGTGGCGCCCGCCACCCCTAGGTGGCGCCCGCCACCTCTAAGTGGCGCCCACCACTTGGGTTGGCCTCCCTGCCACGTCACCGATCCGTGTGACCTCCCCAGGGCCAAATCTTGGCCCTTGGTCACTAGGTCAGTGGCATCGGACGGCTCAGGATGAAGTGGCATGGATCAAGGCTGAATGGCGGTTGCTAGGTGTTGGTAGTTCTTAGCTACACCTAGGATAGGGTAACTAAAGTAGCTATCTACTAATGCCAAGAGGGGTTGTCAGTCCCGACACTAGTAGGAGCTAGCTAGCGAGAATGCAATCTACCAGGAGGAGATTCTGCAAGCGCACAGAACTATAGTAGTAGCACTTCGCTTGGGAGTACCAGGTGTCGATTTATTTGATCCCAAGGGAAGGCTAGGGTGGTGTATGAGTTGAGTCAAGGATGGGATGAGAGTCAAAGAAAAGAGAAAAAGGAAAAGGGGAGAAGGGAAGATGAAAGGCTAGAAAGAATATATGGGTGGATAGGTAAGGATGAAAAGGATGGCTAAGGTAAGGTGGATAACTAGGGTAGAGATAGTTAGAATATAGTTAAGCGTGGTGCTTAGTTATATACTTACCTTCAGATACAGCTGGACCCCCGGATAGCTGTGGTAGCAAGCAGGTGGTGACAGCCCTGTGCGCCTTGAATTCCACCACGTAGTTGGCCCAGTTTAACAGTAAGGCTCGTTGTGCTAGCGTTCAACCTAAGTAAGTGGTAAAGGCTAGTACGCCTCGATACTTGACAAGATAGGAATAAAACTATACTCAACTTAGTTGCTTTATTGTCTTTTGCCTGCCCTGCTTCGTAACTATCTTGCTCTGTAGTTATCTAGGAGTAGTTAGTAGTTAGTAATTAGTTAGTTATCCTTAGTTATCCTAATCCCTTTATCTACCTATCCATCCACCTTACCTTTGCCATCCATTTCATCCTTACCTATCCACCCATATATTCTTTCTAGCCTTTCATCTTCCCTTCTCCCCTTTTCCTTTTTCTTATTTCTTCGACTCTCATCCCCTCCTTGACTCAACTCATTCACCACCCTAGCCTTCCCTTGGGATCAAATAAATCGACACCTGGTACTCCTAGGCGAAGTGCTACTACGATAGTTCTGTGCGCTTGCAGAATCTCCTCCTGGTTGATTGCATTCTCTCTAGCTAGCTCCTACTAGTGTCGGGATTGACAACCCCGCTTGGCATTAGTAGATAGCTGCTTTAGCTCCACTCCTTTAGGTATACTGACCGGTCTGGCTTCAAGCATTTCTGACGCCATTGCCGGGGATAGACTCCATAGTCTACTCCTAGTAACAACATTAGCAAGTGCCAACAAGCATTCCTGGGCCGTTACCGGGGATAGTTGCCTAGCACTATCTTTAGTGAAGCTAAGAACTACCAACAAGCATTTCTGGTGCCGTTGCCGGGGAAGGCAATCGGTGTATCGGTTGAGTCCGTGTCGAATTTATCTTCGCTTAAGCTCCTGCTTAGCGAATCCTATCTTACCCCATTCTTTCTTTCCTTAGTTCTTCTTATCTTTTTCCTTCATCTTCTTCAACTTCTTTCTTATCTCGTTCTATCTTCACGATGGCCAACAAGACAATTCGTGAGTTTTCTGCTCCTTCTGCCGCTAATGTAGCGATAGGACCAGACGTGATCGATGCCAACCTCAATTTTGAGTTAAAACCGGCTCTGATCACGATGGTCCAAGCTAGCCCGTTCTGTGGCAAGGCTCATGAGGATGCCAATGCTCACCTCCAACAATTTTTGGAGATTTGCGGCACCTTCACCATTAAGGGGATAACCCAAGAAGCCATCCATCTTCATCTCTTTCCTTTCTCTTTGCTAGGAAAAGCGAAGCAATGGTTCTATACCGATCGCAACGCTGTAGACACATGGGACAAGTGTTCCAATGCTTTTCTCGCCAAATTCTTTCCTATGGGCAAGACGAATGCTCTTCGCAACAAAATCTCTAGCTTTACGCAACAAGCCGAGGAATCTATTCCTGAGGCTTGGGAGAGGTTGCAAGAGTATGTCGCTGCTTGTCCACACCATGGTATGGAGGACTGGCTATTGATCCAGAACTTCTACCATGGCCTAACCCCTCTCTCTCTAGAAGCCATTTGGATGCCGCCGCCGGCGGTGCATTCTTTTCTCTGAATGTTGCAGATGCTAAGGCTCTCATAGAGAAGATGGTGTCAAACCAAGGATGGAATGATGAGAGACTGCAGCCCCGTAAGCGAGGTATGCATTCCCTTAAGGAGGCCGACATGATCGTGGCCAAGATGGACCTGCTGGCAAAGAAGCTGGACAGCTGTGAGAAGATGAACCAACAGGAGAGTGTCCAATCTCTGGAATCCTACATGACTTGTGAAGTCTGTGGAGAAACCAGACATTCTGGGAACCACTGCCCCGAGCTACATGAAGATTTGAACTTCATCAACAACAACAACGATTTCTGTCAACAGAATCAAGGATGGAATCAGTCTGCAAATTCTCAAGGTAACAATCCATTCCCTCGCTCTAATTTTCATAATTCTGATAATTTCTCATTCTTCAAGAATTTAGTTTACTCACAAGGTAAAACCACTGATTTCTTGAAAGAGAGATTAATGGCGAATGATAAAATTCTTGAGAATATAAATGCTAAATTGGAAGATTTCTCATCTGCTCTGAAAAATCAATTAAGCTTTAATAAGATGTTAGAAACCCAAATAGCTCAACTTGCTGCTTCATACCATCTTTTGAATCTGGCAAAATTCCTGCTAAACCTAACATGGAAACTGCAAATATGGTTGAAATAAAACATTTTAACTATTATGAAGATCAAACCATGACTGTTAAAAAGGGTGATCCTGGTAGTCCCATAATTAGATGCTCAATCTTTGGTGAAGTCTTTAAAAATGCCATGTGTGATTTAGGATCGAGTGTGAATATTCTATCTAAAGATTTCTATGAAAACTCGTTCTTTCCACCCATGTCATCCACATCTGCCTATGTTGTGCTAGCTAATCAATCCACTTGCTATGTAGAAGGAATAGTTAATGATTTACCTGTTCATATTAGAGGCTCCTATGTTCCTACTGATTTCATAATACTAGATATGGGAAGTAGGAAAGATGTGCCTCTAATCTTAGGTAGACCCTTCTTGAATACTGTTAATGCTTGCATATATGTGGGAAGTGGTAAAATTCAAATGACATTAGGAGGGAGGAAGGAAATATTCTCCTTCTCCCGTGGTCCCGCATATGCCGCTAACATGCAGGTAGCAAAACCCGTTCGTACCAAGAAGAGGCGTCCAAGAACAAGGTGGAACAGAAAGAAAGAACCACCTACTAAGTTGTGTGATTCACATAACAAGGGAGAGGTGCCAAAAGAAGAAGAACCCGATGGAGTACTAAGAGAAGAAGTGCCCAAGGAAGAAGATCCACCCGATAAGGATGAAACTCCATGGACCTAAGGTATGGTTTTACTTTTTTCCCTTCAAATTTTCCTTTTTCGAATAAATAACATATGTCATGCATGTAACTAAAAAAAATCAGTTATCATTAGTTATATGCATAGGTATATGTTAACTTAGTTAGAATAATAAAATATCATAATAGGATAGTTTCCCTTTTTCACAACATTAGATAGTTTCCCTTTTAATAAAATGAGAACAAGAGCTCCGACTGAGAAGAAGAATGTCACACCCGGTTTTAAGAACAAAACCAGGTATACACCATATGTGAGCCCAGGAAGTCAAATCTCACATATAGCCACAAATAAAGGGTAATATCGAAAGACAATGCACATATATAACGTATATAGAACAAAGAACATAACCTTAAAGAGCAGACAGCGGAAAGACACTCCGATCTTCAGATGGAGACACCAACTTCACAGGGACAACTGACTGGTTGACCACAAGCCTAAGCTTCTCCAAAGCTTAACACCCTGAGGTGTGGGGAAAAGCAAGAGTGAGTCCATGTCGAACTCCACAAGTATAGCAACAAGTGATATAGATCCCAAGTTTCATGATCAATGTAACATAAATAATGAATAGCATAGAACGGTAAATAATGAACATGTTAACCAACAAAAGTCATAATCTTTACGTCTTCAAGGCCGCTCGTGTCCTTGAGCAAGGCTGATATATCAGTTTAATAAACTTTGTGCAAAGGTGTACACTTTCACTGCGAGACGTGAATTGCCCTTTTGCCCGAGGTGATCAGCCTCTTAACCGACTTCCAAGGAAGGTCGGCAGGGTTCACGATGAAGCCTTTCAAAGGTTCGTCTAACAAGTTAGGGCCGCTAGGTCTTAAGGCAAGGGGATGTAGAGCCCTCCTTCCAGGTGGCACAATAACACGCAGCCTATACACACGTGGACAGAAGTCGCACTATACCCGTCTCGTCAAGCGCCTTATGCGCCCTTTCGGGTAACCACTAACAAGCTAGAAATGGTCCTCATACTGAGCTAAAGCCAGAGCCATATAACCCCCAACAGTTGCACTGTAAATCCCAAAGGTGCTCGTATAGATAATTTCTTAAGTTGCTAATAAGTCATTTTTATCATTCGATGCATACATTAATTAAGTAACATGATCATGATTGCGAAAAGAAAACTTGATTGCTATACTTGCCTTAACTCAAGATCCTTCTTCTGTTGACTTGTATACTTCCAAAGGTTGACTCTTGATCTTGAACTCTTGATCACGAACTTCTTCTTGGTTGATCACCAACGTAACTCACTGACTGGACATACGATCACAGAACACCACACATGCATCCAATACCAATCATGCAAAGCAAACATAGCCTATGATTAGAACAGTACATCAATCATAATAATATAAAGAGTTTTGAAAACTGATCTATGGCTCACTACAATCACACAGACGCGAAGGTCACTCTAATCGGAGCTATAACGGAAAAGATATGAACTAAACAAGATAAAAGATACTAATTACTAGATTAGATTTAACTCAAACTTTAATTATAGAAAACAGTATTTAAAGTTATATGGTTAGAAATAACTTTTCGAAATGAACCTAACGCAAGTTGAACGGGCTAAATCAGAGTTAAAACAAAGAAGTTATAAGCTTTTGAAATCAGTGGCAAAACTGTAAATAAATTGAATTTGATTTTGCAGATTTAAATAATTAAAACGAAATTGAAATTCGGATGGAATGCGCCTCGTTTAGAAGAAAACGCAGGGGCTTCGGAGCAAGTTTCCGCAGACTCAAGGAATAGGTCAAGGTGGAGCGCGGGTTGAGATAAAAAACGTGTATGGGTTTATTTGCAAAATGACCGGCCCAAGGGGTATCGGCCATCGGTGGCCGTTGGATCTGGAGCGTGCGGTCAAGATTAGACGAGGAGGGGGGAGGCGGCGCCATTTTGCCGAAGCTGGAGCAGATACGGCGGCCCGCGGGGTTTACGGCGGCGCCATCGCCGGAGTTAGGCGGCGATGCTCAGGTTTGGGCTACCGGGCGGTAGAGTCCACGAGAGCAGACTCAATCGAAAGAGGATGACAAGGGGATCTCACCAGGCGCAAAAACGACGATGGGGACTGCTCTGAGTCGGCAGGCGTCTCGTTTTGGCTGTGGCAATTTTTCTTCGGTGAGCGCTGAAACTTGCCGAATCGCTAGACATCCAGCGGCGGGTTCACGGCGGATCTTCGGTGGATACGGAGCTCGCGGTTTGGGCGATATAGGGCACGGGAGGTCGGGGTTTCAGGAACGAGGGAAGGTGGCGGCTCGGGAAAGCTTTATAGGGTGCTCAGGCGCTGTGGATTAGACAAGGAGGAGGCCAAAGGCAGGGCGGGGACGGACTCTGGACAGAGTCCCGGTCCGGCGCGAGATGGAGGAAGAAGCTGACGAGGCGGGACCACCGGTCAACGAGAGGAGAAGGAAGAGAGTGGGGATGGGTTGTCAGTGGAAGAAGGGGAGGATGCGGCGTCCGCGCAGCTCGGTTCGTCGCTGGGCTGGCCTGGTTGCCGAGGGCCGCGTTCTTGCAAGAGAAGAAGGGGAGAGGGGGACGCGCGTGGGCCTGCGGCTGGGCTTGCGCAAAAGAGTGAGGTAGCGGCCGGCTGGGCCGTTTCGGGCTGCGAGGGAGGGAATACAGAGAGGAGGGAGACAGGCCGAAATTAGGAGATGGCGCGGGCCGGAGCAGGCCGACCAGGCCAAAAGAGGAGAAGGGTGAGGGAAGAGAGTGAAATGCCTTTTTCGTTTTTGGTTTTGGATTTTCAAAGATATTTTCAAATCCAATTTGAAATCCTCTCAAACTTTTGATTTGAAACTTTCATTGAAACATAAAGTTTTGAAACTTTCATTCTTCCAAACTTTTTGAAAAACTAAAAGTCTTTATTTTCAAAACCCTTTTCCATAAAATTTGTTTTTAAAACATTTTGAACTCAATTTGGATTTTAACCAAAACCACACATCACAAAAACTCAAATGCTCCAGCATGTATGCACAAACATGTTTCTAAACCCTAGGATAAATTTTAATTTAGAGAAAAGTTTTATTTCTCTATATTTTATGAGCACAGAAATTCATAAATAAATCATTTTAACTCTAATTTTAGAAATGAAAATTTCAGGGTGTGACAAAGAACATCCTTCACCAAGCAAGAAGCCAGCTTGGGGGAGACTCCCACTCCGATAAGGTATGTCTCAAGCCTACACTTTACATTCAGTTCTTCAATTCTATATCTTTTGAATGTCACATGCTTGCCTAAATAACCACTCCATGAATAAAACTGATAATATCTGCTTAAACAAGTTGAAACCTGAATAAGATTTAAAATATGTCATGCAAATGCTATTGTTGTGGTTTGAATAACTGGTCTTATCTAAGTTGTAGCTTTTTTGGGTTGCACATGCTTTAACTGAAATCATGCTTAGTGAATAAAGTTAGTAAGAAATGGAGTAATTCTTTAAACTTGCTAAGGTGAAATTAGGACCTAATCTGGAGGATTTCTTTTAAAAATTATGAAAACCTTGCTTAAAGTTCCTCCTAGATTTTTATCCCATCCCACCACCAGCCAAATATTGGTTAGTCACTAGTCAAAACTACAAAGAGCTTTGTTTGTGTTGAGCTTTGTTAGACCTCATAGATCTTAGTAGAGAAGCTTATCATATCTTTTGAATCAAGATTCACGCACACCCACCATAATTTGCCTACTTTCCACTTTGGAAGTTTGCAACCACCAAATAAATTGCTTATTCTCTACACCGGAGATATGCAATACCCTGCCAAACATCCCATTGCTACCCTTATGCTTATTCCTACACTGGGAATAAGCATTTCTCCCTCTTCCCCTTTTTCATTTCAAAAAAAAATCCTTTCCTATAGATGTCTGGGGAAATCTAGAGCTAAAAAAGAGAGAAAAAAATGAGCAAAGTAGCTCAAGAAAGGACTATGTCCTGTGAAAGAAAAATGTGAGCAAAGTAGCTCAAAAGAGGACTATGTCCTAAGAAAATGTGAGGACACATCTTTTGTCTACTCACTTTGTATCCAAAAAGAGAGAGAGAGAGAATTATCATTAGCTCTAGACCCCAGAAATTAACTAGGAAGGATTATGAAATACCTCTCTATACACTTCCACATAACCACACATGCACATCTTGATCAATTTTTATGATTTGCTGCTCCTTATGATCTGAGTGTCTAGCTTAGCAATAAACATCAGACAATTTGCTCATGGTTCTTAGCCCACCTATAACTCCACATATCATTCTTTAGAAATAGAAGAGGCTACATTTTGGCCTAAGTGAGGATTTAAACACCATTGAATGATTGAGTGAATCTTGGAGGACTTAAGCAAGTTGTTATCTTTTGAAAACCTTGAAAAACCTCCAGACAGAATCCTAGTCAAACCTAAGCAAGATAAAAGTTTCCTATCTACTGCTTTAATTCACTCTTGCATGTTTGAAGTGAAAAGCTATAAGCCCCACATTGCTATGATTAATGATATATGCTAAGTTATTTCTCACTATACAATATGCACTTGCAGACATCTTAAGTTGCCATCCATTTCATGCTCAATGCTTAAACCGCATTGTTGCTCGAGGACGAGCAATAGGTTAGCTTGGGGGAGCTTGTTGACGGTCCTTAAACACTTGTTTTACCATCAACATTTGACCCTAAAGTCCACCAAAAAGGCATGAAATGTAGTCAAATATGTTTCAAACTAACCAAATTTCACATGTCCATAGAATTTTATTTGAATGGAGGATTTGAACCAAATTTGGACATATGGACCCCCAGAGGCCAAGCCCACTCAGCAGGGCCCACATGGGCCTAAGGGGGGTGGCGCCCGCCACCCCTAGGTGGCGCCCGCCACCTCTAAGTGGCGCCCGCCACTTGGGTTGGCCTCCCTGCCACGTCACCGATCCGTGTGACCTCCCCAGGGCCAAATTTTGGCCCTTGGTCACTAGGTCAGTGGCATCGGACGGCTCAGGATGAAGTGGCGTGGATCAAGGCTGAATGGCGGTTGCTAGGACATGCAACCGACCTCCAAACCTCCTTGGACAACCACCTGGATGCCGTTGAAGCCAAGGCGGTGCATCCAACGGTGAGGGAGGTGGCGGCCGCCACCTAGAGCTGGCGCCCACCACTAGGGTTAGCCCTAGGTCGGCTGGCTGCCCCCTATAAGAACCCCCCTCACTCATTTGGGCTATAAATACCCCCCTGGCGACACTACTTCATTTGTACCATCACACATTACCATCCCAGAGCAACACACAAGCAAGAGAAGCAAGTGAGAGTTAGGTTAGAAGCTCAGAGAGCTTAGGCAAGTAGGTATCTAGTAGAGCAAGGCATCTCCGCCCTCGCGGTAGCGCTGCTCAAGGCTTAGCTCAAGAGTAGAGGCGTGCGAGTGATCGGTTCTGGAGCTGGGAAGAGTCTTCCTTCATCTCCAGTTCAGGTTTTGCTCTTGTTACTCAAGCACTTACTATATTCTAGTTCATCATTTCAAGTATTATTTTATTCTACTTATCAGTATTGAGTGGTATACTTGATTGATTGATTGAGTGCCTAGCTATCCTACAGATCAATTCACTTAGCCATAGTAGTTAATCTCTACTGAGCTTAGTGTTTGATCTTTGCCAATAGGTTGCTTAGTTAGTTTAGTGTTTATCTTATTAAGTCAAGTATTTGCTCTGACATCCGCAAGGGTGTCTCTATTCAAAGCTAGGATAGAGATAGTTAGAATATAGTTAAGCGCGGTGCTTAGTTATAGACTTACCTTCAGATACGGCTGGACCCCCGGATAGCTGTGGTAGCAAGCAGGTGGTGACAACCCTGTGCGCCTTGAATTCCACCACGTAGTTGGCCCAGTTTAACAGTAAGGCTCGTTGTGCTAGCGTTCAACCTAGGTAAGCGGTAAAGGCTAGTACGCCTCGGTACTTGACAAGATAGGAATAAAACTTTACTTAACTTAGTTGTTTTATTGTCTTTTGCCTGCCTTGCTTCGTAACTATCTCGCTTCGTAGTTATCTTGCTTGGTAGTTATCTAGGATTAGTTATCAGTAGTTAGTAGTTATTAGTTAGTTATCCTTAGTTATCCTAATCCCTTTATCTACCTATCCATCCACCTTACCTTAGCCATCCATTTCATCCTTACCTATCCACCCATATATTCTTTCTAGCCTTTCATCTTCCCTTCTCCCCTTTTTCTTTTTCTTATTTCTTCGACTCTCATCCCCTCCTTGACTCAACTCATTCACCACCCTAGCCTTCCCTTGGGATCAAATAAATCGACACCTGGTACTCCCAGGCGAAGTGCTACTATGATAGTTCTGTGCGCTTGCAGAATCTCCTCCTGGTAGATTGCATTCTCTCTAGCTAGCTCCTACTAGTGTCGGGATTGACAACCCCGCTTGACATTAGTAGATAGCTGCTTTAGCTCCACTCCTTTAGGTATAGTGACCGGTCTTGCTTCAAGCATTTCTGACACCGTTGCCGGTGATAGACTCCATTGTCTACTCCTACTAACAACGTTAGCAAGTGCCAACAAACATTCCTGGGCCGTTACCGGGGATAGTTGCCTAGCACTATCTTTAGTGAAGCTAAGAACTACCAACACTCATCGTCGCCTTCCCTCGTCACCGTCTAGGCTCGGGGACTTCGCCTTCGTTCGTCGCCGACCAGGCTCGGGGACTTCGCCTTCGCTCGTCACTGACCAGGCTCGGGGACTTCGCCTTCGTTCGTTGCTGCTTTCGCTCCTCGCCGTCTTCGCTCATCGTCGTCTCGTCGTCGCCATTATTTATCGCCGTTTTCGCTCACTGCCGCCATCATTCGTCGTCGTCTTTTGTTTCCTAAGCAGAAGGTCGTAGGTTCATCAACCCGTCGCCGACTAGGTTCATTGACCTGATCTTCGCTCGTCGCCCAGGCTCGTTGGCCTGGCCTTCACTCTTCGCCGGTGTGCATCAAGTCGCTCCATGCTGTTCGGATCAGGGTGCTGATTTTGGCAGCTCATCGGGGCACTTGCTAAATGCTCTACAAGCTCGGCACCACGTGTTTTCAACACCTACTACCAAGCTTGAGGACTAAGTGGATACACTTCACCTTGCGGTGAATGTATTTTCTTTTTCTCTAACGTTTCAAGGACGCTTCGTCAAAGTGGACTTGCACAGACTTCTACTAGGACCTCATTGTTCCTTATACTCTTGCAAGCTCCATGTGGATACACTTCACCGAAAGAAAGCTCTTCAAAAAATTTCTTGAGCACCTTACATCCTTCTAGCGAGACTTACTTGCCCGACATCGACTTCGCCTCCTTGGACAAGCTCAAGACGTCATCGCCAACGGATACAAAAGTGCTCGGGGACTAGCTGTGGGGATATTACCTCCGTATACCTCCATGGACCTACATGGGCCCTTCGTCAAGGACAGCCTAGCTTGCGAGGCCTTGTAGCACACGACCAGCTCGCTGTGCTTGTCAAGGACTCTCCAGAAGCCTTGCCCGTTGTTGACGCTCACTAATACTCATAATTAACCATCAACTATTGCATGAAATGACACTAAATGAATTACAAAGCATAGTTGTAAGGTTTGTGAAGGACCGAAAATGCTATAGCAAGGCGACCAGAGGGGGGGTGAATGGGAGCCTAAAAATTTCTTCTCGAAATTATGGCCTCTGTCCCAATAAAATCAACCCCGAAAGCTTCAGACTCAAACGTGGTGCCCACGACCCTCGGAAGGAGGGTGGATGATCCCTAGGATCACAGCGAGGCACCACACAAGAGAGCAAAACAAAACTCTCAAAACCCCGAGACAAGTTTGTGCCTAAAAGACCACTCCCAAACATAGATAGAGGGCTACGTTGGGATTCCTCCAAATACCGATGCTAACACATAGCAAAGATATGTAGAGAGGTTCCTAGGTGAACTCTAGGAGCAAATGAGAAGTCCGGAAACTAAACGGAAAAGCCGGGAGGGCCAACGCACTAAAACTGCACAAGCTGCAGATTCCCGGACAGTCCGCTGTCAGGCTCCCGGACTGTCCGGTGTAGGCCGGACTTTCCGCCGCTAGAGGGCCGGACTGTCCGCCGGCAAAACGGACAAAGCAGCAACGCTGCTGGACTCTCCCTGCGCGACTCGCAGACTGTCTGCGGTTCCTTCCCGGACTGTCCGCCGGCCAACACCGCTAAACAGCGAACCTGCTGAAACGTCCCTGCTCGGGCCCGTACTGTCCGCACCCAACACTGGCGGACTGTTCGCCGGTCACCCGAGGGGAAAAGCGCCGAGGCAAACAGCCACTGAACCGGCTGGAACCCTGACCCGCGGACTGTCCGCGGCTGGAGGGGCGGACAGTCCGCCACCACCCAGAACGCCCAAAAACGCCACGGGACAAAACCAAAATCGATTGGATCTCCACCAAATCGAACGGGGTTGCAACCAAACTTCACCCAAGTGTTCTTCTATGTGTTGGGAAGCTAATCCTAGGATATCATTGCTTCAACCCAACTAAACCATGAGAAATCCGAAGAACACTAGAAAAGGGGAAGAACGAAGAACAAAAACGATTTCGGCCCAATCTACCTGTTCGTGAGGGTAGGGATGAATTCCTTCGGTGGAAATGTTCTCCTCACTTCAAAGAACAAGTTGATTCAAACGGAATCGCAAAAGACGCAGCGTAGTGGGAGATCGGGAGAGGGGAAAATCGTGGAGAAAAGAAGAACGCGAAGAACAAATTCAAAACGCGAATTCAACCACGAATTTGATCCTTGGATTCAGATGAATGGATGATTGATTAATCACTTGGTGTCGGGCTACAAGCCAATCCTAGCAACACAAAGCTTGGATGGCAAAAAGCTCAAGAACAAGAGCCAACTCTCCCTAACCCTAGCCTACTCTCACAGGAACAAAATGAGAGAGACACCACCTAGAATTCCCAAGGATGCGGCTGCCCTAGCAGCCCCCCTCATATATATAGGCGCACGTCCGAAGACCAAAATGCCCTTACATTAAGCACTCAACCCAAATACCCCCTAGGGGTAAAACCGTCCAGTCCTAGCGATTTCCATCCGACGACCACGCCCGCACATCCGGTAGCTTCGCCTCGACGCGACCTCACCAGATGCCGCCACGTGCCGTCACCGTCGACCACCGCGCCTTCCTCGTGGATAGCTTCGCCGCCGCGCCAGCCTCTCCACGCCGCCATGCGTCGACCGTCCTTTCGGACCACCCCCAGTTTTGAGGCCCAAACCGGTAAACCCGCCAGCCCAGGTTTTGAGGCCCAAACCTGGCAAACCGTCCACCCCGAGTTTTGAGGCCCAAACTCGGAAACCTGCGAGCCCAGGTTTTGAGGCCCAAACCTGGAAACCGTCCTCGCCGAGTTTTGAGGCTCAAACTCGGAAACCGGCCACCCCAGGTTTTGAGGCCCAAACCTGGAAACCGTCGGTGGTAGCTTTTTGAGGCTCAGCTACCGAACCCGCACCGTAGACGGGATGTGGTTCGCACACCTCGACCACCGGCACCAATGCCGATGCATGTCCAGCCTCCACGCCGGGCACAACGCCTTCGCCTTCCTTCTTGACTTGGCCGACGACACTTGCGCCGCACGCAAGCCCGTGTCCGACCTCCCGCCAAGTGCCACGACGCCATCGTCTTCCTCCTGACTCGGCCGATGCACCGCACATCCCCATGTGCTCTCGCTCGCCGATGCCACGTGCCAGCTACCACAGCTGGTCCTCTGGTCCATCGGTCCAAGCCTCACGTCCGCCCTTCACCACTCTGGGCACATCGGCATGGCACGTCCACCGCACGGCACGCCCATCCTTCACCGCTCCCGGTCTATCGACACGGCACGTCTCTACTTGACCTTCACCTCGCCATCGACCACTGTATCCGAGCTCAACACCTGCACATCAACACAGCCAAGAGACACATGTTGCACACGCACACCAACACAGTAAACACAACACAACTCACGCCACCGGTTAGTCATAAACAATAAGCGCATAACAAGATATGGACTAAACCGGGTAAAACCTCAAACCTTCCTCATAAAGTCAATCATTCATCATATATATTCTCAATCTCCCCCTTGATGAATGCATTGACTAACAATAAAACCAAAAAGGAAGGGTTTGAAGGCAAGCCTCGTTCAAGTGCCCAAAAGCCAAGCTAAAGCAAACACAAGGCTACTTGAGATGAGGAAGGATCATGAAAACTCAAATAAAAGCTCTCGGTCCTGAAAGAAACGGGAAAAGCGGGCAAAGCCTCCACACAACCAAAGAGTCAAGATAAAACAAGAGTTTCATGAAATCCCAAAAGGTACTTGAAAAACCAATCTCAAATAAAATTGTCAAACAATCATCACAAAAGAAACCAAGGTACTTATCCACTTGGGTTTACTTGGGGGTAAGGGTCAATTTCTCCCCTTTTTTCTCTTTCTCTTTCTCTTTCTCCCCCTTGATGATTGAATTGACAAAAACTAGGCACAAGAGATGGTTTGAGATACCATAACTGAAAACTTGGTCCCCAAAGATATGGGCAACGACTCAACGCAACCAAGCAAGAGAATCGAGCAACACCATCAAAGAGCAAAACTCGATCAACAGCAGAGCGAAAAAACTTGGTTCCCAAGACCTGGGCAACGGCTTACGCAACCAAGTCAAAAATGAGCTAGTCCCAAGAAGAGGCAGAAAAGGCTCAACACCACTAGCTCAAAGCTCAATACCAATTGAGGCTGAATCAACGCATAAGAATGCAAAACTGATCACAAACAGCCAAGAATTGGTGAAAACAGCTAGTTCCTCAAGACAGAGGCACATAGGCTCGACGCAACTAGCTGAAGGGTCCATAACCAATCGAAATACCAAGCAAAACGGCTAGTCCCTCTAGACAGAGGCAAAAACGGCTCAACACGACTAGCAGCTCGATACCGACTGAGAGAACCACAAGAGAAGCTCAACACTAAATGGAGCACAACACTCGGAGCACGCGGAGAAGCAGCAAGACAAAAGCGACTCCCCCTGAAGGCAAGCCTATATACAAAAGCTATGAACAAGGCTCATGACACCAATTGCATTCCATACCAAAAGATGGAAACCAATTGAGACACATAAAAGAGCTATACCGAGTGAAGAAGAACATAAAAGAGCTAAACTCCCCCTTGCTCAAAGCTCTCCCCAAAATGCATGACTCTCCCCTTTGTGCCAACCCTCAAGCTCCCCCTTGCAAACAGCTTCTCCCCCTTGACAAAAGGGAACATGCTGAGGGGTTTTGATATTTTTCCACAAAGTTGACACAAACACAAGACGAGTCATTAATCAAAAGCATATGGGGGGCAATGAAAAGCACTGAAAGTGACCACAAGATGTAACGGAGCTGGGGGTATGTACACTAAGCTAAAAATGCATGATATGCACAATGCAACAGCTTCAAGTGTATAGCAATCAAAATGAAAAGTTGCTTAAAAGGGTGCTGCCCTGAAATTTAGCAACCACTACAAATGCTAGCAAAGGCTCAAACTGATCAAATGAATACGAAATATGAACAATAGAGCATATGAGCAGTTTTAAGCCATTTGAAAAGGAGTTCACCACTAAAATAGCACTTAGCATGAATAGATAGGAAATCAAACAAGTGCTAACTCAGGTATAAAAGGTGAACTACCCCTAGCAAAGTTCAATCATCATGCAATAGAATGAAGCATATACTTGTGTTATTTTTCAAATTTTATCAGAGATTGCAGCGGTATTAACACAAGTTCATATTAAAAGCATGTGATTGCGAGAGGTTAAAAGCATGGTCATTGCCTAACTTTTCAACCGGGCTAAGCCTATGCAAGAAAAGCAATCGGAAGCTTAAAGCACCGGTTTCGGTCTTACACTACACGGCTCAAGTTTAACTCAAATGTGCAATGAGAAACAGTCTCGATACCGTGATGTGCTGACACATGCAATCCCATCTTGATCTTTTCATTTCACTAAACTTGGATCAAATTTTAAGCACAAGGTAAATATGAACAATCCAAGCAAGTGAATGACTCAGTACAAGAGACATAGCAACCTATCATACAAAAGATAGCACAAGTGGTCTCAACACATCCTACCCATGCTAGTTGCCAATCTCAATGGTGAACAAATTAAAGGTTTCATAGTTGATTAGTCAAGTTCACCATTTGCAAAAATAGCTTAGCTCATAACATGTATCAAGTGATCAAAAAGAGCCCAAGCTACAAGCATCATCATGAATAGACAAGGCATACGAACAAGAGCATAATCTCATTCTCATTGCTCTAGGCATGAAGCTCTAAAATGCAAGATGTACATGATGAAATGCATGCAAAGCTAGCCTATAAGGAAAACCCAAAACAAAAGGGTATCGGAGAAGACCAACTAAGATACAACAAGCAAAATGCTTCCCCAACTAAAAGGGAAACACGCACCAAAGACACAAATAAAGAGCCAAGAAATGCTCAAGCGACAGCCAGCAAAATCCACATCGAAAAGACCACACAACAGAAAGGGGTCGAAGAAGGAGTGTACCAAAAACCGAACTCAGAAGTGTGTCGGAGGTACCTCATGAAGCGCATGACCGCCTGCTGGTGTGATGCCCGAGGGGACGCCTGAATCTGCTGAACTCCGGGGCGCTTGCCTCACCGAAGTCGTCTCCCCCTCGCCTGATGCTGTCGCTCCCACAGGTGCAGCTAGTGCTCGCTGGAGAGCTGCTCGAATGGAACCCCAAGTCATGGAAGAAGTGGGATCGGGTCCGTGAGCCGAAAAGCTCTCTCCAGGCTCCTGTTCTCCTGCACAATCTGTTGGGGGAAAGGACCCTCGGCAGAAGCGCCGCACAAACTGGTGCTCGAAATAACCCTCGCGCAATCTATGTGTCCTTGCGAGGTCCCTCTCCTATCGGGGATCGTCACCCTGACCTCCGGACGCGAGTCCAACTCTCGTCGCCTTGTTGCATTTCATGCAGGTCTAAGTCGACAGCCGCATGGCAGGAAACCCTCGATGGCTCCCAAAGCCACCTCGCTTAAAGCGAAGGTTCAAGCGAGCGACGAAGGTGCACTAGCCCGGAGGCAAGCGAAGTCGAAGGCCCGACGAGCACGGCCGAAGGTCAAACCTTCGCTCCTTCTCTCCCGAAGGCAAGTAAAACCGAAGGTCCGGCAGACAGCAAAGGAGCGCGGGTCCAAGGGCGAGCACGGCCGAAGGTCCAAACCTCCGCCTCTCTCTCCCGAAGGTAAACAGAACCAGGTGGCGGCGCATTGGAGAGGGGCCGATTAGGGTTTCCACTTAAGCTGTGTGTTTACATTTTTGCCCTTCCTCCCTGCGTGGAGATGAGGAATCTTTCTTGTACCCTTTTGTAATTTGGCCCGTGTCCCTTGGTATTCCCTATAAATACCAAGGGGTGAACAGTGTAATGACATGACCTTTTGGGGAATTGAGCATTTTTCCACTTCCGCCTTACCTTCGCTACCGCTTCCGATGCTTGGTCGCCTTTGCCCCTCCCCTGCACGAGTGCGGAGGTGTGGCAAGTGTGTTTCCAACAGTTTGGCGCCGTCCGTGGGGATCGAAGTTTGAAATGGCGGGGAATAGGAGAGCACCTTCGACGAGGGACCAGCGTGTTGCTAGAGAGACGGCGGCGGTGGTCCCGCCTGCCGAGGAAATTGTGCAACCTTCGGGAGGAGAGGACGTTACCCCGGAGCCTCAGGTACTAAGCCCTCAAGCCCGAGGGGCGACGCAGTCGCACCCTCACACCTCAGGAGAGGGAGAAGGAGACGAGGAAGAGTTGGGCCTCGAGGCCCTCAAGAGGCTTGAAGCTGAACTGCAAGAGAAGAAGAGGCGCCTTGATCAACTCGAGAGGCATAACCGACTGCGCTCGATCAGGCAGAGGGCAGACGAAGCCAGAGAGCAGCTTCGCCGAATGGAGGAATCCCTCGCTGAGGCAGAAGCCGAGGCCGAAGGCTGGAACAATGAGGAGATGCCCCCGCTGCAGGAGGGGAATGAGCAGAATCAAGACAACCTTCGCTGCCATCCACCACCCCCACCACCACCAGTTCACCCACAACCTCATCCTCACAGACAACCAAACTTCCGCCACCTTTACCTGGATGAGAGAGAGATAAACCTTCGCAACTACCAAAGGCCTCAACAACACCAAATGCCCTACGACCCAAAGTCTCCACTCTCCCAAATACTCCAAACCCAACCCTGGCCACCATGCTACAACCCACAAAACCTACCTCGCTACGACGGGCTTTCTGACCCTCGCCAATTCATCATGAGCTACAAAGCAGCAGTTGCCGCGACAGGCGGAGATGAATCAACAATGGCAAAGTCTTTTGTCATCATCCTGCGCGATATCGCACAAACCTGGTACAGCAACCTCCGCCCCGGAACCGTAGATTCCTGGGCCAATCTCAGAGACAGGCTCTGCACAAACTTCAAAGGCATTACGCCAGCTCCATCAAACCCCATTGAGTTGTTCAACTGCAAACAAGAAGAGCGCGAACCACTTCAAGATTACTGGCGGAGGTTCATTCAAATCAGAGCAAGAACCCCGGGGATCTCCGACGAGGCTGTCATCCTCGCAGCAGTCAATGGCCTTCGCCCGGGCCCGTGCTCTTCGAAGTTTGCTCGGAAACCGGCAAACACAATCGAAGAATTGCACGAGACGATGGAAAGATACTGTAGAGCAGACATGGATTTCCAAGCGAAGTCCGATGCTCGGAGGCCTCAGCAGAGGCCATAGCCGAGGCCTCAACTGAGAGAAAGCAACCCTCGCCAAGAGCAAAGCAACGTCGGTGCAATCAACAAAGCAACAAATTACAAAGATCAAAGATGGGACGCTCAACCTCTGAGCAACCAAGCCCCGCAAGGTTTGCCACCTCCGCCGAATCAGCGGTACCAGCAGCGAGATCCTGCCAAAATGTATTGTCACTTGTGTGGAATGGGAAAGGGACACACAACAAAGCAATGCGAATGCTTCGCCAAGGGAAAAGAATACCAGGAATCCAGGGAAGCTGCTTCGTCAGACACCCGAACCATCCACCACACAAGGAAACCAAGTTTCCACCCACCAAATCCACCACACCACTATACCCCCATAAACTATGGCCTACCTTCGCAACAACCCTCTTACACTCCTCACCCACTCTACAACCAAACCTCTTATCAACCAACCACCATCCCACAACGCCAAAATCCACCTTACACAGTCACATACCCAACTACCCCCCAAAACCAAATTCCAACAACCCACCAAGCTAGCAACGCTCTGCCACCACCACCGCCAATCCCCGTGCTACCAGCACCACAACCTGTCAAAGCCGAAGCCCCGAGCCAAACGACCATCAACAATCCAACATCAACCTTCGGTGTGATTCTAGCTATCACCGGAGGTTCAAATGAAGACCATGGCAACAAACGGCAGAGGAAGGAACATGCCAGACGAGTCCACCACGTAGCCGTCGAAGGACCCCATAGATTTGGCCGTTGGTCGCACATCCCCATAACCTTCGATTCCAGTGACATGAAGCTGAGAGATTACCCTCACACCGATGCTATGGTAATCGAAACCAACCTCGCTGGGTGGACTGTCACCAAAATACTGGTCGATACAGGAAGCTCCGCTGACATCTTGTTCGCTTCAACCTTTGACAGCATGAAGCTTGATAGGAACCTTCTGCAACCTGCGGACAACCCCCTATACGGCTTCGGTGGCCAACAAGTGAGAGTTGTCGGAAAAATTTCTCTGCCCGTGACCTTCGGCGACGAAATCAACTGCAGGACGGAGCATATAACATTTGATGTCGTCGACATGTTCTACCCATACAATGCCATTTTTGGCTGAGGGGTCACAAACGCGTTCAATGCGGTCATCCATCCCGCTTACCTATGCATGAAGCTTCCCGCTCCGAAGGGTGTGGTCGCAGTATTAGGGGACCAGGACATTGCAAGGACAGCTGAAGGAAACGTAGCCCCGGGGCAACGCAATGTACACAATTTGTCAAAACCTCAAACCCCCGGTATCAGCGACGAGGGTGAAGGCTGCAATGACAGAGTGAAGGCAGCGCCAAAGGAGCAAACCAAACAAGTACAACTCTTCAAGGGTAACGCCGAAAGAAAGAAGACCTAAAAGGAGTCAACAGATCAATGATCGAGCACAACCTGAACATCAAAACGGGCTATCGCCCAATCAAACAAAAGCTCCGCAAGATGTCAGAAGAAAGAAAGGAGGCAGCGAAGGCCGAGGTAAAAAGGCTTTTGGACGCAGGCGTCATTCGCCCAGTCAAATACCCAATTTGGCTCTCAAATGTGGTCCTAGTCCAAAAGAAGAACAAAAAATGGTGAATGTGCGTTGATTTCACTTGCTTGAACAAAGCCTGTCCGAAGGATGACTTCCCCCTCCCAAACATAAGCACCCTGGTCGACAGAGCGGCAGGTTGCCAAATACTATCCCTCCTCGATTGCTTTTCAGGCTATCACCAGATTTGGATGAATGAAGAAGACGAAGAAAAAACAAGCTTTATCACACCCTCGGGCACCTTTTGCTTCCGAAGGATGGCAGAAGGTTTGAAAAATGCAGGCTCAACCTTCGCTCGCATGACCTCTGAAGTTTTCAAGGATGAGCATGCTGTCTCTGCCTATGTCGACGACCTAGTTGTCCAGAGTGAACTAAAAGAGAACCACATACCAGATTTATCGAGGGTATTCAGCAACCTCCGGTCCGCCGGACTGAAACTAAACCCAGAAAAATGTGTCTTCGGGGTAAGCGAAGGTAAATTGCTAGGTTGCATCGTCTCAGCCAGAGGAATCGAAGCTAACCCTGAGAAGATTGATGCCATCATGAACATGGAACCTCCGGCGACCAAGAAAGCAGCTCAGCGTCTGACTGGTCGTTTAGCAGCACTTAGCAGATTCATCTCAAGATCCGCAGAGCGAGGGTTACCCTTCTTTGAAACACTCAGAAGCAACGCTCCATTCAACTGGGGTCCCCAGCAGCAAAAGGCCTTCGAGGAGTTGAAAAAGTATCTGACCAGCTTGACTGCACTAACCAGCCCAAGCAAGGGAGACTTATTGTTACTCTACGTCGCAGCCTCGCCACACGCAGCAAGCGCAGTCCTCATCAAGGAGCTCCGAGAAAACAACAAGACCAGACAAGCCCCAATCTACTATGTTTCAGAAACCCTCGAAGGCCCAAAGAGAAATTATTCGGAGCTTGAGAAAATAGCATACGCCGTCGTTATGGCGTCAAGAAAGCTCAAGCACTATTTCCAGGCGCACGAGATCCATATACCTTCGTCGTACCCCCTCGAGAATATTTTCAAAAACAGCGAAGCAGTGGGAAGAATAGCAAAGTGGGCAGTCGAGCTTAACAGTTACGCTGTGACCTTCGTCGGCAGAACAGCAGTCAAATCACAAATACTGGCTGATTTCATAGCAGAATGGACTCCAGACCCTCGCCCTGGCGAGCCGCATCATGACCAGTTTTGGATCGTTTCCGTCGATGGAGCATGGGGTGCAACTGGGGCCGGTGCCTTGGCCATTCTACTCTCGCCTTCCGGATCGAAGCTGAGATACGCAAGAAGGCTTGACTTCAAGTGCACAAACAACTCAGCAGAGTACGAAGCTGTGATTCTGGCACTCTCAAGACTACGGTCCTTATCAGTCCGAAGGGCACTTATCAACACAGACTCTCAAGTCATCGCGGGGCACATTGAAAAGAACTACAAAGCAAAAGATCCAGAGCTCCAAAAATATCTTCAATATGTCCGAAGGTTAGAATCCTTTTTCCTCGGCATAACTGTAAAAGCAATATCAAGGACCGAAAACAGCGAGGCAGATTGCTTAGCCAAAGCAGCCGCACAGCAGCTACAGCTCCCACCGGACGTGTTCTACGAGGTTACCACTCGGTCAGCCTTCGAAGCTTCCGAAATCAGCATGAAGCTGATCAGCGCAATTCAGTGCGAAGATTGGAGAGCACCTATCATGGCCTACATCAAAGGACTCCATGAACCCAGCTCTAAAGAAGAAGAGAACAGACTAAAGCAAAGAGTGCGAGGGTACAAGATTGTGGATAACACCCTATTCAAAGCTTCGGTAACCTCACCTTGGCTCAAGTGCGTGTCACAGTCCGAAGGTAATGACATTCTCAAACTCATCCACGAAGGTATATGTGGTTCACACAATGGCCCGAGGGCACTAGTAGGAAAAGCTTTCCGGCAAGGTTTCTACTGGCCAACTGCACTGAGAGATGCTGAAACCATCGTCAAGAAGTGCGAGGGTTGTCAACTGACAGCAAAAAACCAAAACACCCCAGGGGCTCCCACAACCCTCATATGCCCAACCTGGCCTCTGCAAAGGTGGGCAATGGATCTCGTGGGCCCACTACCGACGGCTCCAGGGAACCTTCGCTACGCGGTGGTAGCCGTGGAATATTTCACAAAATGGACTGAAACAAGACCGCTGTCCTCCATAACCTCCCTCGCAGTAAAAAAGTTTTTCTAGCAGCAGATAGTTTGTCGTTTCGGAGTCCCCCAACATCTAACCGTCGACAATGGCACCCAGTTTGACAGCGAGGTTTTCAAAGAATTCTGTGCACAAATCGAAACAATTCTATGCTTCGCCTCAGTCCGACACCCGCAGTCCAATGGCCTAGTTGAAAGAGCCAACGCAACAATCTTCCAATCCATATCCAAAAAGTTGCAAGGCAGACCCAAAGGTAAATGGGCAGACAAGCTAACTTCAGTCACCTGGTCTCACAATACCTCCGAATGCAGAGCAACCAAATTCACACCCTTCAAACTTTTGTTCGGCGAAGAAGCCGTGTTACCAGAGGAGCTAAAATACGTTTCACCGAGAACAACCCTTGCAAATGATGAGCCAGCCAAGCTGATTGACAAAGACTTACTAGAAGAAACAAGATGCAGCGCAGTGCACAACCTTCGCAAGTATCAGGAAGAGACCAAGAAATGGAGAGATAAAAAGGTCAGAATTAAAAACTTGCAGAAGGGTGATCTCGTCCTCATCCGTAAACAAAACGCCAGCATGGCCGGAAAGTTTCAGCCTAAGTGGACAGGCCCGTTCCTGATCGCAGAATGCAATCGTCCAGGCTCCTTCCATCTCTCCGACAGCGAAGGTAATATCCTACCACACACCTGGAACATTGACGACCTTCGCAAATTCTACCCATAGCGGAGCCTTAGCGAGCCCTCGCGATATGTAATCTTTGTCACATATTATGTTATCTACACTCATGTACTTGACAAAAACAGGAGCTGCACTCTTTTTCCTTACGAAGGGGCGTAAGGTTTTTTAACGAGGCAGTATCCAAAGCATTAATACAGGTTAGAACCCCCAAAAAAGTAAAATCTCCAACCCTCGACTCCCAAACATCGAAAAGCGGGTCTCTTTCAAGAGCGCTACATTCGATGAAAACCTGCTAAGATTGCTTCGAAAAACATTCCTTTTCTTTTCAAAGCAAACTTCACCTCCGCCTAAGATAAGGGGAGGCGCGAAGTCCCAAAAAAGTCGAGCACCCTGGCACAAACGACAGGGGCTCGCAAAAAAGCAAACTTCACCTCCGCCTAAGATAAGGGGAGGCGCGAAGTCCCAAAAAAGTCGAGCACCCTGGCACAAACGACAGGGGCTCGCAAAAAAGCAAACTTCACCTCCGCCTAAGATAAGGGGAGGCGCGAAGTCCCAAAAAAGTCGAGCACCCTGGCACAAACGACAGGGGCTCGCAAAAAACAAACTTCACTTCCACCTGAGATAAGGGGAGGCGCAAAGTCCAAAAAGTCGAGCACCCTGGCACAAAGACAGGGGCTCGCAAAAAACAAACTTCACCTCCGCCTAAGATAAGGGGAGGCGCGAAGTCCAAAAAGTCGAGCACCCTGGCACAAACGACAGGGGCTCGCAAAAAACAAACTTCACTTCCACCTGAGATAAGGGGAGGCGCGAAATCCAAAAAGTCGAGCACCCTGGCACAAACGACAGGGGCTCGCAAAAAACAAACTTCACTTCCACCTGAGATAAGGGGAGGCGCAAAGTACAAAAAGTCGAGCACTCTCGCACAAGCCAAGCCAGGCCTCGGGCGGGTGCGCATTCTCCGTCTCGCCCGAGCCCTCCAAGTCAGGCCTCGGGCGTGTGCGCATTCTCCGTCCCGCCCGAGCCCTCCAAGTCAGGCCTCGGGCGGGTGCGCATTCTCCGTCTCGCCCGAGCCCTCCAAGTCAGGCCTCGGGCGGGTGCGCATTCTCCGTCTCGTCGAGCCCTCCAAGTCAGGCCTCGGGCGGGTGCGCATTCTCCGTCTCGCCCGAGCCCTCCAAGTCAGGCCTCGGGCGGGTGCGCATTCTCCGTCTCGCCCGAGCCCTCCGAGTTAGGCCTCGGGCGGGTGCGCATTCTCCGTCTCGCCCGAGCCCTCCGAGTCAGGCCTCGGGCGGGTGCGCATTCTCCGTCTCGCCCGAGCCCTCCAAGTCAGGCCTCGGGCTGGTGCGCATTCTCCGTCTCGCCCGAGCCCTCCAAGTCAGGCCTCGGGCGGGTGCGCATTCTCCGTCTCGCCCGAGCCCTCCAAGTCAGGCCTCGGGCGGGTGCGCATTCTCCGTCTCGCCCGAGCCCTCCAAGTCAGGCCTCGGGCGGGTGCGCATTCTCCGTCTCGCCCGAGCCCTCCGAGTCAGGCCTCGGGCGGGTGCGCATTCTCCGTCTCGCCCGAGCCCTGCGCATCCTCCGCCTCGCCCAAGCCCCCCCAGTCAGGCCTCGGGCGGGTGCGCGTCCTCCCGCCTCGCCCGAGCCCTCCAAGCCGGGCCTCGGGCGGGTGCTCTTTCTCACGCCCAGTCAACGCGACCCAAGCAAAACCTTTTGTCCGGGCCCGCACCTGTCTTCAAGAATTTTTTCAACCATCGACCCTTGTAGCACCCTCGAAAGAATGACTATAGACGTACGGGTCGTTGTCCTCTCCAGAATCAGCATGTTAAAAAGCATTACGCGAGCCTCGCTAAAAGAAAAAGGGGGCGTCGCTGTTTTTTCAAAACAAGCTCACAAGGGCAATGCGCGAGCCTCGCTAAAAGAAAAAGGGGGCGTCGCTATTTTTTCAAAACAAGCTCACAAGGGCAATGCGCGAGCCTCGCTAAAAGAAAAAGGGGGCGTCGCTATTTTTTCAAAACAAGCTCACAAGAGCAATGCGCGAGCCTCGCTAAAAGAAAAAGGGGGCGTCGCTGTTTTTTCAAAACAAGCTCACAAGGGCTATGCGCGAGCCTCGCTAAAAGAAAAAGGGGGCGTCGCTATTTTTTCAAAACAAGCTCACAAGAGCAATGCGCGAGCCTCGCTAAAAGAAAAAGGGGGCGTCGCTGTTTTTTCAAAACAAGCTCACAAGGGCAATGCGCGAGCCTCGCTAAAAGAAAAAGGGGGCGTCGCTGTTTTTTCAAAACAAGCTCACAAGAGCAATGCGCGAGCCTCGCTAAAAGAAAAAGGGGGCGTCACTGTTTTTTTCAAAACAAGCTCACAAGGGCAATGCGCGAGCCTCGCTAAAAGAAAAAGGGGGCGTCGCTGTTTTTTCAAAACAAGCTCACAAGAGCAATGCGCGAGCCTCGCTAAAAGAAAAAGGGGGCGTCGCTGTTTTTTCAAAACAAGCTCACAAGAGCAGTGCGCGAGCCTCGCTAAAAGAAAAAGGGGGCGTCGCTGTTTTTTCAAAACAAGCTCACAAGAGCAGTGCGCGAGCCTCGCCAAAAGTAAAACGGGGCCTCGCTATTAAACAATATAAGAAACGTTAAATAGCGCAGCAAACATGGCACACAACCCATACATCTTTCTCATGCTGTTACAAAGTAACGTCACAACAACAAACATATCCGAAAAATAAAAAATTCTTTACAAGGAACCATCGCTCCCCTCAATCAACATCAAATCACCGAAACCTTCGGCCTCCTCCTCAAACCCCCCTCCACTGGAACCAGGGGTCCCCACAACAAAGGAGCTGCAGGGACAATTGGCAGCTCCCCGGGCAAAACCCTCGCCCTATACATGTATCTATGCCTCGTCTCACTAACTTCCGAAGGTTCTTCCTTCGGAATCAAAAGCGCCCCATCCGAATCAACTCCAAGCTCCCTTTGCCCGAATAAATATTCCAAAGCTGTGTTCTCGTCAATATCATCATCTCCGCTGGCTTGCGAGATCGAAGAAGATCCAAACAAATAGCGGTCGGCTTGACGATCAGTATAATCTGCCTCGCGCCAAAAACGATCCGACCTACCATTCTTTAAATCATACCTTCGCACCTTTGACCACCAAAAACGTTCAAAGGAAAGCGAAGGATGTTTAAACTTAGCGCGAGCCCACGATTCACCAGTTATAAAAACATCTTGGTAATTTAACATCAGCGGAATGACGTCCAACACGTTTAGCACGGTTCCATCAGGAACCTGCACGTTTCACAAAAATACAAAAGTTGCTTCAGCCTCATCAAGTCTTTACAACCACAGTATCTACAAGACGACTACCTCGCCACAACAAACCCAGGGATCACACCTGACCAGCTTCCCCTCGGATAGTCTCTGAACCCTCACCAACGGCGACAGTCGAGGTCCCAGCTGATGCCTCCTCTGCCGTGGGTTCCTCCACAGCAGCCTCGACATTCGTAGCAGTCTCCTCTTCCATCGCCGTTGCCTGCGCAACGTTTCCTTCAGTGATCGACACGTCCCCGGTCAACGCCTCGATCTCGGCAAGCGTAACCCCCGTACAACTTGGCTCAGGGGCGGCTTCGGAGCCACCCCTCGCTGCAACTTCCGTGGGCGGCGAGGGCATCGCATCTCGTCGAGCCTATAAGCAAAACAAAAGACAAACCTCGCCAAAATCAACAACAACCCCTCTAAAACAAACCAACAAAATCAAAAATCTTAAAAAGGATGCGAACCTGACGTGTAGCCTCGGCAGCTTCTTCGAAGGCGAGAACTCGGCCACCTCCAGAGATCCAAAACTTGCGAAGCAAACGCATCGCACAGTTCCGAACTTCTGCGTCATCAACCTTCATCCGACGAACTTCATCAACCAACGGAAAGACATGGCTCGGCCTTTTGATCTTGCGAAGATGATCACAATCCGCCAGACGAAGCGTGCTCGCCATTGCCAAAGCCCCGGCGTAGCCACCAAAATCGGCTGCATTGGAAACTAACGAGCTAAATACATCAAGCTCGTTACCCAGCCAGCCCTCGAAGGCCTCCGCGTCAGCTGCAGGCAATGGCTCCCCAGCAGAGCCTCCAGCCTCGGTCAGACAACAATCAAGTTTACGTTTGACATTCTCCATACTCGCCAGCCAAGATTTGTTCAAATCACCTAGCCGACCCTCGGCCTCGGCCAAAGCCTTGTCTTTTTCCTTTCCCGTGGCAATCAGATCAGCATTACGCTTCGCCAGTTCAACTGCCTCCTCTCGAGCCTTCGCGGCCTTCTCCGAAGCATTCATCAGTTCAATTTCTTTATTCTCTAGGCTCCGGGCCAGTTTGCTATTCTCCCTCTCAAGATCAGTAATATGTTTTCTCATAAATTCCATGTCGGAGCCAACCTTCCGCCTCGCTGAGCGGTTCAACAGCATTAGCTCCGCCAACTTGACGTCAACGTCGTCGAAGGTGTCACCAACCGCTTGGTCCGCAAGTAGAACCTCTGCCTCCGGCACACAAATGCGGCCGAAGATCCGGCCTAGAAAACGCCTTTCCTCCGGGCTACACTGCAAGCGGCAATCCCGAAGGTCCGGACTAGTGAACAGCTCTGTTGCCGGATTCGAAATCCCAAGCTTCTTAGCATATTCCGGGAGGCTCGACCGACTAGCCTCGCCGAACGGTCTCTTTCCCCGGGCTCGCGCAGAGTCAAGTTCCCCATCGAACTCAAACCCCTCCACCCAAAGGTGCGAGCCCGCAAAGCTGGGAACCGTCCCTCGTCGAGGGCTACCTGGCTCAATATCTTGAGCGATATCAACTGCGCCGTGGGCAACCATCGCACCAACACTCGGCGAGGCTCCGCCTCCAATGGACACCTCCTCATCCGTGTCATGTCTTTCAATAGAACTCTCGCTGCTTTCATCAGACGAACCCTCGTCCGTCTCCCCCTTTTTTCCGTCCTTCTCCTCCTCCACCTCATCATCATCAGATTCATCCTCGCCGCCCGAAATCTGAACTAAAGCGCTGATCCCTCCAACGCGAGGCACGCGTCCCCCGACTGCACCGGCACCTCGGCCGCTTGGAGCTACGGCCAAGGAGGAGGGAGTACCTGCAGCACCAGAGCCAGCAGCGACCTTCATCGCAAGCACCTTCGCTCGGCCACCAGCTTCGCCACGGCCTCGACCACGGCCCCTTTTCGGCCGAGAGACGATCTCCTTTTCTTCCGAAGCTTTACGCTTCCTCTTCTTCGGTGCGTCGTCGCTCGAAGGAGCGGGCCAGTCTGCATACCGAACACCAAGAACGTCAAACATTCTGTTCACTCGACCTTCGCTGCCCACCAAGCTATGGATAGCCTTCACTTCCAGCGTGGAAAGCTTCCCCACAAGCTCGTCCACCCACTGCTAAACTCGTTTGTAAATAGCTTCGTTCCCGTCCTCGCGCCTCGGAAACTTCTTAAGAGTTTTTTCCCAAACCCTCTCTAGATCCAAACTCGGCTTCTTCAAGCCCCTACCTTCGTACCTGGGGTCACTCTCCACCGAGAACCAAGTCCGCCTCCGGCCAAGGGGCCAAATCTTGGCACAACAATATTCCTCCACTAAATCACGCGCACACTGAGAACGCGCAACGACCCTCAGGCAATCAACAGCAGCATGGGCCTCGACGCTCATCTTAGCTTCGGCGCTCACATCTCCAAGCACCGGAAGCTCGCCGCAAAGCTCGGAGCTATCACTGAGCTTGCAATAGAACCAAAACTCCTGCCACCCGCTGCTCCACTTGTTCTTCTGCGCCTGCACAGGCAACTCCGCGCCGGCACGATGGCAGAAAGTATACACCGCGAACTGTCCAAGGCTGGTCTGGCCCTCGCTGTCCGTCATCTTGCAAGGCTGCATATGAACGCGATGAGTGCGAACAAAACCCTCAACATGAGGGACAATCCCCTGAGATCTGCAGGCCCAGACATAGACCGACATCTTTGTAAAGCAAGAAGGCGTAAGCTGATGAAAGCGCAAATTGAACCTTCGCAGGACCGAAGTCACGAAGGAATCAGCTGGGAAGCGAAGACCAGCCGAAAGGAACTCCTCAAACACTACAACTTCATCCGCGTCCGGCTTCGGCACGGTCTCCCCAACACTGGTCCTCGCTCTACCTTCCTCAATCCAGCCCCACCTCACATAAGATGCGATCTCGCTGGCGCAAACACGGCTGAGACCGAACTCGAAGGTAATCCCCTCATCCGCCATAGTGGGAGAAACAGCGCGAGCTGTCTGCTTCAATCTGGCCATCTCTTTAGATCCTTACACTATCAAACAAACCCTCGCACGCAAGTGTGTTCGCCAATGCCCGTCTCAACCCTCGCACGCAAGCTAAAACAAACCTTCGCTACAAGCAAATCGCAACAGCAGGATGGCTATAGCAGAGGGCACAATTCAAACTCTTCACCCACCCTTTCTATTTATAGGCCGGGAGACGAGCCCCTCACCCGACGAAATCGGCACGACAACCGAAAAACGCGGCGCAAAAAACGAAACAGGCTTCAATAGTACAAACAACACTACAACGGCCCAGCCCAAAGCAGTCGCGGGCGTCGCTGCCGAGGGTCCCATTTATTGTCCCCATTGAAAGGCGCTGCTTGGGCCTAAACACGGTTTTTTAGATCCAAGACAACGAGGGGCTACTGTTGGCGGAAAGGACCCTCGGCAGAAGCGCTTCACGAACTGGTGCTCGAAATAACCCTCGCGCAATCTATGTGTCCTTGCAAGGTCCCTCTCCTATCGGGGATCGTCACCCTGACCTTCGGACGCGAGTCCAACTCTCGTCGCCTTGTTGCATTTCATGCAGGTCTAAGTCGACAGCCGCATGGCAGGAAACCCTCGATGGCTCCCAAAGCCACCTCGCTTAAAGCGAAGGTTCAAGCGAGCGACGAAGGTGCACTAGCCCGGAGGCAAGCGAAGTCGAAGGCCCGACGAGCACGGCCGAAGGTCAAACCTTCGCTCCTTCTCTCCCGAAGGCAAGTAAAACCGAAGGTCCGGCAGACAGCAAAGGAGCGCGGGTCCAAGGGCGAGCACGGCCGAAGGTCCAAACCTCCGCCTCTCTCTCCCGAAGGTAAACAGAACCAGGTGGCGGCGCATTGGAGAGGGGCCGATTAGGGTTTCCACTTAAGCTGTGTGTTTACGTTTTTGCCCTTCCTCCCTGCGTGGAGATGAGGAATCTTTCTTGTACCCTTTTGTAATTTGGCCCGTGTCCCTTGGTATTCCCTATAAATACCAAGGGGTGAACAGTGTAATGACATGACCTTTTGGGGAATTGAGCATTTTTCCACTTCCGCCTTACCTTCGCTACCGCTTCCGACGCTTGGTCGCCTTCGCCCCTCCCCTGCACGAGTGCGGAGGTGTGGCAAGTGTGTTTCCAACACACTCAAAAACAGAAGAAACACAAGGCGTTGTCTCGTCTAGTGTGTCCTCATGGTCTCCACGAAAATGGTTAGTCAAATAAGCATAAGGTGAACTCTCAACAAAAAGAGATCTACCTATGAATGATACCGCAAGGAGATCTGAATTCAAACTAGTCAAAACTACCATGCAACAGGATAAAGCACTGTATAGCAAAATGCAGCCTAAAGACATGATCAACCCAAACACAGCCTAAACCTCAACACATGCTATAATGCAAGATAATGATAGCAATAGATCCAAAAGCATGTAACATGATAAAATTGTGGAAAGGCTAGTGCTCAAACTAATCATATCAACAGGATACATGTGGCTACAGAAAACTAGCACCTAAAAAGTGACGCCTAATGAACATCATACCTCTACAAGTAAAGCTCATGGAGAAGTATGGTATAATGTTCATGAGAATCACCAACTAGCATGAAAAGTGGATAATCCACAAAAGCTATACATAAAGCTAGCATGACATATGATATACAGGGTAGCACATGCTAGACAAAAACAAAACATGATACAAAGGAAAATGTACATGTAAGAACTATACAAGTGAGCACATGATAGACCATCTCATACCACAAGTCATAAAAACATGGATGTACAAGGTATGAGAGTATGAGAAGGCTCACCAAGCTACAAAAGCCTCTTTGGAGGCAAATCTAGGCGGGGTGTAGAGAACCATCAAATCTTGATCACATCTAAAAGATCAAGTTCCATTAGGCGCATGTTCTCCACCCTGCATCCTCATATCTACACACAAGAGGACAAAGTAACCCGAGTCTTGGATCCCGAAGGGTTAGCAAGCATGTACTTGGGAACCCAAGACTTGGTCACAAATCTCAACTTATCATGTGGGTTAGCATGATGCAAGTGTTGGTTCAAATGCAATTGTGAAACACCCTTGGAAGCATTCCTCAAAAGGACAACTCAAGGAGAAGAACGAGTCGTACCGCGGGAAAAGAGGCAAACATCTTCCAAGGTTTTTGTAGTAGAACCAATAGAAGCACCATGAAAAGCATGACGTGGACCAAGAGAAGAAGCACTAGAAACATGTCCACGACCATGACCTATCCCACTAGAAAAGGAGTCATAAATCCCATCAACAAAAATGGGCTTCTTACTAGGAGCACAAGTGTTCATGCCATGAGAAGGGCTATGAACCACCAACTTCCTAGAAGAGCGAGCTTGGCGCAAGCGTTTGGCACGCCGATAGCAAAAGCTTTCTTGGTGCCCATCTTTCTCACAAAAAGAGCAATGGTACAAAGGCCTACTGGAAGGCACACCATTCTCCGACAAGTGAGAAGTCCCTTGGGACTTAGAACAAGAAGCATCAACCACCAACTTGGTGCCAACACTAGGAGCACACGTGCCATGGGAAAGGCTACGCGGCTTCCTAAAAGCCTTAGCTCGAATTCGCCGCTCGTGCTTGACACGGCGAAAACAAAAATCGAGCGAATGTCCCTCCTTCTTGCAAAAGGTGCAATGAAAAACCGGATTGGGAGGACGAGTCCCAAAAATATGAGAAGCACCTTTGTCAAGAGAAGTCCCTTGGACATCACTCGAAGAAACAGTAAGGTTGGGAGTAGCTATGAAAGAGCTATCCGAAACCTTGACACTAGTGCTATCGTCAAAAGACTCACGCGCAACACAAGAACTCAACTCCGGTTGCAAAGATGCAGACTTGGAAATATCAACATCGGAGTTGGAAGAAATGCGTAACTCAAAAGACTTAGCACAAAGGCTCTTGCACCTTTTGGCTAAAACCTCATTCTCAACCATGAGGCGATCACAAGTACCACAAGGAGTGTTTTTCAGATTCTCCATCTCCTCTTTTATGCACTCAGCATATGTGGTACGCAAGAGCTCAACTTCCCTCTCAAGGTTGGCACTCATATCATTGTGCTCAACCAACTTGGCGCTCATATCATCGCGCATTTGCTTCAAAACCAAAACTTCTTTTTCCAAATCAATGCATGATGTGCAAATGAAATTGGTGGAAGAAACATCACCATTCACATCAAGCAAAGAATCATGAATATCACTAGAAGCATGGCAAGCATTTTTATTTAAAGAGCATGAGCTACAAGGCCTAGCATTCAATTCAACAATTTCAGCCCTAGCATGCTCGAGTTCATCTACACATGTCCTGTGAATCACACAAGATTCTCTAAGTCTAGCAACAAAAGATTCACAGTTATCACATGGTAAAGAAGCATTTGACTTTAGCAAGGTTATTTCAGTTTTAGCACAATCAAGGTCCTTACGCAAGTCAATGCAAACTACGCATGGTTCGGAAGCATTGGATTTTAACAAATCAATCTCAGATTTTAAGCTAGCAAGAGAAAAGCCTAGCTCATCATTCTTCCTAACCAAGTCAACACAGGAGGTGCAAGGCAAAGAGGCACTAGACTTCAGCTTAGCGATGAAGCATTTTAATTTTTCTACCTTTCTACGCAAGGTATCACAAAGCTCATCATCCCTAGAGCAAGCCTCATATAAGTTGTGCAAAGCCACAAGACCACAAGCAAGTGTACCTCTCTTGGCCTTGCCAAGTTGATGTAGGAGATCCTCCGGTGAAAGCTCATGATGTCGCAGAAGGTTCAGCAGATCGTTCACCTCGCGATCCCTCTCATCAACTGCACTCCTCCTTCTTCCCAAGATGTCGTCCATGGAACCGTTCAAGCTGAAAGACAAAGACATGCTTGAAGAAGAACTTGGTGCACTCCAAAAGCACCGTTAGTGTTAGCCAAAACACAAGCTCAACACCTCGACAAGAAAGTCGGAAACAAACCGCTCTCAAAAAGGTCGCCTTCGCGGATCCGGAACCGGTTAAGGTAGAGAGATCCTTAACTGGCTCTGATACCAATTGAAGGATCGAAAATGCTATAGCAAGGCAACCAGAGGGGGGGGGGGGGGTGAATGGGAGCCTAAAATTTCTTCTCAGAAATTACGGCCTCTGTCCCAATAAAATCAACCCCAAAAGCTTCGGACTCAAACATGGTGCCCACGACCCTTGGAAAGAGGGTGGATGATCCCTAGGATCATAGTGAGGCACCACACAAGAGAGCAAACCAAAACTCTCAAAAACCCCGAGTCAAGTTCGTGCCTAAAAGACCACTCCCAAACGTAGATAGAGGGCTACGTCGGGATTCCTCCAAATACCAATGCTAACGAGTAGCAAAGATATGTAGAGAGGTTCCTAGGTGAACTCTAGGAGCAAACGAGAAGTCCAGAAGCGAAGCGGAAAAGCTAGGAGAGCAAACACACTAAACCGGAACCTACAACCAATTCGCGGACAGTCCGGGTTGTAAGGTTTGAAACTAACAAGTTCCACGAGTTTTGGTGCTCTCACTTGTTTTAAAGGGCATCCATGTTTTTACCATATAAAAGTATCTCAAGTGATGAAACAGAGCACACCATTGCGAAGACCTCGTCGAGACGAACGAAATGGACATATCGTTTGCTATATTTGGAGTCCGGAAGCGAGAGTCCTCGATGGACACGACTTGGAAGATTCCAGAACATTCCAGAAGACATGAGAAGGCGACCCACGGAAGGCGAGGCCCACCTTTCATAGAGGCAGACCGACCGGTCTCCTCCATGGACCGACCGGTCTGGTACTGGGCCCAAACTCGCCCCCCTTCGCATGACGCACTCCAACCGACCTCTCCAACAGGTTTTGGCCCATTAAGGCCCATGTGCATATGGCGAAGGATTTAGTCCCACATCGCATGCCCAAGGTGGAGGGGAGGCCAGGAGCCCCTATATAATAAACCCCAGACCCCCCTTCTCCAGCATCATCAGATCTCAAGTCATTAGAAGAGGAGGAGGATCAATCATAAACCCTAATTTCCTTAGAGCCACATCAACTTAGGCATAGCTAGATAGAATTAGAATTAGAAGAGGCAAGCTTCACTTGGATTCTGGATCTAGTCGCGAGAAGGCTCCATAAACCCAAGATCTTCTCTCTTGTATCAACATTATGGATCCAATTATGTTTCTAGTTCGTAATTGTTCTTCTAGTTCTTCATTGTTCTTCATTGTTCATGTTCTAGTTCATCTTCTAGTTCTAGTTCATCGTCTAGTTCATCTTCTAGTTCATACTCTAGTTCATCTATGTGTTCTAGTTCATCATACTGTTCATCATTATGTGCTAGTTCATAGTCTAGTTCATAATAGTTTAGATATAATTGATATGACTAAGACATTAATTACTATATTCTTAATTATACTGGTTGTAGTATGCTTTGATTATATATTTGGCATAGATAGATTACCATGTTTACACTCATGTTCGTATAGCGCTCATCTTAAAGATCAACGGGTGGGTGATAAATGCTGTGTAGGTGTGGTGCCTATACACTATTTATCTGTGAATGCGTCCTATGTTCCGGATAGAGTGGTAGATCGCCGGTGTGATATTCCTGTTGAGTCCTTTGTATTCCACCTCCCGAATGTAGTGTTCAGTATGGCTTAGTAAACTCATGGTTTAGGGGTTACTCTGTTTGGCACCTTTACTATGGAGTTGCCTCTTGAATATGAATATGGCATAACCTAGCCAATGATTGCCAAATATAATTGCACTAATCAATGTATATTATGATTTATAATTAGAATAACTTAGGAATACTTCTTTATAATGTCTATTCTAATCCGCAAGCCTTGTCTAACTTGAAATGCTCTAAGGACTATCATAGATTGATCTTTTATCATTTATAGTGTACCTCATTATTGTGATTGATCCCTGTTTAGGATAAAGGAGTGTATTCTTACTTTGTTCTCAATTCTCCTATCATATGAATAGAGTAGCTCTTATCCTTATTTATCTCACTTCATTCCTAGTGCTAAATATAAATAACGATACTTGAAACATCTCTGGGTAAAATGCTGCTACAACGGGTGTATTTATCTGTGCGCTTGTGGGTAAATATTTATCTTTAGAGTCAGTGCTATGATATAATCACATTGCTAGTTTCATGTTGGGGATGACAATTTGACGTTAAGTGATGCTAGTAGTGTCCCGTACACTTCTTAGTGCCTTCACTAGGTTATTGTTTATGAAGTCTATCTTAGAGTGATTCCATTAAGGAGTGTCAACAAGCATTTTTGGCGCCGTTGCCGGGGAATGAATGAGTAATTATGGACGGTAGCTAGAATACATTTTCAACATCTAGGAGAACTCTTACACATGTGATAATTGAGATATTTTATTCTCCCTTTATCCAAATAGGCCCACCCTGGCTTTTGTATAGTATTGATCTTATGCAGGGTGAGGTGTATGACTAGTTTTGAACTTCTGACAAGCTACATTGCGAGTCCAGAGGCTTTGCTCAAGCCTCAAGATCCATTCAACCACTTTGTTAGGAATCAACCAGATAAGGTATAGACAATTGTTGTCACTTTGACTTTCCGACAAACTCCCACAAGGATCGAAGAAGGTCAACGTTACAAGTTTTCAAGCACGTGACGAGTGACGACACCAGACGTTGTACCACTCACAATTCTATTGTGAGTCATGGTAAGTTTAATCGAGGTGAGTCAGTCTTGCTCATGGACTTTAAATTGATGAGTAGTTATCTTATTAAATCCTTTGCATATCATCATACATTCACTCCATTTAGTTTATGTTCTCTGATACATGTTTAATTTTTATCACTTGCATCCACTCATGTTATGTGCATCTAAAAAGAAAAAAATATATATACTACTCACCTTGATCACACTCTTTCATCTCCATTAAAGTGAATCTCTGTAGTGCTTTCATGCCACTGTTATTTACTATAGTATGCTTAAGGTTTGGAGTATGTTCATACAACTTTTAAATTAAGCATGGTGATTAGTCTAGGAGTGTTGATCTTACTTTCAAAGGCTTTTTAAATTAAGCGTGGTGCTTAGGTTAAAATGCTTTCCTAGATTAAATTAGACATGGCGTCTAGTTTGATTTTTGAACCAAGAGTATGCTCTAGTAGATATCGGTTATTTTGTTGGACTAACCCCTGTAGAAATCTCTCAATATCAAAATGGGGAAGTCAAGAGATGAACTCACACTAGGATGAAGCAAGGCATAGGACGTGCTCGAACAACTTCACACAAAAGACATGGCTCATTCATCACTGAACTGTAAGTATCAAAGAATATTCACTTTGTCTTTTGCTATAAGCTACCTTTGCCTTGAGCCATGAAACAATACAGCCACCAAGTTGTCTATGAACTATGATGAATCATGTCTGTGCTAAAACAATTCCAAATCCATCTACCCATTAGCATAGATAAGGATTATAAATTTAATAGTGGACAACCTATATTTCAACTTTATATATTCCCTCGGGTATGTGTCCATTAAAGAAAGGTCTTGCTCAACGAACCTAAAACTGCGAGCCCTCGCCGAGAGGTCAATCGACAGTTATCTTATGACTTTTTAAATTTAGAATCTTGTCTTAATTTACAATATATATATATATATATGTTCTTAGTACTAGTTCCCTTCGGGTATTCTTGTCACAAACCACTGTAGGGTGAACACTGTCCGAGAACATGGGAGTTGCAAATACAATGCAAGGGATGTTTCAACATTCACACTTGCCTTTGTCTAAGTGTGGGGAGGAAGGCTAGCTCTTCCAAAAATTCTACAACCATGCTCATCCTCCCAATCAAGAAGCTGTCAACATCCCAACACACTGTTTTGCAATCTCTCTACTCACTGTTACTTTGTCTCTTTAAGTTTGAATGATTTCACAAATTCCATGCTTGAAAATCAAACTTAAGATACAAAAATTAATCCTTTAGAGAAGAAGTAGTGGAGAACAATGAAGGAAAATAAAATATGGGATACAAGTTTTATGCTAATTAAAATGCCAAGATTAACTTCTCTGTAGCATAGAAAGTGACTTTGGCTCTATGACAACACTACCCTTGTCATTACTTGTATATCCCTTCGGGTATGTATTGTCCACTAATGCTTTCAGAAATAAAATAATAAGTGGAGTAATAAGTCCAAACATAATTCATGAGGAGAGAGAAAAAGGATAGCTTAGAGGTTGAGGAAGATAAAGTGCAACACAGGAGACAAGATGTTCAGGAACAAGCTCAAGATGCAAGGAGAAGCTTCAAACAAAAGGAAGGGGTCATGATAGATCATCTATCCCTCATCACATGGTGCCATTGCGTTTCAATGATGAAGGTAATATTTTAAGGTAAGTGATCATTTTCTACAAAAGCTTTCCCTTGGTCTTGCCCTGCACTTAAATAAAAAAAATCAAAATGTTTGAGTTACAACTTTAAATGTTTAATCTAAAAAAAACTCAACATGCTTTGTTCTTTGAGTATCACTCTTTTAATCACTTAGTCTTGAACAACTCAACCCACGTTGTCAAATTCATGCTCACTCTTCTTATTTCATCACCCATGTTTTAAGAATGAAACAATGCACAAAATACCAATCTTATCATATTAAATGTGCCTAAGGTTAGAGTAGAGTAAATGAAGTTTTGGTTCTATTGGTGTTTTCTCACCAGCAGAACTTATCCACTTGATCTCTGCTTTAGTTTTGCGAGTAGGACACACTATACAAAGAGTGGTCTCCCAAAGTTTCATGAATTCTAGAGGATGTTGCTAGCTTACAGTATTAATGCTTCACTTTAAAATGTTAGTTTGACATTTACCTCCTATTTTCTTAAAATATTGGTTTGACATTTACCTCCTATTTTCTTGATACATATGTGATAAAACAATTATTGCACCATCATTGACTCACATACATAAATGGAAATCCAAAACTCTGTTGCTTTGTGCTTGAAAGAAATAAATCAAGACTCTAAAATAATTAAGGTGTAGTTTTTCACTAACCCTTAATCTATTCGACGAGCTTTGTTGTCTATCTGAGTTTCAACAGAAGATAGGAATTCCACTATGATGCCGACGAAGCCTTCGTCCACTCAAGAGCCAATCATCAATGGTTATAGCTCAAGAGAAGTGATGAACATCTACGCTGTCAAGGATTCAAAGTAAATGATCATGCCAACACCCATTAAAGAATATGAAGAGCAGTGAACTAAAGGAGACAAGTCCACTAGCCACTTGAAGAAGAAAGAGAGTTCTACTGAAGTACAACTAAGGTCTTCACCACGAGGATCTGCTGACGCACCCAAGGAAGAATAAAGAGCGTGCAAGAAGTCTTGTTCGATAGACTATAAACATCGAATCCTCGCCGGAAGGTAACTCGGTAGTTATCCATATTCCTTTACTTTTTAGCAAATTATATCTGCATTAGAAAAGAAAATAAAAATATGAAAAACTTTAAGCCCCATGAGAACAGTTTAGTGGTGTGTTAAAACCCATAAATGTATTCTCTATGGAGGCATAAACAAATAATAATACATCTACATATTAATTTCTGCATTGCATTAGAAAAGGAATAAAAAATATTGCATTTGTTACACTACATCATAAACGATGAAGCCCCATGTGAATAATTCTATGGTGTGTAGAAACCCACAGGAATGTTCACCGTGGTGGCATAAAAAAATATAATATAATAATATAATAATACTAAAAATAAATATGCATACATTCATCATGTTGCATTTTTCTTGCATCGTAAAAAAATATATTAAAATATAAAGAAAGTGATCTTACTGAAATTCTAGACAACTAAGGCTTGAGTGGCCAACCGCTAATGCTTAATCTGTTCCACAAGTTTTGTTGTCTATTTGAGTTTCACAGGATTTGAAAGGCCAAGAAAAGCTGACGAACAAGTGAATGCTCCATCCACTGTTGGAACACTGTCTCAACAAACATCAACATCAATCAAAGCTCTAATAGAGGAAGGACATATCCACTGCCAGTCTGCTACATTGCAAAGTGACTACGTCAACATTCCGCTTGGGGGAAGGCACCCCCATGTATCCACGTAAGTATCTCTATCCTCTTAAGTTTTTCATTCTATAAATAAATTCAAAACACCAAAAATATATGAGCACATGAAGGCTCACCATTAATTAAAAAAAAGAGAGAGAGACAAAAATATGTGGGCACATGAAGGCTCACCATTAAATCTAAAAAGAGACACTATAGAGAACTGCTGAATTTCTGCTTAGTGGAAAGGAAGAACATAAATGATCTTAAGAGCTTTAGACAACTAGATAAAGGGAAAGAATATTTATCACTAACACTTAATCAAGTTCCACTAGTTGTGTTGTCTATTTTTAAGTTCAACAGGAAATAAAGAAGAGAGGGACTTAAGCCACTGCTGATGGTCTACTCATCTCTGCGGAAAAGATCACGTCAAGATCCACCTTGGGGGAGAACACCCTCAGTTATCACGATAAGTATCGTACCACGATTATTTTTATTTACTATTAGTTCGTTTTAGCTAGATCTAGGTCAATATATATAAAAACCCATAAAAAGATGAATAACTATTATAAAACCAAATAAATATAGTATATAATGAATAAATGCCTAAGTTGATATGAACTTAATTTTGCTCATGATGAAAATGATGAATAGTTACTCTGCTGTAATCCCTCTTAAGTACCTATTGTTCAAACTTAAATTTTCTTGAGTTTTAGACAAAGTTGTTCTGAATAAACTCTGAACCTGAAACCTGTGGATGGCAAATGCTTGATCTAAAGTCTAGATAATTGTGAGATATGATATAAAAAGGTTTGAGCTGCTGTTTATCTAATTCCTATAGATACTAGAATTCTGGAGATTTACATTTTGAAAAGATTAAAAACACATGATGAGATCCTGTATGACATCACATGAATTCCTACCCAGAGCCATTAATATGATCTTAAGATAAGGCTACTTGCTTTGTTCTAAGTTTTTAGTTATGGTTAAGAAATTTATCATGCTCTAGAAATCAAGAACGTTTTATTAAAAGATTCACTCTTCCGAAGTAGTATTTTGTTAGAGGCATGAGACTATGCAAAAGTATAAAAGGAGGAAATAAAAAGGGACAAGTGTCCGACTACCTCAAAAGAAAAAAAGAGAAGGAAAAGCATTGTGATAAAAATATGAAAGAGAAAAAGAAAGATAGCTCATGGTCCCTCTAATTACAATATGCGAGCAAGAGATGACAAATTTCTAAGTTCTTGATCTATGAGTATGACATCTTTCTCCCTAGCTTTGAACTTTGACTTGGTAAGATATGCTTTTCACTTCTTAAAGCTCCAGATATATATTCATAGAAAAGAA
Organism: Coix lacryma-jobi var. lacryma-jobi; assembly: GCA_009763385.1. NCBI lineage: Eukaryota > Viridiplantae > Streptophyta > Magnoliopsida > Poales > Poaceae > Coix > Coix lacryma-jobi. The sequence continues at coordinate 75,661,968 of CM019826.1, forward strand.
GGAAAGTGCATCAGTAAGGAATCATAAAATATAAAAGAGCGATTTGAGAGTGTCATGTAGTAGAATCTCTGATTTCCATTTTAAAAATATATAAAAACTTCAGAATGAAGGTTGATCAAAGAGTTAGAGATATAGTGCTTAACTTGATTGTTCTATCTTTCAATTGTTTAAAGATTCAGGTGAAGGCAAAAGCTCCATAGTTAAAGGTAATATGAGAAAGTCAGAATAGTTAACTCTAATCCAAGGGAAGATTTTTTGTTTGAACATATGTTCCATTGAGATGTGAAAGCGTAGTAGCAATTCCTGATTCATCATGACTATTTGCTAAGGGACTAGCAAAAGGTAAGCTTGGGGGAACTTGTTGACGCTCACTAATGCTCATAATTAACCATCAACTATTGCATGAAATGACACTAAATGAATTACAAAGCATAGTTGTAGGGTTTGAATCTAACAAGTTCCATGAGTTTTGGTGCTCTCACTTGTTTTGTAGGGCATCCATGTTTTTACCATATAAAAGTATCTCAAGTGATGAAACAGAGCACACCATTGCGAAGACCTCGTCGAGACGATCAAAACGGACATATCGTTTGCTATATTTGGAGTCCCAGAGCGAGAGTCCTCGATGGACACGACTTGGAAGATTCCAGAACATTCCAGAAGACACGAGAAGGTGACCCACGGAAGGCGAGGCCCACCTTTCATAGAGGCAGACCGACCGGTCTCCTCCATGGACCGACCGGTCTGGTACTGGGCCCAAACTCGCCCCCCTTCGCATGACGCACTCCAACCGACCTCTCCAACACGTTTTGGCCCATTAAGGCCCATGTGCATATGGCGAAGGATTTAGTCCCACATCGCTTGCCCAAGGTGGAGGGGAGGCCAGGAGCCCCTATATAATAAACCCCAGACCCCCCTTCTCCATCATCATCAGATCTCAAGTCATTAGAAGAGGAGGAGAATCAATCAGAAACCCTAATTTCCTTAGAGCCACATCAACTTAGGCATAGCTCGATAGAATTAGAATTAGAAGAGGCAAGCTTTGCTTGGATTCCGGATCTAGTCGCGAGAAGGCTCGGTAAACCCAAGATCTTCTCTCTTGTATCAACATTATGGATCCAATTATGTTTCTAGTTCATAATTGTTCTTCTAGTTCTTCATTGTTCTTCATTGTTCATGTTCTAGTTCATCTTCTAGTTCTAGTTCATCGTCTAGTTCATCTTCTAGTTCATACTCTAGTTCATCTATGTGTTCTAGTTCATCATACTGTTCATCATTATGTGCTAGTTCATAGTCTAGTTCATAATAGTGTAGATATAATTGATATGACTAAGACATTAATTACTATATTCTTAATTATACTGCTTGTAGTATGCTTTGATTATATATTTGGCATAGATAGATTATCATCATGTTTATACTCATGTTCGTATAGCGCTCATCTTAAAGATCAACGGGTGGGTGATAAATGTTGTGTAGGTGTGGTGCCTATACACTATTTATCTACGAATGCGTCCTATGTTCCGGATAGAGTGGTAGATCGCGGGTGTGATATTCCTCTTGAGTCCATTGTATTCCACCTCCCGAATGTAGTGTTCAGTATGGCTTAGTTAACTCATCGTTTAGGGGTTACTCTGTTTGGCACCTTTACTATGGAGTTGCCTCTTGAATATGAATATGGGATAACCTAGCCAATGATTGCCAAATATAATTGCACTAATCAATGTATATTATGACTTATAATTAGAATAACTTAGGAATACTTCTTTATAATGTCTATTCTAATCCGCATGCCTTGTCTAAGTTGAAATGCTCTAAGGACTATCATAGATTGATCTTTTATCATTTATAGTGTACCTCATTATTGTGATTGATCCCTGCTTAGGATAAAGGAGTGTTTTCTTACTTTGTTCTCAATTCTCCTATCATATGAATAGAGTAGCTCTTGTCCTTATTTATCTCACTTCATTCCTAGTGCTAAATATAAATAACGATACTTGGAACATCTCTGGGTAAAATGCTGCTACAACGGGTGTATTTATCTGTGCGCTTGCGGGTAAATATTTATCTTTAGAGTCAGTGCTATGCTATAATCACATTGCTAGTTTCATGTTGGGGATGACAACTTGACGTTAAGTGATGCTAGTAGTGTCCCGTACACTTCTTAGTGCCTTCACTAGGTTATTGTTTATGAAGTCTATCTTAGAGTGATTCCATTAAGGAGTGTTTACACCCGTCAAGGAAGATCCTAGAGTTAGATCCGGATTCCTTGCCTCAAGAAGAGGCAGAAACCTGCTCAACACCAGTAACTCAAAAGACTCCATACCAATCGAAAATACCAAGCAAAAAAAACTGCTAGGCCCTCAAGACTGAGGCAAAACGGCTCAACATGACTAGCAGGCTCGATACCAACTCAAAAAACACAAAGAGATGCTCAAAACCAATTGGATCACAAAATGGATACCAACTGAAGGACCATAAAAGAGCTAAACTCCCCCTAGCTCAAAGCTCTCCCAAAAGTGCATGACTCTCCCCTTTGGGCCAACACATAAACTCCCCCTTGCAAACAGCTTCTCTCCCTTGACAAAAGAAAACAAGCTGAGGGGTTTTGAAATCTCTCCACAAAGTTGACACAAACGCAAATCAAGTCATCAACCAAATGCACATGGGAGTGCACACGAGGTGTATCGGAGCTAGGGGAATGTACACTAAGTTAAAAATGCATGAAATGCACAATGCAACAACTTCAAGTGTATAGTAATTAGAGTAAAAACATGCTCAAAAGGGTGCTGCCTTGAAAGTGTAGCAACCAATACAAATGCTAGCAAAGGCTCAAACTGATCAAGCATATGAGCAATTTTATGCCATTTGAAAATGAGTTCACCAATAAAATAACACTAAGCATGAATAGACAGGAAGTCAAACAAGTGCTAACTCATGTATGAAAGGTGAACTACCCCTAGCAAAGTTCAATCATCATGCATAGGATCAAGCATATACTTGTGTTATTATCAAATTTTATCGGAATTTGCAGCGGTATTAACACAAGTTCAAATTAAAGCATGTGGTTGCGAGAGGTTGAAGGCATGGTCTTTGCCGAACGTTCAACCGGGCTAAGCCTATGCAAGAAGAACAATCGGAAGCTTAAAGCACCGGTTTTGGTCTTACACTACTTGGCTCAAGTTTATCTCAAAAGTGCAATGAGAAACAAGCTCGATACCGTGATGTGTTGACACATGCAATCCCATCTCGATCTTTTCATTTCACTAGACTTGGATCAAATTTTAAGCACAAGGTAAATATGAACAATCCAAGCAAGTGAATGACTCAGTGCAAGAGACATAGCAACCTAGCATACAAAAGATAGCTCAAGTGATCTCAACACATCCTACCCATGCTAGTTGCCAATCTCAATGGTGAACAAATTAAAAGTTTCATAGTTGATTAGTCAAGTTCACCATTTGCAAAAATAGCTTAGCTCATAACCTGTATCAAGTGATCAAAAAGAGCCTAAGCTACAAGCATCATCATGAATAAACAGGGCATACCAAAAAGAGCATAATCTCATTCTCATTACTATATACATGAAGCTCTAAAATGCACTAAAATACATGATGAAATGTATGCAAAAGCTAGTCTATAAGAAAAATCGTAGCGAGATCTAGCGTAAGACAGAAACCCAAAGCAAAAAGGGTATCGGAGAAGTCAAACTAAGTTAGAACAAGCAAAATGCTTCCCCCCATCTAAAAAGGGAAACACACACCAAACACACAAGTGAAGAGCCAAGAAATGCTCAAGCGAACAGCCAGCAAAATCCACAACGGAAAGACCACACAGCAAAAGGGGTCAAAGAAGAATAGTACCATAACCCGAACTCAGAAGTGTGTCGGAGGCACCTCATGAAGCGCTTGACCATCTGCTGGTGTGATACCCGAGGGGCCGCCTGCCACGTCGAAGTCGTCTTCATCTTGTCAGATGTTGTCACTCCCTCAGGTGCAGCTAGTGCTCACTGGAGAGCTGCTCGAACAGAACCCCAAGTCATGGAAGAAGTGGGATCGGGTCCGTGAACCGAAATGCCCTCTCCAAGCTCCTATTCTCTTGCAAGCTCAAAAGCAGAAGAAACACAAGGCATCATCTCGTCCAGTGTGACCTTATGGTCTCCACAAAATGGTTAGTCACATAATAAGCACAAGGTGAACTCTCAACAAAAAGAGGCCTACCTATGAATGATACCGCAAGGAGATCTGAACTCAAACTAGTCAAGACTACCATGCAACAGGATAAAGCACTATATAGCAAAATGCAGCCTAGAGATATGATCAACCCAAACATAACATAAACCTCAACACATGCTACAATGCAAGTTAATGATAGCAATAGATCGTTCAGTCAAAAAATGATAGCAATAGATGCAAAAGCATGTAACATGATAAATGTGGAAAGGCTAGCGCTCGAACTAAACATATCAACATGATACATGTAGCTAACTAAAACTAGCACCTGAAAAGTGGCTAATCCACCAAGCTATACACAAAGTGTAACATCCCAAAATTTGCATCAATTTAAAAATAGGCAAATATGATTTAATTACGCATTTTATGTGTTGCATAAAACCTAGTTAATAAATTATTTGCAAAAGCTAAAATAAATCCTAGGCCAAAGACCATGATGAAGCATACATGCTGGTGCATATCTTATTTTTGTGATGATTGGTTTTTGCTCAAAACTTGTTTGAATTCAAAGGGATTTCAAATTCATTCTTGAAAATCAGTTTTGGAAATTGGAAAACCATTTTTCCTTCTCTCCCTCTCCTTTTCTCCCTTTTTGGCCCGAGCCGCCTGGCCGGCCTGCTCCTCCCCTCACGCCGGCCCGCTTTCTCTTCTCCCCTTTCCCTCTCTCCTTCGCCCGCGTGGGCCGCCGTCCCGGCCCAGCTCGGCACCTGTGCGCAGCGCCGCTCCGCCGGCCTAGCCGTCCGCTCGCCGCCCGCACGCGCGCGTCGCTCTCTCTCTCTCGCTGACGACCGGGCTCCGCCAGTCAGTCTCTCAGCGTTGCCGCACTCGCCTTCTCCCTCCCGTATCCGGCCAGGATACCAACCCGGGTTCAATTCCATCCTCCCCACGCTCCCTCGCCTGCCTAATCGGTCGAACCGACTCTCTAATAAGGTTCCCGAGAGCTCGCCGCCTCTCCCCACGCATCTAGCTCTTGCTCTCGTGCCCTAGTTCGCTCCCGCGACGAACTCCGCGGCTGCCGAAGATCCGCCGCCGTCAACCCAACGCTTCATCAAGTTCCAGCGCTCGCAAGAGGTTCCTAGAGCTTCACCTTGATCTCTCGAAGCTAACCGAGTGATTTCCCCTCTTTCTCCTCTTCGCTTTGGTGCCTTAATCCCTCGCCGTCGTTGCAGAGCCGCGCCGTCCGCCTCGCCGCGCAATCCGCCGTCACAGAGACCTCACCGACGCCATCATCACCACTGGTGAGTCCGCTTTGATCTCCTCTTTCGATTGGACCTACTCTCAAGGTCTCTACCGCTCTATCGAGCAATCCCGAGCCGCGCCGCCGCCTTCCGGCCATGGCTCCGCCGCGCTCTCTTTCTTCTCCGGCGGAAGCGCCGCCCCTCCCCTTCGGTTCTAATCTGAACCGTTCATCTTAGATTCAACGACCTCCATCGGCCGATACCCCTTTGGCGTCAACTTTGCATAAGAACCCTTACACCTTTTCGGGCCTCAACCCGCGGTCCACAACGCACTGTGCGTTGAGTCTGTGCAATCTTCCATCTAAGCCCCTGCGCTTTGTCCTAATTGAGGCGCAGTCCAACCGATTTGCAGTTTTGATTCAAATCAATTTAAATTCAAAATCAATTTCAGTTTATTTACAGTTTTGCCACCAGTTTCAAATGCTTATAACTTCTACGTTTTTAGTCCGATTTAGTCCGTTCAAGTTGCGTTAGATTCGTTTCGAAAAGATCTATTTATCTGCATGAAAATCTATACTGTTTTCAGTACTTAAAATTTGAGTTAGGTTTAATCTACTAACTAAGGTTTGGTAATTGGTTTAGCTCATAACTTTCGCATTATAATTCCGTTTTTCGTGATCTTCGCGTTTATGTGATCGTGTTGGATCGTAGTTTCTGTTTTCAAACTTTTTATATTATTTTCTTGCTGTTGGTGTAATGTTCTAATTATAGCTTGTTTGCTTTGCATGATTGTTGTCCCGATAATTGTATGTTGATGTGGTAATCGAGTATAGACGGTGAGACATACGCTGGTGATCAGGAACCCTTCTACGACAACCAAGAACAACCAGAGTTCGCTGAATCAGGCAAGTATAGCATGGGATCCTCCTTGATGTCCTAATAACCATAAATCACTTTAAACATCATATGCATGTGTCTACCTTGATGCCTACTTAGACATATCCTAGTTGTTGATCTTGTGCCTTGTTAAACTTGGTATGCATTGGGTAGAACTATGCTAGTGCTCAAATTAAACTTTGATCATGTGAATCTGAATTTAATGGTATATGCAACTTGGTAAAATTGGTTTTTATAGCAACTTGGTTTAGGAGCTACTATAAGGGATCACCCGGGACAACAGTGCAACCATGGGAGTTATATGGCTCTGACCTTAGCTCAGTATAAGGACCTTTTTCTAGCTTGTTAGAGGTTACCCGAAAGGGCGCATAAGGCGCTTGACGAGCTGGATTTAGGGCGGCTACTTTCACTTTGCCTGCGTGCCGCAAGGTTGAGAGACCCTTCTTCCCCTTGCCTTAAGACCTAGCGGCCCTAACTTGTTAGACGAACCTTTGAAAGGCTTTGCGTGTATCCTGCCCGCTCACCTCGGAAGTGTTATGGGAGTAATTAACCCGGGCATCTGGATATCACGACTCATCGGGTAAAGTGTACAACCTCTGCAGAGTGTAAAACTGATATATCAGCCGTGCTCACGGTTACGAGCGACCTGGAATTCTTATGGTATAGTTGTTGCTTTAATAATGTTTTAACGTGATATTGCTATCTCTTTCTATGGTTTCATATTCACATTGATCACATGTTTAATTGGGATGGATATTATTGATGCTATCTAATGCTAAAATTGTGCCAACTAAAAGCTACCGCAATCTAACCAGTGTCAGCCTTATTTGAGCCTCATGAACCCCATGTTACACTTGTTAAGTACGAGATGTACTTATGCTTGTTTATTTTCTTTCTACTTGGATAAAAATCCCGGATGGGTAACAGATTCCGATGGTAACGACGACTTCCCTGAAGAGTTCTAGTCTTGCTGTCAACCAGTCATCTTCCCTGTGATGGAGCTACCGCGAGAGACACTTTATTTATCCGCTGCTATGTAAAGTCTTTGAATAATATTCGCTATGTAATAAACATATGTGATGGTACTTCTTAATTTGTGGCTTATGTGTGTGATTGATCTCTGGGCACACATGAGTTATTGCATTCAATTTTGTTCTTAAAATTGGGTGTGACAAATTGGTATCAGAGCTATGTTGACTGTAGGACGCAAGCCTAGTTAGTTATGGTCGTTTTAGTGGTCCTTGCTTCTCAATTCTTGCTATTTATCTTAGCCTTGTTAATTTATCAAAACTATATGCTTCTCTTTACTTGCTCTATTACACAAATATATTGATTCTATTGTATCTGTCTCTTGGTCTACTCCATAGATGGCTCGTCGTACCACCCGCAGGACCATCGGTGGACGCAGGAGGGCAGGCAACCCCGTTCCGCAAGCACCGCAAGCACCCCAGGAGCCAGAACAGCAGGAGGTAGCGCCGCAAGAGCCAGTACTGCAAGAACAAGCACCTCAAGAAGTGGAACCACAAGCGCCGGCACCACCAGTACAAGCTCCAGCTCAGCAAGCACCAGCTCCACAAGCTCCAGTACCTCCCGCGCCAGTGCCCCCAGAAGTGCTGGAGGTTGAAGACGATGAAGAGCTTCCAACGGGTTGGGACGTGGACTCCGGGTATCTCGTCGGAGCGTCCACAGCGGCCCAGAGTCCCACACATCACAGGCTGATGGGACTTTTTGATGCCTACTACCCCGACAAGAACATCATCGTACAGTACACCCACTGGAGGTACAGCCATCCCGTGGAAAGGACCTACTGGAAGGCAAGAGTGACTGTCGCCGTCCGAGAACCAGAGAGTGGCCTATACCTGCATGAGATGGTGATTGGCCACAGGGCTCGTCGGTCCACTCTAGCGTCAGCCTTGGAAGCCGTGGCAGTTGAAGCCTACAAAGCGTTCCGGGGTCGTCGCATTGAAGACATGAGGGATGATGCATACCGTTATCTGCCCTATTGGAACAGTGAGAATAAGGAGGCTATGGTAGAAGACCCCAATGCCACTCCAACAGAGAAGGCCACACGAGATTTTCTCCTTGACAGGGAAAGGTCTAACGCGGACTTGGAAAAGGAAGTAATATCCCTGGGAAAGGATCTCAAAAGATGCTATAGCACTATTGATGGGCTCTTGGAACTTCTCAATCAACCCCCTATGTAGAAGAGGCTCCGCGAACCGCTCTACAAATAGGCATAGGTCACCCTTCTATGTAATAAGACGATATTAGTAAGCGTTTTGTCGAGTCTAGTTAACTTTTGTGCTAGTGTGCTTCTTTATGTGTAAGTTGGATTATCATTATGCTTATGTGTGATTTGGTTCTGTGTAATGAGTGTTGAGATTTGTGGGCTTGTCTACAAATCTCCTAGTTAGACATAACGTTTATGAATAATAAGAGGGTTAGTTATATCTTGTCCTATGCTGTTTTCTGGAGCAACCTGTGATCTTTTGGTTATATCTCAAGTTCTGATCGTGCAACATGGCTGAAAATTTTATGATGGAAAATAGGCTCCTATATCTAACCAATGCCTCTGGAATCACTTCAATAGCTGTTATGGTTTGTGAGATATGGCTGTTTCAAGTTAGAGTTTTTGCGCAGTTTTGAGCTCTGGACCGATCTATTTGTTCTCTGTTTTTGACTAACTTAACGACAGAATGTGGGAAAGTGACTTAAATAAAAGTTGTAGATAATTTCGTTATCTTTCCAACCGTGTATCACACGCCCTGTTTGGATTTCTGGAACTCCGAATATGACTGTTTTTCTGTACTGCTGTTACCGGATCTCGCCCAGAAATTTTCAGATCTCCTGTTTCCTCTCATAAAAGTGATCTTTTCTTAAAAAGTTCACTAACCTTGATCCCTGTTTGGAAACACAGATGGCCGCCAGAGGAGGTGGAGTTGGAGGTGGACGTGGACGTGGCCGTGGTCGTGGAGCACCTGTTAACCCACCACCACCACCCCCAGTTAACATTCAGCAGTTGATGGGCATCCAAGCCCAATTTATGCAAACCATGATGCAACACATGCAGAATCAGCCAGTTGGAGGAGCACCACCGATGCAAGTGCGGGACAAGAGGGGTGAGTTTTTAAAGGGTCACCCGCCAGTGTTCTCCCATGCTGCTGATCCCCTGGAGGCTGATGACTGGCTTCGTGCTATTGAACGCCAGCTTACCATCGCGCAATGCAATGACCAGGAGAAGGTGCTCTATGCTTCTGGTCAGTTGCAAGGAGCTGCTCTGGATTGGTGGGAATCGTTTCAGTTCGGTCAAGCCAACGATGCTCCACCTGTCACCTTTGAGGAATTCAAGACCAACTTCAAAGCGTACCATATCCCTGCTGGTCTGATTGAATTGAAGCAGGAAGAGTTCAGATCTCTGCGCCAAGGAGCCATGACCGTTGCAGAGTACCGTGACAAGTTTGCTCAATTGTCACGCTATGCTCCCGCTGATATTGCTCAGGATGCCGACAAGCAGCGTCACTTCCTCAAGGGTCTGAATGATGGACTGACACTGCAGCTTATGTCCAATGAGTATGCCAGCTACCAGACCTTAGTCAACCGTGCTATTGTGGTTGACAACAAGCGCAAGGAGATGGAGGCTAGAAAGAGGAAGCTCCAAGGTCAGTCTTCTGGTAGTAACAACCGCCCTCGTTCCAACTTCGCACCAGGCAATCAGCAGAGGTATCAGGGACCGATTACTCAGTGGAACCGCAACCAGGGACAGCAACGTCCTTCATACCCGCAACAGCAGCAGAACAATAATCAAGCCCAACGCCAAGGCACTCCCAACAATGCTCCCATGAAGACTAGTGCACCCAACACCCCCGTCAAGAATGGAACACCCAATGCCTGTTTCCGTTGTGGTGATCCCGGTCACTATGCCAACCGCTGTCTGAAGAGGCAAGATCAGCTCCTACCTCAGAGTAATGGGCAGAAAGGAAGGCAGCAAGTACCCCCTAATTCGGGAAAGGTGAATCACGTGTCCACAGAGACCGTGCAAGAAGCGCCAGAGATTATGCTTGGTACGTTCAATATCAGTTCCATCCCCGCTACAGTTCTTTTCGATTCTGGTGCATCGCATACTTTCATATCACATACATTTGTTAGAATGCATAACCTACCTGTTAGCCTCATGAAAACCCCCATAATGGTTACTTCACCGGGTGGAGGTTTACAAGCTACGCTCCAGTGTATGCCGCTAGCTGTGTCCCTAGGGGGGGTAGATTTCTCAGTGTCCCCAATTGTGTTGAAGACAGCTGGTATTGATTTGATACTGGGTATGGATTGGCTGACGAAAACCAAGACAGATATTCAGTGTCAAGATAAGGTTGTGACAGTTACCACAGCTAAGGGAGACAGAATCAGTGTGAATGTAGTGCTACAACCAACACCAACTGCAACCGTGAACCAGATGAATGAAGAGGTTTTCCCGGAAGACCTAGTAGTGGATGAGTTCTCGGATGTGTTCCCCGATGACTTGCCAAGTATGCCACCTGATCGCGACATTGAATTTATTATTGAACTTTTACCGGGAACTGCACCCATAGCTAAAAGACCATATAGGATGGGAGTACCTGAATTAGAAGAACTTAAGAAACAAATTAAAGAGTTACAAGAAAAAGGGTTTATTCGTCCTAGTACATCACCTTGGGGAGCTCCTGTTATTTTTGTTGACAAGAAGGATGGTGGTCAATGGATGTGTGTTGACTATAGATCGCTTAATGAGGTTACCATCAAGAACAAGTACCCGTTGCCAAGGATTGATGATCTGTTCGACCAACTTAAAGGTGCATGTGTGTTCTCTAAGATTGATCTGCGTTCTGGTTACCATCAGTTGAAGATTCGAGCATCTGATATTCCAAAGACAGCTTTTACTACCAGGTATGGGTTGTATGAGTACACAGTCATGTCCTTTGGATTGACCAATGCACCTGCCTACTTTATGTATTTGATGAACAAGGTGTTCATGGAATATCTCGACAAGTTCATTGTTGTGTTTATTGATGATATTCTAGTATACTCTAAGAACAAGGAAGATCATGTTGAACATCTGAGGTTAGTACTACAAAAACTCAGAGAGCATAAGTTGTATGCCAAGCGCAGCAAGTGTGAGTTTTGGTTGAAGGAAGTTTCTTTCCTTGGACATGTTATCTCTAATGGAGGCATTTCAGTAGATCCAGGCAAGGTTGAAGATGTGTTGAATTGGAAACCACCAACAGATGTGACCGAGATTCGTAGTTTCCTTGGATTGGCTGGTTACTACAGAAGGTTCATTGAAGGATTCTCCAAGCTTGCTAAGCCAATGACAGCTCTGCTAGAGAAGAACGCTAAGTTTATCTGGTCCGATAAATGTCAAGCTAACTTTGAAGAGTTGAAGAAACGTCTGACTATAGCTCCAGTGTTAATACTACCAGATCTAAGTACGAACTTCTCTATTTACTGTGATGCATCTCGTCAAGGTTTGGGTTGTGTTCTTATGCAAGAAGGCAGAGTTGTAGCATATGCATCGAGGCAGTTGAGAAAGCATGAGCTGAATTATCCCACTCATGATCTAGAATTGGCAGCTGTTGTCCATGCATTAAAAATTTGGAGACACTACTTAGTGGGTCACAAGACAGACATTTATACTGATCATAAGAGCTTGAAGTACATCTTCACTCAGTCTGATTTGAATTTGAGACAGCGCAGATGGTTGGAATTGATTAAGGATTATGATTTGGAAATACACTACCATCCCGGTAAGGCTAATGTAGTAGCAGATGCCTTAAGTAGAAAGAGCCATGCCAATGGAATCCGAATTGCTCCTATGTCAGAAAAACTGTGTGCTGAGTTTGCACATCTGAATCTGGGGATTGTGATCAATAAAATGGAATTGATACTTGAACCGGTATTGATGCAAGAGATACGTAAGGGTCAAATGGCAGATGAGAAGTTGAAGCAATTAGCCGATAACATTGTTCTTGGCAAAGCACCAGGTTTTCGATTAGATGATGAAGGTACGTTATGGCATGGGAAGAGGTTATGTGTGCCTGAAAACAAGGAGATACGTGAGACTATACTGCGAGAAGTGCATGAGTCAGCTTACTCCATCCATCCTGGAAGCACTAAGATGTACCTAGATCTGAAGAAAAAGTATTGGTGGGATGGACTGAAGCGAGATGTAGCCGAGTACGTCGCTCTGTGTGATACATGTCAGAGGGTAAAGGCAGAACATCAGAGACCCGCTGGTTTGTTACAACCGATGAAGATACCTGAATGGAAGTGGGAAGAAGTTGGTATGGACTTCATAGTTGGTTTACCTCGTACGCAGAGAGGATACGACTCCATATGGGTAATAGTTGATCGTTTGACCAAAGTTGCTCACTTTATACCCGTCAAGACTACCTACGATGGGGCAAAGTTAGCAGAATTATACATGGAAAGAGTAGTCTGTCTACATGGAGTTCCAAGAAAGATCGTGTCCGATAGAGGATCGCAGTTTACGTCACATTTCTGGAAGGGTATACATGAAGCTTTGGGTACAAGATTGAACTTCAGTACTGCTTATCATCCGCAGACTGATGGACAGACAGAAAGAACAAATCAGATTCTAGAAGACATGTTGAGAGCTTGTGCATTGCAATATGGCACCAGTTGGGACAAGAATTTGTGTTATGCAGAGTTCTCATACAACAACAGCTATCAGGAGAGTCTAAAGATGGCACCGTTTGAAGCTTTGTATGGAAGACCGTGTAGAACACCGTTGTTCTGGGATCAGACAGGTGAAAGTCAAGTGTTTGGACCTGATGTGTTGAGGAATGCCGAGGAACATGTCAGGATAATCAGAGATAACCTGAGAGCCGCTCAGTCTCGGCAGAAGAGTTATGCAAACAACCGTCGTCGAGATCTAACTTTTGCAGTAGGTGATTTTGTCTACCTAAAGGTGTCACCGATGAGAGGTGTGAAAAGGTTCAATAAGAAAGGAAAGCTAGCACCTAGGTATATTGGACCATTCAAGATTCTTGAAAGACGTGGTGAAGTGGCGTATCAGTTAGAATTGCCTGAAAGCTTGTCAGGAGTGCATGATGTGTTTCATGTTTCTCAGTTGAAGAAGTGCCTGCGAGTGCCCGAAGAGCAGATACCGTTGGAAGAGCTCACAGTCAAGGAAGATTTGACTTATGATGAGTACCCAACAAGAATTCTAGAGACAGCTGAAAGAGTTACCAGGAGCAGAGTAATAAAGATGTGTAAGGTTCAGTGGAATCGGTACTCAGAAGCAGAGGCAACTTGGGAAAGAGAAGAGGATCTGAGAAAGTCTTACCCGCAGTTGTTTGAGTAAGCATCGCTGGAATCTCGAGGACGAGATTCTTTAAGGGGGGTAGAATTGTAACATCCCAAAATTTGCATCAATTTAAAAATAGGCAAATATGATTTAATTACGCATTTTATGTGTTGCATAAAACCTAGTTAATAAATTATTTGCAAAAGCTAAAATAAATCCTAGGCCAAAGACCATGATGAAGCATACATGCTGGTGCATATCTTATTTTTGTGATGATTGGTTTTTGCTCAAAACTTGTTTGAATTCAAAGGGATTTCAAATTCATTCTTGAAAATCAGTTTTGGAAATTGGAAAACCATTTTTCCTTCTCTCCCTCTCCTTTTCTCCCTTTTTGGCCCGAGCCGCCTGGCCGGCCTGCTCCTCCCCTCACGCCGGCCCGCTTTCTCTTCTCCCCTTTCCCTCTCTCCTTCGCCCGCGTGGGCCGCCGTCCCGGCCCAGCTCGGCACCTGTGCGCAGCGCCGCTCCGCCGGCCCAGCCGTCCGCTCGCCGCCCGCACGCGCGCGTCACTCTCTCTCTCTCGCTGACGACCGGGCTCCGCCAGTCAGTCTCTCAGCGTTGCCGCACTCGCCTTCTCCCTCCCGTATCCGGCCAGGATACGAACCCGGGTTCAATTCCATCCTCCCCACGCTCCCTCGCCTGCCTAATCGGTCGAACCGACTCTCTAATAAGGTTCCCGAGAGCTCGCCGCCTCTCCCCACGCATCTAGCTCTTGCTCTCGTGCCCTAGTTCGCTCCCGCGATGAACTCCGCGGCTGCCGAAGATCCGCCGCCGTCAACCCGACGCTTCATCAAGTTCCAGCGCTCGCAAGAGGTTCCTAGAGCTTCTCCTTGATCTCTCGAAGCTAACCGAGTGATTTCCCCTCTTTCTCCTCTTCGCTTTGGTGCCTTAATCCCTCGCCGTCGTTGCAGAGCCGCGCCGTCCGCCTCGCCGCGCAATCCGCCGTCACAGAGACCTCACCGACGCCATCATCACCACTGGTGAGTCCGCTTTGATCTCCTCTTTCGATTGGACCTACTCTCGAGGTCTCTACCGCTCTATCGAGCAATCCCGAGCCGCGCCGCCGCCTTCCGGCCATGGCTCCGCCGCGCTCTCTTTCTTCTCCGGCGGAAGCGCCGCCCCTCCCCTTCGGTTCTAATCTGAACCGTTCATCTTAGATTCAACGACCTCCATCGGCCGATACCCCTTCGGCGTCAACTTTGCATAAGAACCCTTACACCTTTTCGGGCCTCAACCCGCGGTCCACAACGCACTGTGCGTTGAGTCTGTGCAATCTTCCATCTAAGCCCCTGCGCTTTGTCCTAATTGAGGCGCAGTCCAACCGATTTGCAGTTTTGATTCAAATCAATTTAAATTCAAAATCAATTTCAGTTTATTTACAGTTTTGCCACCAGTTTCAAATGCTTATAACTTCTACGTTTTTAGTCCGATTTAGTCCGTTCAAGTTGCGTTAGATTCGTTTCGAAAAGATCTATTTATCTGCATGAAAATCTATACTGTTTTCAGTACTTAAAATTTGAGTTAGGTTTAATCTACTAACTAAGGTTTGGTAATTGGTTTAGCTCATAACTTTCGCATTATAATTCCGTTTTTCGTGATCTTCGCGTTTATGTGATCGTGTTGGATCGTAGTTTCTGTTTTCAAACTTTTTATATTATTTTCTTGCTGTTGGTGTAATGTTCTAATTATAGCTTGTTTGCTTTGCATGATTGTTGTCCCGATAATTGTATGTTGATGTGGTAATCGAGTATAGACGGTGAGACATACGCTGGTGATCAGGAACCCTTCTACGACAACCAAGAACAACCAGAGTTCGCTGAATCAGGCAAGTATAGCATGGGATCCTCCTTGATGTCCTAATAACCATAAATCACTTTAAACATCATATGCATGTGTCTACCTTGATGCCTACTTAGACATATCCTAGTTGTTGATCTTGTGCCTTGTTAAACTTGGTATGCATTGGGTAGAACTATGCTAGTGCTCAAATTAAACTTTGATCATGTGAATCTGAATTTAATGGTATATGCAACTTGGTAAAATTGGTTTTTATAGCAACTTGGTTTAGGAGCTACTATAAGGGATCACCCGGGACAACAGTGCAACCATGGGAGTTATATGGCTCTGACCTTAGCTCAGTATAAGGACCTTTTTCTAGCTTGTTAGAGGTTACCCGAAAGGGCGCATAAGGCGCTTGACGAGCTGGATTTAGGGCGGCTACTTTCACTTTGCCTGCGTGCCGCAAGGTTGAGAGACCCTTCTTCCCCTTGCCTTAAGACCTAGCGGCCCTAACTTGTTAGACGAACCTTTGAAAGGCTTTGCGTGTATCCTGCCCGCTCACCTCGGAAGTGTTATGGGAGTAATTAACCCGGGCATCTGGATATCACGACTCATCGGGTAAAGTGTACAACCTCTGCAGAGTGTAAAACTGATATATCAGCCGTGCTCACGGTTACGAGCGACCTAGAATTCTTATGGTATAGTTGTTGCTTTAATAATGTTTTAACGTGATATTGCTATCTCTTTCTATGGTTTCATATTCACATTGATCACATGTTTAATTGGGATGGATATTATTGATGCTATCTAATGCTAAAATTGTGCCAACTAAAAGCTACCGCAATCTAACCAGTGTCAGCCTTATTTGAGCCTCATGAACCCCATGTTACACTTGTTAAGTACGAGATGTACTTATGCTTGTTTATTTTCTTTCTACTTGGATAAAAATCCCGGATGGATAACAGATTGCTATGGTAACGACGACTTCCCTGAAGAGTTCTAGTCTTGCTGTCAACCAGTCATCTTCCCTGTGATGGAGCTACCGCGAGAGACACTTTATTTATCCGCTGCTATGTAAAGTCTTTGAATAATATTCGCTATGTAATAAACATATGTGATGGTACTTCTTAATTTGTGGCTTATGTGTGTGATTGATCTCTGGGCACACATGAGTTATTGCATTCAATTTTGTTCTTAAAATTGGGTGTGACACAAAGCTAGCATGACATATGATATACAAGGTAACACATGCTAGACAAAAACAAAACATGATACAAAAGAAAATGTTCGTGCAAGAGCTATACAAGTGAGCACATGAAAGACCATCTCATACCACAAGAAATAGATCATGGATGTACATGGTATGAGTGTATAGGAAAGCTCACCAAACTGCAAAAGCCTCTTTGGAGGCATTTCTAAATGGGGTGTAGAGAACCATCAAATCTTGATCACATCTAAAAGACCAAGTGCCATCAAGCGCATGTTCTCCACCCCGCGTCCTCATATCTACACACAAGAGGACAAAACAACCTGAGTCTTGGATCCCGAAAGGGTTAGCAAGCATGTACTTGGGAACCCAAGACTTGGTCACACATCTCAAAGGAGCACTCAACTTATCATGTGGGTTAGCATGATGCAAATGTTGGTTCAAATGCAATTTTTAAACATCCTTGGAAGCATTCCTCAAAAGGACAACTCGAGGAGAAGAACGAGTCGTACCACCGGAAAAGGGGCAAACATCTCCCAAGGATTTTTGAGAAGAACCAATAGAAGCACCATGAAAAGCATGACGTGGACCAACACAAGTAGCACTAGAAGCATGTCCATGACCATGACCCAACCCACTAGAAAAGGAGTCATAAAACCCATCAACAAAGAGGGGCTTCTTACTAGAAGGACAAGCGCTCATGCCATGAGAAGGGCTATGAACCACCATCTTCCTAGAAGAGCGAGCTTGGCGCAAGCGTTTGGCACGCTGGTAGCAAAAGCTTTATTGATGCCCATCTTTCTCACAAAAAGAGCAATGGTACAAAGGCCAATCGGAAGGCACACCATTCTCCAACAAGTGAGAAGTCCCTTGGGACTTAGGACAAGAAGCATCAACATCCAATTTGGTGCCAACACTAGGAGCACACGTGCCATGGGAAAGGCTACGGGGCTTCCTTAAAGCCTTAGCTCGAATACGTTGCTCGTGTTTGACACGGCAGAAACAAAAATCGAATGAATGTCCGTCCTTCTTGCAAAAGGTGCAATGGAATATCGGATTGGGAACACGAGTTCCAAAACTACGAGAAGCACCCTTGCCATGAGAAATCCCTTGGACATCACCCGAAGACACAACAAGATTAGGAGTAGCTATGAAAGAGCTATCCGAAACCTTGCCACAAGTGCTATCGTCAAATGACTCACGCGCAAAACAAAAATTGAACTCTGATTGCAAAGATGCAAACTTAGAAATATCAATATCGGAGTTGCAAGAAGTGCGTGAATCAAAAGATTTAACACAAAGACTCTTGCATCTTTTGGCTAAAACCTCATTCTCAAACATGAGGCGATTACAAGTACCACAAGGAGTGTTTATCAAGTTTTCCATCTCCTTTCCAATGCACTCGACATATGTGGTATGCAAGAGTTCAACTTCTTTCTCAAGGTTGGCACTCATCTCATTGTGCTCAACCAACTTGGCGCTCATATCATCGCGAATTTGTTTCAAAACCAAAACTCCTTTTTCTAAATCAATGCATGATGTGCAAATGAAATTGGTAGAAGAAATATCACCACTCACATCAAGCAAAGAATCATGATTAGCACAAGAAGTAAGGAAAGCATTTGCATTCAAAGAGCATAAGCTTCAAGGCCTAGAATTTATTTCAACAATTTCAGCCCTAGCATGCTCAAGTTCATCTACACATGTGGTGTGAGTCAATTTTAATTTATTAATTTCAGCATGCAGAAACTCTCAAGATCCACATGGTAAAGAAGCATTTGACCTAAGCAAGGCTATTTTAGCTTTAGCACGAATGAGATCCTTGCGCAAGTCAAAGCAAACAAGACATGGTATAGAAGCATTTGATTTCAACATTTCATTCTCAGATTTTAAGCTAGCAAGAGAAAAGCATAGCTCATCATTCTTCCTAACCATGTCACTACAAGAGGTGCAAGGTAAAGACGCACTAGACTTCCAATGAGAAAGACTACATTTTAACCTAGCGATGCAGCAATTCAACTTCTCAATCTTTCTACGCAAGGTATCACAAAGTTCATCATTTCTATCATTATGCTCAACACAAGCATTAAATCGTTAGGACTAAATCCCAAGACTAGCGGCAAGTGTACCTTTCTTAGCCTTGCCAAGTTCATCTCCTAGGAAGTCCAACAAAGCAACCACCTCGCGTTCCCTCTCATCAATAACATGTCCATCATTCAAACTTGTGGACAAAGACACGTGAGAACAAGAACTTGATGCCATTTCTAAAAGCATCGTTAGTGTTAGCAAAACAAAAGCTCAACACCTCGACAAACAATGTCGGAAGCAAAACCGCTCTAAAGCCTTCACGAATCCGGAACCGGTTAAGATAGAGGGATCCTTAACCCCGCTCCGATACCAATTGAAGGACCAAAATGGCGACCAGAGAGGGGGGGTTGAATGGGAGCCTCAAATTTCTTCTCGAGAAATAGACAGCGCTTGTCCCAGAAAATCACCCCAAAACAAAAGCTCAAGCGACCAACTAGTTTACGACCTAACGAGTAGGTGGATACCTTAGGAGATGTCCTAGAGGTACAACCGAACTGCCGGAGAAGGCCAAAAACCAAGCGCCAAAACACACAGGGCAAAACTACACAAGCAGCAGGATCCCGGACTGTCCGGTACTCTGATCCTGGACTGTCCGAGGAAGGCCGGACTTGTGACACCCTAGTGTCAAGCAATGCATTAGGGCCAGCATTAGCTACTAATGAACATAAGCATTGCATTGCATCATCTCATGTTGCCTTAAATGCTTTTTGCCTTTTTGTTTCATTATTCAAAATATTGGTTTCAATAGGACTTGTTTGTTTAAATGGATTTCTGTCTTGGCAAATAATTTTATAAAATAAATAATATTGAGTATAATACTTTTAATGCAGACATCTTATCTTAATTCAGTGTGGATTAATAATTAAAAATGTAGAAACAAAAATGATTCATAGCTCAAAATTGGCTTTAATTATGTGTAGGCTAAAGAAATGGTTTTCAGAAAATATGTTCTATATGAAAGTTATAGAGAAAATTATTTTGAGCAACTTTTGTTTTTGGGTCAAATCCTAATTTTGAGATTTTGAAACTATTTTGAATTGGTCAAAGTTTGGAAAAGATTTGGAAAAAGAAAAAAGGGTTTGGAATACCCCCGGCGCCAACCAACCGGCCCATTCGGCCTTTTCGGCCCAGTCTGCGCGTGCTCTGTAACACCTCAAGTGTTTACATGAGTAAAATGTTGTCATGTCATCATAAGCATTTGATAGCATCATGTGCTAGCTCACCTTGAGATGCATTCACTAAAATGAGTTTAATTCTTAATGTGTGAGCATCTTTGTTTATATGCTTGTGATGCAGCTCAAAAACCTAATTTAGAATGTCATTATGAAGTAACTTGTGTTCATTTCCACTTGACTAAAGTCATGTAAAGGCATGGATCCAAGTTCAACAATTCAAAAGAAACTAAAATCTATTTAGCTAAAAACTTGGAAAAACATTAAAATTTTATATAAGTTAATTAGCCCTTTCTAGTTAACTCAAAATCTGTGCATATTTAGGGGCTGACCCTAAAAGTTTTTTGGTAGATCTTGAGGATAGGTACAACTTTGATATTCAAAGTTTTCAAAATTTCTGTACAAAATTTATGTAATTATGAATTTACTTAAACCTTGGAAATGGTTCCCTTTTGACTTTAAACTTGTATTCCAAAAACTCTTTGAAATCTGAGTTTGAGATCTACATCAAAGTTGTAGAGAATTTCAAAATGAACATTTCATACATTGACCATTTTTCAAGTGTCAATGAAAAATCAAAAGTAATTTTGCTTTTACTGCAAAACCCTAGTTCTGTCCCCTTTTCAAATTTCCAATTTGAAATGGATTTGAACTGTTTTGATCAAATTGACATATTTCCATTTGAAATCAGCCATAGGGTGTTAAAGAAAAGTTGTGTAACTTTTCAAACTCTACCTTTTATATATTGGCAAAATTCGAAGTTGTTCAGAAAATTCAAGAGTAATTTTGAATTCAGTTTGGTCCAAATTTGATTTTGAACTCCATTTCAAAATCCAGGCAGAATTTGACTTTGATTCTTAAAGCAAACTTGTAGAACACAAAATTTGGAGCAACTTTTGTTTTAAGAGTTTTTGTCGTGCAGTTCAAAAATCTAGAGAATTTAGAAAAGGGGTAAACCTGATACTGTTGCTACAGGAGGGGGAGTGCACGTGCCGGCGCAGGGCAGGCCGCCGCGTTGTCGCCGCCATGGCCTGGCCGTCTCCGCACCCCTCCGCGTGTCTGGCCACCCAGCTGGGAGTCTACTTGCTTCACTCAGCGCGGTGGCAAGCCTTGAGAGCTTCCCCAACCTTCCATCGTCCGTGTCCGCCACCTCCTCTTTCTCCTCCTCTGTTTCTAGTCAAGCTCCGGCGAGCTCGTTTACCGTCGTCGCTGTGTCTCGGTCCTCTCCATCTCCCAGATAGCTCTGCCTGCATCCCTTGCTTCTCCTGAGCTAGCTAACCCAAGCCCTAGAGCTTGCAACCGCCGTCGCCACGGTTTTCTTCCTCGCTGCCGGTAGGGAGCCGCCGCGGGTACCTTGGTCACGGCCACGGTAAGCTAAAGTTCCTCCCATCAAATCGATTAGTGTTTTAGCTTCGTGATGTGTCCGCCATGGCCGCTGCCAGCTCAAAGTCGTGTTGGCGCTAGGTCTAGAGAGGGGTGGGATCGGAGCGCCAGGTCAAGGAGTGGAGCTCGGTGCCCTCGCCGGCGCCGGTGACCTCGTCGGTGAGGAGACCGGAGAGCGGTCAGCGCGGCCGGCAGCCAGTCAAGGCCGGCCGAGGTCTGGCCTGGGCGTGAAGGAGAAGAGAAGGGGCTGACACCTGGGGCCCGGTTGTCAGCAGCTGCGGGCCGAAGTGGGCAGAGCCCAGTAGGGTTTTGAAAGGTTTTTCTTTTTCTGAAAAAGAGGAATAGTGTTAAGTTTTGTCTTTTTCATATGTTTTTCTAGGAAGCTCCAAAAATTGTGAAAATTTTTGAGTAGCTTTCTCAAACTGTCTAATATTTATGAAAAATATGAAACTTGAGTTTTGAACAAATTTTGAAAGTCATTTAAATAGGTCTTTTTATTAATAAATGGACTTTAATGATTTTTGTAGGCTTATTTAAAGGTCCAAAAATCATAAAACTATTTTTATCACTGTTTTTAGTTGAAAATGTATCATCACAAAAATTTTGAGCTCTGTTGGAGAAAATAGATTTTAATCTTATTTCTATGCCTTAATTAATCATTCAAATATTATAGTTTAATTTAATTCTGCAGGTTTAAATGGTTGTTCAAAAATTGTGATATTTGTTTTACCACTGTTTTGTGATATAATTTATCATCTCTAAAAGTTTGAACTAATATGGGCATAGTTTGCTTCACAACTTAATTTCGTGTTAATTAAATTGCTTTCTTTATAAATAAGTAATGTTGTTAAATATGAAAACCTAAGTTCCTTTATGGTAGTTTTGGAGGTTAAGTTAAGTGAATTATCTTGATCTGCTGCTAGATGCAGACAAGCTTCACTCATATACCCATGTATGTTTGTGTCAGTTGGGTTTGTTGGTTTGCAACTGTACCGTGATGGAAAGTTGTTGCAAGATAAATGTTTATAGCTTAGAAAATTTCCATCTTTACCATGATCATGACAAGAGCATCTCATCAAGCATGCACTCCTTTATCGTGTAGTTTCCGAAGGGGTCGATTGTCCGGTCAAGGTTGGTCCAGAGAGTTCGGAGTGTTCTGTTCATCCGGAATATCAGGAGTTTCCAACTTTCTCGGTCAACGAAGGCAAGCCCCGATGCATTTAACCATTTCCTTGGATTTACAATTACACCTACTTTTGATAACCTGATGCATTAGATGTTTATCAAATAAATGCTTTAAACTTGTTGATGCATGATCAACCTTGATATCGATATATCATTCCTTGATACCTGCTTTATGCAAATGACAAAAATGCTTAGTCCTGCTTTATGAAGCTTTTGATAAAAGTTTTCGATACTTATCATTTTGGAATGATAATGAGAAAGAATGATGGTTAAGACCAGACGGGCACATGCATCGACCCTTGGATCGATGTATGGTGACCTGGATGTGTCGGTTTAGGGTTAACCGTTGTTGGCCTGCTAGATTGAGAAACTGTGGAGTATCGATCATATGCTACGGTAAGCCCTACCTTGGTGGTTCTTAAATGAGAACGACTAATCGCGCACTGGGAGTGGAGAGATGGC
Organism: Coix lacryma-jobi var. lacryma-jobi; assembly: GCA_009763385.1. Classification (NCBI taxonomy): domain Eukaryota; kingdom Viridiplantae; phylum Streptophyta; class Magnoliopsida; order Poales; family Poaceae; genus Coix; species Coix lacryma-jobi. The sequence continues at coordinate 75,684,908 of CM019826.1, forward strand.
GGGAGTACTAGCTACCCTCGTGGGTTAAAGTCCCGGATTGGAGGTGTACAAGTACTCTCGGGTGGCGCGGACCCAGTCTTGTTTGGAGGATCCGAGGCTGGGGTTGATATATGTGTGATCTAGGGTCTACATATATCGTATGATCATGGAAAACTCTCAGATCTGGTTGAATCGATTCGAATCGTCGTGCTCCTCGGTTAAGGAGACTCAATCTTTCGACCCACACCGTAGAATAAAATGGAACTGATGTAAGAAAGAATGACAATGATCTTTCATTAGTGTTCACTTTCAACTCTTACCAAGTACTTATATGTTTAAGTAAAATTGGATCTAGAATTACTTTAGTATGCTTTTATGCAAATGAAAAGTACTCATGAGCCTACCCAAACCAGCATACCTGGTTCTTCTCTTCTCTTGTCGGGTAAGCCTTGTTGAGTACCTTTGTACTCAGGGTTTGTTAATCCCCTGTTGTAGATGACGTTCACGAGCAGCCTTGCTTTGAGGCTTGTTGCGTGACCGTCATTAAGGAGGACGTGTCCGGAGAGGAGTAATGCAACCCTTAGGCGGGGTTGTTTGTGTGCTATACAGTTTTATTAATGCTACTTCCACTACCTAGGGTAAAGTTTGGAACTATGGTTTGTAATATTAACGCGAGTTTGAACAACTGGTTTGTAAAACTTATGGTGTAATACTTCCGCACTTTATCTCTGATGTATGTTATTTGTGAAATGTTGTAATACTGCATTGACTCTTGCAATGATCCTGGGAGAGTAAGGAAACGTGGATGAGTCGGGTTACCCGATGACACGTGGTGGGTCTTTTGGGTTATGGGGCGTAGTGTATGACTGTCTGAGGTCTGTTGGACAAGGACAGGTACACGTGGGCCCTAATAATCCAGACGGTTCCGTCACAGCTGGTATCAGAGCGATCATTGCAGCAGTCTTGGAGTATTGTTGCAAAACTTCAAAAGCTTTTGAGTCAAAACTAATTGCAAATTTAGTTTGATCCAAAATGCTTTTGACTTATCCTGTTCATGCTATTCGATCTATGTTCTGTCTTAAGTAGTAGATCGTAGATTGTTAAGTGGAACAACATGTTAAGTTAAGCCTTAATTTGAAACTGTTGTTAAATTCCTACTCTTATGTAATGGAGTATAATTTAAATTTTATATGCTTAATGCGTAAGTGCGTTTCATGCATCATGCTTAATCAACTTATGTTTAATGGTATAGTTGGGTAAAGGTTAGAGTCCAATCCTTTCTTGCTACCCAAAAATATTTCCTCAATCTGCCTAAGTTCTAAACCTCATCTCACCAGGATGCCGCGCGGTAAGGAGACAGCGAGCAAGAGTACGGGTCCTCATGGTGTACCCAAGCACCAACTTGCATCCCGCAAGGAGGAAGGGTCCAGCAGCAGTCAGAGTATTAATGAGGACTTACGGGCAGAGGTCCATGAGCTGAAATCCCAGTTGGCCGCCACCTCTCGGGAGAAGAGCTTGGCACTTGCCAAAGCTGGAGGCATGAAAATCAAGCTGGAGGAGGCCAACAAAAGCGTGGTTAATGCAGAAAAACTTATGACAAAAATTCTTGGAGAAAGGAACACCGCTTGGCAGCGAGAAGATGATGCTTTAGCCCGTTTGCATGAGTTGGAGGTGTATGTGACGGATATAGAAGCATTCAGTGACCTATTGCATGAGGAAGACCATGTGCTGTACGATCAACTCCATCCACCTCCACCTCCAGATGCAGCTGAAGATGAGATGGGTACGATCATTGATGATGGGGAGATAGATGGGCAGAGTGAGGAAGATCCTGATGTGGTTGAGTCTACTGATGACAGCGACAGTGAGAGTGAGGGTGACGAGTGAGTCGTCTCCCATCAGAGTGTCAGGCGTGGATCTTGAACCCTAGAGGGTAGGGGCTGTGTAATAGTCTAGCTTAACATGATCCTAAGTTAGTTGAATCATGTATCAGTCCTGTTATGCATGAATAATGTAATATAAGTGTGTATGCAGTTATTGTTTTTGTATCATAACCCAGAAATCAATAAAATTTGGTTTGTTTATGAGCAGATGCCTCGTACCCGTGCTGCTGATGGGGCTGGTTGGTCTCATGATGGGGAGGATGTCCCACACGCACCCCCAGTTCCACCAACACTGGCAGAAGCCACTGCTGCACTCATGCAGGCCACAACCGAAAATACATGTCTGATACGGGCTCTAGTTCAGAATGCACCGCATGGGCAGCACGGCCGACATAATCAACAGATCCAGGAAAGTACTTATCAGGATTTCACAGAAACCAGGCCGCCAGTTTTCACCAAGGCGGATGAGCCTCTAGAAGCTGCAGATTGGCTCCGCACTATGAATCAGAAGTTTGGGCTAATCCACTGCACTGAAACCCAGAAGCCATCCTTCGCAGCCCAGCAGTTGAGGGGAGCTGCAGGGACTTGGTGGGCAAACTTTGAAGCTGCCCAAGCCCCGGGACACCGCATTACCTGGGATGAGTTCTCCAGAGCTTTCAAAGCTCACTACATTCCAGTGGGGGTGATGCGGATGAAGGCCGAAGAGTTCTTAGCCCTCAGGCAGGGGGATCAGCCAGTATAGCAGTATATTGGCAAGTTTAATCATCTGTCTCAGTATGCTCTGGATCATGTGAACACCGATGACAAGAAGCGCGGTTGCTTCATGAGGGGGCTAAATACGAAGATGCAGAAGCTGCTAGCAATGTGTGACGAGAATATTTCCTTCAATGATGCGGTGAATAAAGCTATATCTGTAGAAGAAAAGCATTTCAAGCATCTTGAAGCGAAGAAGAGGAAGGGTGGGGGTTTAACCGGATCGTTTGGTGGCAATAAGAGGCGCCAGCGTATCATTTACCACCCAGTCCAGCATAACCGTCCACAGTACCGTCCACCCCAGCAACAACAAGCCAGCTCACAGCAGTCATCTGCTAGAATTGTTGTGAATCCTAACTATCCACGACAGCCGAATGCCCCTGGCATTCGAACCCAGACTCCCCAGAACCACAACTACCCATGTTATAATTGTGGGAAACCGGGCCATTTCTCCCGCAATTGCCCGTATCCCAAGAAGAGTATCCCAAATACTCCACAAGGACAAGGTAGTCAGAATTCCCAGCAACGGCCACAGCAACAGCCACAGCAGAATCAAGGCCGCAATAACAATATGAAGAATAAGACCGTCCAGAAGACTGGCCGGGTGTACTATGCGCAAGCGGTAGATATTCCTGAAGGGGAACCCGTCATGATGGGTATGTTTTCAGTAGCTCGCCATCCTGCCGCAATACTATTTGATTCTGGTGCATCGCATACTTTTATTAGTCAGAGTTTTGTTGAAAAGCATCATATATCAACTGGGGAAACACAAGAAAATTTCCTCATACACACACCTGGAGGTCGTTTATACATAAAGGAAGTGGCGCATCAGGTGCCCGTAGAATTTGCCGGGCATACTTATCCCACTAATATGATAGTAATCAAGGATCAGGATATAGATGTGATCCTAGGGATGAACTGGATGTATCAGCATAAGGCAATATTAGATGCCTTGCATAGAACCGTCAGGTTGATCATACCTAATAGTACATCTGAACTCTTTATCCAACTTCCCATTCCAAAGAAAACCGTTGACCAGATGTGCGGCAGCATCTGTGCAACAACAGTTAAAGAGGTTCAGGATATTCCAGTAGTCTGTGAGTTTCCGGATGTGTTTCCTGAAGACTTGCCGGGGTTACCACCAGACCATGATGTGGAGTTCAGCATAGAGTTAAAACCAGGAACAACACCAATATCTCGTCGAGCCTATAGAATGCCACCTAAAGAACTGGCAGAATTGAAAGTTCAGTTGCAAGAATTACTTGATAAGGGTTATATCAGACCTAGTTCATCACCATGGGGCTGTCCTGCTTTGTTTGTCAAAAAGAAAGACCAAACTTTGAGGTTATGTGTGGACTATCGTCCACTGAATGAAGTAACAGTGAAGAATAAGTACCCATTACCGCGGATTGATCTTCTGTTTGATCAACTCACGGACGCCATGGTATTTTCCAAGATAGATTTGAGATCAGGGTATCACCAAATAAAAATAAGGCCTAAAGATATTGCTAAAACTGCTTTCACCACCAGATACGGCCTGTATGAGTATTTAGTCATGTCCTTTGGGTTGACCAATGCTCCAGCTCACTTCATGTACCTGATGAACTCCGTGTTCATGCCTGAACTAGACAAGTTTGTGGTGGTATTCATTGATGATATTTTGATATATTCCAAGAATCCACAAGATCATGCTGAACATCTCAGAATAGTGTTGGGCCGTCTGAGAGACCATCAGCTATATGCAAAATTCAGTAAATGTGAGTTCTGGCTAGACCGAGTTCCATTTCTGGGTCATGTATTATCGGCTGAAGGTGTAGCTGTGAATCCAGACAAAGTACAAGAAATCCTTGAATGGGAATCCCCCAGAACTATTCATGAAGTTCACAGTTTTCTGGGTATGGCAGGTTATTACCGCAGGTTTATTCCAGACTTCTCCAAAATTGCCAAACCCATCACTGAGTTGTTAAAGAATGAAGTCAAGTTTGGCTGGTCAGATAAATGTGAAGAAGCTTTTCAGAGACTAAAGAAATTTTTGATTACAACTCCAGTCTTAGCCCAACCCAATATTGAGAAGCCGTTCGATGTGTATTGTGATGCTTCCGGTATCGGGATTGGTTGTGTTTTGATGCAAGAGGGCAGAGTAATAGCTTATGCATCTAGGCAGTTGAAGCGTCATGAGGAACACTATCCCACTCATGATTTAGAGTTAGCAGCAGTCGTCCATGCCCTAAAGATTTGGCGTCATTACCTCTTGGGCAACACATGTCACATATACACCGACCACAAGAGTCTGAAATATATTTTCACCTAGTCAGAGCTGAATATGCGACAACGAAGATGGTTAGAGTTAATCAAAGATTATGATCTTGAAGTACATTACCATCCCGGAAAGGCAAATGTGGTAGCCGATGCTCTTAGTCGGAAGGTTCATTGTAACTGTACCACTGTCAGACCATTGGATCTTGCTCTCTGTTCTGAGCTAGAAAGACTGGGCATTCAGATGATCACTCAGGGCAGTTTGTCTAATATATCAGTTCAGTCATCTATCAAAGACCAGATTATAGCTGCTCAGAAAGAAAACCAGGGTATTGTTCACCTCACGAAGATAGCCAAGGCAGACAAAGCTTCTTGCTTTCGAGTCGATGAAGCAGGAGTGGTCTGGTTCAAAGACCGACTAGTCGTTCTGAAGGATCATGAGTTAAGAAAGCAAATTCTTGATGAAGCTCATCTTACCCCGTTTGCGATTCACCCGGGGAGTACAAAAATGTACCAGGATCTTAGGCAAAGATTCTGGTGGACTAAGATGAAGATTGAAATTGCAAAATATGTAGCCAGATGTGATACTTGTCAGAAAGTCAAAGCCATTCATCTTAAGTCAGCTGGTGAACTGTAGCCATTGCCAATTCCTGCTTGGAAATGGGAGGACATCAGTATGGACTTTGTTGTTGGTTTGCCAAGAACATCCAAGGGCTACGACTCTATTTGGGTTATAGTAGATCGTCTGACCAAGGTTTCACACTTTATACCAGTCAAGACTCTCTATCCGGCATCAACATATGCTAAGATATATTTTCATAGAATTATGAGTTTACATGGAGTTCCAAAGACTATTGTCTCAGATAGGGGTACTCAGTTTGTTTCAAAATTCTGGGAAAGTCTACATGAGTCTCTGGGCACTAAACTCCTACATAGCACAGCTTTCCATCCACAGAAAGGAGGTCAGACGGAAAGAGTAAATCAGATACTAGAAGATATGCTCAGGGCATGTGCTCTTAACTTCCCATTTAAGTGGGATGAGTGCTTACCATTAGCGGAGTTCTCATACAACAATGGCTATCAAGAGAGTATCCGTATGGCACCATTTGAAGCTTTATATGGCAGAAGGTGTCGGACTCCGTTACATTGGTCCGAACCCGGTGAAAGATGGTTCTTTGGTGTTGATCTAGTTCAAGAGACCGAACAGAAAGTCAGACTCATACAAAGTAATCTGAAGATAGCACAATCCCAACAGAAAAGCTATGCAGACAAAAGGCGTAGGCCTTTGACTTTTGCCAAAGGAGATTTTGTGTATCTGAAAGTGTCACCCACTAAGGGTGTTTATCGTTTCGGGGTTAAAGGAAAGCTTGCTCCCCGTTACATCGGACCATTCCAAGTCCTGGCCAAGTGTGGCAAAGTGGCATATCGTATTCAACTCCCAGCTCATCTGTCAGAGGTTCATAATGTGTTTCACATCTCTCAGCTGAAGAAGTGTCTACGAGTTCCTGACCAAGTGATTGATGTCGAAGGGGTACAGCTTAAGCCTGATATGACTTACTCAGAGTATCCTATTAGAATTCTCAATCAGCGAGATAGAGTGACTCGACGACACGCTATCAGGTTCTATAAAGTTCAATGGAGTCAGCATTCTGAGGAAGAAGCGACTTGGGAAACCGAAGAATTTCTCATGGAGCAATTTCCTGAGTTCTATGCAACCATACAGGCAGGACAATGAAAGAAGTTGACAAGTAGTATATGTTTCTTGTTTTGTAAAAAGTCTGTAATCTTTATCCCCGTATCCCACAACGTTAGTAGTTGGTTTGGTTTATAGTTAAATCTCGGGTCGAGATTTCTTTTAGGGGGAAAGGATGTAACACCTCAAGTGTTTACATGAGTAAAATGTTGTCATGTCATCATAAGCATTTGATAGCATCATGTGCTAGCTCACCTTGAGATGCATTCACTAAAATGAGTTTAATTCCTAATGTGTGAGCATCTTTGTTTATATGCTTGTGATGCAGCTCAAAAACCTAATTTAGAATGTCATTATGAAGTAACTTGTGTTCATTTCCACTTGACTAAAGTCATGTAAATGCATGGATCCAAGTTCAACAATTCAAAAGAAACTAAAATCTATTTAGCTAAAAACGTGGAAAAACATTAAAATTTTATATAAGTTAATTAGCCCTTTCTAGTTAACTCAAAATCTGTGCATATTTAGGGGCCGACCCTAAAATCTTTTTGGTAGATCTTGAGGAGAGGTACAACTTTGATATTCAAAGTTTTCAAAATTTCTATACAAAATTTCAAGTAATTATGAATTTACTTAAACCTTGGAAATGGTTCCCTTTTGACTTTAAACTTGTATTCCAAAAACTATTTTAAATCTGAGTTTGAGATCTACATCAAAGTTGTAGAGAATTTCAAAATGAACATTTCATACATTGATCATTTTTCAAGTGACAATGCAAAATCAAAAGTAATTTTGCTTTTACTGCAAAACCCTAGTTCTGTCCCCTTTTCAAATTTCAAATTTGAAATGGATTTGAACTGTTTTGATCAAATTGACATATTTCCAGTTGGAATCAGCCATAGGGTGTTAAATAACAGTTGTGTAACTTTTCAATCTCTACCTTTTATATATTGGCAAAATTCGAAGTTGTTCAGAAAATTCAAGAGTAATTTTGAATTCAGTTTGGTCCAAATTTGATTTTGAACTCCATTTCAAAATCCAGGCAGAATTTGACTTTGATTCTTAAAGCAAACTTGTAGAACACAAAATTTGGAGCAACTTTTGTTTTAAGAGTTTTTGTCATACAGTTCAAAAATCTGGAGAATTTAGAAAAGGAGTAAACCTGATACTGTAGCTACAGGAGGGGGAGTGCACCTGCCGGCGCAGGGCAGGCCGCCGCGTTGCCGCCGCAGTGGCCTGGCCGTCTCCGCGCCCCTCCGCGTGTCTGGCCACGCAGGTGGGAGTCTGCTTGCTTCACTCAGCGCGGTGGCAAGCCTTGAGAGCTTCCCCAACCTTCCATCGTCCGTGTCCGCCACCTCCTCTTTCTCCTCCTCTGTTTCTAGTCAAGCTCCGGCGAGCTCGTTTACCGTCGTCGCTGTGTCTCGGTCCTCTCCATCTCCCAGATACCTCTGCCTACATCCCTTGCTTCTCCTGAGCTAGCTAACCCAAGCCCTAGAGCTTGCAACCGCCGTCGCCACGGTTTTCTTCCTCGCTGCCGGCAGGGAGCCGCCGCGGGTACCTTGGTCGCGGCCACGGTAAGCTAAAGTTCCTCCGATCAAACCGATTAGTGTTTTGGCTTCGTGATGTGTTGTGGCTCACGCTCGGCTCGCTTTTGAGGTCTCTACCGTTCGGGCTTGAGCAGTCCTCGGAGGTTGCCGCCGGTGCAAGCTTTGTCATCGCCGCCGCCGTCGTCAACCTTGGTCCAGTGCTCCTCGAGTCAAGGTAAGGTGCGCCTCGTAGTCGCGTTGAGTCCCTAGGCGTGTTGCATCCCTCAGCTTGGTCTCTACCGTGCCGTCTTGGTCTGTCCGTGTGGTTCGCCGTCGGTGCAAGCGCCGTCATGGCCGCCGTCGTGGACCGAAGTGTTCCGAGTCGTGTTTGGTTGAGTTGAGGTGAGCACCGTGTTCGCGTGGAGTGCGAGAGAGCAGTGCTATCGAAGTTGTGGTCGCTACCGTGCCCTGTTGGCCGGAACGCCGGGTCGCCGTCGTGTCCGCCATGGCCGGGCCGCCATGGCCGCTGCCAGCTCAAAGTCGTGTTGGCGCTAGGTCTAGAGAGGGGTGGGATCGGAGCGCCAGGTCAAGGAGTGGAGCTCGGTGCCCTCGCCGGCGCCGGTGACCTCGCCGGTGAGGAGACCGGAGAGCGGTCAGCGCGGCCGGCAGCCGGTCAAGGCTGGCCGAGGTCTGGCCTGGGCGTGAAGGAGAACAGAAGGGGCTGACACCTGGGGCCCGGTTGTCAGCAGCTGTGGGCCGAAGTGGGCCGAGCCCAGTAGGGTTTTGAAAGGTTTTTCTTTTTCTGAAAAAGAGGAATAGTGTTAAGTTTTGTCTTTTTCATATGTTTTTATAAGTAGCTCCAAAAATTGTGAAAATTTTTGAGTAACTTTCTCAAACTGTCTAATATTTATGAAAAATATGAAACTTGAATTTTGAACAAATTTTGAAAGTGATTTAAATAGGTATTTTTATTAATAAATGGACTTTAATGATTTTTATAGGCTTATTTAAAGGTCTAAAAATCATGAAACTATTTTTATCACTGTTTTTAGTTGAAAATGTATCATCACAAAAATTTTGAGCTCTGTTGGAGAAAATAGATTTTAATCTTATTTCTATGCCTTAATTAATCATTCAAATATTATAGTTTAATTTAATTCTGCAGGTTTAAATGGTTGTTCAAAAATTGTGATATTTGTTTTACCACTGTTTTGTGATATAATTTATCATCTCTAAAAGTTTGAACTAATATGGGCATAGTTTGCTTCACAACTTAATTTCGTGTTAATTAAATTGCTTTCTTTATAAATAAGTAATGTTGTTAAATATGAAAACCTAAGTTCCTTTATGGTAGTTTTGGAGGTTAAGTTAAGTGAATTATCTTGATCTGCTGCTGGATGGAGACAAGCTTCACTCATATAGCCATGTATGTTTGTGTCAGTTGGGTTTGTTGGTTTGCAACTGTGCCGTGATGGAAAGTTGTTGCAAGATAAATGTTTATAGCTTAGAAAATTTCCATCTTTACCATGATCATGACAAGAGCATCTCATCAAGCATGCACTTCTTTATTGTGTAGTTTCTGAAGGGGTCGATTGTCCGGTCGAGGTTGGTCCAGAGAGTTCGGAGTGTTCTGTTGATCCGGAATATCAGGAGTTTCCAACTTTTTCGGTCAACGAAGGCAAGCCCCGGTGCATTTAACCATTTCCTTGGATTTACAATTACACTTACTTTCGATAACCTGATGCATTAGATGTTTATGAAATAAATGCTTTAAACCTGTTGATGCATGATCAACCTTGATATTGATATATCATTCCTTGATACCTGCTTTATGCAAATGATAAAAATGCTTATTCCTGCTTTATGAAGCTTTTGATAAATGTTTTCGATACTTATCATTTTGGAATGATAATGAGAAAGAATGATGGTTAAGGCTAGACGGGCACGTGCATCGACCCTTGGATCGATGTATGGTGACCTGGATGTGTCGGTTTAGGGTTAACCGTTGTTGGCCTGCTAGATTGAGAAACTGTGAAGTACCGATCATATGCTACGGTAAGCCCTACCTTGGTGGTTCTTAAATGAGAACGGCTAATCGCGCACTGGGAGTGGAGAGATGGCGGGAGTACTAGCTACCCTCGTGGGTTAAAGTCCCGGATTGGAGGTGTACAAGTACTCTCGGGTGGCGCGGACCCTGTCTTGTTTGGAGGATCCAAGGCTGGGGTTGATATATGTGTGATCTAGGGTCTACATATATCGTATGATCGTGGAAAACTCCCAGATCTGGTTGAATCGATTCGAATCGTCGTGCTCCTCGGTTAAGGAGACTCAATCTTTCGACCCGCACCGTAGAATAAAATGGAACTGATGTAAGAAAGAATGACAATGATCTTTCATTAGTGTTCACTTTCAACTCTTACCAAGTCTTATATGTTTAAGTAAAATTGGATCTAGAATTACTTTAGTAAGCTTTTATGCAAATGAAAAGTACTCTTGAGCCTACCCAAACCAGCATACCTGTTTCTTCTCTTCTCTTGTCGGGTAAGCCTTGTTGAGTACCTTTGTACTCAGGGTTTGTTAATCCCCTGTTGCAGGTGACGTTCACGAGCAGCCTTGCTTTGAGGCTTGTTGCGTGACCGTCATTGAGGAGGACGTGTCCGGAGAGGAGTAATGCAACCCTTAGGCGGGGTTGTTTGTGTGCTATACAGTTTTATTAATGCTACTTCCACTACCTAGGGTAAAGTTTGGAACTATGGTTTGTAATATTAACACGAGTTTGAACAACTGGTTTGTAAAACTTAGGGTGTAATTCTTCCGCACTTTATCTCTGATGTATGTTATTTATGAAATGTTGTAATACTGCATTGACTCTTGCAATGATCCTGGGAGAGTAAGGAAACGTGGATGAGTCGGGTTACCCGATGACACGTGGTGGGTCTTTTGGGTTATGGGGCGCAGTGTATGACTGTCTGAGGTCTGCTGGACAAGGACAGGTACACGTGGGCCCTAATAATCCAGAGGGTTCTGTCACATGCTCGCCCCGCCGCTCCCGCACCGCGCCGTGCGCGCACCCGACCCAGCCCGCGCCGCGCGCCGACCGCACCGTCGCGTGGCCGACGTCGGTCACGCCAGGATCTTGGCTGACCACTCCGCGCACGATCTTGTCCGCTGCATCACGCCACGATCCCTGTCGACCACTCCCGCACCGCCTCGCCTGCCGCTCGCCCTCGCCTTTCGCTCGCCCTCGCCTGCCGTGCCCGCGTCTCGCCGCTCGCCGCGCTGGGTCCCGCTGCGACCATCGGCCGGCTAGCCTGAAGGCAAAACCGAGCGTCCGCTCCACCCATCTCCCTCATTCGCCATTCCACGCTCACCTGCTCTCACCTCCCCCTCTTCTCTCCCGAGCGAACGCGGGCCCGAGCACCACACACACCCCTGCACGCCACCGTGCGACCGCCGCCGACGTTGCGGCCACACCCAAGCTCCTCCGTCTGATTCCTCTCGCCCACAACCCCGCCTACATCTCGAACACCCGACGCTGCCACAAGTGTTGCTGTTAGAGCCACACCCTCGCCGGAACACACCGTGCCCCTCTTCGGTCGCCGCTGACACCGAGGAGTGCACGCTGCCGTCCCGCGTCGATTAAGCCACGCCGAGCCTCACCGAGCAAAGGCAAGGTGAGAACGCCCCTCGGTCTCAACGCTACCACTCCTTATATCTCCCTTTCACTCGACCGAGCGCCATGGCCGCCGCCTCGGCATGCGCATGAGGTCAAGCTCCTCCGGAGCTTCACCGGCCAAACCAACCCACCGATTAACTTCCCTAGGGTTCACTAGCACTTGCGCGCTCATAGATTTCACCGGCGACTGCCGGAGATGGCGTAGCCGAGCCACACCGCCGCCGCCATCCACCATAGCTCGTCGCCGGCGAGCTATGGTCGTGCACCAGCGAAACCAACACCACCACCCGACTCACCTCATCGAGACGAACCCATCAAGCTAGCCCTCACCGCCGGCGACCTCGCCATCGGCGAGAACCGCGCGGTCAAAGCGCTCCCATGCTCTGCCTTCACCGATGTGTGGCCCCGTTGATCTAGCTGGCCCCACGCGTCAGCCGCACCTGGCCCATGGGCCGAGTCCACGGAAGCCTGACCAGAGATTCAAATGCTTTTTCCTTTTCCTTTTTATTTCCAAAAAAACTTGTTTATTTTGTGTAGCACGTTTTATTAATCAAAATGGAGTACTTTCAATTTTATAAACTTGTTCATAAGTAGGGCTATCAGGTAAAAATATGAAAGTATTTTTGGTATAAGTTTATTGTATTATTTATTTCAGTTTATGTGCCAATTGTTAAATAAATGTGTTTATATGTTTCCTGGTTGAATTAAATTATGGCAAAATTTGTGTATGTTCCTTATTCTGTACAGTACCTGTGAAAAATTTATGAGAGCCTGCTTTTGTAGAAAAGTATATGTTTAGATTTAAATGTCTTTTTAGCTATTTTCTTAAAATAATTGTTGAGAGAAATATATGTGAAAATAAAATGTTGGGAAATTTAGGAAGTCTCTGTGTGTTTTGTTAAAGCTAAGAAAAATATTAAGTATGAGTTGTTGTATGAAAGAATAAGAAGTTGTAGTACAAGTGTGCGTTTCTGAGTTTTTATTAGAAAATTAATGCAGAAAAGAATATAACTTTACTGTTCATGGAACTTTCTTGATAAATTTGAAATGTGGAGTAGAATCTGGGAAAAATATAAAACTAGATGTTGCACCCTTTTCCTGTAGGGTTATAGTTCAAACGGATTTAATCTGGCTTAAACTTTGGAAATTTGTGTAGACTTTATATGTTTATGCTCTAGCAGTAATTTTCTGTAGTAAGGATGTTATGAGTAGAGGAAGCCAGGAAAAATGTGAAATCTGCTATTTCACACTTTTCAAAAGTAAAGTCAGTTCAAAACACCTTTTTGGCATTTTATTTTATCTTTTTATATCTGCTGTTCAGTAATTTGTTTCTTGCTGAAATTTCTACAGTGGAGTCCATGGTTATAGATTATCTACTGTAAATTTTTGTGGATTTTTTGGAGTACAGGAAACAGTACTTGCTGTATGATCCTGGGTTTCTTTTTGAATTAATAAACAGGAAATGGTTGAGTTAATGGTTTTATTTAATGCAGCAAATAAGTGTTTTTCCTCAATGTCAAAAGTGGTTCAACAAGTTGGTTTTGCTGGTTTGCAAGAAATGTTTACCCTACATACCATCATAAGTGCACTATGCATTATTTAATTACTTTTACCGCATTGCAATAGGATCGTTAGTCCTGGAAAACGATCAGGAGCAGGAAGCAAACGCCGAGCCGGAGATCCAGGAGGTGCCCAGGAGTGAGGAGGCCGAACCAGCAGCAGAAACTAACCTGCCCGAGTGCCCCTCTCATGAGGCCTCGGTCTTCTCCGAAGCAAGCCCTAGAGCATTCTAGTCTCCCTTTAATTAATTTAATTGAGTATTTTATATTGTGATGCATTAAGTATAGGAGTTGATTGATCCTAATTAATCCATTACCATTCCTTGATTATTGTTTATACCGGCCTTGTTATCCTGTTAGTTATTACAATGTAGAATTACTTAGTCTGCTTAATAAAGTAGTAATTAAGGATGTTACCGTAATACCCCTGGTGAGTATTTACCGGATCACGGTTGGCTATATTTTTGCTATCGTGAAAAGAAACCTGAGTAGTAATGAAGTACGGTCAACTGGAAAGCAAGGCACCAAGTTGGAACTAGGGGGCAGTCCGTCCGTCGGATCGTGTAGGTTTGTATCGATGTTGGCCCTCGTTCATTTTTGAAAGCGCCCTTTTACTTAGGGTTGTCGATGCTGTAATCGCCGACCCCGAAGCCGGTTAGACGCTGTTCGGGCTGGAATCAACCCACCTGTCATGCCCTCTAGTATGGAAATGCGATCTGCCTCGCGTGGCCATCGCCAGGTTCCAATTGGGCGGTCTGTGCTTGAACCGCGACGATTACCACCACGAACAATATCGAGCGGTGACCCAATGCATGGACCCGATGGGGAAAGTGTGAGTTTGTATTAAAGGTTTCTCGCCAGCTGGTTTGTAATCCGATTTGAGTCGTCGTCACCCCCGATTAGTGGGAAACTATGTCAAGGTTCACCACAATACAACTCCATTTGATGCATTAAGGTTCAACAAAAATGTGGATAAGTTAACTTGATATGGTATTATATTATTGGTTGCTAGACTCAAGTGAGTGTTGTAGTTCAGGTGCAAACCTAGCATAAGGATTAGGATTACTAAAACATTACTCTCCTTAATTTGAGCTTTTCCACAACTAAACTCCCAGCTCCACCAAAAGCCTTGCATACCCTTGGTGTCTTTTAGTTTTAGTTAGACGGGTAAGTCTAGCTGAGTACATTCCCATACTCAGGGTTTATCCCGTTGTTGCAGAAGGCCAGGTTTACTTCGGCTATTGTAAGCACTGCCTCTACCCCGTGGAGGGTGATGAGGAGTAGGCCTAGAGCAGGGTCATCTAATAGCTTCTCTTTTGCTTTTGCTGGACTAAGACTGATGGTGGCACAATATTTGAAAAAAGAGGAGTGAGTTATCAAAAACAATGTTTCATTTGGACCACGTGTGTGGTGGTCGTATTTTAGACTTATTTAAGCTTCTGCATTTCGAACTCAGAGTTGTAATATTTTAAAGTCTTTGCACTCTGATTTGAATTTTAAATTTCTACTATCAACTGTTGTATCCTCGCGAATGTGGTACTTGAACGATGCAATCCTGTATGTTGTAAGTTGTTTGAAATCCTTCGAGATTTCCGGACTACCGGAGTTATATGGGTTTAAGTATGGGTCGGAGTCAGCTTAATTTGACTAAGACGATACTTGAGCTCTTATAATTTGGACGGTTCCGCCACAGCTCGTATCAGAGCATGGTTCAAGTTATTGCATCTGTAAGGAGCTATTTTCGAACTAAAATGGGGATTTCAAAACTGTTTTGAAATTTTAAGTGTGCCGAGTCTTGTCCTTAAGCCCTATACTAAGATTTAGGTGACTTAACTGCTAACAGGGTTCAGGGAATTGCTTCATGCTGGATCTTTTATTTGCTGGTCCATTCTCGAGGGAAAGAGAATGCGTCGATTGCGAAAACATGCATAAAATGATTTGGTGAGATATGAGAGCATGAGCGTCCAACCGTCGGTCTAGGGAGAGTGTTGTTATACCAAGTATGTGTGAACTTTACGCAAATATATATGAGGGTATCAAGTGTTGGGTATGTTTTCTGAATTGGTGCATGGTGTTTAGTATCGGCTTCTATGTACCTTCATACATATGGGCAAATGCTCAATTATTTTTATCGTTGGGGTCTTTTTTGGGCTGAAATGAATCTTCTGTAGGTACACTAAATACCCGATCGAATGGAACAAGTAGATAACGCATGAGAGATCATTCTTGCCACCGACTAGAGTGTTAGGACTTACGAGTCATTATTAGTGAGTGAGAACGTAAGATCGATCATGCATCATGTTTATGTTTTGCACTTTGCATTACCTCCCCTTAATTAAAAGATTGTTCTTTTTCCTTATAAAATTTGCCAACTTAATTATGCGTCTCACGAGAGTTCGAAACCTCTTTTGTTCCTACAGATGGCCCGGACTAAGCTGACAGCTCGCAAGGCTACCAGAGGCAGAGGAGTTCCACATCGTCGCTTGGCCACAAAGTTGACCAAGAACATGTTCTTGTCCTACTTTGGGTTGCCAACGATCCTTTGGAGGATTCTGCAGGCAGTTGGATATGAGGAAGGACAGGAGCCCTGGTACTCTTGGCAGAAGGATATTTATGGGCAGGATTCCCTGGTCATGGTGCAGGTCAAGGTCAAGGCCTTGTCTAGCAAGCCCCATTGGTCAGGGTGGATAGAGATCACCAAGGGCAGTTGTGCAAAGGACGGAGCCAACAGGGCAGCTTACTTGGTGCTCAAAGACATCATAGCTCGCTTCCCCGCCGACCTTGCTAGTGCTATGGCAGGAGTGTTCCCTCGTGGATCACCTTTCCCATTGCACTGGGGGGAGAATGTGGAGTCGGTCCTGGCAGGAGGCGCTGAGGAAAGGTTCTTTTGCGAGACATCAGCGATGAGTGCCACAGGAGCCTTGGTTGGGGTATGTGAGAGTTTGGAGCGCAGCTTGGAGAGCGTGTCCTTTACCCTCACCGCCACTTACCAGAGCAAGAGGAAGTTGCAGGAGGAGTTCGACGCTAAGGTAGCCCGGCTACTGGAGAGGCTGCACCAGGTCACCCTGGAGCGTGACGAGGCACGCGCCAGCGCAGGAGCAGAAAACACCACTAGAAGTATCGCCGAGCAGATGTACGCGACTGCGTCTTTTTAGAGGGATGAAGCCCAGTTCACGCTTGACCAGCTCAGAGAGGGTGACCTTCACCTGATACAACAGGTGGATGACCAATAAGCCTACATCGACAACCTTCATGAGGCGATCCACCAGATGCATCATGAGGCACAGTAGGCCGCCGCCCCAGCAGCCGATGAGGCCCCTGAGCTCCAGGATGGAGTAGTGCTTGGTCCAGATCCTGCATCTGATGACGAGGCCCATGCTGACGAGCCTATGTTCGACGCTGATGAGGATGACGCCGCATCCGGTGCTGGAGACGCTTGAGCGTTAGTTTGCGCTAGGAGTCTCTCTTTTGTTTAGCTTTGATCACAGTCGCTTTTGATGTAACCCAGACATGTGTCGGTCTTTATGTTTAAGTTGCATGATGGCATGTACGACTTTTGGACAAAGTCCAGACTTCGATCTGGCACCTTTATTTATGGAAACCCATCGTTTGCGTTCTTATTTTCGAGCAATTATTCTGTGATGTTGTATGAAAATGCATAAATATACTTGGTCGTGTGCTAAATTTTTGAATTATGTACAACACAGTATTTATTCATGTTCAATATAACATCGCCTAAGTGTTGCTCATCAATGAGATATGCAGATGCCGGCCCACACCCGCAGCCAGCGTGGACAAGGAGCCGGGTAGGAGGAGAATTTGCCACCACCTCCACCTCCGCCGATGACAACGGAAGCGTTATTTGGGCAGTTCATCGGCAGCCAGAGGAATATGGAAGAAATGCAAAGGCATATACAGGCTACGCTCCATAACATAGCCAATAACATTGCGCAGCAGCATCAGCAACGTCAGGGATCCGAGCCGAATCAGTATAGCTCGTACCGTGACTTCTTGGACACTCGTCCCCCTGTGTTCAAGGAAGCCACTGAACCACTCGAGGTAGATGAATGGCTTAACTCCATCACCGAGAAGTTTCGTCTTCTCCGCTTGACTGAGGAGCTTAAGGCGGAATATGCCGCCCATATGTTTGAGGGACCCGCAGGACTATGGTGGTCCCAATACCGTGCATCCCTACCAGCCAATGCACCCATTACTTGGGAACAGTTCTCCATCGCTATGCGTAGCCACTACATTCCCATTGGTCTGATGAAAATGATGGTTACAGAGTTCATGAGGCTGTCACAAGGGACCAGGTCAATGTCCGAGTATCTGCATAGCTTGAACAATCTGTCTCGCTATGCCCCGGACTTTGTGAACACTGAAGCCAAGAAGATTGCGAGCTTCAAGTGTGGCATGAATTCTACCATGCTTTCCAAGATGGGGAACAGCCACCGCACCACCTTGAGTGACTTCATCAGTGACTGCCTGAACCAGGAGGCAAATGACAGCAGGCTGGCAATGGAGACTCGCCGTTGTGCAAATGAAGGCGGTCCGTCTCAGCAGAGGACCCCTTTTGGAGCACACGTTCTGTACCGCCCGCTAGTTGCAGGAGCAAGATTCCGTCCCATGCAGAGGAAGATAACCAACAACCGTCCTCGTCCAAGCTTTTAGAAACCATACACCGCTTCCCTGATGCAGAACATGGCTAAAGCAGGAGGTTCAGGAGGTCAAGAGACCCCCTATGTGATTGGGCCATGCTACAACTGTGGTCAAACTAGACATCTGTCGCGTCAGTGCCCGCAACCCAAGAAGCAATACACCCATCCTCGACCCCGCACGGGCAATGTGCATTTCACCACTGTTGAGGAAGTGCCAGAAGGAGAACCTGTTACCGCTGGTACATTTCTTGTTAACCAATACCCTACAGTTGTGTTGTTCAATTCTGGAGCATCGCATTCATTCATTAGTGAGATTTTGTTTTAAGGAGTAATCTCGAGTTAGTAGAGTTGGATCGGGGATATCAGATAAGATCAGTAGGGGCTGTTCTCTCCACCCGTAAGATGGCTAAAGGAGTGGAAATGACCTTTGGGGATGTGAAAGCCATAGTGGACCCCATAGTAATCCCCAGTTTGGGTTTGGATGTAATCTTGGGTATGGATTGGATGAAACTTTGGAAAGTCAATTTTGACATTGCAAAACGAGTAGTTTCCCTGGTAAGTCCCCGGAATGGGTCCTCTCTCCAGATCAAGTTACCTCGAAACCCCCATGAGATAGGAGTGTTGTTCAATATCACGGCAAAGCTGATAGCCGAGATTCCAGTAGTGTGTGAGTTCCTAGATGTTTTTCCTAATGAGTTGCCAGGATTACCTCCGGATAGGGATGTGGAGTTTGCTATAGAGCTAATCCCGGGAACTACACCTATTTCTCGGAGGCCGTATAGGACGCCAGCTAACGAGCTAGCAGAGCTCAAAACCCAGTTGCAAGAACTTTTGGATAAAGGTTTGATACGTCCTAGTTCGTCACCTTGGGGATGTCCTGCCATCTTCATGAAGAAGAAAGATAAAACACTAAGAATGTGTGTGGATTATAGACCTCTGAATGCAGTAACTATAAAGAACAAGTACCCCTTACCCCGAATTGACGTCTTGTTTGATCAGTTGTCCAAGGCAAAGGTGTTTTCCAAGATTGACTTAAGGTTAGGTTACCATCAGATCAAGATCCGAAAGGAGGACAGGACATACCAAAAACAGCTTTTTCCACTAGGTATGGACTTTATGTGAGTATCTGGACATGTCATTTGGATTGACAAATGCACCATCACATTTCATGTACTTGATGAATTCCATATTTATGCCCGAGTTAGATAATTTTGTTGTGGTATTCATTGATGACATCTTAGTGTACTCAGAGAATGATCAAGACCATGCTGAGCACTTACGAGTTGTGTTAACTCAGCTTTGAGATCACAAGTTATATGCAAAGTTTAGCAAGTGTGAATTTTGGCTAAAGAAAGTGCCTTTTCTCGGACATGTCCTTTCGGAAGAAGGAATTTCTGTGGATCAAACTAAAGTACATGAAGTTATGGATTAGAAAGCGCCCACTAGCGAACATGAGGTCCGTAGCTTTTTGGGATTAGCCGGATATTACCGTAGGTTTATCCCGGACTTCTCAAGGACAGCGAAGCCTATGACCTATTTGACTCAAAAGAACAAGAAGTTTGAATGGACTCCGGAGTGTGAAGCAGCATTTCGCACTCTTCGGACCTTGCTAACCACTGCACTAGTTTTGGCTCAACTGAATCTGGAGGAACCTTTTGATGTGTTTTGTGATGCGTCCAAGATTGGACTTGGATGTGTGCTTATGCAGAATGGAAGAGTCATAGCCTATGCTTCACGTCAGTTACGACCACATGAAGAGAACTACCTGACTCACGACTTGGAATTGGCCACAGTAGTTCATGCACTCAAGATTTGGAGGCACTATCTTATGGGCAATCTTTGTCACGTGTATACAGATCATAAGAGTTTGAAGTATATCTTCACCCAACCTGAGTTAAACATGAGACATAGAAGATGGTTAGAACTAATCAAGGATTATAACCTGGAAGTGCATTACCACCCTGGAAAAGCAAATGTCGTGGCAGATGCTTTGAGCCGCAAGACTCATTACAACTCCATACAACCATTGTTGGAAAATGGATTCAACCTAATGCACCCCGTTATGCTGAATAATATCACCATACAATGTACCCTGAAAAGTGATATCATCGAAGGGCAAAAGACCGATAAAGAAATCTGTTAGATCAAAAGGAGACTGGAAACAAATAGTTTGTTGAACTTTCGAGTGGATGAGCAAGGATCTTATGGTATAATCAAAGGCTGGTAGTACCCAAGGATACAGGACTAAGAGACATTATTTTGAATGAAGATCACAATTCAAAATTGTCTATTCATCTAGGGAGTAGTAAGATGTACCAGGATTTGAAAACAAGGTATTGGTGGTCTAAGATGAAAAGAGAGGTCGCAACTTATGTCGCTAAGTGCGATACTTGTTGCAGGATTAAGGTTGTACATTTGAAACCCGCTGGACTGTTGCCACCCTTGTCAATTTCGGAGTGGAAGTGGGAAGAGATCAGTATGGATTTTATCACTGGTTTGTCAGTCACTCAAAAGGGACATGATTCTATTTGGGTTATTATGGATCATTTATCAAAGGTAGCTCACTTCATACCAGTAAAGACTACATATCGACCCCATCAATATGCAGATTTGTACATTCAGAACATCTTAAGATTACACGGGATTCCCAAAAGGATTGTTTCTGACAGAGGACCCCAGTTCATAGCTCGTTTTTGGGAACAGTTACACAAGGAGTTGGAAACCAAATTGGTGCGCAGTTCCGCCTACCACCCCCAGACCGCAGGAGAAACAGAAAGAGTGAATCAAATTTTGGAAGATATTCTTAGAGCATGTGTGCTTTCCTCTGGAGAATCATGGGAAAAGTGGTTACCTCTGGCAGAGTTCTCTTACAACAACAGTTATCAAGAGAGTATAAAAATGGCACCGTTTGAAGTCTTGTATGGACAAAGATGCAAAACACCAGTAAACTGGGTTGAATAAGGAGATCGAGGATTTCATGGATCAGATTATGTAAAGGATGCAGAGGAGATTGTGCAAACCATGCAACAACATATCAAGGCAGCACAGTCTCGATAGAAAAGTTATGCTGACACCCAATGAAGGCCCTTGGAATTCCATGTAGGAGACTATATTTACCTTAAAGTATCACCTATGAGAAAGGTCCAACGTTTTGGAATCAAGAAGAAGTTAAGAAGTTAGCACCTCGATATGTGGGACCATATCGAATCATAGCTAAAAAGGGGAAAGTGGCCTATGAAGTACAGTTACCCCCGGAGATTGTTGACGCTCACTAAGTGTCATATTCTTAGCATCAACAAGGTCATATAACACAACACATGGGCCTAAAATCAACCAAAAACCTTTTATAAACTAACGATTTCCACTTGTCCTTGAGTTTTATTTGAATGTAGGAAATTGCAGGGTTTTTGAGCAAAATGACCAAATGGACCCACCAGGAAGCAATCCACTTGCCTGGGCTCACTTTGGGCCAAGGAGGGGTGGCGCCCGCCACCCCTAGCTGGCGGCCGCCAGGGGGGGAGAAGCCCAAACTCCCCCTGCCACGTCACTGATCCAGGGAAGAAGCCCCACACTCATTGGCAGCCGTTGCTCACCTAAGTCGGTTCATCCAAGGGCTAAGAAGCAGCGTCACATGGATCATGGCCTAATTGCCCATGTGACGGATATTGGACAACCCTAACTGACCCCAAACCGACTTGGAGGACCTCCTGGATGCCGTTGGTGAAGAGGCGGTGGATCCAAGGGCCAGGGGAGTGGCGCCCGCCACTCCTAGCTGGCGCCCGCCACCACACTCACCCCCCTGACCTAACCCTTGGTCCATAAGTACCCCCCTAGGTCCCTTAGGCTATAAATAGGACCCTCCGAGCTCATTTGTACTCAGACCTCACCTCATTAGTCCCACTCTCTTGTAAGCGAAGCTCTGGTGAAGGAACACTCTAGTTGAGAGACTTAGAGTGAGAGCGAGAGTGAAGAAGAGAAGAGCTGGAGTTGTAATAGAGGATCTTCCAAGTCTCTGGTATAATTCCAAGTCTTCCTTCATTTATCTTAGTGTTCTTCTACTTTCAGCATTTACTTTAAGTTCTTTACTTATTGTTCTTGTTGAGTGCTTTCGATCATAGATAACTTAGTATTTAGTTTATATCTAGTTTGGGTTCTTCGCTGAGTAATCAGTGCTCTAGTTTTGGACGCAAGATTAGAGTAGTATATATTAGTGTAAGCGCGGTGCTTAGACTAGTTATACCTTAGTTTGTGGCTAGCCCCCCGGATAGCTGTGGTAGCAAACAGGTGGTGACAGCCCTGGGAGCCTTGAATTCCACCACGTAGTTGGGTTAGTTCTTAAATCATAAACCTCGTTGTGCACGTCTGAGGTAAATAGTCCAGAGGGTGTGTACGGTTCGAAGAACTAGATACTCTTTATTGCTAAGTTAGTTGTGATCGTAAGTGTGTAGGAAAACATTAATCTGTTCATCGGCCAGACCCCGCCGATTTAGGTTAGTAGTAGTTAGTCTTTCTTTTCTTTTTAGTAGTAGTAGAACCAACCCCCAATCACACATTTCGATCAACCCTGCTAGAATCACCAGTTGTTCATAGCGGTCCTAGTGTTAGTTCTGCCATAGTAGCTTCCCTGTGGAAATAAATACGATACTCGGTTACTCCCGGGTGAAGTGCTACAATAGACTTATTCTGTGCGCTTGCGGAACCTACCAATAGTCATACGAATAGTTAGTTATACTTCTTACATTAAGAAGTATCAACAAACCTTTCTGGCGCCGTTGCCAGGGATAGATTCCATAGTCTACTCCTAGTGACGACGTTAGCAAGAGTCAACAAGCATTTCTGGCGCCGTTGTCGGGGAAGCAATTGGCTAGAATTAATTCTTTGTGATTTCTATTGAATTAACCCCCATAGTTCTAGCGGGTATATATATTGTTCGTTGTTTGTGATCGTTCAAGTAGTCATGGCCGGATTCAATCTTCCGAGCGACTATCAAGAAGATCCTGAGGCCATTCTTAGGAGAGCGAGAGCTAATCTCACTCCTCCGAGGAAGAACCTTGAGCTTCGTGAGAGGAGTTCGTCGAGACAAGAATCCCAGTCAAAAGTGACTGACACCAAGCTGCTCCAACGATCAATCAACATCGACGTCGACCAAAACACTCTGTGAGTATTCCATGCCTACTCTTGCTCACATTCCAGTGTTACCTTCTACTAGTAATGTAGATTTTGAGCTTAAACCTCACTTAATACGTATGGCTCAAGCTATTGCATTTAATGGCAAACCTTCCGAGGATTTTCTGGAGATATGTAGTACAATTTCTGTGCAGGGAGTTTCGCAGGATGCCATCAGACTTCGTCTTTTTCCATTTTCATTAGTGGAAAAAGCGAAGCAGTGGATCCTCTTCAACTCTGGACACCTGCTGACGTGGGTGAGATGCGCGGATCAATTCCTCAACAAGTTCTGCCCGATAAGTCGGACTATTCTTGTCCGTAGCAAGATTTCCAACTTTGGACAGGGAGACGAAAAAACAATCACTGAAGCTTGGGAGAGACTACAAGAGTATATTGAATACTGTCCCACCATGGTATGCAAGACTGGTACTTGATCCAGAGCTTCTACAATGGACTCCAGCAAGAATCTCGACAACACATTGATGCTGCCGCCGGAGGTGCATACCTCTCTCTCACTGTAGAGAAGGCAACCAAATTGATCGAGACAATGGTGGCGAATCAAGGATGGACAGAAAAACGTGCTAGAGGTATGTCTGAAATTAAGCAAGCTGATTCTGTTACCCTGCAAACATTGGTAAAATTGCTAGAGCAAAGGATAAATGAGAAGAGAGATCGTGCTGCAAAAGAGTACTACGCCAAGCAAAGAGCCGCTTCGTCAAGTGAAGGTCAAGCAGAAATTAAGAAAGAGGATGCCAAATCCCTTCTTAATAATGGTGGCTACGGAGAACCCCAATTCCAATGATCCAACAATGGAATAAAAAAGGTATGCCTCAAACCTCCGTATTTAATTCTCCTATTGGAAAATTAGTTTCTAATCAAGGTAGAATTAATGATAGCATAAATAATAAATTAATTGAACATGACAAATGTTAGAAGGAATTTATGCTAAACTGAAAGATTTTTCTGAAGCATTTAAGGAACAAATTAATTTTAATAAGAGATTAGAGCAAAAATAGATAACATTAAATCTCAAATTAAATACTATGAGGAGGTAAAAGCTGTAACCACGAGAGGTGGTAAATCCACTCGTGATCCACCTCATCCTAATTTAGTTCCTAGTAGTAATGCTGCTACAAAGAAAAATATTGTTAATGTTGAAGAAGACGAAGAAGAGGAGACCCCAGCTGAACCTTCATCCAAGGTACGAACTGCTCCTCATGAATTCTATAATACACATGTATTACCTTTTCCAGATCGAAACAGAAATCCGACGGAAGACGACCAATTCAAGAAATTCGTCGAGGTAATTCAAAAATTATATATACATGTGCCATTTATTGACGCTATGCAGGTTCCAACTTATGCAAAATATTTGAGAGACAGCTCAATAAGAAGAAACAATTCCAAGTAGGGATGTGGTTAAATTGACCGAAGATTGCAGTGCGGTCATTTTAAACCAACTCCCCAAAAAGAAGAAGGACCCAGGAAACCCAACGATCGCATGTTCAATTGGAGAGCAGCACTTCGAGCATGCACTCTATGATCTGGGAGCAAGCGTCAGCGTCATGCCCAAGGTAATATATGATAAATTAAATCATCATACCTTGTCCCTACTTCTATGTGTTTGCAGCTAGCCGATCAATCGCTCCGATATCCCGCGGGAATAGCAGAGAATATTCCGGTGAAAATCCGGAATCTCTTTGTCCGGTGGTGGATTTCGTGGTTCTGGATATTAATCCCGACCACCGGACGCCATTGATCTTGGGACGGCCATTTCTGAGCACTGCAAAAGCCACCATTGATGTAGGAGCTGGAGAAATTCAGCTCCACATCAGTGGAAAGGAGGAGAAATTCGAGTTCACACCGCGACCGGAAAAACACCCGTCATCAAGGTTCGTCGGTGCCGACATTCCACCACAACCACCGTGAAGGCGACACTAATCGGGAATCCAAAGCGGCTAACCAAGGTAAGTTAGGCTAAGGTAAGTTTTATCCCCCATTTAAATTTTCGTTTTAAGCAATTAATTTTCAGCAAAGTAGATGTTACTAGAGTGATTAGGTGGCACCTAGGGGGCTTATGGCAGCCATAGGGGTGGCGCCCGCCACCCCATGCTGGCGCCCGCCACCCTAGGTGCACTAGAGCACTAGCCAATCTCTAGACTATTACACCTACCTCCTAGACCCAATAACACCAAGGGAGACCCATGGCTTTGCTCATTTCAATGCAATCACTCACTTCCATGTCTCCCCTCTTCACTCCACCTTTTGGACACATCTCCACCCAAAAATTCTGGTGCACATGTGATGGAGAATGACAAGGAGAGCACTAGGTGAAAGGAGGGGTGAGTTGGAGTGAAATTCAGCCAAGGAGGGTGGCGCCCACACTTTTTCCTGGCGCCCGCCACCTCTATTTCCACATTTCGGTACAAAACTGCTCCCGAGTAAGTTTCCCACCATCCTTGGTATAAAGTATGACCAAGATGAAGAAGTGGTCTTTGAAATTTTCAGCCCACTTGCCCCATTTAGGAGGTTACACTCTTTCACTTTGCACCGACCCGACTTTATTCCCCACTTGGAATTTCAGTGGACATTACGAGGGAAACCTCATGTGTCGGTTGCAGGCAAAAATGGGCAAGGTGGGGTGGCGCCCGCCACTTATTGGGTGGCCCATCAGCAGGGTGAGGCTCACAGCCTCCCCCCTTCCATCCTCAGCCTATAAATACTACCCACACCATGCAAGTTCCCACAACTCACTCAAAACACAAAAACATCAACCATCTTGAGCACTAGCAAGGAAGTCATGGGCCCTCTCAAGAACTTCTTCACCGGCAAGAAGAAGAAGAGTAAGGGTGAGGGAAGTTCGTCGAGAGCAAACACCCACATTCGCTTTGCTGGGAGTGATGAGGAGAGCGCCGGGGGGTACTCCATCCACCACGAAATGTCGGTGGATCGGAACTCTCCGTTCACACACCAGGCCGGACCGACCATCCGCATCCTGAACTCCGTCAATGATATCATCTGGCAGAGTGATCGGGAACGGCAGGCCCGGAACATCCTCAGTGAGAGGGAGTTCGTTCACACACACCCGCAATCGACGACGACTTGCTACGTCGCACTGGTATGGACAGTGAGTTTCTCTATATTCTCGAACCTTGGGATGGGAAGATGCATGGATGGTTAATGAGGAGGGAATCCTTCCCCTCACAATGGAATTTCTAGCTACCATGCAATTGTCTGCTACTCACATAACATTTGGCTTTTAATGAAGAGCACACTCTTTCGTGGGGCAGTTCAGCAAGCACTTAAATTTTGATGATTCATGCTTGCTAAACCTGGAATCTGCTTGTACGGGTTTTAATAGAAATGATTTTGGAAAAGCATTGCTGGGAACAGAGACCCAGGCTTGCCCCGTACAAGTAATATCCACAACCCCACGCTCAGGTTTTTCCACAAATATATAGTATCACACTTTTTCCAAGACCTGACTTGAGACCAATTAAAAAGCCTGAAATGCTGCTGCTTTATGCTCTAGTTAACCACATAAAAGTATCACCCGCCAAGGCCATGGCGGACTACTGGTCTAAATTTAATCAACGCACTGGAAATATTGAAATGACATCTTGGATAACTAGACTGGCTTTAACATGGGTCTGCTGAACACCGCTATATACTCCTACATTCCTAGTGACCGAGACCTTTTGACCATGGAGCACTTCTCGCAAGGACACCTCTTGCGTGAGAACCAGGAGACCGGTGAGATTCACATGATCTACCAAGATTATGTGAATAAAATCGCTCTTCCTGACATGTCACTTTGGTTGGTGAATGCACCAACGTTACTTTTGGCCCTGGAAACCGAGGCAGAGCAAAACCGCAGGTTGGCCCGAGAGAACATCATGCAGGTTCCCAGGAGGAGGACGCGAGCGCAGACCCGTGCAGCAGCAGAAGGGCCGCAAGAGCCGCAGCAGCGGCACAGGAGTTGACCCTTTCCGCAGGGCAGTATGAAGGAGCAGCACACTATGGTCATTTGACACCCCCTGGCTCGCACCAAGCAGGAGGGCAAATTGGCAGCAACCGCAGCATCCGCGGTGGGAATACGGCCAGGAGGCGTCCTTTCACTCATCCCAGTTGGGGAGTTCAACCCATTCCTTGGGAGGATCCACCCGGTACACTGGTCGTGGTGATGAGTTCTTCCATAGGGGAATCTCACACAGGCCGCTCGCCATTCGTCCTTTCATCAGGACGAGTGGATGCGCGATATGGGATATCTTCAGCACCAAATGAATGGACTACCATGGATACTGCTGAAATCCGTCAGGACTTGAACAACTTGAACCAAATTTCCAGGAATTCCGCCAGGAAACTGGTGGAGAACTGGGTAATATTTCTTCTCTCCTGCAGCAGAACCAGCAGAACTGGGACGACATGTACCGTCGTCAGGGATGGATGTAGCCCAACCACGCCAAAAGCCAGCTTGGGGAGGACCCCCGTCATCGAGGTAAGTATCACTGCCATCTTTATTACTGTCAGTTTTTATTTTATTCAGTAGTTTAAATTTGAATTTATCTTAGTTAATTTGCAGTTAAAAAAATAAATAAATAAAAAATAGAAATAAATGAAACGCTCTCATCGTAAGTCTTTCTAAAAATAAAAATGTATGCCATGCATTAGAGTTATCATGGGAAAACGTATGCTAGAACTAAACTTGAGACATGAGCATTAGACTAAGTAAAGGGGAAGTAAGTTTCTACTTTGACTTGAAGCAAGTCAAGTTTGTGGAGTAATTATTTTGAAAAATTTAAAAACTTGCTCTAAGTACTTCTGTGGCAAAGAAAGTCCTACCAAAGCCAAATAATTTTTACTCTTAGAGTAGGAGCTTCCACTTGCTGCATGTTAGTGTTGAGCTAGTTAGACTTTGTTGATAGTCATGGTAGAGAAACTTGTCATATCTTTAGACCAAGGAATTCACTTGCACCCACCTATATAGTGCTATTCTTACACTGAGAATACGCACACAACATGCCTTTATTTCCATTCATTGTTAGGAATACTTCATGGCAAAATATCATGCTCCATAATGAAATCTCAGGGACATGGCTATAATCATCATTCAAAAAAAAGAGAGCAAGTGCTCTAGAAAGAAAAGAAATTCAAAAGAGCAAGTGCTCTAGAAAGAAAGTTCAAAAGAGCAAGTGCTCTAGAAAGAAAAGAATTCAAAAGAGCAAGTGCTCTAGAAAGAAGAGAATATCCAAAAGAGCAAATGCTCTCATTCATAGCCATGATCCCACAAATGAGATAGAAAGGAGAATGCCATGAAAGTATAGCCACAATAAATACCACACACTTGCACATTCCTGGTCTGAACCTATGACTTGTTGCTCCTTTGCTCCATTTGTCTAACTTGGCAAAATTATGCTAGCATTGCATGCTCACTTTATCCTACCCATTAAACCCCACATAAAGTCTTAGTGAGAGGATAATTCTTCCATTTCCACATACAAATATGAGTGATTGAGTGAGCCACAGAAGTTACTAAGCATGTTTCTTTTGAACAAAACTTGCAAAAACTCCACATGTCTTGATTAGAAAAATAGGCAAGGGAAAGACAAACCTTCTTTCTTGCTGGTCTTTTGTTCTAATCTTGAGTGCAGGGAAGGCTACCAATTCCATGGTGATGAAAATAATATGGGCATACAAAACAAAAACACAAAGTTTCCAAGATTATTTGAAGTCCATGCTTGCTCGAGGACGAGCAAGAGGTAAGCTTGGGGGAGCTTGTTGACGCTCACTAAGTGTCATATTCTTAGCATCAACAAGGTCATATAACACAACACAAGGGCCTAAAATCAACCAAAAACCTTTTATAAACTAACGATTTCCACTTGTCCTTGAGTTTTATTTGAATGTAGGAAATTGCAGGGTTTTTGAGCAAAATGACCAAATGGACCCACCAGGAAGCAAGCCCACTTGCCTGGGCTCACTTTGGGCCAAGGAGGGGTGGCGCCGCCACCCTAGCTGGCCGCCGCCAGGGGGGAGAAGCCCAAACTCCCCCCTGCCACGTCACTGATCCAGGGAAGCACCCCACACTCATTTGCAGCCGTTGCTCACCTAAGTCAGTTCATCCAAGGGCTAAGAAGCAGCTCACATGGATCATGGCCTAATTGCCCATGTGACGGTTATTGGACAACCCTAACCGACCCCAAACTGACTTGGAGGACCTCCTGGATGCCATGGTGAAGAGGCGGTGGATCCAGGGCCAGGGAGTGGCGCCCGCCACCCCTAGCTGGCGCCCGCCACCACACTCACCCCCCTGACCTAACCCTGGTCCATAAGTACCCCCCTAGGTCCCTAGGCTATAAATAGGACCCCCCGAGCTCATTTGTACTCAGACCTCACCTCATTAGTCCCACTCTCTTGTAAGCGAAGCTCTGGTGAAGGAACACTCTAGTTGAGAGACTTAGAGTGAGAGCGAGAGTGAAGAAGAGAAGAGCTGGAGTTGTAATAGAGGATCTTCCAAGTCTCTGGATAATTCCAAGTCTCTTCATTTTCTTAGTGTTCTTCTACTTTCAGCATTTACTTTAAGTTCTGTACTTATTGTTCTTGTTGAGTGCTTTTGATCATAGATAACTTAGTATTTAGTTTATATCTAGTTTGGGTTCTTCGCTGAGTAATCAGTGCTCTAGTTTTGGATGCAAGATTAGAGTAGTATATATTAGTGTAAGCGCAGTGCTTAGACTAGTTATACCTTAGTTTGTGGCTAGCCCCCGGATAGCTGTGGTAGCAAACAGGTGGTGACAGCCCTGGGAGCCTTGAATTCCACCACGTAGTTGGGTTAGTTTTAAATCATAAACCTCGTTGTGCACGTCTGAGGTAAATAGTCTAGAGGGTGTGTACGGTTCGAAAACTAGATAAACTCTTATTGCTAAGTTACTTGTGTTCGTAAGTGTGTAGGAAAACATTAATCTGTTCATCGGCCAGACCCCGCCGATTTAGGTTAGTAGTAGTTAGTCCTTCTTTTCTTTTAGTAGTAGTAGAAACCAACCCCCATTCACACATTTCGATCAACCCTGCTAGAATCACCATTGTAGCGGTCCTAGTGTTAGTTCTGCCATAGTAGCTTCCTGTGGAAATAAATACGATACTCGGCAGAAACCTACAATAGACATACGAATAGTTAGTTAGTATTCTTAATTAAGAAGTATCAACAAACCTTTCTGCGCTGTTGCCAGGGATAGATTCCATAGTCTACTCCTAGTGACGACGTTAGCAAGAGTCAATAGAGATGGTGCAATCTTTCTGGTATTCCATGTATCACAACTAAAGAATGTCTTCGAGTGCCCGAACGAGAAGTTCGAATCCCAGATGTCACTATCGATCAGACCTGGAGTATTAGGAACAACTGCAAGAGATCTTGGACACTAAGACCCGAGAAACTCGCAACCGTGAAGTCAAAAGTAAACTTATAAGATTCTCTAGAGTATCATGGACCAATGATGCTACCTGGGAGACCGAAGAATACTTGCACGTGAATACCCCGTTCATTAAGAAGTGGTACGTAACCTAAATCTCGGGACAAGTTTCTTTAAGGGGGGAAGGGTTGTGACATCCTAGTGTCAAGCACTGCATTAGGGCCAGCATTAGCTACTAATGAACATAAGCATTACATTGCATCATCTCATGTTGCCTTAAATGGTTTTGCCTTTTGTTTTGATTATTCGAAATATTTTTTTCAATAGGACTTGTTTGTTTAAATGGATTTCTGTCTTGGCAAATAATTTTATAAAATAAAGAATATTGAGTATAACACTTTTATGAAGATATCTTGTCTTAATTCAGTGTGGATTAATAATTAAAAATGTAGAAACAAAAATGATTTATAGCTCAAATTGGCTTTAATTATGTGTAGGCTAAAGAAATGGTTTTCAGAAATATGTTCTATACGAAAGTTGTAGACAAAATTATTTTGAGCAACTTTGTTTTTGGATCAAACCCTAATTTTGAGTTTTGAAAAACTATTTTGAATTGGTCAAAGTTTGGAAAAGATTTGGAAAAAGAAAAAAAGGGTTTGGAATACCCGCGGCGCCAACCAACGGCCCAGTCGGCCTTTTCGGCCCAGCCCGCACGCGCTTGCCCCGCCACTCCCGTGCGCCCGCCTGCGCCACGCTGCGCGCGCACCCGACCCAGCCCGCGCCGCGCGCCGACCGCACCGCCGCGTGTCCGACGCCGGCCACGCTAGGATCTTGGCCGACCACTCCGCGCGCGATCTAGTCCGCTGCATCACGCCACGATCCCCGTCGACCACCCCCGCACCGCCTCGCCTGCCGCTATGCCCTCGCCTGCCGTGCCCGCCTCTCGCCGCTCGTCTCGCCAGGTCCTGCCACGACCATCGGCCGGCTAGCCTTAGGGCAAACCGAGCGTCCGCTCCACCCATCTCCCTCATTCGCCATTCCACGCTCGCCTACTCTCGCCTCCTCATCTTCTCTCCCGAGGGAACGCGAGCCCGAGCACTACAGTCACCCCCACACGCCACCGTGCGACCGCCGCCGGCGTTGCGGCCACACTCAAGCTCCTCCGCCCGATTCCCTCTCGCCCACAATCCCGCCTACATCTCGAACACCTGGTGCTCCCACTAGTGCTGCTGTTAGAGCCACACCATCGCCGGAACGCACCGTGCCCCTCTTCGGTCGCCGCTGACGCGAGGAGTGCACGCCGCCATCCCGCGTCGATTAAGCCACGCCGAGCCTCCTACTTCCTCGACGAGCCTCACTGAGCAAAGGCAAGGTGAGAACCCCCCTCGGTCTGAACGCTACCGCTCCCTTATCTCACTTTCACTCAGTCTAGCGCCATGGCCACCGCCGCGGCATGCGCACGAGGTCAAGCTCCTCCGTAGCTTCACCGGCCAAACCAACCCACGATTAACTTCCTAGGGTTCACTAGCACTTGCACGCTCATCGATTTCACCGGCGACCGCGGAGATGGCGTAGCCGAGCCACACTGCCGCCGCTGTCCGCCATAGCTCGTCGCCGACGAGCTATGGTCGTGCGCCAGCAAAACCAACACCACCACCCGACTCACCTCGTCGAGACGAACCCATCAAGCTAGCCCTCACCGTCGGCAACCTCGCCGTCAGCGAGAACCACGCGGTCTAAGCGCTCCCTGCGGATACATGGGTGTATGTCGGATCTTGACATGATGAGTGATTTTCAACGGGTATGACGCACATGTTCTTTGGCTTGTGTTGTGCAGGTGTGAGCTCGGATACGGTGATCTCAAAGGCAAGGTGAAGGTCAAGTAGAGACGTGCTGTGCCGATGGACCCGGAGCGGGAAAGGCGGACGTGAGGCTTGGACTGACGAACGGTGGCCTGAGGATCGGTCTTGGTGGCTGACAGCCTGGGACAACGACAAGTGAAGACTTGCGGGTGGACGGGGTGTGACACCCTAGTGTCAAGCACTGCATTAGGAACAAGCATTTAGCTACAAATTCTCATAAGCAATGCATTGCACCATCTCATATGTAGAAGTGTTTTTGGCCTTTTGTTTATTTATTTGAAATTTGGTTTCTATAGGACTTGGTTGTTTAAATTAAATTGCCTTGACCTAATTCTTTATGGTTGAATAATTAAAAATGGGGAACAAAAATGATTTATAGCTCAAATTAGCTTTAATTTTGTGGAGGCTGAGGGAAACGATTTTCAGAAAAAGTGTTCTATATGAAAGTTGTAGAGAAAATTATTTTAAGCAACTTTTATTTTGGGTCAAAGTCTAGTTTTGAGTTTTTGAAACTATTTTGATTTGGTCAAAGTTTGGAAAAAAATTTCGGAAAAAAGAAAAAGAGAAAACGTTTCTCCCCGCGCTTCACTTTCGGCCCACATGGCTGACGGCCAGGATGTCAGAGATATCATCAGAAGGTGACTACTCCGACTAACCCTGGGCAACACGGGAGATCCAAAGACTTGATACGAAGTGTACATGGATTAGGATTCTCATTGTAACTTAGTCGAGTCCTTAAAGGAAGTCTTGTTATTAGAATAGGACTCCTCTGTTGTAACCGACTAGGACTCGACATACGCCGTGCTTCACCCGGATATATAAGAGGAAGCGGGCGCCGACCCCTATCAATGAATCTTGAATCATAACACAAGGCACACGCCGCATAGACGTAAGTATTACGCTATTAAGCGGCCTGAACCAGTATAAATTGTTGTCCCTGTGTACTCGCCGGGTTCTACGAACACCGATCCCCACCGAACAAATCATCTGAGATCCCTCAAGATGAGTTGCCGGTTAACAAACACCGATAGCTGGCGTGCCAGGTAGGGGCTCTCGGCGATTCCGCAATCAAGATCTCGACGAACCACTTCAACATGTTCTCGGGGATCAATTTTGATTTGGGCTCGTGGACTTGCATCGCGGATGATCAAGGGAAACTGCATCGATGACTTCAACCTGAGTCAGAAGCACAAGCCACACCAAAGATGGATCATCTCACCCGGGACCTAGCAAACCTCATAGTCCAAGGATCGCAAGAATCTGGGACCACGCAGAGTCATCCGACTCCTACTCCGATATGACTTCTCGATCCAGGAAGGACTCAGACTCCACGCATCATATCCCCTTTGGACTGCGCAACTTGGCAGAGAACTTCCAAGAGCTGATTGGACCAAAATTCAAAAAGCTTCAACAGATCTGGCTAATAGGAACTCAGCAGGGACTCGTTTTCAGCTCAACCGAGGAAAGTAACATCGTCCATTGGCCAATCCAACCAGCCCCGGCTAGATTGGTTTGCACAATCGACCAGATTCTCCGTACCACACGGACATCAGCCCCTTTGAGGAACATGATACCTCAACAGAACTAAACTCCAGTGCCTCTACTTTGGAGTCGGTTATATCAGGATCAACAAACCAAGGCTACACTCGAGAAGTCTTCATGGCAGGACACCAGTCATCTCTACGACCTCCAACCCCTCCGGATGTCCTCGAGATGATGAAACCTTGAGTGTGTATCGATAATGACCCAGAAGGACCCGGAGAACCGAGTCTATGAAGGTAGAAAGAATAAGAAGGAATTAGGCCAAAGATGCTCGCAGAAGACGGGCAACTCATCGAAAGGAGGCCATGGAACGCTACAATGTGCGGCTAGAAGAGTATAACAGTCGAAGGCGTTTGGAAGAGGAAGCCGAGCGCAAAGCTCGTCAAGACAGGGACCAGGAAATTTAGTCCACGACGATCACAATCGATGATGAGTCGACTGCTCGCGCAACCTCGAACCTGAATTCATGAGTGTAGCTGGTCACAAAGTGTACCAGACACCCTACCAAAACATCTTGGCTTAGCCACGAAGATGGGAGGCAGGACAACCGCACCCTTGAGGAAGAACGACGGTTGATCATGCTTAAGACTACCGCGCTACAGCTCAGAGGTCGAAACCTTGAGTCCTTAGCCGACGAACAAGATTCATCCCATCCCAGCCAAAGGCGACCCTTTCATGAGCAGCTCGGACGGACTCCAATAAGGAGTCGTCTGGGCAACCGGGTACCTGATCAAGCTGAAGGAGGAGCCGAATCATCATATTGAGGAATCAACATTCTTACATCCGACACGGTCGATCGCTTCCCCTATTTTTTCCAGAGACTCCGAGCAGTCCTGTTCCCACGAAAGTTCAACCCGGGAACTACTCAAAGTACGACGGGAAGACAGAACCCAAGCGGTGGCTCAGGCTGTATGCTCAAGCAGTTGAGTTAGTAGGAGGAAGCAACGATATTAAGGCACTATTTCTCCCCATGGCTCTAGAGACAATGCCCCTTGCTTGGTTCGACAGGCTTAAACCCGAGTCCATTGACTCCTGGGAACAACTTCAACGCATTTTCATAGAGAATTTTGCGGGTGTCCCGGAGCGATCGGACCCTCGAACCAAGCTTAGAACCTGCAAGCAGCAGAAAACGAGACGATGCGGGAGTACTACAGACGCTTCTCCGAAATCCGCTCCACAGTCTCCAACATAACAGACAGTGAAGTAATTGACCTCTTTGGCAATGGAAATTGTGAAAGGTACAATTACAAGGATTTCATCAAGCATGACCCGACCACCGCTAACGAGTTTCATCGGGCAGTAAACTCCATGATGGCGATAGAAGAACGCACAAAAGCGCGCTTCCCCGAAAGAAACGCGCAAGGTGATCGAGGAAATAATCAAAGAGGAAACCAGACTGCTCTGCAAAACACTCGCAAAGAATAGGGGACAATACTGTTGCAGCCATGGAACTCAAAAAAAGGGGAACAAGACTCCAGCTTCGACGACCTCCTCGACAGCCCATGCCCTTCCATCCAAAAGGAGGACACCAGGCTAGGCACTGTCGGCAGAAGGACCGAGAATGCAATAGCAAGGCGACCAGAGGGGGGTGAATGGGAGCCTCAAACATTTCTCTCAAAACTTTGGCCTTTTGTTCCCAAAATCAACCCCAAGAGCTCCGATCGAAACTGTGATGCCCACGACCCTTGAAAGAGGGGGATGATCCCTAGGATCACAGCGAGGCACCACAGGCGATAGCAGACCAAACACAACAACCACCGGAGCAAGTTCAACCCTCAAAACCAAGTCTCGAACGTAGATAGACGGCTACGTCGAGAAACTCCCAATACCTATGCTAACTAGCAAAGATACCTAGAGAGGTTCCTTGATCAACTCTAGGGCCAAACGAGAAGACCGGAAACCAAGCGGAGAAGTCGGGGGAGAGCAAACGCACTAAACGGGAAGACACAGCGAGTTCCCAGACTATCCGCAGGTACGGTCCCGGACAGTCCGCCTCAGGCCGGACTGTCCACGTTTCACTAGCGGACTGTCCGCCGGCAGAAGACGCAACAACAAACAGTTGTTGCTGAAGTCCCTGGACTGATCCGGACTGTCCGCGACCCACAACTGCGGACTGTCCGCCGGTCACGAAAAGTCAAATTGGCCGAAAACACAGCCACTGACTCGTGGCTGATCCCCGACTCGCGGACTGTCGCGCCCCAGTGGCGCACTGTCCGCGGATGAACAGAGAGGGCAATTTCAGCCGACCCTCTCACGAATCCTCTCGAATCCGAAACAAAACTCAATCCCACGTTCCCACAGGAAATCATCCGCTCAAATCAACTCAAACACCGGGGAAATCGAAAGGGGAGGAGTAAGAACGAAAAAATCGCCACGAAAACGAAATCAACCCGATCTACTTGTTCGTGAGGAGTTAGATGAATTCCTTCGGTGGAAATGATCTCCTCACTATAAAGAACAAGTTGATTCAAACGGATTTCGCAAAGACGCAATAGAGAGGGAGATCGAGTGACGGGAAAATCGCGGAGAAACGAAGAACGCGAAAGAACACGAACAAAACACGAATCAAGTCATCGATCTGCAACCGTGTGGCTACCACACGCTACAACAGTGAGGTTACGACCTCACTTCCTCAAAATCTCCAATACACAGAGGTATGGTTCTCTGCGGATCTCAGCTAGCTACAGCAGGGGATTGGGGAGAGCAGGAAACCCTAGAAGCAAAGAGCAAAATGACTGAGACTCATATGGGAGGAGGGTGTCTCCCTCTACTTATCCTAATTCTATTTCCTACTCTATCCCTCTCTATTTATAGAGTGAACCAGCTAAACCCTAGGGTTATTCTGGACCAACTCTGGTAGGTGGTGATCCGACGGCCACGCCCGCACAACTGGTAGTGTTGCCTCGACGCAACCTCACCGATTGCCGTCACGTGCCGCCACGCTCTGCTTGTCCTTTTCCCGGACTTCGCACCCGGTTTTGAGGCCCAAACCGGGAAACCAGCCTTCACGACCAACCCCCGGTTTTGAGGCCCAAATCGGGAAACCAGCCGACCGTAGCCTGAGTTTTGTGGCCCAAACTCAGCAAACCCCGCAGCACCCAGGTTTTGAGGCCCAAACCTGGAAAACCGTCCTCAGCCCGAGTTTTGTGGCCCAAACTCAGAAAACATCAGCGCCCAAGTTTTGAGGCCCAAACCTGGAAACCGTCCACTCGGTGGTTTTTCTGGCTCAACCACCAAACCGAGCCGTAGAGGGGATGCACCGCCCGTGCACCCCGTCCACCGACACGTGTCCCCAGGTCCTCAACCCAAGCAACCCCGTGCCCGCAAGTCTTCGCTCGTCGCTGTCCCAGGCCGTCAGCCACCACAGCTGATCCTCGGGCCACCGGTCCCTCAGTCCAAGCCTCACGACCGCCCTTCGCCACTCTCGGTCCATCGGCACGGCACGTCTCTACTTGACCTTCACCTTGCCTTTGATCACTGTATCCGTGCTCGACACCTGCACAACACAAGCCAAAGAACATGCGCATTATCCCAGTTGACAATCACTCATCACTCAGAGACTCGGCATACACCCATGTATCCGCAGTCTCCCCCTTGATGAGTGCATTGTCAACTACCAACACAAATCATAATAGAAAAGAAAGAAGGAGGAAGGAAGGAAGAGAGAGAACTCGACCAATGACCCAAAAGCATAGCAAAGCCGAAGAAGGTCAAGTGGAAAGAGAAAGACAACTTGGTTCCCAAAGACATGGGCAACGGCTCGGCGCAACCAAGCAAAGCAAAGCTAGCCCTCAAGAAGAGGGTAGAACAGGCTCAACACCCCTAGCGAGAAAACTTGACACCAATTGGAAAAGCAACTGAACATCAAGCAAAAGAGAGCTAGAAATCAGCTGAGAGAATCAAAAGCAAAAGTGCTAGTCCGTGAAAGAAAGAGGCAAAGGCTCAACACAACTAGCCCAAAAATGCTCAACAAACACTCAGCAGCAAGCAAAACGAGCAAACTCCCCTTAGTTGAACATTCGGAGGACATATGATTTGCAATTTCTCCCCGTTAGTTGAAAATGCACCATCAAGCAAAAAGTGCACCAACAAGCAAATTTCTCCCCCTCAACAGAATATCTCCCACCAGAAATGCATATGAGTAAAAATGCAAGTTAGTAGCTTCAGAAATATAATCAAAAGAGTGCAAGGAGGATGCTCTACACAGTTCTGATCCGATGACTCAACAACATCCATATGAAACTAACAAAGGCTCAAACTGATCACCAGATATGAAATATGAATATGAGAGCAAAAGAGGAGTTTTCAGCCAAAAGGGGTTCACCATCAAAATAGCACAAAACATGTATAGACACGATATCCGACAAGTGCTAAACATGTATACAAGGTGAACTACCCCTAGCATAGTTCAATCATCATGCTATAGAATGAAACATAGACTTGTGTTTGCAAAATTTTATCGGAGTTTGCAGCGGTTAATTTACACAAGGTCAAATTTCAGCATATGATTGCGAGAGGTTGAAAGCTTGTCATTGCCTAACTTTTCAACTGTGCGAAGCCTATGCAGAAGCAATCAGAAGCTTAAAGCAACAGTTTCGGTCATACACTACACAGCTCAAGTTTAACTCAAAGTGCAATGAGAAACATTCTCGAAACTGTGATGTGTTGACAAGCAATCCCATCTCGATCTTTTCTAATTCACTTAACTTGGTTCAGATTTTAAACAGATTATGATCAAACCAAGCAAGTGAGAGATTCAACACTAGAGACATAGCAACCTAGCATATATGAAAAGCACGAGTGAATTCTACACATCCTACACATGCTAGTTGCATATCTCAATGGTGAACATTTTCAAGTTTTATGTTCATTAATCAGATTCACCATAGCTCTGCTCACAACATGTATCAGTGATCAAAAAGAGCATAAGCTACAACATCATCATAAAAGCATCGAGAGCAAATACTATACAGAGCATAGTTACATTCTTTAGATTATATTGCATGAAGCTCTAAAAGTAAATATGAAAAAGAAATGCAGAAAAGAAAAGAAAAGATGCAAGAAGAAGCCAATTGAAAAGCAAAATGGTCAGTTATGATAAAGAACTAAAATGTTTCACCCATCTAAAAGGGGAAACACACACCAAGCTCACCTCTCAACCTAGCAAAAGTTGATTGGTCCAAAGGCTTGGTGAAAATATCAGCCAACTGATGATGAGTATCGACATGGCGAAGGTCGATATCACCCTTTCATAGTGGTCTCGCAGAAAATGAAAGCGCACATCAATGTGTTTGGTCTTGGAGGGCAGCACGGGGTTCTTAGCAACGCTAATCGCACTCGTACTGTCACAAAGCAAATGAACACGAGAAAAGCTCAGACCAAAATCACGTAAAGTGGCCATCATCCAAAGCAACTGGGAACAGCAGCTAGCCGCAGCAACATACTCAGCCTCCGTGGTAGACTGGGCGACACTAGACTGCTTGCGAGAAGAACACGATACAAGAGAAGAACCAATAAACTGGCAAGTCCCAGAAGTGGACTTGCGATCAATGCGGCAACCAGCAAAATCGGCATCAGAATAACCGCAAAGAGAGCGGTGGAGGAGGAAGCGGAGTACCAAATCCCAAATTCTAGAGTGAAGGATAAGTACCTCATAATGCGCTTGACCGCCTGACGGTGCGAGGTGCGCGGCGACTACTAAAATCGCGTGCAAAGACACACCGCGAACTGAATGTCGGGCGTGTCGCCGTCAGGTACAGCAGCGACTCGATCATACTCCGGTACTCCTTTGGGTCCACCGCTTCTCCATCCACATCCGCATCCAGGGCCGCCGTGGTCGACATGGGTGTTGGAAAAGGCTTGGCCTCACCCATATCGAACTTCTTCAATATGTCCTTGGTATACTACCCTGGTGCACGAACGAAGTCCCTTCCGGGATTGCTTGATTTGCAAACCCGAGGAAAAACGTCAACTCGCCCATCATGCTCATTCAAACTCCCTGCTCATAGTTTCTGCAAACTTGGCAAACCAAAGCGTGAGAAGAACCACCAAAAATGATATCATCCATGTAAATCTGGACCAAGAGAGAATCAGTTTTGCTTGAGGAGAAAAGCGTTTTATCCACACACCCATTTTAAAACCGTTAGCAAGCAAAAGGGTTTCACCCTATCATACCAGGCTCTAGGGGCTTGTTTCAAACCATATAAAGCTTTGTGAAGTTTAAAAACATGGTTTGGAAACTTGGGATTTTCAAAACGGGGGGTTGTCTACATACACCTCCTCTTCTATGTAGCCGTTTAAGAAGGCACTCTTGACATCCATTTGAAAAAGTTTTTAAACCTTTGGATGTAGCAAAAGCCAAAGAGTATCCTAATGCCTCCAAACGAGCTACAGGAGCAAAAGTCTCCTCATAGTCTATCCCCTCCTTCTGACTATACCCCTGGGCTACAAGTCTGGCCTTGTTTCTCACAACATGGCCATCCCTCCTTGTTTGTTTTTAAACCCATTTTGTCCCAATTGGGTGACACTCAGAGGGAGGAGAAACTAGAACCCAAACCCGATTTCTTTCAAAATTTTCCAACTCCTCATGCATGGCATTGACCCAATCTGGATCAGATAAAGCGTGTCCAACATCTCGGGGTTCAAAATCAGCAACAAATGCAGAATGAGCAAAGTGAGAGATTTGTTGTGACCTTGACCGAGTGACACGTTCGTCGATGCTGCCGATCATCTGTTGAGGCGGGTGCTGGCGCTGGATGTGTCGTGGGCCTCCCGAGCAGAAGTAATCTCCCCCTCAATAGCAGCTGGCGCCTCCTCGGGTACAAAGGGTACCGCTCGAGGTGGCGGATCCCACGGCCCCAATATGAAGAGTGTCGGGGCCGTGAGTCATAGTAGAAGCCGCTCCTTGTGGCACAACAAGTGGAGGGGGTGCTAGATTATCCATACCTTCAGCACCCTCATCCTCGTCATCAAAAAGAGGCTCACCAACCTCATGATCACCTGCACGCTCAAACGAGAAGAAGGACAAACCATGGTCTCGTCGAATGTGACATCTGATGTCTCCATGACTCGGTTAGTATCAAGGTTAAGTACATGATAAGTGCAAGTGTGAGTGCCATAACCCAAAAATACCCCATCAGAAGAACGAGACTCAAACTTGTCCAAGTTGCCCTTTTTGAGTATAAAAACAATGGCAACCAAAAACTCAAAAATAACTCACCTTGGGGAGTTTCCAAAAACGCAACTCATAAGAAGTCTTTTTCAGAAAGCTCGGAGAAAGATGCGATTGGAAATATAGCATGCATTGTTCATAGCCTCGGCCCAATATCGCCTAGGAGTCCTATGCTCATCGAGCATCGTCCTGGCCATCTCTACAAGGGTCCGATTCTTCCTCTCTACAACACCATTCTATGGCGGTGTGTAGGGGGAAAGAAAACTGATGCTCCAAACCCAAGAGTTACAAAACTTCTCAAAATCCAAATTCTTGAATTCGGAACCATTATCACCTAATAGCTCGCATCGAGTTCAAAGGGAACTCATTCTGAAGACGCAAAATTAGATTGCGAGCAAAGGAGAAAGTCTCGGTCTTCTCAGCTAAAAAGAAGACCCACGAATATCTCGAAAAGTCGTCAACAACAACAAACACATACCACTTCCCCCCAACCGAGCTCACCCGAGCCGGACCAACAAGGTCCATGTGCAAAAGCTCTCCAGGGCGCTTGGTCATGACCTGAGTCACTGGATGGTGGGGAGAGCAGCAACCATCTTCCCATGTCTACAAGAATGGTAAACAAGATCCTTCTCCATGGATAACTTGGGCAATCCTTGGATTAGGCCAAGTGAACTAAGTCTTGCAAGCAAGTCGAAGCTCAGGTGACCCAAGTCTCCTATGCCACTTCCAAAGATCAGAGGAGGAAGGTCCAGCCAAAAGACAACGAGAAATTCCAAATGACTCCGAGAAATCCGCACGAAAGACTTCCCAAAGGGCGAAATCACAGAAACAAGATTGCCCTGAGGGTCCAAAATACGACTGAGATACGGTTTAAAACGAATCTCATAGTCATCATCGAAAAAGTGCGAAACCGGAAAGAAGGTTAAAATGCAAGTTAGAAACAAGAGCAATGTCGCGCAACACAAAGTGCTCATTAACTCGCACCGACCCACGAGACAATACTTTACCTTTGCTATGTCATCGAAGGTGATAAACTCCTTTCCGGCGACTGGACTAAGACTGGAGAACCACTTGGCGTTTCGGTCATGTGCCTCGAGCAACCGGAATCCACCAACCAAACGTTTTCTCCAATCGTTTTACCTACATCAATAGAAAGACATAGGGTGACCATACGGTCCAACACCTAGGGTTAGTGAAGTAGGGAGAATACCAGTGTTGGGCCGGCTGCTCAAAAGAACGGTTAGCAGAAAAACCATTCCTAGCACGCCTACGGGAAGAGCGATCACCACGTAGAGGAAAACGTGGTCTGCTAAGGGAGGAGCGTCCATCGCGATACTCAAAACGCGGTGGTCGAAAACGCTCAACTATAAAGCCACCGCCACGGGGTCCATAGCCTACAACTGCAGGACTCCCGTCGGGCACGACCTCCTCGCGGCCTAGGCTAGGAACTTGAGGTTTGGACCTCTAGGCCTAGCAGCACGCCTCTGAACATTCGGCACATGTACTCATGGAAAGGATGGTACATGTCCATGTTGTTCATCTCCTTTGCACGGCGCGCCTTCTCTTGCGCCGAAAGCAAAACTCGCTCAAGTGCCCATCACTCCAACAGTGCTCACAATGGTACCTCACCGCTCTCAAAGGGGTTGTTGGTACTCGCGGGTAGTGGGTGTGGATCACTTTGGCCCTTCTGTGGCACAAGCTCCTCCTGGATGGGGTGGCATGGTATCAAGTTTGTTCTTGAGGTGGTTTGGTTTGGAGCCCATGATTGTTTTTAGGTGGAGCTCTCGGAGGCTCTACAAAGACCCCATCCTTTGTGTTAGGCTTGAGAGGCTCTTTGGGTGGAATCTTGGTAAGCTTGGGAGTAGTGGTGGAGTTGGGTTCTCACATGGGTTAAGACCACTCGACTCTCAATCTTGCCGAAAGATGAAACATCAACACCCGGAGCAAAACCTACACCTGGACCTCCAGCAGCTCGCTTGATTGGGAGATCATCATCCCGAGCTGTGGCTCACCGCTAGACACCCATGACAAGTGGTCCGTAGGTATGTGTTTTCCTCCTCGGTTTGCATTTTGTCATGCTCACGTTAGCGATCTCCATCTCCAACCCCTCACAAAGAACACACCTAGCCACACATGTGCTA
The DNA here is from genome assembly GCA_009763385.1 of Coix lacryma-jobi var. lacryma-jobi. Taxonomy (NCBI): domain Eukaryota; kingdom Viridiplantae; phylum Streptophyta; class Magnoliopsida; order Poales; family Poaceae; genus Coix; species Coix lacryma-jobi. The sequence goes on from CM019826.1 coordinate 75,728,182, forward strand.
CCTGAGTTGGCATCTTCAAGAGACACAATCTTGGCATTCTTCTCTGCCAACTCCGATTGCAAGCCACCGCACAGGACTTTGAGCACCCAACAGCAAAGTCTCCCCTTCAGCTCATCCACTTCTCCTACCAATGCCACATACTTACCTCTCAAAGTGAGAAGTTCAGTCATGTGCGTGGTGCACATCTCACACTTCTCTCCTCAGTGACAACAACGGTGGAGTTGACAGATTCAAGTTCCTTCACCGTATCCTCCCACTTCTGCCTAAACTCCTTGCGCTCTCTAGCAGCACGCCTAAGCAACTTATCCTGAATAAGGAGCGGTGGGCAGTAGTAAGCTTCTCGACCTCAGCAGAAAGTTCGTCGGGGTTCTGAGATACCTGGGAGGTGTAATCATCATCGTCGTCGTTCTGAGGAGTGTCCCCAGCTCGCTGTCGACCTCCTGCCGAGGGCCATGGTGCAGAAAAGCCCTCGTCGTTGGCGAAGAAGCAGAGGGGCGTTGAGCTTGTCCTCCATCCTCTCTTCTCTCGGACTCTTCGTCGCTTGAGGAGGAAGCAGAGTCGTCATCCGAGTCGTCGACGTCGCTGAGCGTGGCAAAGAATGCACGCTGCTCAGCCTGGGGCCTTCTCCAAGTACTTCATATGATGTACTCCTTGTTGAAGCCGCCCTTCCGCTTGTGCTTCAGGGGGACGTACTTCTCCTTGAAGCTTGTGGAGTCGTACTTGTGCCCATGATCCGCCTTGCCGAAGACTTGCATGTTTTTCTTCGGGCGGCAATTGGCGATGAAGTGGGTGGGGTCGCCGCACTCAAAGCATCCTGAGGCTCTCCTCCGCGGCGACGGTTCATGCGGTTGTTTGTGGAACTGCGAGAAACCGGTTGGCGAGCAACGCCAACCATCATTCCCCCATGAACTCCAGCTGCTCCTCTGTGACAGAAAGAAGAGAGGAAAGTGCAAAGCCTCCAGAGGGGTTAGCAGAAGAGCTAGAAACCAAAGCCATCGACGGGCCAGAAGGATTTTCATAGGAAGCCCTCGCCATGGCATCAATCTCACTGGACTTGAGCTTACTAAAGAGCTCGTCGCACGTGAGGGTCTCATAGTTAGGTGATTTGATGATCGCCTGAACCTTGGAATCCCACACCGATCGATTAAGAGTGTGCAAAAGCTTCAAAGCTCTCTCATGATCGTCGAAAGGCAACAGCTCCTTGTTAGCCCTCATCCTGTTGACAATCACCTGAAAGCGAGCGAATAAACTTTCTATGCTCTAGCCAGGCATATGTCAAAAGTTCTCATACTCTCGCATGAATGACTCATAGAGACGGGTTTTGACTTGAGAGGTTCCCTCATGGAAACACATGAGGGTAGCCCAAATCTCCCGAGCCATAGCGAGGTGAGAAACACGATCAAACTCACTCATGCTCAAGCATGAGAAAAGAGCATTACGGGCTCGGCTATTGGCATCGTGCTCATCGATCTGATGCTGAGTCACACGAGCAGCCAAGACCACGTAATCGGCAGAGTTGCAAATATCCCAAATGGAAGCACCCAAACTCTGCAGATAGGCCGACATGCGTATCTTCCAATACGCATAGTTTGTCCCATCGAAAAATGGTGGTTTGCCCACGTTGCGATCCATGTCGCCTTCTGTGGATCTGGAATCGGCTAAGGTGGATGATCCTTAACCCGCTCCGATACCAATTGAAGGACCGAGAATGCAATAGCAAGGCGACCAGAGGGGCGGGGTGAATGGGAGCTCAAAAATTTCTCTCGAAACTTTGGCCTTTTGTTCCCAAAATCAACCCCAAGAGCTTCGATCGAAACCGTGATGCCCACGACCCTTGAAAGAGGGTGGATGATCCCTAAGATCACAGCGAGGCACCACAAGGCGATAGCAGACCAAACGCAACAACCACCGGAGCAAGTTCAACCCTCAAAAACCAAGTCTTGAACGTAGATAGAAGGCTACGTCGAGAAACTCCCAAATACCTATGCTACCTAGTAGCAAAGATACCTAGAGACGTTCCTTGATCAACTCTAGGGCCAAACGAGAAGACCGGAAACCAAGCGGAGAAGTCGGGAGAGCAAACGCACTAAACTGGAAGACATAGCGAGTTCCCGTACTGTCCGTCGGTACGGTCCCGGACAGTCCGCCTCAGGCCGGACTGTCCGCGGTTCACTGGCGGACTGTCCGCCGGCAGAAGACGCAAAACAACAGTGTTGCTGAAGTCCCCTGGACTGATCCCGGACTGTCCGCGACCCACAACTGTGGACTGTCCGCCGGTCACGAAAAGTCAAATCGGCCGAAGAACACAGCCACTGACTCGGCTGATCCCCGACTCGTGGACTGTCTGCGCCCCCAGTGGTAGACTGTCCGCGGATGAACAGAGAGGGCGATTTCAGCCGCCCCTCTCACGAATCCTCTCGAATCCGAAACAAAACTCAATCCCACGTTCCCAAACTTGGAGAACATGATCACGAGGTAGTTAGGAGACTATTCCCAAGAAATCATCCGCTCAAATCAACTCAAACACCGGGAAATCGAAAGGGGAGGAGTAAGAACGAAAAAGCACCACGAAAACGAAATCAACCCGATCTACTTGTTCGTGAGGAGTTAGATAAATTCCTTCGGTGGAAATGATCTCCTCACTATAAAGAACAAGTTGATTCAAATGGACTTCACAAAGACGCAATAGAGAGGGAGATCGAGTAACGGGAAAATCGCGGAGAAATGAAGAACGCAAAGAACACGAACAAAACATGAATCAAGTCACCAATCTGCAACCGTGTGGCTACCACACGCTACAACAGTGAGGTTACGGCCTCACTTCCTCAAAATCTCCAGTACACAGAGGTATGGTTCTCTGCGGATCTCAGCTAGCTACAGCAGGGGATTGGGAGAGCAGGAAACCCTAGAATCAAAGAGCAAAATGATTGAGACTCATATGGGAGGAGGGTGTCTCCCTCTACTTATCCTAATTCTATTTTCTACTCTACCCGTCTCTATTTACAGAGCGAACCAGCTAAACCCTAGGGTTATTCTGGACCAACTCATGGTAGGTGGTGATCCGACGGCCACGCCCGCACAACTGGTAGCGTTGCCTCGACGCAACCTCACCGATTGCAGCCACGTGCTGCCACCGCTCTGCTTGTCCTTTTCCTGGACTTCGCCCCCGGTTTTGAGGCCCAAACCGGGAAACCAGCCTTCACGACCAACCCCCGGTTTTGAGGCCCAAACCGGGAAACCAGCCGACCGTAGCCTGAGTTTTGTGGCCCAAACTCAGCAAACCCGCAGGACCCAGGTTTTGAGGCCCAAACCGGGAAACCATCCTCAGCCCAAGTTTTTTGGCCCAAACTCAGAAATCATCAGCGCCCAGGTTTTGAGGCCCAATCCTAGAAACCGTCCACTCGTGGTTTTTTTTCAATGGCTCAACCACCAAACCGAGCCGTAGAGGGGATGCACCGCCCGTGCACCCCGTCCACTGACACGTGTCCCCAGGTTCTCAACCCAAGCAACCCCGTGCCCGCAAGTCTTCGCTCGTCGCTGTCCCAGGCTGTCAGCCACCACAGCAGATCCTCGGGCCACCGGTCCCTCAGTCCAAGCCTCACGTCGACCCTTCGCCACTCTCGGTCCATCGGCACGACACGTCTCTACTTGACCTTCACCTTGCCTTTGATCACTGTATCCGTGCTCGACACCTGCACAACACAAGCCAAAGAACATGCGCATTATCCCAGTTGGCAATCACTCATCTCTCAGAGACTCGGCATACACCCATGTATCCGCATCGGCAACTCAAAGAGAGAGGTTTGAACTCCGACATCAACAAAAACAGAAAAGACAAGGGGAAGAAAGCATCCGAAGACCCTCAGCAGGACGCAGGCGGCTTCCAACACCCCAAGGCACCATCAATGTCATATTCGGGGGAGTAACCACAAGTGACAGTACCGCCTGCAGAAGCTCTCCCTACGGGAGATTATGTCTACCGAACCGGCTACCCCTAGATACCTTGATTGGTATGAGCATCCGATGAATTTCTCCCGAGCAGACCAATGGACCAACGTTTCCAATGCAGGGCACTACCCACTGGTTCTGGATCCTACGGTCGCCGGGTTCAAATTGGGAAGAGTACTCATAGACGGAGGAGCAGGACTTAATGTCATCTTTGCAAGCACCCTACGCAAGATGAACTTGGACCTTGCAACTCAGCTCACACCATCAAGCACCTCCTTCTACGGCATAATACCCGGAAAGGCGGCTATACCACTCGGAAGAATTATACTACCTGTCACTTTTGGAACTCAGATCAATTATCGGACTGAGTAGATCAGTTTTGAGGTAGTCAACTTCGAATCATCATACCACACCATATTTGGACGACCAGCTATCGCCAAGTTTACGGCAGTACCACATTATCCATACCTTTTGCTGAAGATGACGGGTCGTAAAGGTATTCTAACCTTCAGTGGTGACTTGAAGCGATCATTCGATTGTGACACATTGGCCTTTCGGCAGAGGCCCGCGCGCGCACACCCGCGCCCACTCCCGCGCAATCGCCCGCACCGCGCGCGACGACCGCGGCCGCACCGTACGCCGGTCGACCGCCGCGTGGCCGCCAACCTCTGCCGCAAATCCTCTTCGCCCACTCATCGCGTGATCCTCTCCCACCCGATCACGCAAGCGATCTCACCCAACCACTCACCGCTCGCCCCGCCGCCGCCCCGCCACGCACCGCCTGCTGCTATGCCGCACGCCGCCCGGCGACCGTGGCCTTGCCACGACCGCCCGTCCGGCCAAGCCCCGAACAAAACCCGAGCACCACTCCCCACTCCCTCACGCACTCATCACTCTCCCGCTCACAACGTCGCCTGCCCGCTGTCTCCCTCTCACTCCACTTACACGAAACGAGCACGAGCGCCCATGTTCGCTGCCGCCGACACCACCTCTGGCCACCGCCGTTCCGGCCTCACCGGAGCCCCTCAGTTCAATCCCTCGTGCACAACGCCCCGCCTACACCCCGAACACACGGTGCGCACACCCGCACCCCCAGCCAAGCCTCGTCAATGCCGGAACCCGAGGAGCCCTGCCGCGGTTGCCATTGACGCTGCCTGGAGCTCGAGGCCGTTCCCCTCCAACCGAAGCTTCCCCGCTTCTCCTTTCTTCGACGAGTTTCCCCACGCCAAGGCACGGTGAAAAACACCTATCCGCCCGCTCTCTACCATTTCGTAGCCGCCCGCACCATCACGGCCGAGCGCCATGGGCGCCGCCATGGCCCTCGCACGTGCCCCAAGCTCCTTCGGAGCTTCACCGGCCAAACCAACCCCCTAGCTTTCCTTCCTAGTATTCGTTGAGCACGTCGCACACTCTAATTTGGCCGACGACCACCGGAAATGGCCTAGCCAAGCCACACCGCAGTTGCCATCCGCCATGGCTCGCCGCTAGCGAGCTGCGGCCGTCCCCTGGCCAAACCAACACCACCTCCCGACCCGCCTCGTTGAGACGAACTCACCATGCTAGCCCTCACCGCCGGCGAGAAATCGCCGTTCATCCCTCATGCCCTGCTCTGCTCACACCGATAGGTGGGCCCCATTGACCCAGTCGGCCCCGCACGTCAGCCGCTCACGGTCCATGGGCCGAGTCCACGCAAGTTTGGCCGGGAGATTTCGAAATGTTTTTCCTTTTTCGTTTATTTTTCAGGAAAGGCTTGTTTATTTTTGCAGCACACTTTAATAGTCCAAATGAAGTGCTTTCAGTTTTGTAAATTTGTTCATGAGTAGATCTATTAGGAAAAAATATGAAAGTATTTTTGGTGGAAGTTTATTATCCTGTTTTTATTTATTTCAGTTTTGTGCATATTGTTAAATAATTTGTTTATATGTTTTCTGGGTAATTTAAATTGTGGAAAAATTCGTGTATGCTTCTTATCAGGTTATGTATGTGTGAAAAATTTATGAGGGCCTGCTTTTGTAGAAAAGTATCTGTGTAGATTTAAATGCCTTTTTAGCAATTTTCTTAAAATGATTGTTAAGAGAAGTATATGAAGAAATAAAATATGGGAAATTTATATAGTCTCCGTGTACTATGTTCAAGCTTAGAAAAATGCTAGGTATGGGTTGTTGTATGGAAAAATAAGAAGTTGTAGTACAAGTGTGCTTTTTTGAGTTGTTTTTAGAAAATTCATGCCAAAATAAATATAAGGTTTCTGTTTGCGGAACTTTCTTACGGAACTTTCTTGATAAATGGTAAATAAAGTGTAGAATCCGGCAAAAATGTAAAAGTGAGAATTGCACCCTTTTCTAGTAGGGTTGCAGTTCAAAGTGTTTCTTTTGGGATAAACTTGTTTATTTTGTATAGAATTATGTGTTCATGCTTAAGCAGTACTTTTTTTGCAGTAAGGTTGTAATAGGTAGATAAGCTAGAAAAAATATGAAATCTATTGTTTGACACTTTTCAAAAGGAAAGTTAGTTCAAAGTACTTTTTTGGTAGTTTATTTCATCTTTTTATATCTGTTGTTCAGTAATTTATTTCTTAATGAATTTGTACAATGGAGTCCAGTAGGTGTAGGTTACCTGCTGTAATTTTTGTGGATTTTTCTGAATTTGGAAAAATGTACTTGCTGTTTAAACCTAGGTTTCTTTTGAATTAATCAATATAAAATAATTGCATTAATGGTTTTATTTAATGCAGTCAGAAAGTGCTTTCCTTAATGTCAAAAGTTGTTCAACAAGATGGTTCTGTTGGTTTGCATCAAAAAATTTACTTTGCATGCATCATAAGTGCACCGTGCATTATTCATTTATTTACTTGTCGCATTGCAATAGGATCGACAGTCCCGGAGCCCGATCAAGAGCAAGAAGTAAACATTGAGCCGGAGATCTAGGAGGTGCCGTGGAGCGAGGAAGGCGACCCTGCAGCAGAGACAAACCTGCCCGAGTGCCCCTCCCACGAGGTCTCGGCGGTCTTCTCCCAAGGCAAGCCCCGGAGCATTCTAAGTCTCCTAGTTTTATAATTAATTTACTTGAGTATTTTATATTGTGATGCATTAGGTATAGGAGTTGATTGACATAATTGCTGCATTACCATTCTTTGATTTTTGTTTATATCCACCTTGTTATCTTGTTACTTATTTACAATGTTGAATTGCTTAGCCTGCTTAATAAAAAGTAGTAATAAAGGATGTTCCCGTAATACCTCTGATGGGTATTTACCGGATCATGGTTGGCTATATTGCTATCATGGAAAAGAACCTGATTAGTAATGAAATACGGTCAACTGGAAGGCAAGGCACCAAGTTGGAACTTGGGGGCAGCTCGTCCGTTTGGATCGTGTAGGTTTGTATCGATGTTGGCCCTCGTTCATTTTTGAAAGCGCCCTTTTACTTAGGGTGCCGGTGATGTATTCCTGACCCCGAAGCCAGTTAGACGCTGTTCGGACCGGATTCAACCCGAGTCGTGCCCTCTAGTATGGAAATGCGATCTGCCTTGAAATGGCCATCGCCAGGTTCCAATTGGGCGGTCCGTGCTTGAATCGCGACGATTACCACCACGAACAGTATCGAGCGATGACCCAATGCATGGACCCGACGGGGAAAGTGTGGGTTTGTAATTCGATTCGAGTCGCCGTATCCCCCGGTTAGTGGGAAACTATGTCGAGCTTCACCACGATACAACTCCATGTGATGTTTAAGGTTCAACTAAAATTTGGATAAGTCAACCGAATTTGGTTTATATTATTGATTGTTAGAATCAAGTGGATGGGATGGCTCAGGTGCCAACTTAGAATAAGAGATAGGCTTAAAATTTGACAGCTCATCTGTACCATTAAATATTACTCCCCTTAAATTGAGCTTTTCGTAATTAAATTCCCAGCTCCACCCAAAAGGCCTTGCATACCCTTGGTGTCTTTTTTTTCAGTTGGACGGGTAAGTCTAGCTGAGTACATTCCCGTACTTAGAGTTTATCCTGTTGTTGCAGATGGCCAGGTTTACTACGGCTATTGTAAGCACTGCCTCTACCCCATGGAGGGTGATAAGGAGTAGGCACAGGGCAGGGTTATCCAGAAGCTTCTCCTTTTCTTTTTGCTGGACTTAGACTACTGGTGGTACACTATTTGAAAAAGGAGGAGTGAGTTATCAAAAACGATGTTTTATTTGGACCACGTATGTGGTGGTCGTGTTTTAAACTTATTTAAGCTTCCGCACTTTCAAACTCAGTTTTATAATAATTTTAAGATTTCACACTCTGATGTTAATTTCGATTTCGATCACCGACTGTTGTATCCTCGTGAATGTGGTACTTGAACGATGCGGTCCTATATGATGTAAGTTGATTGAAATCCTTTGAGATTTCCGGACTACCAGAGTTATATGGGTTCAAGTATGAGTCGAAGTCAGTTGATTTGGCTAAGATGGTACTTGAGCTCCTATAATTTGGACGGTTCCACCACAGCTGGTATCAGAGCATGGTTCAAGTTATTGCATCCGTAAGGAGCTATTTTCCAACTAAAATGGTTATTTTAAAACTATTTTCAAAAATTATTTTGAAATCCTAAGTGTGCCCAGTCTTGTCCTTAAGCCCTATACTAGGATTCAGGTGGCTTAACTGCTAACAGGGTTCAGGGATTTGTTGCATACTGGATCTTTTTATTTGTTGGTCCATTCTCATGGGAAAAGAGAATGCGTTGATCGCGGAAACATGCATAAAATGATTTGGTGAGACATGAGAGCATGACCGTCCAACCGTTGGTCTAGGGTGAGTGTTGTTATACCAAGTATGTGTGGGCTCTATGCAAGCATATACGAGGGTATCAAATGCTGGGTATGTTTTCTGAATTGGTGCATGGGTGTTTAGTATAGACCTATAGGTACCTTTGTACATATGGGCAAGTGCTCAATTATTTTATCATTGGGATTTCCCTTGGGCTAAAATGAATCTTCTGCAGGTACACTAACTACGCGATCGAGTAGAACGAGTAGATAACGCATGAGAAATCGTTCTTGCCACCGACTAGAACGTTAGGACTTACGAGTCATTGTTAGTGAGTGAGAACGTACGTACGATCATGCATCATGTTTATATCTTGCCTTGCATCACCTCCCCTTAATTAAAAGGTTATTCATTTTCCTTATAAAATTTGCCAACTTAAATATGCGTCTCACGAGAGTTCGAAACCCTTTGTTTCTACAGATGGCCCGGACTAAGTTGACAGCTCGCAAGGCCGGAGGAGCAGCTCGCAGGCCATCGTGCATGGAGTTCTGCGTTATCGCCTGGCCACAAAGTTGACAAAGAACACGTTCTTGTCCTACTTTGGGTTGCCGACCATCCTTTGGAGGATTCTGCAGGCAGTTGGATATGAGGAAGGACATGAGCCCCGGTATTCTCTGCAGAAGGATATCTACGGGCAGGTCTCGTTGGTCATGGTGAAGGTCAAGGTCAAAGCCTTGGCTAGCAAGCCCCACTAGTTAGGATGGACAGAGATCACCAGAGGCCGTTGTGCCAAGGATGGAGCCAACAGGGCAGCTTATTTGGTGCTGAAGGACATCATCGCCTGCTTCCCCTTCGATCTTGCTAGTGCCATGGCAGGAGTGTTCCCTCGCGGATCACTTTTTCCTTTGCGCTAGAGACAGACTTTGGAGACGATTCTGACCGGAGGTGCAGAGGAGAGGTTCTTTGTGAGACCTCCGCGATGAGCGCCACAGGAGCCTTGGTTGGTGTATGTGAGAGTTTAGAGCGCAACATGGGAGGCATGTCCTTTACCCTCACCGACATTTACCAGAGCAAGATGAATATGCAGGAGGAGTTCGACGTCGAGGTAACCCGACTGCAGGAGAAGATACACCAGGTCACCCTGGAGCGTGACGATGCGCGTGCCACAGTAGGAGCAGAGACCACCGCCAGGACTGTCGCCGAGCAGATGTACCTGACCACGGCTTTTCAGCGAGATGAAGCCCGGACCGCGCTCGACCAGCTTAGGAAGGTGCCCATCACCTGATGCAGCAGGTGCATGACCAGCAGGCTTACATCGATCACCTCATGAGGCAATCCACCAGATGCATCATGCGGCACAGGAGGCCACCGCCCCAGCAGCTGACGAGGCCCCTGCAGATGAGGCCCTGGAGCCCCAGGATGGAATAGTGCTTGGTCCAGATCCTCCTTCAGACGACGAGGACCATGGTGACGAGCCGATGATGGACGCCGATGTGGATGACGCTGCATCCGCCGCTAGAGACGCCTGAGCACTGGTTTCGCTAGGAGTCTTTTTCTTTTATTTTAAGATTTGATCATGGCCACTTTTGTTGTAACCAGACATGTGTCGTCGGTCTTAATGTTTTAAAGTCCAGAGTTGGCGTCTTTTATGGAATCCTGTTTTCGTTCTCATTTTCGGGCAAGTCCTGTGATGTAGTAAGGGTCTTATGTTTTAAGTTGCATGATGGCATGTAGGGCTTTTGGACAAAGTCCAACTTCGATCTGGCGTCTTTTATGGAAATCCGTCGTTTTCGTTCTCATTTTCGGGCAATTATTCTGTGATGTAGTATGGGAAATGAGTATTAGTACTTGGTCATGTGCTAAATTTTCGAATTATGTACAACACAGTATTTGTTCATGATCAATATAACATCACCTAATTATTGCTCATTAATGGATATGCAGACCGACCCAGACCCGCAGCTAGCGTGGGACAAGGATCAGGGCAGGCAAGAAATCTGCTACCACCTCCCCCGCCGCCGATGACCCGGAAGCGTTCTTCGGCAGTTTTTGGGCAGCCAGAGAAATATGGAGGAGATGCAGAGGCATATGGAGGCCACACTCTGCAACATCGCCAACAAAACTGCGCAGCAACATCAACAACGCCAGGATCCTGAGCCTAATCAGTACAGCTCCTACCGTGACTTTTTGGACACTCGTCCCCCTGTGTTCAAGGAAGTTACCGAACCGCTCGAGGCAGACGAGTGGCTGAACTCCATCACCCAGAAGTTCTGTCTTCTTCGCTTGATTGAGGAGCTCAAAGCGGAGTATGCTGCCCACATGTTGGAGGGTCCTGCAGATTATGGTGGTCCCAGTACCGTGCATCTCTGCCGGCAAATGCACCTGTTACTTGGGGACAGTTCTCTACCGCTATGCGTAACCACTACATCTCTAGTGGTTTGATGGAAATTGAAGGACCGAAAGTGCTACCAGAAAGCGACCAGAGGGGGGGGGTGAATGGGAGCTTCAAATTTTCCTTTCGGAAACTTGTTGCCACTGTCCCGAGAAACACCCCAGGAGCAAACCTAGAGCTCGTATGTGTCCACGACCCTAGAGATAGGGTGGATGCTTCCAAGACACAGCGAGACACTATACGACTCTAGAAACCCAACGCAAAAGCCGAAAATCAAAACCGACAACGAACGAACGAACCGCGAACGAAACTGCGCAGACTCAGTAGCATCGGACGCTGGCAGCGTCCGATGACCCAGCACTGGACGCGTCCGATGCAAAACTGACCAGACTGAACCCTTACTGGACACCCATCGGACGCTGTGAACAGTGAACTCTCAGCGTCCGATGGTCACACTCCGGCGCGTTCGATGCACAACGGAGCGTCAGGAGGTAGCGTCTGATGCTCCTTTGAAAATGTCAGAATCTGACACGTGGCAACAGTGCATCCGATGCCAAATGAGTCAGCGTCCGATGCTATGAACTCGAGCGTCCGATGCCCCCGATTCAGTGCTGTTCTTCCATGAATTTGACTCGATCTCCTCCGAAACAAACACTAGGGCTTAGACTTGGTATGAGGAGTTCTAAGGAGGTTAGTGAGCTATCCCAAAAGAATCATGGCTCGAACCTAACTCCAAATCGGTGAATTGCAAGAATTCGGGGCAAGGGAGCAAAATTTGATCCAAAGCGAAAAATCAATCGATCTACTAGCTCGTGAGGTTAGAAAAGATTTCCTTTGGGAAAGAAGTGCCTCACGATCTAGAACAACTCTATTCAAACGGATTTGCAAAAGATGCACCGAGCAAAGAGATCGATTGACAGGAAAAACGTGGAGAAAAACAATTCGCGAAGAACACAAACAAAACGCGAATCACAACACGAATTGCAACCGTGTGGCTACCACACGCTACAATAGTGACATTACGGTCTCACTTCCTCAAAATCTCACGGGCACAGAGGTATTGTTCTCTTCTCTGTGGATCTTAGTTGCTACAGCAGGGAGTAGGGAGAGCAGGAAAACCTAGAAAGAAAAGAGCAAATGACTGAGATGGGAAGGGAGGAGGTGTCTCCCTCTACTTATCCTAATTCTAATTCCTACTCTACCCCTCTCTCTATTACAGAGCGAACCAGCTAAACCCTAGGGTTATTCTGGACCAACTCGAAGATGCTGGTGATCCGATGGCCACGCCCGCACAACTGGTAGCGTTGCCTCGACGCACCTCACCGATTGCCGCCACGTGCCGCCACCGCTCCGCTCGTCCTTTTCACGGACTTCGCCCTCGTTTTGAGGCCCAAATCGGGAACCAGCCTTCACGACCAACCCCCAGTTTTGAGGCCAAACTGGGAAACCAGCCGACCGTAGCCTAAGTTTTGTGGCCCAAACTCAGCAAACCCGCAGCACCCAGGTTTGAGGCCCAAACCTGGAAACCGTCCTCAGCCCAAGTTTTCTGGCCCAAACTCGGAAACCATCAGCGCCCAGGTTTTGAGGCCCAAACCTGGAAACCGTCCACTCGGTGGTTTTTCTGTGGCTCAACCACCAAACCGAGCAGTAGAGGGGATGCACCGCCCGTGCACCCCGTCCACCGACACGTGTCCCCAGGTCCTCGACCCGAGCAACACCGTGTCGGCAAGTCTTCGCTCGTCGCTGTCCCAGGCTGCCAGCCACCACAGTTGATCCTCGGGCCACCAGTCCCTCAGTCCAAGCCTCACGTCGGCCCTTCGCCACTCTCGGTCCATCGGCACGGCACGACACGTCTCTACTTGACCTTCACCTTGCCTTTGATCACTGTATCTGTGCTCGACAACTGCACAACACAAGCCAAAGAACATGCGCATTATCCCAGTTGACAATCAATCATCACTCAGAGACTCGGCATACACTTATGTATCCGCAATCTCCCCCTTCATGAGTGCATTGTCAACTACCAACACAATCATAATGGAATAGAGGAAGGAAGGAAGAGGGAGAGGAAACTTGACCAAATGACCGAAAAGCATAGCAAAGCCGAAGAAGGTCAAGTGGAAAGAGCAAGACAACTTGGTTCCCAAAGACATGGGCAACGGCTCGACGCAACCAAGCAAAGCAAAGCTAGCCCTCAAGAAGAGGTAGAACAGGCTCAACACCGCTAGCGAGAAAACTAGATACCAATTGGAAAATCAAATGAGAATCAAGCAAAAAAGAGCTAGCCCTCAAGAAGAGGCAGAACAGGCTCAACACCGCTAGCGAAGCAGTTCAATACCAATTGTTATCAAACTCAAAAACAAAAAAGTTTGATACCAATTGAAAAGCTGAAAATGAGTTGAAAATGTTTGCTAGTTCCTCAAGAAAGAGGCAAAGGCTCAACACAACTAGCAAACTCCCCCTCAACTAGTGCACACAACCCAGGGAACTCATGATTTGTCAATATTTTCCCCCCTTAGTTGAAAATGCATCATCAAGCAAATGTGCACACGCACTCAAATGTCTCCCCTTGACAGAATATCTCCCTCCAGAAATGCATATGAGTAAAAATGCAAGTTAGTAGCTTCAGAATATAATCAAGAGAGTGCAAGGATGCTCTACACAGTTTTGATCCTATGACTCAACAATATCCATAAGAAGCTAGCAAAGGCTCAAGCTGATCACCAGATACGAATATGAATATGAGAGCAAAAGAGCAGTTTTCAGCCAAAAAGGGTTCACCATCAAAATAGCACAAAACATGTATAGACAGGATATCCGACAAGTGCTAAACATGTATACCAGGTGAACTACCCCTAGCACAGTTCAATCATCATGCTATAGAATGAAACATAGACTGGTGTTATCAGAGTTGCAGCGGTTAAAATTACACAAGTTAAAATCTCAGCATGTGATTGCGAGAGGTTGAAAGCTTGTCATTGCCTAACTTTTCAACTGTGCGAAGAGCCTATGCAGAAGCAATCAGAAGCTTAAAGCAACAGTTTCGGTCATACACTACACATCTCAAGTTTAACTCAAAGTGCAACGAGGAACAGTCTCGAAACTGTGATGTGTTGACAAGCAATCCCATCTCGATCTTTTCTAATTCACTTAACTTGGTTCAGATTTTTAGAACAGAAAATGAACATACCAAGCAAGTGAAAGACTCAACACTAGAGACATAGCAACCTAGCATATATGAAGCACAAGTGACTTCAACACATTCTACAAATGCTAGTTGCATATCTCAATGGTGAACATTTCAAGTTTTATGTTCATTAATCAGATTCACCATTCATGAAATAGCTCTGCTCACAACATGTATCAGTGATCAGAAAGAGCATAAGCTACAGCATCATCATAAAGCATCGGAGCAAATACTATACAGAGCATAGTTACATTCTTCAGATTACATACATGAAGCTCGAATGGAAAATGCAAGATGAAATGCAAAGATGCACAAATCAAAGAAAAACACAAAGTCAGTGTATAATACAAGAACCAAATGTTTCCCCCATCTAAAGGGGAAACACACACCAAGCTCACCTCTCAACCTAGCAAAAGTTGTTGGTCAAAGGCTTGGTGAAAATATCAGCCAACTGATGATGAGTATCGACAGGCGAAGTCGATATCACCCCTCTCATAGTGGTCTCGTAGAAAATGAAAGCGCACATCAGTGTTTGGTCTTGGAGTGCAGCACGGGGTTCTTAGCAACGTTAACCGCACTCGTACTATCACAAAGCAAGGAACACGAGAAAAGCTCAGACCAAAATCACGCAAAGTGGCCATCATCCAGAGTAACAGGGAACAACAGCTAGCCGCAGCAACATACTCAGCCTCCGTGGTAGACTGGGCGACACTAGACTGCTTGCGAGAAGACCACGATACAAGAGAAGAACCATAAACTGACAAGTCCCGAAGTGGACTTGGCGATCAATACGGCAACCAGCAAATCAGCATCAGAATAACCGCCAAAGAGAGAGGGTGGGGGAGGAAGCAGAATACCAAATCCCAAACTCAGGAGTGAAGCATAAGTACTTCATAATGCGCTTGACCGCCTGACGGTGAGAAGTGCGCGGCGACGACTGAAATCGCGCGCATAAACACACCATGAACTGGATGTCCGGGCGTGTCGCCGTCAGGTACAGCAGCGACCCAATCATACTCCGGTACTCATTCTGGTCCACTGCTTCTCCATCCACATCCGCATCCAGGGCCGCCGTGGTCGGCATGGGTGTTGGAAGAGGCTTGGCCTTACCCATGTCGAACTTCTTCAGGATGTCCTTGGTGTACTTGCCCTGGTGCACGAACGTCCCCTCTCGGGATTGCTTGATTTGCAACCCGAGGAAAAACGTCAAATCGCCCATCATGCTCATCTCAAACTCCCTGCTCATAGTATCTGCAAACTTGGCAACAAAGTGTGAGAAGAATCACCGAAATGATATCATCCACGTAAATCTGGACCAAGAGAGTATCAGTGCCTTGCTTGAGGAGAAAAAGTGTTTTATCCACACATCCCATTTTAAAACCCTTAGCAAGCAAAAAGGTTTTCAACCTATCATACCAGGCTCTAGGGGCTTGTTTCAAACCATATAAAGCTTTATGAAGTTTAAAAACATGGTTTGGAAACTTGGGATTTTCGAAACCGGAGGGTTGTCTCACATACACTTTCTCTTCTATGTAGCTGTTTAAGAAGGCACTCTTGACATCCATTTGAAAAAGTTTAAACCCTTTGGATGCAGCAAAAGCTAAGAGTATCCTAATTGCCTCCAAACGAGCTATAGGAGCAAAAGTCTCCTCATAGTCTATCCCCTCCTTCTGACTATACCCCTGGGCTACTAGTCTGGCTTGTTTCTCACAACATGGCCAAACTCTCCTTGTTTGTTTTTGAAAACCCATGTTGTCCCAATTGGGTGACACTCAGAGGGAGGAGAAACTAGAACCCAAACCTGATTTCTTTCAAAATTTTCCAACTCCTCATGCATGGCATTGACCCAATCTGGATCAGATAAAGCATGTCCAACATCTCGGGGTTCAAAATCAGCAACAAATGCAGAATGAGCAAAGTGAGAAATTTGTTGTGACCTAGACCGAGTGACACGTTCGCCGATGCTGCCGATCATCTGTTGAGGGGGGTGTTGGCGCTGGATATGTCATGGCGCCTCTCGAACTGAGGTAGCCTCTCCCTCAACAGCAGCTGGCGCCTCCGGGTACAAAGGGTACCGCTCGAGGTGGTGGATCCCATGGCCCCCAAGATGAAGAAGTGTCGGGGCCATGAGTCGTAGTAGAAGCCGCTCTTTGCGGCACAGTAGGTGGAGGGGGTGCTGGATCATCCATACCTTCAGCACCCTCATCCTCGTCATCAAAAAGAGGCTCACCAACCTCATGATCACCTGCACGCTCAAAACGAGAGGAAGGACAAACCATGGTCTCGTCGAAGGTGACATCGGATGTCTCCATGACTCGGTTAGTATCAAGGTTAAGTACACGATAAGCGCGAGTGTGAGTGCCATAACCCAAAAATACACCGTCAGAAGAACGAGACTCAAATTTGTCCAGATTGCCTTTCTTCAGTATAAAACAGTGGCAACCAAAAACTTGAAAGTAACTCACTTTGGGCTATCTTCCAAAATGCAACTCATAAGAAGTCTTTTTCAAGAAAGCTCGGAGAAAAATGCGATTGGAAATATAGCATGCAGTGTTCATAGCCTCGGCCCAATATCGCCTAGGAGTCCTATGCTCATCGAGCATTGTCCTGGCCAACTCTACAAGGGTCCGATACTTCCTTTCTACAACACCATTCTGTGGCGGTATGTAGGGGGGAGAAAACTGATGCTCCAAACCCAAAGAGTTACAAAACTTCTCAAAATCCGAATTCTTGAATTCGGAACCATTATCACTCCTAATGGCTCGCATCAACTTCAAAGGGAACTCGTTCTGAAGACGCAAAATCAGATTGCGTGCAAAAGAGAAAGTCTCGGTCTTCTCAGCTAAAAAGAAGACCCACGAATATCTTGAAAAGTCATCAACAACAACAAGCACATACCACTTCCCCCCAACCGAGCTCACCTGAGCCGGACCAACAAGGTCCGTGTGTAAAAGCTCTCCACGGCGCTTGGTCATGACCTGAGTCACTGGATGTTGGGGAGCGGCAACCATCTTCCCAAGTCTACAGAATGGCAAACAAGATCCTTCTCCATGGATAACTTGGGCAATCCTCAGATTAGGCCAAGTGAACTAAGCCTTACAAGCAAGTCGAAGCTCAAATGTCCAAGTCTCCTATGCCACTTCCAAAGATCAGAGGAGGAAGGTCCAGCCAATAGACAACGAGAAATTCCAAATGACTCCGAGAAATCCGCATGAAAGACTTTCCCAAAGGGCGAAATCACACAAACAAGATTGCCCTGACGATCCAAAATACGACTGAGATTCGGTTTAAAACGAATCTCATAGTCATCATCAAAGAGTTGCAAAACAGAAAGAAGGTTAAAATGCAAGTTAGAAACAAGAGCAACATCGCGCAACACAAAGTGCTCATTAACTCGCACCGACCCACGAGACAGCACCTTACCTTTGCTGCTGTCACCGAAGGTGATAAACTCCTTCCGGCGACTGGACTAAGACTGGAAAACCACTTGGCGTTTTCGGTCATGTGCCTCGAGCAACAAGAATCCACCAACCAAACGTTCTCCAATCATTTTACCTACATCAATAAAAAAGACATAGGGTGAGCATACGGTCCAACATTGGGGTTAGTGAAGTAGGGAGAATACCAGTGTTGGGCCGGCTGCTCAAAAGAAAAGTTAGTAGAAAAACAATTCCTAGCACGCCTACGGGGAAAGCGATCACCACGCTGAGGAAAACGTGGTCCGCTGGGAAAGGAGCGCTCACCGCGATACTCAAACGCGGTGGGGGAAAACGCTCAAATACAATGCCACCGCCACGGGGTCCATAGCCTACAACTGCAGGCTCCCACGGGCACGACCTCCTCGTGGCCTAGGCCTAGGAACTTGAGGTTTTGGACCTCTAGGCCTAGCAGCACGCCTCTGAACATTCGGCACATGTACATCATGGAAGGATGATACATGTCCGTGTTGTTCATCTCCTTGCATGGCGCGCCTCTCTCTTGCGCCGAAAGCAAAACTCACTCAAGTGTCCATCTCTCCACAATGCTCACAATTGTACCTCACCGCTCTCAAAGGGGGTGTTGGTACTCATGGTAGTGGGTGTGGATCCTTTGCCCTTCTGTGGTATAAGCTCCTCTTGGATGGGTAGCATGGTGTCAAGCTGTTCTTGAGGTGGTTTGGTTTTGGAGCACAAGATTGTTTCTTTGGTGGAGCTCTCGGAGGTTCAACAAAAACCCCATCCTTGGTGTTAGGCTTGAGAGGCTCTTGGGGGAATCTTGGTAAGCTTGGGAGTAGTGGTGGAGTTGGGGGCTTCCACATGGGTTCAGACCACTCGACTTCCAATTGCCAAAAGATGACACATCAACACCCTGAGCAAAACCTACACCAGGACCTCCAGCAGCTCACTTGAATTGGGAGATCATCATCCCGAGCTGTGGCTCACCACTAGACACCCATGACAAGATGGTCCGAAGGTATGTGTTTTCTTCCTCGGTTTGCATCTTGTCATGCTTCACATTGGCTATCTCCATCTCAAAACCCTCACAAAGAACACACCTGGACACACAAGTGCTACCCGAGCTGGCCTTCTCAAAAGACACAATCTTGGCATTCTTCTCGGCCAACTCGGTTTGCAAGCCAGCACAGGACTTGCATGCACCCAACAGCGAGAATCAAGCCTCAGCTCGTCCACCTCTCCTACCAACACAGCATACTTGCTTCTCAAAGTGAGAAGGTCAGTCATGTGTGTGGTGCACATCTCACACTCCTCATCGGTAAAAATACGATGGACTTGACAGATTCGAGTTCTTTCACCGTATCCTCCCACTTCTGCCTAAACTCCTTGTGCTCTCTAGCAGCATGCCTAAGCAACTTATCCTAACTAAGGAGCGCGGCAGTAAGTTCTCGACCTCAGCAGAAAGCTCGTGGGGGTCTGAGATACCTGGGAGGTGTCGTCGTCATCGTCGTCGTTCCGAGGAGTGTCCCTCCAGCTCACTGTCGACCTCTTTGCCGAGGGCCATGGTGCAGAAGCCCTCGTCGTCGGCAAAGAAGTAGAGCCGTTGAACTTGTCCTCGATCCCCTCTTCTTCTCGGACTCGTCGCGCTTGAGGAAGTGGACTCGTCATCCGAGTCGTCGACGTCGCTGAGCGTGGCAAAGAACGCACGCTGCTCAGCCTGGGCCTTCTCCAAGTACTTCGTCTTGATGTACTCCTTGTTGAAGCCGCCTTCCGCTTGTGCTTCGTGGGGACATACTTCTCCTTGCGCTTGCTGGAGTCGTACTTGTGCCCATGATCTGCCTTGCCGAAGACTTGCTTGTTCTTCTTTGGGCAATGGTGATGAAGTGGTGGGGTCGCCGCACTCAAAGCATCCTGAGCGTCCTCCTCCGCGGCGACGGTTAATGCGGTTGTTGTGGAACGCGAGAACCGGTTGACGAGCAACGCCAGCTCGTCATCCCCCATGAACTCCAAACTGGTCCTCTGTGATAGAAAGAAGAGAGGAAAGAGCAAAGCCTCAGAGGGGTTAGCAGAAGAGATAGAAAGCAAAGCCATCGACGGCTAGAAGGATTTTTCATAAGAAGCCCTCGCCATGGCATCAATCTCACTGGCCTTGAGCTTACTGAAGAGCTCATCGCACGTGAGGGTCTCATAGTTAGGCGATTCGATGATCGCCTGAACCTTAGAATCCCACACCGAACGATCAAGAGTATGGAAAGCTTGAGAGCTCTCTCATGATCGTCGAAAGGCAACAGCTCCTTGTTAGCCCTCATCCTGTTGACAATCACCTGAAAGCGAGCGAATAAGCTTTCTATGCTCTCGCCAGGCATATGTCGAAAGTTCTCATACTCTCGCTTGAATGACTCGTAGAGACGGGTTTTGACTTGAGAGGTTCCCTCATGGAAACGCATGAGGGTAGCCCAAATCTCCCGAGCCGTAGCGAGGTGAGAAACGCGATCAAACTCACTCATGCTCAAGCATGAGAAAAGAGCATTACGGGCTCGGCTATTGGCATCGTGCTCATTGATCTGAAGCCGAGAGATACGAGCAGCCAAGACAACGTAATCGGCAGAGTTGCAAATATCCCAAATGGAAGCACCCAAACTCTGCAGATAGGCCGACATGCGTATCTTCCAATACGCATAGTTTGTCCCATCGAAAAATGGCGGTTTGCCCACGCCGTGATCCATGTCGCCTTCTGTGGATCTGGAACCGGCTAAGGTGGAAGATCCTTAACCCGCTCCGATACCAATTGAAGGACCGAAGTGCTTCCAGAAAGCGACCAGAGGGGGGGTGAATGGGAGCTTCAAATTTTCCTTTCGGAAACTTGTCGCCACTATCCCGAGAAACACCCCAAGAGCAAACCTAGAGCTCATATGTGTCCACGACCCTAGAGATAGGGTGGATGCTTCCAAGAAGCACAGCGAGACACCTATACCACTCTAGAAACACAACGCAAAAGCTAGAAATCAAACCGACAATGAACGAACGAACCGCAGACGAAACTGCGTAGACTCAGCAGCATCGGACGCTGGCAGCGTCCGATGACCCAGCACCGGACGCATCTGATGCAAAACTGACCTGACTGAACCCTTACTGGACACCCATCGGACGCTGTGAACAGTGAACTCTCAGCGTCCGATGGTTACACTCTGGCGCGTCCGGTGGTAGCGTCCGATGCTCCTTTGAAAATGTCAGAATCTGACACGTGGCAATGGTGCGTCCGATGCCAAATGAGTCTGCGTCCGATGCTATGAACTCGAGCGTCTGATGCCCTTGATTCAGTGCTGTTCTTCTGCGAATTCGACCCAATCTCCTCCGAATCAAAAGCACTAGGGCTTAGACTTGGTATGAGGAGTTCTAAGGAGGTTAGTGAGCTATCCCAAAAGAATCATGGCTCGAACCTAACTCCAAATCGGTGAATTGCAAGAATTCGGGCAAGGGAGCAAAACTTGATCCAAAGCGAAAAATCAATCGATCTACTAGCTCATGAGGTTAGAAAAGATTTCCTTTGGTGGAAAGAAGTGCCTCACGATCTAGAACAACTCTATTCAAATGGATTTGCAAAAGATGCACCGAGCAAAGAGATCGATCGACTGGAAAAACGTGGAGAAAAACAATCCGCGAAGAACACAAACAAAACGCGAATCACACCACGAATTTGCAACGTGTGGCTACCACACGCTACAATAGTGACATTACGGTCTCACTTCCTCAAAATCTCATGGGCACAGAGGTATTGTTCTCTTCTCTGTGGATCTCAGTTCGCTACAGCAGGGAGTAGGGAGAGCAGGAAACCTAGAAAGCAAAGAGAAATGACTGAGATGGGATGGGAGGAGGGTGTCTCCTTCTACTTATCCTAATTCTAATTCATACTCTACCCCTCTCTAATTACAGAGCAAACCAGCTAAACCCTAGGGTTATTCTGGACCAACTCGAAGATGCTGGTGATCTGACGGCCACGCCCGCACAACTGGTAGCGTTGCCTCGACGCAACTACCTCACCGATTGCCGCCACGTGCCGCCACAGCTCCGCTCGTCCTTTTCACGGACTTCGCCCCCGGTTTTGAGGCCCAAACGGGGGAAACCAGCCTTCACGACCAACCCCCAGTTTGAGGCCCAAACCGAGAAACCAGCCGACCGTAGCCAGAGTTTTGTGGCCCAAACTCAGCAAACCCGCAGCCCAAGTTTTGAGGCCCAAACCTGGATACCGTCCTCAGCCCGAGTTTTCTGGCCCAAACTCGGAAACCATCAGCGCCCAGGTTTTGAGGCCCAAACCTGGAAACCGTCCACTCGGTGGTTTTTCTGTGGCTCAACCACCAAACCGAGCTGTAGAGGGGATGCACCGCCTGTGCACCCCGTCCACCGACACGTGTCCCCAGGTCCTCGTCCCGAGCAACATCGTGCCCGCAAGTCTTCGCTCGTCGCTGTCCCAGGCTGCCAGCCACCACAGCTGATCCTCGGGCCACCAGTCCCTCAGTCCAAGCCTCACGTCCGCCCTTCGCCACTCTCGATCCATCGGCACGACACGTCTCTACTTGACCTTCACCTTGCCTTTGATCACTGTATCCGTGCTGGACACCTGCACAACACAAGCCAAAGAACATGCGCATTATCCCAGTTGACAATCAATCATCACTCAGAGACTCGGCATACACCCATGTATACACAGAAATGAAAGTTACCGAGTTCATGAGGTTGTCACAGGGAACCATGTCCATGTCAGAAATCTACATAGTTTCAACAACTTGTCTCGTTATGCCTCGGACTTCGTGGACACCGAAGCCAAAAAGATAGCAAGCTTCAATCGTGGAAAGAATGCCACTATGCTCTCTAATATGGGAAACAGTCACCGCACCAGCTTCAGTGACTTCGTCAGTGATTGCCTGAAACAGGAGGCCAATGACAACAGGCTGGCGACGGAGACTCGCCGACGTGCAAATGAAGGAAGTTCATCTCAGCAGAGGACCCCTTTCGGAGCATGCACCCGTATCGCCCGCCGGTTGCAGGAGCAAGGTTCCGTCCCCCGTAGAGGAAGATAACCAGCAACCGCCCTCGTCCAAGCTTTCAAAAGCCATACACTGCTCCCCTGATGCAGAACAAGGCAAAGGCAAGAGGTTCAGGAGGTCCAAAGACCCCATATGTGATCGGGTCATGCTACAACTGTGGTCAGACTAGACACCTGTCACGTTAGTGCCCCCAGCCGAAAAAGCAGTACAACTAGCCTCAACCTCGCACGGGCAATGTGCATTACACCACTATTGAGGAAGGGCCAGAAGGAGAGCCTGTCACCGCTGGTACGTTTCTTGTTAACTAATACCCCACAGTTGCGTTGTTTGATTCCGGAGCATCGCATTCTTTCATAAGTGAAAACTTTGTTATGAGAAGTAACCCTAAGTTGATAGAATTGGATAGGGGTTATCAGATAAGTTTAGCAGGGGTTGTTCTTACTTCCTGCATCATGGCTAAGGAAATGGAGATCACCTTTGGGGTATAAAAAGGTATCTATGGATCTCATAGTAATCCCTGGGTTAGGTTTGGATGTGATCTTGGGAATGGGATGGATGAAACGCTGGAAGGTTAATTTGGATATCGTACAACGGGTGGTTTCCCTGGTAAGCCCCCGGAATGAGTCTTCTATCCGGTTCAAGTTACCTCGAAACCTCATGAGATAGAGTGTTGTTCAATATCACGCCAAAGCAGATAGCTGAGATCCCTGTAGTGTGCGAGTTCCCAGATGTTTTCCTGATGAGTTGCTCGGCTTACCTCCAGATAGGGACGTGGTGTTTGCTATAGAGTTAGTTCCGGAACGGCTCCTATTTCTCGGAGGCCATATAGGATGCCAACTAACGAGTTAGCAGAGCTTACAACTCAGTTGCAGGAGCTTTTGGATAAGGGTTTGATACGTCCTAGTTCATCACCTTGGGGATGTCCTGCCATCTTCGTGAAAAAGAAGGACAAAACTTTGAGAGTGTGTGTGGATTACAGACCTCTGAATGCAGTAACTATAAAGAACAAATATCCCTTACCCCGAATCGACGTCTTGTTTGATCAATTATCTAAGGCAAAAGTGTTCTCCAAGATTGACTTAATGTCAGGATACATCTGATCAAGATCCGAAGGGAGGATATACCAAAAACAGCTTTCTCCACCAGATATGGACTCTGTGAGTATCTAGTTATGTCTTTTGGACTGACAAATGCACCGGCACATTTCATGTACCTAATGAATTCCGTCTTTATGCCTGAATTGGACAAGTTTGTTGTAGTATTCATTGATGACCCTTGGAGTACTCTGAAAACAAGCAAGATCATGCTAAGCACCTACAAATTGTCTTAACCCTGCGGATACATGGGTGTATGCCGAGTCTCTGAGTGATGAGTGATTGTCAATGGGTTTGATCGCAGGGTCTTTGGCTTGTGTTGTGCAGGTGTCGATCACGGAGACAGTGATCGAGGGCAAGGTGAAGGTCAAGTTGAGATGGGTCGTGCCGATGGACCGGGTGCGGTGAAGGATGGGCGTGCCGTGCGGCGGACGTGCCATGCCGATGAACCGAGCGGTTGAAGGGCGGACGTGAGGCTTGGACTGAGGGACCAGAGTGCCTGAGGATCAGCTGTGGTGGCTGGCAGCCTGGGACAGCGACAAGTGAAGACTTGCGGGGCACGGTGTTGCTCGGGTCGAGGACCTGGGGACACGTGTCGGTGGACGGGGTGCACGGGCGGTGCATCCCCTCTACAGCTTCGGTTTGGTGGGTAGAGCCAGAGAAAAAACCATCAGATGGACGGTTTCCAGGTTTGGGCCTCAAAACCTGGGCGTCGACGGTTTCCGAGTTTGGCCACAAAAACTCGGGCTGAGGGTTTCCGAGTTTGGCCACAAAACTCGGGCTGAGGACGGTTTCCAGGTTTGGGCCTCAAAACCTGGGCGCTGCGGGTTTCTGAGTTTGGGCCACAAAACTCAGGCGTTGGACTTGGAGGCTGGTTTCCCGGTTTGGGCCTCAAAATCGGGGGGATAGCTGGAAAAGGCTAGTTTCCCGGTTTGGGCCACAAAACCGGGGGTGCAGAGCGAGGGTGGCACATGGCGGCAATCGGAAGGTTGCGTGGAGGCAACGCGGACGAGTTCTGCGGGCGTGGCCGTCGGATACACCTACCACCGAGTTGGTCCAGAATAACCCTAGGGTTAGCTGGTTCGCTCTGTAATTAGATTAGAGAGGGGTAGAGTAGGAATTGTATTTAGACTAGAATTAGGATAAGTAGTCGGGGAGACACCCTCCTCCCCTTATCTCAGTTAGTCATCTCAGTCATTTGCTCTTTCGCACTTAGGGTTTCCTGCTCTCCCATCCCCTGCTGTAGCTAGCTGAGATCCGCAGAGAGACTTGCCTCTGTGTACTGTTGATTTGAGGAAGTGAGGCCATAACCTCACCGTTGCAGTGCAGATCGATGACTAGATTCGCGTTTTGATTCGTGTTCTTCACTTTCTTCGGTTCTTTGCGATTTTCCCATCACTCGATCTCCCTCTCCGGTGCGTCTTTGCGAAATCCGTTTGAACCAATTTGTTCGTATCATTGAGGAGGTCATTTCGACCAAAGGAATTCATCTAACTCCTCATGATCGAATAGATCGGGACGATTTCGTTTTGTAGCGCTTATTCCGTTCATCCACCTTCCCTTTGATTTTTCCTGGTGATTTGGTTGATTTGAGCAGATGATTTCTTGGGGATAGTCTCCTAACTGATCATCTTCTCCAAGTTGGGAACTTGGGATTTGAGTTAGATCGGATTTGGAGAGATTTGGAGAGAAGGCGATCTAAATCGCCCTCTCTGCAAGGTCGCGGACAGTCCGCGGTTTGACCGGCGGACAGTCCGGGAGTCGTGGGGAGCAGCCTGTTCAGTGGCTGAGTTCCTCGGTCGGGTTACTGTTCATTGACCGGCGGACAGTCTGCCGTTGTGATTGGCGGACAGTCCGGGACTCGTCCAGCAAGGGTTCAGCAACCTTGCTGTTTTGGTGTTTCTGCCGACGGACAGTCCGGGACTGCTTGGCGGACAGTCCGCTCCTACCGCGGACAGTCCGGGACCCAGGGCCGGACAGTCCGGGAATTGCCTAAGTCTTCCGGTTTAGTGCGTTTGCTCCCCCGGCTTGTTCGCTTGGTTTCCGGACTTCTCGTTTGGCCCTGTAGTTGATCAAGGAACCTCTCTAGGTATCTTTGCTACTTGTTAGCATAGGTATTTAGGAGTTTCTCGACGTAGGCGTCTATCTACGT
Source organism: Coix lacryma-jobi var. lacryma-jobi (assembly GCA_009763385.1). Classification (NCBI taxonomy): domain Eukaryota; kingdom Viridiplantae; phylum Streptophyta; class Magnoliopsida; order Poales; family Poaceae; genus Coix; species Coix lacryma-jobi. The sequence continues at coordinate 75,754,186 of CM019826.1, forward strand.
CCGGGACTTGGTTTTTGGGGTTGTGTTTGAGCCGGAACTTTTAGAGTTTGGTTTGCTTCTTCTTGGTGGTGCTCCGCTGTGATCTAGGGATCATCCACCCTCTTCCAAGGGTCGTGAGCATCACGGTTTCGGTCGCCGTTTCTTGGGGGTTGTTTTGGGACATTTGGCCAAAGTTTCTGAGAAGAATTTAGAGCTCCCATTCAACCCCCTCTGGTTGCCTTGCTAGTGCTTTCTCGGTCCTTCAATTGGTATCGGCGCGGGTTAAGGATCTTCCACCTTAGCCGGTTCCAGATCCACTGAAGGCGACATGGATCGCGGCGTGGGCAAACCGCCGTTCTTTGATGGGACGAACTATGCGTATTGGAAGATACGCTTGTCGGCCTATCTTCAGAGCATGGGCTCTTCTGTTTGGGAGATTTGCAACAGGGACGATTACGTTGTCTTGGCTGCTCGTGTCACTCAGCTCCAGATCGATGAGCGCGCGGCCAATAGCGGGCACGTAACGCCTTGTTCTCCTGTTTGAGCATGGGTGAGTTTGATCGCGTTTCTCACCTCTCTACGGCTCGGGAGATTTGGGCCACCCTCATGCGCTTTCATGAGGGCACCTCTCAAGTCAAAACCCGACTCTACGAGTCGTTCAAGAGAGAGTATGAGAACTTTCGACATCAGCCTGGCGAGAGCATAGAAAGTTTATTCGCTCGCTTTCAGGTGATTGTCAACAGGATGAGGGCTAACAAGGAGCAGTTGCCTTTCGACGATCATGAGAGAGCTTTGAAGCTTTTGCATACTCTTGATCGGTCGGTGTGGGATTCCAAGGTTCAGGCGATCATCGAATTGCCTAACTATGAGACCCTCACGTGCGATGAGCTCTTTAGTAAGCTCAAGTCCACTGAGATTGATGCCATGGCGAGGGCTTCTTATGAGAATCCTTCCGGCCCGACTATGGCTTTGGTTTCTGGTTCTTCTGCTAACCCCTCTGCTGGCTTTGCGCTTTCATCTCTCTTTTCTGTCACAGAGGATCAGCTGGAGTCTTTGGGAGACGAGGCGTTGGCTTTGCTTGCCAACCGGTTCACGCGGTTCCACAACAAACGCATGAACCGTCGCCGCGGAGGAGGACGCTCAGGATGCTATGAGTGCGGCGATCCCGATCACTTCATCGCCAACTGCCCCAAGAAGAACAAGCATTCGGGGAAAGGGCGATCATGGGCACAAGTACGACTCCAAGCGTAAGGAGAAGCACGTCCCCCCAAGGCGCAAGAAGAGGGGCGACTTCGACAAAGAGTACATCAAGAAGAAGTACTTGGAGAAGGCCCAGGCTAAGTAGCGTGCGTTCTTCGCCACGCTCAGCGACGTCGACGGCTCGGATGACGACTCCACTTGCTCAAGCGATGATGAGTCCGAGAAGAGGAAGAGGATCGAGGACAAGCTGAACGGTCTCTGCTCTTCGCCGCCGATGACGACGGCTTCTGCACCATGGCGCTTGGAGATGAGGTCGGAGGCGTGCTGGAGCACACCCCTCGGAATGACGACGACGACGACGAACATCTTAGGTATCTCTCACCTACGACGACCTTTCCGCTGAGGTTGAGAAACTTACTGCTGCCCCTCCTTAGCCATGATAAACTGCTTAGGCGTGCTGCTAGAGAGCGCAAGGAGTTTAGGCAGAAGTGGGGGGACACGGTGAAGGAGCTTGAGTTCGCTCGGTCCACCGTGGTTGTGTCGGAGGAGGAGTGAGTGTGAGTCGTGCACACAAGCACATGACTGATCTTCTCACTTTGAGGAGCAAGTATGCTGCTTTGGTTGGAGAGGTGGATGAGCTCCGTGCTAGGCCGCAGCTGTTGGGTGCATGCAAGACTTGTCCTGTCTTGCAATCCGAGTTGGCAGAGAAGAATGCCAAGATTGAGTCTTTAGAGAAGGCCAACTCGGGTAGCACTTGTGTCACGAGGTGTGCTTTGTGTGAGGGCTTGGAGATGGAGATTGCCAATATGTAGCATGCAAGATGCAAACGAGGAAGAAAACACATACCTTCGAACCATCTTGTCATGGGTCTCTTGTGGTGAGCCGCAGCTCGGGATGATGATCTCCCAATTCAAGCGAGCTGCTGGAGGTCCAGGTGTAGGTTTTGCTCCGTGGTGTTGATCTTTCTGCTTTTGGGAAGATTGGAGAGTCGAATGGTCTGAACTTGAGTGAGAAGCCCAACTCCACCACTGCTCCCAAACTTACCAAGCTTCCACCCAAAGAGCCTGCCAAGCCTACCACCAAGGATGGGGTGTTTGAGGAACCCCCGAGAGCTCCACCCAAGAACCAAGTGTGGGCACCTAAGCCAAACCACCTCAAGAACAAGCTTGACACAATGCCACCCATCCAAGAGGAGTGCTTGCCACAGAAGGGCACAGTGAACCATACCCACAGCCCTGCCTACCAACAACCCCCTTTGCGCGCGGAGGTACGGGACAGTGTGACTTCTGTGGGAGGGATGGTCACTTGAGTGAGTTCTGTTTTCGGCGCAAGAGAGAGGCGCGCCGTGCTAGGGAGATGAACAACCCGCACATGTACCATCCTTTCCATGATGTACATGTGCCGAATGTTCAGAGGAGAGCACCGAGACGTGCTGCTAGGCCCAGAGGTCCAGAACCTCAAGTTCCCAGGTCTAGGCAGCAGAGAGCTCCGAGGAGAGATGCTAGGCCTAGAGGCGTAGTGCCTCAAGTTGCAAGGCCTAGGCTCGTCGTAGAGAGAGTGCCCGACGGGGTCCTGCTTTTGCAGGCTACGGACCCCGTGGCGGAGGCTTTGTTGAGCGCTTTCCCCCACCGCGTTTGGAGTATCGCGGTGAGCGCTTCTTCCCCAGCGGACCACGTTTTCCTGTGCGTGGTGATCGCTATCCTCGTAGACAATCTAGGAATGGTTTTTACACTGACTGTTCTTTTGAGTAGCCGGCCCAACACTGGTATTCTTCCTACTTCACTAACCCCAGTGTTGGACCGTGTGCTCACCCTATGTTTTTATTGATGTAGGTAAAACGGTTGGAGGACATTTGGTTGGTGGATTCTGGTTGCTCGAGACACATGACCGGAAACGCCAAGTGGTTCTCCAGCCTTAGTCCTGTTGCCGGAAAGGAGTACATAACCTTCGGCGACAATAGCAAAGGTAAGGTATTGTCTCGCGGGTCGGTGCGAGTTAATGAGCACTTTGTGTTGCGCGATGTTGCTCTTGTTTCTAACTTGCATTTTAACCTTCTTTCTGTTTCGCAACTTTTTGATGACGACTATGAGATTCGTTTTAAACCGAATCTCAGTCGTATTTTGGATCCTCAGGGCAATTTGGTGTTTGATTTCGCCCTTTGGAAAGTCTTTCGTGCGAATTTCTCGGAGTCTTTTGGCACTTCTCGTTGTCTTGTGGCTGGACCTTCCTCCTCCGATCTTTGGAAGTGGCATAGGAGACTTGGACATTTGAGCTTCGACTTGCTTGCAGGCTTAGTTCACTTGACTAATCCGAGGATTGCCCAAGTTGCAATGGAGAAGGATCTTGTTTGCCACTCTTGTAGAAACGGGAGATGGTTGCCGCTCCCCACCATCCAGTGACTCAGGTCATGACCAAGCGCCCTGGTGAGCTTTTGCACATGGACCTTGTTGGTCCGGCTCGGGTGAGCTCGGTTGGGGGGAAGGGGTAGTGGTATGTGCTTGTTGTTGTTGATGACTTTTTGAGATATTCGTGGGTCTTCTTTTTAGCTGAGAAGACCGAGACTTTCTCCTTTGTTCGCTTGATTTTGCGTCTTCAGAACGAGTTCCCTTTGAACTTGATGCGAGCAATTAGGAGTGATAATGGTTCCGAATTCAAAATTCGGGATTTTGAGAAGTTTTGTAACTCTTTGGGTTTGGAGCACCAGTTTCTTCCCCTTACACACTGCCTCAAAATGGTGTTGTAGAGAGGAAGAATCGGACCCTTGTTGAGATGGCCAGGACGATGCTCGATGAGCATAGGACTCCTAGGCGTTATGGGTCGAAGCTATGAACACTGCGTGCTATATTTCCAATCGCATTTTTCTGAGAGCGTTCTTGAAAAAGACTTCTTATGAGTAGCATTTTGGTAGATAGCCAAAGTGAGTTATTTTAGAGTCTTCGGTTGCCATTGTTTATATTGAAAGAAAGGCAACCTGGACAAATTTGAGTCTCGTTCTTCTAACGTGTATTGTTGGGTTATGACACTCACACTCGCGCATATCGTGTACATAACCTTGATACTAACCGAGTCATGGAGACATCAGATGTCACCTTCGACGAGACTCTCGTTTGTCCCTCTTCTCGTTTTGAGCGTGCTGGTGATCATGAGGTTGGTGAGCCTCTTTTGATGACGAGGACGAGGGTGCTGAAGGAATGGATGATCCAGCACCCCCTCCACCTGCCGCGCCGCAAAGAGCGGCCTCGACGACGACTCACGGCCCCGACACCTCTTCCTCCTGTGGGGCCGTGGGATCCGCCCACCCCGAGCGGTACCATTTGTACCCGGGGAGGCACCAGCTGCTGTTGAGGGGGAGGCTACTTCAGCTCGGGAGGCGCCACGACACATTCAGTGCCAGCACCCGCCTCAGCAGATGATCGGCAGCATCGACGAACGGGTTACTCGGTCCAGGTCACAGCACATCTCTCACTTCGCTTATTCTGCTTTTGTTGCTAATTTTGAACCCCGAGATGTTGGACACGATTTGACGGATCCGGATTGGGTCAATGCCATGCATGAGGAGTTCGAAAACTTTGAGAGAAATCGGGTTTGGGTTCTAGTTCCTCCTCCTCCTAACTGTAATCCTATTGGGACAAAATGGGTTTTCAAAAATAAACAAGGAGAGGACGGCCACATTGTGAGGAACAAAGCGCGTCTTGTGGCCAAGGGTTATAGTCAGAAGGAGGGGATAGACTTTGAGGAGACTTTTGCTCCTATAGCTCATTTGGAGGCTATTAGGAAACTCTTGGCTTTTGCTGCATCCAAAGGATTTAAACTCTTTCAAATGGATGTCAAGAGTGCCTTCTTAAACGGCTACATAGAAGAAGAAGTGTATGTTGAGCAACCCCCGGTTTTGAAAATCCCAAGTTTCCAAACCATGCTTTTAAACTTCACAAAGCTTTATTATATGGTTTGAAACAAGCCCCTAGAGCCTGGTATGATAGATTGAAAACTTTTTTGCTTGCTAAGGGTTTTAAAATGGGATGTGTAGATAAAACACTCTTTCTCCTCAAGCAAGGCAAAGACACTCTCTTGGTCCAGATTTACGTGGATGATATTCATTTTCGGTGGTTCTTCTCACGCTTTGGATGCCAAGTTTGCAGATATTATGAGCAGGGAGTTCGAGATGAGCATGATGGGCGAGCTGACCTTCTTTCTCGGGTTGCAAATCAAGCAATCCCGAGAGGGGACGTTTGTGCACCAGGGCAAGTACACTAAGGACTTGCTGAAGCGGTTCGATATGGGTGAGGCCAAGCCTCTTCCAACACCCATGTCGATGACGACTGCCCTGGATGCGGATGTGGATGGAGAAGCAGTGGCCTAGAAGGAGTACCGAAGCATGATCGGGTCGCTCCTCTACCTAACGGCGACACGCCCGGACATCCAGTTCGCGGGTGTGTCTGTGTGCGCGCTTTCAGGCGTCGCGCGCACCTCTCACCGTCAGGCGGTGAGACAGGGATTTTCAGGTACCATTGTTTCTCACTAGAGTTCAGGATTTGGTATTCTGCTTCCTCCACCCTCTCCCTTTGCGGTTATTCGGATGCCGATTTTGCTGGTTGCCGTATTGAGCGCAAGTCCACTTCTGGACTCGCCAGTTTATTGGTTCTTCTCTTGTTTCGTGGTCTTCTCGCAAGCAGTCTAGTGTCGCTCAGTCCACTACAGAGGCTGAATATGTTGCTGCGGCTAGCTGCTGTTCCCAGTTGCTTTGGATGATGGCCACTTGCGTGCGTGATTTGGTCTAAGCTTTTACTCGTGTTCCTTTGCTTTGTGACACCACGAGTGCTATTAGCGTTGCTAAGAATCCCGTGCTTCACTCGAAGACCAAACACATTGATGTGCGCTTTCATTTTCTGCGAGACCACCAGGAGAAGGGTGATATCGACCTTCGCCATGTCGATACTCATCATCAACTGGCTGATATTTTCACCAAGCCTTTAGACGAATCAACCTTTAATCGGTTGAGGGGTGAGCTTGGTGGTGTTTCCCTTTTAGATGTGGGAAACATTGGATCTTGTATAATAGACTGACTTTCTTTCGTTTGTCTTTCTTTTCTCTTGCATTTTAGCATACGCATTTAGATTCTGAGCTTCATGTCTATAATCACTAGAATGTAACTATGCTCTATGTAGTATGCTCCAATGCTTATGTTGATGCTTGTAGCTTATGCTCTTTCTGATCACTAGTACATGTGTGAGCTGAGCTATTTTTGAAATGGTGAATTTGCTTAATAACTTAAAATCTGAAAATGTTCACCATGAGATATGCAACTAGCATGTGTAGGATGTGTTGAGTTCACTCGTGCTTTTCAAATATGCTAGGTTGCTATGTCTCTAGTTCTGAGTCATTCACTTGCTTGGTCTGTTCATATCTTGCTTAAAATTTGAACCAAGTCTTAGTGAATTGAAAAGATCGAGAGGGACTGCTTGTCAAACATCACGGTATCGAGACAGTTTCTCATTGCACTTTGAGTTAAACTTGAGCCATGTAGTGTATGACCGAAACCGCAGCTTTAAGCTTCTGATTGCTTCGGCATAGGCTTCGCTCGGTTGAAAGTTAGGCAATGGCAAGCTTTCAACCTCTCGCAATCACATGCTAATAATTGAACTTGTGTAATTTCATCGCTGCAACTCCGATATTAATTTGAAATCACAGTGTATGTTTCATTCCTATGCATGATGATTGAACTTTGCTAGGGGTAGTTCACCTTGTATACATGTTTAGCACTCGTTTGGATTCCTGTCTATACATGTGTAGTGCTATTTTGATGGTGACTCCCTTTTTGGCTAAAAAATTGCTCACATGCTCATATGTTCATATTTCGTATGTGTGATCAGTTTGAGCCTTTGCTATTTGAGTGCCTAGTTGAGTCATTGGAGTTCTACTGTTTAGAGCATCATTGCACTCTTGTGAATATATGCCTGAAGCTACTAACTTGCATTTCTGACTTCATATGCATGTTGGAAGGGGGAGTGTCTTGCTTTGATGCCTTTCTTGATAAGTGCATTTTCAACTAAGGGAGAATTTTGCAAATCATATACTCCTGGATGTTCAACTAAGAGGAGTTTCCTAGTTGCTTGCACTTGTCGAGGGGGAGTTTGATAGTTGTGTTGAGCCTTTGCCTCTATCTTGAGGGACTAGCAAACTCAGGGTTTTTTGATCGATTGGTTCTCTTTTGGTTTGGAATCATTCCAATTGGTTCGGAGCATGTTTGGCCGAAAGGCATTGGTTTGGAGCTTTCTGTGCTAGTTGTGTTGAGCCTCTGTGCCTCTATCTTGAGGGACTAGCATTTTGCTTCGATTTCATTCGGCTTCAATTGGTTTTGAGCTCTTTTCTCTGGAGTTTCCAATTGGTATCTGCTAGCGGTGTTGAGCCTGTTCTACCTCTTCTTGAGGGCTAGCTTTGCTTTGCTTGGTTGCGTCGAGCCATTGCCCATGTCTTTGGGGACCAAGTTGTTTTGCTTCTTCCACTTGACCTTCTTCGGCTTTTGCTAGGATTTGGGTCATTTTGTCGAGTTCTTCTTCTCTTCTTCCTTCTCTCTTTATTATGATTTGTGTGAGTAGTTGACAATGCACTCATCAAGGGGGAGATTGCGGATACATGGGTGTATGCCGAGTCTCTGAGTGATGAGTGATTGTCAACGGGTTTGATCACAGGATCTTTGGCTTGTGTTGTGCTGCGGATACATGGGTGTATGCTGAGTCTCTGAGTGATGAGTGATTGTCAACGGGTTTGATCGCAGGGTCTTTGGCTTGTGTTGTGCAGGTGCCGAGCACGGGAGACAGTGATCGAGGGCAAGGTGAAGGTCAAGTTGAGACGGGTCGTGCCGACGGAAGGGTGCGGTGAAGGATGGGCGTGCCGTGCGGCGGACGTGCCATGCCGTTGAACGAGCGAAGTGTGAAGGGCGGACGTGAGGCTTGGACTGAGGGACCAGAGTGCCTGAGGATCAGCTGTGGTGGCTGGCAGCCTGGGACAGCGACAAGTGAAGAATTGCGGGGCACTGGTGTTGCTCGGGTCGAGGACCTGGGGACACGTGTCGGTGGATGGGGTGCACGAGCGGTGCATCCCCTCTACAGCTTCAGTTTGGTGGTAGAGCCAGGGAAAAACCATCAGATGGACGGTTTCCAGGTTTGGGCCTCAAAACCTGGGTGTGGACGGTTTCCGAGTTTGGCCACAAAACTCGGGCTGAGGGTTTCCGAGTCTGGCCACAAAACTCGGGCTGAGGACGGTTTCCAGGTTTGGCCTCAAAACCTGGGTGCTGAGGGTTTGCTGAGTTTGGCCTCAAAACTCAGATGCTGGTGGGCTGGTTTCCCGGTTTGGGCCTCAAAACCGGGGGTTGGCTGGAAAAGGCTGGTTTTCCCGGTTTGGGCCACAAAACCGGGGGTGCAGAGCGAGGGCGGCACGTGGCGGCAATCGAAAGGATGCGTGGAGGCAACGCGGACGAGTTGTGCAGGCGTGGCCGTCGGATACAGCTACCACCGAGTTGGTCCAGAATAACCCTAGGGTTTAGCTGGTTAGCTCTGTAATTAGAATATAGAGGGGTAGAGTAGGAATTGTACTTAGACTAGAATTAGGATAAGTAGTCGGGGAGACACCCTCCTCCCCTCATCTCAGTCATTTGCTCTTTCGCACTTAGGGTTTCCTGCTCTCCCATCCCCTGCTGTAGCTAGCTGAGATCCGCAGAGAGACTTGCCTCTGTGTACTGTTGATTTGAGGAAGTGTGACGGAACCTCCTGGATTATTAGGGCCCACGTGTACTTGTCCTTGTCCTACAGACCTCGGACAAACATACACTGTGCCCAATAGCCCAAAAGACCCACCACGTGTCATCGGGTAACCCGACTCCTTCACGTTTCCTTACACTCCCAGGATCATTGCAAGAGTCATTGCAGTATTACAACATTTCACAAATAATAAACATCAGAGAATAAAAGTGCGGAAGTATTACACCATAAGTTTTACAAACCAGTTGTTCAAACTCACGCCATTATTACAAACCAAAGTTTTGAACTTTACCCTAGGTAGTGGGAGTAGCATTAATAAAACCGTATTTCAAACAAACAACCCCGCCTAAGGGTTGCATTACTCTTCCCCGGACACATCCTCCTCAACGACGGTCACGCAACAAGCCTCGAAGCAAGGCTGTTCGTGAGCGTCTCCTGCAACAGTGGATTAACAAACCCTGAGTACAAAGGTACTCAACAAGACTGACCCGACAAGAGAAGAGAAGAACAGGTATGCTGGCTTGGGTAGGCTCAACAGTATTTTTCATTTGCATAAAAGCTTACTAAAGTAGTTCTAGATCCAAATTTTACTTAACCATTTGAATACTTGATAAAAACTGAAAGTAAATCATTAGTAAGATAGCATCATTATTCTTTCTTAAACCAAAACCATTTTCATTCTACGGTGCGGGTCGAAAGATTGAGTCTCCTTAACCGAGGAGCACGACGATTCGAATCGATTCAACCAGATCTGGGGGTTTTCCACGATCATACGATATATGTAGACCCGTGATCACACATATACCAACCCCAACCTCGGATCCTCCAAACAAGACCGGGTCCGCGCCACCCGAGTACTTGTACACCTCCAATCCGGGACTTCGACCCACGAGGGTAGCTAGTACTCCCGCCATCTCTCCACTCCCAGTGTGCGATTAGCCGTTCTCATTTAAGAACCACCAAGGCAGGGCTTACCGTAGCATATGATCGGTACTTCACAGTTTCTCAATCTAGCAGGCCAACAACGGTTAACCCTAATCGACACATCCGGGTTACCCTGCATCTAATCCAAGGATCGATGCAGGTGCCCGTCTGGTCTTAACCATCATTCTTTCTCTTTTTCATTCCAAGACGACAAGTATCAAACATTTATCGGGAGCGTGAGAAAGCAAGGCTGAGCATTTCTATCCTTTGCATAAAGCAGGTACCAAGGAATGATATATCGATAACAAGGTTGATCATGCATCAACAGGTTTAAAGCATTTATTTGATAAACATTTAATGCATCAAGTTATCGAAAGTAAGTGTAATTGTAAATCCAAGGAAATGGTTAAATGAACCGGGGCTTGCCTTCGTTGATCGGGAGAGTCTGGAACTCTTGATAACTTGGGTCAACTAGACACTCTGAACTTTCTGGATCAAACTCGCCTGGACACTCAAACACTTCCGAAGCTACACGATAAAAGAGTATATGCTTAATGAGATGCTCATGTCATGATCATGGTAAGAATGGAAATTACACTTGACTTGCAACAATTTGCCCCCACGGTAAAGTTGCAAACCAACAAAACTAACTTATAAACATACATGGTTACAAAGAGTGACTCTTACCTACATCAACCAGCAGATCAAGATAATTCACTTATCTTAACCTTTTAAAACTACTCAAAAGAACTTGGGATTTATGTTTTATACCATTATTTAACCACAAAGAAAGCAATTTTAATTAGCCGAAAATAAGTTGTGCATATAACTATGTTCCAATTAGTTCAAACTTGGTACACAGATTGGTTATGATTCAAAAAGTGCACAAAATAAATTTCAGCATTTTTGGAGTTAAACTTGATTTTATAAAAATCATTGAAGGCTTATTTAAGAATTAAGAGGCATAATTTTTACTGTAAAACATAATACAGAAACATGTATATATTATATTTTTCATAAAAACTACACATTTCATAGAGCATGCACAAAAATTTTCATAATTTTTGGCTCAACAGATTAATTTATACAAAAATAACAACACTAGCATTACCATGCACATAACAGAAAAAAGATTAAAACGTTTGGAAACACAAAACCCCTAATGGGCCGAAACTGACTCAATCGGCCCATCTCCGGCCTACGGCCTCTGACAGCCGGACCCTAGGTGTTAGCGTCCTCTTTCTCCGCTTCGCGCCGAGGCCAGCGGATCTCCGCCTCGCCCGAGGCTAGCGGGTTCTCCGTCTCGCCCGAGGCTAGCAGATCTCCGCCTCCGCCTCGTCCGAGGCCTTCTCCGCCTCGCCCGAGGCTTTCTCGGCTCGCCCGAGACCTACGCCCGGCAGCCTCAACTCCTTCTCCGATTCGCCCGAGACCTTCTCCGCCTCGCCCGAGACCCTCTCCGGCTCGCCCGAGGCTGGCAGCCAAAAGCTTTGACCGAACGCGCACCCGCGTTGACCGGCCTCCAACCTCATCACCGGTGAGGTCTCCGACGACGGTGAGGCCTCCCACAAGCTTGTCTGGATCCCGCGCATCACTTCCACCCTTCACTATCCCTAGCACCTCACGGTCTCGTTGAACCTTCAAACTCCCTCCCTCGACCTCTCTCTCTACCCCGACGACGACACAAGCGGACGCGACGGCACGGCGGCGGCACGCCGGCCAACTGGGAGCTCTAACGAGCCAACGAACAAGCGCATCAGCACCAGAGGCTCACCACGACTCTAGTGAGCTAGGTCTCCGAGGCTGACGGGGCTCCGAACGGTGATGACGACGACGGCGACGGATCTCAGCGGTGCGGCTCGACGGCGATGACCTGTTCCGGCTGAGACAGAGAGAGACAAGGTCAACAACCTGGTGCTAGAGCAGCAGCAACCGATAAGGAAGAGAAAACGGGGCTCAGGTGAGGATGATAGGGCTCCGAGCTTGCTGACCACGGTGGCGGCGTCGATGGAGGTGTTCGGGACCGGAGACGAAGACGACGACCACGCCGGGCGGCTGCGGGGGTGAGCGAGGCTGCGACCTAGCTCTACGGCTCCGCAACGACGAGGCGAACACGATGACGCGGTTGAACAGGGCGAACGAGCGCTCAGGTGGCCGGCGTAGGTAAGCAAAGGAACGACGGCGACGACGAGCGAACAGAGGAGAAAGCGAAACACGGAGCTTTCCGTGATATAAGAAGGACGAAGGAGAGGGCGGCGGCGTGAAGAACTCGCGCACGCAGCTGCCAAGCAGCTCGCTGGCGCGACGCATGCGCCCCAGCGCGAGCACGGCCCGAGCGGCGCAGCTCGCTGGCGAGCTCTGGACGGTTCCTCCCCTTACACTGTTCCTTGCTCTCTCTCCCCCTTTCTGAAACTTAAAATTACTTTTGAAACCCAAACTGCACTTCAAGTTTTGCCAACATAAGAAATGTAGAGTTTGAAAAGTTGCACAACTTTGCTTTAACACCCTATGGCTAATTTCAACTGAAAATAAGTCAAACTGGCCAAAACAGTTCAAACCCAAATCAAATTGAAAATTTGAAAAGGGGACAGATTTAGGGTTTTGTATTAGAAGCAAAATTACTTTTGATTTTGCAATAATACTTGAAAAATGGTCAATGTATAAAATATTCCTTTGAAAATTCTCTACAACTTTTATGTAAACCTCAAACTCAGATTTCAAATAATTTTTGAAATGTAAGTTTAGAATCAAAAGGGGACCATTTCTAGGGTTTGAATAGATTCAAAATTACTTAGAATTTTGTACAGAAACTTTGAAAACTTTAAATACCAAAGTTGTACCTCTTCTCAAGATCTACTAAAAAGCTTTTAGGGTCAGCCCCTAAATATGCACAGATTTTGAGTTAACTGGAAAGGGTTAATTAACTTATATAGAAATTAATGATTTCCCATTTTGCTAAATAAACTTTGTAACCTTTTGAATTGTTAAACCTGGATTCATGCCTTTACATGACTCTAGTCAAAAGGGAATGAACACAAGTTACTTCATAATGACATTCCAAAATAGGATTTTGAGCTACCTCACAAGCAATAACAAAATGCTCACACATTAGGAATTAAACTCTTTTTAGTGAATGCATCTCCAGTGAGCTAGCATATAATGCTATGGAATGGAATGCTTATGATGGCATGACAATATTTTATTCATGTAAACACCTGAGGTGTTACAGGAAGTGAGGCCGTATCCTCACCTTTGCAGTGCAGATCGATGACTTGATTCGTGTTCTTCGCGTTCTTTGTTTCTTCACGATTTTCCCGTCACTCGATCTCCCTCTCTAGTGCGTCTTTGCAAAATCCGTTTGAATCACTTTGTTCGTATCATTGAGGAGGTCATTTTGACCAAAGGAATTCATATAACACCTCATGATCGAATAGATCGGGTCGATTTCGTTTTTGTGGCGCTTTTTCCGTTCATCCACCTTCCCTTTTGATTTCCCGGTGATTTGGTTGATTTGAGCGGATGATTCTTGGGGATAGTCTCCTAACTACCCCGTGATCATCTTCTCCAAGTTGGGGAATGTGGGATTTTGATTTGGATCGGATTTCTGAGGTTTTGGGAGAAGGGCGACTGAAATCGCCCTCTCTGTTCATCCGCGGACAGTCCGCCGTTGGACCCGCGGACAGTCCGCGCATCGGGATCGAGCCAGGTCAGTGGCTGCGGGTCTCGGTCGCGTTACTGTTCCTTGACTGGCGGACAGTCCGCCGAAGGAACTCGCGGATAGTCCGGGAGTCGTCCAGGGACTGTTCAGCATCTTCGCTGTTTTAGCATTTGACCGGCGGACAGTCCGCCGTTGGGTCTCGCGGACAGTCCGGGAACGTCCAGTGGACTTGCAGCAGCACTGTGTTTTTGCTTGTTTGGCCGGCGGACAGTCCACGACCTGAGCCCGGACAGTCCGCCACTGGGCAGACAATCCGTGACCGTACTGCCGGACAGTCCGGGACTTGCCTGAGTGCTCCGGTTTAGTGCGTTTGCTCTCCCCGCTTCTACGCTTGGTTTCCGGACTTCTCGTTTGGCCCTAGAGTTGACCAAGGAACCTCTCTGGGTATCTTTGCTACTCGTTAGCATCGGTATTTGGGGACTTCTCGATGTAGCCATCTATCTACGTTCGGGACTTGGTTTTTGGGGTTGTGTTCGAGCCGGAACTTTTGGAGTTTGGTTTGCTTCTTCTTGGTGGTGCTCCGCTGTGATCTTAGGGATCATCCACCCTCTTCCAAGGGTCGTGAGCATCACGGTTTTGGTCGCCGTTTCTCGGGGTTGATTTTGGGACATTTGGCCAAAGTTTCTAAGAAGAATTTTGAGCTCCCATTCACCCCCCCCTCTGGTCGCCTTGCTAGTGCTTTCTCGGTCCTTCAATTGGTATCGGAGTGGGTTAAGGATCTTCCACCTTAGCCAGTTCCAGATCCACAGAAGGCGACATGGATCGCGGCGTGGGCAAACCGCCGTTCTTTGATGGGACGAACTATGCGTATTGGAAGATACGCATGTCGGCCTATCTGCAGAGTTTGGGCTCTTCCATTTGGGATATTTGCAACTCTGCTGATTACGTGGTCTTGGCTGCTCGTGTGACTCAGCATCAGATCGATGAGCACGATGCCAATAGCCGAGCCTGTAATGCTCTCTTTTCGTGTTTGAGCATGGGAGAGTTTGATCGTGTTTCTCACCTCTCTACGGCTCGGGAGATTTGGGCTACCCTCATGCGCTTTCATGAGGGCACCTCTCAAGTCAAAACCCGACTCTACGAGTCGTTCAAGAGAGAGTATGAGAACTTTCGACATTAGCCTGGCGAGAGCATAGAAAGTTTATTCGCTCGCTTTCAGGTGATTGTCAACAGGATGAGGGCCAATAAGGAGCAGTTGCCTTTCGACGATCATGAGAGAGCTTTGAAGCTTTTGCACACTCTCGATCGGTCGGTGTGGGATTCCAAGGTTCAGGCGATCATCGAATCGCCTAACTATGAGACCCTCACGTGCGATGAGCTCTTTAGCAAGCTCAAGTCCAGTGAGATTGACGCCGTGTCGAGGGCTTCTTATGCAAATCCTTCTGGCCCGACTATGGCTTTGGTTTCTGGCTCTTCCGCTAACCCCTCTGCTGGCTTTGTACTCTCTTCACTCTTTTCTGTCATAGAGGACCAGTTGGAGTCTTTGGGAGACGAGGAGTTGGCTTTGCTTGCCAACCGGTTCACGTGGTTCCACAACAACCGCATGAACCGTCGCCGCGGAGGAGGACGCTCGGGCTGCTATGAGTGCGGCGAACCCGACCACTTCATCGTCAACTGCCCCAAGAAGAACAAGCATTCGGGGAAGGGCGATCTTGGGCACAAGTACGACTTCAGGCACAAGGAGAAGCACGTCCCCCAAGGCACAAGAAGAAGGGCGGCTTCAACAAAGAGTACATCAAGAAGAAGTACTTGGAGAAGGCCCAGGCTGAGCAGCGTGTATTCTTCGCCTTGCTCAGCGACGTCGATGGCTCGGATGACGACTCCGCTTGCTCAAGCGATGACGAGTCCGAAAAGAAGAAGAGGATCGAGGACGAGCTGAACGGTCTCTGCTTCTTCGCCGACGACGGCTTCTGCACCATGGCGCTTAGTGATGAGGTCGGAGGCGAGCTGGAGCACACCCCTCGGAATGACGACGACGACGACACCTCCCAGGTATCCCTCACCTACGATGATCTCTCTGCCGAGGTTGAGAAGCTTACTGCCGTGCTCCTTAGTCAGGACAAGTTGCTTAGGCGTGCCGCTAGAGAGCGCAAGGAGTTTAGGCAGAAGTGGGAGGACACGGTGAGAGAGCTTGAGTTTGCCAAGTCCACCGTGGTCGTGTCTGAGGAGGCCGAGTGTGAGATGTGCACCACGCACATGACTGACCTTCTCACTTTGAGAGGTAAGTATGCTGCGTTGGTAGAAGAGGTGGATGAGCTGAAGGCTAGACCTTCTTTGTTGGGTGCGTGCAAGACTTGTCCTGTCTTGCAATCTGAGTTGGCAGAGAAGAATGCCAAGATTGAGTCTTTAGAGAAGGCCAACTCGGGTAGCACTTGTGTCACGAGGTGTGCTTTGTGTGAGGGCTTGGAGAAGGAGATTGCGAATGTCAAGCATGGCAAGATGCAAACCGAGGAAGAAAACACATACCTTCGGACCATCTTGTCATGGGTCTCTTGTAGTGAGCCGCAGCTCGGGATGATGATTTCCCAATTTAAGCGAGCTGCTGGAGGTTCTGGTGTAGGTCTTGCTCAGGGTGTTGATCTCTCTGTTTTTGGGAAGATTGGAGAGTCAAGTGGTCTGAATCCTAGTGAGAAGCCCAACTCCACCACTACTCCCAAACTGACCAAGCTTCCACCCAAGGAGCCACCTAAGCCTACCACCAAGGATGGGGTTTTTGAGGAACCCCCGAGAGCTCCGCCCAAGAACCAAGTGTGGGCACCCAAGCCAAACCACCTCAAGAACAAGCTTGACACAATGCCACCCATCCAGGAGGAGTTGCCTCAGAAGGGCAAAGTGATCCACACCCACAGCCATGAGTACCAACAACCCACTTTGCGTGCGGTGAGGTATCATTGTGATTTCTGTGGGAGAGATGGACACTTGAGCGAGTTCTGCTTTCGGCGCAAGAGAGAGGCGCGCCGTGCTCGGGAGATGGACAACCCGGACATGTAGCACCCTTTCCATGGTGTGCATGTGTCGAACGTCCAGAGGAGAGCTGCTAGGCCCAGAGGTCCAGAACCTCAAGTCCCCAGGCCTAGGCAGCAGAGAGCTCCGAGGAGAGATGCTAGGCCTAGAGGCGCAGTGCCTCAAGTTGCTAGGCCTAGGCCTCGTAGAGAGCGTGCCCGGCGGGGTCCTGCTTTTGCAGGCTACGGACCCCGTGGCGGAGGCTTTGTTGAGCGCTTTCCCCCACCGCGTTTGGAGTATCGCGGTGAGCGCTTCTTCCCCCGCGGACCACGTTTTCCTGTGCGTGGTGATCGCTATCCTCGTAGACAGTCTAGGAATGGTTTTTACACTGACCGTTCTTTTTTGCAGCCGGCCCAACACTAGTACTCTTCCTACTTCACTAACCCCAGTGTTGGACCGTATGCTCACCCTATGTCTTTTATTGATGTAGGTAAAACGGTTGGAGGACATTTTGTTGGTGGATTCCGGTTGCTCGAGGCACATGACCGGAAACGCCAAGTGGTTCTCCAGCCTTAGTCCTGTTGCCGGAAAGGAGTACATAACCTTCGGCGACAATAGCAAAGGTAAGGTATTGTCTCGCGGGTCGGTGCGAGTTAATGAGCACTTTGTGTTGCGCAATGTTGCTCTTGTTTCTAACTTGCATTTTAACCTTCTTTCTGTTTCGCAACTTTTTGACGACGACTATGAGATTCGTTTTAAACCGAATCTCAGTCGTATTTTGGATCCTCTGGGCAATCTTGTGTGTTTGATTTCGCCCTTTGGAAAAGTCTTTCGTGCGAATTTCTCGGAGTCTTTTGGCACTTCTCGTTGTCTTGTGGCTGGACCTTCCTCCTTCGATCTTTGGAAGTGGCATAGGAGACTTGGACATTTGAGCTTCGACTTGCTTGCAGGGCTTAGTTCACTTGGCCTAATCCGAGGATTGCCCAAGTTGCATATGGAGAAGGATCTGTTTGCCACTCTTGTAGACATGGGAAGATGGTTGCCGCTCCCCACCATCCAGTGACTCAGGTCATGACAAAGCGCCCTGGAGAGCTTTTGCACATGGACCTTGTTGGTCCGGCTCGGGTGAGCTCGGTTGGGGGGAAGTGGTATGTGCTGTTGTTGTTGATGACTTTTCGAGATATTCGTGGGTCTTCTTTTAGCTGAGAAGACCGAGACTTTCTCCTTTGTTCGCAATCTGATTTTGCGTCTTCAGAACGAGTTCCCTTTGAACTCGATGCGAGCATTAGGAGTGATAATGGTTCCGAATTCAAGAATTCGGATTTTGAAAAGTTTTGTAACTCTTTGGGTTTGGAGCACCAGTTTTTCTTCCCCTTACACACCGCCTCTCAAAATGGTGTTGTAGAGAGGAAGAATCGGACCCTTGTTGAGATGGCCAGGACGATGCTCGATGAGCATAGGACTCCTAGGCGTTATTGGGCCGAAGCTATGAACACTGCGTGCTACATTTCCAATCGCATTTTTCTGAGAGCGCTCTTGAAAAAGACTTCTTATGAGTTGCGTTTTGGTAGACAGCCCAAACTGAGTTATTTTAGAGTCTTCGCTTGCCATTGTTTTATATTAAAGAAAGGCAACCTGGACAAATTTGAGTCTCGTTCTTCTGACGGTGTATTTTTGGGTTATGGCACTCATACTTGCGCATATCGTGTACTTAACCTTGATACTAACCGAGTCATGGAGACATCAGATGTCACCTTCGACGAGACTCTCGTTTGTCCCTCTTCTTGTTTTGAGCGTGCAGGTGATCATGAGGTTGGTGAGCCTCTTTTTGATGATGAGGACGAGGGTGCTGAAGGTATGGATGATCCAGCACTCCCTCCACCTGCCGTGCCGCAAAGAGCGGCTTCTATGACGACTCACGGCCCCGACACCCTCTCCTCCTGGTGACCGTGGGATCCGCCACCCCGAGCGGTACCATTTGTACCCGGGGAGGCACCACCTGCTGTTGAGGGGGAGGCTACTTCAGCCCAGGAGGTGCCACGACACATTCAGCGCCAGCACCCGCCTCAGCAGATGATCGGCAACATCGACGTATGGGTTACTCGGTCCAGGTCACACACCATCTCTCACTTCTCGCTCATTCTGCTTTTGTTGCTAATTTTGAGCCCCGAGATGTTGGACACGCTTTGACGGATCCGGATTGGGTCAATGCCATGCATGAGTAGTTAGAAAACTTTGAGAGAAATCGGGTTTGGGTTCTAGTTCCTCCTCCTCCTAACTGTAATCCTATTGGGACAAAATGGGTTTTCAAAAATAAACAAGGAGAGGACGGCCATATTGTGAGGAACAAAGCGCGTCTTGTGGCCAAGGGTTATAGTCAGAAGGAGGGGATAGACTTTGAGGAGACTTTTGCTCCTGTAGCTCGTTTGGAGGCTATTAGGATACTCTTGGCTTTTGCTGCATCCAAAGGTTTTAAACTCTTTCAAATGGATGTCAAGAGTGCCTTCTTAAACGGCTACATAGAAGAAGAAGTGTACGTTGAGCAACCCCCCAGTTTTGAAAATCCCAAGTTTCCAAACCATGTTTTTAAACTTCATAAAGCTTTATATGGTTTGAAACAAGCCCCTAGAGCCTGGTATGATAGGTTGAAAACCTTTTTGCTTGCTAAGGGTTTTAAAATGGGATGTGTAGATAAAACGCTCTTTCTCCTCAAGCAAGGCAAATACACTCTCTTGTCCAGATTTACGTGGATGATATCATTTTCGGTGGTTCTTCTCACGCTTTGGTTGCCATGTTTGCAGATATTATGAGCAGGGAGTTCGAGATGAGCATGATGGGTGAGCTGACATTCTTTCTCGGGTTGCAAATTAAGCAATCCCGAGAGGGGACGTTTGTGCACCAGGGCAAGTACACCAAGGACTTGCTGAAGCGGTTCGATATGGGTGAGGCCAAGCCTCTTCCAACACCCATGTCGACGACGACTGCCCTGGATGCGGATGTGGATGGAGAAGCAGTGGACCAGAAGGAGTACCGAAGCATGATCGGTTCACTCCTCACCTGACGGCGACACCCCGGACATCCAGTTCCGCGCGGTGTGTCTGTGTGCGCGCTTTCAGGCGTCGCCGCACACCTCTCACCGTCAGGCGGTGAAGCGGATTTTCAGGTACCTTCGTTTCTCACCTGAGTTCGGGATTTGGTATTCTGCTTCCTCCACCCTCTCCCTTTGCGGTTATTCGGATGCCGATTTTGCTGGTTGCCGTATTGAGCGCAAGTCCACTTCTGGGACTTGCCAGTTTATTGGTTCTTCTCTTGTTTCGTGGTCTTCTCGCAAGCAGTCTAGTGTCGCTCAGTCCACTACTATTGGCACCAAAAGTGGCACGCTGTGCCAATCACACAGCAAGCCAGAGAAGCTGGCTTCAAATGTGGCCCGGGTGTTCAGAAGTCCGGTGCGTGCCAGTCAGTTCGCCCTGCAACTAACAAGGGAAAGAATCCGTTAAATACAAAGCTGGAACATACCGGGTATGACCAGACAGTTCCAAGATGTACGGCCCTGAAGCCACTTACGACGACATATAGCTATGAAAGCTATTTGCCAACAGGTTTAAAGATTGTTCGGCAATATGAACAGAGTTTCGTGAATAACAGATTGCCGAACACGTTTGCATGAGAATCGTATTTGCATGATGTATTAAATATAAGTTAAAGCTTAACCAATCTCGATTGTACAAACCGAGTTGGGGTCCATGGGGATTGAGCATACAAACTAAGCATGGTTAAACTAATCTAAAGCCTGCGCCTGCCGCACGACACCTAGCTATATCATAGATCAAACATACTCGACGTGCATGAACCCTCGCCATGTGGCAATCTAGATATTGTCGAATCGGCTATTACAAACAATAGATTCATCGCTTGAAAGTTTTACAAAAATAAGATCGTGAAAAGGGCAGGATGGATCTTATACAAGATGAAGCCGAACCGGGCAAGATCTAGATTGGGCAATGAAGTGTTACAAAGAAATAAACATTATAAAACATATAACACATGATAACTTAATGAATCTATTAGATTTGCCAAATCTAACAGAGCCGATAACTATTTTTACTCACGACTCAATCTGCCGCACGATACGAGGCATAAGCAAAAACTTCTCGTCATAAGCTTAAATCCGCCGCACGATACTAAGCTTAACGTACGAGACTGCTTGCACCATATCTAAATCTGCCGCATGATACTAGACATGATAACAAGGTTGCCGGAACTTACAGAGGTCGACGGATCGATGGTTGCTCTCGAAGAACACGACGACACGACTTGGACTCGAAGATGGCACAGGGCCGAGTTGGTTGTATTGATTGTGTACCCCGTTACAATAGCCTCAGGGTTTATATTTATACCCTGGTGTTCTCTGAGTCCTAGAAGGACACGATTACAACGATAAAATTAGGAAACTATCAAAAACATAATGCCTTCTGCTCCAAGCTTCCTTTAATAACCGGCATGCACTAAAATGACGAGATCCTTATCGCTAAACCTTCTTGACATGCCGCATTTGTCATCTCCTGACGCAAACCGACTTGGCTTGAGGTAGCCGACCGCAGCGTCACATTGCCGAATTCGCTCGCCATTGACCAGTCGCCTCCACAGCCTTGCCGAACCTACTAAGTTAGCCGACCGCGCCTGCCATCTGCCGAACCCTCAGGCGGTGATTTCTCTGAACCTGCACTGGGCTGGCCTACTTGTCATAGTGCAAAAATTATGTGTTAACACATGCCCCCTCAATTTCTGCACAAAGGCATTTGTTCTGAAATTGACCACAAGTCCGCCGCGCTTTCTAGGTCAGCACTGCTTCAAATTCCGCATCTTCTCCAAATCATCAACAGCTTCAAACTCCACCCGAGCTTCGCAATGGCGACCCACGACGAGATCCCAGAGGTAAATTTCACTTTTCGTTTCAACGCATTCGGTCAATTTATATCGGCATTCGGCTCAATTAGCTTCCCCCGCACACCTTCTCCTTTCAGGCCCTTAGGGATGAAATTCTGATTCCTTGCGACGCGGATCCCGATTCCTACTTCTTGGGACCAATGGGAAACTCCAATCCAACCAATATCATCGGTATGGAGACCAACAGAATCCCTTTCAAGTACGGAATCATTTCATCGAACAGGTGGCGGTATACCTTCAAGAACTGGCCCCTGCCCGCGGTCACGGCTGGAGGAATTGGTACAGAAGAATTCAGGCGAAATTTGGGCCTCACTGGGAAACCCAAGACATCCATCACGCTCTGGAACTGTCCCTGGCCGACATGCCCAAAAATGAGTCATTGCTCATAGCAGCTTCTCATTTTTGGTCAGATGCCCTCAATGCTTTCGTGTTCGGCCATGGCATAATGACAATCACATTAGCCGATGTCTTCATGATGAGTGGCCTGAACATTACCTCGATCATGAAACCCGACGAATTGCTAGAGAAAATTCCTCAGAGATCCATTGATGTCAGCGTTGGATGGATGAAGTATGTAGAGATCCATAACAAGATATCAGGCCCCGTAGCAGAAACAGAGCACAGGGCTTTTCTAAACATGTGGCTATGCAGATTTATCTTCTGTGGGAGATCCAACGAGCCAACCCTTAACTACATCGCACTGGCTGATAAATTATCCAAAGGAAAGCAAATCCCTCTAGGCAGGCTCTTCCTGGGATCTATATACCACATGATGCATCAGATCTCCACTCAAATGTATCATGCCACTCATGATAGCACAGATGGACTGCCACCAATTGATTGTGTCAATGGCCCCTGGTGGTTTGTTCAAATGTGGTTTCAGCTATACATGCACCAAATCATTGTTGTGCCATTGGACAACCTCAGCTTTCCCTCCAGCAACTTTGCTGAGGATGAAGAGGCCACGGAGAAAGCTTGCCAAACTTATGGGGAAGCAGCCACTGCTATAACCATAAACAAGAGTATTGGCAGTCTCTTCAAATTATTCTTCAAGGGCTTTAATCAGGTGCTCTGGTTACCCTATAGGGAGAATGACAACCTCACTTTCCCTATCAAATTCAGCTTTGATGATGGCTGCATAGATGAAATGGCCATAGGAGTTTTCAACTCATTTATCAAACCTGCATCCTACCAGCCGAATTCAACAGAGGAAGACAAGTGAAGCATACTTATGAATTCTATTATCCTAACGTAGCAGCTAGGCAATTAGGTTGTGGACAGCTCCCTCCAAAACTCATCTTCTCCACCATCATCAAGCCCAGGGAGCAGATTCAGTCCAAAGAACGTATTACAATAGGGATGCAGGCCCATCGAGTATTCAGCCTGGGGCAATATCTGCCAGACTACAAACCAGTGCCATTCCATTTGATCCAGTCTGCTCATCCTCTTATTGAGTCCTGGTGGCAAGAATGGCATGATCATATCTTCAACAGCTTAGTCCATCCCATGTGCCTGGAACTTCAAGCAGACTTCAGCTCTGACAGCGAAGTACAATAACAAGTCACCTGTTGCTTTAGTATTTGATCCTTGAGATACCTAACTTCCCAAAACTTCCACAGGACTTCACACCCAATTCTGACATTAGGCCTATCAAATATCGTCAAGCAGGCCCAATTAGTGTCCTGGGACACAATGCTCCTTCATTGACTCAGTTTATGAAATCTCAAGCAGTTTCATTAACCACCTTCTCAGCCAAAGGAGAGAAGAGAAAGGCCACTGAGGGCACTTCTAGCTCCAAGCGAACCAAGACCAAGCGAAACACACCTCCCCCAAAGGTAAGATGTTCTAGTTCTTCCACCATTATCAATTTATTCTTGACTGGCTTGTATACCATTACAGGCTTCTTTCCCTGAACAAGAAAACGCTCAAACGACGGTGCCCCCAATCTTTATTACCCTGGAAAATGATGAGCATGCAGATGCCGAGGAGATGAACACCCAGAGCCCGGATGATGTCAACATTGGTAGGTTCCTCAATCATCCTTCCAACCAGCAGATCTTGCCTCCCTGACTGATCAGTAATTTCACAGATGACACTAATCGGTGAGACTTTCATCAGTTCAACTCCAGACCCTGCTGGCCAATCCGGTTCTCAACCAGATCAAGACCCTGTTAATCAGCCGACTCATCAGGCAAGAATTAATTCCTCATTTCTTCATACTTTACCTTGGTCGGCTAACCTGTCAAAATCAACACAGACTTTCATCAGTTCAGCTTCCGAGTATGCATTTGATGTCAACGAGTTCCTGAACAAAAGAACAGTGGCCAAAAGACCATCGGCACTCGTCCAAGATGTCCTGAGCAACATAACAAACTTTCTGAGACAAGACATCTTGTCCTTAGTCAGAGACGCCGATGAAGTTAAAAATTTCCTCGAGCCCATTGCTGAGGACATTCCAGAAAATCTGAGGCTCCATCTGGAGGCCGTGTCTACACTGGATGACTGCTTTGCTAGGGTAAAACGAGCAATCAGAAGCGCTGATCTTCAGACTGCCAAGTCCAAGTGCACCCAGGAAGTCAATGATCTGTACACTCAGTTCCAAGAGGCCAAGAACTCTCAGGAGACTCTGGAGGCTCAGTTGAAAGAACTACAAGAAAAGAGATCTGAACTGGAAGCCCAACTAGCCCAGGTCGACTCTGATATTCAGTCATGCACCTCTCGCTATCGGGTTTACCGAATATCATTGAAACAACATCTTCCAGCTGTCATTGGTGCTTGATGAGGGTATCAAACTTAGCACGAGGCTCTCACAGGCACAAGGCACCGAAGAGGAGGACAAAAAGGCACTGGAGCATGCTAACCAGGTCAAAGCCGATACTCTGGCGGCTATAAAACCAATTCTTGAACAACTGAGATGACTGTGCAATGATCCTTCATTTCTGTAATCCTGTGTCAGAATGACTCAACACATTTCCTTGTAATATATCTGTATTTGCATCCAATCGGTTACCGTTCTGATGACATCGTGTTTAACCGTGTAAACCTGTTCGGCAATCTGGCCAGTGTTTGTCCCAAACACCTAAATCGGCAATTTTGCCGAAGCCAGGCGTTCTATTCTCCGCCGAATACGCGAGTGCATCCAGACGGTTCGCACAGCCCGTTACTGCAGAGGCCCATCTTGGGAAGCAGGAAAACCCCAATCCGCCGGTTGATATTCGGCGTGCTACCTCGGGACACCCGCCACGATCACTGTTCTGACTTTATAAATCGCCCCTGGAGGCCTGCCTTCTTCCCATCTTGCATTTGCTCCTCTAGTACTCTCGCCGCCTCGGCTTCCTCGCTTACTCCGCTCCAGAAAACCCTAACTCTCCAAGTGCAATGCATGGCGAGCCATGATGACCGCGCACGCGCCCGGCGACTGAGGAGGCCGAGGGGAGTCGCGCTCGGCGCCTCCGTCAGCGTGGGTAGGACTCCTCGCTTACGCCCTTTGTGGCAGTTTCTTGAAAACCCCGCCCACACTCTGTTACTGCCGCCGACAGGATCCCCGTCATTTCCTCCGCCTCCGCCGGCGGGCATGCCCGACCTTCTCCAGCAACAGGGAGGCCAGGGGCTCCACCATCGGGCTCGTCGAGCTCCTCCGACACCTCTCCTCCTATCACTCCCATCCTTGGGAGGCGAACCCGGACCGGGACTCCGACGACGACCTCTACGACCACAACGACGCCTTGAATTTCATGGCGCTGCGGGACGAGTCCCGGGAAGAGCTGGCCGCCGTCTCGAAGCAGTACGGGATTGACCAGCTGGAGTGGGAGGACCAGCGCCGGCAGTTCTGTGACGCAATCACGGGTATGAACGCCCATCCTAGATCGGCTTTCGGTCGTTCTTGTTGATCTTTTATCCGATCCACTCCAACTCGTCCTTCACAGCGTTGTCTGAAGAGCTGGAGCGCCTGAAGATGGCGGCGAACGCCGTCGCAGATCGGGTGAACGCCCAGGGCGACACCGCCGAGGCGCGCCTGGCCAATGTGCACGGCCGCGTCGAGCAGGTCGCCCTGCAGGGGTGCATCATGGCGTGGCGCTGGGGCTATCGGCGCTGACGGTCCGCACGGAGGAGGACTTCTCCGTGGTGCCGGTTGGCTTCCCCGGCGGGGCATCCCCAGAAGACGTCGCACAGATCGGCGATTTTCTGGAATCCTACGAGGATCATGCTCACGCCCTCGCCATAGTCACCAACCCGCAGACGGTCATCAACAGGGTGTTCGGTAACTGATCCGCACCTTTTGCACAGCCTCCACTATGAACAATGTTCTTATCTGCCATGTCTGTGTGTACAATCTGTTTTCTCATTCTGTGCTTGTCTAGTGTTCGATCTCTTCATTGAACCGATTGCACAGCGCCGCGTGCATTTGTTCTGTTTTAGCGTTTTCTCGCACTAAAGGCGACATGCTGTGTCGGCTGTTTTTGCTCTAAGGGCGATAGATCCTATCGGCCATTTTTGTGCTAAGGGCGACACAATCTTGTATCGGCCATCGGTGCCCGCTAGTCCTTGATTCCGTTATGCACCGACCTCCACGCTAGGATGAAATCTCTTTAGATAACGTCCATTAATTGCCCTAGCAAACTCTTCTCCTTGGAGGGTTTTTAGAATGTACGCATTACCCGGAGCACGTCTCAGAACTCGAAAAGGCCCTTCCCAGTTAGGGGACCATTTGCCGAATACCTTATCTTTGGTACCGATCGGCAAGCAATTTTCCAAACAAGTCTCCTTCTTCGAATCCTTTTTCCTTCACTTTCGAATTGTAGTACTTGGCAACGCGTATCTTGTTCTTTTCAATATTTTCCAAGGCCTTGAGAGTTGAGACGAATCAAATGCAAATCCTCTAGCTCATCCATCATCAAATCTTTATAACTCTCTTTGGCTAGATCGTTCTGCAATGTAACTCGTCTTGACCCCGATTGCAATTCCCATGGTAGCACTGCGTGATGCCCATAGACCAACTCGTATGGTGACGTCTGAGTCGACCCATGACAAGCCATTCATAAGCCCACAAAGCTTCGTTGAGTACCAAGTGCCACCTTTTAGGTTTCTCTTCGATCTTCTTTTGAATGATCTTAATCATGATTTTGTTAGAAGCCTTTGCCTGCCCATTGGCCTGTGCATAATAAGGGGAGGAATTATAGAGCTTAATCCCCATCTCCAATCGAAAGTCATCGAAAAGACTAGAATGACGAGTATGTGATACTGAGGTGAATGCGAGGTATGATGGACTGAGGGATGCCGATCGGTGAATGAGTGCTCCCTGACGAAGGACACCATGTTCTCTGATGTCACCTTCTTCAATGGGATGGCTTCAACCCCTTAGTGAAATAATCCGTGGCTAACAGAACAAACTTATGTCCCTTGCTAGATGGAGGGTGGATCGGGCTGATCAAATCAATGCCCCATCCTCTGAAAGGCCAAGGCTTAATGATCGGATTCATGGCCGATGCTGGGCCCTTTTGCACATTGCCGAATCGCTGGCATCCTGACAACCTCTGTAGTATTCGAAGCAATCTTCGAGCATAGTCGGCCAAAAATATCGGTCCTCCTGATTATCCATCTCATACGGTGAGCCGACTGGTGTGCACCACATACGCCTTCGTGCACTTCATACACATCAGTTTCCTAGCCTCGTCTTGGTTCAGGCACTTAAGCAAAACCCCATCTATGGATTTGTAGTACAACTGATTGTCCAGAGCGTAAACTTAAGAGCCTTGTACCTGAGTTTTTCGGGAGACTTTTCTGGATGGGTCCCTGAGGTAATCGGCAATGTTGTCTCTCCAGTCTTCAATTGCCTGATTATCACTTAGGATTACTTGATCGTCTTCTGGGGTTGTTTGCTCTTCCTCGAGTGCAAAAATGTTTTGATTCTCCCTATACCCGGATGCTGCCTGAGCCAACTGGTTTGCTTCTTCTTTTTTGCCCCCTAGGAATAGTTGCAAGGTTACTGATCGAAACTGTCTAAGGAGCTCTTGGCAACCTTCGAGATATTCCTCAGCGTGTCGTTTTTGCACTCGTATTCACCTGTCAGCTGCCTGATCACCAACTCCGAGTCACCGAAGATCTCTATGGCATCTGCCTTAACGTCCACAAGCAACCGCAATCCTCGAAGCAGTGCCTCATACTCCGCTTGATTATTAGTCACCGGGTACTCGACTCGGGTATAGAGTATTTGAAAGGTGCCCCCTTGGGAGAAATCAACATGATCCCGACTCCACCACCTTTGCTACAACACGACGATCCATCAAAAAACAATGCCCAGGGGGCAATGTTACTATGTTAGCGTTAGGATCACGATGGTGAGTGACGAAATCAGCCATAATCTGGCCTTTAACAGCCTTTGCCGATTCAAAACGCAAATCAAATTCAGAAAGAGCTAAAACCCATTTACCGATCCTTCCACTTAAAATCGGCATTGATAACATGTGCTTGATTACATCAAACTCTGATACTACCACGCATTCGGCATTCAATAGATAGTGCCGAAACTTGGTACAGGAATAGAAAACGCACAAGCACAACTTTTCTGTAGCCGAATACCTCGTTTCGGGGTCCAGTAGCTTTCGGCTAAGATAGGCTATGACTCTCTCTTTTCCTTCGAATTCTTGCATGAGGGCCGACCCTATTGTTAGGTTGTCGGCCGCCACGTACAACTTGAAAGGCCTGTCGAGTTGTGGAGGAACCAATACTGGTGGTGCCTTCATGTATTCTTTGATCTCATCGAAAGCCTTTTGTTGCACGTCACCCCACACGAACTCCTGATCTTTCTTGAGCTTCAACAGTGGAGAGAATGGTAGCACTCGCTCGGACAAGTTGGATATAAACCTTCTGACAAAGTTGATCTTGCCGAGCAGTGATTGCAGTTCTTTGAGATTGGTCGCGGCGCACTACCTTATCAATTGCTTCCATGCTCTTTTTGCCGACCTCGATGCCTCTTTTGTGGACCAAGAATCCCAGAAACTCACCGGCCGACACCCAAATGCACACTTGGTTGGATTCATCTTTAAACCGTGTTTCCTTGTGCACTCCAGGGTCTTCCTTAAATCGGCTAAGTGTCTTTCTTTGCTTCCCGACTTGACCACCACGTCATCAATGTAGATTTCTACGATTTTGCCGATCAACTCATGGAATATGTAATTCATGGCCCGCTGGTAAGTAGCACCGGCATTTTTCAAACCAAAGGTCATGACAATCCATTCAAACAAACCTATATGGCCAGGGCACCTGAAGGCGGTCTTTGCCACGTCCTCTGCAGCCATGAAGATCTGGTTGTAACCCGCATTGCCGTCCATAAAGCTATAATTTCAAAACCGGCCGAAGCATCTACTAGCAAGTCGGCCACTGGCATTGGATAACCGTCCATAGGAGTGGCTTTGTTGAGGTTCCTGAAGTCGATGCAGACTCTCATCTTCCCGTTCTTCTTGTACACCGGGACAATATTGGAGATCCAGTCCGCATATCGACACGGCCGAATGAAATTAGCTTCTAGTAATCTTTCCACTTCCTTTTTCACGTCGGCCAACACCTCCTCCTTGTAGATCCTACGTGGAGGTTGTTTATATGGGCGTACCCGGGTTTGATCGGCAATTTATGCTCAACGATGGCCGATCCAATCCGGGCATTTCTGTGTAGTCCCACAACAAACACTTTGAACTCTTTAGAAGATCTACTAATTGCACTCTGAAATCAGGGTCTAAACTGGAACTTACAAACATCGGCCTCTTCTTACTTGTGTCACCAACATCCACCTCTTCCAACTCGTCGGCCGACGTGAAGCCACGTCCCAGTTTGCCCTCGCTGTTGTCGGTTGGAGTTATCCATCTAAAAGAAGCTTTGAGAGCCGATTGCTTGGATCGGCTGTTGATCCCTGCCGTAGACGTTGACAGGACCTTCTCCCCCACACGATCGGAGAAGCAATCTACTCCGTCGAATTCCCAGTAAGTGGGCTCAATGGTAGCAACACTCACCGAGTCGTCAGCTTGGACAATCTCGATGTTGTCTCCAACCCACTGAATGAGTATTTTGTGCATGGTCGAAGGTATGCAGCAGTTGGCATGGATCCAATCCCTGCCCAAAAGCAGGCTATATGCCCCCTTGCCATCAATGACAAAGAAGGTCGTGATGAGCGTCTTGGATCCAATCATCAGTTCCACATGCACGGCACCCCGAGTGTCAGAGGGATTGCCGGCAAAGTCACGGAGTATCATGTCCGTTTTGAGCAGATCTTCATCGTTCATGCCCAGCTTTCTGAAGGTGGCGTAAGGCATGATGTTGATTGCTGCGCCGCCATCGACAAACATCTTGGTCAGCGGCTTTCCGTTGACGTACCCCTTGACATACAACGGCTTTAAAATGCCGATGCTTGGCTGGCTTGTCAAATGCTGCCTTC
Source organism: Coix lacryma-jobi var. lacryma-jobi (assembly GCA_009763385.1). Lineage (NCBI taxonomy): Eukaryota > Viridiplantae > Streptophyta > Magnoliopsida > Poales > Poaceae > Coix > Coix lacryma-jobi. The sequence continues at coordinate 75,784,079 of CM019826.1, forward strand.
TGAGACAACACGAGCTGTGCCGCGAGCTCGTCGTGCTCGGCCTCGTCGGAGTCCGAATACGCCTCGTCCTGTGCCCCCTGGCCAGTAGGAGCCATGAATTCCAGGGGAAGAAAGAAATCATGGCCACGTCAGCGCCTTTGTCAGTGTCGTCTGGTTTTTTTCCTTCGGGCGCCACTCTGCTTCTTCTATCGGTAGCTGCTTCTTCCAACTCCCTATTCCGGAGGCGCTGCACCCTCTCTTTTCTGGCTCTTTCTGAGCCCTGGCGGGCACCACTGCCCCTTTGCCACCTATATGGGCGGGGCTGTGCCTCCTCGCTGTCATCCTGGTGGTGCACCCACTCCTGGTCGGCATATCTTTTGGCTTGCCGACCCGGGCTTCTCATTTTTAGGCGCCGATCGTCCATTGGGATGCGTGCTCCCAACCTTTCGTGGACGGGACGGCGGTTGACCCGATCCTGCCTATACCCCTGTACTGATCGCTGCATTCGGGGCAGTTGTTGACGGCAGGCAGTTTCAAAGCCTTCGTTCCAGCAGTGGCGGAAGAACGGGCAGCCCCAGTGAGCTTGCTCCCGCTCTTGGCGGCGTTCTTGCTCCCAGCGATGGGCCTGTTCTCTTGGTAAGCCCTCTCCTCCAGACGATACCGGTGCTCTCCGTGTGACCGTCTTCATGCTGGTATTCCTCCGCGAATTCTCGCTCTTCGCGTTGGAGACGCCTCTGCTCTTTCTCATTTTGCCGGCGCCACTTGTTAAGGAGATCTCTCTGTGGGTAGGCCTCGCCTGGAAGATGACTCTCCGTGCTCGTATCGACTATTCGTGGCTTGGGCGCGCTGCCGGAGCTCATCGCCAGTGATTTGCCGATCGGGATCCACTGCGCCAGATTCGCGCGCCTTGTCGGAGGTGAGGACTTTGACTTTGCCCTTGCCTCTGGGATCCTCTGGAGCTACCATGTTCACTGAGAAGAACACGGCGTTCTGGGCGAAGGGTTGGCATCGATCTTCATCTTGCCGTTGAACTTGATGTGTCCGTCCTGGATGGCCTTCTGGATCCTTGTCCTGAACACACACGGCAATCATTAATAGAATGAGTGTTAGTGTTATGAAAGCCGCAGTACTTCTTGTCCTTACCCCTCCAGGACGCAGCATCGGGTGATCCGGGGGTAGCCTGACTCTCCCTTCGGCGACCAGAAACTCGAAGAGCTTGTCGGCCTTGGTGACGTCGAAGTCGTATGCCCCCTTCTGCTGGCGCAGCCATTGCTTGTTGGCCTGGGTCGGCTCTTTGTCCCAGTTGAGCTCTGCAGCGGCCACCTCATCTTCGGCATCGTATAGTCATCGGCTTCGTCCAGGAAAGCCTGATACATCTGGGCCGCGACATTGTCCCTCTGCTGGAAGCGCCCTTCCCTCCGGAAGCCTTGCGCTTGGATAGTCATTTCATTCAGCCGGCGAGAGAGATGACCCAGGTCCTCAAACTCCTGGCCGAAGAGCTTGTCTCTGATGCTTGGGAGCATGCCTGCCACGGCCAATGGTGGAATTGGTCGTCCGGCAGGTACATGCCGAAGCACTGGCTCTTGACTTCCCTAACCTGTGTAGGTAGTCCTGCGGTGTCTCATTTGGCCTCTGGCGCACATACATGATGCATGATGTCCACCAACTTCTTCTCCTTGGTGCCTGTGTAGAGTGCGTATGGAACTTCTGTTCCAAGTCTGCCCAAGAGAGAATAGAGCCCGGGCGCAGAGACGTGAACCAAGCGAACGCCGGCCCAGTGAGCGATGACGGGAAGTACCGAACCCTGAAGGCATCCTCGGTATTGGCCTCTCCAAGCTGGAGCAGATAACGACTGATGTGCTCCACCGTGCTAGTGTCGTCTGACTGGAACTTGGACAGATCTGTCGGTACTTTGACTCTGGGAGGCAAGGCCACACGGTGGAACCATTCAGGGAACGGAGACCTGTAAGCATGAGTGCCCTTAGGCTTCAGGCCGAAAGTGCGTTGCCAATGTCCGCCACCTTTTCCAGCATGACATCGACATTAGAGTCGGGTCCTTTCTTTCGGCCCGTCGACTTCCCATATCCCGGATGTGGGGCGCCCTCTATGTTGTGAGGCTCCGCATCTCGTGGTACCCGTTTCCGTAGTAGTCCTTTATGAGCCTGCAGGTTGCGGGGAGATCCTGCGTGTTGACTCTGGCGGTTGACCCCTGGCACCGATCGTGAACTGACCCATGGTCGGCAATCGGCCCTCTGGCGTCTGTTTCTCTTGACGTCCAGCCCGCTTGATTGAGCCCCCCTGGCTGAGGAGCCGCCCTCCGCGGGTCCTCTCTCCCGCAGCTCCTGCCCCCTAAGGTGATTCGGCAGGTTGTGAATAGATGTGGTCCTGCTTAGGGCCAAACTCCTCCGCCTCCATAAGCTCGTCAGCCTTGGGCCGAATTGGGCGATCATGATGGTGCGAAAGGTGTTGAGAAACGCTCCATGCATGCTGCGCGATGTGCCAGAGACAACTTCATTGACCATGTTAGTCATCTTCAGCATCTTCAGCACTGCCTCCTCTCCCCGGGATTAGTTGGGTTAGCTGAACGGGCTTCGGCAAATCATGCAGACGGCGGACCTTTTCCGCTCTTGTTCTTGGAAGAAGGCTTCTAAGCACTTGGCCTGAAATTCGGGCGCAAGCGTTAAGCACCTGCTCTTTGTACTCGTCGGGTAGCTCGGCGAACTGCACCCGCACGAGCTCCGCCTTATTGCTGGTTTCAGATTCAACGACTTCAACCATTGTCCCAGGAAAAAGGGGTCCCACCGGGCGTGCCAAAATGTGTGTTGGCACCAAAAGTGGCGCGCTGTGCCAATCACACAGCAAGCCGGAGAAGCTGGCTTCAAACGTGGCCCGGGTGTTCAGAAGTCCGGTGCGTGCCAGTCAGTTTGCCCTGCAACTAACAAGGGAAAGAATCTGTTAAATACAAAGCTGGAACATGCCGGGTATGACCAGACAGTTCCAAAATGTACGGCCTGAAGCCACTTACGACGACATTAGCTATGAAAGCATCTGCCAACAGGTTTAAAGATTGTTCGGCAATATGAACAGAGTTTCGTGAATAAGAATTGCCGAACACGTTTGCATGAGAATCGTATTGCATGATGTATTAAATATAGTTAAACTTAACCAATCTCGATTGTACAAACCGAGTTGGGGTCCATGGGGATTGAGCATACAAACTAAGCATGTGGTTAAACTAATCTAAAGCCTGCGCCTGCCGCACGACACACCTAGCTATATCATATATCAATTAACATACTCAACGTGCATGAACCCTCGCCATGTGGCAATCTAGATATTGTCGAATCGGCTATTACAAACAATAGATTCATCGCATGAAAGTTTCAAAATAAGATCGTGAAGGGCAGGATGGATCTTATACAAGATGAAGCCGAACTGAGCAAGATCTAGATTGGGCAAGAAGTGTTACACAAAGAAATAACTTATAAAAACATATCACACATGATAACTTAAATGAATCTATTAGATTTGCCAAATCTAACAGAGCAGATAAACTATTTTACTCATGACAACTCAATCTGCCGCACGACTACGAGGCATAAGCAAAACATTGCTCGTCATAAGCTTAAATCCGACACATGATACTAAGCTTAACGTACGAGACTGCTTGCACCATATCTAAATCCGCCGCACGATACTAGACATGATAACAAGGTTGCCGGAACTTACGGAGGTCGACAGATCGATGGTTCCTCTCGAAGAACACGACGACACGACTTGGACTCGAAGATAGCACAGGGCCGAGTTGGTTGTATTGATTGTGTACCCCGTTACAATAGCCTCAGGGTTTATATTTATACCCTGCTGTTCTCTGAGTCCTAGAAGGACACGATTACAACGATAAAATTAGGAAACTATCAAAAACATAATGCCTTCTGCTCCAAGCTTCCTTTAATAACCGGCATGCACTAAAATGACGAGATCCTTATCGCTAAACCTTCTTGACATGCCGCATTTGTCATCTCCTGACGCAAACCGACTTGGCTTGAGGTAGCCGACCGCAGCGTCACATTGCCGAATTCGCTCGCCATTGACCAGTCGCCTCCACAGCCTTGCCGAACCTACTAAGTTAGCCGACCGCGCCCGCCATCTGCCGAATCCCCTCAGGCGGTGATTTCTCTGAACCTGCACTGGGCTGGCCTACTTGTCATAGTGCAAAAATTATGTGTTAACAACTACAGAGGCTGAATATGTTGCTGTGGCTAGCTGCTGTTCCCAGTTGCTTTGGATGATGGCCACTTTGCGTGATTTTGGTCTGAGCTTTACTCGTGTTCCTTTGCTTTGTGACAGCACAAGTGCCATTAGCGTTGCTAAGAACCCCGTGCTTCACTCGAAGACCAAACACATTGATGTGCGCTTTCATTTTCTGCGAGACCACCAGGAGAAGGGTGATATCGACCTTCGCCATGTCGATACTCATCATCAACTGGCTGATATTTTCACCAAGCCTTTAAACGAATCAACCTTTAATCGGTTGAGGGGTGAGCTTGGTGTATGTTTCCCTTTTAGATGGGGGAAACATTTTGGATCTTGTATAGTAGACTGACTTTCTTTCGTTTATCTTTCTTTTCTCTTGCATTTTAGCATACGCATTTACATTCTGAGCTTCATGTCTATAATCACTAGAATGTAACTATGCTCTATGTAGTATGCTCCGATGCTTATGTTGATGCTTGTAGCTTATGCTCTTTCTGATCACTAGTACATGTTGTGAGCTGAGCTATTTTTGAAATGGTGAATTTGCTTAATAACTTAAAAACTGAAAATGTTCACCATTGAGATATGCAACTAGCATGTGTAGGATGTGTTGAGTCCATTCATGCTTTTCATATATGCTAGGTTGCTATGTCTCTAGTTCTGAGTCATTCACTTCCTTGGTCTGTTCATATCTTGCTTAAAATTTGAACCAAGTCTTAGTGAATTGAAAAGATCGAGATGGGACTGCTTGTCAACACATCATGGTATCGAGACAGTTTCTCATTGCACTTTGAGTTAAACTTGAGACATGTAGTGTATGACCGAAACCGCAGCTTTAAGCTTCTGATTGCTTCGGCATAGGCTTCGCTCGGTTGAAAAATTAGGCAAAGACAAGCTTTCAACCTCTCGCAAACACATGCAAATGATTCAACTTGTGTAATTTCACCGCTGCAACTCCGACACTAAAAAAAAATCACAAGTATATGCTTCATTCCTATGCATGATGATTGAACTTTGCTAGGGGTAGTTCACCTTGTATACATGTTTAGCACTCGTTTGGATTCCTGTCTATACATGTGTAGTGCTATTTTGATGGTGACTCCCTTTTTGGCTAAAAACTGCTCATATGTTCATATTTCGTATGTGTGATCAGTTGGAGCCTTTGCTATTTGAGTGCCTAGTTGAGTCATTGGAGTTCTACTGTTTAGAGCATCCTTGCACTCTTGTGAATATATGCCTGAAGCTACTAACTTGCATTTCTGACTTCATATGCATGTTGGAAGGGGAGTTTCTTGCCTTGATGCCTTTCTTGATAGTGCATTTTCAACTAAGGGGAGAGTTTTTGCAAATCATATACTCCTGGATGATCAACTAGAGGGAGTTTTCCTAGTTGCTTACACTTGTCGAGGGGAGTTTGCTAGTTGTGTTGAGCCTTTGCCTCTATCTTGAGGGACTAGCAAACATTTTCAGGGTTTTCGATCGATTGGTTCTTTTTTGGTTTGGAGTCATTCCAATTGGTTCGGAGCATGTTTGGCCGAAAGGCATTGGTTTTGAGCTTTCTGTGCTAGTTGTGTTGAGCCTCTGTGCCTCTATCTTGAGGGACTAGCATTTTGCTTCGATTTTCATTCGGCTTCAATTGGTTTTGAGCTCTTTTCTCGGGAGTTTCCAATTGGTATCTGCTAGCGGTGTTGAGCCTGTTCTACCTCTTCTTGAGGGCTAGCTTTGCTTTGCTTGGTTGCGTCGAGCCGTTGCCCATGTCTTTGGGGACCAAGTTCTTTTGCTCTTTCCACTTGACCTTTTTCGGCTTTGCTAGGCTTTTGGGTCATTTGGTCGAGTTCTCTCTTCTTCTTCCTTCCTCTTTTCCTCTTTCCATTATGATTTGTGTGAGTAATTGACAATGCACTCATCAAGGGGGAGATTGCGGATACATGGGTGTATGCCGAGTCTCTGAGTGATGAGTGATTGTCAACGCGTTTGATCGCAGGGCCTTTGGCTTGTGTTGTGCAGGTGCCGAGCACGGAGACAGTGATCGAGGGCAAGGTGAAGGTCAAGTTGAGACGGGTCGTGCCGATGGACCGGGTGCGGTGAAGGATGGGCGTGCCGTGCGGCGGACGTGCCATGCCGATGAACCGAGCGGTGAAGGGCGGATGTGAGGCTTGGACTGAGGGACCAGAGTGCCTGAGGATCAGCTATGGTGGCTGGCAGCCTGGGACAGCGACAAGTGAAGACTTGCGGGGCATGGTGTTGCTCGGGTCGAGGACCTGGGGACACGTGTCGGTGGACGGGGTGCACGGGCGGTGCATCCCCTCTACAGCTTCGGTTTGGTGGTAGAGCCAGGGAAAAACAATCAGATGGACGGTTTCCAGGTTTGGGCCTCAAAACCTGGGTGTGGACGGTTTCCGAGTTTGGCCACAAAACTCGGGCTGAGGGTTTCCGAGTTTGGCCACAAAACTTGGGCTGAGGACGGTTTCCAGGTTTGGGCCTCAAAACCTGGGCGCTGAGGGTTTGCTGAGTTTGGCCTCAAAACTCAGATGCTGGTGGGCTGGTTTCCCGGTTTGGGCCTCAAAACCGGGGTTGGCTGGAAAAGGCTGGTTTCCCGGTTTGGGCCACAAAACCGGGGGTGCAGAGCGAGGGCCGCACGTGGCGGCAATCGGAAGGTTGCGTGGAGGCAACGCGGACGAGTTGTGCGGGCGTGGCCGTCGGATACACCTACCACCGAGTTGGTCCAGAAAAACCCTAGGGTTTAGCTGGTTCGCTCTGTAATTAGAATAGAGAGGGGTAGAGTAGGAATTGTACTTAGACTAGAATTAGGATAAGTAGTCGGGGTTGACACCCTCCTCCCCTCATCTCAGTCATTTGCTCTTTTGCACTTAGGGTTTCCTGCTCTCCCATCCCCTGCTGTAGCTAGCTGAGATCCGCAGAGAGACTTGCCTCTGTGTACTGTTGATTTGAGGAAGTGAGGCCGTATCCTCACCTTTGCAGTGCAGATCGATGACTTGATTCGTGATTTGATTCGTGTTCTTCGCGTTCTTCGTTTCTTCACGATTTTCCCGTCACTCGATCTCCCTCTCTAGTGCGTCTTTGCGAAATCCGTTTGAATCACTTTGTTCGTATCATTGAGGAGGTCATTTCGACCAAAGAAATTCATCTAACTCCTCATGATTGAATAGATCGGGTCGATTTTGTTTTCGTGGCGCTTTTTCCGTTCATCCCCCTTCTTTTTGATTTCCTGGTGATTTGGTTGATTTGAGCGGATGATTTCTTGGGGATAGTCTCCTAACTACCCCGTGATCATCTTCTCCAAGTTGGGGAATGTGGGATTTTGATTTGGATCGGATTTCAGAGGTTTGGGAGAAGGGCGACTGAAATCGCCCTCTCTGTTCATCCGCGGACAGTCACCGTTGACCCGCGGACAGTCCGCCGTCGGGATCGAGCCAGGTCAGTGGCTGCGGGTCTCGGTCGCGTTACTGTTCCTTGACTGGCGGACAGTCCGCCGAAGGAACTCGCGGATAGTCCGGGAGTCGTCCAGGGACTGTTCAGCATCTTCGCTGTTTTAGCATTTGACCGGCGGACAGTCCGCCGTTGGGTCTCGCTGACAGTCCGGAACGTCCAGTGGACTTGCAGCAGCACTATGTTTTTGCTCGTTTGGCCGGCGGACAGTCCGCGACCTGAGCCCGGACAGTCCGCCACTGGGCAGATAGTCCGCGACCGTACTGCCGGACAGTCCGGGACTTGCCTGAGTGCTCCGGTTTAGTGCGTTTGCTCTACCGGCTTCTACGCTTGGTTCCCGGACTTCTCGTTTGGCCCTAGAGTTGACCAAGGAACCTCTCTAGGTATCTTTGCTACTCGTTAGCATCAGTATTTTGGGACTTCTCGACGTAGCCGTCTATCTACGTTCGGGACTTGGTTTTTGGGGTTGTGTTCGAGCCAGAACTTTTGGAGTTTGGTTTGCTTCTTCTTGGTGGTGCTCCGCTGTGATCTTAGGGATCATCCACCCTCTTCCAAGGGTCATGAGCATCATGGTTTCGGTCGCCGTTTCTCGGGGTGATTTTGGGACATTTGGCCAAAGTTTCTGAGAAGAATTTTGAGCTCCCATTCACCCCCCCCTCTGGTCGCCTTGCTAGTGCTTTCTCGGTCCTTCATGTGCAGGTGCCGAGCACGGAGACAGTGATCGAGGGCAACGGGTTTGATCGCAGGGCCTTTGGCTTGTGTTGTGCAGGTGCCGAGCACGGAGACAGTGATCGAGGGCAAGGTGAAGGTCAAGTTGAGACGGGTCGTGCCGACGGACCGGGTGCGGTGAAGGATGGGCGTGCCGTGCGGCGGACGTGCCATGCCGATGAACCGAGCGGTGAAGGGCGGACGTGAGGCTTGGACTGAGGGACCAGAGTGCCTGAGTTTCAGTTGTGGTGGCTGGCAGCCTGGGACAGCGACAAGTGAAGACTTGCGGGGCACGGTGTGGCTCGGGTCGAGGACCTGGGGACACGTGTCGGTGGACGGGGTGCACGGGCGGTGCATCCCCTCTACAGCTTCGGTTTGGTGGTAGAGCCAGAGAAAAACCATCAGATGGACGGTTTCCAGGTTTGGGCCTCAAAACCTGGGCGTGGACGGTTTCCGAGTTTGGCCACAAAACTCGGGCTGAGGGTTTCCGAGTTTGGCCGCAAAACTCGGGCTGAGGACGGTTTCCAGGTTTGGGCCTCAAAACCTGGGCGCTGCGGGTTTCTGAGTTTGGGCCACAAAACTCAGGCGTTGGACTTGGAGGCTGGTTTCCCGGTTTGGGCCTCAAAACCAGGGGATAGCTGGAAAAGGCTGGTTTCCCGGTTTGGGCCACAAAACCGGGGTGCAGAGCGAGGGCGGCACGTGGCGGCAATCGGAAGGTTGCGTGGAGGCAACGCGGACGAGTTGTGCGGGCGTGGCCGTCGGATACACCTACCACCGAGTTGGTCCAGAATAACCCTAGGGTTTAGCTGGTTCACTCTGTAATTAGATTAGAGAGGGGTAGAGTAGGAATTGTACTTAGACTAGAATTAGGATAAGTAGTCGGGGAGACACCCTCCTCCCTTATCTCAGTTAGTCATCTCAGTCATTTGCTCTTTCGCACTTAGGGTTTCCTGCTCTCCCATCCCCTGCTGTAGCTAGCTGAGATCCGCAGAGAGACTTGCCTCTGTGTACTGTTGATTTGAGGAAGTGAGGCCATAACCTCACCGTTGCAGTGCAGATCGATGACTTGATTCGCGTTTTGATTCGTGTTCTTTGCGTTCTTCGGTTCTTCACGATTTTCCCGTCACTCGATCTCCCTCTCCGGTGCGTCTTTGTGAAATCCGTTTGAACCAATTTGTTCGTATCATTGAGGAGGTCATTTCGACCAAAGGAATTCATCTAACTCCTCATGATCGAATAGATCGGGACGATTTTGTTTTCGTAGCGCTTTTTTCTGTTCATCCACCTTCCCTTTTGATTTCCCGGTGATTTGGTTGATTTGAGCGAATGATTTCTTGGGGATAGTCTCCTAACTACCCCGTGATCATCTTCTCCAAGTTTGGGAACTTGGGATTTTGAGGTGGATCGGATTTGGAGAGATTTGGAGAGAAGGCGATCTAAATCGCCCTCTCTGCAAGGTCGCGGACAGTCCGCGGTTTGACCGGCGGACAGTCCGGGCGTCGGGGGAGCAGCCTGTTCAGTGGCTGAGTTCCTCAGTCGGGGTTGTTACTGTTCATTGACCGGCGGACAGTCCGCCGTTGTGATTGGCGGACAGTCCGGGACTCGTCCAGCAAGGGTTCAGCAACCTTGATGTTATGGTGTTTTTGCCGGCGGACAGTCCGGGACTGCTTGGCGGACAGTCCGCTCCTACCGCGGACAGTCCGGGACCCCAGGGCCGGACAGTCCGGGAATTGCCTGAGTCTTCCGGTTTAGTGCGTTTGCTCCCCCGGCTTGTTCGCTTGGTTTCCGGACTTCTCGTTTGGCCCAGTAGTTGACCAAGGAACCTCTCTAGGTATCTTTGCTACTTGTTAGCATAGGTATTTAGGAGTTTCTCGACGTAGCCGTCTATCTACGTCCGGGACTTGGTTTTTGGGGTTGTGTTTGAGCCGGAACTTTTGGAGTTTGGTTTGCTTCTTCTTGGTGGTGCTCCGTTGTGATCCTAGGGATCATCCACTCTCTTCCAAGGGTCGTGAGCATCATGGTTTCGGTCGCCGTTTCTTGGGGTATTTTTTGGGACATTTGGCCAAAGTTTCTGAGAAGAATTTAGAGCTCCCATTCACCCCCCCCCCTCTCGTCGCCTTGCTAGTGCTTTCTCGGTCCTTCAAACCCGACTTCGAGAGCACAAGTTGTATGCCAAGTTTAGTAAGTGTGAATTTTGGTTAAAGAAAGTGCCTTTTTCTCGGACATGTGCTATCGGAAGAAGGAATTTCTATGGATCCCACAAAAGTACACGTAGTTATGGATTGGCAAGCACCCACTAGTGTACATGAGGTCCGTAGCTTTTTGGGATTGGCCGGATATTACCGTCGGTTCATCCCGGATTTCTCAAGGATAGCAAAGCCTATGACCCGTTTGACTCAGAAAAATAAGAAGTTTGAACGGACTCCAGAGTGTGAAGCAGCATTCCGCACTCTGCGGACTTTGTTGACTTCTGCACCAGTTTTGGCCCAACCAAATTTGGAGGAACCTTTTGATGTGTTTTGTGACGCGTCCAAGAATGGACTTGGATGTGTGCTTATGCAGAATGGAAGAGTCATAGCCTATGTTTCATATCAGTTCTGACCACATGAAGAGAATTATCCGACTCATGATTTGGAATTGGCCGCAGTAGTTCATGCACTCAAGATTTGGAGGCACTACCTTATGGGCAATTTTTGTCACGTGTATAGATCATAAGAGTCTGAAATATATCTTCACCCAACCTGAGTTGAACATGAGACAAAGGAGATGGTTGGAGTTAATCAAGGACTATACCTGGAAGTGCATTACCACCCTGGAAAGCAAACGTCGTGGCAGATGCCTTGAGTCGCAAGACTCATTGCAACTCCATACAACCTTTATTGGAAGATGGATTCAATCTTATGCACCCTGCTCTGCTGAATAATATCACCATATAGTGTACTTTAGAAAGTGACATCATTGAAGGACAAAAGACCGATGAAGAAATCTGTCAGATCAAGAAGACTGGAAACTAGTAGTTCGTTGAACTTCTGAGTGGATGAGCAAGGGATTTTATGGTATAACCAAAGGTTAGTAGTTCCTAAGGACACGGAATTGAGAGACATAATTTTGAACGAACTCATAGTTCAAAACTATCTGTCCATCCGGGAAGGAGTAAGATGTACCAAGATCTGAAAACGAGGTATTGGTGGCCCAAGATGAAGAGTGAGGTTGCACCTCATGTCGCGAAGTGCGATACTTGCTATAGGATAAAAGCTATACACTTGAAACCCCCCGAACTATTGCAACCGTTGTCAATCCCAGAATGGAAATGGGAAGGGATTAGTATGGATTTCATTACAGGATTGCTAGTCACCCAAAAGGGACATGATTCTATCTGGGTTATCATGGATCGTCTATCGAAAGTGGCTCATTTCGTACCAGTCAAGACTACATATCGACCTCACCAGTATGCGGATCTGTACATTCAAAATATCTTAAGCTTACACGGGATTCCCAAAAAGATTGTTTCTGACAGAGGACCCTAGTTCATAGCTCGTTTTTGGGAACAGTTGCACAAGGAGCTAGAAACCAAATTGGTATGAAGTTCTGCTTACCACCCTCAAATCGTAGGACAAACGGAAAGAGTGATTCAAATCTTGGAAGATATCCTCAGAGCATGTGTGCTTTCCTCAGGAGACTCATGGGAGAAATGGTTACCTCTAGCAGAGTTCTCTTATAACAATAGCTATCAAGAAAGTATAAAAATGGCACCATTTGAAGTTTTGTATGGACGGAGATGCATAACACCAGTAAACTGGGTAGAATCGGGAGATCGAGGATTCTATGGGTCAGATTATGTAAAGGATGCCGAAGAGATGGTGCAAACTGTGCAGCAAGATATCAAGGCAGCACAATCTCGACAGAAAAGTTATGCTGACACCCGAAGGAGATCTTTGGAATTCCAAGTAGGAGACTACGTTTACCTTAAAGTCTCACCCATGAGAAAGGTCCAACGCTTTGGAATTAAGAAGAAGTTAGCACCCCGATATGTGGGACCATGTCGGATCCTAGAAAAGGTGAAGTAGCCTACGAAGTACAGTTACCCATGAGTGCAATCTTTCCAGTGTTCCATGTTTCGCAGTTAAAGAAATGTCTTCGAGTGCCCGAACGAGAAGAAGTTCAAATTCCAGAGGTTACTATTCGATCAGATCTGGAATACTATGAACAACCTCAGGAGATACTGGATACCAAGACTAGAGCAACTCGCAACTGTGAAATTAGGACTTACAAGATTCTCTAGAGTAATCATGGACTCAATGATGCTACCTGGGAGACCGAGGACTACCTACGCATGAACTATCCTTGTTTTTACCATAAGCAGTAAGTAAAACAAAATCTCGGGACGATATTTCTTTAAGGGGGAAGGGCTGTGACACCCCAGTGTCAAGCACTACATTAGGAACAAGCATTAGCTACCAAATTCTCATAAGCAACGCATTGCACCATCTCATATGCATACAAGTGTTTTTGACCTTTTGTTTTTCTTTGAAATTTGGGTTTCTATAGGAAGACTGGGTTGTTTAAATAAACTTCTGTCTTGGCAAATAATTTTATAAAATAGATAATATTGAATATAACACTTTTCATGTAGACACCTTGACCTAATTATTTATGGTTGAATAATTAAAAAATATGGGAACAAAAATGATTTACAGCTCAAAATTAGCTTTAATTATGTGGAGGCTGAGGAAACGATTTTCTGAAAAAGTGTTCAATATGAAAGTTGTAGAGAAAATTATTTTAAGCAACTTTTATTTTTGGGTCAAAGTCTAGTTTTCTATTTTTTGAAACTGTTTTGATTTGGTCAAAGTTTGGAAAAAATTTCGGAAAAAGAAAAAGAGAAAACGTTTTCTCCCCACGATTCACTTTCGGCCCACTTGGCCTTTTGGCCCAGGCCCACGCACGCACATCCGCGCCCACTCCCGCTCGCTCGCCCGCGCCGCGCGCCGCAACGCGCCGACCGCGGTCGCGCCGTACGCCGGCCGACCGCCGCGTGGCCGCCAACCTCTGCGCAAATCCGTTTCGCCCTCTCCTCGCGCGATCCTCTCCCACCCGATCACGCAAGCGATCTCGCCCGGCCACTCACCGCTCGCCCCCCGCCGCGCCCACGCCACCGCTGCTGCTTTGTCGCACGCCGCCCGCCGCACGCCGACCATGGCCCCGCCATGACCGCCCATCCGGCCAAGCCCCGAACAAAACCCAAGCACCACTCCCCACTCCCTCGTGCACTCGTCACTCTCCCGCCCACACGCTCGCCTGCCCGCTCTCTCCCTCTCACTTTGCGTACACGAAACGAGCACGAGCGCCCCTGTTCGCCGCCGCCGACACCACCTCTGGCCACCGCCGTTCCGGCCTCACCGGAGCCCCTCAGTTCAATCCCTCGCACACACCGCCCCGCAAACACCCCGAACACACGGTGCGCAACCCGCACCCCCAGCCAAGCCTCGTCAACGCCGGAACCCGAGGAGCCCTGCTGCGGTTGCCATTGACGCCGCCAAGAGCTCGAGGCCGTTCCCCTCCAACCGAAGCTTCCCCGCCTTCTCCTTTCTCGGGCGAGCTTCCCGACGCCAAGGCACGGTGAGAACACCTATCCGCCCGCTCTCTATCGTTCCGTAGCCCCCGCACCATCACGGCCGAGCGCCATGGGCGCCGCCACGGCCCTCGCACATGGCCAAGCTCCTCCGGAGCTTTACCGGCCAAACCAACCCCCTAGCTTTCCTCCCTAGGGTTCGTTGAGCACGTCGTACACGCTAATTTGGCCGGCGACCGCCGGAAATGGCCTAGCCAAGCCACACCGCCGCTGCCATCCGCCATGGCTCGCCGCCGACGAGCTGCGGCCGTCCCCTGGCCAAACCAAAACCACCACCCGACCCGCCTCGTCGAGACGACCTGACCAAGCTAGCCCTCACCGCTGGTTACCTCGCCGACGGCGAGAAATCGCCGGTCAACCCTCATCCCCAGATCGGCTCACACCGATAGGTGGGCCCCATTGACCCAGTCGGCCCCGCACGTCAGCCGCTCACGGTCCATGGGCCGAGTCCACGCAAGTTTGGCCTGGAGATTTCAAAATGTTTTTCCTTTTTTATTTGTTTTTTACGAAAGGCTTGTTTATTTTGTGCAGCACGCTTTAATGGTCCAAATGAAGTGCTTTGAGTTTTGTAAATTTTTTCATGAGTAGATCTATCAGGGGAAAATATGAAAGTATTTTTGGTGGAAGTTTATTACCCTGTTATTATTTATTTTAGTTTATGTGCATATTGTTAAATAAATTTGTTTATATGTTTTCTGGTTAAATTAAATTGTGGAAAAATTTATGTATGCTTCTTATCAGGTTATGTATCTGTGAAAAATTTATGCGGGCCTGCTTTTGTAGAAAAAGTATCTGTTTAGATTTAAATTCCTTTTTAGCTGTTTTGTTAAAATGATTGTTAAGAGAAGTATATATGAAAATAAAATATAGGAAAATTTATATAGTCTCCGTGTACTATTTTCAAGCTGAGAAAAATGCTAGGTATGTGTTGTTGTATGGAAAAATAAGAAGTTGTAGTACAAGTGTGATTTTTCTGAGTTGTTTTTAGAAAATTCATGCAGAAATTAGTATAAGGTTTCTCTTCATGGAACTTTCTTGATAAATATTAAATAAAGAGTAGAATTTGGCAAAAATATAAAAGTGAGAATTGCACCCTTTTCCAGTAGGGTTGTAGTTCAAAGGGTTTATTTTGGGATAAATTTGTTATTTTATATAGAATTATGTGTTCATGCTTAAGCAGTAATTTTCTGCAGTAAGGTTGTAATAGGTAGATGAAGCTAGGAAAAATATGAAATCTGCTATTTGACACTTTTCAAAAGGAAAGTTAGTTCAAAGTACCTTTTGGGTAGTTTATTTCATTTTTTATATCTGTTGTTCAGTAATTTATTTCTTAATAAAATTTGTACAATGGAGTCCTGTAGGTGTAGGTTACCTGCTGTAATTTTGTGGATTTTTCTGATTTAGGAAAAATGTACTTGTTGTTTAAACCTAGGTTTATTTTGAATTAATCAATAGAAAATAATTGAGTTAATGGTTTTATTTAATGCAGTTAGAAAGTGCTTTCCTTAATCTCAAAAGTTGTTCAACAAGTTGGTTTTGTTAGATTGCAAGAAAAATTTACTTTGCATTCATCATAAGTGCACCGTGCATTATTCATTTATTTACTAGTCGCATTGCAATAGGATCGACAGTCCCGGAGCCCGATCAAGAGCAAGAAGTAAACGTCGAACCGGAGATCTAGGAGGTGCTACGGAGCGAGGAAGCCGACCCTGCAGCAGAGACTAACCTGCCCGAGTGCCCCTCCCACGAGGCCTCGGTCTTCTACCAAGGCAAGCCCCGGAGTATTCTAAGTCTTCCAGTTAAATAATTAATTTACTTGAGTATTTTATATTGTGATGCATTAGGTATAGGAGTTCATTGATCCTAATTACTGTATTACCATTCCTTGATTATTGTTTATATCCACCTTGTTATCTTGTTACTTATTTACAATGTAGAATTGCTTAGCCTGCTTAATAAAAGTAGTAATAAAGGATGTTCCCGTAATACCCCTGATGGGTATTTACCGAATCACGGTTGGCTATATTGCAATCGTGGAAAAGAACCTGCCTAGTAATGAAATACGGTCAACTGAAAGGCAAGGCACCAAGTTGGAACTTGGGAGCAGCTCGTCCGTTGGATCATGTAGGTTTGTATCGATGTTCGCACTCGTTCATTTTTTGAAAGCGCCCTTTTACTTAGGGTGTCGGTGATGTATTCCCGACCCCGTATTCGGTTAGACGCTGTTCGGGCCGGATTCAACCCGAGTCGTGCCCTCTAGTATGGAAATGTGATCTGCCTCGAAATGGCCATCGCCAGGTTCCAATTGGGCGGTCCGTGCTTGAACCGCGACGATCACCACCACGAACAATATCGAGCGGTGACCCAATGCATGGACCCGACGGGGAGAGTGTGAGTTTATATTAAAGGTTTCTCGCCAGCTGGTTTGTAATTCGATTCGAGTCGCCGTCTCCCCCGGTTAGTGGGAAACTATGTCGAGCTTCACCACGATACAACTCCATGTGATGTTTAAGGTTCAACTAAAATTTGGATAAGTCAACTGGATATGGTTTATATTATTGATTGTTAGACTTAAGTGGATGAGATAGCTCAGGTGCCAACTTAGAATAAGAGATAGGCTTAAAATTTGACTCCTCGTCTGTACCATTAAATATTACTCCCTTAATTGAGCTTTTTGCAATTTAAATCTCAGCTCCACCCAAAAGGCCTTCCATACCTTGGTGTCTTTTATTTTCAGTTGGACGGGTAAGTCTAGCTAAGTATATTCCCGTACTCAGGGTTTATCCCGTTGTTGCAGATGGTCAGTTTTACTACGGCTATTGTAAGCACTACCTCTACCCCGTCGGGGAGGGATGAGGAGTAGGCCAGGGCAGGGTCATCCAGAAGCTTCTCCTTTTCTTTTGCTGGACTTAGACTACTGGTGGCACACTATTTGAAAAAGGAGGAGTGAGTTATCAAAAACGATGTTTTATTTGGAACCACGTATGTGGTGGTCGTGTTTTAAACTTATTTAAGCCTTCGCACTTTCAAACTCAATTTGTAATAATTTTAAGATTTCACAACCTGATGTTAATTTCAATTTCGATCACTGACTGTTGTATCCTCGCGAATGTGGTACTTGAACGATGTGATCTTGTATGATGTAATTTGATTGAAATCCTTAGAGATTTCTCGACTACCGGATTCCCGTTGTGTCCTTGTGGGGACGATTTTCGGCTGGAATTCGTGGTTGTGATTTGCGTTCTTGAGTTGTTCTTCGTGTTCATCTTTTCTCCACGTTTTTTTCCCGTCGATCGATCTCACTCTTAGTTGCTCCGTTTGGAAAACCGTTTTGAATCAACTTGTTCTTTGTCGTGAGGGGATCATTTCCACAAAAGGAATTCAACTCAATCATCACGAACAAGTAGATCCGTGGTTTTTGCATTTGGATCGATTTTCTTCCTTTTACCCCGAATTCTTTTGATTCAACGATTTGGAGGTACGTTCGAGCCATGATCTCTTAGGAGTAGCTCACTATCATCCTTGTGACCTCTTAGATCGAGTCTTGGCCCTAGAGCTTTTGATTCGGAGGAGATCGGTTTGAATCGGTGAAGAACAACACTGCTGTCGGGGGCATCAGACGCTCGGCTTGGGGACATCGGACGCTGAGTTCATCACATCGGACGCTCAGATGCCACGTGTCAAGAACAACGTTTTCGAAGGAGCATCGGACGCTGGACATCGGACGCTCCGATAACCATCGGACGCGCCGGAGCCTGAGCATCGGACGCTGAGCTTTCACTGTAGCAGCGTCCGATGGTCATGCAGTAAGGTTCGAGAACTGCACATTTTGCATCGGACGCGTCCGGTGCTTGGACATCGGACGCAGGCCACCGTCACATGCAATGATATCTGCACTGTTTCATCCGTTGTTTGGTCGTCCGACTTCGGATTTGGTTTCTAATTTTGCGTGCTTCTGGAAGCATCCACCCTATATCTAGGTTGATGGACACTAACAAGCTATAGGTTTGTACTTTGGGGTTGATTCTTGGGACAGTAGCGATAAGTTTCTGAAAAGAAAATTAAAGCTCTCATTCACCCCCTCTGGTCGTTTTCTGGTAGCGTTCTCGATCCTTCACTCCCCTGCGCTGCCTTCACCGGTGTGGTCCCGTTGACCCAGCTGGCCCCACGCGTCAGCCGCACCTGGCCCATGAGCCAAGTCCACGGAAGTCTGGCCGGGGATTCAAATGCTTTTTCCTTTTTCTTTTTATTTCTAGAAAAATGTGTTTATTTTGTGTAGCACATTTTATTAATCCAAATGGAGTACTTTCAGTTTTGTAAACTTGTTCATAAGTAGAGCTATCAGAGAAAAATATGAAAGTATTTTTGGTATAAGTTTATTGTACTGTTTTTATTTATTTCAGTTTTGGCCAATTGTTAAATAAATGTGTTTATATGTTTCTGGTTGAATTAAATTATTGCAAAATTTGTGCATGTTCCTTATTCTTTACAATACGTGTGAAAAATTTATGAGAGCCTGCTTTTGTAGAAAAAGTATTTGTTTAGATTTAAATGTCTTTTTAGCTGTTTTCTTAAAATAATTGTTGAGCAAAATATATGTTGAAATAAAATGTGGAGAAATTGATGCAGTCTCTGTGTGTCTTGTTAAAGCTGAAAAAATGTTAAGTATGGGTTATTGTATGGAAGAATAAGAAGTTGTAGTACAAGTGTGCGTTCTGAGTTTTTCTTAGAAAATTCATGCAGAAAAGAATATATACTTTATCTCATGAAACTTTCTTGATAAATATGAAATGGAAGTAGAATCTGGAAAAAATATAAAACTGGATGTTGCTCCCTTTTCCAGTAGGGTTGTAGTTCAAAGATTTAATCTGGCTTAAACTTTGGAAATTTGTGTAGATTATGTGTTTATGCTCTAGCAGTAATTTATCTGCAGTAAGCATGTTGTGAGTAGATGAAGCCACAAAAAATGTGAATCTGCTATTTGACACTTTTGAAAAGTAAAGTCAGTTCAAAACACCTTTTTGACAGTTTATTTCATCTTTTTATATCTGCGGTTCAGTAATTTGTTTTTGCTGAAATTTGTACATTGGAGTTCAATGGGTATAGATTACCTACTGTATTTTTGTGGATTTTCAGAGTACAGAAAACAGTACTTGCTGTATGAACTTGGGTTTCTTTTTGAATAATAAACAGGAAATGGTTGACTTAATGGTTTTATTTATTGTAGTAAATAAGTGTTTTTCCTCAATGTCAAAAGTGGTTCAACAAGTTGGTTTTGTTGGTTTGCAAGAAATGTTTACCCTACATACCATCATAAGTGCACTGTGCATTATTTAATTACTTTTACCGCATTGCAATAGGATCGATATTTCTGGAAAATGATCAGGAGCAGGCAGAAAATGCCGAGCCGGAGATCTAGGAGGTGCCAAGGAGCGAGGAGGCCGAACCCGCAGCAGAAACTATCTTGCCCGAGTGCCTCTCTCAAGAGGCCTCAGTCTTCTCCCAAGGCAAGCCCCAGAGCATTCTAAGTCTTCCAGTTTTATAATTAATTTAATTGAGTATTTTATATTGTGATGCATTAGGTATAGGAGTCGATCGATCCTAATTACTGTATTACCATTCGTTGATTATTGTTTATACCTGCCATATTATCCTGTTAGTTATTACAATCTAGAATTGCTTAGTCTGCTTAACAAAAGTATTAATTAAGGATGTTACTGTGCAGCGTCTGATGTGACCCCCGACTGTCCGCGGTTCACTGGCGGACTGTCCAACGGCCACTTAACCAAGAACATTATCGCGCTGCGCTGATCTGAACGCCCCAAGTCTCGAGTCCCGCACTGTCCGCCGCTGGGGGCGCAGACTGTCCGCGCATGAACATAAATGCAAAATCTGCTCGGGGTGAAAACCAAAATCAATTGGAACTCAACCAAATTGAACGGGGCTGCAACCAAACTTCACCCAAGTGTTCCTCTACGTGTTGGGAAGCTAATCCTAGGATATCATCACTCGGATCCAACTCATCCGTTAGAATTGTTTAACCACTCTCCCGCGGGTCACTCTCTCTTTCTCAACAAGTACCCGGTACGGTTGTACAGTGTAAGTAAGTTCGGATTGCAGTTTGATATTAGCTGGTTGCACCTCTTCTTCAGGTACTCGAAGACATTTCTTCAACTGCGACACATGGAATACAGGGAATATAGCTTTCAAATATTCTGGCAACTGTAGCTGATAAGCTACTTCTCCTCTCCTTTCCATGATTCTATAAGGTCCCACAAATCTTGGTGCTAATTTTCTTTTAACTCCAAAGCGTCTGACACCTGTCATGGGTGACACTTTGATGTAAACATAATCACCTTCACTGAACTCAAGCGGTCTTCTACGCATGTCGGCATAGCTCTTCTGTCGGGACTGAGCAACTGCTATATGCTGTTGAATTGTTCTAACTTGTTCTTCTGCTTTGTTAATGAAATCAATTTCGTAGTATCGACGTTCTCCTGGTTCAACCCAGTTTATCGGTGTTCTGCATCTTCTACCATATAGGGCTTCAAAAGATGCCATCTGTATGCTCTCTTGGTAACTATTGTTGTATACGAATTCTGCTAAAGGTAACCATTTCTCCCAAGAACCTTTTGCTAAAATTACGCAGGCTCTTAACATATCTTCCAAAACATGGTTTACCCTTTATGTTTGTCCGGACGTTTGGGGATGATAGGCACAACTACGGACTAGTTTTGTGCCTAATTCCTTTTGCAGTTTCTTCTAGGATGGCGCAGTAAACTGCGATCCTCGATTTGAAACTATGATCCTAGGTATACCGTGCAGTCGAACGATTTGACTGATATAAATCTCCGCATAATCTTGCGCTCGATAACAAGTTTTGACTGGTATGAAATGCGCGGTCTTGGTAAGACGATCAACTATTACCCAAATTGAATCTTTCCGTTTCTAGGTGATTGGCAATCCGGTGATAAAATCCATACTCACTTCTTCCCATTTCCATTCAGGTACCGACAATGGTTGAAGCATTCCGGCTGGCTTCAGGTGAATAGCTTTCACTCGAAAACATGTATCGCACCTAGCTACATAAGCAGCAATTTCCTTCCTCATCTTAGTCCACCAAAATCTTGGACGCAAATCTTGATACATCTTGGTACTTTCAGGATGAATAGATAACTTGGACAAATGTGCTTCGTCCATAATCCGATTTCTGAGCTCTCTATCCTTGGGCACCACTAAGCGCTCGTCAAACCATAAAACTCCCTTGTCAGGAACCCGAAAATGTTTTACTGGTTCAGTTGCGGCTTTCAGCATTTCTTTGATATGATAAATCCCCTTATCTGTTTTCTGCCCTTTTCAAGAATTTGATCAATTAATGTGCCTTGCAGCCTGATGTTGTGCAGAATTACAGGATCTATAAGACTGAACTCATTTTCTAGTAGTAACCTTAGTTTGTTGCAATGTGACTTCTGACTTAACGCGTCGGCAACTACATTTGCTTTTCCTAGATGATAGTGTATCTGCAGATCGTAGTCCTTGATTAACTCAAGCCATCTTCTTTGCCTCAAACTTGAGACTTTTGTGATCCGTTTACATATTACAGACGTTACCAAGCAGATAATGTCTCCAGATTTTCAGAGCGTGCACCACAGTGGCTAACTCCAAATCATGCGTACGATAGTTTATTTCATGTTTCCTCAACTGGCGAGAAGCACAATCACAATCACCTCCTCCTTCTGCATAAGGACCAACCTAAACCAACTTTCAATGCATCACAAAATACATCAAAGGGCTTTTCAATATTCGGTTGAGCCAAAACAGGAGCGGTGGTCAACAGTTTCCGCAGGGTACGGAAAGCTATTTCACACTCCTCTGTCCACTCAAACTTCTGGTCTTTTTGTAGCAAGCTTGTCATTGGTTTTGCAATCTTGGAAAAGTCGGGAATGAAACGGCGATAGTATCCTGCTAAACCAAGAAAACTTCAAATTTCACCAACTGAAGTAGGAGCCTTCCAATCCATTACTTACTTCTTGCACCTTACTAGGGTCCACTAAAATTCCTTGTTCCGATAGAATATGACCAAGGAAATGCACCTTCTTCAACCAAAACTCACACTTGCTAAACTTAGCATAAAGTTTATGCTCTCGAAGCCTGGTTAGGACAATCCTCAAATGTTCCGCATGGTCGTCCGGGTTCTCAGATACACCAGAATATCATCAATGAACACCACTACGAACTTATCCAATTTTTGGCATGAACACCGAGTTCATCAAACTCATGAAGTATGCTGGAGCATTTGTCAATCCAAAAGACATGATAAGATACTCATATAACCCATATCTGGTTGAGAAAGCGGTCTTTGGGATATCTTGTGGTCGAATTCTGATCTGATGATAACCTGATCTCAGATCAATCTTGGAAAACACCTTGGCCCTGGATAACTTATCAAACAAAATGTCTATCCGCGGCAATGAATACATGTTTTTGACAGTCACGGCATTGAGTGGCAGATAATCCACACACATCTGTAATGTCTTATCTTTCTTTTTATCAAACAAAGCTGGGCAACCCCATTCTGATACACTAGGTTGAATGAATCCCTTGCCTAAATGTTCTTTGATCTGGGTCTTGAGTTCAGCTAGCTCATTGGGTGGCATACGGTATAGCCTTCTAGAGATTGGTGCTGTTCCTGGTATCAACTCAATTGCAAACTCCACTGCCCTCTTGGGCGGTAACTCTGATAACTCATCCGGTAAGACATCTAGAAATTCTCGAACAACTGGAATTTTAGATAGGTCTTCTATAGACAGAGTACAAGATAAGTCAACGAAGTCAGCACCTCGGGGAAGAGAGGTACGAAGCTTGTTATTTGTTCGTCCATTTGATAAGGTAAGAGTCCTATTGGCAGTGTCTAACACCACGTTCCACAAAACTCATCCAACTCATACCTAAGACTAGATAACACGCTACTCCCAACGGAGCTCACGTGAAACCCATAATCCATTTCATACATTTCTTGGTTATGCTTTTGTGCAAATGCTTTGCTCATAAAAGAATGCGATGATCCGGTATCAAACAAAACAATGACAGGATGATGGTTAACAAGACACATACCAGCTGTCACGGGCTCTCCTGCACGAGCTTCCTCTGTAGTCATGTTATGCAGACGTGCGGGGTAGTTGGTCTGCTGCCTCCTCGGGTGCGGGCAATATCTTACAAAATGCCGTCAGGTACAGTAGCGACCCGATTATACTCCGGTACTCCTTCTGGTCCACAACTTCTCCATCCGCATCCGCATCCAGGGCTGTCGTGGTCGACATGGGGGTTGGAAGAGGCTTGGCCTCACCCATATCGAACTTCTTCAGGATATCCTTGGTGTACTTGCCCTGGTGCACGAACGTCCCCTCTCGAGATTGCTTGACTTGCAACCCGAGGAAAAATGTCAACTCGCCCATCATACTCATCTCAAACTCCCTGCTCATTGTATCTGCAAACTTGGCAACCAAAGCGTGAGAAGAACCATCGAAAATGATATCATCCACGTAAATCTGGACCAAGAGAGTGTCACTGCCTTGCTTGAGGAGAAAAAGCGTTTTATCCACACATCCCATTTTAAAACCCTTAGCAAGCAAAAAGGTTTTCAACCTATCATACCAGGCTCTAGGGGCTTGTTTCAAACCATATAAAACTTTGTGAAGTTTAAAAACATGGTTTGGAAACTTGGGATTTTTGAAACCAGTGGGTTGTTTCACATACCCTCTTCTTCTATGTAGCCGTTTAGGAAGGCACTCTTGACATCCATTTGAAAAAGTTTAAACCCTTTGGATGCAGCAGCAAAAGCCAAGAGTATCCTAATTGCCTCCAAACGAGCTACAGGAGCAAAAGTCTCCTCATAGTTTATCCCCTCCTTCTGACTATACCCCTACGCTACTAGTCTGGCCTTGTTTCTCACAACATGGCCATCCTCTCATTGTTTGTTTTTGAAAACCCATTTTGTACCAATAGGGTGACACTCAGGAGGAAGAGGAACCAAAACCCAAACCCGATTTCTTTCAAAATTTTCTAACTCCCTCATGCATGGCATTAACCCAATCCGGATCAGATAAAGCATGTCCAACATCTCGGGGTTCAAAATCAGCAACAAATGCAGAATGAGCAAAGTGAGAGATTTGTTGTGACCTTGACCGAGTGACACGTTCGTCGATGCTGCCGATCATCTGTTGAGGCGGGTGTTGGCGCTGAATGTGTCGTGGCGCCTCCTGAGCTGAAGAAACCTCCCCCTCAACAGCAGCTGGTGCCCTCTCGGGTTACAAAGGTACAGCCCGAGGTGACGAATCCCACGGCCCCTATGTAGTCGATGAAGAGGGGTTGGGGCCATGAGTCGTCGTAGTAGAAGCCGACGCTTGCGGCACAGCAGGTGGTGGTGGTGCTGGATCATCCATCCCTTCAGCACCCTCATCCTCGTCATCAAAAAGAGGCTCACCAACCTCATGATCACCTGCATGCTAAAAATGAGAAGAAGGGCAAACCATGGTCTCGTCGAAGGTGACATCGGATGTCTCCATGACTCGGTTAGTATCAAGGTTAAGTGCACGATATGCACGAGTATGAGTGCCATAACCCAAAAATACACCGTCAGAAGAACGAGACTCAAACTTGTCCAAGTTGCCTTCATTGAGTATAAAATAGTGGCAACCAAAAACTCTAAAGTAACTCACTTTAGGCTGTTTTCTAAAATGCAACTCATAAGAAGTCTTTTTCAAGAAAGCTCGGAGAAAAATGCGATTTGAAATATAGCATGCAGTGTTCATAGCTTCGGCCCAATATCGCCTAGGAGTCCTATGCTCATCGACCATCGTCCTGGCCATCTCTACAAGGGTCCGATTCTTCCTTTCTACAACACCATTTTGGTGGTTGTGTAGGGGGAAGAAAATTGATGCTCTAAACCCAAAGAGTTACAAAACTTCTCAAAATCTGAATTCTTAAATTCGGAACCATTACCACTCCGAATTGCTCGCATTGAGTTCATAGGGAACTCATTCTGAAGACGCAAAATCAGATTGGGAGCAAAGGAGAAAGTCTCGGTCTTCTCAGCTAAAAAGAAGACCCACGAATATCTCGAAAAATCGTCAACAATAACAAGCACGTACCACTTCCCCCAACCGAGCTCACCCGAGCCGGACCAACAAGGTCCATGTGTAAAAGTTCTCCAGGGCGCTTAGTCATGACCTGAGTCACAGGATGGTGAGGAGCCGCAACCATCTTCCCATGTCAACAAGAATGGCAAACAAGATCCTTCTCCATACATAACTTGGGCAATCCTCGAATTAGGCCAAGTGAGCTAAGCCTTGCAAGCAAGTCGAAGCTCAGGTGACCAAGACTCCTATGCCACTTCCAAAGATCAGAGGAGGAAGGTCCAGCCAAAAGACAAGAGAAATTCCAAACGACTCTGAGAAATTCGCACGAAAGACTTTCCCAAAGGGCGAAATCAAACATACAAGATTGCCCCGATGATCCAAAATACGACTAAGATTCGGCTTAAAACGAATCTCATAGTCATCATCAAAGAGTTGCGAAACAAAAAGAAAGTTAAAATGCAAATTAGAAACAAGAGCAACATCACGCAACACAAAGTGCTCATTAACTCGCACCGACCGACGGGACAATACTTTACTTTTGCTATTGGCAACGAAGGTGATAAACTCCTTTCTGGCAACTAGACTAAGACTGTAGAACCACTTGGCGTTTCCGGTCATATGCCTTGAGCACCCGGAATCCACCAACCAAATGTCCTCCAATCGTTTTACCTACATCAATAAAAAGACATAGGGTGAGCATACGGTCCAACACTGGGGTGAGTAAAATGGGAAGTATACCAATGTTGGGCCGACTGCTCAAAAGAACGGTTAGTAGCAAAACCATACCTAGCATGCCTACAGGGAAAGCGATCACCACGTATAGGAAAACGTGGTCCGCTAAGGGAACAGCGTCCATCGCGATACTCAAAACATGGTGGGGGGTAACTCCCAACAGCAAAGCCACCGCCACGGGGTCCAAAACCTACAAAAGGAGGCTCCCGCCGGGCACGACCTCCTTGTGGCCTAGGACCTTGAGGCATTGGACCTCTTGGCCTAGTAGCTCTCCTCTAAACCTTTGGCACATGTACATCATGGAAAGGATGGTACATGTCTGAGTTGTTCATCTCCTTTGCACGGCACTCCTCTCTCTTGCGCTGAAAAGAAAACTCCCTCAAGTGTCCATCTCTCCCAAAATGCTCATAGTGGTACCTCACCGCTCTCATAGGGGGTTATTGGTACTCACTGTAGTGGGTGTGGATCACTTGGCTCTTCGAGGAATGAGCTCCTCATGGATTGGTGGCATAGTGTCGAGCTTGTTCCTCAGGTGATTGGTTTTTGGAGCCCATGTTTGCTTGTTGGGTGGAGCTCATGGAGGTTCCACAAACACTCCATCCTTGGTGTTTGGTTTGAGAGGCTCTTTGGGTGGAATCTTGGTCAGTTTGAGAGTAGTGGTGGAGTTGGGCTTCTCACTCGGCTTAAGATGACTAAACTCTCCAACCTTCCCGAAAGATGTAGCACACTCAACACCTTGAGCAAACCCAACACCAGGACCTCCAGCAGCACGTTTGAATTGGGCAATCATCATCCCAAGCTGCGGCTCACCACAAAACACCAATGACAAGATGGTCCGAATGTATGTGTTTTCTTCCTCGGTTTGCATCTTGTCATGCTTCATGTTTGCAATCTCCATCTCCAAACCCTCACACAAGGCACACCTAGACACACAAGTGCTACCTGAGCTGGCTTCTCAAGAGACAATCTTGGCATTCTTCTCTGCCAACTCGGATTGCAAGCCTGCACAAGACTTGCACGCAACCAGCAACCCTGGTCTAGCCTTCAACTCATCCATCTCTCCTACCAACGCAAAATACTTTCCCCTCAAAGTAAGAAGGTCAGTCATGTGCTTGGAGCACATCTCACACTCATCCTCCTCAGTCATGAAAATGTGGACTTGATAGACTCAAGCTCTTTCACCGCGTCCTCCCACTTCTTCCTAAACTCCTTCCTCTCCCTAGCGGCAAGCCTAAGCAGTTTATCTTGACTAAGGAGAGGAGAAGTAAGCTTGTCAACCCCAGCAGAGAGTTCGTCAGGAGTTTGAGATACCCGGGAGGTGTCGTCGTCGTCATCGTCATTCCGAGGGATCTTCTCTAGCTCGCCGTTGACTTCATCGCCAAGGGCCATGGTGCAGAAGCCCTCGTTGTCGGCGAAGAAGCAAAGACCATTCAGCTTGACCTCGATCTTCTTCTCGGACTCGTCATCGCTTGATGCAGCGGAGTCGTCATCCGAGTCATCGACGTCGCTGAGAGTGGCGAAGAAGGCACGCTTCTCGGCCTGGGCCTTCTCCTATTACTTCTCCTTGATGTACTCCTTGTTGAAGCCGCCCCTTCGCTTGTGCTTGACGGGGACGTACTTCTCCTTGCGCTTGCCGGAGTTGTACTTGTGGCCATGATCCGCCTTGCCGAAAGCTTGCTTGTTCTTCATCGGGCAATTGGCGATGAGTGTGAGCCACCTCCACACTCGTAGCAGCCACCTCTCCTCGTCCGCGCGACGACGTCATCATGCGGTTGTTTGTGAACCATGAGAACAGGTTGGCAAGCAGGGCCAACTCGTCGTCCACCATGAACTCCAGCTGCTCCTCTGTGACAAAAAGAAGAGATGACAAAGCAAAGCCTTCAGAGGTGCTAGCGGAAGAGGAAGAAACCAAAGCCATCGACGGGCCAGAAGGATTTTCATAAGTAGCCCTTGCCATGGCATCAATGTCACTGGACTTGAGCTTACTAAAGAGCTTGTCGCACGTGAGAGTCTCATAGTTAGGCGATTCGATGATCGCCTGAACCTTGGAATCCCACACCGACCGATCGAGAGTGTGTAAAAGCATGAGAGCCCTCTCATGATCGTCGAAAGGCAACAACTTCTTGTTAGCCCTCATCCTATTAACAATCACCTGAAAGCGAGCGAATAGACTTTATATGCTCTTGCCAGGCATGTGTCGAAAGTTCTCATACTCTCGCTTGTGCGACTCATAGAGACGGGTTTTGACTTGAGTGGTTCCCTCATGAAAACGCATGAGGGTAGACCAAATCTCCCGAGCCGTAGCGAGGTGAGAAACGCGATCAAACTCAGACATGCTCAAACAGGAGAAAAGAGCATTACGGGCTCGGCTATTGGCATCGTGCACATCGATCTGATGTTCAGTCACACGAGCAGCCAAGACCACGTAATCTGCAGAGTTGCAAATATCCCAAATAGAATCACCCATACTCTGGAGATAGGCCGACATGCGTATCTTCCAATATGCATAGTTCGTCCCATCGAAAAATGGCGGTTTGCCCACGCCGCGATCCATGTCACCTATTGTGGATCTGGAACCAGCTAAGGTGGAAGATCCTTAACCTGGATCCGATACCAATTGAAGGACCGAGAATGCTACCAGAAAGCGACCAGAGGGGGGTGAATGAGAGCCTAAAAATTTCTTTTGAAACTCTGGCCTCTGTCCTGACGAATCAACCCCCAAAAACTCTGACTGCAAATGTGATGCCCATGACCCTTGGAAGAGGGTGGATGATCCCTAGGATCACAGCGAGGCACCACCAAACAAGAGCAAGCAAAACACACAAAACTCTAACTCAAGTTCAATCCCAAAAACCAACTCTCGAACGTAGATGGAAGACTGCGTCAAGAAATCTCCAAATACCTATGCTAACAAGTAGCAAAGGTATCTAGAGAGGTTCCTAGGTGAACGTACTCTAGGAGCTAATGAGAAGTACGAAAACCAAATAGAAAAGCCGGGAGAGAATACGCACTAAAGCATACGCTTCAGCCAATTCCCGGACTGTCCAGGGTCCTGATCGTGGACTGTCTGCCCAACGGCGGACTGTCCGGGCTGCGGTGGCGGACTATTCGCCGGCCAAAAGAGCAAAACAGCACCTCTGCTGAAACAGCTCTGGACAGTTCCAGACTGTCCGCGGGTTGCAACGGCGGACTGTCCGCCGGTCAACCTGGACTCAAACAGCCGAGACTCGCGGCCACTGATCTGGCCAAGTCCCAATGCGCGGACTATCCGCGGGCACAGCGGCGGACTGTCCGCGAGTGCCCAGAGAGGGTAATTTCGGTCGCCCTTCACCCAATCTCCCCAAATCTGATCCAAAAAAAATCCCTTGATCCCAAAATTAGAGAAGATGCTCACGAGGTAGTTGGGAATCTATCCCCAATAAATCATCCGCTCAAATCGACTCAATCAACGAGAAATCGAAAGGAAAGGTGAAGGAACTAAAAAGTTGCCCACAAACTTGAATCGTCCCGATCTACTTGTTCGTGAGGGTAGAGTTAAATTCCTTTGGTGGAAATGTTCTCCTCACATCAAAGAACAAGTTGATTCAAGTGGATTCGAAAAGACGCAGCGAGAGGGAGATCGAGTGATGGGAAAATAATGAAGAAAAGAGGAATGCGAAGAACAAGTTGAAAATGTGAATCACAATCACGATTGCCAGCCAAAATTCATCCCCATGAGGAGACAACGGGAATCCGGTCCTGTTTCCACAAAATCCAAATACACAGAGGTATTGTTCACCGTCTCTGCGGATCTAAGTGGCTACAGCAGGGAATGGGAAGCAAGAAACCCTAGAATGAAAATAGCAATGGCTGAGATAGTCTGGAGGGAGGGGCTGCCTCTCCTATTATAGCATAACACAATAATTCCCCTTCTACCCCGACTGCTAATGAGCGAGCAGGCTAACCCTAAGGGTATTCCTGACCAACTCGAGTTGATGTTGATCCGACGGCCCCACCCGCACATCAGGTAGCTTCTCCTCGACGTGACCTCACCGGATGCCGCCACGTGCCGACAAGCGCCGCTCGTCCTTTTCACGGACCTCCGCCAGATTTGAGGCCGAAACCGGGAAACCTGGGGCATCCCCCGGTTTTGAGGCCGAAACCGGGAACCCTGTCGTCCGTCACCTGAGTTTTGTGGCCCAAACTCAGAAACCCGTCAGCACCCAGGTTTTGAGGCCCAAACCTGGAAACCGTCCTCAGCTCGAGTTCGTGGCCCAAACTCAGAAACCGGCCACACCTAGGTTTTTAAGCCCAAACCTGGAAACCGTCCACTCGGTGGTTTTTCTATGGCTCAACCACCAAACCTACGCCATAGAGGGATGCACCGCCCGTGCACCCCGTCCACCCGCAGGTCTTCACATGTCGCTGTCCCAGGCTGTCAGCCACCACGGCCGATCCTCAGGCCACCGGTCTGTTAGTCCAAGCCTCATGTCTGCCCTTCACCGCTCCGGGTCCATCGGCACAACACGTCTCAACTTGACCTTCACCTTGCCTTTGATCACCATATCCGAGCTCGACACCTGCACAAGACAAGCCAAAGAACATGCGCATCATCCCAATTGACAATCACTCATCATCTCAAGATCTGACATACACCCATGTATCCGCACCTGGGTGCGGCCGGTTTCTGAGTTTGGGCCACAAAACTCGGGCTGAGGACGGTTTCTAGGTTTGGGCCTCAAAACCTGGGTGCAGGCGGGTTTCTGAGTTTGGGCCACAAAACTCAGGCGACGGACGACAGGTTTCTCGGTTTCAGCCTCAAAACCAGGGGATGGCCCAAGTTTCCTGGTTTTGGCCTCACAACCGGGGGAGGTCCGTGAAAAGGATGAGCGGCGCGAGGCGGCACATGGTGGCATCCAGTGAGGTCGCGTCGACGCGAAGCTACCCGATGTGCGGGCGTGGTCGTCAGATCAACATTAACTCGAGTTGGTCAAGAATACCCTTAGGGTTAGCCTACTCGCTCATTAGCAGTAGGGGTAGAAGGGGAATAATTGTATTAGGCTATATTAGGAGAGGCAGCCCCTCCGTCCAGACTATCTCAGCCATTGCTATATTCATTCTAGGGTTTCCTGCTCTCCCAGTCCCTGCTGCAGCTACTGAGATCCGTAGAGACGGTTTGATCATACCTCTGTGTATTTGGATTTTCCGGAAACGGGACCGGATTCCCGTTGTCTCCTCGTGGGGATGAATTTCGGCTGGTAATCGTGATTGTGATTCGCGTTTTGAACTTGTTCTTCGCGTTCTTCGTTTCTTCACGATTCTTCTGTCACTCGATATCCCTCCTCGCTGCGTCTTTTTCGAATCCACTTGAATCAACTTGTTCTTTGATGTGAGGAGAACATTTCCACCAAAGGAATTTATCTCTACCCTCATGAACAAGTAGATCGGGTCAATTCAATTTTCGTGGCAACTTTTTCGTTTCTTCACCTTCCTTTTCGATTTCCCTTGATTGAGTCGATTTGAGCGGATGATTTTTGGGGATAGTCTCCTAACTATCTTGTGATCATCTTCTCCAAGTTTGGGACCGAGGGATTTTGATTTGGATCGAATTTGGAAAGATTTGGGAGAAGAGCGATTGAAATCGCCCTCCCTAAGTGGTCGCGGATAGTCCGCCACTCAGGGCTTTAACAGTTCGCGTGTCGGGCTCGAGCCAGACCAGTGGCTCTGCGGCTCGGCTGTTCGTGTTTGGGTTGACCGGCGGACAGTCCGGGACTGTCCAGGGGCTATTCAGCAGTAGTGCTTTTTTGGGGATTTTGCCGGCGGACAGTCTGGCCTTCCCTCGCGGACAGTCTGGCAGTACTGCGGACAGTCCGGGACCATACTCGCAGACAGTCCGGGAACTCGTTGTGTTTTGGTTTTTAGTGCGTTTGTTCTCCTGGCTTTTCCGCTTGGTTTTCTGACTTCTCGTTTGCTCCTAGATTTCACCAAGGAACCTCTCTAAGTATCTTTGCTACTCATTGGCATTGGTATTTGGAGGAATTTTGACGTAGTCTTCCATCTACGTTTGGGAGTTGGTTTTTGGGGTTGAACTTGAGACGAAGTTTTTTGGGACATGGCTCGCTCTCGGTTGGTGGTGCCTCGTTGTGATCCTAGGCATCATCCACCCTCTTCCAAGGATCGTGGGCATCACGTTTTCACTCGAAGCTTTTAGGGGTTGATTTGTGGGACAAAGGCCAAAGTTTTGGAAGAAATTTCTAGGCTCCCATTCACCCCCCTCTGATCGCTTTCTGGTAGCATTATCGGTCCTTCAATTGGTATCGGAGCGGGTTAAGGTTCT
Organism: Coix lacryma-jobi var. lacryma-jobi; assembly: GCA_009763385.1. Lineage (NCBI taxonomy): Eukaryota > Viridiplantae > Streptophyta > Magnoliopsida > Poales > Poaceae > Coix > Coix lacryma-jobi. The sequence continues at coordinate 75,816,291 of CM019826.1, forward strand.
TCCACCATAGCCGGTTCCAGATCCACAGAAGACGACATGGATCACGGCGTGGGCAAACCGCCGTTTTTCTATGGGACGAACTATGCGTATTGGAAGATACGCATGTCGGCCTATCTTCAGAGTATGGGTGCTTCTATTTGGGATATTTGCAGCTCTGCAGATTACATGGTCTTGGCTGCTCATGTGACTCAGCATCAGATCAATGAGAGCATGCCAATAGCCTAGCCCGTAATGCTCTTTTCTACTGTTTGAGCATGTCTGAGTTTGATCGTGTTTCTCACCTCGCTACGGCTCGGGAGATTTGGGCTACCCTCATGCGTTTTCATGTGGGACCACTCAAGTCAAAACCTATCTCTACGAGTCGCACAAGCGAGAGTATGAGAACTTTCGACACATGCCTGGTGAGAGCATAGAAAGTCTATTCGCTCACTTTCAGGTGATTGTCAATAGGATGAGGGCTAACAAGGAGTTGTTGCCTTTCGACGATCATGAGAGGGCTCTCAAGCTTTTACACACTCTCGATCGGTCGGTGTGGGACTCTAAGGTTCAGGCGATCATCGAATCGCCTAACTATGAGACTCTCACGTGTGACGAGCTCTTTAGTAAGCTCAAGTCCAGTGAGATTGACGCCATGGCGAGGGCTTCTTATGAAAATCCTTTTGGTCCATCGATGGCTTTGGTTTCTGGCTCTTCTGCTAACCCTTCTGGAGGCTTTGCATTGTCTTCTCTTCTTTCTGTCACAGAGGAGCAGCTGGAGTTCATGGCGGATGATGAGTTGGCTCTCCTTGCCAACCGGTTCTCGCAGTTCCACAACAACCGCATGAACCGTCACCGTGGAGGAGGATGAGGTGGCTGCTACGAGTGTGGAGGCTCTGACCACTTCATCGCTAATTGCCCGAAGAAGAACTAACAAGCTTTCGGCAAGGCAGATCATGGCCACAAGTATGACTCCGACAAGCGCAAGGAGAAGTACGTCCCCACCAAGCACAAGCGGAGGGGCAGCTTCAACAAGGAGTACCTCAAGGAGAAGTACTTGGAGAAGGCCCAGGCCGAGCAGCGTGCCTTCTTCGCCACGCTCAGCGATGTCGACGACTCAGATGACGACTCCGCTACATCAAGCGATGACGAGTCCGAGAAGAAGAAGAAGAAGATCAAGAACAAGCTAAACGGTCTCTATTTCTTCGCCGACAACGAGGGCTTCTACACCATGGCCCTCGGCGATGAGGTCAACAGCGAGCTGGAGGAGATCCCTCGGAACGACGACGACGACGATGACAAACTTACGGCCGCCCTCCTTAGTCAAGATAAGCTGCTTAGGCATGCTGCTAGAGAGAGGAAGGAGTTTTGGCAGAAGTGGGAGTATGCGGTGAAGGAGCTTGAGTCTGTCAAGTCTACCGTTGTCGTGACTGAGGAGGATGAGGGTGAGATGTGCTCCAAGCACATGACTGACCTTCTCAATTTGAGGGGGAAGTATGTTGCTTTGGTTGGAGTGGTGGATGAGCTTAGGGCTAGACCCGTGTTGTTGTGTGCGTGCAAGTCTTGTGCAGGCTTGCAATCCGAGTTGGTAGAGAAGAATGCCAAGATTGTGTCTCTTGAGAAGGCCAACTCGGATGGCACTTGTGCATCTAGGTGTGCTTTGTGTGAGGGTTTGGAGATGGAGATTGCAAATGTGAAGCATGACAAGATGCAAACCGAGGAAGAAAACACATACCTTCAGACTTCTTGTCATGGGTGTTTAGTGGTGAGCCGTAGCTTGGGATGATGATTGCCCAATTCAAACGTGCTACTAGAGGTCCTGGTGTTGGTTTTGCTCAGGGTGTGGAGAGTGCTACATCTTTTGGGGAGGTTGGCGAGTTTAGTGGTCTTAAGCCGAGTGAGAAACCCAACTCCACCACTACTCCTAAACTAACCAAGATTCCACCCAATGAGCCTCTCAAGCTGAACACCAAGGATGCAGTGTTTGTGGAACCTCCAAGAGCTCCACGCAAGAAACAGACATGGGCTCCAAAACCAACCCACCTCAGGAACAAGCTAGACACTATGCCACCAATCCATGAGGAGCTCATGCCACAAAAGAACCAAGTGATCCACACCCAATACCGTGAGTACTAACAACCCCCTATGAGAGCGGTGAGGTACCACTGTGAGCACTATGGGAGAGATGGACACTTGAGGGAGTTTTTCTTTCGGCGCAAGAGAGAGGAGCGCCGTGCAAAGCAGATGAACAACTCAGACATGTACCATCCTTTCCATGATATACATGCGCCGAAGGTTCAAAGGAGGGTTGCTAGGCCTAGAGGTTCAATGCCTCAAGGTCCTAGGCCGCTAGGAGGACGTGCCCGACGGGATCCTACTTTTGTAGGCTATGGACCCCGTGGTGGTGGCTTCGTTGTTGAGCGTTACCCTCCACCGCGTTTTGAGTATCGCGATGGACGCTCTTCTCTCAGCGGACCACGTTTTCCTATATGTGGTGATCGCTTTCCCTGTAGGCGTGCTAGGAATGGTTTTGCTACTATCCGTTCTTTTGAGCAGTCGACCCAACACTGGTATTCTTCCCATTTTACTCACCCCAGTGTTGGACCGTATGCTCACCCTATGTCTTTTTATTGATGTAGGTAAGGCGATTGGAGAATGTTTGGTTGGTGGATTCCGAGTGCTGAAGGCTTATCACCGGAAACGCCAAGTGGTTCTCCAGACTTAGTCCAGTTGCCGGAAAGGAGTTTATCACCTTCGTCGACAATAGCAAAGGTAAAGTGTTGTCTCATGGGTCGGTGCGAGTTAATGAGCACATTGTGTTGCGTGATGTTGCTCTTGTTTCTAACTTGCATTTTAACCTTCTTTCTATTTTGCAACTTTTTGATGATGACTATGAGATTCGTTTTAAGCCGAATCTCAGTCGTATTCTGGATCCTCAGGGCAATCTTGCGTGTTTGTTTTCGCCCTTTGGAAAAGTCTTCCGTGCGAATTTCTCAGAGTCATTTGGAATTTCTCGTTGTCTTGTGGCTGGACCTTCCTCGTCTGATCTTTGGAAGTGGCATAAGAGACTAGGTCACCTGAGCTTCGACTTCCTTGCAAGGCTTAGCTCACTAGGCTTAATCCGAGGATTGCCCAAGTTGTGCATGGATAAGGATCTTGTTTGCCATTCTTGTAGACATGGGAAAATGGTAGCGACTCCCCACCATCCGGTGAATCAGGTTATGACTAAGCGCCTTGGAGAGCTTTTGCACATGGACCATGTTGGTCTGGCTCAGGTGAGCCCAGTTGGTGGGAAGTGGTATTGTTTTGTGTTGTTAACGACTTTTCGAGATATTCGTGGGTTTTCTTTTTAGCTGAGAAAACTGAGACTTTTGCTTTTTCTCGCAATCTGATTTTGTGACTTCAGAACGAGTTCCGTAAGAACTCGATGAGAGCTATTCATAGCGATAATGGTTCTGAGTTTAAGAACTCGGATTTTGAAAAGTTTTGTAACTCTTTGGGTTTAGAGCATCAGTTTCTTCCCCCTACACACCGCCACAATATGGTGTTGTAGAGAGGAAAAATCGGACCCATGTTGAAATGGCCAGGACGATGCTCGATGAGCATAGGACTCCTAAGCGGTATTGGGCCGAAGCTATGAACACTGCTCATGCTATTTTCAATCGCATTTTTCTCCGTGCGTTCTTGAAGAAGACTTCTTAGGAGTTGCGATTTGGGAAGCAACCCAAGTGAGTTATTTTAGAGTTTTTGGTTGCCACTGTTTTTATACTCAAGAAAGGCAAACATGGACAAGTTTGTCTTGCTCTTCTGACGGTGTATTTTTAGGTTATGGTAATCATACTCGTGCATATCGGGTACTTGGTGGTAGTTCTTAACATAACTAAAGATAGAACTAGGCAACTATCCCCGGTAACGGCCCAGAAATGCTTGTTGACACTCGCTAATGTTGTTGGCTATGAGAGACTGACTATGGAATCTATCCCTGCAACGGCGCCAGAAATGCTTGTAGCAAGTCCAGTCACTATACCTAAAGGAGTGAAGCTAAAGCAGCTACCTACTAATGTCAAATGGGGTTGTCAATCCCGACACTAGTAGGAGCTAGCTAGAGAGATTGCAATCTACCTAGAGGAGATTCTGCAGGAGCACAGAACTATCGTAGTAGCACTTCACCTGGGAGTACCAGGTGTCGATTTATTTGATCCCAAAGAAAGGCTAGGGTGGTGTATGAGTCGAGTCAAGGAGGGGATGAGAGTCAAAGAATAAGAAAGGGAAAAGGAGAGAAGAGAAGAGAGGAGATGAAAGGCTAGAAAGAATTTATGAGTGGATAGGTAAGGATGAAATGAATGGTTAAGGTAAGGTGGATGGATAGGTAGATAAGGGGGATAAGATAACTAAGGATAACTAATATAACTAACTAATAACATATAACTACTCCTAGATAACTACGGAGCAAGACAGGCAAATGTCAATAAAGCAACCAAGTTAATATAGTTTTATTCCTATCTTATCAAGTACCGAGGCGTACTAGCCTTTACCATTGCTTTAGGTTGAACACTAGCACAACGAGCCTTACTGTTAAACTGGGCCAACTACGTGGTGGAATTCAAGGGGCACAGGGCTCTCACCACCTGCTTGCTACCACAGCTATCCGGGGGTCCAGCCGTATCTGAAGGTAAGTCTATAACTAAGCACCACGCTTAATTATATTCTAACTATCTCTACCCTAGCTTTGAATAGAGACACCCTTGCAGACGTCAGAGCAAATACTTGACTTAATGAGATAAACACTAAACTAACTAAGTAACCTATTGGCAAAGATCAAACACTAAGCACACTAGAGATTAACTACTATGGCTAAGTGAATTGAAATGTAGGGTTAACCTAGGTCACACTCAAGGCACTTAATAAACTAATATTGAAAGTATTACTGAAAGTAATACTAAAGTAATATTGGAATAATGATAAGTGTACCTAAGATACAAGAGAGCAAACCAGACCAGAGATGCCGGGAAATCAACCAACCTCCGATGCCAGTCACTCGCACTCGCTTCTCTCCTAGCAAGCTCTACGCTACTATACCACTGGTCAGGGCTGAGCTGTGCTAAACTAAGAGTCGTGCTGCAGCGAGGGCACTAGAGCTATGCTCTCTCTACTAGCTAACCTACTTGCCTAAGCTCTCTGAGCTTCTAACCTAGCTCTCACTTGCTTTCTACATTGTTTGCTTTTTGCCTCCTCTGAAGTAATGCGTCCAGGGGGGTATTTATAGCCTTGTGGAGTGAGGGGTACTTATAGGGGTGAGGCAGCCGACCTAGGGCTGAGTCAGGTGGTGGGCGCCAGCCCTAGGTGGCGGCCGCCACCCCTAACCGTCCGATTGAACCGCCATTCAACCGAGGGCATCCAGAGGGTCCTCCAAGGCGGTGGTTAGGTCGGTGGCTCAAACCCTAACCGCCTCTTGTCCAATCTAGGGCAAGATCCGCGTCACCGGCCTCCCGAGCCATCCGATTCAACCGACCTAGTGACCAAGGGCCAGGAATTGGCCGTTGGGGAGTCACACGGATCAGTGACGTGGTAGGGAGTGGATTTGGGCCAACTCAAGTGGCGGGCGCCACCCCCCTGAGGCCCAATTGGGCCCTGCTGAGTGGGCTTGGCCTTTGGTGGTTCAAATATCCAAATTGGGTTCAAATCCTGCATTCAAATCAAAATCTATGGACATGTGGAATTCGGTTAGTTTGAAACCTATTTGACTACATTTCATGCCTTTTTGGTGAATTTTAGGGTAAAATGTTGATGGTAAAACAGTGTTTAAGGACCATCAACAAGCTCCCCCAAGCTAACCTGTTGCTCGTCCTCGAGCAACAATGCGGTTTAAGCATTGAGCATGAAATAGGTAGCAAAATCAAGAAGCATACAAGGCATATTCATATTAAGAAATAACTTAGTGTATATCATTAATCATAACAATGTGGGGCTTATAGCTTTTCACTTCAAACATGCAAGAGTGAAATAAAGCAGTAGATAGGAAACTTTTATCTTGCTTAGGTTTGACTAGGATTTTGTTTGGAGGTTTTTTAAAATTTTCAAAGATAAAACTTGCTTCAAGTTCTCCAAGATTCACTCAATCACTCAATGGTGTTTGAAAACTCACTAAGGCCAAAGAGTAGCCTCTCCTATTTCTAAAGAATGATATGTGGAGTTATAGGTGGGCTAAGAATCATGAGCAAATTGCATAATGTTTATTGCTAAGCTAGACACTCAGATCATAAGGAGCAGCAAATCATAAAAATAATCAAGATGTGCATGTGTGGCTATGTGGAGTGTATAGAAATATTTCTTAATCCTTCCTAGTTAATTTCTGGGGTCTAGAGCTAATGATAACTTCTCTCTTTTTTGGATACATTGTGAGTAGACAAAAATGTGTCCTCGCATTTTCTAGGACATAGTCCTCTTTGAGCTACTTTGCTCAATAACTTTTTCTCTTTTTTTAGCTCTAGATTTCCCAGATTATCTATAGGAAAGGATTTTGAAATGAATAGGAAAGGGAGAGAAATGTGCTTATTCCCAGTGTAGGAATAACATAAGGCTAGCAATGGGATGTTTGGTAAGGTATTGCATATCTCCAGTGCAGAGAATAGCAATTATTTGTGGTTGCAAACTTCCAAAGTGGAAGTAGGCAATTTATGGTGGGTGTGTGTATCTTGATCAAACGAAATGATAGCTTCTCTACTAAGATCTATGAGGTCTAACAAAACTGAACACTAACAAAGCTCTTTGTGGTTTTGACTAATACTAATATTTGGCTAGTGGTAGGATAGGATAAAATCAAGAGGAAAACTTTTAGCAAGGTTTTCATGTTTTAAAAGAAATCCTCCAGATTTGTCCTAAGTTCACCTTGGCAAGTTTAAAGAATTACTCCATTTCTTACTAACTTTATTCACTAAGCATGATTTTAGTTAAAACATGTGCAACCCACAAAAGCTACAACTTAGATAAATCTAGTTATTCTAACTATAACAATAGCATTTGCATGGCATATTTTATTTCTTATTCAGGTTCCAACATTTTTAAGCAGATTTTATCATTTTTACTCATGGATAATTATTTAGGCAAGTATATAACATTCAAAAGATATATAGAATTTAAGAACCAAACATAAATAGTAAGGTTGAAACATACCTTATTGACGCGAGTCTCCCCCAAGCTGGCTTCTTGCTTGGTGAAGGGTCTTCATCTTTCTCGGTCGGAGCTCTTGTTCTCATTTTATTAAAAGGAAACTATCTAATGTTATGAAAAAGGGAAACTATCCTATTATGATATTTTATTATTCTAGCTAAGTTAACATATAATTATGCATATAACTAATGATAACTGATATTTTTTTTAGTTACATGCATGCCATATGTTATTTATTTGAAAAAGGGAAATTTGAAGGGAAATTTAAAAGTAAATCCATACCTTTAGATCCATGGAATTTCATCCTTATCGGGAGGATCTTCTTCTTTGGGTGCTTCTTCTTTAAGTACTTCATCGGCTTCTTCTTCTTTTGGCACCTCTCCTTTGTTATGTGAATTACACAACTCAGGAGAAGGTTGTTCTTTCTTTCTGTTCCACCTTGTTCTTAGGCGCCTCTTCTTGGCACGAACGGGTTTTGCTTCCTGCATGTTAGCGGCATATGCGGGACCACGGGAAAAGGAGAATATTTCCTTCCTCCCTCCTAATGTCATTTGCATTTTACCAGTCCCCACATATATGCAAGCATCAATAGTGTTCAAGAAAGGTCTACCTAAGATTTGAGGCACATCTTTCCTATTTCCCATATCTAGTATTATGAAATCAGCTGGAACATATGAACCTCTAATATGAACAGCTAAATCAGTGACTATTCCTTCTTCATAGCATGTTGATTGGTCAGCTAGCACGGCATAGGCAGATGTGGATGATATGGGTGGAAAGAATGAGTTTTCATAGAAATCCTTAGATAAAATGTTCACACTCGATCCTAAATCACACATGGCATTTTTATAAGTTCACCAAAGATTGAGCATCTAATTATGGGACTACCAGGATCACCCTTTTTAACAGTCATGGTTTGATCTTCATAATAGTTAAAATATTTTATTTCAACCATATTTGCAGTTTCCATGTTAGGTTTAGCTGGAATTTTGCCAACTTCAAAGATGGTATGATCGCAGCAAGTTGAGCTAATTGGGTTTCTAACATCTTTTTAAAGCTAAGTTGATTTTTCAGAGCAGATGAGAAATCTTCCAATTTAGCATTTATGTTTTCAAGCATTTTATCATTTGACATTAATTTCTTATTCAAAAATTCAGTAGTTCTACCTTGAGAGTAGACTACATTCTTTAAGAACGAGAAATTATGAGTACTTTGAAATTAGAGCGAGGAAATGAATTATTACCTTGAGAGTTGGAGTGCTGATTCCATCCTTGATTTTGTTGATGGAAACCGTTGTTGTTGTTGTTGTTGTTGTTGTTGTTGTTGTTGATGAAGTTCAAATCTTTATGTAACTCGGGGCAGTGGTTCCCAGAATGTCCGGTTTCTCCACAGATTTCACAAGTCATGTAGGATTCCAGACATTGGACACTCTCTTGTTGGTTCATCTTCTCACAGCTGTCTAGCTTCTTGGCCAGCAGGTCCATCTTGGCCACGATCATGTCGGCCTCCATAAGGGAATGCATACCTCACTTACGGGGCTGCAGTCTCTCGTCATTCCATCCTTGGTTCGCCACCATCTTCTCTATGAGAGCCTTAGCATCTGCAACATTCAGAGAAAAGAATGCACCGCCGGCGGCGGCATCCAAATGGCTTCTAGAGAGTGGGGTTAGGCCATGGTAGAAGTTCTGGATCAATAGCCAGTCCTCCATACCATGGTGCGGACAAGCAGTGACGTACTCTTGCATTCTCTCCCAAGCCTCGGGAATAGATTCTTCGGCTTGTTGGGTAAAGCTGGATATTTTGTTGCGAACAACGTTCGTCTTGCCCATCGGAAAGAATTTGGCGAGAAAAACATTTGAAAACTTGTCCCATGTGTCTACAGCGTTGCGATTGGTATAGAACCATTGCTTCGCTTTTCCTAGGAGAGAAAAGGGAAAGAAACGAAGACGGATGGCTTCTTGGGTTATCCCCTTAATGGTGAAGGTGCCGCAAATCTCCAAAAAATGTTGGAGGTGAGCATTGGCATCCTCATGAGCTTTGCCACAGAATGGGCTAGCTTGGACCATCGTGATCAGAGCCGGTTTCAACAAAATTGAGGTTGGCATCGATCACGGCTGGTCCTGTCGCTACATTGGCGCAGAAGGAGCAGAAAACTCACGAATGGTCTGTTGGCCATCGTGAAGGTAGAACGAGATAAGAAAGAAAGAAGTTGAAGAAGATGAAGGAAAAAGATAAGAAGGACTAAGGAAAAAAGAATGAGGAAAGATGAGATTCGCTAAGCGGAAGCTTAAGCGAGGATAAATTCGACAAGGACTCGAAGGATACACCGATTGCCTTCCCCAACAACGGCGCCAGAAATGCTTGTTGGTAGTTGTTAACTTCACTAAAGATAGAGCTAGGCAACTATCTCCGGTAACGGCCCAGAAATGCTTGTTGACACTTGCTAACGTCGTTACTAGGAATAGACTATGGAATCTATCCCTAGCAACGGCGCCAGAAATGCTTGTAGCAAGTCTAGTCACTATACCTAAAGGAGTGAAGCTAAAGCAGCTACCTACTAATGTCAAATGGGATTGTCAATCCCGACACTAGTAGGAGCTAGCTAGAGAGATTGCAATCTACATAGAGGAGATTCTGCAAGCGCACAGAACTATCATAGTAGCACTTCGCCTGGGAGTACCAGGTGTCGATTTATTTGATCCAAAGGAAGGCTAGGGTGGTGTATGAGTCGAGTCAAGGAGGGGATGAGAGTCGAAGAATAAGAAAGGGAAAAGGAGAGAAGAGAAGAGAGGAGATGAAATGCTAGAAAGAATTTATGAGTGGATTGGTAAGGATGAAATGAATGGTTAAGGTAAGGTGGATGGATAGGTAGATAAGGGGGATAAGATAACTAAGGATAACTAATATAACTAACTAATAACTAATAACTACTCCTAGATAACTATGAAGCAAGACAGGCAAATGTCAATAAAGCAACCAAGTTAATATAGTTTTATTCCTATCTTATCAAGTACCGAGGCATTCTAGCCTTTACCACTGCTTTAGGTTGAACGCTAGCACAACGAGCCTTACTGTTAAACTGGGCCAACTACGTGGTGGAATTCAAGGTGCACAGGGCTGTCACCACCTTCTTGCTACCACAACTATCCGGGGGTCCAGCCGTATCTGAAGGTAAGTCTATAACTAAGCACCACGCTTAATTATATTCTAACTATCTCTACCCTAGCTTTGAATAGAGACACCCTTGCGGACGTCAGAGCAAATACTTGACTTAATGAGATAAACACTAAACTAACTAAGTAACCTATTGGCAAAGATCAAACACTAAGCACACTAGAGATTAACTACTATGGTTAAGTGAATTGAAATGTAGGGATAACTAGGTCACACTCAAGGCATTTGATTAAGTAATACTAAAGTAATATTGGAATAATGATAAGTGTACCTGAGATACAAGAGAGCAAACCAGACAAAGATGCCGGGAAATCAACCAATCTCTGATGCCAGTCACTCGCACCTGCATCTCTCCTAGCAAGCTCTACGCTACTATACCACTGGTCAGGGTTGAGCTGTGCTAAACTAAGAGCCATGCTGCAGCGAGGGCACTAGAGCTATGCTCTCTCTACTAGCTAACCTACTTGCCTGAGCTCTCTGAGCTTCTAACCTAGCTCTCACTTGCTTTCTACATTGCTTGCTTTTTGCCTCCTCTGAAGTGATGCCTACAGGGGGGTATTTATAGCCTTGTGGAGTGAGGGGGGTACTTATAGGAGGTAGGCAGCCGACCTAGGGCTGAGTTAGGTGGCGGCCGCCACCCCTAACAGTCTGATTGAACCGCCATTCAACCGAGGGCATCTAGGGGGTCCTCCAAGGCGGTGGTTAGGTCGGTGGCTCAAACCCTAACTGCCTCTTGTCCAATCCAGGGCACGATCCGCGTCACCCGCCTCCTGAGCCGTCCGATTCAACCAACCTAGTGACCAAGGGCCAGGAATTGGCCTTGCGGAGGTCACACGGATCGGTGACGTGGCAGGGAGTGGATTTAGGCCAACTCAAGTGGCGGGCGCCACCTAGGGGTGGCGGGCGCCACCCCCGTGAGGCCCAATTGGGCCCCACTGAGTGGGCTTGGCCTTTGGTGGTTCAAATATCCAAATCTGGTTCAAATCCTGCATTCAAATCAAAATCTGTGGACATGTGGAATTCGGTTAGTTTGAAACCTATTTGACTACATTTCATGCCTTTTTGGTGAATTTTAGGGTAAAATGTTGATGGTAAAATAGGTGTTTAAGGACCATCAACATACTTAACCTTGATACTAACCGAGTCATGGAGACATCTGATGTCATCTTCGATGAGACCATGCATTGTCCTTCTTCTAAATTTGAGCGTGCAGGTGATCACGTGGTTGGCGAACCTCTTTTTGATGACGAGGAAGAGGGTGCTAAAGGGATTGATGATCCAGCACTTCCTCCACCTGCTATGCCGATTGGGTCGACTTCGACCACGACTGCTCGTGGCCCCGAACCATCTTCTTCCACTACATGGGGCCGTGTGATCCACCACCTCGGTCTATACCACTTGTACCCGAGGCGGCACCAGCTACTGTTGAGGGGGAGGTTACTTCAACGAGGGAGGCACCTCGACACATTCAGCGTCAACACCCATCTCAACAAATGATCTGCGACATCCACGAACGCGTCACTCGGTCAAGGTCACAACAAATCTCTCACTATGCTCATTCTGCATTTTTTGCTGATTTTGAACCTTGAGATGCTAGACACGCTTTATCTGATCCGGATTGGGTAAATGCCATGCATGAGGAGCTTGAAAACTTTGAGAGAAATCGGGTTTGGGTTTCTGTTCCACCTCCTTAGAGTGTCACCCTATTGGTACAAAATGGGTGTAACACCTCTGGTGTTTAGCATGTAATTAACTTGACATATCATCATTATCATCCTTAAGCATCTTGATCATGATTTCATGTGTATGCATTTTGCTAAGTGTAGCATTTTATGTGAAATACCTCTATTGCAAAAACCCTAATTAGCCCACTTCTCTCTACTAGGGCAAAATGGTAATTTCATCTCTGTGACTAGCTTTGTGTAATTCTTGTTCCTTTGGTGTCTTGAAGTTTTGTTGTGTTGGCCAAAGTTCAAAAATCAAAATCAGATTTCAAATCCCTTTGCAAAACCCTGATTTCCAAACCTTGGATTTTATCCCTCTTTTGTGATTCAAAAATTATTCAAATTTGAGGTTGGTCCAAAAAGAAAAGTTGTAGATCTGTCGAAGAGAAACAACTTTGGTATTTACAACTTTTCAAGTTGCAGTATAAAATTTTGAGTTATTTCAAATTCATTCAAACCCCAACTTTTGTTCCCTTTTCAGTTTTCAAAATTAGTTCAAAAACTAATGAGTTTCAGGAAAAGTGTATAATAGCAAAGTTGTAGGTTTTGATAAAAGGAACAACTTTCATATTTGCAGATTTTCAAGTTCAGTTTAAAATTCAAGTAATTTTGAATTGATTCAAATCTCAAAAGTGTTCCCTTTTCTGATTTCAAATATAGTTCAAAAACTATTTCGATTTATGAAAATGTTCTTATTGACAAAGTTGTAGATCTCTTTTTCTGAACAACTTTGATGTTTTGAGTTTTTGTTGCCCAGTTCAAATGTTGGGAGTAATTCGCAAAATACAAAATCTGCTCAAAGTCAAAAGCTAGGGCATAGCCCTGTTCCTCTTCTCCGGTGAGCCCAGGGGGGGCCCAGCCACCCTCCCTGGATTCGCTCCCCGCGTGTCCGAAGCTTCTTCGCCCAAACCAACCCCACCGATGCTCAGTTCATCATTCCGCACGCGTCTGTGCACAAGTTGACCCCGCGCACCGTCCCCACCCCGCAGCGCCTCGCCGCCGCGTGTTCGCCGCCGGCGAACACAACGCCGGGCCCTGCGTGCCAAAACCGCTGACCCTCGGCCTCGCAATCGATTGCGCATGCCTCGAGCGATCTTATCCGCGCCAGAACAGTCGCTCCGCCAGCCTCTCGCCGCGGCTATAAAAGGCCCGACGATGTCGCCGGAGTAACCTCACCTCCGCCACCGTGGCCAGCCCACTCCAGACCCTCCGCCACTCAACCATCTAGTCCTAAAGCTCCGCCGTGAGCTCACGAAGCTCCCCACTCCTCAATTGGTCGCTACCGCCTCCATTCGCCCGGCGTAGCCGTGTGTCATCCCGGCGAGAATCCCGTCGAGGTCGGGATCGTGAAATACTCCCTCTCCGGCCTTGATCACTCCACTGACCCCCGCATCACCTTCCTTACTCCTTTGCGCCTCTGACTGACCCCTTGCGGTCGCTTGTGTCGCGCAGGATCGCCGAGTCGACGATTCGCCGCCGTGAGCTTTCCGCCGTCACCGTCGACCACCTCCCTCCGTTCATCCCCTCACCGCGCTGAGTCCTCTAATCGACCGCCGGTGAGCTCCTGAACGTCTCCATGCCCTCGGTTTCGCACGCGGAATGTCCGCAGTGGCCGTCGCAACAGCGCCGCCGCCGTCGGCCGGCCGCCGGTGGAGCGAGGGAGTAAGAACAGTGTAGTTTTTCTTTTTTCTTCAAACATGTGAATAGTGTTCAGATTTCATCTTTTGTGTGATTTTCTGTGTTGATCCAAAAATTCTGAAATTTTATGGTAGACTCTGTACACCTTGAAGTATTTTATAAAAATATAAAACTTGACCTTTCTGCAAAAGTTTGAAAATGAAAAAATCTCCCTTTTAATTAATAAATGATGGTTTTGGATTTTTAGAAAAAGATTTATAACTCCAAAATTTATGAGATCACTTTTTGTGAGCTAGTTATGCCATGACAAGTCTCTGGTAAAATTTAGAAGTCATTTGAAACAAGTTGATTTTGGGCATTTATTTTAATTCCTAAATAGTGCCTTTTGTTAATTAATGCCTAGATTTAATGAGCACCTTAATGACCTCCAAAAATTATGAAATTTGTTTTGCCATATACTTGTACCCTAATGAACTTGTGTGATTAATTTGGTAATTTTTGGAGCATCTTCATAAATGACCTTTTTAAATAATTAAGAAAAATAGGAAAAGTTGATTAGGGTTAGTGTTGAATGCCCTGGGATGTGACTTTTGGATTGATTGATGTTCATAGACCCCTACCCCTCTGGTCTATGATGTTTGTGATGCCTTATGATGTTTATGTTTAGGCTTAATAAAAGTTGCTTAATAAAGTTGGCTAATATTGCTAAAAAGGGATAAGTAATCTATTGTCCACTTTAACCACCACTCATAATTTGCAAAGCTACACTCTAGTTTTGTCCCATGCACTTTGTTCTTACTAGCATACTCATGTGCATGCATCATTGCATACGTATAGTGACCGAGGAAGAAGGCCCTGAAGTCGAGGTAGCCACCGAAGGACCTGTTCCCGAGGCGACCCCGAGCTCCAACCCTATACCTACCCCGAGTCTGCTCTCTTTGCCATCCAAGGCAAGCCCCGGTGCATTTAACCCTTTCCTTGAATTTATAAAATGATTTCCTTAAATGCTTTTGAGTTAAATTATTGCATTAGGTTTATAGGAGTTGTGTGCTATCCTAATTGATGCACTATCCACCTTGACCACTGATACACCTGATACCTGCTTTTCAAAAGTATTTGAAAAATGCTTAGCAATGCTTATTGAATTAGACTTGCAATAAAATGTCATTTTCAAAAGTGTGATCACTTAAGAATCTTTATGGGATTTTGGCTTTACTTCCCGTTCGATGACTGCTTGCCTAGCTAGCATGTGGTCATTGTCGAGAAGAGGTTGTCCGCGCGTACGGTGCCGTCATGTTGTAGTCCGGGACTCAACAGTTGACACCGACCGGGACAGGGTTGAAAAACTGACAGGACTATTACGCTTGGGTGAGATATGACCAAGGTATAGTTCTGGCTGGAAAATTAGGGACCATCCGTATGGGGGCCTGCTGGCCAAGACTTGCAACTATTCACATACTACGGAAAGCTCTGGCTCCGAGGAATCCTTTATTGGACCGACAACCGCGCACTGGGAGTGGAGAGATGGCGGAAGTAGCCATGTACCCACGTGGGTTAAAGTCCCGAATTGGAGTGGTGTACTGTACTTCCGAGTGGCGTAGGACCGGGCCCAATCTTGGAGGAATCGTGGTAGACGAGTTGGCATATGCAAGCTTGGGTGCTACATATGCAGTGTGGATAGGGATCCTCAGCTGAGTATTATTTATCCGGATTAACGTTGCTCCTCGGTTATGGAGACTTGGTCCACTGACTGTCAACGGAGAGTGGTTCTCAACTAGGAATGTTTTGAAATGTAAAATGAATCATGAATGATGAAGAATTGAGAAATACTGAATCTTTCAAAAATAAAATAAGGTTTACAAAATGCTTTTCTGCAAAATACTTGATCTTGCTTAAGCCTTACCTTGACTACCCTAAGCCTTCATTCCTGAGTCTTCTCCCTTTTTCTTTAGTCGGGTAAGTCTTGTTGAGTACCTTTGTACTCAGGGTTCTATTACCCATGTTGCAGGTATGGCAGATTCCTCAGTATGCCTTGGACCCTGCTGTGTGACTGTTGCTCAGGAAGAGGCCGATGAGGCCGATGAGTGATTATCCACCCTCGGGCTGGGTGAAGTATCTTTAGTTGTTGTGATATGCTACTCTGCCAACTCTATCTATTTGAACTATGGTCTGTAATAACTTCACTTTAATTTTATGTTGAACCCTGGTTTGTAAAACTATTGTTATCTAAGTCTTCCGCTATTTACTCCGATGTTATTTGTCAATATGTTCAAGAGATTGTAACTGAATTGTGAGATGATCCTGCGGACATCGGGCACTGATGTAGCCCAGTGGCGGAACCGATCTTAATCTCTTGGCTGTACGGATCGACTGTCAGTGGTTGACAATGATCAGTGGGCCATGGGATTAGGGCCGTTACGTCACAGAGTGGTATCGGAGCATCTCACTACGACGTTGCAATCTTTTTGCGAAAACTTCAAAAGGTTTTTTTTAAGTCCAAAAAACTAAACTTGACTATTTTGAGTCCAAATTGCTTCTCTCATCTCATCTTGTCTTTGGCAACTAGTAGCAAGACAACTTGTATAAGCCCTATGTACCTTACCTTAATAGTTGCATTGCCTTGTTCCATAGGAACGAATCATGCATCATGCCATAATCACATGAGATAATAACTTCCTCTCTAAGTCTGTTGGTTTAGTATGCCTTTACCTTTTCTTGCTAGCCTTATGCTTCTCTTCTATCTATCTGATCTAGACATGGCCCGTATCAAGTTCACCGCTCGCAAGTCGACTGGACCCAATGGAGTGCCACGTCACCAGCTGGCACCAAGAGCAGGGGAAGAGGCAGGAGAATCCTCCAACGGACGTCGCTTTCCCCGCCGCACCCGCAAGCAGCTGAAGGAGGAGATCAAGGATCTGAAGGCTGAGATGGAGAACATGGAGCACGACTTCTACTTTTCCCGCCTGGAGTTCTATGAGACACGAGCCGCTCTGGAGGAAGCCAACAAGAATGTGGTCCGTGCCATCCAGCAACGTGACGCAACCTGGATCCGCGAGGACGTCACCAGAGCCCAGCTCCATGGACTGCAGCAGTACACTGCCCAGATTGAGCAGTACAATGATATGCTTCATGAGGAGGTACATCAGCTGCACAACCAACTTCACCCCGTGGCTCCACCTGTTGCTGAGGATCCAGAAGATGGAGTCGTGGAGGAACCTGAAGTAGAACATGAGCCAGACCAGAATGAATAAGTGGAACCGGCAGAAGATGTCCATGCCGAGGACGAGGATGAGGAGGAAGAGCCCGAACTCATCGTCGAAGAAGAAGACGACGATGAAGACATGATCATCATCGATGACGACTAGACTCGTTGTGTCTGTGCCATCTGCCCACCTAAAGCCTTAAGTCTAGGTTTAGGGCGTTAGTTGGTCTTCTGTCTAGTCGAGTCTGTATCTTGACTTGTACCTTTCCTTTGTCAGTCGGTGGTTATCTATCGAACCTCTGTATCAGTTATCTACCCTTGCATCAATGAATCTTATCAGTCAGTTTTGCTCAAAATCAATCTTTGGATGCTAAGTTCCCAAGTTCTTAACAGATGCCTGTGAACACCCGCACTGGAGCCGGAAGTTCCAGAGATGCCAACCTTCCAAACCCTCCACCTGTCCCAGCTACCCTAGCAGATGCCATTGCAGCTTTGGCGGCCGCTGCTAACCTGATGGCTCAAAATCAGGGGCAGCAGAACAACGGCAACCGTGGTCGTCGCAACAACCAAGAGACAACCTACGTGGACTTCACTGAAACACGACCACCGGTCTTCACGAAGGCCGATGAACCTCTCAAGGCTGACGACTGGTTACGCACCACGGAACAGAAGTTCAGTCTACTGTACTGCACAGAGATCCAGAAGCCTCGGTTCGCTTCTCAGCAGCTCCGTGGTCCCGCAAGTGCCTGGTACGCCAACCTGTTGGCTGCCCAGCCTGAAGGTCACCAGCTGACCTGGGAAGAGTTCCGCACCGCTTTCAGAGCACATCACATCCCTTCGGGATTGATAAAATGAAGTTGGATCAATTCCTGGCCCTGCAACAGAAAGATTCCACCGTTATGCAGTACGTGGGACAGTTCAACCACCTGAGCCAGTATGCCTCCGACTATGTCAACACAGAGGAAAAGAAGCGAGATTGTTTCCTTAGGGGTCTGCACCCTAAGATTCGCAGAGGTCTATCTAACAACCTAAACGGATCCTATCATGATGTCGTTGACCGTGCTGTCGCTTTCGAGGAAAGCAACCGCCAGTATCAGGAGGAGAAGAAGAAGAAGAAGGCTGGGTCTAGCAGCTTCTCCAGCAACCATAAGCGCCCAAGAATCATCTATCACCCCAGCCACCACCAAAACCGTGCCCCATACCCCCATCAGCAAGTGGTCGTTCGTACCGCGGCCACCACCCATAATGCCAACCAGCAAAGTGCCACTCAGCCGAACGCCCCAGGTGTTCGTGTCACCACCCCTCAAACAGCTTACAACCATCCATGCTACAACTGTGGCCAAGTTGGTCACTGGTCTCGCGAGTGCCCAAAACCCAAGAAGAATGCCCAACATGCACAGAAAGGCCCTGGAGGATCACAGCAGCAGCACCGTGCACCGCAGCAGCACGTCCAGAAGGGCAAGTTTGTCAAGAAGCACGGGCAAGTCTACTTCACCACCGTCAGTAACATCCCAGAAGGAGAGCCCATCATGCTCGGTAGGTTCCCTGTTGCCAATCATCCTACAGTCGTCTTGTTCGATTCTGGTGCATCGCATTCCTTCATCAGTCGCACTTTTGTCATCAAGCATGAGTTACCCATGGGGGAGTTAAAAGAAAGTTTCTGTATACTTTCGCCTGGAGGGCGGATAAATACTAAGGAAGTGGTCCGCAGTATACCAGTAATGTTGGGGGAACATGTCTTTCCTACCACCATGATAGTACTGCGCAATCAAGCGATAGATGTCATCTTAGGCATGAATTGGATGTGTCAGTATAAAGCCATGATAGACATCTTGAATAGAGTTGTGAGAGTGGATATTCCTAACAGCACCTCCAAACTCCTTCTCCAACTTCCTATGCCTCAAAAACCAGCAACCACCCAGTTGAATACCGCCTGTGTTCCGGAAGTCAGGGATATTCCCGTGGTCTGTGAGTTCCCTGATGTCTTCCCAGAAGATCTACCTGGTCTGCCTCCCGACCGTGATGTTGAGTTTGCCATAGAGCTAAAGCCCGGGACTGCTCCTATATCCCGTAGAGCTTATCGGATGCCTCCCAGAGAGTTGGCAGAGCTGAAGATCCAATTGCAAGAGCTATTGGATAAGGGTCTCATTCGCCCAAGTTCATCTCCTTGGGGCTGTCCTGCTATCTTTGTGAAGAAGAAGGACAAAAGCCTTCGTCTGTGCGTTGACTATCGCCCGCTCAATGAGGTCACCATCAAGAATAAATATCCCTTGCCTCGCATTGACCTTCTTTTTGACCAGTTATCTGGAGCCAAAGTGTTCTCCAAAATTGATCTCAGATCAGGCTATCACCAAATAAAAATCCGTCCAGAAGACATTCCTAAAACAGCTTTCACCACCAGATACGGCCTATATGAGTACTTGGTCATGTCTTTTGGCTTGACCAATGCCCCCGCTCATTTCATGTATCTCATGAACTCTGTGTTCATGCCAGAGCTCGATAAATTTGTAGTCGTGTTCATTGACGACATCCTTGTCTATTCAAGAACTCCTGAAGATCACGCCAAGCATCTTCGAATCGTTCTCTCTCGTCTCAGAGATCACCAGCTGTATGCCAAGTTCAGTAAATGTGAATTCTGGCTAGATCGAATTCAATTCCTTGGTCATGTCCTGTCCGCCGAAGGTGTGTCAGTTGACCCTGGAAAAGTGGCAGATATCTTGGATTGGAAGCCACCTACCACTGTCCGCGAAGTCCGCAGCTTCATGGGAATGGCTGGATACTATCGTCGATTCATCCCAGATTTCTCCAGAGTCGCCAAGCCTATCACAGAGTTGTTGAAGAATTCCGTGGATTTCGTTTGGTCACCAGCCTGTGAGCAAGCCTTTCAAGCCTTGAAGAAACTGCTAACTACATCACCAGTCCTAGCTCAACCAGATATCGAGAAACCCTTCGATGTATACTGTGATGCATCTGGTACTGGTTTGGGCTGTGTTTTGATGCAAGAAGGACGAGTAATCGCTTATGCCTCACGACAGCTTAAGCGACATGAGGAAAACTACCCAACCCATGATCTTGAGCTAGCAGCAGTCGTGCATGCCTTGAAGATTTGGCGTCACTATCTGTTGGGCAGCACCTGTAATATGTATACGGATCACAAGAGCCTAAAGTATATCTTCACTCAAGAAGAATTGAATATGAGGCAGAGAAGATGGCTTGAGTTGATTAAAGATTATGATCTCGAAGTACATTACCATCCAGGTAAGGCAAATGTAGTTGCCGATGCCCTCAGTCGCAAGTCATACTGCAACTGTCTGACGACGAAGCCCTATGATCTTTCCTTGTGCCATGAACTTGAAAGGATGGGTATCGAAATGATCTCGCAAGGAAGCTTGAACAATGTCAGCATAGAAACATCCATCAAGGATCAAGTCATTGCTGCTCAGAAGGATAACCCTGGAATCAAGCACATCATCGAAAAGGTCGAGACCGGAAAGGCTGATTGTTTCAGGATCGATGATGTAGGAGTTGTTTGGTTCAAGAACCGTCTAGTAGTTCCCAAGGTGCCTGAATTGAGACAGTTAATCCTTGATGAAGCACACTTGACCAGATTCTCTATTCACCCCGGCAGCAACAAGATGTACCAAGACTTAAAGCAGAGATTCTGGTGGACTAAAATGAAGATTGAGATTGCCCGGTATGTCGCTCAGTGTGATACCTGCCAAAGAGTCAAGGCAGTACACATGAAGCCTGGAGGAGAATTGCAACCTTTGTCAGTACCCGCTTGGAAATGGGACGACATTAGTATGGATTTTGTCAATGGACTACCCAAGACCCAGAAAGGTTTTGATTCTATTTGGGTAATCGTGGACCGACTCACCAAACAAGCTCACTTTCTGCCAGTCAAGACCAGCTACACCGTCCCCACTTATGCCACTTTGTACAAGAACAACATAGTGAAGCTTCATGGCATACCCAAGAGCATTATCTCTGATCGTGGTACCCAGTTTGTCGCTAAGTTTTGGAAAGCGTTCCATGCCTCACTTGGAACCAAGCTCTTACATAGCACAGCTTATCATCCTCAAACTGATGGACAAACTGAGCGAGTCAACCAAGTGCTGGAGGATATGTTAAGGGCCTGCGTGCTCACCTTCGCAGATACTTGGGATGACTGTTTGCCCTTGGCAGAATTCTCTTATAATAACAGTTACCAAGAGAGCATCAAAATGGCACCCTTTGAAGCACTGTACGGTCGTCGTTGTCGTACACCTCTCAGTTGGTCTGAACCGGGAGAAAGGGAATTCTTTGGAGTTGACCTGGTCAAAGATATGGAAGAGAAAGTCAAGCAGATACAAGAGAATATGAAGATTGCCCAATCTCGACAGAAGAGCTACGCTGACAAGAGACGTCGACCTCTGAAGTTTCAAGTTGGAGATTATGTATATCTCAAGGTTTCACCAACCAAAGGAGTCACTCGTTTTGGAGTCAAGGGAAAGTTAGCACCCCGCTACATTGGTCCGTTTGAGATTTTGGAATGTTGTGGCAAGGTAGCTTACAAGCTGAAGTTGCCCGATCATCTCTCCGCTGTCCACAATGTTTTCCATGTCTCCCAACTCTAGAAGTGTCTCAGAGTACCAGAACATGTCGTGGAAGTTGAAGGTGTCGAGCTAGAGCCTGATCTATCCTACTCGGAATATCCAGTTCGCGTGTTGGACCACAAGGATCGAGTTACTCGAAGAACTACCACGAGATGGTACAAAATCCAGTGGAACCAGCACTCTGAAGAAGAAGCCACTTGGGAATCTGAAGACTTCTTAGCAAAAAACTACCCCGACTTTCTCGAATCCCTGTCAATGTAAAGTTTTGCCTTTATCCCTTTTTGTCCTTTCTTTAGACGCAGAATCTCGGGGCGAGATTTCTTTTAGGGGGGAAGGCTGTAACACCTCTGGTGTTTAGCATGTAATTAACTTGACATATCATCATTATCATCCTTAAGCATCTTGATCATGATTTCATGTGTATGCATTTTGCTAAGTGTAGCATTTTATGTGAAATACCTCTATTGCAAAAACCCTAATTAGCCCACTTCTCTCTACTAGGGCAAAATGGTAATTTCATCTCTGTGACTAGCTTTGTGTAATTCTTGTTCCTTTGGTGTCTTGAAGTTTTGTTGTGTTGGCCAAAGTTCAAAAATCAAAATCAGATTTCAAATCCCTTTGCAAAACCCTGATTTCCAAACCTTGGATTTTATCCCTCTTTTTGTGATTCAAAAATTATTCAAATTTGAGGTTGGTCCAAAAAGCAAAGTTGTAGATCTGTCGAAGAGAAACAACTTTGGTATTTACAACTTTTCAAGTTGCAGTATAAAATTTTGAGTTATTTCAAATTCATTCAAACCCCAACTTTTGTTCCCTTTTCATTTTTCAAAATTAGTTCAAAAACTACTGAGTTTCAGGAAAAGTGTATAATAGCAAAGTTGTAGGTTTTGATAAAAGGAACAACTTTCATATTTGCAGATTTTCAAGTTTCAGTTTAAAATTCAAAGTAATTTTGAATTGATTCAAATCTCAAAAGTGTTCCCTTTTCTGATTTCAAATATAGTTCAAAAACTGTTTCGATTTTGAAAATGTTCTTATTGACAAAGTTGTAGATCTCTTTTTTCTGAACAACTTTGATGTTTTGAGTTTTTGTTGCCCAGTTCAAATGTTGGGAGTAATTCGCAAAATACAAAATCTGCTCAAAGTCAAAAGCTAGGGCATAGCCCTGTTCCTCTTCTCCGGTGAGCCCAGGGGGGGCCCGGCCACCTCCCTCGCCGGATTCGCATGCCTCCGCGTGTCCGAAGCTTCTTCGCCCAAACCAACCCCACGCCGATGCTCAGTTCATCATTCCGCACGCGTCTGTGCACGAGTTGACCCCGCGCACCCGTCCCCACCCCGCAGCGCCTCGCCGCCGCGTGTTCGCCGCCGGCGAACACAACGCCCGGGCCCTGCGTGCCAAAACCGCTGACCCTCGGCCTCGCAATCGATTGCGCATGCCTCGAGCGATCTTATCCGCGCCAGAACAGTCGCTCCGCCAGCCTCTCGCCGCGGCTATAAAAGGCCCGACGATGTCGCCGGAGTAACCTCACCTCCGCCACCGTGGCCAGCCCACTCCAGACCCTCCGCCACTCAACCATCTAGTCCTAAAGCTCCGCCGTGATCTCACGCAGCCTCCCCACTCCTCAATTTGGTCGCTACCGCCTCCATTCGCCCGGCGTAGCTCGTCGTTGTCATCCCCGGCGAGAATCCCGTCGAGGTCGGGACCGTGAAATACTCCCTCTCCGGCCTTGATCATCCTCCACTGACCCCCGCATCACCTTCCTTACTCCTTTGCGCCTCTGACTGACCCCTTGCGGTCGCTTGTATCGCGCAGGATCGCCGAGTCGACGATCGCCGCCGTGAGCTTTCCGCCGGTCACCGTCGACCACCTCCCTCCGTTCATCCCCTCACCGCGCTGAGTCCTCTAATCGACCGCCGGTGAGCTCCTGAACCTCTCCATGCCCTCGGTTTGGCCGCGGAATGTCCGCAGTGGCCGGCGCAACAGCGCCGCCGCCGTCGGCCGGCCGCCGGTGAGCGAGGGAGAAGAACAGTGTAGTTTTTCTTTTTTCTTCAAACATGTGAATAGTGTTCAGATTTCATCTTTTTGTGTGATTTTCTGTGTTGATCCAAAAATTCTGAAATTTTTATGGTAGACTCTGTACACGTTGAAGTATTTTATAAAAATATAAAACTTGACCTTTCTGCAAAAGTTTGAAAATGAAAAATCTCCCTTTTAATTAATAAATGATGGTTTTGGATTTTTTAGAAAAAGATTTATAACTCCAAAATTTATGAGATCACTTTTTGTGAGCTAGTTATGCCATGACAAGTCTCTGGTAAAATTTAGAAGTCATTTGAAACAAGTTGATTTTGGGCATTTATTTTAATTCCTAAATAGTGCCTTTTGTTAATTAATGCCTAGATTTAATTGAGCACCTTAATGACCTCCAAAAATTATGAAATTTGTTTTGCCATATACTTGTACCCTAATGAACTTGTGTGATTAATTTGTTAATTTTTGGAGCAACTTCATAAAATGACCTTTTTAAATAATTAAGAAAAATAGGAAAAGTTGATTAGGGTTAGTGTTGAATGCCCTGGGATGTGACTTTTGG
Source organism: Coix lacryma-jobi var. lacryma-jobi (assembly GCA_009763385.1). NCBI lineage: Eukaryota > Viridiplantae > Streptophyta > Magnoliopsida > Poales > Poaceae > Coix > Coix lacryma-jobi. Next base: position 75,840,364 of record CM019826.1, read on the forward strand.
ATTGATTGATGTTCATAGACCCCTACCCCTCTGGTCTATGATGTTTGTGATGCCTTATGATGTTTATGTTTAGGCTTAATAAAAGTTGCTTAATAAAGTTGGCTAATATTGCTAAAAAGGGATAAGTAATCTATTGTCCACTTTAACCACCACTCATAATTTGCAAAGCTACACTCTAGTTTTGTCCCATGCACTTTGTTCTTACTAGCATACTCATGTGCATGCATCATTGCATACGTATAGTGACCGAGGAAGAAGGCCCTGAAGTCGAGGTAGCCACCGAAGGACCTGTTCCCGAGGCGACCCCGAGCTCCAACACCTATACCTACCCCGAGTCTGCTCTCTTTTCCATCCAAGGCAAGCCCCGGTGCATTTAACCCTTTCCTTGAATTTATAAAATGATTTCCTTAAATGCTTTTGAGTTAAATTATTGCATTAGGTTTATAGGAGTTGTGTGCTATCCTAATTGATGCACTATCCACCTTGACCACTGATACACCTGATACCTGCTTTTCAAAAGTATTTGAAAAATGCTTAGCAATGCTTATTGAATTAGACTTGCAATAAAATGTCATTTTCAAAACTGTGATCACTTAAGAATCTTTATGGGATTTTGGCTTTACTTCCCGTTCGATGACTGCTTGCCTAGCTAGCATGTGGTCATTGTCGAGAAGAGGTTGTCCGCGCGTACGGTGCCGTCATGTTGTAGTCCGGGACTCAACAGTTGACACCGACCGGGATAGGGTTGAAAAACTGACAGGACTATTACGCTTGGGTGAGATATGACCAAGGTATAGTTCTGGCTGGAAAATTAGGGACCATCCGTATGGGGGCCTGCTGGCCAAGACTTGCAACTATTCACATACTACGGAAAGCTCTGGCTCCGAGGAATCCTTTATTGGACCGACAACCGCGCACTGGGAGTGGAGAGATGGCGGAAGTAGCATGTACCCACGTGGGTTAAAGTCCCGGATTGGAGTGGTGTACTGTACTTCCGGGTGGCGTAGGACCGGGCCCAATCTTGGAGGAATCGTGGTAGACGAGTTGGCATATGCAAGCTTGGGTGCTACATATGCAGTGTGGATAGGGATCCTCAGCTGAGTATTATTTATCCGGATTAACTTTGCTCCTCGGTTATGGAGACTTGGTCCACTGATTGTCAACGGAGAGTGGTTCTCAACTAGGAATGTTTTGAAATGTAAAATGAATCATGAATGATGAAGAATTGAGAAATACTGAATCTTTCAAAAATAAAATAAGGTTTACAAAATGCTTTTCTGCAAAATACTTGATCTTGCTTATGTCTTACCTTGACTACCCTAAGCCTTCATTCCTGAGTCTTCTCCCTTTTTCTTTAGTCGGGTATGTCTTGTTGAGTACCTTTGTACTCAGGGTTCTATTACCCATGTTGCAGGTATGGCAGATTCCTCAGTATGCCTTGGACCCTGCTGTGTGACTGTTGCTCAGGAAGAGGCCGATGAGGCCGATGAGTGATTATCCACCCTCGGGCTGGGTGAAGAATCTTTAGTTGTTGTCATATGCTACTCTGCCAACTCTATCTATTTGAACTATGGTCTGTAATAACTTCACTTTAATTTTATGTTGAACCCTGGTTTGTAAAACTATTGTTATCTAAGTCTTCCGCTATTTACTCCGATGTTATTTGTCAATATGTTCAAGAGATTGTAACTGAATTGTGAGATGATCCTGCGGACATCGGGCACTGATGTAGCCCAGTGGCAGAACCGATCTTAATCTCTTGGCTGTACGGATCGACTGTCAGTGGTTGACAATGATCAGTGGGCCATGGGATTAGGGCCGTTACGTCACAATGGGTTTTCAAAAACAAACAAGGACAGGATGGCCACATTGTGAGAAACAAGGCCAGACATGTAGCCTAGGGGTATAGTTAGAAGGAGAGGATAGACTATGAGGAGAGTTTTGCTCCTGTAGCTCATTTGGAGGCAATTAGGATCCTCTTGGCTTTTGCTGCATCCAATGGTTTCAAACTTTTTCAAATGGATGTCAAGAGTGCCTTCCTAAACGGCTACATAGAAGAAGAGGTGTATGTGAGACAACCCCCAGGTTTCGAAAATCCCAAGTTTCCAAACCATGTCTTTAAACTTCACAAAGCTTTGTATGGTTTGAAATAAGCCCCTAGAGCCTGGTATGATCGGTTGAAAACCTTTTTGCTTGCTAAGGGTTTTAAAATGGGATGTGTATATAAATCTCTCTTTCTCCTCAAGCAAGACAATGACACTCTCTTGGTTCAGATTTACGTGGATGATATCATTTTTTGTGGTTCTTCTCACGCTTTGGTTGCCAAGTTTGCAGATATTATGAGCAGGGAGTTTGAGATGAGCATGATGGGCGAGTTGACGTTTTTCCTTGGGTTGCAAATCAAGCAATCCCGAGAGGGGACGTTTGTGCACCAGGGCAAGTACACCAAGGACATATTGAAGAAGTTCGATATGGGTGAGGCCAAGCCTCTTCCAACACTCATGTCGACCATGATGGCCCTGGAAGCGGACAAGGATGGAGAAGCTATGGATCAGAAGGAGTACTGGAGTATGATCAGGTCGCTGCTGTACCTGACGGCGACACGCCCGGACATTCTGCGGATACATGGGTGTATGCCGAGTCTCTGTGTGATGAGTGATTGTCAACGGAGATGATGCGCATGTTCTTTGGCTTGTGTTGTGCAGGTGTCGAGCACGGAGACAGTGGTCGATGGCGGGTGAAGGTCAAGTTGCGACGTGTCATGCCGACGGACCGGGCGCGATGAAGGATGGGCGTGCCGTGCGGCGGACGTGCCATGCCGATGTATCGGACGGTGAAGGGCGGACGTGGACTTGGACTGATGGACTGGAGGCCGGAGGATCAGCTGTGGTGGCTGGCAGCCTGTGACAGCGACAAGCGGAGAAGTGCGATCATGTCGGTGGAAGGGGTGCACAGGCGGTGCATCCCTTCTACGACGCCGGTTTGTTGGTAGAGCCCGGGAAAAACCAACGGTGGACGGTTTCCAGGTTTGGGCCTCAAAACCTGGGTGCTGGGTTTCCAGGTTGAGCCTCAAAACCTGGGAGTGGGCCGGTTTCCGAGTTTGGGCCTCAAAACTCGGGCGCTGAGGGTTTCCGAGTTTGGGCCACAAAACTCGGGCTGGAGGCTGGTTTCCCGGTTTGGGCCTCAAAACCGGGGGCTGATGGAAAAGGCTGGTTTCCCGGTTTGGGCCGCAAAACCGGGGGTGCAGAGTGGTGGCGGCACGTGGCGGCGATCTGAAGGTTGCGTGGAGGCGACGCGGAAGACCGTGCGGGCGTGGCCGTCGGATCTACCTACCACCAGCGGGTGGACTAGAATAGCCTTAGGGTTAGGCTGGTCCGCTCTGTAAATTAGAGTAGAGAGGGGTAGAGTAGGAAATAGACTTAGGCTAGGTTAGTATAAGTAGTCTAGGGGAGACACCCTCCTCCCTATCTTAATCTCAGTTAGAGCTTTCATTTCCTAGGGTTTCCACTCTCCCACACCCCTGCTTTAGCTAGTTGAGATCCGCAGAGAGACTCCACTCTGTGTACTGTTGATTCGAGGAAGTGAGGCCGTATCCTCACCTTGGATCCCATCTCTTGGTGTCAATTCGCGTTTTGATTTCATGTTCATCATGTTCTTCGCAGATTGCTTTGTGCCTTGAGTTTTCCCGTCGCTTGATCTTTGTGCTCGGTTCATCTTTCACGATTCCGTTTGAACTGAGTTGCTCTAGATCGTGAGGCACTTCTTTCCACCGAAAGAAATCATCTCTAACCTCACGGTCTAGGAGATCGATCAAGTTTTAGTTTCGGGTCTCTTTTTCTTCTTTCCCCCGAATTCCTTCGATTCACCGATTTGGAGTTAGGTTCGAGCCATGATCTCTTAGAGATAGCTCACTAACCTCCTTGTGACTCCTCAGATCGAATCCCAAGCCTAGAGCACTTGATTCGGAGGAGATCGGGTTGAATCGCCGGAGTTTCAGTGCAGTCGCGGGGTGACCGGACGCTCTGTCGGGCTGACCGGACGCACGCTTTCAGAGTCCGGTCGTTGAGCACGGCGCCAAGCTTTTCTGCGTACTGACCGGACGCTCTCGACCGGACGCTCTGTTTGCATTTCGACCGGACGCTACGCTTGCACTGTTCCCGTGTCATTGTCTCATCTGACCGGACGCTCAGTGAACGACCGGACGCTTGAGCTCCGTGCGTCCGGTCGCGAACAGAGAGCTCCCAGAGCTGTTTTCTGACGACCGGACGCGTCCGGTCCCTGCTGACCGGACGCAGGCCAGAGTCCGGTCGCTGCAGTTTCGCGCGTCTTCGTTCGCGGTTCGTTCGTTCTTGATCGGATTTGAGTTCCGTCTTTTGGGTTGGCTTTCTAGGGTTGTCTAGTGTCCCGCTGTGCTTCTAGGAAGCATCCACCCTACATCTAGGGTCGTGGACATTAGCAAGCTCTAGGTTTCGCTTTTGGGGTTGATCTTGGGACAGTGGCATCTAGTTTCCGAAAGGAAATTTTTGAAGCTCCCATTCACCCCCCCTCTGGTCGCTTTCGGGTAGCTTCTCGGTCCTTCAATTGGTATCGGAGCAGGTTAAGGATCTTCCACCTTAGCCGGTTCCAGATCCACCGAAGGCGACATGGATCGCGGCGTGGGCAAACCGCCGTTTTTCGATGGGACGAACTATGCGTATTGGAAGATACGCATGTCGGCCTATCTCCAGAGCATGGGCTCTTCTGTTTGGGAGATTTGCAACAACGCCAACTACGTTGTCCTGGCTGCTCGTGTCTCTCAGTTTCAGATCGATGAGCACGAAGCCAATAGCCGGGCGCGTAACGCTTTGTTCTCCTGTTTGAGCGTGGGTGAGTTTGATCGCGTTTCTCACCTCTCTACGGCTCGGGAGATCTGGGACATCCTCATGCGTTTTCATGAGGGCACCTCTCAAGTCAAAACCCGACTCTACGAGTCGTTCAAGAGAGAGTATGAGAACTTTCGACATCAGCCTGGCGAGAGCATAGAAAGTTTATTCGCTCGCTTTCAGGTGATTGTCAACAGGATGAGGGCTAACAGAGAGCAGTTGCCATTTGACGATCATGAGCGTGCTTTGAAGCTTTTGCACACTCTTGACCGTTCGGTGTGGGACTCCAAGGTTCAGGCAATCATCGAATCGCCGAACTATGAGACCCTCACCTGCGACGAGCTCTTCAGTAAGCTCAAGTCCAGTGAGATTGATGCTATGGCGAGGGCTTCTTTTGAAAATCCTTCTCGCCCGTCCATGGCTTTGGTTTCCGGCTCTTCCTCTAACCCCTCAGCTGGCTTTGCGCTTTCTTCTCTCTTTTCTGTGACAGAGGACCAGCTGGAGTCTTTGGGAGACGACGAGTTGGCTTTGCTTGCCAACCGGTTTTCGCGGTTCCACAACAACCGCGTGAACCGCCGTCGTGGAGGAGGACGCGCCGGATGCTACGAATGCGGCGACCCCGACCACTTCATCGCCGACTGCCCCAAGAAGAAGAACAAGCATCTGGGGAAGGGCGATCACGGCCACAGGCGCGACTCCAAGTACAAGGAGAAGCACGTTCCCCCAAGGCACAAGAAGCGGGGCGGCTTCGACAAAGAGTACATCAAGAAGAAGTACTTGGAGAAGCAGCAAGCTGAGCAGCGTGCATTCTTCGCCACGCTCAGCGACGTCGACGGCTCGGATGACGACTCCGCCAGCTCGAGTGATGACGAGTCCGAGAAGAAGAAGAGGATCGAGGACAAGCTGAACGGCCTCTGCTTCTTCGCCGACGACGACGGCTTCTGCACCATGGCGCTGGGCGATGAGGTCGACGGCGAGCCGGAGCGTACCCCTCGGAACGACGACGACGACGACACCTCCCAGGTATCTCTCACCTACGACGAGCTTTCCTCCGAGGTTGAGAAGTTGACTGCTGCCCTCCTTAGCCAAGATAAGTTGCTTAGGCGTGCCGCTAGAGAGCGCAAGGAGTTTAGGCAGAAGTGGGAGGACACGGTGAAGGAGCTTGAGGTCGCTCGGTCCACCGTGGTTGTGTCGGAGGAGTTGGAGTGCGAGAGTTGCGCCGCGCACATGACGGATCTTCTCACTCTGAGGAGTAAGCATGCTGCGCTGGTAGATGAGGTGGATGAGCTCCGAGCTAGGCCGCAGCTGTTGGGTGCGTGCAAGACTTGTCCTGTCTTGCAATCTGAGTTGGCAGAGAAGAATGCCAAGCTTGAGTCTTTAGAGAAGGCCAGCTCAGATAGCACTTGTGTCATGAGGTGTGCTTTGTGTGAGGGCCTGGAGATGGAGATTGCCAATGTGAAGCATGGCAAGATGCAAACCGAGGAAGAAAACACATACCTTCGGTCCATCTTGTCATGGGTCTCCAGTAGTGAGCCGCAGCTCGGGATGATGATCTCCCAATTCAAGCGAGCTGTTGGTGCCCCTGGTGTAGGTTTTGCTCAGAGTGTTGATCTCTCAGCTTTTGGGAAGATTGGAGAGTCTAGTGGTCTGAACCCATGTGAGAAGCCCAACTCCACCACTACTCCCAAACTTGCCAAGCTTCCACTCAAAAAGCCAGCCAAGCCTATCACCAAAGATGGTGTGGTTGAGGAACCCCCGAGAGCTCCTCCCAAGAACCCAGTTTGGGCACCCAAGCCAAACCACCTCAGAAACAAGCTTGATGCTATGCCACCCATCCGTGAGGAGCTGCCACCGAAGGGCAAAGGCAAGGTGAGCCACACCCACAGCCCTGGTCACCAACAACCCCCTGTGCGTGCGGTGAGGTACCAGTGTGATTTTTGTGGGAGAGATGGCCACTTGAGCGAGTTCTGCTTTAGGCGCAAGAGAGAGGCGCGCAGGGCTCGGGAGACGGAGAACCCGGACATGTACCATCCAGCTCATGGTGGACATGTACCGAAGGCCCAGAGGAGAGCTGCTAGGTCCGGACGACAGGATCCCAGGCCTAGGCAGGAGATGAGAGCCCCGAGGAGGGAGACTAGGCCTAGAGGTCCAGCACCTCAGTTTGTTAGGCCTAGGCAGGAGAGAGCTCCGAGGAGAGACGCTAGAGCAGTTGAGCCCCAGGCTCCTAGGCGTAAACCTCGTAGAGAGCGTGCCCGACGGGGTCCTGCTTTTGCAGGTAACGGACCCCGTGGCGGAGGCTTTGTTGAGCGCTTTCCCCCACCGCAGTTTGAGTACCGCGGTGAGCGCTTCTTCCCCAGCGGACCACGTTTTCCTCAGCGTGGTGATCGCTTCCCTCGTAGACATGCTAGGAATGGTTTTTTCACTAACCCTTCTTTTGAGCAGCCGGCCCAACACTGGTTTTCCCCTTATTTCACTAACCCCAGTGTTGGACCGTATGCTCACCCTATGTCTTTCTTTTGATGTAGGTAAGACGGTTGGAGGACGTTTGGTTGGTGGATTCCGGTTGTTCGAGGCACATGACCGGAAACACCAAGTGGTTCTCCAGCCTTAGCCCAGTCGCCGGAAAGGAGTACATAACCTTCGGCGACAATAGTAAAGGTAAGGTGTTGTCTCGCGGATCGGTGCGGGTTAATGAGCACTTTGTGTTGCGCGATGTTGCTCTTGTTTCTAACCTGCATTTTAACCTTCTTTCTGTTTCGCAACTTTTTGATGATGACTATGAGATTCGTTTTAAACCGAACCTTAGTCGCATCTTAGATCCTCAGGGCGATCTTGTATGTCTGATTTCGCCCTTTGGGAAAGTCTTTTGTGCGAATTTCTCGGAATCGTTTGGTTCTTCTCGCTGTCTTTTGGCTAGTCCTTCTTCTTCCGATCTTTGGAAGTGGCATAGGAGGCTCGGTCACTTAAGCTTCGACTTGCTTGCAAGACTTAGCTCACTTGGCCTAATCCGAGGATTGCCCAAGCTTTCGATGGAGAAGGATCTAGTTTGCCATTCTTGCAGACATGGGAAGATGGTTGCTGCTCCCCACCATCCGGTGACTAAGGTCATGACCTCGCACCCCGGAGAGCTTTTACACATGGACCTTGTTGGTCCGGCTCGGGTGAGCTCGGTTGGTGGCAAGTGGTATGTTTTGGTTGTTGTTGACGACTTTTCGAGATATTCGTGGGTCTTCTTTTTAGCTGAGAAGACCGAGACTTTCTCATTTGCTCGCAATCTGATTTTGCGTCTTCAGAACGAGTTCCCTTTGAACTCGATGCGAGCTATTCGGAGTGATAATGGTTCCGAGTTTAAAAATTCGGATTTTGAGAAGTTTTGTAACCACCTTGGTTTGGAGCATCAGGTTTCTTCCCCCTATACACCACCTCAAAATGGTGTTGTAGAGAGGAAGAATCGGACCCTTGTTGAGATGGCCAGGACGATGCTTGATGAGCATAGGACTCCTAGGCGTTTTTGGGCCGAAGCTATGAACACTGCATGCTACATTTCGAATCGCATTTTTCTGAGAGCGTTTTTGAAGAAGACCTCTTATGAGTTGCGTTTTGGTCGCCAGCCCAAGGTGAGTTATTTTAGAGTCTTTGGTTGCCACTGTTTTATATTGAAGAAAGGCAACCTGGACAAGTTTGAGTCTCGTTCTTCTGACGGTGTGTTTTTGGGTTATGGCACTCACACTCGAGCTTATCGTGTACTTAACCTTGACACTAACCGAGTCATGGAGACATCAGATGTCTCCTTCGACGAGACTCTTGTTTGTCCCTCTTCTCGTTTTGAGCGTGCAGGTGATCATGAGGTTGGAGAGCCTTTTTTTGATGATGAGGACGAGGGTGCTGAAGGTATAGATAATCCAGCACCCCCTCCACCTGCCGTGCCGCAAAGGGCGGCCTCGACGACGATTCACGGCCCCGACACTTCTTCTTCCTGGGGGCCGTGGGATCCCCCACCTCGCGCGGTACCTTTTGTACCCGGGGTGGAACCAGCTGCTGTTGAGGGGGAGGTCACTTCTTCCCGGGAGGCGCCACGACATATCCAGCGCCAGCACCCCCCTGAACAGATGATCGGCGACATCGACGAGCGAGTTACTCGCTCCAGGTCACAGCACATCTCGCACTTTGCTCATTCTGCTTTTGTTGCGTCTTTTGAACCCCGAGATGTTGGACACGCATTGACGGATCCGGACTGGGTCAATGCCATGCATGAGGAGCTAGAGAACTTTGAGCGAAATCGGGTTTGGGTTCTAGTGCCACCACCTCCTGACTGTAAACCTATTGGGACAAAATGGGTTTTTAAAAACAAGCAAGGAGAGGAGGGCCACATTGTGAGAAACAAGGCCCGACTTGTAGCGAAGGGTTATAGTCAGAAGGAGGGGATAGATTATGAGGAGACCTTCGCTCCTGTAGCTCGTTTGGAGGCTATTAGGATACTCTTGGCTTATGCTGCATCCATGGGTTTCAAACTTTTTCAAATGGATGTCAAGAGTGCCTTCTTAAACGGCTACATTGAGGAGGAGGTCTATGTCCAGCAACCCCCCGGTTTTGAAAATCCCAAGTTTCCAAACCATGTCTTTAAACTCCACAAAGCTCTGTATGGTTTGAAACAAGCCCCTAGAGCCTGGTATGAGAGATTAAAAACCTTTTTGCTAGCTAAGGGTTTTAAAATGGGATGTGTTGATAAAACGCTCTTTCTCCTCAAGCAAGGCAAAGATACTCTCTTGGTCCAAATTTACGTGGATGATATCATTTTCGGTGGTTCTTCTCACGCTTTGGTTGCCAAGTTTGCAGATACTATGAGCAGGGAGTTCGAGATGAGCATGATGGGCGAGCTGACCTTCTTTCTCGGGTTGCAAATTAAGCAATCCCGAGAAGGGACGTTTGTGCACCAGGGCAAGTACACGAGGGACTTGCTGAAGCGGTTCGACATGGGTGAGGCCAAGCCTCTTCCGACGCCCATGTCGATGACGACTGCCCTGGATGCCGACACGGATGGAGAAGCAGTGGACCAGAAGGAGTACCGCAGCATGATTGGATCGCTGCTCTACCTGACGGCGACACGGCCGGACATTCAGTTCGCCGTGTGCTTGTGCGCGCGCTTTCAGGCTTCGCCACGCACTTCTCACCGTCAGGCGGTGAAGCGCATATTCAGGTACCTTCGTTTCACGCCTGAGTTCGGGATTTGGTATTCTGCTTCCTCCACTCTCTCGCTTTGCGGTTATTCCGATGCCGATTTTGCTGGTTGTCGCATTGAGCGCAAGTCCACTTCTGGGACTTGCCAGTTTATTGGGTCTTCTCTTGTGTCGTGGTCTTCTCGCAAGCAGTCTAGTGTCGCCCAGTCTACTACGGAGGCTGAGTATGTTGCTGCGGCTAGCTGCTGTTCCCAGTTACTCTGGATGATGGCCACTTTGCGTGACTTTGGTTTGAGCTTTACTCGAGTTCCTTTGCTTTGTGACAGCACGAGTGCCATTAGCGTTGCTAAGAACCCCGTGCTTCACTCGAAAACCAAACACATTGATGTGCGCTTTCATTTCTTGAGAGACCACCAGGAGAAGGGTGATATTGACCTTCGCCATGTCGATACTCATCACCAATTGGCTGATATTTTCACCAAGCCTTTAGACGAATCAACCTTTAATAGGTTGAGGGGTGAGCTTGGTGTGTGTTTCCCCTTTTAGATGGGGGAAGCATTTTGAGATGTACAGACTGACTCTTTTATTTTGAGGCTCTTTTCTTTTGAGTTTCTTGAGTCCTTCAAATTGGTATCTTCTTTCTTTCAGTTTTGTGTCGGGCATACGCATTTACATTCTGAGCTTCATGTCTATATTCACTAGAATGTAATTATGCTCTTGTTAGTATTGCTCCGATACTTATGATGATGCTTGTAGCTTATGCTCCTTCTGATCACTGTTACATGTTATGAGCGAGCTATTTTTGGAATGGTGAATTATGCCTAATGTATATAAATCTGAAAATGTTCACCATTGAGATATGCAACTAGCATGTGTAGGGTGTGTTGAGTCCATTCCTGCTTTTCATATATGCTAGGTTGCTATGTCTCTAGTTCTGAGTCATTCACTTGCTTGGTTGTTCATAACTTGCTTAAAATCTGAACCAAGTATTGTTGAATTGAAAAGATCGAGATGGGATTGCTTGTCAACACCTCATGGTATTGAGACTGTTTCTCATTGCACTTTGAGTTAAACTTGAGTCATGTAGTGTATGACCGAAACCGTTGCTTTAAGCTTCTGATTGCTTCGGCATAGGCTTCGCACGGTTGAAAAGTTAGGCAATGACAAGCTTTCAACCTCTCGCAATCACATGCCAAAAATGAACTTGTGAATTCTTTTACCGCTGCAACTCCGATATGAATTTGAAATCACAAGGATATGCTTCATTACTATGCATGATGATTGAACTTTGCTAGGGGTAGTTCACCTTGTATATATGCTTAGCACTTGTTTGGATTCCTTCTATACATGTCTAGTGCTATTTTGATGGTGACTATCCTTTTGGCTTAAAATTGCTCACATGCTCATACGCTTCATATTTCGTACAAGTGATCAGTTTGAGCCTTTGCTATTTGAGTGCTTAATTGAGATGTTGGAGCTATACTGATTAGAGCATCTTTGCACTCTTTTGACTATATACTTGAAGCTCCTAACTTGCATTTTGACTTCATATGCATTCTGAAGGAGATCTTGTGTTCAGGGGGAGTTTATGTGAAGGGAGTTGATTTTCCGATACCTTTTGACCTTGATAAGTGCATTTTCAACTAGGGGGAGAAATTTATGCAAATCATATGCTCCTGTGTTGATCAACTAAGGGGAGAATCATTTGTCCTAGTTGCTTGCATTTGTCGAGGGGGAGTTTGCTAGTTGTGTTGAGCCGTTGCCTCTGTCTTGAGGGACTAGCAAACGTTCCTAGCTTTTCATGAGCTTTCATAAGCCTTTTCATTTGGCTTTCAATTGGTATCGTCTGGTGTGCTTTCCCATTTGGTTTGGGTTGATTTCCAATTGGTTCGGAGTGATTTTCTTGCTAGTTGTGTTGAGCCTCTGTGCCTCTTTCTTGAGGGACTAGCATTTTGCTTCTGTTGTCCTCCGATCTTCAATTGGTATCTGCTAGCGGTGTTGAGCCTGTTCTACCTCTTCTTGAGGGCTAGCTTTACTTTGCTTGGTTGCGTCGAGCCGTTGCCCATGTCTTTGGGGACCAAGTTTTTCGCTTCATCCACTTGACCTTCTTTGGCTTTTGATAGGCTTTTGGGTCATTTGGTTGGGTTTTCTCTTCCCACTCCTTCCTACCTCCTTCTTCTTATCATGATTTGTTGTGGAGTTGACAATGCACTCATCAAGGGGGAGATTGCGGATACATGGGTGTATGCCGAGTCTCTGTGTGATGAGTGATTGTCAACGGAGATGATGCGCATGTTCTTTGGCTTGTGTTGTGCAGGTGTCGAGCACGGAGACAGTGGTCGATGGCGGGTGAAGGTCAAGTTGCGACGTGTCGTGCCGACGGACCGGGCGCGATGAAGGATGGGCGTGCCGTGCGGCGGACGTGCCATGCCGATGTATCGGACGGTGAAGGGCGGACGTGGACTTGGACTGATGGACTGGAGGCCGGAGGATCAGCTGTGGTGGCTGGCAGCCTGTGACAGCGACAAGCGGAGAAGTGCGATCATGTCGGTGGAAGGGGTGCACAGGCGGTGCATCCCTTCTACGACGCCGGTTTGTTGGTAGAGCCCGGGAAAAACCAACGGTGGACGGTTTCCAGGTTTGGGCCTCAAAACCTGGGTGCTGGGTTTCCAGGTTGAGCCTCAAAACCTGGGAGTGGGCCGGTTTCCGAGTTTGGGCCTCAAAACTCGGGCGCTGAGGGTTTCCGAGTTTGGGCCACAAAACTCGGGCTGGAGGCTGGTTTCCCGGTTTGGGCCTCAAAACCGGGGGCTGATGGAAAAGGCTGGTTTCCCGGTTTGGGCCGCAAAACCGGGGGTGCAGAGTGGTGGCGGCACGTGGCGGCGATCTGAAGGTTGCGTGGAGGCGACGCGGAAGACCGTGCGGGCGTGGCCGTCGGATCTACCTACCACCAGCGGGTGGACTAGAATAGCCTTAGGGTTAGGCTGGTCCGCTCTGTAAATTAGAGTAGAGAGGGGTAGAGTAGGAAATAGACTTAGGCTAGGTTAGTATAAGTAGTCTAGGGGAGACACCCTCCTCCCTATCTTAATCTAAGTTAGAGCTTTCATTTCCTAGGGTTTCCACTCTCCCACACCCCTGCTTTAGCTAGTTGAGATCCGCAGAGAGACTCCACTCTGTGTACTGTTGATTCGAGGAAGTGAGGCCGTATCCTCACCTTGGATCCCATCTCTTGGTGTCAATTCGCGTTTTGATTTCATGTTCATCATGTTCTTCGCGGATTGCTTTGTGCCTTGAGTTTTCCCGTCGCTTGATCTTTGTGCTCGGTTCATCTTTCACGATTCCGTTTGAACTGAGTTGCTCTAGATCGTGAGGCACTTCTTTCCACCGAAAGAAATCATCTCTAACCTCACGGTCTAGGAGATCGATCAAGTTTTAGTTTCGGGTCTCTTTTTCTTCTTTCCCCCGAATTCCTTCGATTCACCGATTTGGAGTTAGGTTCGAGCCATGATCTCTTAGAGATAGCTCACTAACCTCCTTGTGACTCCTCAGATCGAATCCCAAGCCTAGAGCACTTGATTCGGAGGAGATCGGGTTGAATCGCCGGAGTTTCAGTGCAGTCGCGGGGTGACCGGACGCTCTGTCGGGCTGACCGGACGCACGCTTTCAGAGTCCGGTCGTTGAGCACGGCGCCAAGCTTTTCTGCGTACTGACCGGACGCTCTCGACCGGACGCTCTGTTTGCATTTCGACCGGACGCTACGCTTGCACTGTTCCCGTGTCATTGTCTCATCTGACCGGACGCTCAGTGAACGACCGGACGCTTGAGCTCCGTGCGTCCGGTCGCGAACAGAGAGCTCCCAGAGCTGTTTTCTGACGACCGGACGCGTCCGGTCCCTGCTGACCGGACGCAGGCCAGAGTCCGGTCGCTGCAGTTTCGCGCGTCTTCGTTCGCGGTTCGTTCGTTCTTGATCGGATTTGAGTTCCGTCTTTTGGGTTGGCTTTCTAGGGTTGTCTAGTGTCCCGCTGTGCTTCTAGGAAGCATCCACCCTACATCTAGGGTCGTGGACATTAGCAAGCTCTAGGTTTCGCTTTTGGGGTTGATCTTGGGACAGTGGCATCTAGTTTCCGAAAGGAAATTTTTGAAGCTCCCATTCACCCCCCCTCTGGTCGCTTTCGGGTAGCTTCTCGGTCCTTCACATTCAGTTCGCGGTGTGTCTTTGCGCGCGCTTTCAGGCGTCGCCGCGCACTTCTCACGTCAAGCGGTCAAGCGCCTTATGAGGTACTTATGTTTCACACCTGAGTACGGGATTTGGTATTCTGCTACTTCCACCCTCTCCCTTTGCGGTTACTCGGATGCTGATTTTGCTGGTTGCCAACTTGAGCGCAAGTCCACTTCTGGGACTTGTCAGTTTTTGTGTTCTTCTCTTGTATCTTGGTCTTCAAGTAAGCAGTCTAGTGTCGCACAGTCTAGCATAGAGGCTGAATATGTTGCTGTGGCTAGCTCCTGTTCCCAGTTGTTGTGGATGATGGCCACTTTGCCTGATTTTGGTCTAAGCTTTTCTCGAGTTCCATTGTTTTGTGACAGCACGAGTGCGATTAGCATTGCTAAGAACCCCATGCTGCATTCTAAGACCAAACACATTGATGCGCGCTTTCATTTCTTGCGAGACCACTATGAGAAGGGTGATATCGACCTTCACCATGTCGATACTCATCTCCAGTTGGCCGATATTTTCACCAAGCCTTCGGACCAATCAACCTTTGCTAGGTTGAGAGGTGAGCTTGGTGTATGTTTCCCCTTTTAGTTGGGGAAAATATTTTGGTTCTTGTATCATAGACTGACTTCTTTTATTTTGTTCTTGTTTAGTTTTTGCACATCATCATATTTTCATCTTTGTCTTTTCGAGCTTCATGTCTATAATCTGTAGAATGAATCTATGCTCTGATTAGTGTATGCTCTTATGATATATGTTGATGCGTGTAGCTTAGGCTCTTCTTGATCACTGATACATGATATGAGCTGAGTTACTTTTCAGAACTGTGAATATGCTTAATCAAACATAAAATTTGAAACTTGTTCACCATTGAGATTGGCAACTAGCATGTGTAGAATGTGTTGAAGTCACTTGTGCTGTACCTATATGCTAGGTTGCTATGTCTCTAGTGCTGAGTCTTTCACTTTCTTGGTGTGTTCATATTCTGTTAAAATTTTGAACCAAGTCTAAGTGAATTGAAAAGATCGAGATGGGATCACTTGACAGCACATCACGGTATCGAGACTGTTTCTCATTGCACTTTGAGTTGAACTTGAGTCGTGTAGTGTAAGACCGAAACCGCTGCTTCAAGCTTCTGATTGCTTATGCATAGGCTTAGCTCGGTTAGGCAATGTCATGTTTTCAACCTCTCGCAATCACCTGCTGAAAATTCAATCTTGTGTAATCACCGCTGCAACTCTGATAATTTTTGAAAACACAAGTCTATGTTTATTTCTATAGCATGATGATTGAACTTTGCTAGGGGTAGTTCACCTTGTAGACATGTTTAGCACTTGTGTAACTTCCTGTCTATACATGTTTGGTGCTATTTTGATGGTGAACCCTTTTTGAATGGCTTAAAACTGCTCACTTTGCTCATATGTTCATATTTCGTAGTCTGTGATCAGTTTGAGCCTTCACTGTCATTTATGCTTGTTGTTGAATCATTGGTTCAGCACTCTTTAGAGCATCTATTCTTTCTATCGACTATATACCTGAAGCTGCTAACCTGCATTTGTGACTCTCATGCATTTGCCTATTTTGTGCATTTTCAACAAAGGGGGACAAAATTTGACAAATCATGCCCTAGTTGTGTGCACTATTGAAGGGGGAGCTCATATCAAGGGGGTGTTTGCTTGACTAGTTGCTAAATTGGATTGGAGCAATTCGTTTTGTTTGTTTTAAATTGGTTCGGAGCCTTTGCAGCTATTTGTGTTGAGCCTTTGCCTCTTTCTGGAGGAACTAGTTGATTTACTCAGTTTTGGCTTCCTTGCTCTAAACTTCTCGCTAGCGGTGTTGAGCCCGTTCTGCCACTTCTTGAGGGCTAGCTTTGCTTTGCTTCGTTGCGTCGAGCCGTTGCCCATGTCTTTGGGAACCAAGTTGTCTCGCTCACTCCATTCGACTTCTATTGGCTTTGTTTCGCTTTTGGTCGATTGGTTGAGTTCGCTTCCTTCTTCTTCCTTCTTTCTACTCTATATGATTTTTGATTGTAGCTGATAATGCACTCATCAAGGGGGAAATTGCGGATACATCGGTGTATGCCAGATCTTGAGATTATGAGTGATTGTCAACTGGTTTCATGCGCATGTTCTTTGGATTGTGTTATGCAGGTGTCGAGCACAGAGACGGTGATCGAAGGCCATGTGAAGGTCAAGTAGAGATGTGCCGTGCCGATGGACCCGGAAGGTTGTGCTCCAATCTAGTAAACAAGAAGTAAAAGTGTGACAACATCTATCTACCATGTTTTGCATGTCTATGTTTGCTTGAGTGCTATAGATAGATGCTTGTCTAGTTTGAGCTTGGTGATTAGCGTTGGTTGCTTAAGCCGATTGTTTGTATGTTCCATATGTTTGTTAAGGCTGTGTGTAGATGTGTTGTTATCTAAGTGATGCCTTGGTTAGGCAACCTTTGTCCTCGGTGAGTACATGTGTGGTTTGTCAACCTTTGGTTAGAATCGTGTCCAAGCCCTCTTGACCTTCCGAGATGCCTTTAGTCGAACCCTTGTTGCTTAAAGGCCTGTATTGTGTGTCTAGTTTGGATGGTTTGGTATGCTTGTGCCAAAGACCTGAACCTAGGCTTGTCCATGCCTTTCGTTGGACCAGCTAGCATAAGTTAACCTCTCCAAATCCTAGTTCTGAACTGGGGTATGCCTTTGCTTGTTGTGTAGTCATGCCTCTAACCAACCTGTAGATCCAAGTTTGGCTTGAAGTGTTGCCCAAGCCATAGATGTTTGGTACCCTTTGTCGTGAAGGCCCTTGTTTGTTTGACCAACCAAGTTTAGTTCCCGCTAACCCCAGCCTTTGCCATAGTTTGGCTTGCCCAGTTGTGGAGACCATGTCCAAACCAATGTATCCCCTCAGTTGCCCTTTTGTTGCTGCTTGGCCAAATCAAATTCATGAAAATCTTTCATCCTGTCATGATGAAGGACCGAAGATGCTACCAGAAAGCGACCAGAGGGGGGTGAATGGGAGCTTCAAATTTTCCTTTCGGAAACTTGTCGCCACTGTCCCGAGAAACACCCCAAGAGCAAACCTAGAGCTTGAATAGTGTCCACAACCATAGATGTAGGGTGGATGCTTCCAAGAAGCACAGCGAGACACTACACAACTCTAGAAACCACACGCAAAAGCCGGAAATAACAACCGACAACGGACAAACGAACTGCGGACGAAAACGCGTAGAGCAGAGATGACCGGACTCTGCCTGCGTCTGGTCAGTGACCACCGGACGCGTCCGGTCGAGCAAAAATAGATTTTGGACCTTACTGTTTCTGACTGGACTCTTGGTGAGGGTGCGTCCGGTCAGATGTCCAGTGTCCGATCAGAGAGCGACCAAGCAGTGAACAATGGGAGCGTCGAGTCCGATCAGTGCAAGGTCGAGCGTCTAGTCTCATGCGTCCGGTCAAGAAGTAGCAAAGCATATGAGAAACATTCAACGACCGGACTCAGGAGCGTGCGTCCGGTCACCCCGTCCCAGCGTCCGGTCACCCCGAAAACCTGCTGTTCGTCCACCGATTCGACTCGATCTCACCCAAAACGAATCCTCTAGGGGTCAAACTTGGTGAGAGGAGTCACAAGGAGGATAGTGAGCTACTCCTATGAGATCATGGCTCGAACCTATCTCCAAATCGATGAATCGAAGAAATTCAACGGAAGATAAGAAAACTTGACCCAAAACAAAAATCGACCGATCTGCTAGGTCGTGAGGTTAGAGGTGAATTCCTTCGGTGGAAAGAAGTGCCCCACAATCTAGAACATCTCTGTTCAAACGGATTTGCAAAAGTCACACCAAGTAGAGAGATCGATCAACGGGAAAAACGTGGAGAAAACCAACCCGCGAAGAACACGAACAAAACGCAAATCACAACCACGAATTTGCAACCGTGTGGCTACCACACGCTACAACAGTGAGATTACGGTCTCACTTCCTCAAAATCTCACGAACACAGAGGTATGGTTCTCTTCTTTGTGGATCTCAGTTCGCTATAGCAGAGGATGGGGATAGTAGGAAAACCTAGAAGGCAAAATAGCAAAATGACTGAGATAGATGGGAGGTGGGTGTCTCCCTCTACTTATCCTAATTCTAATTCCCACTCTACCCCTAGTTATTTACAGAGCGAACCAGCCAAACCCTAAGGCTATCCTGGACCAACTCGAAGATGATGATGATCCGACGGCCATGACCGCACAACTGGTAGCGTTGCCTCGACGCAACCTCACCGATTGCCGCCATGTGCCGCCTCCGCTCTGACCGTCTTTTTCCAAGACTTCGCCCCTAGTTTTGAGGCCCAAACCAGGAAACCAGCCTTCACTAGCAACCCCCGGTTTTGAGGCCCAAACAAGGAAACCAGCCGTCCATTGCATGAGTTTTGTGGCCCAAACTCAGAAACCCACAGCACCCAGGTTTTGAGGCCCAAACTTGGAAACCGTCCTCAGCCCGAGTTTTGAGGCCCAAACTCGGAAACCGGTCGCACAAAGGTTTTGAGGCCCAAACCTAGAAACCGTCCACTCGGTGGTTTTTCTGTGGCTCAACCACCAAACCGAGCCGTGGAGGGGATGCACCGCCCGTGCACCCCATCCACTGACACGTGTCCCCAGGTCCTCGACCTAAGCAACACCGTGCCAGCAAGTCTTCGCTCGTCGCTGTCCCAGGCTGCCAGCCACCACAGCTGATCCTCGGGCCACCGGTCCCTCAGTCCAAGCCTCACGTCCGCCCTTCGCCACTCTCGGTCCATCGGCATGACAAGTCTCTACTTGACCTTCACCTTGCCTTTGATCACTGTATCCGTGCTCGATACCTGCACAACACAAGCCAAAGAACATGCGCATTATCCCAGTTGACACCGCGAACTCAGAATACCAAATCGCAAATTTTGGAGTGAAGCATAAGTACCTCATAATGCGCGTGACTGCCTGACGGTGCGAGTTACGCGGCGACGACTGAAATCGCGTGCAAAGACACACCGCGAACTGGATGTCCGGGCATGTCGCCATCAGGTATAGCAGCGACCCGATCATACTCCGGTACTCCTTCTGGTCCACAGCTTCTCCATCCACATCCGCATCCAGGGCCATCGTGGTCGGCATGGGTGTTGGAAGAGGCTTGGCCTCTCCCATATCGATTTTCTTTAGGATATCCTTGGTGTACTTGCCCTAGTGCACGAACATCCCCTCTCGGGATTGCTTGATGTGCAACCCGAGGAAAAACGTCAACTCGCCCATCATGCTCATCTCAAACTGTGGATACATGGGTGTATGCCGAGTCTCTGAGTGATGAGTGATTGTCAACTGGGATAATGCGCATGTTCTTTGGCTTGTGTTGTGCAGGTGTCGAGCACGGATACAGTGATCAAAGGCAAGGTGAAGGTCAAGTAGACACGTGCCGTGCCGATGGACCCAGAGTGGTGAAGGGCGGACGTGAGGCTTGGACTGAGGGACCGGTGGCTCGAGGATCAGTTGTGGTGGCTGGCAGCCTGGGACAGCGACGAGCGAAGACTTGCGGGCACGGTGTTGCTTGGGCCAAGGACCTAGGGACATGTGTCGGTGGACAGGGTGCACGGGCGGTGCATCCCCTCTACGGCTCGGTTTGGTGGTTGAGCCACAGAAAAACCACCGAGTGGACGGTTTCCAGGTTTGGACCTCAAAACCTGGGCGCTGATGGTTTCCGAGTTTGGGCCACAAAACATGGGCTGAGGACGGTTTCCAGGTTTGGGCCTCAAAACCTGAGTGCTGCGGGTTTGCTGAGTTTGGGCCACAAAACTCAGACGATGGACGGCTGGTTTCCCGGTTTGGGCCTCAAAACCGGGGGTTGGTCGTGAAGGCTGGTTTCCTGATTTGGGCCACAAAACTGGGGGCGAAGTCCGGGAAAAGGACAAGCGGAGCGGTGGCGGCACGTGGCGGCAATCGGTGAGGTTGCGTTGAGGCAACGCTACCAGTTGTGCGGGCGTGGCCGTCGGATCACCAGCATCTTCGAGTTGGTCCAGAATAACCCTAGGGTTTAGCTGGTTCGCTCTGTAATTAGTAAGGGGTAGAGTAGGAATTAGAATTAGGATAAGTAGAGGGAGACACCCTCCTCCCATTCCATCTCAGTCATTTACTCTTTTGCT
This sequence comes from Coix lacryma-jobi var. lacryma-jobi, assembly GCA_009763385.1. Classification (NCBI taxonomy): domain Eukaryota; kingdom Viridiplantae; phylum Streptophyta; class Magnoliopsida; order Poales; family Poaceae; genus Coix; species Coix lacryma-jobi. The sequence goes on from CM019826.1 coordinate 75,860,758, forward strand.
TCTAGGGTTTCCTGCTCTCCCACATCCCTGCTGTAGCGAACTGAGATCCATAGAGAAGACAATCATACCTCTGTGTTCGTGAGATTTTGAGGAAGTGAGACCATAATCTCACTGTTGTAGCGTGTGGTAGCCACACGGTTACAAATTCGTGGTTGTGATTCGCGTTTTGTTCTTGTTCTTTGCGGATTGCTTTTCTCCACGCTTTTCTCGTCGATCGATCTCTTTGTTCATTGTGTCTTTTGCAATTCCATTTGAACAGAGATGTTCTAGATCGTGAGGCACTTCTTTCCAACGAGGGAATTCTCCTCTAACCTCACGAGCTAGCAGATCGATGGATTTTCGTTTCGGGTCAAGTTTTCTCCCTTTCCCGAATTTATTCGATTCATCGATTTGGAGATAGGTTCGAGCCATGATCTCTTAGAGATAGCTCACTATCCTCCTTGTGACTCGTCTCTCCAAGTTAGAACCCTTGATGTTTCATTTTGGGAGGGTTTGGATCAAATCGGTGAACGAGCAGTACAAAGTCAGGGTGACCGGACGCTGGCTCGATAATGACCGGATGCGTCCGGTGGTTCAATGTTGTGCAACGACTTTGCTGTGACTTGACCGGATGCTGCTTCTAATATTAGACCGGACACGCCCCTTCTACTGTTCATAGTTTTCGTCTTGACTGACCGGACGCTAGAGGTGTGACCGGACGCTCAGTGACTTTGAGTCCGGTCACAAACAGAGAGCTCCCAAAACCGTTTTGGCTTGACCGGACGCGTCCCGTGCTCACTGACCGGACGCTGGCCAGAGTCCGGTCAAGTGTAGTTTGCGCTATTTCGTCTGCGGTTCATTCGTCCATTGTCGGATTTGTTTTTCATCGTTTGCATTGTGTTTCTAGGGTTGTGTAGTGTCCCGCCTGCTTCTCGGAAGCATCCACCCTACATCTAGGGTCGTGGACACTCACAAGCTCTAGGGTTTGCTTTTGGGGTTGATTCTCGGGACAGTGGTGACAAGTTTCTGGAAAGAAATTTGAAGCTCCCATTCACCCCCCTCTGGTCGCTTTCTGGTTGCACTTTTGGTCCTTCAATTGGTATCGGAGCGGGTTAAGGATCTTCCACCTTAGCCGGTTCTAGATCCACAGAAGGCGACATGGATCACGGCGTGGGCAAACCGCCGTTTTTCGATGGGACGAACTATGCGTATTGGAAGATACGCATTCCGGCCTATCTGCAGAGTTTGGGTGCTTCCATCTAGGATATTTGCAGCTATGCCGATTACATGGTCTTGTCTTCTCGTGCTACTCAGCATCAGATTGATGAGCACGATGCCAATAGCCGAGCCCGTAATGCTCTTTTCTCATGTCTGAGCATGAGTGAGTTTGATCGCGTTTCTCAGCTTGCTACGGCTCGGGAGATTTGGGCTACCCTCATGCGTTTCCATGAGGGAACCACTCAAGTCAAAACCCGTCTCTACGAGTCGTTCAAGCGAGAGTATGAGAACTTCCGACACATGCCTGGCGAGAGCATAGAAAGTTTATTCGCTCCCTTTCAGGTGATTGTCAACAAGATGAGGGCTAACAAGGAGTTGTTGCCTTTCGACGATCATGAGAGAGCTCTCAAGCTACTCCATACTCTTGATCGGTCGGTGTGGGATTCCAAGGTTCAGGCGATCATCGAATCGCCTAACTATGAGACCAGCATCTGAGTTCACGTGACCGGCGGACAGCCCGCCGTTGTGGTCCGCGGACAGTTCGGGACTTGTCCAGCAGACTTCAGCAAGTTTGCGTTTTTGGGTTTTTCACCGGCGGACAGTCCGCCGTTGGATCTCGCGGACAGTCCGGGAACGTCCAGTGGACTTCCAGCAGCACTGTGGTTTTGCACGTTTGGCCGGCGGACAGTCCGCGACCTGAGCCCGGACAGTCCGCCACTGGGCAGACAGTCCGTGACCGTAGTGCTGGACAGTCCGGGACTTGCTTGAAGCTTTCGGTTTTGTGCGTTTGCTCTCCCGGCTTGCTCGCTTGATTTTCGGACTTCTCGTTTGACCCTAGAGTTCACCAAGGAACCTCTCTAGGTATCTTTGCTACTTGTTAGCATCGGTATTTGGGGATTTCTCGACGTAGCCGTCTATCTACGTTCGGGACTTGGTTTTTGAGGGGCAAACTTGTGCCGGTGCTTTTGGCATTTGGTTTGCTATCGCTTTGTGGTGCTCCGCTGTGATCCTAGGGATCATCCACCCTCTTCCAAGGGTTGTGAGCATCACGCTTTGGGTCCGTGCTTTTCGGGGTTGATTTTGGGACATTTGGCCAATGTTTCGAAAGAATTTTGATTGGCTCCCATTCACCCCCCCCTCTGGTCGCCTTGCTTGTGCATTCTCGGTCCTTCACTTATGAGAATCCGTCTGGCCCATCGATGGCTTTGCTTTCTGGCTCTTCTGCTAACACCTCTGGAGGCTTTAAACTTTCCTCTCTTCTTTCTGTCACAGAGGAGCAGTTGGAGTTCATGGGGGATGATGAGTTGGCTTTACTCGCCAACCGGTTCTCGCGGTTCCACAACAACTGCATGAACCGTCACCGTGGAGGAGGACGCTCGGGCTGTTTCGAGTGCGGCGACCCCAACCACTTCATCGCCAATTGCCCGAAGAAGAACAAGCAGACCTTCGGCAAGGCAGATCATGGGCACAAGTACGACTCTGGCAAGCGCAAGGAGAAGTACGTCCCCGCGAAGTACAAGCGGAAGGGCGGCTTCAACAAGGAGTACATAAAGACAAAGTACTTGGAGAAGGCCCAGGCTGAGCAGCGTGCATTCTTCGCCACGCTCAGCAACGTCGATGACTCGAATGACGACTCCGCTTCCTCAAGCGACGACGAGTCCGAGAAGAAGAAGAAGAGGATCGAGGACAAGCTCAATGGCCTCTGCTTCTTCGCCGACGACGAGGGCTTCTGGACCATGGCCCTCAGCAAGGAGGTCGACGGCGAGCTGGAGGACATCCCTCGGAACGACAACGATGATGACAACACCTCCCAGGTATCTCTGACCCCCGATGAGCTTTCTGTTGAGGTCGAGAAGCTTACTGCCGCCCTTCTTAGTCAAGATAAGTTGCTTAGGCGCGCTGCTAGAGAGCGGAAGGAGTTTAGGCAGAAGTGGGAGGATATGGTGAAGGAGCTTGAGTTTGCCAAGTCCACCATAGTTGTCTCTGAGGAGGTTGAGTGCGAGATGTGCACCACACACATGACTGACCTTCTCACTTTGAGAGGTAAGTATGTTGTGTTGGTAGCAGAGGTGGATGAGCTTAAGGCTAGATCCTCGCTGTTGGGTGCGTGCAAGTCCTGTGCAGGCTTGCAATCCGAGTTGGCAGAGAAGAATGCCAAGATTGTGTCTCTTGAGAAGGCCAGCTCGGATAGCACATGTGTGTCTAGGTGCGTTCTTTGTGAGGGTTTGGAGATGGAGATCGCAAACGTGAATCATGACAAGATGCAAACCGAGGAGGAAAACACATACCTTCGGACCATCTTGTCATGGGTATCGAGTGGTGAGCCGCAGCTTGGGATGATGATCTCCCAGTTCAAGCTTGCTGCTGGAGGTCCAGGTGTAGGCTTTGCTTAGGGTGTTGAGTGCGCTTCATCTTTTGGGGAGATTGGAGAGTCGAGTGGTCTGAATCCGTGTGAGAAGCCCAACTCCACCACTACTCCCAAGCTTACCAAGATTCCACCCAAAGAGCCTCTAAAGCCTAACACCAAGGATGGTGTATTTGTAGAACCTCCGAGAGCTCCACCCAAGAAACAATCATGGGCTCCAAAACCAAACTACCTCAAGAACAAGCTAGACACAATGCCACCCATCCAGGAGGATCTTATGCCACAGAAGGGCATTGTGATCCACACTCACTACCGTGAGTACCAACAACCCCCTATGAGAGCGGTGAGGTACCAATGTGAGCACTGTGGGAGAGATGGACACTTGAGTGAGTTTTGCTTTCGGCGCAAGAGAGAGGCGCACCGTGCAAAGGAGATGAACAACCCTGACATGTACCATCCTTTCCATGATGTACATGTGTCGAATGTTCAGAGGCGTGCTGCTAGGCCTAGAGGTCCAAAACCTCAAGTTCCTAGGCCTAGGTCGCGAGGAGGTCGTGCCCGGCGGGAGCCTGCAGTTGTAGGCTATGGACCCCATGGCGGTGGCTTCGTAGTTGAGCGTTTTCCACCACCGCGTTTTGAGTATCGTGATGGACACTCCTCCCTTAGCGGACCACGTTTTCCTCAGCGTGGTGATCGCTTTCCCCGTAGGCGTGCTAGGAATAGTTTTTCTGCTGACCGTTCTTTTGAGCAGCCGGCCCAACACTGGTATTCTCCCTACTTCACTAACCCCAGTGTTGGACCGTATGCTCACCCTATGTCTTTTTATTGATGTAGGTAAAACGATTGGAGAACGTTTGGTTGGTGGATTCCGGGTGTTTGAGGCACATGACCGGAAATGCCAAGTGGTTCTCAAGTCTTAGTCCAGTCGCCGGAAAGGAGTTTATCACCTTCTCTCTGTTTCGCCACTCTTTGATGACGACTATGAGATTCGTTTTAAGTCGAATCTCAGTCGTATTTTGGATCCTCAGGGCAATCTTGTTTGTGTCATTTCGTCCTTTGGGAAAGTCTTTCGTGCGGATTTCTCGGAGTCATTTGGAGTTTCTCGTTGTCTTTTGGCTGGACCCTCCTCCTCTGATCTTTGGAAGTGGCATAGGAGACTAGGACATTTGAGCATCGACTTGCTTGCAAGACTTAGTTCACTTGGACTAATCCGAGGATTGCCCAAGTTATCCATGGAGAAGGATCTTGTTTGCCATTCTTGTAGACATGGGAAGATGGTTGCCGCTCCCCACCATCCGGTGACTCAGGTCATGACCAAGCGCCCTGGAGAGCTTTTGCAAATGGACCTTGTTGGTTCGGCTCGGGTGAGCTCGGTTGGGGGGAAGTGGTATGTGCTTGTTGTTGTTGACGACTTTTCGAGATATTCGTGGGTTTTCTTTTTAGCTGAGAAAACTGAGACTTTCTCTTTTGCTCGCAATCTGATTTTGCGTCTTCAGAACGAGTTCCCTTTGAACTCGATGCGAGCTATTAGGTGTGATAATAGTTCCGAGTTCAAAAACTCAGATTGTGAGAAGTTTTGTAACTCTTTGGGTTTAGAGCATCAGTTTTCTTCACCCTACACACCGCCTCAAAATGGTGTTGTAGAAAAGAAGAATCAGACCCTTGTAGAGATGGCCAGGATGATGCTCGATGAGCACAGGACTCCTAGGCGATATTGGGCCGAAGCTATGGGCACTGCATGCTACATTTCCAATCGCATTTTTCTTCGAGCTTTCTTGAAAAAGACTTCTTATGAGTTGCGTTTTGGAAGACAGCCCAAGGTGAGTTATTTTAGACTCTTCGGTTGCCATTGTTTTATACTCAAAAAGGGCAACTTTGACAAGTTTGAGTCTCGTTCTTCTGACGGTGTATTTTTGGCTTATGGCACTCATACTCATGCATATCGTGTACTTAACCTTTGTAACACCTCTGGTGATTAATTTGTAATTAACCTGACATGTCATCATCTTAAGTCATAATCATTCTTGTCATGCATTAATGTTTGTCTAATGATTGCTTGCCTTTACCTTTCCTAAAGGTATTTTGTGTGTAGTGATTCCTTTTTTCTAAAACCCTAAAATCCCAAATCTTCCTATAAGGGCAAAATGGTAATTTCACCTCTGTGCCTAGCTTTGTGTAATTCTTGTGCAGTTTAGTGTCTTGAAGCCTTGTTGTGTTGTTCAAAAAACCAAAATCAAAAACAGATTTCAATTTCCTTTTGAAAAACCCTGATTTCCAAACCCTGGTTTTTACCCCTCTTTTATTAATTTAAACACAATTCAAAATTTGGAGTTGGTCCAAAAAGCAAAGTTGTAGATCTGATCAAGAGAAACAACTTTGGTATTTACAAATTTTCAAGTTTCTGTACAAAGTTTGAAGTAAATTCAAATTCATTCAAACTCCAGTTTTTGGTCCCCTTTTCGGTTTTCAAAATTATCTCAAAAACTATTGAGTTTCAGAAAAAGTTTATGTTAACAAAGTTGTAGGTCCCAGAGTTTTGAGCAACTTTGGTATTTTGAGTTTTCCTTGTGCAGTTCATCTTTTGGGAGTTATTTCTAAAATCTCAAAAAAAAAGGGAATAGGTGTCACCTCTGTGTCGAGTTGCTGCAAGGGGGCCCCGGCCAATGGCGGCGCAGCGCCGCCCACGAGCCCGGCTGACCCGCGCCCGTGCCGCGCAGCCAAGCGCTGGCGCTCGTTTTCCTCTCGGCCCTTACCTACGCCTGCCTTTGCCGTTCCCTACCCCTCCCTCTTCCCTTACGGCCGCGGACAGCGGGCAGCTGCCGGCCGCCGACAAGCCGCCCCGCCGCGCGCGAGCTCCCGCCCATGCCGAGCCGCCCTACCTCGCTCCCTACCTCTTTAAGTGCCGCGCGAATGCTCCTCACCCCTCGCCCGGATCCCTCCCGCTCCATCCCGCGGCTATAAAACCGCCGAACCTCCGCCATTGCCGCCACCAGTGCCACCACGGCAACCCGGGCCACCAGACCACCCCAGCGCCCGCCGAGTCCTCCACCGCCTTCGCCTTGAGCTGCTCCACCTTGCCGAGCAACCGATTTCACCCCTCCGCCCCTCTTTTTGCCGGCGCGGACGGTTCTTCTTCAACTCCGGCAAACGACCTCGCCTCGGTAAGGAGCGAAATTCGTCGCCGTGATTGCTTCTCTCTTCCCTCCGACCCCTGCCCTCTCTTCCTCACCTCAGCGCGCTCCTAACCGCACCCTCGGTGACCTCTTTTGGTAGACAGAGCCGCTGGACGCCGATCGCCGCCGAAGAGCTCCGCCGAAGCACCGCCAACGTCGAGCTCACTCCTTCGACCCTTGTTCCGCCCCGCCGAGCCCTGCCTCCGACCCGTGGTAAGCACTCAAAGCCCTCCCCGGTCTCTGCTTTCACGGCGCAAGCTCCATCCAGGCCTCGAGCAAGCACTCACACACTGTCTAGCTCGAGCCAGGTCTCGAGTAGACACACACCCTCACCACTTCGCCGAGCCTAGCCTCGAGCAAGCGTGCACCCTCCGCTTCGCCCGAGCCAAGCCTCGAACGAACCCGCGTTTCCGTCTCGCCCGAGCCTCCCAGCGAGGCCTCGGACGGACGATTGTTTCCGTCTCGCCCGAGCCTCCCAGCCAGGCCTCGGACGGATGATTGTTTCCGTCTTGCCCGAGCCTCCCAGCCAGGCCTCGGACGAAGCGATCCTTTCCGTTTCGCCCGAGCCCTGCGGTCTGCCGCGCGATTCGCCCGAGTCCTGCGAGGAAGGAGCACAGTGCTCTTTTTCCTTTTCGGAAAAATGTGAATAGTGTTCTGTTTTCTCTTTTTTGTGAGAATTAATCTGTTGCTCCTTAAATCTTGAGAAAAATATGGTATGCTCCTTGCACCCTGTAAAATTTTAGAAAAATAAGAAACTCTACTTTCTACAAAAATTAGAAAATGAAAAATCCTTCTTTTAATTAAGAAATGGATGGCTTTGGATTTTTAGAAAATCATTCATAACTCCAAAAATCATGAGATAAATTTTTGTGAGCTTCCTATGCCATGTTTAGTCTCTGGTAAAATTTTGAAGTCTTTTGGAGCAAGTTGGTTTTTGAGCATTTATTTTAATTGTTAAATAGTGTCTTTGTTAATTAATGACTGATTTTAATTGAGCACCTTAATGGTCTCCAAAAATTATGAAATTTGTTTTGACATCTATTTATACCATAATGAACTTATGAGATTAATTGGGTAAATTTTGGAGCAACTGCATAAAATGACCTTTTTAAATAATTAGGAAAAATAAAAAAAAACAAATAGGATTCATGTTGTATGCGTTGTGACGTGACCTTTCGGATTGTTTGTTGTTCATAGACCCCCACCCATTTGGTCTATGATGTTTGTGATGCCATGCTTGATTTGTGTTTAGGTCGGATAAATGATGCTTAATAGGTTGATTAATTTTGCTTAGGGATAAAAGATAAATAACTTAATGACCACACTAAGAAGTTACTTTCGCGTTAGAAAGTGTGCTCTAGAATCAGTGGTTTTGTCCTGTGCCGTATTGTTCATGTCAGCATCCTCATAGCATACATCATTGCATCCGTATAGTGACCGAAGGAGAAGGCGTCAAAGTCGAAACAGCCGCTGACGGACCTACCCCCGAGGCGACCCCGAGCTCCGACACCTGCACTGCGGACCCCGAGCCTGTCCTTTTTCCTCTTCAAGGCAAGCCCCGGTGCATTTTAACTTTTCCTTGCTTTTATAAAAGGTTTACTTAAAATGCCTTTGAGTTAAACTACTGCATTAGGTTATAGGAGTTGTGTGATGACCTATTACCTGCACTGTTTACCTCCACCAGAAGATCCACCAGCCCTGTTTTAAAAACTATTTGCAAATGCTTAGTAATGCTATACAATAGATTTGCAATAAAATGCCATTTTCAAAAGTGTGAGCACCTGAAGAATCTTTATGGGATTTTGGTTTTACTCCCCGGCCATTGGCTAGGTATCTGATCCGTACCTAGTCAATTGCGAGGAGAGGTTGTCCGAGCGTACGGTGCCGTCATGTTGTAGTCCGGGACTCAACAGTTGACACCGACCGGGACAGGGTTGAAAAACTGACAGGACTATTACGCTTGGGTGAGATATAACCAAGGTATGGTTCTGACAGAAAAATTTAGGGACCATCCGTATGGGGGCCTGCTGGTCAAGACTTGTAACTATTCACATACTTCGGAAAGCTCTGGCTCCGAGGAATCCTTTATTGGACCGACAACCGCGCACTGGGAGTGGAGAGATGGCAGAAGTAGCATGTACCCATGTGGTCGTCGTACCTGGATAGGAGTGGTGTACTGTACTTCCGGGTGGCATAGGACCGGGCCCAATCTTGGAGGAATCGTGGTAGACGAGTTGGCATATGCAAGCTTGGGTGCTACATATGCAGTGTGGATAGGGATCCTGAGCTGAGTATTATTTATCTGGATTAACGTTGCTCCTCGATTATGGAGACTTGGTCACTGACTGTCAATGGAGAGTGGTTCTCAACTAGGTATGTTTTTGAAAGGTAAAATGAATCATGAACAATGAAGAATTGAGAAATACTGGAATCTTTCCAAAAATAAAACAAGGATTTCAAAATGCTTTTTCTGCAAAATACTTGAACTTGCTTAAGCCTTACCTTGACTACCTAAGCCTCTCATTCCTGAGTCTTCTTCCTTTTCTTTAGTCGGGTAAGTCTTGTTGAGTACCCCAGTACTCAGGGTTTGTTACCCATGCTGCAGGTTTGACTGAGTCCCCGGTGTGTCTTACGCCCTGCTGCATGACCATCGTCCAGGAAGAGGCCGATGATTAGTTGTGCACCCTCGGGCTGGGTGACTACAAGTACCTTATTTTGTTGTACTCCGCTACGTTGCCTATTTCTATTATCCGAACTTGGTTTGTAATAACTACACCTTTAATTTTATTTGGAACCTCGGTTTGTAGAACTAATGTTATTTAAGTCTTCCGCTCTGTATTCCGATGTTATTTGTAAAAGTATCCAAGTGTTGTAACCGAATGGTGAGATGATCCTGCGGACAATGGGCGCTAATGCAGCCCGGTGACGAACAGTCTTAATCACACGGAACATCAGTTCGGCTGTCAGTGGATGACAGGGACCGGTGGGCCATGGGATTGGGGCCGTTACGCCACCGAGTGGTATCGAAGCATCTCACTATAACGTTGTAGTGTTCTTGCGAAAATTTCAAAAGATCTTTGAATCCAAACAAACTAAACTTGACTATTTGGAGTCCAAAATGCTTCTCTTATCTTGTCTTGTGTATGGCAACACTAGTTAGCGAGACAACATGTTTTAAGCCCTATGTATCTTATTTATTTAGTGCATCGCCTTGTTCCGTAGGAACGATCCTTGCATCATGCCATATTCACTTAAGTTAATATAATAGTTTTCTCTCTAAGTTCGTTGGGGTAGTATGCCTATACCTTTTCTTGCTAGCCTTTTTCTCATCCATCTTATCTTATCCAGACATGGCTCGTATCAAGTTGACTGCTCGCAAGTCGACTGGACCCAATGGTGTGCCACGCCACCAACTGGCACCACGCATTGGAGAAGAGACTGGCGAATCTTCCAACGATCGTCGCTTTCCCCGCCGCACCCGCAAGCATCTGAAGGAGGAAATCAAGAACCTGAAGGCTGAGCTGGAGAACTTGGAGCATGACTTCTACCACTCACGTCTGGAGTTCTATGAGGCACGAGCTTCCCTGGAGCAGGCCAACCGGAACACGATCCGCGCCATCGAGCAGCGTAATGCTACTTGGGATCGCGAGGACGTCACCAGAGCCGAGCTCCACGGACTGCGGCAGTACACAATTCAGATTGAACAGTTCAATGACATGCTTCATGAGGTGGTACACCAGCTGTACGACCAACTCCACCCCATGGTTCCCCCGGTTGTCGAGGACCCTGAGGACGGAGTAGTGGAAGAGCCGGATGTAGAGCAAGAGCCAGGCGTGGACAAGGAAGTTGAACCTCCCGAAAACATCCACGATGAAGACGAGGACGAGGAGGTTGAGCCTGAGCTCATCCTCGAGGAAGACGACGACGAGGACATGATCATCATCGACGAAGACTAGACTCGTTGTTAGAGGATGGAGATCCCGTGTGTCTGTACCACCTGCTTACCTAAACCCTTAGTCTAGGTTTGGGGGCGCTAGTCTGTCTTTTGCTAAGTTGAGTCTGTATCTTTCTTTTCGTACCTTTTCCCTTATCAGTCTGTTGTCATCTATCAGTCATCTTTATCGATCATCTACCTTTGTATCAGTGAAGTTATCAGCTAGTTGTTTTCAGAACTTAATCAATGGATGCTAAGTTCCAAGTTGCTTAACAGATGCCTGTGAACACTCGCACTGGAGCCAGAGTATTCTCCAAAATTGACCTCAGATCTGGCTACCACAAATAAAAATACGTCCCGAAGACATTCCTAAAACCGCTTTCACCACCAGATACGGCCTATATGAGTACTTGGTCATGTCCTTTGGTTTAACCAATGCCCCTGCCCACTTCATGTACCTCATGAACTCTGTATTCATGCCAGAGCTTGATAAATTTGTGGTCGTGTTCATTGACGACATCCTTGTCTACTCAAAAACCCCTGAAGAGCATGTCGAACACCTTCGTATCGTTCTATCCCGCCTCAGAGATCATCAGCTTTATGCCAAGTTCAGTAAATGTGAGTTCTTGTTAGGTCAGATACAGTTCCTTGGTCATGTTCTATCCGCTGAAGGTGTGTCAGTTAATCCCGGAAAAGTGGCAGACATTCTGGATTGGAAGCCACCTACCACTGTTCATGAAGTCCGTAGTTTCATGGGAATGGCTGGATATTATCGCCGTTTCATCCCAGATTTCTCCAGAATCGCCAAGCCTATCACCGAGTTAGTAAAGAATTCTGTGAAGTTTGTCTGGTCACCAGCCTGTGAACAAGCCTTTCAAACATTGAAGAATCTGCTAACCACGTCACCAGTGTTAGCCCAGCCGAACATCGAAAAGCCCTTTGATGTCTTCTGTGATGCATCTGGTACTGGTTTGGGCTGTGTTTTGATGCAAGAAGGACGAGTGATCGCTTATGCCTCACGGCAGCTTAAGCGACATGAAGAGAATTATCCAACCCATGATCTTGAGTTAGCAGCAGTGGTGCATGCCTTAAAGATCTGGCGTCATTATTTGTTGGGTAGTGCCTGCAATGTGTACACATCACAAAAGCCTGAAGTATATCTTCACTCAAGAAGAACTGAATATGAGACAGAGAAGATGGCTTGAATTAATTAAGAACTATGATCTCGAAGTACATTACCATCCGGGTAAGGCGAATGTGGTCGCCGATGCGCTCAGTCGCAAGTCATATTGCAGTTGTCTGGTAACGAAACCCTATGATTCTTCCCTGTGTTATGAACTAGAGAAGCTGAGTATTGAAATGGTTCCACAAGGAACTCTGAATAATATCAGGATAGAAACCCCTATCAGGGAACAGATCATCACTGCACAGAAAGATAACCCTGGAGTCAAGCACATCATCAAAAGGGTCCGAGCCGGAAAAGCGGATTGTTTCAGGATTGATGATGCAGGAGTGGTTTGGTTCAAGAACCGACTGGTAGTTCCCAAAGTGCCTGAGTTGAGACAGTTAATCCTTGATGAAGCACATTTGACTAGATTCTCCATCCACCCCGGCAGCAACAAGATGTACCAGGACTTGAGGCAGAAATTCTGGTGGACAGAGATGAAGATTGAGATCGCCCGGTATGTCGCTCGGTGTGATACTTGCCAGCGAGTCAAAGCTGTGCACATGAAGCCCGGAGGAGAGTTGCAACCTTTACCTGTACCAGCCTGGAAATGGGACGATATCAGTATGGATTTTATCAATGGGCTACCCAAGACACAAAAAGGTTTTGATTCCATCTGGGTGATCGTTGATCGCCTCACTAAGCAAGCTCATTTCCTGCCAGTCAAGACCAGCTACACCGTCCCCACTTACGCCACCTTGTACAAGAACAACATAGTAAAACTCCATGGCATACCCAAGACCATTATCTCTGATCGTGGTACCCAGTTTGTTGCAAAGTTCTGGAAAGCGTTCCATACCTCACTTGGAACCAAACTATTGCATAGCACGGCATATCATCCGCAAACGGAGGGACAAACTGAGCGGGTCAACCAAGTGTTAGAGGATATGTTGAGAGCCTGCGTGCTCACCTTTGCAGATACTTGGGACAACTGTTTGCCCTTGGCAGAATTCTCGTATAATAACAGTTATCAAGAGAGCATCAAAATGGCACCCTTTGAAGCACTATATGGCCGCCGTTGTCGTACACCTCTCAGTTGGTCTGAACCCGGAGAAAGAGAATTCTTTGGGGTTGATCTAGTAAAAGATATGGAAGAAAAAGTCAAGCAGATACAAGAGAATATGAAGATTGCGCAGTCTCGACAGAAAAGTTATGCTGACAAGAGACGTCGACCTTTGGAGTTCCAGATCGGAGATTATGTGTATCTAAAGGTCTTACCCACCAAAGGAGTTACTCGTTTTGGAGTCAAGGGGAAGTTAGCACCACGCTATATTGGTCCCTTTGAAATTTTGGAACGCTGTGGCAAGGTAGCTTACAAACTAAGATTGCCCGATCATCTTTCCGCCGTCCATAATGTGTTTCATGTCTCCCAACTCAAGAAGTGTCTCCGAGTACCCGAACACGTGGTGGAAGTTGAAGGTGTTGAATTAGAACCCGATCTGTCATACTCTGAATATCCAGTTCGTGTGTTGGATTACAAGGACCGTGTTACCCGGAGGACTACCACAAGATGGTACAAGGTCCAGTGGAACCAACACTCTGAAGAAGAAGCCACTTGGGAATCCGAAGACTTCTTAGCGAAGAGCTATCCCGACTTTCTCGAAACTCTGTAGATGGAAAGTTTTGTCTTTGCTCTTCATAAGACGCAGAATCTCGGGGCGAGATTTCTTTTAGGGGGGAAGGCTGTAACACCTCTGGTGATTAATTTGTAATTAACCTGACATGTCATCATCTTAAGTCATAATCATTCTTGTCATGCATTAATGTTTGTCTAATGATTGCTTGCCTTTACCTTTCCTAAAGGTATTTTGTGTGTAGTGATTCCTTTTTTCTAAAACCCTAAAAGCCCAAATCTTCCTATAAGGGCAAAATGGTAATTTCACCTCTGTGCCTAGCTTTGTGTAATTCTTGTGCAGTTTAGTGTCTTGAAGCCTTGTTGTGTTGTTCAAGAAACCAAAATCAAAAACAGATTTCAATTTCCTTTTGAAAAACCCTGATTTCCAAACCCTGGTTTTTACCACTCTTTTATTAATTTTAAAACAATTCAAAATTTGGAGTTGGTTCAAAAAGCAAAGTTGTAGATCTGATCAAGAGAAACAACTTTGGTATTTACAAATTTTCAAGTTTCTGTACAAAGTTTGAAGTAAATTCAAATTCATTCAAACTCCAGTTTTTGGTCCCCTTTTCGTTTTTCAAAATTATCTCAAAAACTATTGAGTTTCAGAAAAAGTTTCTATTGACAAAGTTGTAGGTCCCAGAGTTTTGAGCAACTTTGGTATTTTGAGTTTTCCTTGTGCAGTTCATCTTTTGGGAGTTATTTCTAAAATCTCAAAAAAAAGGGAATAGGTGTCACCTCTGTGTCGAGTTGCTGCAAGGGGGCCCCGGCCAATGGCGGCGCAGCGCCGCCCACGAGCCCGGCTGACCCGCGCCCGTGCCGCGCGCGGCCAAGCGCTGGCGCTCGTTTTCCTCTCGGCCCCTACCTACGCCTGCCTTCGCCGTTCCCTACCCCTCCCTCTTCCCGTACGGCCGCGGACAGCGGGCAGCTGCCGACCGCCGGCAAGCCGCCCCGCCGCGCGCGAGCTCCCGCCCATGCCGAGCCGCCCTACCTCGCTCCCTACCTCTTTAAGTGCCGCGCGAATGCTCCTCACCCCTCGCCCGGATCCCTCCCGCTCCATCCCGCGGCTATAAAAGCCGCCGAACCTCCGCCATTGCCGCCACCAGCGCCACCACGGCAACCCAGGCCACCAGACCCCCTCAGCGCCCGCCGAGTCCTCCACCGCCTTCGCCTTGAGCTGCTCCACCTTCCCGAGCAACCGATTTCACCTCTCCACCCCTCTTTTCGCCGGCGCGGACGGTTCTTCTTCAACTCTGGCAAACGACCTCGCCTCGGTAAGGAGCGAAATTCGTCGCCGTGATTGCTTCTCTCTTCCCTCCGACCCCTGCCCTCTCTTCCTCACCTCAGCGCGCTCCTAACCGCACCCTCGGCGACCTCTTTTGGTAGACAGAGCCGCCGGACGCCGATCGCCGCCGAAGAGCTCCGCCGAAGCACCGCCAACGTCGAGCTCACTCCTTCGACCCTTGTTCCGCCCCGCCGAGCCCTGCCTCCGACCCGTGGTAAGCACTCAAAGCCCTCCCCGGTCTCTGCTTTCACGGCGCAAGCTCCAACCAGGCCTCGAGCAAGCACTCACACACTGTCTAGCTCGAGCCAGGTCTCGAGTAGACACACACCCTCACAACTTCGCCGTGCCTAGCCTCGAGCAAGCGTGCACCCTCCGCTTCGCCCGAGCCAAGCCTCGAACGAACCCACGTTTCCGTCTCGCCCGAGCCTCCCAGCCAGGCCTTGGACGGACGATTGTTTCCGTCTCGCCCGAGCCTCCCAGCCAGGCCTCGGACGGACGATTGTTTTCGTCTCGCCCGAGCCTCCCAGCCAGGCCTCGGACGAAGCGATCCTTTCTACAAAAATTAGAAAATGAAAAATCCTTCTTTTAATTAAGAAATGGATGGCTTTGGATTTTTAGAAAATCATTCATAACTCCAAAAATCATGAGATAAATTTTTGTGAACTTCCTATGCCATGTTTAGTCTCGGGTAAAATTTTGAAGTCTTTTGGAACAAGTTGGTTTTTGAGCATTTATTTTAATTGTTAAATAGTGTCTTTGTTAATTAATGACTGATTTTAATTGAGCACCTTAATGATCTCCAAAAATTATGAAATTTGTTTTGACATCTATTTATACCATAATGAACTTATGAGATTAATTGGGTAAATTTTGGAGCAACTGCATAAAATGACCTTTTTAAATAATTAGGAAAAATAAAAAAAACAAATAGGATTCATGTTGTATGCCTTGTGACGTGACCTTTCGGATTGTTTGTTGTTCATAGACCCCCACCCATTTGGTCTATGATGTTTGTGATGCCATGCTTGATTTGTGTTTAGGTCGGATAAATGATGCTTAATAGGTTGATTAATTTTGCTTAGGGATAAAAGATAAATAACTTAATGACCACACTAAGAAGTTACTTTCGCGTTAGAAAGTGTGCTCTAGAACCAGTGGTTTTGTCCTGTGCCGTATTGTTCATGTCAGCATCCTCATAGCATACATCATTGCATCCGTATAGTGATCGAAGGAGAAGGCGTCAAAGTCAAAGCAGCCGCTGACGGACCTACCCCCGAGGCGACCCCGAGCTCCGACACCTGCACTGCCGACCCCGAGCCTCTCCTTTTTGCTCTTCAAGGCAAGCCCCGGTGCATTTTAACTTTTCCTTGTTTTTATAAAAGGTTTACTTAAAATGCCTTTGAGTTAAACTACTGCATTAGGTTATAGGAGTTGTGTGATGACCTATTACCTGCACTGTTTACCTCCACCAGAAGATCCACCTGCCCTGTTTTAAAAACTATTTGCAAATGCTTCGTAATGCTATACAATAGATTTGCAATAAAATGCCATTTTGAAAAGTGTGAGCACTTGAAGAATCTTTATGGGATTTTGGTTTTACTCCCCGACCATTGGCTAGGTATCTGATCCGTACCTAGTCAATTGCGAGGAGAGGTTGTCCGAGCGTACGGTGCCGTCATGTTGTAGTCCGGGAGTCAACAGTTGACACCGACCGGGACAGGGTTGAAAAACTGACAGGACTATTACGCTTGGGTGAGATATAACCAAGGTATGGTTCTGGCAGAAAAATTTACGGACCATCCGTATGGGGGCCTGCTGGTCAAGACTTGTAACTATTCACATACTTCGGAAAGCTCTGGCTCCGAGGAATCCTTTATTGGACCGACAACCGCGCACTGGGAGTGGAGAGATGGCGGAAGTAGCATGTACCCACGTGGTCGTCGTACCTGGATAGGAGTGGTGTACTGTACTTCCGGGTGGCGTAGGACCGGGCCCAATCTTGGAGGAATCGTGGTAGACGAGTTGGCATATGCAAGCTTGGGTGCAACATATGCAGTGTGGATAGGGATCCTCAGCTGAGTATTATTTATCTGGATTAACGTTGCTCCTCGGTTATGGAGACTTGGTCACTGACTATCAACGGAGAGTGGTTCTCATCTAGGTATGTTTTTGAAAGGTAAAATGAATCATGAACAATGAAGAATTGAGAAATACTGGAATCTTTCCAAAAATAAAACAAGGATTTCAAAATGCTTTTTCTGCAAAATACTTGAACTTGCTTAAGCCTTACCTTGACTACCTAAGCCTCTCATTCCTGAGTCTTCTTCCTTTTCTTTAGTCGGGTAAGTCTTGTTGAGTACCCCAGTACTCAGGGTTTGTTACCCATGCTGCAGGTTTGACTGAGTCCCCGGTGTGTCTTGCGCCCTGCTGCATGACCATCGTCCAGGAAGAGGCCGATGAGGCCGATGATTAGTTGTGCACCCTCGGGCTGGGTGACTACAAGTACCTTATTTTGTTGTACTCCGCTACGTTGCCTATTTCTATTATCCGAACTTGGTTTGTAATAACTACACCTTTAATTTTATTTGGAACCTCGGTTTGTAAAACTAATGTTATTTAAGTCTTCCGCTCTGTATTCCGATGTTATTTGTAAACTATCCAAGTGTTGTAACCGAATGGTGAGATGATCCTGCGGACAATGGGCGCTGATGCAGCCCGGTGACGAACAGTCTTAATCACACGGAACATCAGTTCGGCTGTCAGTGGATGACAGGGACCGGTGGGCCATGGGATTAGGGCCGTTACGCCACAACCTTGGTACTAACCAAGTCATGGAGACATCTGATGTCACCTTCGACGAGACCATGGTTTGTCCTTCTTCTCGTTTTGAGCGTGCAGGTGATCATGAGGTTGGGGAACCTCTTTTTGATGATGTGGAAGAAGGTGCTGAAGGGATGGATTACCCAGCACCTCCTCCACCTGTTGTGTCGCAAAGAGCGGCTTCTACTACGACTCACGGCCCCGATCCCTCTTCTTTGACTTGGGGGCTGTGGGATCTGCCACCCCAAGCGGTACCTTTTGTACCCGGGGAGGCACCAGCTGCTGTTGAGGGGGAGATCACTTCTGCTCGAGAGGCGCCATGACATATCCAGCGCCAACAAACGTCTCAACAGATGATCAGCAGCATCGGCGAACGTGTCACTCGGTCAAGGTCACAACAAATCTCTCACTTTGCTCATTCTGCATTTGTTGCTGATTTTGAACCTCGAGATGTTGGACACGCTTTATCTGATCCAGATTGGGTCAATGCCATGCATGAGGAGATAGAAAATTTTGAAAGAAATCAGGTTTGGGTTCTTGTTCCTCCTCCTCCTGAGTGTCATCCTATTGGGACAAAATGGGTTTTCAAAAACAAACAAGGAGAGGATGGCCATGTTGTGAGAAACAAGGCCAGACTAGTAGTCCAGGGGTATAGTCAGAAGGAGGGGATAGACTATGAGGAGACTTTTGCTCCTGTAGCTCGTTTGGAGGCAATTAGGATACTCTTGGCTTTTGCTGCATCCAAGGGGTTTAAACTTTTTCAAATGGATGTCAAGAGTGCCTTCTTAAACGGCTACATAGAAGAGGAAGTGTATGTGAGACAACCCCTCTGTTTAGAAAATCCCAAGTTTCCAAACCATGTTTTTAAACTTCACAAAGCTTTATATGGTTTGAAACAAGCCCCTAGAGCCTGGTATGATAGGTTGAAAACCTTTTTGCTTGCTAAGGGTTTTAAAATGGGATGTGTGGATAAAACGCTCTTTCTCCTCAAGCAAGGCAATGATACTCTCTTGGTCCAGATTTACGTGGATGATATCATTTTCGGTGGTTCTTCTCACGCTTTGGTTGCCAAGTTGGCAGATACTATGAGCAGGGAGTTTGAGATGAGCATGATGGGCGAGTTGACATTTTTCCTCGGGTTGCAAATCAAGCAATCCCGAGAGGGGACGTTCGTGCACCAGGGCCAGTACACCAAGGACATTCTGAAGAAGATCGACATGGGTGAGGCCAAGCCTCTTCCAACACCCATGCTAAGCACGGCGGCCCTTGATGCGGATGTGGATGGAGAAGCTGTGGACCAGAAGGAGTACCGGAGTATGATCGGGGTCGCTGCTGTACCTGACAGCGACACGCCCGGACATCCAGTTCGTGGTGTGTCTGTGCGCACGATTTCAGTTGTTGCCGCACACTTCTCACCGTCAGGCGGTCAAGCGCATTATGAGGTACTTATGCTTCACTCCAGAATTTTGGACTTGGTATTCTGCTTCCTCCACCCTCTCCCATTGCGGTTATTCTGATGCCGATTTTACTGGTTGCCGCGTTGAGCGCAAGTCCACTTCTGGGACTTGTCAGTTTATTGGTTCTTCTCTTGTATCATGGTCTTCTCGCAAGCAGTCTAGTTTCACCCAGTCTACCACGGAGGCTGAGTATGTTGCTGTGGCTAGCTGCTGTTCCCAGTTGCTTTGGATGATGGCCACTTTGCGTTATTTTGGTCTGAGCTTTTCTCGCGTTCCTTTGCTTTGTGACAGCACGAGTGCTATTAGCATTGCTAAGAACCCCGTGCTGCACTCTAAGACCAAACACATTGATGTGCGCTTCCATTTTCTGCGAGACCACTATGAGAAGGGTGATATCGACCTTCGCCATGTCGATACTCATCATCAGTTGGCTAATATTTTCACCAAGCCTTTGGACCAATCAACTTTTGCTAGGTTGAGAGGTGAGCTTGGTGTGTGTTTCTTCTTTTAGATGGGGAAATATTTTGACTCTTGTATCATAACCTGACTTTGTGTTTTTCATTTGGTATCTTTTCGGCATTTCATCTTGCATATCTACATTCAGAGCTTCATGAATATAATCTTTAGACCGTGACTGTGCTCTGTATAGTGTATGCTCCAATGCTTTATGATGATGCTTGTAGCTTATGCTCTTTCTGATCACTAATACATGTTGTGAGCTGAGCTATTTTTGAATGGTGAACCTGCTTAATGAACATAAAACTTGACACTGTTCACCATTGAGATATGCAACTAGCATGTGTAGAATGTGTAGAATTCACTCGTGCTTTTCATATATGCTAGGTTGCTATGTCTCTAGTTCTGAGTCATTCACTTGCTTCGTATGTTCTTTTTCTGAGATAAAATTTGAACCAATTTAAGTGAATTGGAAAGATCGAGATGGGATTGCTTGTCAGCACCTCACAGTTTCGAGACTATTTCTCATTGCACTCTGAATTAAACTTGAGCTGTGTAGTGTATGACCGAAACTGTTGCTTTAAACTTCTAATTGCTTCTGCATAGGCTTCGCACAGTTGAAAAGTTAGGCGATGACAAGCTTTCAACCTCTCGCAATCACATGCTGAAATTGAACTTGTGTAATTTAACCGCTGCAACTCCGATAAAATTTGGATACACAAGTCTATGCTTCTTTCTATAGCATGATGTTTGAACTGTGCTAGGGGTAGTTTACCTTGTATACATGTGTAGCACTTGTTTGACTTCCTGTCTATACATGTTTAGTGCTACTTTGATGGTGAATACCTTTTTGGCTAAAAATTGTTCACTTTGCTCACATGTTCATATTTCGTAGTTGGTGATTAGTTTGAGCCTTTGCCAGCATTCTGTGCATTTTTAATGAGTCATCGGATCAGCACTTTGTCGCGCATCTTCATATTCTATCGACTATATTCCTGAAGCTGCTAACTTGCATTTTGACTCATATGCATTTTGGAAGGGGGAGTTCTTTTGTCAAGGGGGAGATTCTTGATAGTGCATTTTCAACTAAGGGGGAGAAAATCTTGCAAATCATGTGTTCTCCATCTCTGACTTTGGGGGAGAAATGTTTTCCTGGTCGTGTGCACTATTTGAGGGGGAGTTTGCTCGGTCTTTGAGCTTTCCAATTGGTTCGGAGCACTTTTGATAGCTAGTTGTGTTGAGCCTTTGCCTCTTTCTTGATAGACTAGCGTCTTTGCTTTTGTGCTTGTTCAGTTGGTATTGAGCTTTCTCGCTAGCGGTGTTCAGCCCGTTCTGCCTCTTCTTGAGGGCTAGCTCTATCTTTGCTTGGATTTCAATTGATTTTTCAATTGGTATCGGGCTTTCCTGCTAGCGGTGTTGAGCCTGTTCTACCTCTTCTTGAAGGCTAGCTTTGCTTTGCTTGGTTGCGTCGAGCCGTTGCCCATGTCTTTGGGAACCAAATTGTTTCGCTCTTTTCACTTGACCTTCTTTGGCTTTGATATGCTTTTGGGTCATTTGGTCGAGTTCTCTCTATTTCTTCCTCCCTTCTTCTATTCCATTATGATGTTAGTAGTTGACAATGCACTCATCAATGGGGAGATTGCGGATGCATGGGTGTTTGCCGAGTCTCTGAAGGATGAGTGATTGTCAACTAGGATAATGCACATGTTCTTTGGCTTGTGTTGTGCAGGTGTCGAGCACGGATACAGTGATCAAAGGCAAGGTGAAGGTCAAGTAGAGACGTGTCGTGCCAATGGACCGAGAGTGGCGAAGGGCGGACGTGAGGCTTGGACTGAGGGACCGGTGGCCCGAGGATCAGCTGTGGTGGCTGGCAGCCTGGGACAGCAACGAGCGAAGACTTGCGGACACGGTGTTGCTTGGGTCGAGGACCTGGGACACGTGTCGATGGACGGGGTGCATGGGCGGTGCATCCCCTCTATGGCTCGGTTTGGTGGTTGAGCCACAGAAAAACCACCGAGTGGACGGTTTCCAGGTTTGGGCCTCAAAACCTGGGCGCTGATGGTTTCCGAGTTTAGGCCACAAAACTCAGGCTAAGGACGGTTTCCTGGTTTGGGCCTCAAAACCTAGGTGCTGCGGGTTTGCTGAGTTTGGGCCACAAAACTCAGGCGATGGACGGCTGGTTTCCCGGTTTGGGCCTCAAAACCGGGGGTTGGTCTTGAAGGCTGGTTTCCTGGTTTGGGCCTCAAAACCAGGGGCGAAGTCCGGGAAAAGGACAAGCAGAGCGGTGGTGGCACGTGGCGGCAATCGGTGAGGTTGCGTCGAGGCAACGCTGCCAGTTGTGCGGGCGTGGCCGTCGGATCACCAGCACGTTCGAGTTGGTCCAGAATAACCCTAGGGTTTAGCTGGTTCGCTATGTAATTACTGAGGGGTAGAGTAGGAATTAGAATTAGGATAAGTATAGGGAGACACCCTCCTCCCATTCCATCTCAGTCATTTACTCTTTTGCTTCTAGGGTTTCCTGCTCTCCCACATCCCTGCTGTTGCGAACTGAGATCCACAGATAAGACAATCATACCTCTGTGTTCGTGAGATTTTGAGGAAGTGAGACCGTAATCTCAATGTTGTAGCATGTGGTATCCTCACGGTTACAAATTCGTGGTTGTGATTCGCATTTTGTTCTTGTTCTTCGCGGATTGCTTTTCTCCACGTTTTTCCTGTCGATCGATCTCTTTGTTTGTTGTGTCTTTTGCAATTCTGTTTGAACAGAGATGTTCTAGATCGTGAGGCACTTCTTTCCACTGAGGGAATTCTCCTCTAACCTCACGAGCTAGCAGATCCATCGATTTTCCTTTTGGGTCAAGTTTTTCTCCCTTTCCCGAATTTCTTCGATTCATCGATTTGGAGATAGGTTCGAGCCATGATCTCTTAGAGATAGCTCACAATCCTCCTTGTGACTCATCTATCCAAGTTAGAACCCTTGAGGTTTCATTTTGGGAGAGTTTGGATCAAATCGGTGAACGAGCAGTACAAAGTCAGGGTGACCGGACGCTGGCTCGATAATGACAGGACGCGTTCGGTGGTTGAATGTTGTGCAACGATTTTGCTGTGACTTGACCGGACGCTGCTTCTAATATTAGACTGGACTCGCCCTTCTACTGTTCATAGTTTTCGTCTTGACTGACCGAACACTAGAGGTGTGACCGGACGCTCAGTGACTGTGAGTTCGGTCACAAACAGAGAGCTCCCAAAACCGTTTTGGCTTGACCGGACGCGTCCGGTGCTCACTGACCGGGCGCTGGCCAGAGTCCGGTCAAGTGCAGTTTGCGCTGTTTTGTCTGCGGTTCGTTCGTCCGTTGTCGGATTTGTTCTTCGTCGTTTGCATTGGGTTTCTAGGGTTGTGTAGTGTCCCGCTGTGCTTCTAGGAAGTATCCACCCTACATCTAGGGTCGTGGACACTCACAAACTCTAGGGTTTGCTTTTGAGGTTGATTCTCGTGACAGTGGTGACAAGTTTCTGAAAAGAAATTTGAAGCTCCCATTCACCCCCCCCTCTGGTCGCTTTCTGGTTGCACTTTCGGTCCTTCACAAACTCCCTGCTCATAGTATCTGCAAACTTGGCAACCAAAGCGTGAGAAGAACCTCTGAAAATGATATCATCCACGTAAATCTGGACCAAGAGAGTGTCATTGCCTTGCTTGAAGAGAAAAAACGTTTTATCCACACATCCCATTTAAAAACCCTTAGCAAGCAAAAAGGTTTTCAACCTATCATACCAGGCTTTAGGGGCTTGTTTCAAACCATATAAAGCTTTGTGAAGTTTAAAAACATGGTTTGGAAACTTGTGGTTTTCGAAACCGGGGGGTTGTCTCACATACACTTCCTCTTCTATGTAGCCGTTTAAGAAGGCACTATTGACATCCATTTGAAAAAGTTTAAACCCTTTGGATGCAACAAAAGCCAAGAGTGAAGGACCGAGAAGCACTCAGAAAGCGACCAGAGGGGGGGTGAATGGGAGCTTCAAATTTTCCTTACGGAAACTAGTAGCCACTGTCCCAAGAATAAACCCCAGAAGCAAACCCTAGAGCTTGCAAATGTCCACAACCCTAGATGTAGGGTGGATGCTTCCAAGAAGCACAGCGGGACACTAGACAACTCTAGAAAGCCAACGCAAAAGACAGAAATAAATTCCGTCAACGAACGAGCGAACCGCGGTCAAAACCGTGTGAAAACAGTAGCATCGGATGCTGCCTGCGTCCGATGCCAGACCACCGGACGCGTCCGATGCGAAAACTGCCTCTCGGGAACCTTACTGTTCAACCATCGGATGCTGTGAACAGTGAACAACCAGCGTCCGATGCTTTGGCTCCGGCGCGTCTGATGGCCAACGGACGCGTCCGATGCCTAGCGTCCGATGCCACTACAAACGCTCAGAAAGTGACACGCGTCACCGGAGCGTCCGACGCTTAGAACCCTATCGTCCGATGCTCCCGTGTCAGCGTCCGATGCCCCCAAAAACTGTGCTGTTCTTTGATGATTCAACCCGATTTCCTCCGAATCAAAAACTCTAGGCCTGGGATTCGATCTGAGGGGTCACAAGGATGTTAGTGAGCTATCTCTAAGAGATCATGGCTCGAACCTAACTCCAAATCGGTGAATCAAGAAATTTCGGGACAAGGGAGCAAAAACACGATCCAGAACAAAAGTCGATCGATCTCCTAGACCGTGAGGTTAGAGGTTAATTTCTTCGGTGGAAAGAAGTGCCTCATGATCTAGAACAACTTGGTTCGAACGGTTTTGCAAAAGATGAACCAACCAAAGAGATCAAGCGACGGGAAGAACGTGAAGAAAAAGGATTCCGCGAAGAACACCAATGAAACGCGAATCACAAACACGATCTTGCAGCCGAAGCGCAAACACACGCTACGACAAGGAGGTTACGGCCTCCTTTCCTCAAAATCACCAGTACACAGAGTCAAGTCTCTCTGCGGATCTCAGCAGGCTACAGCAGGGGATGGGAGAGCAAGCAACCCTAAGTGTGAAAGAGCAAATGACTGAGATGCGGGAGGAGGGTGTCTCCCCTGACTACTTATCCTATTCTAGACTAAGTCTATTTCCTACTCTACCCCTCTCTATTCTAATTACAGAGCGAACCAGCTAAACCCTAAGGTTATTCTGGACCAACTCAAGTGGTAGGTAGATCCGACGGCCACTTCCGCACAAGTCGTCCGCGTTGCCTCCACACAACCTTCCGATTGCCGCCACGTGCCGCCCTCGCTCTGCACCCCCGGTTTTGTGGCCCAAACCGGGAAACCAGCCTTATCCAGCTATCCCCCGGTTTTGAGGCACAAACCGGGAAACCAGCCCACCAGCGTCTGAGTTTTGAGGCCAAACTCAGCAAACCATCCGCGCCCAGGTTTTGAGGCCCAAACCTGGAAACCGTCCACCGGTGGTTTTTCGCTGGCTCAGCCACCAAACCGAAGCTGTAGAGGGGATGCACCGCCCGTGCACCCCGTCCACCGACACGTGTCCCCAGGTCCTCGACCCGAGCAACACCGTGCCCCGCAAGTCTCCGCTTGTCGCTGTCCCAGGCTGCCAGCTACCACAGCTGATCCTTAGGCACTCCGGTCCCTCAGTCCAAGCCTCACGTCCGCCCTTCACTGCTCGATACATCGGCATGGCACGTCCGCCGCACGGCACGCCCATCCTTCATCGCACCCAGTCCGTCGGCACGGCACGTCTCAACTTGACCTTCACCTTGCCCTCGATCACTGTCTCCGTCCTCGACACCTGCACAACACAAGCCAAAGAACATGCGATCAAACCCTTTGACAATCACTCATCACTCAGAGACTCGGCATACACCCATGTATCTGCAATCTCCCCCTTGATGAGTGCATTGTCAACTACACACACAAATCATAATGAAAGAAAGAAGAAAGAAGAAGGAGAAGAAGAGAACTCGACCAAATGACCCAAAAGCATAGCAAAGCCGAAGAAGGTCAAGTGGAAGAAGCGAAAACTTGGTCCCCAAAGACATGGGCAACGGCTCGACGCAGCCAAGCAGAGCAAAGCTAGCCCTCAAGAAGAGGTAGAACAGGCTCAACACCGCTAGCAAAATATCAATTGAAAATCAGAGCTAAAAATGGCAAAATGCTAGTCCCTCAAGATAGAGGCACAGAGGCTCAACACAACTAGCACGAGAAACCACTCCGAACCAATTTAAAACCAAATGAAAGGTTTCCGAACCAATCAAAATCAACCTCAACGCCAAATGAGGAAAATGTTTGCTAGTCCCTCAAGACAGAGGCAACGGCTCAACACTACCAGCAAACTCCCCCTCGACAAGTGCAAGCAACCAGGGACTCTCCCTTAGGTCCAACAAGAGAAGAGTATAAAGATTTGAAAATCTCCCCCTTTGCAAAAACTCTCCCTTAGTTGAACGCCAGAAGACATATGATTTGCAAAAACTCTCCCCCTTAGTTGAAAATGCACTTATCAAGCACAAACTCTTCCCTTGAGCCAACACAACTCCCCCTTCCAAAATGCATATGAAGTCAGAAATGCAAGTGAGCATCTTCAGGCATATAATCAAAAGAGTGCAAAAATGCTCTAATCGGTATAGCTCCAATGGCACAACTAAGCACTCAAATAGCGAAGGCTCAAACTGATCACACATACGAAATATGAAGCATATGAGCAAGTGAGTAGTTTTTAGCCAAAAAGATAGTCACCATCAAAATAGCACTACACATGTATAGATAGGAATCCAGACAAGTGCTAAACATGTATACAAGGTGAACTACCCCTAGCAAAGTTCAATCATCATGCATAGGAATGAAGCATATACTTGTGATTTCAGTTTTATATCGGAGTTGCAGCGGTAAAGAATTCACAAGTTCAATTATTGAGCATGTGATTGCGAGAGGTTGAAAGCTTGTCTTTGCCTAACTTTTCAACCGAGTGAAGCCTATGCCGAAGCAATTAGAAGCTTAAAGCTACGGTTTCGGTCATACACTACACGGCTCAAGTTTAACTCAAAGTGCAATGAGAAACCGTCTCGATACCGTGATGTGTTGACAAGCAATCCCATCTCGATCTTTTCAATGCACTAAACTTGGTTCAAATTTTAAACATGATATGAACAGACCAAGCGAGTGAATGACTCAGAACTAGAGACATAGCAACCTAGCATATATGAAAAGCAGGAATGGACTCAACACACCCTACACATGCTAGTTGCATATCTCAATGGTGAACATTTCCAGATTTTATATACATTAAGCAAATTCACCATTTCAAAAATTGCTCAGCTCATAACATGTATTAGTGATCAGAAGGAGCATAAGCTACAAGCACCAATCATAAGCATCGGAGCATACTAAACAGAGGATAGTTACATTCTAGTGATTATAAACATGAAACTCAGAATGTAAATGCGTATGCTAAAATGCAACAGAAAAGAAGATCTAAGTAAAAGAGTCAGACTAGGATACAACTCAAAATGCTTCCCCCATCTAAAAGGGGAAACACACACCAAGCTCACCCCTCAACCTATTAAAGGTTGATTCGTCTAAAGGCTTGGTGAAAATATCAGCCAGTTGGTGATGAGTATCGACATGGCGAAGGTCGATATCACCCTTCTCCTGGTGGTCTCGCAAGAAATGAAAGCACACATCAATGTGTTTGGTTTTCGAGTGAAGCACAGGGTTCTTAGCAACGCTAATAGCACTCGTGCTATCACAAAGCAAAGGTACTCGAGAAAAACTCAAACCAAAATCACGCAAAGTGGCCATCATCCAGAGTAACTGGGAACAGCAGCTAGCCGCAGCAACATACTCAGCCTCCGTGGTAGACTGGGCGACACTAGACTGCTTGCGAGAAGACCACGAAACAAGAGAAGATCCAATAAATTGGCAAGTCCCAGAAGTGGACTTGCGCTCAATGCGACAACCAGCAAAATCGGCATCGGAATAACCGCAAAGCGAGAGGGTGGAGGAAGTAGAATACCAAATCCCGAATTCAGGTGTGAAACGAAGGTACCTGAAGATGCGTTTCACCGCCTGACGGTGAGAAGTGCGCGGCGACGTCTGAAAGCACGCGCACAGACACACCGCGAACTGAATGTCCGGGCGTGTCGCCGTCAGGTAGAGTAGCGACCCGATCATGCTGCGGTACTCCTTCTGGTCCATTGCTTCTCCATCCACATCCGCATCCAGGGCAGTCGTCGTCGACATGGGTGTTGGAAGGGGCTTGGCCTCACCCATATCGAACCGCTTCAGCAAGTCCTTCGTGTACTTGCCCTGGTGCACAAACGTCCCCTCCCGGGATTGCTTAATTTGCAACCCGAGAAAGAATGTCAGCTCGCCCATCATGCTCATCTCGAACACCCTGCTCATAGTATCTGCAAACTTGGCAACCAAAGCGTGAGAAGAAACACCGAAAATGATATCATCCACGTAAATCTGGACCAAGAGCGTGTCTTTGCCTTGCCGGAGGAGAAAGAGCGTCTTATCTACACATCCCATTTTAAAACCCTTAGCAAGCAAAAAGGTTTTTAACCTATCATACCAGGCTCTAGGGGCTTGTTTCAAACCATATAAAGCATTGTGAAGTTTAAAGACATGGTTTGGAAACTTGGGATTTTCAAAACCGGGGGGTTGCTCAACATAAACCTCCTCCTCTATGTAGCCGTTTAAGAAGGCACTCTTGACATCCATTTGAAACAATTTGAAACCTTTGGATGCAGCAAAAGCCAAGAGTATCCTAATAGCCTCCAAACGAGCTACAGGAGCAAACGTCTCCTCATAATCTATCCCCTCCTTCTGACTATAGCCTTTCGCTACAAGCCGGGCCTTGTTTCTAACAACGTGGCCATCCTCTCCTTGCTTGTTTTTGAAAACCCATTTTGTCCCAATAGGCTTACAGTCAGGTGGAGGTGGAACTAGAACCCAAACCCGATTTCTCTCAAAGTTTTCTAACTCCTCATGCATGGCATTGACCCAATCCGGATCCGTCAAAGCGTGTCCAACATCTCGGGGCTCAAAATTAGCAACAAAAGCAGAGTGAGCGAAGTGAGAAATGTGCTGTGACCTGGAGCGAGTGACTAGCTCGCCGATATCGCCGATCATCTGCTGAGGGGGGTGCTGGCGCTGGATGTGTCGTGGCGCCTCCCGGGATGAAGTGACCTCCCCCTCATCAGCAGCTGGTTCCACCCCGGGTACAAAAGGTACCGCACGAGGTGGAGGATCCCACGGCCCCCAGGAAGAAGAGGTGTCGGGGCCGTGAGTCGTCGTCGAGGCCGCTCTTTGCGGCACGGCAGGTGGAGGGGGTGTTGGATCATCCATACCTTCAGCACCCTCGTCCTCGTCATCAAAAAGAGGCTCTCCAACCTCATGATCACCTGCACGCTCAAAACGAGAAGAAGGAGAAACAAAAGTCTCGTCGAAGGTGACATCTGATGTCTCCATGACTCGGTTAGTATCAAGGTTAAGTACACGATATGCTCTCGTGTGAGTGCCATAACCCAAAAATACCCCGTCAGAAGATCGAGACTCAAACTTGTCCAGGTTCCCCTTTTTCAAAATAAAACAGTGGCAACCGAAGACTCTAAAATAACTCACCTTGGGCTGGCGACCAAAACGCAACTCATAAGAAGTCTTCTTCAAAAAGGCTCTCAGAAAAATGCGATTTGAAATGTAGCATGCAGTGTTCATAGCTTCGGCCCAATAGCGCCTGGGGGTCCTATGCTCATCGAGCATCGTCCTGGCCATCTCAACAAGGGTCCGATTCTTCCTCTCTACAACACCATTTTGGGGCGGTGTGTAGGGGGAAGAAAACTGATGCTCCAAACCAAAGCGGTTACAAAACTTCTCAAAATCCGAATTTTTGAATTCGGAACCATTATCACTTCTAATAGCTCGCATCGAGTTCAAAGGGAACTCGTTCTGAAGACGCAAAATCAGATTGCGAGCGAAGGAGAAAGTCTCAGTCTTCTCAGTCAAAAAGAAGACCCACGAATACCTCGAAAAGTCATCAACAACAACCAAAACATACCACTTGCCACCAACCGAGCTCACCCGAGCCGGACCAACAAGGTCCATATGTAAAAGCTCTCCAGGGTGCGAGGTCATGACCTTAGTCACTGGATGGTGGGGAGCGGCAACCATCTTCCCATGTCTACAAGAATGGCAAACTAGATCCTTCTCCATCGAAAGCTTGGGCAATCCTCGGATTAGGCCAAGTGAGCTAAGTCTTGCAAGCAAGTCGAAGCTTAAATGACCGAGCCTCCTATGCCACTTCCAAAGATCGGAGGAAGAAGGACTAGCCAAAAGACAGCGAGAAGAACCAAACAACTCCGAGAAATTCGCACGAAAGACTTTCCCAACACTACTAGAGAACAGGCCTTTGGACGATCCACCAACCGAGCTTTAGTCCCGGAAAAAATTTGCGTCCGGGACTAAAGACTTTTAGTCCCGGTTGGTATTACCAACCGGGGCTAAAGGTGAATCTTTAGCCCCGGTTGGTATTATCAACCGGAACTAAAGGTCCTGGACCTTTAGTCCCGGTTGGTAATACCAACCGGGGCTAAAGGGTCACCCTTTAGCCCCGGTTGGTGGTACCAACCGGGGCTAAAGGTCCTTTTAGCCCCGGTTGGTGTTACCAACCGGGGCTAAAAGTCCTTCCCGAGTGGATTCAAAAGGAAAACGTCTAGAACTACATCACGTGGGTTGCGTAGCTCAGTTGGTAGACGTGCCTGAGGCGAGATGTGCTGAGTTCGAATCTCACACAACACACATTTATTTTTTCCTCTCTGGACCTTTAGCCCCGGTTGAAAGCAACCGGGACTAAAGGCCGGGACCTTTAGTCCCGGATTCTTAGCCCCGGTTGACATACCCGGGGCTAAAGGCCCATTTCAACCGGGGCTAAAGGCCCTTTCTCTACTAGTGCAAAGGGCGAAATCAGACATACAAGATCGCCTTGAGGATCTAAGATGCGACTAAGGTTCGGTTTAAAACGAATCTCGTAGTCATCATCAAAAAGTTGCGAAACAGAAAGCAAGTTAAAATGCAGGTTAGAAACAAGAGCAACATCGCGCAACACAAAGTGCTCATTAACCCGCACCGATCCGCGAGACAACACCTTACCTTTACTATTGTCGCCGAAGGTTATGTACTCCTTTCCGGCAACAGGGCTAAGGCTGGAGAACCACTTGGCGTTTCCGGTCATGTGCCTCGAGCAACCGGAATCCACCAACCAAATGTCCTCCAACCGTTTTACCTACATCAATAAAAAGACATAGGGTGAGCATACGGTCCAACACTGGGGTTAGTGAAGTAAGGAGAATACCAGTGTTGGGCCGGCTGCTCAAAAGAACGGTTAGCAGAATAACCACTCCTAGACTGTCTACGGGGGTAGCGATCACCACGCACAGGAAAACGTGGTCCGCTAGGGAAGAAGCGCTCACCGCGACACTCAAACTGCGGTGGGGGATAGCGCTCAACTACAAAGCCTCCATCACGGGGTCCAAAACCTGCAACTGCAGGCTCCCGCCGGGCACGCTCTCTACGAGGCCTAGTCCTAGCAACTTGAGGCACTGCGCCTCTAGGCCAAGCAATACGTCTCGGTGTTCTCCTCTGAACATTCGGCGCATGTACATCATGAAAAGGATGGTACATGTCCGGGTTGTTCATCTCCCTAGCACGGCGCGCCTCTCTCTTGCGCCTAAAGCAGAACTCGCTCAAGTGTCCATCCCTCCCACAGAAATCACAATGATACCTCACCGCACGCAAAGGGGGTTGTTGGTACTCATGACTGTGGGTGTGGATCACTTTGCCCTTCTGTGGCAACTCCTCATGGATAGTTGGCATTGTATCCAGCTTGTTTTTTAGGTGGTTGGGTTTGGGATGCCACACTTGGTTCTTGGGTGGAGCTCTCGGAGGTTCCTCAAACACCCCATCCTTGGTGATAGGCTTGACCGGCTCTTTGGATGGAAGCTTGGTCAGTTTGGGAGTATTGGTGGAGTTGGGCTTCTCACTAGGATTCAGACCACTCGACTCTCCAATCTTCCCAAAAGCAGTAAGATCAACACCCTGAGCAAGACCTACACCATAACCTCCAGCAGCTCGCTTAAATTGGGAGATCATCATCCCGAGCTGCGGCTCACTACAAGAGACCCATGACAAGATGGTCCGAAGGTATGTGTTTTCCTCCTCGGTTTGCATCTTGTCATGCTTGACATTCGCAATCTCCATCTCCAAACCCTCACACAAAGCGCACCTGGCCACACTAGTGCTACCTGAGTTGGCCTCCTCAAGAGACACAATCTTGGCATTCTTCTCTGCCAACTCAGATTTCAAGACAGGACAAGTCTTGCACGCACCTAACAGAGAAGGTCTAGCCTTCAGCTCATCCACCTCTCCTACCAATGCAGCATACTTACCTCTCAAAGTGAGAAGGTCAGTCATGTGCGTGGTGCACATCTCACACTCAACCTCTTCCGACACGACCACGGTGGACTTGGCAGACTCAAGCTCTCTCACCGTGTCCTCCCACTTCTGCCTAAACTCCTTGCGCTCTCTAGCGGCACGCCTAAGCAACTTGTCCTGACTAAGGAGCGCGGCAGTAAGCTTCTCAACCTCAGCAGAAAGCTCATCGTGGGTGAGGGATACCTGGGAGGTGTCGTCGTCGTCGTCCCGAGGGGTGTGCTCCAGCCTGCCGTCGACCTCATCACCAAGCGCCATGGTGCAAAAGCCATCTTCGTCGGCGAAGAAGCAGAGACCGTTCAGCTTGTCCTCGATCCTCTTCTTCTTCTCGGACTCGTCATCGCTTGAGCAAGCGGAGTCGTCATCCGAGCCGTCGACGTCGCTGAGCGTGGCGAAGAACGCACGCTGCTCAGCTTGGGCCTTCTCCAAGTACTTCTTCTTGATGTACTCCTTGTCGAAGCCGCCCCTCCGCTTGTGCCTCGCGGGGACATACTTCTCCTTGCGCTTGCCGGAGTCGTACTTGTGCCCATGATCGCCCTTCCCAGATGAATGCTTCTTCTTGGGGCAGTTGGCGATGAAGTGTTCGGGGTCGCCACACTCATAGCATCCTGAGCGTCCTCCTCCGCGGCGACGGTTCATGCGGTTGTTGTGGAACCGCGAGAACCGATTGGCGAGCATTGCCAACTCGTCATCCCCCAACGATTCAAGCTGGTCCTCTGTGACAGAAAAGAGTGAAGAAAGAGCAAAGCCAGCAGAGGGGTTAGCGGAAGAGCCCGAAACCAAAGCCATAGTCGGGCCAGAAGGATTCGCATAAGAAGCCGTCGACATGGCGTCA
This sequence comes from Coix lacryma-jobi var. lacryma-jobi, assembly GCA_009763385.1. Taxonomy (NCBI): domain Eukaryota; kingdom Viridiplantae; phylum Streptophyta; class Magnoliopsida; order Poales; family Poaceae; genus Coix; species Coix lacryma-jobi. The sequence goes on from CM019826.1 coordinate 75,893,601, forward strand.
ATCTCACTGGACTTGAGCTTACTAAAGAGCTCATCGCATGTGAGGGTCTCATAGTTAGGCGATTCGATGATCGCCTGAACCTTGGAATCCCACACAGATCGATCAAGAGTGTGCAAAAGCTTCAAAGCACGCTCATGATCGTCAAAAGGCAACTGCTCCTTGTTAGCCCTCATCCTGTTGACAATCACCTGAAAGTGAGCGAATAAACTTTCTATGCTCTCGCCAGGCTGATGTCGAAAGTTCTCATACTCACGCTTGAACGACTCGTAGAGTCAGGTTTTGACTTGAGAGGTGCCCTCATGGAAACGCATGAGGGTGTCCCAGATCTCCCGAGCCGTAGCGAGGTGAGAAACACGATCAAACTCACCCATGCTCAAACAAGAAAAGAGAGCATTACGGGCTCGGCTATTGGCATCGTGCTCATCGATCAGTTGCTGAGTAACACGAGCAGCTAAGACCACGTAATCAGCAGAGTTGCAAATATCCCAAATAGAAGCACCCAAACTCTACAGATAGGCCGACATGCGTATCTTCCAATACGCATAGTTCGTCCCATCAAAGAACGGCGGTTTGCCCACGCCGCGATCCATGTCGCCTTCTGTGGATCTGGAACCGGCTAAGGTGGAAGATCCTTAACCCGCTCCGATACCAATTGAAGGACCGAGAAGCACTCAGAAAGCGACCAGAGGGGGGGTGAATGGGAGCTTCAAATTTTCCTTACGGAAACTAGTAGCCACTGTCCCAAGAATAAACCCCAGAAGCAAACCCTAGAGCTTGCAAATGTCCACGACCCTAGATGTAGGGTGGATGCTTCCAAGAAGCACAGCGGGACACTAGACAACTCTAGAAAGGCAACGCAAAAGACAGAAATCAATTCCGTCAATGAACGAGCGAACCGCGGTCAAAACCGTGTGAAAACAGTAGCATCGGATGCTGCCTGCGTCCGATGCCAGACCACCGGACGCGTCCGATGCGAAAACTGCCTCTCGGGAACCTTACTGTTCCACCATCGAATGCTGTGAACAGTGAACAACCAGCGTCCGATGCTTTGGCTCCGGCGCGTCCGATGGCCAACGGACGCGTCCGATGCCTAGCGTCCGATGCCACTACAAACGCTCAGAAAGTGACACGCGTCACCGGAGCGTCCGACGCTTAGAACCCTAGCGTCCGATGCTCCCGTGTCAGCGTCCGATGCCCCCGAAAACTGTGCTGTTCTTTGATGATTCAACCCGATTTCCTCCGAATCAAAAACTCTAGGCCTGGGATTCGATCTAAGGGGTCACAAGGATGTTAGTGAGCTATCTCTAAGAGATCATGGCTCGAACCTAACTCCAAATCGGTGAATCAAGAAATTTCGGGACAAGGGAGCAAAAACACGATCCAGGACAAAAGTCGATCGATCTCCTAGACCGTGAGGTTAGAGGTTAATTTCTTCGGTGGAAAGAAGTGCCTCATGATCTAGAACAACTTGGTTCAAACAGTTTTGCAAAAGATGAACCAACCAAAGAGATCAAGCGACGGGAAGAACGTGAAGAAAAAGGATTCCGCGAAGAACACCAATGAAACGCGAATCACAAACACGATCTTGCAGCCGAAGCGCAAACACACGCTACGACAAGGAGGTTACGGCCTCCTTTCCTCAAAATCACCAGTACACAGAGTCAAGTCTCTCTGCGGATCTCAGCAGGCTACAGCAGGGGATGGGAGAGCAAGAAACCCTAAGTGTGAAAGAGCAAATGACTGAGATGCGGGAGGAGGGTGTCTCCCCTGACTACTTATCCTATTCTAGACTAAGTCTATTTCCTACTCTACCCCTCTCTATTCTAATTACAGAGCGAACCAGCTAAACCCTAAGGTTATTCTGGACCAACTCAAGTGGTAGGTAGATCCGACGGCCACTTCCGCACAAGTCGTCCGCGTTGCCTCCACACAACCTTCCGATTGCCGCCACGTGCCGCCCTCGCTATGCACCCCCGGTTTTGTGGCCCAAACCGGGAAACCAGCCTTATCCAGCTATCCCCCGGTTTTGAGGCACAAACCGGGAAACTAGCCCACCAGCGTCTGAGTTTTGAGGCCAAACTCAGCAAACCATCCGCGCCCAGGTTTTGAGGCCCAAACCTGGAAACCGTCCACCGGTGGTTTTTCGCTGGCTCAGCCACCAAACCGAAGCTGTAGAGGGGATGCACCGCCCGTGCACCCCGTCCACCGACACGTGTCCCCAGGTCCTCGACCCGAGCAACACCGTGCCCCGCAAGTCTCCGCTCGTCGCTGTCCCAGGCTGCCAACCACCACAGCTGATCCTCAGGCACTCTGGTCCCTCAGTCCAAGCCTCACGTCCGCCCTTCACTGCTCGATACATCGGCATGGCACGTCCGCCGCACGGCACGCCCATCCTTCATCGCACCCAGTCCGTCGGCACGACACGTCTCAACTTGACCTTCACCTTGCCCTCGATCACAGTCTCCGTGCTCGACACCTGCACAACACAAGCCAAAGAACATGCGATCAAACCCGTTGACAATCACTCATCACTCAGAGACTCGACATACACCCATGTATCCGCAAAGAGTATCCTAATTGCCTCCAAACGAGCTACAGGAGCAAAAGTCTCCTCATAGTCTATCCCCTCCTTCTGACTATACCCCTAGGCTACTAGTCTGGCCTTGTTTCTCACAACATGGCCATCCTCTCCTTGTTTGTTTTTGAAAACCCATTTTGTCCCAATAGAGTGACACAGGAGGAGGTGGAACCAAAACCCAAACCTGATTTCTCTCAAAATTTTCAAGCTCCTCAGCCAATGTCCAACATCTCGGGGTTCAAAATCAGCAACAAATGCAGAATGAGCAAAGTGAGAGATTTGTTGTGACTTTGACCGAGTGACACGTTCACCGATGCTGCCGATCATCTGTTGAGGCGGGTGTTGACGCTGAATGTGTCGTGGCGCCTCCCGAACTGAAGAAACCTCCCCCTCAACAGCAGCTGGAGCCTCCTCAGGTACAAAGGGTACCGCTCGAGGTGGCGGATCCCACGGCTCCCAAGTAGTCGAAGAAGAAGGATCGGGGCAGTGAGTGGTAGTAGAAGCCGCTCTTTGCGGCACAACAGGTGGAGGTGGTGCTGGGTCATCCATCCCTTCAGCACCCTCGTCCTCATCATCAAAAAGAGGCTCGCCAACCTCATGATCACCTTCACGCTCAAAACGAGAAGAAGGACAAACCATGGTCTCGTCGAAGGTGACAATGGATGTCTCCATGACTCGGTTAGTGTCAAGGTTAAGTACATGATATGCGCGAGTATGAGTGCCATAACCCAAAAACACGCCGTCAGAAGAACGAGACTCAAATTTGTCCAGGTTGCCTTTCTTAAGTATGAAACAGTGGCAACCAAAAACTCGAAAATAACTTACATTGGGCAGTTTTCCAAAACGCAACTCATAAGAAGTCTTTTTCAAGAAAGCTCGGAGAAAAATGCGGTGGGAAATGTAGCATGCAGTGCTCATAGCTTCGACCCAATATCGCCTAGGAGTCCTATGCTCATCGAGCATCGTCCTGGCCACCTCAACAAGGGTCCAATTCTTTCTCTCTACAACACCATTCTGTGGCGGTATGTAGGGAGAAGAAAACTGATGCTCTAAACCCAAAGAGTTATAAAACTTCTCAAATTCCGAATTCTTGAATTCGGAACCATTATCACTCCTAATAGCTCGCATCGAGTTCAAAGGGAACTCGTTCTAAAGACGCAAAATCAGATGCGAGCAAAAGAGAAAGTCTCAGTCTTCTCAGACAAAAAGAAGACCCACGAATATCTCGAAAAGTCATGAACAACAACAAGCACATACCACTTCCCCCCAATCGAGCTCACCCGAGCCGGACCAACAAGGTCCATGTGCAAAAGCTCTCCAGGGCGCTTGGTCATGACCTGAGTCACTGGATGGTGAGGAGCGGCAACCATCTTCCCATGTCTACAAGAATGGCAGACAAGATCCTTCTCCATGGATAACTTGGGCAATCCTCGGATTAGGCCAAGTGAACTAAGCCTTGCAAGCAAGTCGAAGCTCAAATGTCCTAGTCTCCTATGCCACTTCCAAAGATCATAGAAGGAAGGTCCAGCAATAAGACAACGAGAAGTGCCAAAAGACTCCGAGAAATTCGCACGAAAGACTTTCCCAAAGGGCAAAATCATACATACAAGATTTCCCTGAGGATCCAAAATACAACTGAGATTCGGCTTAAAACGAATCTCATAGTCATCATCGAAAAGTTGCGAAACAGAAAGAAGGTTAAAATGCAAGTTAGAAAGAAGAGCAACATCGCGCAACACAAAGTGCTCATTAACTCGCACCGACCCACGAGACAACACTTTACCTTTGCTACTGTCGCCAAAGGTGATAATCTCCTTTCCGGCAACAGGACTAAGACTGCAGAACCACTTGGCGTTTCCGGTCATCTGTCTCGAACAACCGGAATCCACCAACCAAACGTTCTCCAATCGTTTTACCTACATCAATAAAAAATACATAGGGTGAGCATACGGTCCAACACTGGGGTTAGTGAAGTAGGGAGAATACCAGTGTTGGGCCGGCTGCTCAAAAGAACAGTTAGCAGAAAAACCATTCCTAGCACGCCTATGGGAAGAGCGATCACCACGTAGAGCAAAACGTGGTCCGCTAAGGGAGGAGCGTCCATCGCGATACTCAAAATGCGGTGTTGGAAAACGCTCGACTAAAAAGCCACCGCTACGGGGTCCAAAGCTCACTACAGCAGGCTCCCGCTAGGCACGACCTCCTCGTGGCCTAGGCCTAGGTACTTGAGGTTTTGGACCTCTAGGCCTAGCAGTACGCCTCTGAACATTCGGCACATGTACATCATGGAAAGGCTGGTACATGTCCGTGTTGTTCATCTCCTTTGCACGACACACCACTCTCTTGCGCCGAAAGCAAAACTCACTCAAGTGTCCATCTCTCCCACAGTGCTCACAATGGTACCTCACCGTTCTCATAGGGGGTTGTTGGTATTCACTATAGTGGGTGTGGATCAGTTTGCCCTTTTGTGGCATGAGCTCCTCCTGGATAGGTGGCATTGTGTCTAGCTTGTTCTTGAGATGGTTTGGTTTTGGAGCCCATGTTTGTTTCTTGGGTGGGGCTCTCGGGGGTTCAACAAAAACCCCATCCTTGGTGTTACGCTTGAGAGGCTCTTTGGATGGAATCTTGGTAAGCCTAGGAGTAGTGGTGGAGTTGGGCTTCTCACATGGGTTAAGACCACTCGACTCTCCAATATTGCCAAAAGATGAAACATCAACACCCTGAGCAAAACCTACACCTGGACCTCCGGCAGCACGCTTGAACTGGGAGATCATCATCCCAAGCTGTGGCTCACCACTAGACACCCATGACAAGATGGTCTGAAGCTATGTGTTTTCCTCCTCGGTTTGCATCTTGTCATGCTTCACGTTCACAATCTCCATCTCCAAACCCTCGCAAAGAACGCACCTAGTCACACAATGCTATCCGAGTTGGCCTTTTCAAGAGACACAATCTTGGCATTCTTCTCTGCCAACTCGGATTGCAAGCCCGCACAGGACCTGCACACACCAAGCACCGAAGATCTAGCTGTTAGCTCATCCACCTCTCCTACCAACACAGCATACTTACCTCTCAGAGTGAGAAGGTCAGTCATGTGTGTGGTGCACATCTCACACTCACCCTCCTCAGAGACAACTACGGTGGACTTGGCAAACTCAAGCTCCTTCACCGTATCCTCCCACTTTTGCCTAAACTCCTTCCGCTCTCTAGCAGCACGCCTAAGCAACTTATCTTGACTAAGAAGAGCGGCAGTAAGTTTCTCGACCTCAGCAGAAAGCTCATCTGGGGTCAGAGATACCTGGGAGGTGTCGTCCTCATCGTTGTCGTTCCGAGGAATCTCCTCCATCTCGACATCGACCTCCTTGCCGAGGGCCATGGTGCAGAAACCCTCATTGTCGGCGAAGAAGTAGAGACCATTCAGCTTGTCCTCGATCCTCTTATTCTTCTCAGACTCGTCGTCGCTTGAGGAAGCGGAGTCGTCATCCGAGTCATCGACGTCGCTGAGCGTGGTGAAGAATGCACGTTGCTCAGCCTGGGCCTTCTACAAGTACTTCGTCTTGATGTACTCCTTGTTGAAGCCGCCCTTCCGCTTGTGCTTCGCGGGGACGTACTTCTCCTTGCGCTTGCCGGAGTCGTACTTATGCCCATGATCCGCCTTGCCGAAGACTTGCTTGTTCTTCTTTGGGCAATTGGAGATGAAGTGGTTGGGGTCGCCGCACTCGAAACATCCCGAACGTCCTCCTCCACGGCGAGGGTTCATGCGGTTGTTGTGAAACCACGAGAACCGGTTGGCGAGTAATGCCAGCTCGTCATCCCCCATGAACTCCAGCTGCTCCTCTGTGACAGATAGAAGTGAAGAGAGTGAAAATCCTCCAGAGAAGTTAGAAGAAGAGCCAGAAAGCAAAGCCATCGACAGGCCAGAAGGACTTTCATAAGAAGCCCTCGCCATGGCATCGATCTCATTGGACTTGAGCTTACTAAAGAGCTCGTCGCACGTGAGGGTCTCATAGTTAGGCGATTCGATGATCGCCTGAACCTTGGAATCCCACACCGACTGATCAAGGGTATGTAAAAGCTTCAAAGCCCTCCCATGATCGTCGAAAGGCAACAACTCCTTGTTAGCCCTCATCCTGTTGACAATCACCTTAAAGCGAGCGAATAAACTCTCAATGCTCTCGCCAGGCATATGTCGAAAGTTTTAATAATCCCGTTTGTGCGACTCATAGAGATGGGATTTGACTTGAGAGGTTCCCTCATGGAAGCGCATGAGGGTCGCCCAAATCTCACGAGCCGTGGGGAGATGAGAAACGCGATCAAACTCAGACATGCTCAAGCATGAGAAAAGAGCATTACGGGCTCGGCTATTGGCATCGTGCTCATCAATCAGATGCTGAGTGGCACGACCAGCCAAGACCACGTAATCGGCAGAGTTGCAAAAATCCCTGATGGAAGCACCCAAACTCTCAAGATAGGCCGACATGTGTATCTTCCAATACGCATAGTTCGTCCCATCAAAGAACGGCGGTTTGCACACGCCGCGATCCATTCGCTGTTGATGGTCCTTAAACACCTGTTTTACCATCAACATGTTACCCTAAAATTCACCAAAAAGGCATGAAATCTAGTCAAATAGGTTTCAAATTAACCAAATTCCACATGTCCATAGATTTTGATTTGAATTCAGGATTTGGACCAAATTTGGAGCATGAACCCACCTGGGGCCGAGACCACAAAGCAGGGCCCATTTGGGCCCTAGTGGGGTGGCGCCCGCCACCCCTATGTGGCGCCCGCCACAAGGAGAGGCCCAAACCTCCCCCCTGCCACGTCACTGATCCGTGTGACCACCCCAGGGCCAAATCTTGGCCCTTGGTCACTAGGTCAGTGGCATCAAAGGGCTCAGGAGGGGAGTGGCATGGATCATGACCGAATGACGGTTATTTGGACATGCAACCGACCTAACCACCGCCTTGGAGGAGGCCCTGGAGGCCGTAGGATCAATGACAGTGCATCCAACGGCCAGGGGGTGGCGACCGCCACCTAGGGCTAGCGCCCGCCACTAGGGTTTGCCCTAGGTCAGTTGGTTGCCCCCTATAAGTACCCCCTCACTCCAGAAGGCTATAAATACCCCCTGGAGGCATCACTTCATTTGAAGAAGCGAGACAACACACACAAGAAGCAAGAAAGCAAGTGAGAGCTAGGTTAGAAGCTTAGAGAGCTTAGGCAAGTAGGTTAGCTAGTAGAGAGAGCATAGCTCTAGTTCCCTCGCTGCACCGTGGCTCTTAGTTTAGCACAGCTCAGCCTTGACCAGTGGTATAGTAGCGTAGAGCTTGCTAAGAGAGAAGCGGGTGCGAGTGACTGGCATCGGAGGTCGATTGATTTCCCGGCGTCTCCAGTCTGGTTTGCTCTCTTATATCTCAGGTACACTTATCATTATTACAATATTACTTTAGTATTACTTTCAGTATAACTTTCAATATTACTTTATCAAGTGCCTTGAGTGTGACCTAGCTATCCTACAGTTCAATTCACTTAGCCATAGTAGTTAATCTCTAGTGAGCTTAGTGTTTGATCTTTGCCAGTAGGTTCCTTAGTTAGTTTAGTGTTTATCTTATTAAGTCAAGTATTTGCTCTAACGTCCGCAAGGGTGTCTCTATTCAAAGCTAGGGTAGAGATAGTTAGAATATAATTTAGCGTGGTGCTTAGTTATAGACTTACCTTCAGATACGGCTGGACCCCCGGATAGCTGTGGTAGCAAGCAGGTGGTGACAACCCTGTGCGCCATGAATTCCACCACGTAGTTGGCCCAGTTTAATAGTAAAGGCTAGTACACCTCGATACTTGATAAGAAAGGAATAAAACTATACTTAACTTGGTTGCTTAATTGACATTTGCCTATCTTTCTTCGTAGTTACTAGTTAGTTATCATTGGTTATCCAATTCCCCTTATCTATCTATCCATCCACCTTACCTTAGCCATTTCATTTCATCCTTACCTATCCACCCATATATTCTTTCTAGCCTTTCATCTCCTCTCTTCTCTTCTCCTCTTTCCCTTTTCTTATTCTTCGACTCTCATCCCCTCCTTGACTCGACTCATACACCACCATAGCCTTCCTTTGGGATCAAATAAATCGACACCTGGTACTCCCAGGGAAGTGCTACTACGATAGTTCTGTGCGCTTGCAGAATCTCCTCGTGGTAGATTACATTCTCTCTAGCTAGCTCCTACTAGTGTCGGGATTGACAACCCCATTTGACATTAGTAGATAGCTGCTTTAGCTTCACTCCTTTAGGTATAGTGACTGGACTTGTTACAAGCATTTCTGGCACCGTTGTCAGGGGTAGATTCCATAGTCTACTCCTAGTCACGACGTTGGCAAGTGTCAACAAGCATTTCTGGGCCGTTACCGAGGATAGTTGCCTAGCTCTATCTTTAGTGAAGTTAAGAACTACCAACAAGCATTTCTGGCGCCGTTGTCGGGGAAGGCAATCGGCGTATCAGTTGAGTCCATCTCGAATTTATCTTCGCTTAAGCTCCCGCTTAGCGAATCCCATCTTACCCCATTCTTTCTTTCCTTAGTCCTTCTTATCTTTTTCCTTCATCTTCTTCAACTTCTTTCTTTCTTATCTCGTTCTATCTTCACGATGGCAAATAAGACCATTCGTGAGTTTTCTGCTCCTTCTACCGCCAATGTAGCGACAAGACTAGACGTGATCGATGCCACCCTCAATTTTGAGTTGAAACCGGCTCTGATCACGATGGTCCAAGCTAGCCTGTTCTGTGGCAAAGCTCATGAGGATGCCAATGCTCACCTCCAACAATTTTTGGAGATTTGCGGCACCTTCACCATTATGGGGATAACCCAAGAAGCCATCTGTCTTTGTCTCTTTCCCTTTTCTCTTCTAGGAAAAGCGAAGCAATGGTTCTATACTTGTCGCAACGCTATAGACACATGTGACAAATGTTCCAATGCTTTTCTTGCCAAATTCTTTCCGATGGGCAAGACGAATGCTCTTCACAACAAAATCTCCAGCTTTACGCAACAAGCCGAGGAATCTATTCCCGAGGCTTAGGAGAGAATGCAAGAGTACGTCGCTGCTTGTCCGCACCATGGTATGGAGGACTGGCTATTGATCCAAAACTTCTACCATGGCCTAACCCCCACTCTCTAGAAGCCATTTGGATGCTGCCGCCGGCGGTGCATTCTTTTCTCTGAATGTTTCAGATGCTAAGGCTCTCATAGAGAAGATGGTGTCAAACCAAAGATGGAATGACGAGAGATTGCCGCCCCGTAAGCGAGGTATGCATTCCCTTAAGGCGGCCGACATGATCGTGGCCAAGATGGACCTACTGGCAAAGAAGCTGGACAGCTGTGAGAAGATGAACCAACAAGAGAGTGTCCAATCTCTGGAATCCTACATGACTTGTGAAGTCTGTGGAGAAATCGGACATTCTGGGAACCACTGCCCCGAGTTACATGAAAATTTGAACTTCATCAACAACAACAATAACAACGGTTTCCGTCAACAGAATCAAGGATGGAATCAGCCCGCAAATTCTCAAGGTAACAATTTATTCCCCGCTCTAACTTTTAGAATTCTGATAATTTCTCATTCTTGAAAATTTAGTTTACTCATAAGGTAGAACTACTGATTTCTTGAATAAGAGATTAATGTCAAATGATAAAACCCTTGAGAAAATAAATGCTAAATTGGAAGATTTCTCATCTTCTCTGAAAAATCAATTAAGTTTTAACAAGATGTTAGAAACCCAATTAGCTCAACTTGCTGCTATCATACCATCTTTCGAAACTGGCAAAATTCCTGCTAAACCTGACATGGAAACTGCAAATATGGTTGAAATAAAATATTTTAACTATTACGAAGATCAAACCATGACTGTTAAAAAGGGTGATCCTGGTAGTCCTATAATTAGATGCTCAATCTTTGGTGAGGTCTTTAAAAATGCCATGTGTGATTTAGGATCGAGTGTGAACATTCTATATAAATATTTTTATGAAAACTCGTTCTTTCCATAAATGTCATCCACATCTGCCTATGTTGTGCTAGCTGATCAATCCACTTGCTATATAGAAGGGATAGTAACTGATTTACCTGTTCAAATTAGAGGCTCCTATGTTCCTGCTGATTTCATGATTTTAGATATGGGAAATAGAAAAGATGTGCCTCTAATCTTAGGTAGACCTTTCTTGAACACTGTTGATGCTTGCATATTTGTGGGGAATGGTAAAATGCAAATGACATTAGGCGGGTGGAAGGAAATATTCTCTTTTTCCCATGGTCCCGCATATGCCGCTAACATGCAGGAAGCAAAACCCGTTCGAACCAAGAAGAGGCGCCCAAGAACAAGGTGGAACAGAAAGAAAGAACCACCTCCTCCTGAGTTGTGTAATTCACATGACAAAGGAGAGGTGCCAAAAGAAAAAGAACTCGATGAAGTACTTGAAGAAGAAGCACCCAAGGTAGAAGATCCACCCGACAAAGGATGAAATTCCATGGATCTAAGGTATGGATTTACTTTTTAAATATCCCTTCAAATTTCCCTTTTTAAATAAATAACATATGTCATGCATGTAACTAAAAAAAATCAGTTATCATTAGTTATATGCATAAGTATATGTTAACTTAGCTAGAACAATAAAATATCATAGGATAGTTTCCCTTTTATACAACATTAGATAGTTTCCCTTTTAATAAAATGGGAACAAGAGCTCCGACCGAGAAAGATGAAGACCCTTCACCAAGCAAGAAGCCAGCTTGGGGGAGATCCTCGCGCCAATAAGGTATGTTTCAACCTTATTCTATACGCTCGGTTCTTAAATTCTATATCTTTTGAATGTTATATGCTTGCCTAAGTAATTATCCCATGAATAAAAATGATAAATTCTGCTTAAACAAGTTGAAACCTGAATAAGATTTGAAATATGTCATGCAAATGCTATTGTTATAGTTAGAATAACTGGTCTTATCTAAGTTGTAGCTTTTGTGGGTTGCACATGCTTTAACTGAAATCATGCTTAGTGAATAAAGTTAGTAAAAAATGGAGTAATTCTTTAAACTTGCTAAGGTGAAATTAGGACCTAATCTGGAGGATTTCTTAAAAACAAAATCATGAAAACCTTGCTAAAAGTTCCTCCTGGATTTTATCCCATCCCACCACTAGCCAAATATTTGTTAGTCAAAACCACAAAGAGCTTTGTCTGTGTTGAGCTTTGTTAGACCTCATAGATCTTAGTAGAGAAGCTTATCATATCTTTTGATCAAGATTCACACACCCACCATAAATTGTCTACTCTCCACTTTGGAAGTTTGCAACCACCAAATAAATTGCTCATTCTCTACACTGGAGATATGCAATACCTTGCCAAACGACCCATTGCTAGCCTTATGCTATTCCTACACTGGGAATAAGCATTTCTCTCTCCTCCCCCTTTTCATTTCTAAAATCCTTTCCTATAGATATTCTAGGGAAATCTAGAGCTAAAAAAAGAGAGATATAAAAAAAAGAGTGAGCAAAGTAGCTCAAGAGCGGACTATGTCCTAAGAAAATGTGAGGACACATTTTTGTCTACTCACTAAGTATCGAAAAAAGAGAGACAGAGAGAGTTATCATTAGCTCTAGACCCCAGAAATTAACTAGGAAGGATTATGAAATATCTCTCTATACACTTCCAGATAACCACACATGCACATCTTGATCAATTTTTATAATTTGCTGCTCCTTATGATCTGAGTGTCTAGCTTAGCAATAAACATTAGGCAATTTGCTTATGATTCTTAGCCTACCTATAACTCCACATATCATTCTTTGGAAATAGGAGAGGCTACATTTTGGCCAAAGTGAGGATTTAAACACCATTGAGTGATTGAGTGAATCTTGGAGGACTTAAGCAAGTTTTTATCTTTTGAAAACCTTAAAAACCTCCAGACAGAATCCTAGTCAAACCTAAGCAAGATAAAAGTTTCCTATCTACTGCTTTATTTCACTCTTGCATGTTTGAAGTGAAAAGCTATAAGCCCCACATTGCTATGATTAATGATATATACTAAGTTATTTCTCACTATACAATATGCACTTGTATACATCTTAAGTTGCTATCTATTTCATGCTCAATGCTTAAACCGCATTGTTGCTCGAGGACGAGCAACAGGTTAGCTTGGGGAGCTTGTTGGTGGTCCTTAAACACCTGTTTTACCATCAACATGTTACCCCAAAATTCACTAAAAAGGCATGAAATATAGTCAAATAGGTTTCAAACTAACCGAATTCCACATGTCTATAGATTTTGATTTAATGCAGGATTTGGACCAAATTTGGAGCATGAACCCACCAGGGGCCGAGACCACACAGCAGGGCCCATTTGGGCCCTAGTGGGGTGGCGCCCGCCACCCCTAGGTGGCTCCCGCCACCCATAGGTGGCACCCGCCAGCCCTAGGTGGCGCCCGCCACAAGGAGAGGCCCAAACCTCCCCCCTGCCACGTCACTGATCCGTGTGACCACCCCAGGGCTAAATCTTGGCCCTTGGTCACTAGGTCAGTGCCATCGGAGGGCTCAGGAGGGGAGTGGCGTGGATCATGACCGAATGACGGTTATCTGGACATGCAACCGACCTAACCACCGCCTTGGAGGAGTCCCTGGAGGCCGTAGGATCAATGACGGTGCATCCAACGGCCAGGGGGGTGGTGGCTGCCACCTAGGGCTGGCGCCCGCCACTAGGGTTTGCCCTAGGTCGGTTGGCTGCCTCCTATAAGTTCCCCCCTCACTCCACAAGGCTATAAATACCCCCCTGGAGGCATCGCTTCATTTGAAGAAGCGAGACAACACACACAAGAAGCAAGAAAGCAAGTGATAGCTAGGTTAGAAGCTCAGAGAGCTTAGGCAAGTAGGTTAGCTAGTAGAGAGAGCATAGCTCTAGTGCCCTCGCTGCAGCGCGACTCTTAGTTTAGCACAGCTCAGCCCTGACCAGTGGTATAGTAGCGTAGAGCTTGCTAAGAGACAAGCGGGTGCGAGTGACTGGCATTGGATCGAGGTCGGTTGATTTCCCGGCGTCTCCGGTCTAGTTTGCTCTCTTATATCTCAGGTACACTTATCATTATTCCAATATTACTTTAGTATTACTTTTAGTATTACTTTATTAAGTGCCTTGAGTGTGACCTAGCTATCATACAGTTCAATTCACTTAGCCATAGTAGTTAATCTCTAGTGAGCTTAGTGTTTGATCTTTGCCAATAGGTTGCTTAGTTAGTTTAGTGTTTATCTTATTAAGTCAAGTATTTGCTCTGACGTCCGCAAGGGTGTCTCTATTCAAAGCTAGGGTAGAGATAGTTAGAATATAATTAAGCGTGGTCCTTAGTTATAGACTTACCTTCAGATAAGGCTGGACCCCCGGATAGCTGTGGTAGCAAGCAGGTGGTGATAGCCCTGTGCGCCTTGAATTCCACCACGTAGTGGGCCCAGTTTAACAGTAAGGCTCGTTGTGCTAGCGTTCAACCTAAGTCAGTGGTAAAGGCTAGTACGCCTTGATACTTGATAAGATAGGAATAAAACTATACTTAACTTGGTTGCTTAATTGACATTTTGCCTATCTTGCTTCGTAGTTATCTTGCTTCGTAATTATCTAGGAGTAGTTAGTAGTTACTAGTTAGTTATCATTAGTTATCCAATTCCCCTTATCTATCTATCCATCCACCTTACCTTAGCCATTTCATTTCATCCTTACCTATCCACCCATATATTCTTTCTAGCCTATCATCTCCTCTCTTCTCTTCTCCTCTTTCCCTTTTCTTATTCTTTGACTCTCATCCCCTCCTTGACTCGAATCATACACCACCCTAGCCTTCCTTTGGGATGAAATAAACGACATCTGGTACTCCCAGGAAAGTGCTACTACGATAGTTCTGTGCGCTTGCAGAATCTCCTCGTGGTAGATTGCATTCTCTCTAGCTAGCTCCTACTAGTGTCGGGATTTACAACCCCATTTGACATTAGTAGATAGCTGCTTTAGCTTCACTCCTTTAGGATAGTGACTGGACTTGTTACAAGCATTTCTGGCGCCATTGTCAGGGGTAGATTCCATAGTCTACTCCTTGTCACGACGTTGGCAAGTGTCAACAAGCATTTCTGGGCCGTTACCGAGGATAGTTGCCTAGCTCTATCTTTAGTGAAGTTAAGAACTACCAACAGTCGCCTTTTGTGGATTTGGAACCGGCTAAGGTGGAAGATCCTTAACCCGCTCCGATACTAATTGAAGGACCAAAGATGCTACCAGAAAGCGACCAGAGGGGGGGTGAATGAGAGCTTCAAATTTTCCATTCGGAAACTTGTCGCCACTGTCCCGAGAAACACCCCAAGAGCAAACCTAGAGCTTGAATAGTGTCAACAACCCTAGATGTAGGGTGGATGCTTCCAAGAAGCACAACGAGACACTACGCAACTCTAGAAACCACACGCAAAAGCCGAAAATCACAACCGACAACGGATGAACGAACTACGGACGAAAACACGTAGAGCAGAGATGACCGGACTCTGCCTGCGTCCGGTCAGTGACCACCAGACGTGTCCGGTCGAGCAAAAACAGATTTTGGACCTTACTGTTTCTGACCGAACTCTTGGTGAGGGTGCGTCCGGTCAGATGTCCAGCGTCCGATCAGAGAGCGACCAAGCAGTGAACAGTGGGAGCGTCGAGTCCGATCAGTGCAAGGTCGAGCGTCCGGTCTCGTGCGTCCGGTCAAGAAGCAGAAAGCACAGGAGAAACATTCAACGACCTGACTCAGGAGCGTGCGTCCGGTAACCCCGAAAACCTGCTGTTCATCCACCGATTCGACTCGATCTCACCCAAAACGAATCATCTAGGGATCAAACTTGGTGAGAGGAGTCACAAGGAGGATAGTGAGCTACTCGTATGAGATCATGGCTCGAACCTATCTCCAATTCGATGAATCGAAGAAATTCGGGGGAAGAGAAGAAAACTTGACCCAAAACAAAAATCATCTGATCTGCTAATTCGTGAGGTTAGATGTGAATTCCTTCGGTGGAAAGAAGTGCCTCATGATCTAGAACATCTCTGTTCAAACGGATTTGCAAAAGACACACCAAGTAGAGAGATCGATCAACGGGAAAAACGTGGAGAAAAGCTACCCGCGAAGAACACGAACAAAACGCGAATCACAACCACGAATTTGCAACCGCGTGGCTACCACATGCTACAACAGTGAGATTACGGTCTCACTTCCTCAAAATCTCACGAACACAGAGGTGTGGTTCTCTTCTCTGTGGATCTCAGTTCGCTACAGCAGAGGATGGGGAGAGTAGGAAAACCTAGAAGGCAAAATAGCAAAATGACTGAGATAGATGGGAGGTGGGTGTCTCCCTCTACTTATCCTAATTCTAATTCCCACTCTACCCCTAGTTATTTACAGAGCGAACCAGCCAAACCCTAAGGCTATCCTGGACCAACTCGAAGATGATGATGATCTGACGGCCACGCCCACACAACTGGTAGCGTTGCCTTGATGCAACCTCACCGATTGCCGCCACGTGCCGCCTCCGCTCTGACCGTCCTTTTCTTGGACTTTGGCCCCAGTTTTGAGGTCCAAACCGGGAAACCAGCCTTCATGAGCAACCCCCGGTTTTGAGGCCCAAACAGGGAAACCAGCCGTCCATCGCCTGAGTTTTGTAGCCCAAACTTAGAAACCTGCAGCACCCAGGTTTTGAGGCACAAACCTGGAAACCGTCCTCAGCCTGAGTTTTGTGGCCCAAACTCAGAAACCGGTCGCACCCAGGTTTTGAGGCCGAAACCTGGAAACCGTCCACTCGGTGGTTTTTCTGTCGCTCAACCACCAAACCGAGCCGTAGAGGGGATGCACCGCCCGTGCACCCTGTCCACTGACACATGTCCCTAGGTCCTTGACCCAAGCAACACCGTGCCAGCAAGTCTTCGCTCGTCGCTATCCTAGGCTGCCAGCCACCACAGCTGATCCTCGGGCCACCGGCCCCTCAGTCCAAGCCTCACGTCCGCCCTTCGCCACTGGTCCATCGGCACAACACGTCTCTACTTGACCTTCACCTTGCCTTTGATCACTGTATCCGTGCTCGACACCTGCACAACACAAGGCAAAGAACATGCGCATTATCCCAGATGACAATCACTCATCACTCGAGACTCGGCATACACCCATGTATCCGCACATGACCTTGATGTGCATAAGACGTATCCTTGTTGTCTTGTGCCATGTTTTGTCCTTGAAATCATCTTCTTGTTGATTTTTTTGAACCTTGTGACCATCCTTGTTTTGCTAGCTTATGCCTTGCGTGTGATGCCTATCCATGCAAGATTTATCTACGTCATGTGGGATTTCTCCTTGGTTGTGGATTCGATAATGATGCCTTGGTTAAGAACTAATGGTGCCGCGACGAAACCGAGAGCCTCCTATGGCTGCAGACACATGGTTGTGCTGCTCGGCACGCGCTGGTAACGTCGTTTCTAGTCAAGATTCATTATAGAACTACGCCAATGAGTTATCTTTCATGAAGCTTCCTCCTTGTCATCTCCTATATTCCTTTCAAAAAATCTTTATATCGGCTCGGATAAGGCAGTGTTTCTTTCTGAAAATGGCAAGAAGGATGACCCTTTTTCCAGAATTAGTCTGCGATGAAAGCAATAACAGACTATAAGAGGTGGTAGACAAAGGACTCTGTTGGTTCAACAATAAAAGACCGAGCAACATATATGGTCATAGTGAAGCAAAGTGGCACTGAATTCTTAACAGTGGGCAAGTATCAGCTGAAGGATGAGTACAGAAATGGTGTGTTATTGATGTAGATACCTGAGGTCCAGAAGTTTTCTGTCTGAACTTAATACACATAATTGCATGATGATCTTGTAGTCAACCCAAACTTCTCAGATGTGTCTAATTCTTTGCTGACTTTGGTGGTGACTACATGCGTTGATGTCTGACCGTGCTTGCAGTAAAAGCTGAAACCTTGGAGCTTTTTAGTGTTGTGAGGCAACTAATTAGTTCAGTCATTTCAAAGCTAATCTCTAGTTCAGAAATGACTCTTGGTAGCTATGAAGGCTATGTCTCACAGAACAAGGTTATGCCAGAAGTCCGTAAACTAATTGATTTTGTTATAGAACTTGTACATCCAAGTCTCTGACATGTTCCAGCTAACTCTATATGGGAGAAATTTTAATAGTAATATAGACGGTACGCCAGCCCAGTAACTCAGTCAGAATTATGCCTCAAGTAAGGGCTACCTGGCAATACATTTGAGTATTATGGGAGGATTTATTCCAAATTAATTTTGGGTGAAGCTAGAAAGGACATTCAGAATCAGTCCCTTATTCTTGAGCAGTCAAGGTGTCCTACCAAAAATCAACTCTTAGAAGTGCAGATTGCTGATATATTGAAGTGTCAAACGTCAGATTTCAGATTATGCTCCCGCATTGTTGAGAAGATCAATCTATGACCCGAGTAGTACAACAAGTCAGTCCCACTGAGTGCAACTACACCATGAAGAAGAATGATGTTGATCTGCTGGTAGTACAAAGATTCAGTAGTTTGGTATTTTTACCCAAGAGGTTGCATCAAATTTAGCCTAAGTGACTATCGTTGTTTGAAGATAAGAATTTCTGTAAAGAAGGATCAGTGAAAGCGAGGCATTGGTAGAGTCCACTATCACATTCACCGCTCTCTTATCAGATTCAAATAATACAGTGTTATCATCAGAGAAAGAGAATTGAACACATGGAACCTTATGAAACATTCCATCCATTGCTACCTGATGGAACAGATTTTCACAGTAGTACAAACAGTGGTTACAGTCGGTCAGTTCCTCCTAGTTTCGAAGGATGTTGTTTGTATTACCTTGAATTCCAATATTATCTTGAATTCCTCCCCGCGTAATAATGCAATTTTGTTTTCCCATCAACCCAACAATAATGTCTTGAGTGCACCTCAATGTTCAATGGGAACCAGTGAAGAAAATTCTTCTGACAAGAGCTAGTAACCGGAAAAACGACATGAAATATCAGAAAGTTGTTCTGTTCTTAACAGTTTCTGTTCAATCGAGAAGTCAATATCTTGAGCTGTCAATAGCCTGTGATTAAGGATAGGTGCTATCCTTCTCTTCCCTTGAAAAGTCTTTCGTCCGGAACCTTGGGACGAGATTCTTTTAAGGGGGAAGGGCTGTAACACCTCAGGTGTTCGCCGTCAGTTAAGCAGTAAGTTGAGCAGTCGGTTGAGCATAGACCTAGTATATGAAGCGATGACGAAGAACTAAATTTAAGGTTAGTTAGTGATGACAGAAGTGCCAGAATCAATCTCAGAGGCAAAACCTCAGTTTGAATTATTCGGGAAATAATTAATGGATCTAGTTAATAATGGTTGCCAATTTATGAATATTCAGAATTTATGCTAAACATGGATTTTTCATATGACCCACCTTAGTTCCTATATATAGTAACTGGTGAAAAAGTTTCGTGAAGTATGGAATCAAAAAGTCACATGAAATGACGAGTCGCCGCTTTGCCAGTACTAGCTGATTAACGGAAGCAAATCATTCGGGTTGAACCAAGTGTTGCGATTATGCCCAATCAACTATATATGAACTCATGACCAAAAGTTATGAAAGTTCCGTGTTGACCATATGGCAAGAAAATGTTCTGACCAACGAGAAACCCTAAATCAGATTCTACCGGGTGATTGCTTTGACCGATGTTGAAAGGTAATTTCGGATGTTCGCATGTCAATGCGCCTTAAATGAAAGTTGTAGTACAGATCGAGAGAAACAAATTTTGTTTTATGGCCGAGACCTGGCTTGGTGCCAAAAATAGTGAAAACGAGCTCGCAAGATGGAGTACAACACAGTTTTCATGTTCCAGAAATCAGTTAAGTATCTACTGCAAAATTCGAATTTCGGTCACCGCGGAGCTGCCGTCGACGATCGTTATCGGGCAAACCATGGGGAATTTGACTTAGTGTCTTTAACGAAAGTCGGAGTACTCATTGAGACGGCGACAACGAAATTAGTTTCGTCGAAATCGGAGTCCGTTTGAGAAGTGTTCGCAATTTTGGAGTTTGACCAAAAGTTTCCAGAAACTTGCCAAATTGGGAAAGATATTTGTCCACAGATTGTTGTGGCCGACCAACGCTCGACCCGAGGCCGCGCCCCTTCTCCACTCTGACAAAAAGACCGTGCCCCTTCTGCATCCTGAAGGACGTGATGGTGAAGCTAAAACCGAAGATGGTGTTGGGTGGCCATCCCGAAGAAGGTGTTTGGCGAACCCCACAAGTCCCTGGAGCGGTGATGCCTCGGAGTTGGTGCCAACTAACACTAGCATAAGTGTTGTTCCTAGGCAAGCCCCGGAGCATTCTAAGTCTCCTACCATTCTTTTATAAATGCAATCAAGTCAATATAATGATTGGTGCATTAAGTTATAGGAGTTGAATGATACCATTGATGCATTACTTACTTATCCTTGTCCACCAGCAATTATTATCTTGATATCCCTGTTAGGTCTAGGCTTGTTTATATGCTTAGCTCTGCTTAGACAGGTAAAAGCCAGGTGATTTCCTGTCTCCCGCATATAGGTGGATACTAATCATGACTAGCCTGGTGCTATCATGGAATAACCAAGTGATAATTAATTTGAGACAGAGGCGGGATGTAGGAGGAGCAGGACATGGGTTTGTGCTAATAGTCTCTCGTCTGTGTCGCATAGGACCCGTTTGGGAAGCGCACCTCAGTCAAATTGAATGCATCCATCACTTAATGGAGTAGATCTGAGTACCTCCCATGAAGCCGAGTAAGGCTATTCGAGCCGGTGATGGAGATGTTGATGCCTAACACTCAGGGCCTCAGCTGTACTGTGGACAGCTATTTTGAGCAACCTGGCATGGTCCGAGGGCAGGCGGGGCCTGATCGACCTGGCATGACCGTGGGCAGCTATAGCTTGAGTGACCTGGCACTGAGATAACCCCCAGTGTAGAAGGGCCCATGGCCGTCCCGCGAATTGTGTTCTCGAATTTCCTGAGTGGCAGCTTACGACTGCCGTAGCTGGACGTGTCGGACGAGTGTGTGACATTTTATCCCCAGCTGGGTAGGAATCGATTATAATCACCATCGCTCCTGGACAGTGAGTAATTGACTGGCATGCGTTACCGTAGAACTTATGGAACTAAAGATGGTTATGAGTTTGAATCTGAAAGACTATTGATGAAATAATCACTCTTGTTTGATTAAGTAGTCAAGTGCTTGCTATAGCTCAGGTGCCAATCTAGTAATTCAGGATTAATTATAAAAGTGACTGCCAACATCTAAAACTATGTTTACCCACAAAAGAGCTGCCATGCAAGTGGTATGTTTAGCCAACCCCAGATATAGCCTACATGATCATTGGAGTCTCATTATTTCTGGTTTATGACGGGTAAGTCTAGCTGAGTACCTTCTTGTACTCAAGGTTTATTCCCTTGTTGTTGCAGATGAACAGTGCTTCTATGGCTACTGTGAGAACTGTCTGTACCCCATCTCGTGTGATGACTAGACCACAGGGCATGGTCGTTACTTATCTTTGCTGATGCTTTAGTGGACTTGATCAGGCTGATGGCACCGTATTATGAACAACTGAACTTCTGTTTCAAAACTATGTTACTTCTGCTACTTTATCAAACAATGGTTTGTAATATTGTTTCATACTCCGATGGATTTGAACTATGTGTGAACTGTGATGTAATTTGTGGACATGTACGCTAAACTATTACGATCTTGGCTGACGTTGAAATGATTTGAAATCCTTCGAGATTTCCGGACTACCAGGTTTGTACGAGCTTAAGTACATAACAACAAAAGAGGAAGCGAAGGTTTCTGTACTTAATCTGGTATAAATTCGTTGGTTCTGTCACAACATCTCAACATTACATCCAACTCGCAACAACAGCAAAAGATCAATCGCGAGTGACATAGGACAAAAGATCCTCAGACACTAAAAACATGCTATCTAGCCTACTCCCTAGCGGCACCATCATCACCATCGTCGCTAGACACATCCAAAGAACCACTAGAAGAGTCACGAGGATTTGGGTCCACCTGAGGTAAGATGGGGTTCCGCTCATTCTCCCGGCAATGGATCTCCTCATGCAAACGGTCATTGTAGTCCTGAAGTTGGTGAAGCTGCAACTCAAGTCTCCCACTTGAAGCCTTAGAAGCATGTTCTCCTCGGTAGCACGCATGCCTTCAACGCACACACCCCGAAGAGACTCCTCGGTCTCAGCCATGATCGTGGACAAGAAGGTCGTCTTTCCCTGCTGGTCACTGAGTTGCTGTGCGGTGTCCTGCTCCCTCTGAAGTGCCTGATCCCTCTCAACGGTCACGCGAGCTAACTCCACAGTGAGATGGTCTATCTCTGTGGTATGCTCCTCCTGCCTCCGGTGTTGTGTAGCCATCTCCGCACTGAGAATGTGGTCCAACTGGTCGTAGCTGTGTGACAAACACCCATTGGTAGCCATGAGTGCAGCCATAACACTCCTGGCTGGACTGGCACAGTGCTCCCTCTCAAGCGAACTGGTCTCTAGCACGGTGGCTCCCGGCTGACGCCACAGTGACAGGTAAGGGTCCGCCATCGGCAAGATGCTACCAGTGGACTACGCAACCACCTCCGGGTGATCCTCCATAATGTCCCGAAGAACAGTATAGGCAACCCTGTTAGCTCCGTCCCACGGGGTCCTTCCCTGTAGTGCAAACACCCGGCGACACCACACGTGATCCTGCTCGTCGCGACTAGACACGTCTACCTCCACTGTGTACATGTAGTGGTCCTCCGAGAACGGTACGCGGTGCCAGTCGTACTGTGGCTCCTGACCCTCCTGGTAACCAACCAAGTGCAACACCCTCCACGTGATGGTAGGCATGCCGAACTCGTCTAGAAAATCCTCTGATCCCACAGTAGACCACTGTCCCAACAGGTAGTTAGGCCTCTTGCCTCCAGTTGACTTACGAGCGGTACGCTTGATACGGGCCATCTGAAAGAAGTTTATCTGCGGATACATGGGTGTATGCTGGATCTTAAGTGATGAGTGATTGTCAACTGGGATGATGCGCATGTTCTTTGGCTTGTGTTGTGCAGGTGTTGAGCACGGATACGGTGATCAAAGGCAAGGTGAAGGTCAAGTAGAGACGTGTCATGCCAATGGACCCGCAGTGGTGAAGGGTGAACGTGAGGCTTGGACTGACGGACCGGTGGCCGGAGGATAGGCTGTTGTGGCTGACAGCCTGGGACAGCGACAATTGAAGACTTGCGTGTGGACGGGGTGCACGGGCGGTGCATCCCTTCTACGGCTCAGTTTGGTGGTTGAGCCACAGAAAAAACACCGAGTGGATGGTTTCTAGGTTTGGGCCTCAAAACCTGGGCGCTGATGGTTTCCAAGTTCGGGCCACAAAACTCGGGCTGAGGACGGTTTCCAGGTTTGGGCCTCAAAACCTGGGCGCTGGCGGGTTTCTGAGTTTGGGCCACAAAACTCAGGCGATGGACGATAGGTTTCCCGGTTTCGGCCTCAAAACCGGGGGATGGCCCAGGTTTCCCGGTTTCGGCCTCAAAACCGGGGGGAGGTCCGTGAAAAGGACGAGCAGAGCGGTGGTGGCACGTGGCGGCAATCGGTGAGGTCGCGTCTGGGCGAAGCTACCAGTTGTGCGGGCGTGGCCGTCAGATCACCATTGATTTCGAGTTGGTCAGGAATACCCTTAGGGTTAGCCTGCTCGCGCATTAGCAGTAAGGGTAGAAGGGGAATAATTGTATTAGGCTATATAAGATGAGGCAGCCCCTCCCTTCAAACTATCTCTCAGCCATTACTATTTTCATTATAGGGTTTCCTGCTTCCCATTTCTACTGAGATCCCTAGAGACGGTGAACAATACCTCTATGTATTTGCTTTTCGAGGAAATGAGACCGTAATCTCGTTGTCTTCTCGTGGGGATGAATTTCGGCTGGCAATTCATGGTCTTCATTCGCGTTTTGAACTTGTTCTTCGCGTTCTTCTTTTCTCCATGATTTTTCCGTCGATCGATCTCTCTCCACGTTGCATCGTTTGCAAAACCGTTTGAATCAACTTGTTCTTTACTGTGAGGGGATCATTTCGACCAAAGGAAATTAACTCAAACCTCACGAGCAAGTAGATCGATCGGTTTTCGTGTTTGGATCAACTTTTACCTTTTTGCCTCAGATTTCATCCGATTCACCGATTAGGAGTTAGGCTCGAGCCATGATCTCTTAGGAGTAGCTCACTAACATCCTTATCACCTCTCAGATCGAATCTTAGCCCCAGTGCTTTAGATTTGGAGGAGATCGGGTTGAACCGCCGAAGAACTGTGCTGTTTTTGTGGGCATCGGACGATGGTCACGGGAGCATTGGACGCTGCTGTTCATAGCATCGGACGCTCTTGTGACACGTGTCAATTCTGGTGATTTTAAGTGGACATCGAACGCAGGGCATCGGACGCATCCGTTGTACATCGGACGCGCCGGGGCCTGAGCATCGGACGTTGAGCTGTCACTGTAGCAGCGTTCGATGGTCATGCAGTAAGGATCCAAAAAGGACCTGCTTGCATCGGACGCATGCGTTGGGTAGGCATCGGACGCTGCCAGCGTCCGATGCAGTGACAGATTCACTATTTCATCCGCGGTTCATTGGTCCAATCTCGGATTTGGTTTCCGTCTTTTGCGTTGGACTTTTTGGGTTGCGTAGTATCCCGCTGTGCTTCTAGGAAGCATCCACCCTACCTCTAGGGTCATGGATAGTAGCAAGCCCGTGTTTTTCTTCTGGGGTGACTTTCTGGGACAAGGGCTATAAGTTTCTGAAAAGATATTTGAAGCTCCCATTCACCCCCCTCTGGTCGCCTTGCTTTAGCATTTTCGGTCCTTCAATTGGTATCGGAGCGGGTGAAGGATCTTCCACCTTAACCGGTTCTAGATCCACAGAAGGCGACATGGATCGCGGCGTGGGCAAACCGCTGTTTTCGATGGGATGAACAATGCGTATTGGAAGATACGCATGTCGGCCTATCTTCAGAGCATGAGTGCTTCTATCTGGGATATTTGCAACAAGGCCGATTACGTGGTTCTGGCTGCTCGTGCTACTCAGCTGCAGATCGATGAGCATGATGCCAATAGCCGAGCCCGTAATGCTCTTTTCTCATGTTTGAGCATGTCTAAGTTTGATCGTGTTTCTCACCTCCCCACGGCTCAGGAGATTTGGGCGACCCTCATGCATTTTCATGAGGGAACCACTCAAGTCAAATCCCGTCTCTATGAGTTGCACAAGCGGGAGTATGAGAACTTTCGACACATGCCTGGCGAGAGCATAGAAAGTTTATTCACTCGCTTTTAGGTCATTGTCAACAGGATGAGGGCTAACAAGGAGTTGTTGCCTTTCGACGATATGAGAGGGCTCTCAAGCTTTTACACACTCTCGATCGATCGGTGTGGGATTCCAAGGTTCAGGCGATCATCAAATCACCTAACTATGAGACCCTCAGATGCGACGAGCTCTTTAGTAAGCTCAAGTCCAGTGAGATTGATGCCATGGCGAGGGCTTCTTATGAAAATCCTTCTGGCCCGTCGATGGCTTTGCTTTCTGGCTCTTCTGCTAACCCCTCTGGAGGCTTTGCTTTGTCTTCTCTTCTTTCTGTCACAAAAGAGCAGCTGGAGTTCATGGGAAACGATGAGTTGGCTTTCCTTGCCAACCGGTTCTCGCGGTTTCACAACAACCGCATGAACCGTCGTCACGGAGGAGGACGCTCTAGATGTTACGAATGCGGCGACCCCGACCACTTCATCGCCAACTGTCCCAAGAAGAACGAGCAAGCATTTGGGAAGGGCGATCATGGGCACAAGTATGACTCCGGCAAGCGCAAGGAGAAGTACGTCCCCGTGAAGCACAAGCAGAAGGGCGGCTTCAACCAGGAATACATCAAGAAGAAGTACATGGAGAATGCTCAGGCTGAGCAGCGTGCTTTCTTCGCCATGCTCAGCGACATCGACGACTCGGATGACGACTCTGCTTCCTCAAGCGACGATGAGTTCGAGAAGAAGAAGAAGAAGATCGAGGACACGCTGAACGGCCTCTGCTTCTTCACCGACAACGAGGGCTTTTGCACCATGGCCCTCGGCAAGGAGGTCGACAGCCAGCTGGAGGAGATCCCTCGGAATGACGACGACGACGACGACACCTCCTAGGTATCTCAGACCCCGATGAACTTGCTGCTGAGGTCGATAAGCTTACTGCCGCTCTCTTTAGTCAAGATATGCTGCTTAGGCGTGCTGCTAAGGAGAGGAAGGAGTTTAGGCAGAAGTGGGAGGATACGGTGAAGGAGCTTGAGTCTGTCAAGTCCATCGTTGTTGTCACTGAGGAGGATGAGTGTGAGATGTGCTCCAAGCACATGACTGACCTTCTCACTCTGAGGGGGAAGTATGTTGCTTTGGTTGGAGAGGTGGATGATCTTAGAGCTAGATCCTCAGTGCTTGGTGCGTGCATGTCTTGTGCAGGCTTGCAATCCGAGTTGGCAGAGAAGAATGCCAAGATTGTGTCTCTTGAGAAGGCCAGCTCGGGTAGCAAGTGTGTATCTAGATGCGCTTTGTGTGAGGGCTTGGAGATGGAGATTGCTAATGTGAAGCATGACAAGATGCAAACCGAGGAAGAAAACACATACCTTCATACCATCTTGTCATGGGTGTCTTGTGGTGAGCCACAGCTTGGGATGACAAGATTGCCCAGTTTAAGCGCGCTCCTGGAGGTCCTGGTGTTGGTTTTGCTCAGGGTGTTGAGTGTGCTTCTTCTTTTGGCAAGGTTGGTGAATTTAGTGGTCTTAACCCAAGTGAGAAGCCCAACTCCACCACTACTCCCAAATTTACTAAGATTCCACCGAAAGAGCCTCTCATACCTAACACCAAGGATGGGGTGTTTGTTGAACCTTCTAGAGCTCCACCCAAGAAACAGACATGGGCTCCAAAACCCAACCACCTGAGGAACAAGCTAGACACTATGCCACCAATCCATGAGGAGCTCATGCCTCAAAAGAGCAAAATGATCCGTACCCACTACCGTGAGTACCAACAACCCCCTATGAGAGCGGTGAGGTACCACTGTGACCACTGTGGGAGAGATTGACACTTGAGGGAGTTTTGCTTTCGGCGCAAGAGAGAGGAGCGTCATGCAAAGGAGATGAACAACACGGACATGTACCATCCTTTCCATGGTGTACATGTGCCGAATGTTCAAAGGAGAGCTGCTAGGCCTAGAGGTCCAATGCCTCAAGGTCCTAGTTCTAGGCTATGGACCCCGTGGCGGTGGCTTTGTAGTTGAGCGATACCCTCCACCGTGTTTTGAGTATCGCGATGGACGCTCTTCCCTTAGCGGACCACGTTTTCCTATGCGTGGTGATCGCTTTCCCCGTAGGCGTGGTAGGAATGGTTTTTCAACTAACCGTTCTTCTGAGCAGCCGGCCCAACACTGGTCTAACTCCCATTTTACTCACCCCAGTGTTGGACCGTATGCTCACCCTATGTCTTTTTATTGATGTAGGTAAAACGATTGGAGGACATTTGGTTGGTGGATTCCGGTTGTTCGAGGCACATGACCGGACACGCCAAGTTGTTCTCCAGTCTTAGTCCGGTTGCCAGAAAGGAGTTTATCACCTTCGGCGACAATAGTAAAGGTAAGGTGTTGTCTCGTGGGTCTGTGCGAGTTAATGAGCACTTTGTGTTGCGTGATGTTGCTCTTGTTTCTAACTTGCATTTTAACCTTCTTTCTATTTCCCAACTTTTCGATGATGACTATGAGATTCGTTTTAAGCCGAATCTCAGTCGTATTTTGGATCCTCATGGCAATCTTGTATGTTTGATTTCACCCTTTGAGAAAGTCTTTCGTGCGAATTTCTCAGAGTCTTTTGGCATTTCTCGTTGTCTTGTGGTTGGTCCTTCCTCCTCTGATCTTTGGAAGTGGCATATGAGACTCGGTCACCTGAGCTTCGACTTGCTTGCAAGGCTTAGCTCACTTGGCTTAATCCGAGGATTGCCCAAGTTGTGCATGGAGAAGGATCTTGTTTGCCATTCTTGTAGACATTGGAAGATGGTTGCCGCTCCCCACCATCCAGTGACTCAGGTCATGACTAAGCGCCCTGGAGAGCTTTTGCACATGGACCTCATTGGTCTGGCTCGGGTGAGCTCAGTTGGTGGGAAGTGGTATGTGCTTGTTGTTGTTGACGACTTTTCGAGATATTCGTGGGTTTTCTTTTTAGCTAAGAAAACTAAGACTTTCACATCTGTTCGCAATTTGATCTGGCGACTTCAGAACGAGTTCCTTAAGAACTCGATGAGATCTATTTATAGCGATAATGGTTCCGAGTTTAAGAACTCAAATTTTGAGAAGTTTTGTAACTCTTTGGGTTTAGAGCATCAGTTTTCTTCCCCCTACACACCGCCAGAAAATGGTGTTGTAGAGAGGAAGAATCAGACCCTTGTAGAGATGGCCAGGTGTGACGTAACAGCTCTAACCCCATGGCCCACTGATCACTATCAACCACTGACAGTCGATCCGTACAGCCAAGAGATTAAGACCGGGTTCGCCACTGGGCTACATCAGTGCCCGATGTCCGCAGGATCATCTCACAATTCAGTTACAACCTCTTGAACATTTTGGCAAATAACATCGGAGTAAATAGCGGAAGACTTAGATAACAATAGTTTTACAAACCAGTGTTCAACGTAAACTTAAAGTGAAGTTATTACAGACCATAGTTCAAATAGAGTTGGCAGGGTAGCAGATGACAACAACTAAGGTAGAAAGATACATCACCCAGCCCGAGGGTGAGTAATCACTCATCGGCCTCTTCCTGAACAACAGTCACACAGCAGGGTCCAAGGCATACTGAGGAATCTGCCATACCTGCAACATGGGTAAAAGAACCCTGAGTACAAAGGTACTCAACAAGACTTACCCGACTAAAGAAAAAGGGAGAAGACTCAGGAATGCAGGCTTAGGGTAGTCAAGGTAAGGCTTAAGCAAGTTCAAGTATTTTGCAGAAAAGCATTTTTGGTAAACCTTATTTTTATTTTGAAAGATTCGGTATTCCTTGTTCCAACATAATCCTTGATTCATTTTACTTTTCAAAAACAGACCTAGTTGAGAACCACTCCCTGTTGACAGTCAGTGACTAAGTCTCCATAACCGAGGAGCAGCGTTAATCCGGATAAATAATACTCTGCTGAGGGTCCCTATCCACACTGCATATGTAGCACCCAAGCTTGCATATGCCAACTCGACTACCACGATTCCTCCAAGATTGGGCCCGGTCCTACGCCACCCGGAAGTACAGTACACCACTCCAATCCGGGACTCTAACCCACGTGGGTACATGCTACTTCCGCCATCTCTCCACTCCCAGTGCGCGGTTGTCGGTCCAATAAAGGATTCCTCGGAGCCGAAGCTTTCCGTAGTATGTGAATAGTTGCAAGTCTTAGTCAGCAGGCCCCCATACAGGTGGTCCCTAAATTTTCCAGCCAGCGACAAGCACCTCGGGACTCTAACCCGAGAGTACAGGTCCTGTCAGTTTTTCAACCCTGTCCCGGTCGGTGTCAACTGTTGAGTCCCGGACTACAACATGACGGCACCGTACGCAAGGACAACCTCTCCTTCCCATTGACTAGGTACGGATCAGATACTTAGCCAATAGTGGGAGTAAACCAGAAATTCCCATAAAGGTTCTTAAAGTGATCACACTTTTGAAATTGGCATTTTTATTGCAATTCTATCATATAGCATTACTAAGCACTTTGCAAATAGTTTTTGAAAAGCAGGTATCGGGTGTATCATTGGTCAAGGTAGATAATGCATCAGATAGGATTTCACTCAACTCCTATCAACCTAATGCAACAATTTAACTCAAAACATTTAAGGAAAACATTTATAAAAGCAAGGTAGGGTTAAATGCACCGGGGCTTGCCTTGGACGGCAAAAAGAGCAGAGTCGGGGTAGGTATAGGTGTCGGAGCTCGGGGTTGCCTCGGGGACAGATCCTTCGGTGGCTACCTCGACTTCAGGGCCTTCTTCGTCAACTATACGGATGCAATGATGAATGCTCATGAGAATGATGATATGGACTTAAGGTGCAAGACCATACCACAGATTCAAGATTACTCTTAGGCAAGGCATAACCGAAATCTAGGTTGAGCATAAAAGGTAACCATTTCTTCCTTAAGCAAAATTGATTAAACTAGACTTTATCATAACTATCCTAAGCATCAACCAAACATAGCATCACAAACATCATAGGCCAAAGGGTAGGGGTCTATGAACATCAAGCAATCCCAAAAGTCACATCACAGGGCATTCAACGCTAACCCTAATCACCTTTTCTATTTTTCTTAATTATTTAAAAAGGTCATTTTATGAAGGTGCTCCAAAAATTACCAAATTAATCACACAAGTTCATTAGGGTACAAGTATATGGCAAAACAAATTTCATAATTTTTGGAGGTCATTAAGGTGCTTAATTAAATCTAGCCATTTAATTAACAAAAGGCACTATTCCTTAATTAAAATAAAGCTCAAAAATCAACTTGCTCCAAATGACTTCAAAATTTTACCAGAGACTCATCATGACACAACTAGCTTGCAAAATTAATCTCAAGATTTTTGGAGCTACAGAACACTCTCTAAAAATACCAAAGCCTTCATTTTTCAATTAAAAGGGGAATTTTTTCATTTTCAAATTTTTGCAGGAAAGTCAAGTTTTATATTTTTATAAAATACTTCAGAGCATAAAGAGTCTACCACAAAATTTTCAGAATTTATGGATCAATACAGAAAATCACACAAAAATATGAAATCTGAACACTATTCACATGTATGAGAAAAAAAGGAAAACGGCACTGTTCTTCTCCTCCGTTCGCCGGCGACCACCGACGACGGCGGCGCTGCTACGCCGGCCGCGACGAGGCGTCTCAGGCGAAACCGAGGAGATGGGAGGCTTCAGGAGCTCACCGTGAGTCGATTAAGCGGCTCGGCGAGGGAAGGGGATGAACGGAGGGAGGTGGTCGACGGTGGCCGGCGGAAAGCTCACGGCGGCGATCGTCGTCCCGATGATCCTGCGCGACACAAGTGACCGCAAGGGGTCAGTCAGAGGCGCAAAGGAGTAAGGAAGATGATGCGGGGGTCGGAGGGAGATGATCAAAGCCGGAGAGGGAGTATTTCACAATCCCGACCTCGACGGGCTTCTCGCCGGAGATGGGAACGGCGAGTTACGCCGGGCAAACAGGGACGGTAGAGACCAAATTGAGGAGTGGGGAAGCTGCACGGGATCAAGGCGGAGCTGTTGAGCTAGTTGGTTGAGCGGCGGAAGCTCTGTAGTGGACTGGCCACGGTGGCGGAGGTGGGTGAGTGAGCTCGGGGCTCCGGCGGCTTATATAGCCGCGGCTAGCGGCCGGTAGAGAGCTCGGAGAGGTGTGGACGAGTTCGGCCGAGGCACGCGCAATCGATTGCGAGCTGGCGGAGATGATGGCGTGCAGCCGGGGCCTGGGCGTGAGCTCGCCGGCGATCGGCCACGCGGCGGCGACGCAGAGCACTGTAGGGGACGGGAGCGCGGGTCAGCGCTCGCGTGCGGGCGCGGAGGGGACAAGGGGACAGCGGCGGCAGGGTGGAGGCGCGTGGGGAGCAGCCAGGCGCGCGGCGCACGCGGCGCCGGCGAGGCGGCCATGGCCGGGCCCCCCCCCCCCTACCGGAGAAGATGAACAGGGTAGGGTGTAGGGTTTGACTTTGGCTGATCTCTGTATTTTTCAAATTTCTCCCAAAATTTGAACTGTGCGACAAAAACTTAAAACACCAAAGTTGTTCAGAAAAACGAGATCTACAACTTTGTCAATATGAACATTTTCAAATTCCAAATAGTTTTTGAACAATATTTGAAAACAGTAAAGGGGACACTTTTTCAACTTGATTCAAATCAAAATTACTCTGGATTTCAAACTGAAATTTGAAAATCTGTAAACATGAAAGTTGTTCCTTTTATCAAAACCTACAACTTTGCTATTATACACTTTTCCAGAAACTCATTAGTTTTTGAACTCATTTTGAAAACTGAAAAGGGGACAAAAACTGGAGTTTGATTGAATTTGAAATAACTCAAAACTTTGTACTGCAACTTGAAAATTTGTAAATACCAAAGTTGTTTCTCTTTGACAGATCTACAACTTTGCTTTTTGGACCAACCCCAAATTTTGAATAATTTTTAAATTACAAAAAGAGGGATAAAATCCAGGGTTTGGAAATCAGGGTTTTGCAAAGAGATTTGAAATCAAATTCTGATTTTTGAACTTTGGCCAACACAACAACACTTCAAGACACCAAAGGAACAAGAATTACACAAAGCTAGGCACAGAGGTGAAATTACCATTTTGCCCTAGTAGAGAGAAGTGGGCTAAATAGGGTTTTTGCAATAGAGGGAATTCACATAAAATGATACACTAGCAAAATGCATACACATGAAATCATGATCAAGATACTTAAAGATGATTATGATGATATGTCAAGTTAATTACAGTTAAACACCAGAGGTGTTACAGCCTTCCCCCCTTAAACGAAATCTCGCCCCGAGATTCCACGTCTTAAAAAAGGACAAAGAGGGATAAAGGCAAACTTTACATTGACAGGGATTCGAGAAAGTCGGGGTAGTTCTTTGCTAAGAAGTCTTCAGATTCCCAGGTGGCTTCTTCGTCGGAGTGCTGGTTCCACTGGATTTTGTACCATCTCGTGGTGGTTCTTCGGGTAACACGATCTTTGTGATCCAACACGCGAACTGGATATTCCGAGTAGGATAGATCAGGCTCTAGCTCGACACCTTCAACTTCCACGACATGTTCTGGTACTCGGAGACACTTCTTGAGTTGGGAGACATGGAAAACATTGTGGACAGCGGAGAGATGATCGGGCAACTTCAGCTTGTAAGCTACCTTGCCACAACATTCCAAAATCTCAAACGGACCAATGTAGCGGGGTGCTAACTTTCCTTTGACTCCAAAACGAGTGACTCCTTTGGTCGGTGAGACCTTGAGATATACATAATCTCCAACTTGAAACTTCAGAGGTCGACGTCTCTTGTCAGCGTAGCTCTTCTGTCGAGATTGGGCAATCTTCATATTCTCTTGTATCTGCTTGACTTTCTCTTCCATATCTTTGACCAGGTCAACTCCAAAGAATTCTCTTTCTCCGGGCTCAGACCAACTGAGGGGTGTACGACAACGACGGCCATACAGTGCTTCAAAGGGTGCCATTTTGATGCTCTCTTGGTAACTGTTATTATAAGAGAACTCTGCCAAAGGCAAACAGTCATCCCAAGTATCTGCGAAGGTAAGAACACAGGCTCTCAACATGTCCTCCAGCACTTGGTTGACTCGCTCAGTTTGTCCATCAGTTTGCGGATGATAAGCTGTGCTATGTAAGAGCTTGGTTCCAAGTGAGGTATGGAACGCTTTCCAAAACTTAGCGACAAACTGGGTACCACGGTCAGAGACAATGGTCTTGGGTATGCCATGAAGCTTCACTATGTTGTTTTTGTACAAAGTGGCATACGTGGGGACGGTGTAACTGGTCTTCACTGGCAGAAAGTGAGCTTGTTTGGTGAGTCGGTCCACGATTACCCAAATGGAATCAAAACCTTTTTGTGTCTTGGGTAGTCCATTGACAAAATCCATACTAATGTCGTCCCATTTCCAAGCGGGTACTGACAAAGGTTGCAATTCTCCTCCAGGCTTCATGTGTACTGCCTTGACTCTTTGGCAGGTATCACACTGAGCGACATACCGGGCGATCTCAATCTTCATTTTAGTCCACCAGAATCTCTGCTTTAAGTCTTGGTACATCTTGTTACTGCCGGGGTGAATAGAGAATCTGGTCAAGTGTGCTTCATCAAGGATTAACTGTCTCAATTCAGGCACCTTGGGAACTACTAGACGGTTCTTGAACCAAACAACTCCTACGTCATCGATCCTGAAACAATCAGCCTTTCCGGTCTGGATCTTTTCGATGATGTGCTTGATTCCAGGGTTATCCTTCTGAGCAGCAATGACTTGATCCTTGATGGTTGTTTCTATGCTGACATTGTTCAAGCTTCCTTGCGGGATCATTTCGATACCCATCCCTTCAAGTTCATGGCACAAGGAAAGATCGTAGGGCTTCGTCGTCAGACAGTTGCAGTGTGACTTGCGACTGAGGGCATCGGCAACTACATTTGCCTTACCAGGATGGTAATGTACTTCAAGATCATAATCTTTAATCAACTCAAGCCATCTTCTCTGCCTCATATTCAATTCTTCTTGAGTGAAGATATACTTTAGGCTCTTGTGATCCGTGTACATATTGCAGGTGCTGCCCAACAGATAGTGACGCCAAATCTTCAAGGCATGCACGACTGCTGCTAGCTCAAGATCATGGGTTGGGTAATTTTCCTCATGTCGCTTAAGCTGCCGTGAGGCATAAGCAATTACTCGTCCTTCTTGCATCAAAACACAGCCCAAACCAGTACCAGATGCATCACAGTATACATCGAAGGGTTTCTCGATATCAGGTTGAGCTAGGACTGGTGATGTAGTTAGCAGTTTCTTCAGGGCTTGAAAGGCTTGCTCACAGGCTGGTGACCAAACGAAATCCACGGAATTCTTCAACAACCCTGTGATAGGCTTGGCGACTCTGGAGAAATCTGGGATGAAACGACGATAGTATCCAGCCATTCCCATGAAGCTGCGAACTTCGCGGACAGTGGTAGGTGGCCTCCAATCCAAGATATCTGCCACTTTTTCAGGGTCAACTGACACACCTTCCGCGGACAGGACATGACCAAGGAATTGAATTCGATCTAGCCAGAATTCACATTTGCTGAACTTGGCATACAGCTGGTGATCCCTGAGACGAGAGAGAACGATTCGAAGATGCTTGGCGTGATCTTCAGGAGTTCTTGAATAGACAAGGATGTCGTCAATGAACACGACTACAAATTTATCGAGCTCTGGCATGAACACAGAGTTCATGAGATACATGAAATGAGCGGGGGCATTGGTCAAGCCGAAGGACATGACCAAGTACTCATATAGGCCGTATCTGGTGGTGAAAGCTGTTTTAGGAATGTCTTCTGGACGGATTTTTATTTGGTGATAGCCAGATCTGAGATCAATTTTGGAGAACACTCTGGCTCCAGACAACTGATCAAAAAGAAGGTCAATGCGAGGCAAGGGATATTTATTTTTGATGGTGACCTCGTTGAGCGGGCGATAGTCAACGCACAGACGAAGACTTTTGTCCTTCTTCTTCACAAAGATAGCAGGACAGCCCCAAGGAGATGAACTTGGGCGAATGAGACCCTTGTCCAAGAGCTCTTGCAATTGGATCTTCAGCTCTGCCAACTCTCTGGGAGGCATTCGATAAGCTCTACGGGATATAGGAGCAGTCCCGGGCTTTAGCTCTATGGCAAACTCAACATCACGGTCGGGAGGCAGACCGGGTAGATCTTCTGGAAAGACATCAGGGAACTCACAGACCACGGGAATATCCCTGATTTCCGGAACACAGGCGGTATTCAACTGGGTGGTTGCTGGTTTTTGAGGCATAGGAAGTTGGAGAAGGAGTTTGGAGCTGCTGTTAGGAATATCCACTCTCACAACTCTATTCAAGATGTCTATCATGGCTTTATACTGACACATCCAATTCATGCCTAAGATGACATCTATCTCTTGATTGCGCAGTACTATCATGGTGGTAGGAAAGACATGTTCCCCCAACATTACTGGTATACTGCGGACCACTTCCTTAGTATTTATCCGCCCTCCAGGCGAAAGTATGCAAAAACTTTCTGTTAACTCCCCCATGGGTAACTCATGCTTGATGACAAAAGTGCGACTGATGAAGGAATGCGATGCACCAGAATCAAACAAGACGACTGCAGGATGATTGGCAACAGGGAACCTACCGAGCATGACGGGCTCTCCTTCTGGGATGTTACTGACGGTGGTGAAGTAGACTTGCCCGTGCTTCTTGACAAACTTGCCCTTCTGGACGTGCTGCTGCGGTGCACGGTGCTGCTGCTGTGATCCTCCAGGGCCTTTCTGTGCATGCTGGGCATTCTTCTTTGGTTTTGGGCAATCGCGAGACCAGTGACCAACTTGGCCACAGTTGTAGCATGGATGGTTGTAAGCTGTTTGAGGGGTGGTGACACGAACACCTGGGGCGTTCGGCTGAGTGGCACTTTGCTGGTTGGCATTATGAGTGGTGGCCGCGGTACGAACGACCACTTGCTGATGAGGGTATGGGGCACAGTTTTGGTGGTGGCTGGGGTGATAGATGATTCTTGGGCGCTTATGGTTGCTGGAGAAGCTGCTAGACCCAGCCTTCTTCTTCTTCTTCTCCTCTTGGTACTGGCGGTTACTCTCCTCGAAAGCGACAGCACGATCAACGACATCATGATAAGATCCATTGAGGTTGTTGGATAGACCTCTGCGAATCTTAGGGTGCAGACCCCTGAGAAAACAATCTCTCTTCTTCTCATCCGTGTTGACATAGTCGGAGGCATACTGGCTCAGGTGGTTGAACTGTCCAACGTACTGCATAACGGTGGAATCTTTCTGTTGCAGGGCTAGGAACTGATCAAGCTTCATCTTCATCAGACCTGACGGGATGTGGTGTGCACGGAAAGCGGTGCGGAACTCTTCCCAGGTCAGCTGGTGACCTTCAGGCTGGGCAGCCAACAGGTTGGCATACCAAGCACTTGCGGGACCACGGAGCTGCTGAGAAGCGAACCGGGGCTTCTGGATTTCAGTGCATCGGATGAGACCACACTTCTGCTCCATGGTGCGGAGCCAATCATCAGCTTCGAGGGGTTCATCGGCTCTGGTGAAAACCGGTGGACGGGTTTCAGTGAACTCCACATAGGTGGTCTCTTGGTTGTGACGGCCACGGTGACCAACATTCTGCTGTCCTTGGTTCTGAGCCATCAGGTTGGCAGCGGCGGCCAAGGCTGCAATGGCATCTGCCAGGGTAGCAGGAACTGGTGGAGGGTTTGGAAGGTTGGCACCTCCGGAACTTCCGGCTCCAGTGCGGGTGTTCACAGGCATCTGTTAAGAATTTGGGAACTTAGCATCCAAAGATTGATTTTGAACGAAACTGACTGATAAGATTCATTGATGCAAGGGTAGTTAACTGATACAGAAGTTCGATAGATAACCACTAACTGACAAAGGAAAGGTACAAGACACGATACAGACTCGACTAGACAGAAGACCAACTAACGTCCCAAACCTAGACTAAGGCTTTAGGTGAGCAGATGGTACAGACACAAGGAATCTAGTCGTCATCGATGATGATCATCTCTTCATCGTCGTCTTCATCTTCGATGATGAGCTCAGGCTCTTCCTCCTCATCCTCGTCCTCAACGTGAACATCTTCAGCAGGTTCCACTTCTTCATTCTGGACTGGCTCATGTTCTACTTCAGGTTCCTCCACGACTCCATCTTCTGGATCCTCAGCAACAGGTGGAATCACTGGGTGAAGTTGGTCGTACAGTTGATGTACCTCCTCATGAAGCATATCATTGTACTGCTCAATCTGGGCAGTGTACTGCTGCAGTCCATGGAGCTGGGCTCTGGTGACATCCTCTCGGATCCATGTTGCATCACGCTGCTGGATAGCGCGAACCACATTCTGGTTAGCTTCCTCAAGAGCGGCTCGTGCCTCGTAGAACTCCAGGCGGGAAAGGTAGAAGTCATGCTCCATGTTCTCTATCTCAGCCTTGAGATTCTTGATCTCCTCCTTCAGCTGCTTGCGGGTCTGACGGGGAAAACGACGTCCATTGGAGGGTTCTCCAGTCTCTTCTCCGGTGCGTGGCGCCAGCTGGTGACGCGGCACACCATGCGGTCCAGTCGACTTGCGAGCGGTGAACTTGATACGGGCCATGTCTGGATCAGATAGATAGAAGAGAAGCATAAGGCTAGCAAGAAAAGGTAAAGGCATACTAACCCAACAGACTTAGAGAGGAAGTTATTATCTTAAGTTATTATGACATGATGCATGAATCGTTCCTACGGAACAAGGCAATGCAACTACTAAGGTAAAGTACATAGGGCTTATACAAGTTGTCTTGCTACAAGTTGCCAAAGATTAGATGAGATGAGAGAAGCAATTTGGACTCACAATAGTCAAGTTTAGTTTTT
Source organism: Coix lacryma-jobi var. lacryma-jobi (assembly GCA_009763385.1). Taxonomy (NCBI): domain Eukaryota; kingdom Viridiplantae; phylum Streptophyta; class Magnoliopsida; order Poales; family Poaceae; genus Coix; species Coix lacryma-jobi. The sequence continues at coordinate 75,931,439 of CM019826.1, forward strand.
GGACTCAAAGACCTTTTGAAGTTTTCGCAAAAAGATTGCAACGTCGTAGTGAGATGCTCCGATACCACTCTGAGACGTAACAGCTCTAACCCCATGGCCCACTGATCACTATCAACCACTGACAGTCGATCCGTACAGCCAAGAGATTAAGACCGGGTTCGCCACTGGGCTACATCAGTGCCCGATGTCCGCAGGATCATCTCACAATTCAGTTACAACCTCTTGAACATTTTGGCAAATAACATCGGAGTAAATAGCGGAAGACTTAGATAACAATAGTTTTACAAACCAGTGTTCAACGTAAACTTAAAGTGAAGTTATTACAGACCATAGTTCAAATAGAGTTGGCAGGGTAGCAGATGACAACAACTAAGGTATAAAGATACATCACCCAGCCCGAGGGTGAGTAATCACTCATCGGCCTCATCGGCCTCTTCCTGAACAACAGTCACACAGCAGGGTCCAAGGCATACTGAGGAATCTGCCATACCTGCAACATGGGTAAAAGAACCCTGAGTACAAAGGTACTCAACAAGACTTACCCGACTAAAGAAAAAGGGAGAAGACTCAGGAATGCAGGCTTAGGGTAGTCAAGGTAAGGCTTAAGCAAGTTCAAGTATTTTGCAGAAAAGCATTTTTGGTAAACCTTATTTTTATTTTGAAAGATTCGGTATTCCTTGTTCCAACATAATCCTTGATTCATTTTACTTTTCAAAAACAGACCTAGTTGAGAACCACTCCCTGTTGACAGTCAGTGACTAAGTCTCCATAACCGAGGAGCAGCGTTAATCCGGATAAATAATACTCAGCTGAGGGTCCCTATCCACACTGCATATGTAGCACCCAAGCTTGCATATGCCAACTCGACTACCACGATTCCTCCAAGATTGGGCCCGGTCCTACGCCACCCGGAAGTACAGTACACCACTCCAATCCGGGACTCTAACCCACGTGGGTACATGCTACTTCCGCCATCTCTCCACTCCCAGTGCGCGGTTGTCGGTCCAATAAAGGATTCCTCGGAGCCGAAGCTTTCCGTAGTATGTGAATAGTTGCAAGTCTTAGTCAGCAGGCCCCCATACAGGTGGTCCCTAAATTTTCCAGCCAGCGACAAGCACCTCGGGACTCTAACCCGAGAGTACAGGTCCTGTCAGTTTTTCAACCCTGTCCCGGTCGGTGTCAACTGTTGAGTCCCGGACTACAACATGACGGCACCGTACGCAAGGACAACCTCTCCTTCCCATTGACTAGGTACGGATCAGATACTTAGCCAATAGTGGGAGTAAACCAGAAATTCCCATAAAGGTTCTTAAAGTGATCACACTTTTGAAATTGGCATTTTTATTGCAATTCTATCATATAGCATTACTAAGCACTTTGCAAATAGTTTTTGAAAAGCAGGTATCGGGTGTATCATTGGTCAAGGTAGATAATGCATCAGATAGGATTTCACTCAACTCCTATCAACCTAATGCAACAATTTAACTCAAAACATTTATAAAAGCAAGGTAGGGTTAAATGCACCGGGGCTTGCCTTGGACGGCAAAAAGAGCAGAGTCGGGGTAGGTATAGGTGTCGGAGCTCGGGGTTGCCTCGGGGACAGATCCTTCGGTGGCTACCTCGACTTCAGGGCCTTCTTCGTCAACTATACGGATGCAATGATGAATGCTCATGAGAATGATGATATGGACTTAAGGTGCAAGACCATACCACAGATTCAAGATTACTCTTAGGCAAGGCATAACCGAAATCTAGGTTGAGCATAAAAGGTAACCATTTCTTCCTTAAGCAAAATTGATTAAACTAGACTTTATCATAACTATCCTAAGCATCAACCAAACATAGCATCACAAACATCATAGGCCAAAGGGTAGGGGTCTATGAACATCAAGCAATCCCAAAAGTCACATCACAGGGCATTCAACGCTAACCCTAATCACCTTTTCTATTTTTCTTAATTATTTAAAAAGGTCATTTTATGAAGGTGCTCCAAAAATTACCAAATTAATCACACAAGTTCATTAGGGTACAAGTATATGGCAAAACAAATTTCATAATTTTTGGAGGTCATTAAGGTGCTTAATTAAATCTAGCCATTTAATTAACAAAAGGCACTATTCCTTAATTAAAATAAAGCTCAAAAATCAACTTGCTCCAAATGACTTCAAAATTTTACCAGAGACTCATCATGACACAACTAGCTTGCAAAATTAATCTCAAGATTTTTGGAGCTACAGAACACTCTCTAAAAATACCAAAGCCTTCATTTTTCAATTAAAAGGGGAATTTTTTCATTTTCAAATTTTTGCAGGAAAGTCAAGTTTTATATTTTTATAAAATAATTCAGAGCATAAAGAGTCTACCACAAAATTTTCAGAATTTATGGATCAATACAGAAAATCACACAAAAATATGAAATCTGAACACTATTCACATGTATGAGAAAAAAAGGAAAACGGCACTGTTCTTCTCCTCCGTTCGCCGGCGACCACCGACGACGGCGGCGCTGCTACGCCGGCCGCGACGAGGCGTCTCAGGCGAAACTGAGGAGATGGGAGGCTTCAGGAGCTCACCGTGAGTCGATTAAGCGGCTCGGCGAGGGAAGGGGATGAACGGAGGGAGGTGGTCGACGGTGGCCGGCGGAAAGCTCACGGCGGCGATCGTCGTCCCGATGATCCTGCGCGACACGAGTGACCGCAAGGGGTCAGTCAGAGGCGCAAAGGAGTAAGGAAGATGATGCGGGGGTCGGAGGGAGATGATCAAAGCCGGAGAGGGAGTATTTCACAATCCCGACCTCGACGGGCTTCTCGCCGGAGATGGGAACGGCGAGTTACGCCGGGCAAACAGGGACGGTAGAGACCAAATTGAGGAGTGGGGAAGCTGCACGGGATCAAGGCGGAGCTGTTGAGCTAGTTGGTTGAGCGGCGGAAGCTCTGTAGTGGACTGGCCACGGTGGCGGAGGTGGGTGAGTGAGCTCGGGGCTCCGGCGGCTTATATAGCCGCGGCTAGCGGCCGGTAGAGAGCTCGGAGAGGTGTGGACGAGTTCGGCCGAGGCACGCGCAATCGATTGCGAGCTGGCGGAGATGATGGCGTGCAGCCGGGGCCTGGGCGTGAGCTCGCCGGCGATCGGCCACGCGGCGGCGACGCGCAGAGCACTGTAGGGGACGGGAGCGCGGGTCAGCGCTCGCGTGCGGGCGCGGAGGGGACAAGGGGACAGCGGCGGCAGGGTGGAGGCGCGTGGGGAGCAGCCAGGCGCGCGGCGCACGCGGCGCCGGCGAGGCGGCCATGGCCGCCCCCCCCCCCCCCTACCGGAGAAGATGAACAGGGTAGGGTGTAGGGTTTGACTTTGGCTGATCTCTGTATTTTTCAAATTTCTCCCAAAATTTGAACTGTGCGACAAAAACTTAAAACACCAAAGTTGTTCAGAAAAACGAGATCTACAACTTTGTCAATATGAACATTTTCAAATTCCAAATAGTTTTTGAACAATATTTGAAAACAGTAAAGGGGACACTTTTTCAACTTGATTCAAATCAAAATTACTCTGGATTTCAAACTGAAATTTGAAAATCTGTAAACATGAAAGTTGTTCCTTTTATCAAAACCTACAACTTTGCTATTATACACTTTTCCAGAAACTCATTAGTTTTTGAACTCATTTTGAAAACTGAAAAGGGGACAAAAACTGGAGTTTGATTGAATTTGAAATAACTCAAAACTTTGTACTGCAACTTGAAAATTTGTAAATACCAAAGTTGTTTCTCTTTGACAGATCTACAACTTTGCTTTTTGGACCAACCCCAAATTTTGAATAATTTTTAAATTACAAAAAGAGGGATAAAATCCAGGGTTTGGAAATCAGGGTTTTGCAAAGAGATTTGAAATCAAATTCTGATTTTTGAACTTTGGCCAACACAACAACACTTCAAGACACCAAAGGAACAAGAATTACACAAAGCTAGGCACAGAGGTGAAATTACCATTTTGCCCTAGTAGAGAGAAGTGGGCTAAATAGGGTTTTTGCAATAGAGGGAATTCACATAAAATGATACACTAGCAAAATGCATACACATGAAATCATGATCAAGATACTTAAAGATGATTATGATGATATGTCAAGTTAATTACAGTTAAACACCAGAGGTGTTACACCAGGATGATGCTCGATGAGCATAGGACTCCAAGAAGGTATTGGGCCGAGGCTATTAACACTGCATGCTATATTTCCAATCACATTTTTCTCCGTGCTTTCTTGAAGAAAACTTCTTATGAGCTGCGATTTGGGAAGCAACCCAAAGTGAGTTATTTTAGAGTTTTTGGTTGCCATTGTTTTATACTCAAGAAAGGCAACCTAGACAAGTTTGAGTCTCGCTCTTCTGACGGTGTATTTTTGGGTTATGGCACTCATACTCGTGCATATCGTGTACTTAACCTTGATACTAACCGAGTAATGGAGACATCCGATGTCACCTTCGATGAGACCATGGTTTGTCCTTCTTCTAGATTTGAACGTGGTGGTGATCATGATGTTGGAGAACCTCATTTTGATGATGAGGAAGAAGGTGCTGAAGGGATTGATGATCCAGTACCTCCTCCACCTGCTGTGCTGCTAGGATCGGCTTCTACTACATCGACTCACGGCCCCGACCCCTCTTCTTTGACTACTTGGGGGCCGAGGGATCCACCACCTCGGGTTGTACTGCTTGTACTCGAGGAGGCACCAGCTGCTGTTGAGGAGGAGGTCACATCAGCAAGGGAGGCGCCACGACACATTCAGTGCCAACACCCTCCTCAACAGATGATCGGCGACATCCACGAACGCATCACTCGGTCTAGGTCACCACAAATCTCTTACTTTGCTCATTCTACATTTGTTGCAGATTTTGAACCCCGAGATGTTGGACATGCTTTATCTGATCCGGATTGGGTTAATGCCTTGCATGAAGAGTTAGAAAATTTTGAGAAAAATCGGGTTTGAGTTCTTCTTCCTCGTCCTCCTGAGTGTCCCCCTATTGGGACAAAATGGGTTTTCAAAAACAAACAAGGAGAGGATGGCCACATTGTGAGAAACAATGCCAGACTTGTAGCCGAGGGGCATAGTTAGAAGGAGGGGATAGACTATGAGGAGACTTTTGCTCCTGTAGCCCGTTTGGAGGCAATTAGGATCCTCTTGGCTTTTGCTGCATCCGAAGCGTTTAAACTTTTTCAAATGTATGTCAAGAGTGCCTTCCTGAATGGCTACATAGAAGAAGAGGTGTATGTGAAAGAAACCCCAGGTTTTGAAAATCCCAAGTTTCCAAACCATGTTTTCTAACTCCACAAAACTTTGTATGGTTTGAAACAAGCCCCTAGAGCCTGGTATGATAGGTTGAAAACCTTTTTGCTTACTAAGGGTTTTAAAATGGGATGTGTTGATAAAACGCTTTTTCTCCTCAAGCAAGGCAATGACACTTTGTTGGTTCAGGTTTACATGGATGATATCATTTTCGGTGGTTGTTCTCATGCTTTGGTTGCCAAGTTTGCAGATACTATGAGCAGGGATTTTGAGATGAGCATGATGGGCGAGTTGACGTTTTTCCTCGGGTTGCAAATCAAGCAATCCCGAGAGGGGACGTTCGTACACCAGGGCAAGTAAACCAAGGACAAATTGAAGAAGTTCGATATGGGTGAGGCCAAGCCTCTTCCAACACCCATGTCGACCACAACGGCCCAGGATGCGGACAAGGATGGAGAAGCGGTGGACCAGAAGGAGCACCGGAGTATGATCGGGTCGTTGTTGTACCGGACAGCGACACGCCCGGACATCCAGTTCGCGGTGTGTCTTTGCGCACGATTTCAGTCGTCGCCGCGCACCTCTCACTGTCAGGCGGTCAAGCGCATTATGAGGTACTTATGCTTCACACCTGAGTTTGGGATTTGGTATTCTGCTTCTTCCACCCTCTCACTTTGTGGTTACTCGGATGCTGATTTTGCTGGTTGCCGACTTGATCGCAAGTCCACTTCTGGGTCTTGTCAGTTTATTGGTTCTTCTCTTGTATCATGGTCTTCTCACAAGCAGTATAGTGTCGCTCAGTCTACCACAGAGGTTGAATATGTTGCTACGGCTAGCTGTTGTTCTCAGTTGTTATGGATGATGGCCACTTTGCGTGATTTTGGTCTGAGCTTTTCTCAAGTTCCTTTGCTTTGTGACAGCACGGGTGCGATTAGCATTGCTAAAAACCCTATGCTGCATTATAAGACCAAAGACATTGATGTGCGCTTTCATTTCTTGCGAGACCATTATGAGAAGGGTGATATCGACCTTCACCATGTCGATACTCATCTTCAGTTTGCAGATATTTTCACCAAGCCTTTGGACCAATCAACCTTTGCTAGGTTAAGAGGTGAGCTTGGTGTGTGTTTCCCCTTTTAGTTGGGGGAAACATTTTGGTTCTTGTATCATAGACTGACCTATTTTCTCTTGTTTTTTATTCAGTTTTTGTATTTCATCATATTTGCATCCTTATCTTTTCGAGCTTCATGTCTATAATATGTAGAATGAATCTATGCTCTGATTAGTGTATGTTCCGATAATGCATGATGATGCTTGTAGCTTAGGCTCTTTTTGATCACTGATACATGTTGTGAGCTGAGCTATTTTTCAGAACTGTGAATATGCTAAATTCCACTTAAAATTTGAAGCATGTTCACCATTGAGATTGGCAACTAGCATGTGTAGAATGTGTTGAAGTCACTTGTGCTTTTCATATATGCTAGGTTGCTATGTCTCTAGTTCTGAGTCTTTCACTTGCTTGATATGTTCATATTCTGCTAAATTTGAACCAAGCTTAAATGAATTGGAAAGATCGAGATGGGATCACTTGACAGCACCTCACGATATCGAGATTGTTTCTCATTGCACTTTGAGTTAAACATGAGCCATGTAGTGTAAGACCGAAACCGTTGCTTCAAGCTTCTGATTGCTTATGCATAGGCTTAGCTCGATTGAAAAGTTAGGCAATGTCAAGTTTTCAACCTCTCGCAGTCACATGCTGAAAATTTAAGGGAGAATTGGCCCTGGGACATTCCGAAAGGCCTAAATTGGCCGGTGCACACATCCACTTTCAATATTTGCCAGAAGACACTATGGTTTCGTGTAATTGGGCCAATAGACATCGACCCTCATCCAATATTTTTATAAAATAGATATAAAATTATATAAGTGCCAAAAAATTATAAAATAATTTTTTCGACACTCTACATGATAAGAACTACATACTAAAAATATTATTTTGCGCTGAAATGATCATTTTGCCCCCACTTCATAAATAAACAAAGATAATCATGGTTAATTTGCTTATATGATTGTAGGTCACTACAAATCTTGGAACAAATCATAGAATGCGTACATCAACAAATCTTGACAATGCTAAAAATATTAGCTCAAAATAATAAAGTTTATAGTGACATATTTAGCATGACTGAATTATAGATTTATCTCTTGTGGAGCTTAATTGATATATTAAACTTTGTTATTTTCATATGATATTTTTATGATAGATAAGATTTGGTGATGTATGCATTCTGTGATTTTGTCAGTATTTTTAATATATTACAAATAAATTAACTAATTAATCATGGTTATCTTTGTTTATTTATGAAGTGGGGGCAAAATGATCATTTCAGCGCAAAATAATATTTTTAGTATGTAGTTCTTATCATGTAGAGTGTCGAAAAAATTATATTATTATTTTTTAGCACTTATATAATTTTATATCTATTTTATAAAAATATTGGATGAGGGTCGATGTCTATTGGCCCAATTACACGAAACCATAGTGTCTTCTGGCAAATATTGAAAGTGGATGTGCACCGGCCAATTTAGGCCTTTCGGAATGTCCCAGGGCCAATTCTCCCAAAATTTAAACATGTGTAATCACCGCTGCAACTCCGATAAAATCTTGAAAACACAAGTCAATGTTTCATTCTATAAGCATGATGATTGAACTTTGCTAGGGGTAGTTCACGTTGTATACATGTTTAGCACATTGTGTAACTTCCTGTCTATACATATTTAGTGCTATTTTGATGGTGAATTACTTTCTAATTGGCTTAAAACTGCTCACTTTGCTGATATGTTCATACTTCGTATTTTGTGATCAGTTTGAGCCTTTGCTGGCATTTGTGCTTGTTGAGTTGTTGGATCAACACTCACTAGAGCACCTATTCACTCTATGAACTATATACCTAAAGCTGCTAACATGCATTTGTTTCTCATATGCATTGTGCCTTGTTGTGTGCATTTTCAACTAAGGGGGAGAAATTTTGACAAATCATGTACCTAGTTGTATGCACTATTTAAGGGGGAGTTCATGTTTAGGGGGAGTTTGCCTTTGCTCGATTTTTGCGTTGACGAGCTGTTCAATTGTTGTGGAGTGACTTTCAGCCCATATGTGGTTTTTCATTTGGTTTGGAGCAGTTTTGGCTAGTGGTGTTGAGCCTGTTCTACCTCTTCTTGAGGGCTAGCCTTGCGTTGCTTACACTTCAATTCGTATCGAATTGTCTCGAGTTGCAATTGATGATGAGTTTTTTCGCTACCGGTGTTGACCCTGTCCTACCTCTTATTGAGGGCTAGCTTTGCTTTGCTTGGTTGCGTCGAGCCATTGCCCATGTCTTTGGGGACCAAGTTATTTTGCTTACTTCACTTGACCTTCCTTCGGCTTTGATATGCTTTTGGGTCATTTGGATGAGTTCTCGACTCTCTCCTCTTCCTCCTTCCTCTACCTTCATATGATTTGTGTTGGTAGTTGACAATGCACTCATCAAGGGGAGATTGCGGATACATGGGTGTATGTCGGATCTTAAGTGATGAGTGATTGTGAACTGGGATGATGCGCATGTTCTTTGGCTTGTGTTGTGCAGGTGTTGAGCACGGATATGGTGACCAAAGGCAAGGTGAAGGTCAAGTACAGACGTGTCGTGCCGATGGACCCGGAGCGGTGAAGGACGAACGTGAGGCTTGGACTGACGGACCGGTGGCCTGAGGATCGGCCGTGGTGGCTGTTGGTATAAATTAACGCCCACTCTACTTTATCCGCAAGCACACAGATAACATCTACCGATGTAGCACTTCATCGGAGTAACCCAGTTTTAATATCGAACCCAAAGGAATGGATAGTGATAAGTCTTAAAGTCTATCCCCTTAGTAGCTAACAAGGACGAAGAATCTAGAAGCATAGAGGGGATCACTAAGGTTGTCTAATTCCAATTTAAGAGTGATATGTTTATATTATTCTTAGTGGGGAAGTTGCCATAAAAGGTCACAAACAGAGTATGAGTCTTTTATGCAAATGTATAATCCTACCGAGTCTACACACGGGTAAGTGGACTATAGAAGAATCAACAAGGCTATAAGAGTCACCCTTGCGAACAACCACTACTACCGGCGTTATAGGAGACATTTATGAGCTATCAAGTCTAAGCACCACGCTTACACTATCCAACAACTCTAACACTAGAATGACTAGAATTAAAGTACTCAAAGAGAGTCACAAACCTTAAGAATAATAAGAACAATAGCTCAAACTTAAATATAGACGTTGATTACCGAAACAATCGCTGAAGCAAGTTGAAGATGAACTTGAATCCGCAGGTACAAGATGAAGAAGTGGATCCGACAGGCCAGAGCTCCTTCTTGATCTCTTCCTCTCTCTCTCTCTTCTAGTTCTAATATAAGACTAGGTTCTAATCCTACTAGAGGGGTATCTAGTCTTCTAATTGATAGCTGGCTCTTGATTACAACTAGATGATCTAGATCTAATTCTAGATGAACTAGAAGAGATTCATCTAGAGGGACCTCTACTTCTAAATTGGAACCCTAATTTCTGATGTGGAGATGAATAATGAAGAGGGGGATGCCTGGAGAGGGGGGTCTGGGGCTGCTTATATAGCCCTGAGGGATCAACCGCGGCCGTTAGATCAAACCGACTTAAGGTACGGCCGAGATGAGTCCTAGAGGTCGATGGAGGAAGCTTGCAGAAAACGAAAGCCAGCGGGCCCGGTGGATGACCGACCGGTCATAGGGTGGGACCGGTCGGTCCCACCTTTCAGCCTCTCGTGGTGGTCGACCTCCTGGTGTCTTTTGGTGTCCCCTGGAGTCTTCTAGAATTGTCCTGATGTGGCGGTTGCGTTATCTCCCGTCGGTTTCCTTCTAGGGGAAGCAATCAGCGCTGGTTTCCTGGTTTAGTCCCTGCAGAATCACAATTCACCAAAACTCGTGGAATATTGTCAATTAAAACCCTAAACCTTTGTTGGTGATTGAAATCATGCCCTTTTCATATTTATTTATCCGTTAATTTTGATAGATAACCAGTGTCAACAATTCCCCAAAGCTTACCCTTTGCTAGTCCCTTAGCAAAAAAAATTAACAATGGATCAGGAGTTGCTACAATATCTTCACTTCCAACAAGTATACCTGCCGTTAAACAAAAATTCTCCGAAACATATCATGTTATTCTTCATGGGGCTTATTACTCTTACCTTAGATCTTAAATAATTGAGAGATTGAACAATCAAATCAAGCACTATGTCTCTAGTTATTTCACTTCACCTTTATCCCGGAGTTTTAATTAGTTTTCAAAAGCATTAATACATATGCTGTTAAATTAAACAATGGATCCAAAGAGAAAGTCAACCAACCATTGAATCAAGAAGTGCATGTGTATGGAAAATGGAGTTGGATGCTCTTTTGAATATATTCACTCTCTTCTGTTCATCAGAGACATGACTATTAGGCTAATTCTACAATCGGGCACATGCCCATTTTTTCTGACATTTTTTTTTCTTCTCTTTTTTTTCTTCTTCGAGGTTCCGGACACTTGTCCCTTTTTATTTCCTCGGGATCTATCTTTTTGAGGTTTCGGACACTTGTCCCTTTTTATTTCCTTGGATCTCTCTCTTTTTTTTCTTTTTTTTAATAGCCACATGCTTCCAACAAACTTCTGAGAGGATAGCAATAGATAATTATGAGCAATTATGCGGAAGATGGATGAAATGTGTAAGTGATCTCAATTCAATGGCATGATAAAATACTCACAGGGTCACAAAGCTTAATTTAACTCAATGCAATTATTAGTCATGTTTATATTGAGAAATCTCTGAAATTCTAGTGTTGTTTAGAACAAGATAATAGCAGCTCAGATCATCACATGTCATATCCCAATTACCTAGACCTTAGATTAAGTATTTGTCATCCATGTATTTCATTTTATTTTAAGGTGTCATTATTAATTAGGAGAACTCATGCTTTGAAGGCTGGGTACTTGAAAGAAATTAGATAGAGCAACTATTCATCATTTCGATACAAAAGATTAGAGAGAGGGTTCTTCTTTGGTCATCAACTTCTTAAAACAAACTAGACACACTATTTTATTTATTTAATCTAACACACTTTAAGATATAATATATAAGCTAATGATAATAGTAGTAGTAATAGTAAAGACACACCTGAATCATATGAAGATAACGGAGCTGCGTCTCCCCCAAGATGGTTCCCTTAATAGCGTTGAGCCTTCATGTGCCCATATATTTTTGTCTCATTTTTAATTAATGGTGAGCCTTCATGTGCTCACATATTTTTTTGTGTTTTCATTCTTAAGAGTGAACCTTCATGTGCTCACATATTTTTGGTGTTTTTATTTTGTTTATAGAATGAAAAACTTAAGAGGATAAAGATACTTACGTGGATACATGGGGGTGCCTTCCCCCAAGGTGAATGTTGACGTAGTCGTTCGATCTTGCAATGTAGCAGACTGGCAGTGGATATGTCCTTCCTCTATTAGAGCTTTGGTTGATGTTGATGTTTGTTGAGACAGTGCTCCAACAGTAGATGGAGCATTCACTTGCTCGTCAGCTTTTCTTGGCCTTTCAAATCCTGTGAAACTCAAATAGACAACAAAACTTGTGGAACAGATTAAGCGTTAGTGGTTGGCCACTTAAGCCTTAGTTGTCTAGAATTTCAGTAAGATCTCTTTGTTAATATTTTTGTATTTTATATTTTTTATGATGCAAGAAAAAATACACAGGATGAATGCATGCATATTTATTTTTATTATTTTTATGCCACCACGGTGAACATTCCTGTGGGTTTTTTACACGCCATAGAATTATTCACATGGGGCTTTATGATGCAGTGAAATATTTTTATTTTGTGTTCGAATGTAATGCAGAAATTAAAATGTGTTGTGAATTAAATATAATGATGCAAGAAATGGTTATGGATTAATTATGAGAAATATGCAGCAAAGTAAATATGAGGATAACTACCGGTTTTTACCTTTTGGTGAAGGTTCGGATATTTAGGTCCGATGAACCGGACCTTCCCTTGGTTCAGACCTCCCAAGGCATGTCTGACGTTGGAAAGATGTTATTGATTGTACCTCTGAGCTGCAGAATTTTCTTTCATACTTTCTTGGCCTGAGTCTTCACTTCCTGTGGTTCACTGTCTTGAGGTTTTTCTCCTTTCTTTTCTGAGACAGTGCCAATAGCTTCTTTTTCGTGATTGTCCTCTTTATTCTCGATAGCTTGTCTTCTTTGGCTTTGAGAGTGGCGTCTTTCACTTCTATTCTTCTTGGGTGCTTCATTAGGCATTTAGTTGATGTAGTTGCATCGTGCCTTTTCTCCAGGAAAGTGAAAATGGATTTCCTCTTGTAAATGATTGTACTTGTAGCGTAGAGGAATGGTCTTCCTAGCATGAGGTGGACATCATCGTCTTCTCATGTCGAGGATCAAGAAGTCTGTGGGGACTTCATGACCTCTAATTCTGACTACGATGTCTTCCATCATCCTTGTTGTTTATGCCTCTTGTGACACTCGTTCGTCCAGGAGTTTGAAGTGAAGCGTTTATTGTGGACGCTGGCAGCATCTTAGTCAGTGTGCATGTTCTTGTAGATCTAGGACCTTCACTCTGTAGAATTTGGGAGTGATAACCTTCTCCATGTTTACTCAAGAGTGTGTCCTGCTCATAAAGACAGGGTAGAGATCAAGTGCATGGGCTCTGTTGGTGGAAAAACACCAACAGAACCAAAAGTTTTGTTTATTCCCCTCTATCCTTGGGCACATTGCACAAGACAAACTTGTTGTTTATGTGTTCTATTCAATCTTAACATGAGTGATAGGATCAGAGGATGAGCATAAAAGTAGCATCTTTAATAGATCAAATTACTTAACCCAAGGAAGGATAATCTATGCATAAAGTGTCGATCTTTTCATGATTAAGATATATCATCTTCCAAAGGTTAGATGAACAACATTTTAGCTCATGTAGTTAAGACAGTGAGATTCAAGAGAGTAAAGCTAGGAACAAAGATCAAAGGACAAAACATGTTGAGTTGATTAGGTTGGATCAAGTGAGGTGCAATTTAAACATGTTTTGTTCTTTATCTATGTTCATACTAGAATCAAGAAGAAGCTTTTAAAGTGATGGTTACTTACCTTGAAATGTTACTTTGTCATTGAAGAGTGATGTGTCGAACCACCTTGTGGAAGCTTCTCTTGTCTAGCTGGCTTCTCTTCTCTTGTTTGTCTCACAGTATGCTTGAGAGGAGGAAGATCACAGTGGAATCATCTTTAGAGGTATCGACCTTCCTTCTCTTGTGTCGACTTATCAGTGAAGGCACATTGTTTCTCGAGTATGCTGACTAGGATCCTCTCTCTTTCTTGTACTATGAGGATGTAGGGACAGTTCCGTATTCTTCTCTTGTCAACCTTTCTTGTTTTCTTTTAATCATTGGGTTGGCAAGAGACTTGAATTTAGAGCTGCTACTCGAGTGCCTCCATGAGAGTCTTTTGTCTTGTAATGTCACAACTGAGACTTGTCCTCTCAACAGTGTCTAGATGATGGAGATCTTATCGGCTGTTCTTCTTGATTTACTGGCTCAGGTATTATCTCTCCATCTTCTAACTCATGTGGTGCAGTGGCTTCATCCTTCATGATGCCCTCCTCAATTCTGGGCAGTTGGTTCTCTCTTCGGCGTCTTCTCTTGGTTCTCTTTGGCTGCTCATAAGTGATATAGATGTTGAAGGTGCAGCGAAAGATTGAAAAGTTGACTTCTCCAGGTCCGGCAAAGATGATAACATTGATGGTGTTCAAGAACGATCTTCCAAGAATGAGTGGTGGATCATATTCTTCTTCTCGACTGGGACAGCATCTAGTGGTTTGTATTGATCAAAGTAGTGGGTAGGAGATTAATATGAGTGGTTTTTCTCCTTCCTCCCTTTGATTGTGAAACACATCTAGACAACGGAATTGTCTCTCCCAGGCTGGCTTGTGATGTAGATGGACTCCCAACAATATGTTCATGTGTTTGACTTGTAGATCTTGCTATTGTTGTAGTGGTACCATCTTGTCTCCCAAACTAGCTCTTGATTAGAAAAGAGGATAACTTCCCACTTCTTGTCTTGATGTCTTGGGCAATGATGGTTGCAGGCATAGGTTGTCTCTTACGAGGTAAGTTGCATCCTGTTTGTCATCAGCGCCCAAGCAAGACTCAAAGCTAGGCTAGCACCTTTTGTGATCTGAGAGTAGGTTTGTGTGTCTATGGTTTGAGTTTTGGATCTTCAATGTTCACACCAAACCATGGATGAACAAAATCTCTCTCCTGTGTAATGTTAGTGGACATATACTCGAAGGATTACAAGAATTTGAAGCATGGGTTATTATCCACAACTTATGTATTTTGCATCTATGCTAATAAGGAGATCTTTTTAGGATTCTTTTAGCATAGACTAATATTTTATGTGTTGGCTGCACTTTAACATGATTCAAAGCAAAAGATAACTTGCAGTAGAAGACAAAATAAATAAACTTCGATACTCACAGTTCTTTCATCCATGATGAACGAGCTAAGTCTTCATTGTGCAAAGTTATTGAAGTTCATGTGTCTCTTCATCTCCAGTGTGAGTTCATCTCCGGACTTTCCCAAATTGATATTGAAAGTTTCCCTGCAGGGGTTAGTCCAACAAAATATCCAACACCCACTATAGCATATTGTCGGCTCAGAAACCAACCTAGACACCACGTCTAATTTGATTTAAGAGGGTATTCTAACCTAAGCATGCTTAAATTAAAAGGCCTTTGAAAGCAAGATCACCCACTCCTAAACTAGGCACCATGCTTCATTTAAGAGATGTATGAAAGTACTTCAAACCTAAACATATACTATAGCAAATAAAGGTAACATGAAGGCATTATAGAGATTTACTCAGATGAAAGAGCATGATGAGCATATCTTAAAGGTAGGGACAACCAAAATAGCAACATGGCAAGAGATGTTCTTAGAAAGTCTATTCCCCAAGCTTGGATTTTGCACAAATCAAGATTGGATGAATGTAATTCAATGTTGCATGATGATTGGTTGGACATACCTTGTGTTTGTTGTTCCTTCGTTCTTTTCTGCTCTAGACCTAGAAAGGTTAGTGACAAAATACCCGAAGGAATATTTTCATAATTATATTTCTATGCTCATTACAAGGACAGCGCAGCAGAAAGGTAGGCATAGCTCATAACCAGGTATTATGATGGGGTGTAAGGATTCTACTGGTTATAGCTTGCTCATGGGGTAGTGATAGATAAGAGTGGAATTCAAAAACAACATTCATAAGAATGAAAATAAAAATAATGAAAAGACTGGGACAAAAAGGAAAAAGATAAAAGTATGATTACAAGGTTAAACTAAGACTTAAGTTGATCTACCGTTCCCCGGCAACGGTGCCAGAAATGCTTGTTGGTATAAAATAACGCACACTCTACTTTATCCACAAGCGCACAGATAACATCTACCAATGTAGCACTTCACCGGAGTAACCCAGTTTTAATATCGAACCCAAAGGAACGGATAGTGATAAGTCTTAAAGTATATCCCCTTAGTAGCTAACAAGGATACTTAGTGGGGAAGTTGCCATAAAAGGTCACAAACAGAGTATGAGTCTTTTATGCAAATGTATAATCCTACCGAGTCTACACACGGGTAAGTGGACTATAGAAGAATCAACAAGGCTATAAGAGTCACCCTTGCGAACAACCACTACTACCGGCGTTATAGGAGGCA
Source organism: Coix lacryma-jobi var. lacryma-jobi (assembly GCA_009763385.1). Lineage (NCBI taxonomy): Eukaryota > Viridiplantae > Streptophyta > Magnoliopsida > Poales > Poaceae > Coix > Coix lacryma-jobi. The sequence goes on from CM019826.1 coordinate 75,947,524, forward strand.
TTTATGAGCTATCAAGTCTAAGCACCACGCTTACACTATCCAACAACTCTAACTCTAGAATGACTAGAATTAAAGTACTCAAAGAGAGTCACAAACCTTAAGAATAATAAGAACAATAGCTCAAACTTAAATATAGACGTTGATTACCAAAACAATCGCTGAAGCAAGTTGAATACGATCTTGAATCTGCAGGTACAAGATGAAGAAGTGGACACGACAGGCCGAAGCTCCTTCTTGATCTCTTCCTCTCTCTCTCTCTTCTAGTTCTAATATAAGACTAGGTTCTAATCCTACTAGAGGGGTATCTAGTCTTCTACTTGATAGCTGGCTCTTGATTACAACTAGATGAACTAGAAGAGATTCATCTAGAGGGACCTCTACTTCTACATTGGAACCCTAATTTCTGATGTGGAGATGAATAATGAAGAGGGAGATGCCTGGAGAGGGGGGTCTGAGGCTGCTTATATAGCCCTGAGGGATCAACCGCGGCCGTTAGATCAAACTGACTTAAGGTACGGCCGAGATGAGTCCTAGAGGTCGGTAGAGGAAGCTTGCAGAAGACGGAAGCCAGCGGGCCCAGTGGATGACCGACCGGTCAAAGGGTGGGACCGGTCGGTCCCACCTTTCAGCCTCTCGTGGTGGTCGACCTCCTGGTGTCTTCTGGTGTCCCCTGGAGTCTTCTAGAATCGTCCTGACGTGGCGGTTGCGTTATCTCCCGTCGGTTTCCTTCTAGGGGAACCAATCAGCGCTGGTTTCCTGGTTTAGTCCCTGCAGAATCACAATTCACCAAAACTCATGGAATATTGTCAATTAAAACCCTAAACCTTTGTTGGTGATTGAAATCATGCCCTTTTCATATTTATTTATCCTTTAATTTTGATAGATAACCAGTGTCAACAGTGGTTGATAGCCTGGGACAGCGAAAAGTGAAGACTTGCGTGTGGACGTGGTGCACGGGCGGTGCATCCCTTCTATGGCTCGGTTTGGTGATTGAGCCGCAGAAAAACCACCGAGTGGATGGTTTCCAGGTTTGGGCCTCAAAACCGGGGCGCTGATGGTTTTCGAGTTTGGGCCACAAAACATGGGCTGAGGACGGTTTCCAGGTTTGGGCCTCAAAACCTGGGCGCTGGCGGGTTTCTAAGTTTGGGCCACAAAACTCAGGCGACAGACGACAGGTTTCCTGGTTTTAGCCTCAAAACCGGGGGATGGCCCAGGTTTCCCGGTTTCGGCCTCAAAACCGGGGGGAGGTCCGTGAAAAGGACGAGCAAAGCGGTGGCGGCACATGGCGGCAATCGGTGAGGTCGCGTCGGGGCGAAGCTACCAGTTGTGCGGGCGTGGCCATCGGATCACCATCGACTTCGAGTTGGTCAAGAATACCCTTAGGGTTAGCCTGCTCGCTCATTAGCAATAAGGGTAGAAGGGGAATAATTGTATTAGGCTATATAAGATGAGGTAGCCCCTCCCTCCAGACTATCTCTCAGCCATTGCTATTTTCATTCTAGGGTTTCCTGCTTCCTATTTCCTGCTGTAGCTACTGAGATCCGCAGAGACGGTGAACAATACCTCTATGTATTTGCTTTTTGAGGAAACGAGACCGTAATCTCGTTGTCTTCTCGTGCGGACGAATTTCGGCTGGCAATTCGTGGTCTTCTTTAGCGTTTTGAACTTGTTCTTCGCGTTCTTCTTTTCTCAATGATTTTTCCGTCGATCGATCTCTCTCCATGTTGCTCCATTTGCAAAACCGTTTGAATCAACTTGTTCTTTACTGTGAGGGGATCATTTCGACCAAAGGAATTTAACTCAAACCTCACGAGCAAGTAGATCGATCGGTTTTCGCGTTTGGATCGACTTTTACCTTTTTGCCTCAGATTTCTTCTGATTCACCGATTTGGAGTTAGGCTCAAGCCATGATCTCGTAGGAGTAGCTCACTAACATCCTTGTGACCTCTCAGATCGAATCTTAGACCTAGTGCTTTAGATTTGGGGGAGATCGGGTTGAATCGCCGAAGAACTGTGCGGTTTTCGGGGGCATCAGACGCTACTGTTCATAGCATCGGACGCTCCGGTGACACGTGTCAGTTCTGGTGATTTTAAGTGGACATCGAACACAGTGCATCGGACGCATCCGTTGTACATCGTACGCGCCGGGGCCTGAGCATCGGACGCTGAGCTATCACTATAGCATCGTTTGATGGTCATGCAGTAAGGTTCGAAAAAGGACCTGCTTGCATCGGACGCGTGCGTTAGTGACGGATTCATTGTTTCGTCCGTGGTTCGTTGGTCCGATCTCGGATTTGGTTTCCGTCTTTTGCGTTGGACTTTTTGGGTTGCGTAGTATCCCGCTGTGCTTCTAGGAAGCATCCACCCTACCTCTAGGGTCGTCGATAGTAGCAAGCCTGTGTTTTTCTTCTGGGGTGACTTTCTGGGACAAGGGTTATAAATTTCTGAAAAGAAATTTGAAGCTCCCATTCACCCCCCCTCTGGTCGCCTTGCTTTAGCATTTTCGGTCCTTCATTATCCACATAGGTTCTAATTAGTTGAGAACAACTTTTAATAAGAAAGCGGGACTGATAACATAAGGAAGGAAGTAAGATTAATGCAAAGTGTGTGATCATGATGCATGCACGGAACATACGTCCTCACTGCCTAACAATCTAATGGCTAGACAGTGGCATACAACGTTCACTCATAGCGTTAACTAGTCGAGCTACACGTTCGCAAGTTAGTATAACTGCAGAAAATCATTTCAGTCATGCCCACAGTATGAATATCCTGTATTGCTGAAATTTTGAATCTAGATACTAACTTAGGTGTAAACCCCATATACACGTAAGTAGTATATGCACCCATTAGAACAATATTACTCCCACAATTAAATACCTTCACCTGCACCCGTGTGCTTACGTCTATAGGTTCCAGTACAAAGCTAGCTCTCCCCTGGACCAACAGTTGGTTGGTCATGCTCTCACAACTCATTCTTACCTTGGCGTAGAGGCAAAATGATCCATACATTACTATTCCAAAGAATAGCATCCATACAATTTCCCCCTTGTCGTATGGACGACAGTAATAAACAAAAATCAAAACATGATGCAATACCCCCAAGTTAGTACTTAAATAAGCCACCTAAGATCCTACTGGGCATAAGGATATGATCACTGGCACACCTTAGTTTTCAGCTTCAAATTTTTCAAATCTTGATATAGCTATTAGTTAGCAAATACTGCTTATCCTTTATACTTATGAAAAGTAACACTAAACTATGCTTATGAAAAGTAACACTAAACTATGCTCCGATGCCAGCTGTGACAGAACCGACCAATTTATACCAGATTAAGCACAGAAACCTCTGCTCTCGCAAAGATCATCATGAACTTAAGCTCGTACAAACCCGGTAGTCCAGAAATCTCGAAGGATTTTAAATCATTCAACTTCAGCCAAGATCGTAATAAGTTTAGCATACATGTCCACAAGTCACATTGCAGTTCGAACATAGTTAAAATCCATCCGAGTACGAAATAATATTAGAAACCATAGTTTGATCAAGTAGCGGAAGCAACATAGTTTTGAAACATAGGTTTAGTTGTTCACAATACGGTGCCATCAACCTGATCACATCCACAAAAGCAACAGGGAAAGGTAAGAGGTGACCATGCCCATGGTCTAGTCATCACCCGAGATGGGGTACAGGCAGTTCTCACAGTAGCCAAAGAAGCTCTGCCAATCTGCAACAAAAAGGGAATGAAACCTGAGTACAAGAATGTACTCAGCTAAACTTACCCGTCATAAACCAGAAATAATGAGACTCCAAGGATCATTTAGGCTATATCTGGGGTGGGCTAAACATACCATTTTCATGAAAGCTCTTTTGTGAGTAAACACATTCTTATGATGTTGGTAGTCACTTTTTATAATTAATCCTGATTAACTAGATTAGCACCTGATCTATAGCAAGCACTTGACTACTTAATCAAGCAAGAGTGACTATTTCGTCAATAGCCTTTCAGATTCAACATCATAACCATCTTTAATTCCATAAGTTCTACGGTAACACATGCCAGTCAATTGCTCACTGTCCAGGAGCAATGATGATTATAATCGATTCCTACCCAGCTGGGGATACAATGTCGCACACTCGCCCGACACGTCCGGCTACGGCAGTCGAAAGCTGCCACTCAGGAAATTCGAGAACACAACACGCGGGATGTTGGTAGTTCTTAGCTACACCTAGGATAGGGTAGCTAAAGCAGCTATCTACTAATGCCAAGCGGGGTTGTCAGTCCCGACACTAGTAGGAGCTAACTAGCGAGAATGCAATCTACCAGGACGAGATTCTGCAAGCGCACAGAACTATCGTAGTAGCACTTCCCGGGGAGTACCAGGTGTCAATTTATTTGATCCCAAAGGAAGGCTAGGGTGGTGTATGAGTCGAGTCAAGGAGGGGATGAGAGTCGAAGAAATAAGAAAAAGGAAAAGGGGAGAAGGGAAAAGAAGGGATGGAAGGCTAGAAAGAATATATGGGTGGATAGGTAAGGATGAAGTGGATGGCTAAGGTAAGGTGGATGGATAGGAAGATAAAGGGAATAGGATAACTAAGGGTAACTAAGATAACTAACTACTCCTAGATACTACAAAGCAAGATAACTACGAAGCAAGATGGTTACGAAGCAAGGCATGCAAAAGTAAATAAAGCAACTAAGTTGAGTATAGTTTTATTCCTATCTTTTCAAGTATCGAGGCGTACTAGCCTTTACCACTTACTTAGGTTGAACGCTAGCACAACGAGCCTTACTATTAAACTGGGCCAACTACGAGGTGGAATTCAAGGCGCACAAGGCTGTCACCACCTGCTTGCTACCACAGCTATAACAAAGCACCACGCTTAACTATATTCTAACTATCTCTATCCTAGCTTTGAATAGAGACACCTATGACACCCTAGTGTCAAGCACTGCATTAGGAACTACATTTAGCTACTAAAATGCATAAGCAATGCATTGCATCATTTCATGTGCATCAAAGTGCTTTTGTCTCTGATTTATTGTCTGGATTTTGGTTTCTATTGGACTTGGTTGTTTGAGTGACTTTCTGACTTGGCAATAGTTTTATAAAATAGAGAATAATGAGGCTAGTACTTTTCATGTTGACACTTTGATTTAGTTCAAAATTATTCATCAAATAAAAATGAGATAAACAATATGAATTATGTCTCAAAAATTGGCTTTATTTATGTGGAGGTTGTAAAAATGGTTTTCAGAAAAAGTGTCTTATATGAAAGTTGTAGAGAAAATTATTTTGAGTAACTTTTATTTTTGGGTCAAAACCTAGTTTGAAGTTTTTGGAACTGTTTTGAATGGTCAAAGTTTGAAAAGGTTTTGGAAAAAGAAAAAGGAAAACAACTTTTTCCCGACGCCAGCCATTCGGCCCATCCGGCCTTTTTGGCCCAGGCCCAGCCGCACCGCTCCACCCCGCGCGCGCACTCGCCCGCACGACGCACGCCGGTCGCCCGACCGCGCCGCTCCGTACGCCGGCCAAGCCGCCGCGTGGCCGACGATGTCTGCGCCGAATCCCCCCTGGCCACTCTCCGCTCGATCTTCACGTGTCCGAGCACGCCACAATCCGCCTCACCCACTCCTGCTCCGCCTCGCCTGCCGCGCTGCTCTCGCTCGCCGTGCCGCCGCTCGCCGCATGCCACGCCGTGGCCCCCGCCATGACCGGCCGTCCGCCCGCTCTGTCGAGCAAAACCCGAGCACCTCCCTTCGCTCCCTCACTCGCTCTCTCATTCGCACTGGCTCGCCAGCCAGCTCTCCCCTCCTCTCTGCGAAGGAACGCGAGCGCGAACGGTCGTGCTCGCCGCCGTTCGAAACCGCAAGGGCACCCCGCCGTTCCAACCTCACCCATCCACCTCCGATCGTTTCCTCCTGCTCACCACTCCGCCCACACCCCGGACACCCGGTGCTCACGCTAGCACCTCCTCCCGAGCTTCACCGACGCCGGAGTCCGAGGAGCGCCGCTCGGAGCCCGGAGCCGTTCGTCCCCGACCAAACCTCCGCCGAGTCCCCTCTTCCCCGTCGAGCTTCGCCACGCCAAGGCTAGGTGAGAACACCACCTAGCCTCAACTCTACCGCCCTCTAGCCTTCCCCTCTGGCCCAACCGAGCGCCATGGACGCCGCCATGGCCATGCACGTGGTCGAGCTCCATCGGAGCTTCACCGGCCGAACCAACCCTTCGAATAGCCTCCCTAGGGTTCACTTAAGCTTTTGCCTCCACCAATTTCATCGGCGACCACCGGAAACGGCCAAGCCGAGCACCACCGCCGCCACTGTCCGCCATGGCCCGTCGCCGGCGAGCTACGGCCACCCACTGGCCAAACCATCACCACCGATGGGTCCGCCTCGTCGAGACGAACTCATCGAGCCTAACCTCACCGCCGGCAACCCCACCGACGGCGAGCAATCGTCGGTCAACCATCATCCCCTGTTCGGCTTTCACCGACACGTGGGCCCGTTGACCTAGCCAGCCCCACACGTCAGCCACTCTTGGTCTATGGGCCAAGTCTATGCGAGTTGGGCCGGGAAATTCAAATGTTTTTCCTTTTTGTTTTTAATTTCCAGAAAAACTTATTATTTTTGTGTAGCACGTTTTAAAAGTCCAAATGAAGTACTTTCAGTTTTGTTAGCTTGTTTATGAGTAGATCTATCATGGAAAAATATAAAAGTATTTTTGGTGAAAGTTTATTTTACTGTTTTTATTTAATTCAGTTTATGTGCTTTTGTTTGGATAAATGGAAATAGGTGTTTTCTGGTTGAGATAATTCATGGAAAATTTTGTGTAGGTTTCTTATCATGTTATGTATCTATGAAAAATGTATGAGGCAGTGTTTATGTAGAAAAGTTTCTGTTATGATTTAAAGTCCTTTTTACCTGTTTTCTTCAAATAAATGTTAAGGTGACTTATAGGTCAAAATAAATTATGGGAAAATTCATACAGTCTCTGTGTATGATGTTTTAGTTAGGAAAAATGTAAGCATGGTTGGTTATGTGAAGAAAAATGAAGTTGCTTTATAAATATACTTTTCTGTGTTTTTCTTAAGAAATTCATGTAGGATATAATATAATGTTTCTGTTCATAGAACTTTCTTGATAAATAGGAAATGTGAAGTAGAATCTGGGAAAATGTGAAAGTGAGTTTAGCCAGTAGGGTTGTAGTTCAATGGGGTTATTTTGGAATAGATTTGTTTACTTTGCGTAGGTTTGTGTATTTATGCCCTTGACAGTAAATTTTCTACAGTAGAATGTTTATGAGTAAAGGAAGCTTGGAAAATTATGAAATCTGTTGTTTGACACTTTTTGTGTGAAAAGTTAGTTCAAAGCACTCGTTGAGAAGTATATTTCATCTTTTTGTAGCCACTGTTCTGTGTTTTGTCTCTTGCTGGAATTTGGTCAGTAAAGTCCAGTAGGTGTCAATGTCTTTCGGGAATTTTTGTGGATTTTTCTGAGTTCAGGAAAATTGCACTTGCAGTTCAACCCTGAGTTTCTTTTCGATTATTAAATAAGAAATAGATGAAATAATGTATTTTATTTTATAAGATAAATAAGTATTTACCTCAATGTCAAAAGTGGTTCAACAAGTTGGTTTTGTTGGTTTGCAAGAAATGTTACTTTTTCATACCACCACATCTCGCACCCCGCTTTTTTTTATTTATTTATTATTCGTTGCATGCAATAGGATCGACAGTCCCGAAGCCCAGTCAGGAACCGGAAGAAAACATCGAGCAGGAGATCCAGGAGCTGCCAAGAACCGAGGAAGTCGACCCCGCGACAGACACTAACTTGCCCGAGTGCCCCTCCCATGAGGCCTCGGTCTTCACTCAAGGCAAGCCCCGGAGCATATTAAGCCTCCTATCTTTTGCAATTAAAATTACTTGAGTCCTTTTAAATTGTGATGCATTAGGTTAGGAGTTGATTGAATCCTACTTGCTGCATTACCATTCCTTAATTATTGATTATTACCTGCATTGTTATCCTGTTACTTATTTATATGTAGAATTGCTTAGTCTGCTAAATAAAAGTAGTAGTTAAGGATGTTCCCGTAATACCCCTGGTGGGTATTTACCGGATCACGGTTGGCTATATTTGCTATCGTGGAAAAAAACCTGAGTTGTAGTGAAATGCGGTCAACTGGAAGGCAACGCACAAGTTTGGAAACTTGGGGCAGTCCGTCCGTTGGATCGTGTAGGTTTGTATCGATGTTAGCCCTCGTTCATTTTTGAACGCGCCCTTTTACTTAGGGATATGTCGGTGCCGTAATCATCGACCCCAAAGCCGGTTAGACGCTGTTCGGGCCGGTCTCAACCCGTGTCGCACCCCCTAGTATGGAAACACGATCTGCCTCGGAATGGCCATTGTATAGTTCCAATTGGGTGGTCCGTGCTGTGAGCCGCGACGATTACCACCATGAACAAGCATCGAGCGGTTGCCCAATGCATGGACCCGACGGGGAAAGTGTGGGCTGGTATTAAAGGTCTTTCACCAGCTGGTTTGGAATTCAATTCGAGTCGCCGTCTCCCCCGGTTAGTGGGAAACTATGGCGAGCTTCACCACGATGCAACTCCATGTGATGTTTAAAGGTTCAACTAAAATGTGGAAAAGTCAACTGGATATGGTTATATTATTGTTTGTTAGACTCATGTGTGTGTAGTTGTTCAGGTGCAAAAACCTAGAATAAGAGATAGGACTAAAAACTGACAGCTCATCTATGTCATTAATACTCCTTATCTTAATTTTGAGCTTTCCGCAACTAAAAATCCCAGCTCCACCGAAAAGGCCATGCATACCCTTAGTGTCTTTATTTTCCGTTGGACGGGTAAGTCTAGCTGAGTACATTCTCGTACTCAGGGTTTATCCCGTTTGTTGCACATGGCCAGCTGTACTATGGCTATTGTAAGCACTGCCTCTACCCAGTGGAAGGTGATGAAGAGTACGCCCAGAGCAGGGTCATCCAGAAGTATCCCCTTTTCTTTTGCTGGTCTGAGACTACTGGTGGCACATTACTTAAAAAGAGAGGAGTGAGTTGTGTTGAGTTGGAGTTTTCAAACAATGTTTTATTTGGACCACATGTGTGGTGGTCGTGTTTCAAAACTTATTTAAGCTTCCGCACTTTAAACTCAGTATTGTAATAACTCGATTTTAAATTCGCACTCTGATGTTTTAAATCCGATTTCATTTATCTGTGTTGTATCCTTTCGAATGTAATACTTGAACGATGCGATCCTGTATGTTGTACGATGTTGAAATCATTCGAGATTTCCGGACTACCGGGGTTATATGGTTTCAAGTGCGGGTCGATGTCAGACGTAATTGACTAAGACGGTACTTGAGTCCTTATAATCAGGACCGTTCCGCCACAGACACCCTTGCGGACGTCAGAGCAAATACTTGACTTAATAAGACAAACACTAAACTAACTAAGCAACCTATTAGCAAAGATCAAACACTAAGCTCACTAGAGATTAACTACTACGGCTAAGTGAATTGATCTGTAGGATAGCTAGGCACTCAAGCAATCAATCAACTATACCACTCAATACTGATAAGGAGAATAAAGTAATACTTGAAATCATGAAATAGAATATAGTAAAGTGCTTGAGTAACAAGAGCAAAACCTGAACTGGAGATGAAGGAAGACTCTTCCTAGCTCCAGGACCGATCACTCGCACGCCTCTACTCTTGAGCTAAGCCCTGAGCAGCGCTCCCGCGAGGGCAAAGATGCCTTGCTCTACTAGCTACCTACTTGCCTAAGCTCTCTGAGCTTCTAACCTAACTCTCACTTGCTTCTCTTGCTTTGTGTGTTGCTTGGTGTGGTATATGAATGAAGTGATGCCTCAGGGGGGTATTTATAGTCTTGAGGAGTGAGGGGGGTACTTATAGGGGGCAGCCAGCCGACCTAGGGCTAACCCTAGTGGCGGGCGCCAGCCCTAGGTGGCGGCCGCCAGCCCCATCACCGTTGGATGCACCGCCTCTGCTTCAACGGCTTCCAGGGGCTCCAGCGAGGCGGTTGTTAGGTCGGTTGCATGTCTAAGTAACCGCCATTCGGCCTTGATCCACGCGATTCCATCCTGAGCGGTCCGATGCCACTGACCTAGTGACCAACGGCCAAGATTTGGCCTTGGGATGGTCACACGGATCAGTGACGAGGCAAAGGGGGAGAGTTGGGCCTCTCCATGTGGCGGGCGCCACATATGGGTGGCGGGCGCCACCTCTGGTTGGCGGGCGCCACCCCACTTGGGCCCAAATGGGTCCTGATGAGTGGGCTTGTCTCCTGGTGGGTCCGTTCTTCAAATTTGGTCCAAATTCCTGCATTCAAATAAAATTCTATGGACATGTGGAATTTGGTTAGTTTGAAACCTATTTGACTACATTTCATGCCTTCTTGGTGAATTTTAGGGTAAAATGTTGATGGTAAAACAGGTGTTTAAGGACCATCAACAAGCTCCCCAAGCTAACCTGTTGCTCGTCCTCGAGCAACAATGCGGTTTAAGCATTAAGCATAAAATGGATAGCAACTTAAGATGTATGCAAGTGCACATTGTACAGTGAGAAATAACTTAGCATATATCATTAATCATAGCAATGTGGGGCTTATAGCTTTTCACTTCAAACATGCAAGAGTGAAATAAAGCAGTAGATAGGAAACTTTTATCTTGCTTAGGTTTGACTAGGATTCTGTCTGGAGGTTTTTCAAGGTTTTCAAAAGATAACAACTTGCTTAAGTCCTCCAAGATTCACTCAATCACTCAATGGTGTTTAAATCCTCACTTAGGCCAAAATGTAGCCTCTCCTATTTCTAAAGAATGATATGTGGAGTTATAGGTAGGCTAAGAATCATGAGCAAATTGCCTGATGTTTATTGCTAAGCTAGACACTCAGATCATAAGGAGCAGCAAATCATAAAAATTGATCAAGATGTGCATGTGTGGTTATGTGGAAGTTTATAGAGGGATATTTCATAATCCTTCCTAGTTAATTTCTGGGGTCTAGAGCTAATGATAATTCTCTCTCTCTTTTTTTTGGATACATAGTGAGTAGACAAAAGATGTGTCCTCACATTTTCTTAGGACATAGCCCTCTTTTGAGCTACTTTGCTCACTTTTTTTTAGGACATAGTCCTTTCTTGAGCTACTTTGCTCATTTTTTCTCTCTCTTTCTCTTTTTTTAGCTCTAGATTTCCCCAGACATCTATAGGAAAGGATTTCAGAAAAGAAAAAGGGGGAAGAGGGGGAAATGCTTATTCCCAGTGTAGGAATAAGCATAAGGCTAGCAATGGGATGTTTGGCTAGGTATTGCATATCTCCGGTGTAGAGAATAAGCAATTTATTTGGTGGTTGCAAACTTCCAAAGTGGAGAGTAGGCAATTTATGGTGGGTGTGTGTGAATCTTGACTCAAAAGATATGATAAGCTTCTCTACTAAGATCTATGAGGTCTAACAAAGCTCAACACAAACAAAGCTCTTTGTGGTTTTGACTAATGACTAACAAATATTTGGCTGGTGGTGGGATGGGATAAAATCTAGGAGGAACTTTTAGCAAGGATTTCATGATTTTTAAAAGAAATCTTCCAGATTAGGTCCTAATTTCACTTTAGCAAGTTTAAAGAATTACTCAATTTCTTAATAACTTTATTCACTAAGCATGATTTCAGTTAAAGCATGTGCAACCCACAAAAGCTACAACTTAGATAAGACCAGTTATTCAAACCATAACAATAGCATTTGCATGACATATTTCAAATCTTATTCAGGTTTCAACTTATTTAAGCAGATTTTATCAATTTTATTCATGGAGTGGTTATTTAGGCAAGCATGTGACATTCAAAAGATATAGAATTTAAGAACTGAATGTAAAGTGTAGGCTTTGAGACATACCTTATTGGAGCGGGAGTCTCCCCCAAGCTGGCTTCTTGCATGGTGAAGGATCTTCTTCTTCTCAGTCGGAGCTCTTGTTCTCATTTTATTAAAAAGGGAAACTATCTAATGTTGTGAAAAGGGAAACTATCCTATTATGATATTCTATTGTACTAAGTTAACATATACCTATGCATATAACTAATGATAACTAATTTTTTTTAGTTTCATGCATGACATATGTTATTTATTCGAAAAAAGGGAAAATTGAAGGGAAAAATTAAAAGTAAAACCATACCTTAGGTCCATGGAATTTCATCCTTATTAGGTGGATCTTCTTCTTCCTTGGGCACTTCTTCTCTCGGTACTTCATCAGGTTCTTCTTCTTTTGGCACCTCTCCTTTGTTATGTGAATTACACAACTCAGGAGGAGATGGTTCTTTCTTAATGTTCCACCTTGTTCTTGGGCGCCTCTTCTTGGTACGAACGGGTTTTGCTACCTGCATGTTAGCGGCATATGCGGGACCACGGGAAAAGGAGAATATTTCCTTCCTCCCTCCTAATGTCATTTGCATCTTACCACTTCCCACATATATGCAAGCATCAACAGTGTTCAAGAATGGTCTACCTAAGATTAGAGGCACATCTTTCCTATTTCCCATATCTAGTATTATGAAATCAGCAGGAACATATGAACCTCTAATATGAACAGGTAAATCATTAACTATTCCTTCTACATAGCAACTCGATTGATCAGCTAGCACAACATAGGCAGATGTGGATGACATGGGTGGAAAGAACGAGTTTTCATAGAAATCATTAGATAAAATGTTCACACTCGATCCTAAATCACACATGGCATTTTTAAAGACTTCACCAAAGATTGAGCATCTAATTATGGGACTACCTGGATCACCCTTTTTAACAGTCATGGTTTGATCTTCATAATAGTTAAAATATTTTATTTCAACCATATTTGCAGTTTCCATGTCAGGTTTAGCAGGAATTTTGCCAGTTTCAAAAGATGGTATGATAGCAGCAAGTTGAGCTTAATGGGTTTCTAACATCTTATTAAAGCTAAGTGCGGATACATGGGTGTATGCCGAGTCTCTGTGTGATGAGTGATTGTCAACGGAGATGATGCGCATGTTCTTTGGCTTGTGTTGTGCAGGTGTCGAGCACGGAGACAGTGATCGATGGCGGGTGAAGGTCAAGTTGCGACGTGCCGTGCCGACGGACCGGGCGCGATGAAGGATGGGCGTGCCGTGCGGCGGACGTGCCATGCCGATGTATTGGACGGTGAAGGGCGGACGTGGACTTGGACTGATGGACTGGAGGCCGGAGGATCAGCTGTGGTGGCCGGCAGCCTGCGACAGCGACAAGCGGAGAAGTGCGATCATGTCGGTGGAAGGGGTGCACAGGCGGTGCATCCCCTTTTCGACGCCGGTTTGTTGGTAGAGCCCGGGAAAAACCAACGGTGGACGGTTTCCAGGTTTGGGCCTCAAAACCTGGGTGCTGGGTTTCCAGGTTGAGCCACAAAACCTGGGCGGGTCGGTTTCCAGGTTGAGCCTCAAAACCTGGGCGTGGGCCGGTTTCCGAGTTTGGGCCTCAAAACTCGGGCGCGGACGGTTTCCGAGTTTGGCCACAAAACTCGGGCTGGAGGCTGGTTTCCCGGTTTGGGCCTCAAAACCGGGAGCTGATGGAAAAGGCTGGTTTCCCGGTTTGGGCCACAAAACCGGGGGTGCAGAGTGGTGGCGGCACGTGGCGGCGATCTGAAGGTTGCGTGGAGGCGACGCGGAAGACCGTGCGGGCGTGGCCGTCGGATCTACCTACCACCAGCGGGTGGACTAGAATAGCCTTAGGGTTAGGACTGGTCCGCTCTGTAAATACAGTAGTGAGGGGTAGAGTAGGAAATAGGCTTAGGCTAGGTTAGTATAAGTAGTCTAGGGGAGACACCCTCCTCCCTATCTCAATTTCAGCTCTCTCAATCTCAGTTTGTGCTTTCAGTTGCTAGGGTTTCCACTCTCCCATCCCCTGTTTTAGCTAGTTGAGATCCGCAGAGAGACTCCACTCTGTGTACTGTTGATTCGAGGAAGTGAGGCCGTATCCTCACCTTGGATCCCCTCTCTCGGTGTCAATTCGCGTTTTGATTTCATGTTCATCGTGTTCTTCGCGGATTGCTTTGTGCCTTGAGTTTTCCCGTCGCTTGATCTTTGTGCTTGATTCATCTTTTGCGATTCCGTTTGAATTGAGTTGTTCTAGGTCGTGAGGCACTTCTTTCCACCGAAAGAAATCATCTCTAACCTCACGGTCTAGGAGATCAATCGATTTTTCGTTTCGGATCACTTCTTGTCCCTTCCCCCGAAATTCTTTGATTCACCGATTTGGAGTTAGGTTCGAGCCATGATCTCTTAGAGATAGCTCACTAACCTCCTTGTGACTTCACTCACCAAGTTTGATCCCTAGAGGATTTGTTTTGGGTGAGATCGAGGCGAATCAGTGCTCGAACGGGGCTGCTGCAGGGTGACCGGACGCTGTCATCGGGGTGACCGGACGCGTCCGGTGTTTGAACACCGCGCAGGGTCTTCTGTGTGCTGACCGGACTCACTCGACCGGACGCTCGATCCTGGCAGTGACCGGACGCACCAGGGGCACTGTTCCTGTGTTTTGTCTCTTGTGACCGGACGCTCAGTAAACGACCGGACGCTTGAGCATCGTGCGTCCGGTCCAACTCAGAGAGCTCCCAGAGCCGATTTCTGACGACCGGACGCGTCCGGTCCCAGCTGACCGGACGCAGGCAGGGTCCGGTCGATTCAGTCTCGCGCCGTTTCGTCCGCGGTTCGTTCGTTCTTGATCGGATTTGATTTCCGTCTTTTGCGTTGGCTTTCTAGGGTTGTCTAGTGTCCCGCTGTGCTTCTAGGAAGCATCCACCCTACATCTAGGGTCGTGGACATTAGCAAGCTCTAGGGTTCGCTTTTGGGGTTGAGTTTGGGACAGTGGCATCTAGTTTCCGAAAGGAAATTTTGAAGCTCCCATTCACCCCCCCTCTGGTCGCTTTCGGGTAGCTCCTCGGTCCTTCAATTGGTATCGGAGCAGGTTAAGGATCTTCCACCTTAGCCGGTTCCAGATCCACCGAAGGCGACATGGATCGCGGCGTGGGCAAACCGCCGTTTTTCGATGGGACGAACTATGCGTATTGGAAGATACGTATGTCGGCCTATTTGCAGAGCTTGGGCGCTTCGATCTGGGATATTTGCAACTCCCCTGATTACGTGGTCTTGGCTGCTCGTGAGACTCAACAGCAGGTCAATGAGCACGATGCCAATAGCCGAGCCCGTAATGCTCTTTTCTCTTGTTTGAGCATGGGTGAGTTTGATCGTGTTTCTCACCTCGCTACGGCTCGGGAGATCTGGGACACTCTTATGCGTTTTCATGAGGGCACCTCTCAAGTCAAAACCCGACTCTATGAGTCGTTCAAGCGAGAGTATGAGAACTTTAGACATCAACCTGGCGAGAGCATAGAAAGTTTATTCGCTCGCTTTCAGGTGATTGTCAACAGGATGAGGGCTAACAGAGAGCAGTTGCCATTTGACGATCATGAGCGTGCTTTGAAGCTTTTGCACACTCTTGACCGTTCGGTGTGGGATTCCAAAGTTCAGGCGATCATCGAATCGCCGAACTATGAGACCCTCACCTGCGACGAGCTCTTCAGTAAGCTCAAGTCCAGTGAGATCGATGCTATGGCGAGGGCTTCTTTTGAAAATCCTTCTCGCCCGTCCATGGCTTTGGTTTCCGGCTCTTCCTCTAACCCCTCAGCTGGTTTTGCGCTTTCTTCTCTCTTGTCTGTGACAGAGGACCAGTTGGAGTCTTTGGGAGACGACGAGTTGGCTTTGCTTGCCAACCGGTTCTCGCGGTTCCACAACAACCGCATGAATCGTCGTCGAGGAGGAGGACGCACGGGATGCTACGAGTGCGGCGACCCCGACCACTTCATCGCCAACTGCCCCAAGAAGAACAAGCATTTGGGCAAGGGCGAACATGGGCGCAAGCGCGACTCCAAGTACAAGGAGAAGCACGTCCCCCCAAGGCACGAGAAACGGGGCGGCTTCGACAAAGAGTACATCAAGAAGAAGTACTTGGAGAAGCAGCAAGCTGAGCAGCGCGCGTTCTTCGCCACGCTCAGCGACGTCGACGGCTCGGATGACGACTCCGCCAGCTCGAGCGATGACGAGTCCGAGAAGAAGAAGAGGATCGAGGACAAGCTGAACGGCCTCTGCTTCTTCGCCGACGACGACGGCTTCTGCACCATGGCGCTCGGAGATGAGGTCGACGGCGAGCCGGAGCGTACCCCTCGGAACGACGACGACGACGACACCTCCCAGGTATCTCTCACCTACGACGAGCTTTCCTCCGAGGTTGAGAAGTTGACTGCTGCCCTCCTTAGCCAAGATAAGTTGCTTAGGCGTGCCGCTAGAGAGCGCAAGGAGTTTAGGCAGAAGTGGGAGGACACGGTGAAGGAGCTTGAGTTCGCTCGGTCCACCGTGGTAGTGTCGGAGGAGGCGGAGTGCGAGTCGTGCACCGCGCACATGACTGACCTTCTCACTCTGAGAGGTAAGTATGCTGCGTTGGTAGATGAGGTGGATGAGCTCCGTGCTAGGCCGCAGCTGTTGGGTGCGTGCAAGACTTGTCCTGTCTTGCAATCTGAGTTGGCAGAGAAAAATGCCAAGCTTGAGTCTTTAGAGAAGGCCAGCTCAGATAGCACTTGTGTCTCGAGGTGTGCTTTGTGTGAGGGCCTGGAGATGGAGATTGCCAATGTGAAGCATGGCAAGATGCAAACCGAGGAAGAAAACACATACCTTCGGTCCATCTTGTCATGGGTCTCCAGTAGTGAGCCGCAGCTCGGGATGATGATCTCCCAATTCAAGCGAGCTGTTGGTGCCCCGGGTGTAGGTTTTGCTCAGAGCGTTGATCTCTCAGCTTTTGGAAAGATTGGAGAGTCTAGTGGTCTGAACCCATGTGAGAAGCCAAATTTCACCACTACTCCCAAACTTGCCAAGCTTCCACTCAAAGAGCCAGTCAAGCCTATCACCAAAGATGGTGTGGTTGAGGAACCCCCGAGAGCTCCTCCCAAGAACCCAGTTTGGGCACCCAAGCCAAACCACCTCAGAAACAAGCTTGATGCTATGCCACCCATTCGTGAGGAGTTGCCACAGAAGGGCAAAGGCAAAGTGAGCCACACCCACAGCCCTGGTCACCAACAACCCCCTTTGCGTGCGGTGAGGTACCAGTGTGATTTTTGTGGGAGAGATGGTCACTTGAGCGAGTTCTGCTTTAGGCGCAAGAGAGAGGCGCGCAGGGCTCGGGAGATGGAGAACCCGGACATGTACCATCCAGCTCATGGTGGACATGTACCGAAGGCCCAGAGGAGAGCTGCTAGGTCCGGACGTCAGGGTCCCAGGCCTAGGCAGGAGATGAGAGCCCCGAGGAGGGAGACTAGGCCTAGAGGTCCAGCACCTCAGTGTGTTAGGCCTAGGCAGGAGAGAGCTCCGAGGAGAGACGCTAGAACAGTTGAGCCCCAGGCTCCTAGGCGTAGACCTCGTAGAGAGCGTGCCCGACGGGGTCCTGCTTTTGCAGGTAACGGACCCCGTGGCGGAGGCTTAGTTGAGCGCTTTCCCCCACCGCAGGTTGAGTATCGCGGTGAGCGCTTCTTCCCTAGCGGACCACGTTTTCCTCAGCGTGGTGATCGCTTCCCTCGTAGACGTGCTAGGAATGGTTTTTTCACTAACCCCTCTTTTGAGCAGCCGGCCCAACACTGGTTTTCCCCTTATTTCACTAACCCCAGTGTTGGACCGTATGCTCACCCTATGTCTTTTTATTGATGTAGGTGAGACGGTTGGAGGACATTTGGTTGGTGGATTCTGGTTGCTCGAGGCACATGACCGGAAACGCCAAGTGGTTCTCCAGCCTTAGCCCGGTCACCGGAAAGGAGTACATAACCTTCGGCGACAATAGTAAAGGTAAGGTATTGTCTCGTGGGACGGTGCGGGTTAATGAGCACTTTGTGTTGCGCGATGTTGCTCTTGTTTCTAACCTGCATTTTAACTTGCTTTCTGTTTCGCAACTTTTTGATGATGACTATGAGATTCGTTTTAAACCGAACCTTAGTCGCATCCTAGATCCTCAGGGCGATCTTGTATGTCTGATTTCGCCCTTTGGGAAAGTTTTTCGTGCGAATTTCTCGGAGTCGTTTGGTTCTTCTCGCTGTCTTTTGGCTAGTCCTTCTTCCTCCGATCTTTGGAAGTGGCATAGGAGGCTCGGTCATTTAAGCTTCGACTTGCTTGCAAGACTTAGCTCACTTGGCCTAATCCGAGGATTGCCCAAGCTTTCGATGGAGAAGGATCTAGTTTGCCATTCTTGCAGACATGGGAAGATGGTTGCCGCTCCCCACCATCCAGTGACTAAGGTCATGACTTCGCACCCCGGAGAGCTTTTACATATGGACCTTGTTGGTCCGGCTCGGGTGAGCTCGGTTGGTGGCAAGTGGTATGTTTTGGTTGTTGTTGACGACTTTTCGAGATATTCGTGGGTCTTCTTTTTGACTGAGAAGACTGAGACATTCTCATTCGCTCGCAATCTGATTTTGCGTCTTCAGAACGAGTTCCCTTTGAACTCGATGCGAGCTATTAGAAGTGATAATGGTTCCGAGTTTAAGAATTCGGATTTTGAGATGTTTTGTAACCGCCTTGGTTTGGAGCATCAGTTTTCTCCCCCCTATACACCACCCCAAAATGGTGTTGTAGAGAGGAAGAATCGGACCCTTGTTGAGATGGCCAGGACGATGCTCGATGAGCATAGGACTCCTAGGCGCTATTGGGCCGAAGCTATGAACACTGCATGCTACATTTCGAATCGCATTTTTCTGAGAGCGTTTTTGAAGAAGACCTCTTATGAGTTGCGTTTTGGTCGCCAGCCCAAGGTAAGTTATTTTAGAGTCTTTGGTTGCCATTGTTTTATATTGAAAAAAGGCAACCTGGACAAGTTTGAGTCTCGTTCTTCTGACGGTGTGTTTTTGGGTTATGGCACTCACACTCGAGCTTATCGTGTACTTAACCTTGACACTAACCGAGTCATGGAGACATCAGATGTCACCTTCGACGAGACTCTTGTTTGTCCCTCTTCTCGTTTTGAGCGTGCAGGTGATCATGAGGTTGGAGAGCCTCTTTTTGATGATGAGGAAGAGGGTGCTGAAGGTATAGATGATCCAGCACCCCCTCCACCTGCCGTGCCGCAAAGAGCGGCCTCGACGACGACTCACGGCCCCGACACTTCTTCTTCCTGGGGGCCGTGGGATCCTCCACCTCGCGCGGTACCTTTTGTACCCGGGGTGGAACCAGCTGCTGTTGAGGGGGAGGTCACTTCTTCCCGGGAGGCGCCACGACATATCCAGCGCCAGCACCCCCCCGAGCAGATGATCGGCCACATCAACGAGCGAGTTACTCGCTCCAGGTCACAGCACATCTCGCACTTTGCTCATTCTGCCTTTGTTGCGTCTTTTGAGCCCCGAGATGTTGGACATGCATTGACGGATCCGGATTGGGTCAATGCCATGCATGAGGAGCTAGAGAACTTTGAGCGAAATCGGGTTTGGGTTCTAGTGCCACCACCTCCTGACTGTAAACCTATTGGAACAAAATGGGTATTTAAAAACAAACAAGGAGAGGAGGGCCACATTGTGAGAAACAAGGCCCGGCTTGTAGCGAAGGGTTATAGTCAGAAAGAAGGGATAGATTATGAGGAGACCTTCGCTCCTGTAGCTCGTTTGGAGGCTATTAGGATACTCTTATCTTATGCTGCATCCATGGGTTTCAAACTTTTTCAAATGGATGTCAAGAGTGCCTTCTTAAACGGCTACATTGAGGAGGAGGTCTATGTCCAGCAACCCCCCGGTTTTGAAAATCCCAAGTTTCCAAACCATGTCTTTAAACTCCACAAAGCTTTGTATGGTTTGAAACAAGCCCCTAGAGCCTGGTATGATAGATTAAAAACCTTTTTGCTAGCTAAGGGTTTTAAAATGGGATGTGTAGATAAAACGCTCTTTCTCCTCCGGCAAGGCAAAGACACACTCTTGGTCCAAATTTACGTGGATGATATCATTTTCGGTGGTTCTTCTCACGCTTTGGTTGCCAAGTTTGCAGATACTATGAGCAGGGAGTTCGAGATGAGCATGATGGGCGAGCTGACTTTCTTTCTCGGGTTGCAAATTAAGCAATCCCGAGAGGGGACGTTTATGCACCAGGGCAAGTACACGAGGGACTTGCTGAAGCGGTTCGACATGGGTGAGGCCAAGCCTCTTCCGACGCCCATGTCGACGACGACTGCCCTGGATGCGGATGTGGACGGAGAAGCAGTGGACCAGAAGGAGTACCGCAGCATGATTGGATCGCTGCTCTACCTGACGGCGACACGGCCGGACATTCAGTTCGCCGTGTGCTTGTGCGCGCGCTTTCAGGCTTCGCCACGCACTTCTCACCGTCAGGCGGTGAAGCGCATTTTCAGGTACCTTCGTTTCACGCCCGAGCTCGGGATTTGGTATTCTGCTTCTTCCACCCTCTCGCTTTGTGGTTTTTCTGATGCTGATTTTGCTGGTTGTCGCATTGAGCGCAAGTCCACTTCTGGGACTTGCCAGTTTATTGGATCTTCTCTGGTGTCATGGTCTTCTCGCAAGCAGTCTAGTGTCGCTCAGTCTACCACGGAGGCTGAATATGTTGCTGCGGCTAGCTGCTGTTCCCAGTTACTCTGGATGATGGCCACTTTGCGTGATTTTGGTTTGAGTTTTACTCGAGTTCCTTTGCTTTGTGACAGCACGAGTGCCATTAGCGTTGCTAAGAACCCCGTGCTTCACTCGAAAACCAAACACATTGATGTGCGCTTTCATTTCTTGCGAGACCACCAGGAGAAGGGTGATATCGACCTTCGCCATGTCGATACTCATCACCAATTGGCTGATATTTTCACCAAGCCTTTAGACGAATCAACCTTTAATAGGTTGAGGGGTGAGCTTGGTGTGTGTTTCCCCTTTTAGATGGGGGAAGCATTTTGAGATGTACAGACTGACTCTTTTATTTTGAGGCTCTTTTCTTTTGAGTTTCGTGAGTCTTTCCAATTGGTATCTTCTTTCTTTCAAGTTTTGTGTCGGGCATACGCATTTACATTCTGAGCTTCATGTTATAATCACTAGAATGTAACTATGCTCTATTTAGTATGCTCTGATGCTTATATGGATGCTTGTAGCTTATGCTCTTCCTGATCACTAGTACATGTTATGAGCTGAGCCATTTTGGAATGGTGAATTTACCTAATAACTTACAATCTGAAAATGTTCACCATTGGGATATGCAACTAGCATGTGTAGGATATGTTGAGTTCACTCGTGCTTTTCATATATGCTAGGTTGCTATGTCTTTAGTTATGAGTCATTCACTTGCTTGGTCTGTTCATATCATGTATAGAATTTGAACCAAGTTTTAGTGAATTGAAAAGATCGAGATGGGATTGCTTGTCAACACCTCATGGTATCGAGACTGTTTCTCATTGCACCTTGAGTTAAACTTGAGCCGTGTAGTGTATGACCGAAACCGTAGCTTCAAGCTTCTGATTGCTTCGGCATAGGCTTCGCTCGGTTGAAAAGTTAGGCAAAGACAAGCTTTCAACCTCTCGCAAGTCACATGCTAAATAATGAACTTGTGAAGTCTTCACCGCTGCAACTCCAAAATAAAATGAAATCACAAGTATATGCTTCATTCCTATGCATGATGATTGAACTTTGCTAGGGTTAGTCACCTTGTATACATGTTTAGCACTTGTCTGGATTCCTATCTATACATGTGTAGTGCTATTTTGATGGTGACTATCTTTTTGGCTAAAAAATGCTCACTTGCTCATATGCTTCTATATTCGTATGTGTGATCAGTTTGAGCCTTCGCTATTGTGAGTGCTTAGTTGTGCCAATTGGAGCTGTTACCGCTTAGAGCATCTTTGCACTTCTTTTGCTCATAGCCTGAAGCTGCTAACTTGCATTTCTGACTTCATATGCATTTTTGGAAGGGGGCGTTGTGCTTGTGACTCACGGGAAGAGTTTGTGCTGATAAGTGCATTTTCAACTAAGGGGGAGAGTTTTGTTTGCAAATCTATGCTCCTGTGTTGATCAACTAAGGGGAGAATCATTTGTCCTAGTTGCTTGCATTTGTCGAGGGGGAGTTTGCTAGTTGTGTTGAGCCGTTGCCTCTGTCTTGAGGGACTAGCAAACGTTCCTAGCTTTTCATGAGCTTTCATAAGCTTTTTCATTTGGCTTTCAATTGGTATCGTCTGGTGTGCTTTCCCATTTGGTTTGGGTTGATTTCCAATTGGTTCGGAGTGATTTTCTTGCTAGTTGTGTTGAGCCTCTGTGCCTCTATCTTGAGGGACTAGCATTTTGCTTCTGTTGTCCTCCGATCTTCAATTGGTATCTGCTAGCGGTGTTGAGCCTGTTCTACCTCTTCTTGAGGGCTAGCTTTGCTTTGCTTGGTTGCGTCGAGCCGTTGCCCATGTCTTTGGGGACCAAGTTTTCGCTTCATCCACTTGACCTTCTTTGGCTTTTGTTAGGCTTTTGGGTCATTTGGTTGGGTTTTCTCTTCCACTCCTTCCTCCTACCTTCTTCTTCATTTATGATTTGTGTGTGTAGTTGACAATGCACTCATCAAGGGGGAGATTGCGGATACATGGGTGTATGCCGAGTCTCTGAGTGATGAGTGATTGTCAACGGAGATTGATGCGCATGTTCTTTGGCTTGTGTTGTGCAGGTGTCGAGCATCGGAGACAGTGATCGATGGCAGGGTGAAGGTCAAGTTGAGACGTGTCGTGCCGATGGACTGGGCGCGATGAAGGATGGGCGTGCCGTGCGGCGGACGTGCCATGCCGATGTATCGGACAGTGAAGGGCGGACGTGAGGCTTGGACTGAGGGACTAGAGGCCGGAGGATCAGCTGTGGTGGCTGGCAGCCTGTGGCAGCGACAAGTGAAGAAGTGCGGTCATGTCGTGGACGGGGTGCACAGGAGGTGCATCCCCTTTACGACGCCGGTTTGTTGGTAGAGCCAGGAGAAAAACCAACGGTGGACGGTTTCCAGGTTTGGGCCTCAAAACCTGGGTGCTGGGTTTCCAGGTTGAGCCACAAAACCTGGGCGCGACGGTTTCCAGGTTGAGCCTCAAAACCTGGGCGTGGGCCGGTTTTCCCGAGTTTGGGCCTCAAAACTCGGGCGCTGCGGGTTTCCGAGTTTGGGCCACAAAACTCGGGCTGGAGGCTGGTTTCCCGGTTTGGGCCTCAAACCGGGGGTTGCTGGAAAAGGCTGGTTTCCCGGTTTGGGCCACAAAACCGGGGGTGCAGAGCGAGGGCGGCACGTGGCGGCGATCCAGAGGTTGCGTCGAGGCAACGCTTCGGTTCGAGCGGGCGTGGCCGTCGGATCTACCTACCACCGCGGGTTGGACCAGAATAGCCTTAGGGTTAGCTGGTTCGCTCTGTAATTAGTTTAGAGAGGGGTAGAGTAGGAAATAGACTTAGTCTAGGTTAGTATAAGTAGTTCAGGGGAGACACCCTCCTCCCTATCTCAGCTATCTCAGTTTTAGCTATCTCAGTTAGTGCCTTCATTTGCTAGGGTTTCCTGATCTCCCCATCCCCTGCTTTAGCTAGTTGAGATCCGCAGAGAGACTCCACTCTGTGTTACTGTTGAGTTGAGGAAGTGAGCCGTATCCTCACTTGGAGCACAGATCGATGGCTTGATTTGCGTCCTTAATTCGAGTTCGTGGCTGTGATTTCGTTTTGCTTGTGTTCTTCACGAAATCCTTTTGCCTCCACGATTTTCCCGTCGCTTGATCTCTTTGCTCGGTTCATCTTTTTGCAATTCCGTTTGAACCAAGTTGTTCTAGATCGTGAGGCACGTCTTTCCACCGAAGGAATCATCCTCTAACCTCACGGTCTAGGAGATCGATCGATTTTTCGTTTCGGGTCACTTTTTCTCACTTCCCCCAAAATTCTTCGATTCACCGATTTGGAGTTTAGGTTCGAGCCATGATCTTAGAGATAAGCTCACTAACCTCCTTGTGACTTCACTCACCAAGTTTGATCCCTAGAGGATGCGTTTTGGGTGAGTTTGAGATCGGATCGGTAGAAGAACAGAGGGGCTGCGGGGGTGACCGGACGCTGTCATCGGGGTGACCGGACGCGTCCGGTGTTTGAACACCGCGCAGGGTCTTCTGTGTGCTGACCGGACTCACTCGACCGGACGCTCGATCCTGGCAGTGACCGGACGCACCAGGGGCACTGTTCCTGTGTTTTGTCTCTTGTGACCGGACGCTCAGTAAACGACCGGACGCTTGAGCATCGTGCGTCCGGTCCAACTCAGAGAGCTCCCAGAGCCGATTTCTGACGACCGGACGCGTCCGGTCCCAGCTGACCGGACGCAGGCAGGGTCCGGTCGATTCAGTCTCGCGCCGTTTCGTCCGCGGTTCGTTCGTTCTTGATCGGATTTGATTTCCGTCTTTTGCGTTGGCTTTCTAGGGTTGTCTAGTGTCCCGCTGTGCTTCTAGGAAGCATCCACCCTACATCTAGGGTCGTGGACATTAGCAAGCTCTAGGGTTCGCTTTTGGGGTTGAGTTTGGGACAGTGGCATCTAGTTTCCGAAAGGAAATTTTGAAGCTCCCATTCACCCCCCCTCTGGTCGCTTTCGGGTAGCTCCTCGGTCCTTCACTAAGTTGATTTTTCAGAGCAGATGAGAAATCCTCCAATTTAGCATTTATATTCTCAAGGGTTTTATCATTCGACATTAATTTCTTATTCAAAAATTCAGTAGTTCTACCTTGAGAGTAGAATAGATTTTTCAAGAATGAGAGACTATCAGAATTATGAAAATTAGAGCGGGGGAATGAATTGTTACCATGAGAGTTTGCAGGTTGATTCCATCCTTGATTCTGTTGACGGAAACCGTTATTGTTGTTGATGAAGTTCAAATCTTCATGTAGCTCGGGGCAGTGGCTCCCAGAATGTCCAGTTTCTCCGTAGACTTCACAAGTCATGTAGGATTCCAGAGATTGGACACTCTCTTGTTGGTTCATCTTCTCACAGCTGTCTAGCTTCTTTGCCAGTAGGTCCATCTTGGCCACGATCATGTCGGCTTCCTTATGGGAATGCATACCTCGCTTCCGGGGCTGTAGTCTTTCGTCATTCCATCCTTGGTTCAACACCATCTTCTCTATGAGAGCCTTAGCATCTGCAACATTCAGAGAAAAGAATGCACCGCCGGCGGCGGCATCCAAATGGCTTCTAGAGAGTGGGGTTAGGCCATGGTAGAAGTTCTGGATCAATAGCCAGTCCTCCATACCATGGTGCGGACAAGCAGCGACATACTCTTGCAACCTCTCCAAAGCCTCGGGAATAGATTCCTCGGCTTGTTGCGTAAAGCTAGAGATTTTGTTGCGAAGAGCATTCGTCTTGCCCATCGAAAAGAATTTGGCGAGAAAAGCATTGGAACAATTGTCCCATGTGTCTATAGCGTTGCGACTGGTATAGAACCATTGCTTCGCTTTTCCTAGCAAAGAGAAAGGAAAGAGACGAAGACGGATGGCTTCTTGGGTTATCCTCTTAATGGTGAAGGTGTCGCAAATCTCTAAAAATTGTTGGAGGTGAGCATTGGCATCCTCATGAGCCTTGCCACAGAATGGGCTAGCTTGGACCATCGTGATCAGAGCCGGTTTCAACTCAAAATTGAGGTTGGCGTCAATCACGTCTGGTCCTATCGCACCAAGCCGAGGAATGCAATCTACTAGGAGGAGATTCTGCAAGCGCACAGAACTATCGTAGTAGCACTTCCCTGGGAGTACCAGGTGTCGATTTATTTGATCCCAAAGGAAGGCTAGGGTGGTGTATGAGTTGAGTCAAGGAGGGGATGAGAGTCAAAGAAATAAGAAAAAGGAAAAGGGGAGAAGGGAAAAGAAGGGATGGAAGGCTAGAAAGAATATATGGGTGGATAGGTAAGGATGAAGTGGATGGCTAAGGTAAGGTGGATGGATAGGTAGATAAAGGGAATAGGATAACTAAGGGTAACTAAGATAACTAACTACTCCTAGATAACTACAAAGCAAGATAACTACGAAGCAAGATGGTTACGAAGCAAGGCAGGCAAAAGTTAATAAAGCAACTAAGTTGAGTATAGTTTTATTCCTATCTTGTCAAGTATCGAGGCGTACTAGCCTTTACCACTTACTTAGGTTGAACGCTAGCACAACGAGCCTTACTGTTAAACTGGGCCAACTACATGGTGGAATTCAAGGCGCACATGGCTGTCACCACCTGCTTGCTACCACAGCTATTCGGGGGTCCAGCCGTATCTGAAGGTAAGTCTATAACCAAGCACCACGCTTAACTATATTCTAACTATCTCTATCCTAGCATTGAATAGAGACACCCTTGCGGACGTCAGAGCAAATACTTGACTTAATAAGATAAACACTAAACTAACTAAGAAACCTATTGGCAAAGATCAAACACTAAGCTCACTAGAGATTAACTACTATGGCTAAGTGAATTGATCTGTAGGATAGCTAGGCACTCAAGCAATCAATCAACTATACCACTCAATACTGATAACTAGAATAAAGTAATACTTGAAATCATGAAATAGAATATAGTAAAGTGCTTGAGTAACAAGAGCAAAACCTGAACCGGAGATGAAGGAAGACTCTTCCTAGCTCCAGGACCGATCACTCGCACGCCTCTACTCTTGAGCTAAGCCCTGAGCAGCGCTCCCGCGAGGGCAAAGATGCCTTGCTCTACTAGCTACCTACTTGCCTAAGCTCTCTGAGCTTCTAACCTAACTCTCACTTGCTTCTCTTGCTTTGTGTGTTGCTTGGTGTGGTATATGAATGAAGTGATGCCTCAGGGGGGGTATTTATAGTCTTGAGGAGTGAGGGGGGTACTTATAGGGGGCAGCCAGCCGACCTAGGGCTAACCCTAGTGGCGGGCGCCAGCCCTAGGTGGCGGCCGCCACCCCCATCACTTTTGGATGCACCGCCTCAACTTCAACGGCATCCAGGAGCTCCAAAGAGGCGGTGATTAGGTCAGTTGCATCTCTGAGTAACCGCCATTCGGCCTTGATCCACGCCATTCCTTCTTGAGCCATCCGATGCCACTGACCTAGTGACCAAGGGCCAAGATTTGGCCTTGGGATGGACACACGGATCAGTGACGTGGCAAAGGGGGAGAGTTGGGCCTCTCCATGTGGCGAGCGCCACCTCTGGTTGGCAAGCGCCACCCCACTCGGGCCCAAATGGGTCCTGGTGAGTGGGCTTGTCTCTTGGTGGGTCCATTCTTCAAATTTGGTCCAAATTCCTGCATTCAAATAAAATTCTATGGACATGTGAAATTTGGTTAGTTTGAAACCTATTTGACAACATTTCATGCCTTTTTGATGAATTTTAGGGTAAAATGTTGATGGTAAAACAGGTGTTTAAGGACCATCAACACGGGATGGCCATGGGCCCATCTACACCAGGGGTGATCTCAGTGCCAGGTCATTGAACCTATAACTGCCCACGGTCATGCCAGGTCAATCAGGCTTCGCCTGTCCATGGACCATGCCAGGTTGCTCAGAATAGTTGCCAACGATACATCTGAGGCCCTGGGTGTAAGGCATCAACATCTTCATCACCGGCTCGAATAACCTTACACAGACCTAATCCGTTATGTGATTGACGCGTTCAATTTGACTGAGGTGCGCTTCACGAAACGGGAGCTATGCGAGACTGATGGAAGACTACTAGCACACAGAACCCATGTACTGCTGCTCCTACATCCCGTCTCTGTCTCAAATTAATTATCACATGGTTATTTCATGATAGCACAAGGCTAATCATGATCAGTATCCACCTATATGCAGGAGACAGGAAATCACCCCACTTTTACCGATCTAAGCAGGGCTAAGCATATAACGAGCCTAGACCTAGCAGGGATATCAAGATAACATTGCAGTGGACAAGGTATGGTAATAATGCAACAACGGTAGCAATCAACTCCTATAACCTAATGCAACAAACATAGCATGTTCATTTGTAAGTAATTTGCAAACCGTAGGGAGTTAAAATGCTCCGGGGCTTGCCTTTCTCAAAGTCAGAGGGCCGATGGTCTTGACACTCGGGTAACTCTCCGGCGTCTTCCTCGGTCCTCTCAAACGGGATCTCTTCCTGAATCTGCTCCTCCTGCGGCGGCGGGTTCTGGTTTTCCTCTAGCGATCCTGTATGGTGCACTTCAGGTATAAATATGATGAATGCACATGCTATGTCAAGTTATGCATTTAGGGATGCTTAACACCTAAGGTGTTACACATACGTATCTTCCAATACGCATAGTTCGTCCCATCGAAAAATGGTGGTTTGCCCACGTTGCGATCCATGTCGCCTTCTGTGGATCTGGAGCCGGCTAAGGTGGAAGATCCTTAACCTGCTCCGATACCAATTGAAGGACTGAAGGTGCTACACAAAGGCGACCAGAGGGGGGTGAATGGGAGCTTCAAATTTCTTTTCAGAAACTTATAGCCACTATCCCAATAATCAACCTGGAATGCAACCATAGAGCGTGCAAGTGTCCATGACCCTAGATGTAGGGTGGATGCTTCCAAGAAGCACAGCGGGACACTACACAACTCTAGAAACCTAACGCAAAACCCCGAAACAAATCATAAGTCGGGCGAACGAACTGCGGACGAAACAGCGCAAAACTCAGAGCATCTAACGCTGGCCAGCGTCTGATGTGATTCTGGCTGATGCGTCCGATGCAAAACACGCAGCGAGGAAACCTTACTGGACAGACATCGGACGCTGCTACAGTGAAAGCTCAGCATCCGATGCTAAGGCCTCGGAGCGTCCGATGCCAACACACCTGCTGCGTCCGATGCAAAAAGAGCGTTTCCAAAACCTCACTGCATGACCATCGGACGCTGGAATGTAGCGTCCGATGTCAGCATCCGAATCCCCTTTAAAAGCACAGAAACTGACACGTGGCAACGGAGCGTCCGACGTGATGAACACAGCGTCCGATGCTCCCGTGCCCAGCGTTCGATGCCCCCGAAACTGCATAGTTCTTCCGCGGATTCAACCTGATCTCCTCCAAATCAACAACTCTAAAGCTTAGACTTGGTATGAGGAGTTCCAAGGATGTTACTGAGCTACCCCTAAGAGATCATGGCTCGAACCTAACTCCAAATCGGTGAATTGGAAGAATTGGGAGCAAAGGAGAGAAAACCGATCCAAATGCAAAAACCAACGGATCTACTTGTTCGTGAGGATTGAGTTAAATTCCTTTGGTGGAAATGATCCCCTCACAGCAAAGAACAATTTGATTCAAACGGTTTTGCAAACGAAGCAACGTAGAGAGAGATCGATTGAAATGACCAGATTTTCCACGAAGGGAAAATCCACAGAGTCAAGTGTAATAAAACTCTTTCGAGTTAAATTACCCGATAATCCAGTCAAATATCATAATCCATACTTCGAATAATAAAAGTACTTAATACGATAATACATTTATTACATCGCCAACAGGCGAAATTTTAGATAAACATCATCCGGAACAGCTTGAAGTAGACGAAGAAGCGCGATCGAACTCCAACTTGAGCGTAGAAGCGAAAATCCCCCCTATTCCTCGAACCCCTCGGAGTGGTACTCCTCCTCGGAACCTGAAACCTCAATTTTCAGTACGATTTGTACTGGCCACACTTTCCCATCCTCTATGATTTATATGTGGTAGTGGATGCAACAGGTAAATGAAATTCAGACCTAGCAGGCTGGGTTTTCCTATGCATAACAGTATAATAATTATGTATGTTTATCATGTTTCACCATTTTAACTTATCACCGTATCCATCACCAATTTACCATTCCCTCACACACACACATACTCTCGCTCAGTCGACAGAGGCCAGCTCCCTCCCAGCCTTTGTCTCAACGGCCCGCAGTCTCACCTGACTCACGGCCGGCACACTCTTACCAGAGGGAGAAAAGAGAAGCTCTCACTAGTCGGAAACAAGTCAGGGAAAAAGTCCGCAGCCAACAAGTTGGCTAACGTATCGATCGATCAACCATACACTCTGCAGAGGTTCTACAATATCCACAAGATCGCCATCATCAGCACCCCGGATGTGCCTAGGCGGATACCGGCCGCTTGCCAGCCTAGAGTAATGCCACCCTACCACTCAGCCCTAGATTCATCCCAAGTATGTCTGGGATGGCTAAGTCTGTGAAGTCATGTTCCCTCTCCCGAAGTGGGGGCCGTGATCGTCTCGGAAGGGTGTGGGACTCTGATACCCGTACCTTCCTCGCACTCTCTCGCCTAGCAGTAGTGGCATTACCCTACAAGGTAGTCCGACCGTCCCCGTCCATAAGGAGCGAGTGGCATGTAAAGGTATTCCCCGTGGTCAGGTCCCCGTTCCACCTAGGGTGACTAAGCCGGAATGTCCCCTCAAAGGTTTTCATTATATGTGCCACCACAGCACGCTCCTGATCTGGGCTCCACCAGCGGCTCACACCCAGATCCACCTCATGTCACCATTTAACCCGCCACAGGTTTCACACCACAGGGGCATCCAGATATGCCCCACGGCAAGACTCGCACCAGGCTCGTCATATATTCCGGCTTGGTCGACACAACCCTCACCACCATACTCACCCAAAACACACGCAGCACACTCCCCGATATACACCGTATAACATTATGCACCGGTTTTCACCGTAGCTCAAATAAATATAATCAAGATACTATTTACAGCGCGTGTGTCTATCCTATCAGCTGGGTAGCAGGGGATAGGTTGCGTCAAGGTATGGGCTTACAAGCAATCTATCATGCAAGTCCTATACTGAGCATCAGTAAATTACAAATGTAATTTAGCATGCGTAATGGGATCTACGAGGTTGGATGGGCTGTGGCACCTTGAGATTGATCGTGGTCTTGTTCCTCCTCGTAGACGTGATCCTCGTTGTCAGGCGTCCCTTCCGGCTCTGAAAACGTACGAAAATGGTCGCATTAGCGACATCTATAGAATAGCACAAAGAACGAATGAAAATTCAAAAGATCCAAATGCACTCAAACATGGTACCAATAGGTAGATCTCGATTTTAGATGAATTTAGCAACTTGAACCACTATTTTTGGAGTCTGTATGAATTAGTTATGAATTTCCGAAGTTTATTCTATTTTCTGAAAATAACAAATGGCCGATTTAACCAGGTGCTGACACGTGTCGCTCTGTGACTGGTCCGTTTGGTGTCAGTGAATGACAGGTGGGTCCCACGGTCAATGTTGACTCGGTCACCGGATGCTGATGTCAGCATGACGTCAGCGTCACGTCATCTCGGACGCTTCTGTTCGCGTCCCTTGAGTGAGTCGAGGCCTCCCTCGGTCGGTGATGCCGAGGTCGCTACCCTCGAGTAAGTCGAGGCCTCCCTCGGTCGGTGATGCCGAGGTCGCTACCCTCGAGTAAGTCGAGGCCTCCCTCGGCCTCGAGCCTCGGGCGAATCGGTGTTTTGCACCGAGGCCTCCTTCGACCTCGAGCCTCGGGCGAATCGGTGTTTTGCACCGAGCCCTCCTTCAACCTCGAGGCTCGGGCGAATCGGTGTTTTG
The DNA here is from genome assembly GCA_009763385.1 of Coix lacryma-jobi var. lacryma-jobi. NCBI lineage: Eukaryota > Viridiplantae > Streptophyta > Magnoliopsida > Poales > Poaceae > Coix > Coix lacryma-jobi. The sequence continues at coordinate 75,979,121 of CM019826.1, forward strand.
CACCGAGCCCTCCTTCAACCTCGAGCCTCGGGCGAATCGGTGTTTTGCACCGAGCCCCTCCTTCAACCTCGAGCCTCGGGCGAATCGGTGTTTTGCACCGAGGCCTCCTTCAACCTCGAGCCTCGGGCGAATCGGTGTTTTGCACCGAGGCCTCCTTCAACCTCGAGCCTCGGGCGAATCGGTGTTTTGCACCGAGGCCTCCTTCATCCTCGGCCTCGGGCGAATCGGTGTTTTCTCCCCTTTCTCCTCTGTTTTGTTACGGCGGCGCTCCGCCAACGGCGCGCTTGCGCTGGTGCTCAGCTTCGCCTCCCCGGATTCGATTCTGTGCTTCAGCGTGCCCGTGCTTCTACGGCGGATCGATCCAAGCCACCAATTCCGTGATCTGGTGATCCTAGCGTCCAGCGTGGGTGTCTCGGCGGCGGAGCCGCGGCGGTGTTATGCCGTTTGGCTAGCTCCGCTCCTCCCCAACCAAATTCAATCATACGGTCTCCTTCCCATCTCCTCTACTGCCTCTAGATCATGCTGCTACCACCAGTAATCTCGGCAGCAGCTCCATGCGTATGATCCCGCACGGCGGCACACAGCGGCGCGACCATGCGACATCAGAACAAGCTCATGAACGGGCACCAGTTAATTCTACGACGCGCTCGGTGTTCTCCATCTCTCGGTGATGCTATACGGCCAGTTAGTTTCCCAAAACGAGGTCCGTGGCAACTGGAGCACAGGCTCGCCATGGCATGCCCAGCCGCGACGGCGTCTCGCCCTCTCTGCTAGAGGGCTCCTTGGTTTATGGCTTCAACTAACGCGTGCACGGGATCTACCTCGAGTGGTGATCTCAATCGGCTATCCAGCATCGTCTCCAGAGGCTATAGCGTTTGGGACACTGGTTCGCCGCGGCGCGTCAGTCCGCGGCGACGTGTATGTGTTTCATCGTCGTGAGCTCGGTCTCCCTACTTAATTCGGGTGCGGTTCATGAGGCAGCAACGTGTGCGCGGTGGCGTGAGTTCACTCCGAGCCGGTAGAGGCTCTGGCCTGCGCGCTCCGGTACGGGCGCCATGGCCGATGCAGAGGACGAAGATGGCGGAGGTGGCATGTGGCTTACCGTGGTGGTGGTGAAGATAGGATAGCGGTGCAGGGCGATTCGAGGCCGTGAAGCTCCGGTTGCAGTGCCGTGCAGCTCCTGGTTCTCCCCGTGCTCCGCTCGCGGTCCTCTTCCTCGGCGCCGACGGATTCTGCGGCGGCGCCCTGCCGTCTCCCGCCTCCGGCTTCCTTCCTCCCCCGCCCTCGAATTTCTCTCACGGTGTGTGACGGGGTTGTTGCGCCACGGCGTGGCGATGCTGGTGAAGGCAGTCACCGAGGGTAGGTGGGGATTTATAGCCGGCGGCTCATGTGGTGGCGGACGGAGATCGGGTGGGGTCTGCTCGATCGGAGGGCCGTGAGGTGTTCGGAGTTCGCACGGCTCTAATTCGAACAGTGGGGAACAGGCTGGCGAGTTTGTTAGAGCCGGTCGGCCGAGGGGGGCACGGTGGGGCCGCCTCTGTCGCCGTGCTCTGCCTTCCGACTTGCGGAAGAAGAAGAACAGTGCGACGCTCGCTGACGCGTGGGGTCGGGTTGTCAGCGCTACAGAGCTAGCGTGGGCGGTACTCAAGCGATGGCGAAGCAGCTCCGCGCGCGGTTGGGCTCGGTCGTGCGGACACTGGGCCGGTCGTGTGTGCCTGGGCCACGAGCGTGCACGCGAGGCTGGTGTCGCGCGCTGTGCTGGTCGGTTGGGCCGTGTGCGGTGTTCTGGCCCAACCGGCCTCCTCTCCATTTCTTCTTTCTTTTACATTTTCATTTGTTTGTTTTATTCCAGATTAGTTTAGTGTTTAAACTAATTCTATCCAATTGTATTGTCTTTAGGTTGAGGATTATGGGATTTTCATGTAACCGTTTATATAGATTATGTTTATATATGTTTTAATGCATTTCACACAAAAGTCCAAGAAGAGCCAAATCACATATGCTTATTAATTGGTTAGTTAGTTATTTACTATGCTACTAATGTTAATGCATATGCTTAAGGATGATTACAAGTAAGTTGTCTCACTCATCATGCAAGGTAAAAAGAAAAGAAAAATTTTGTGGTTGGGATTTTTGAGGTAGAAATTTGTGGGTTGTTACAGTCCTCCCCCCTTATTAGGATCTCGACCCCGAGATTAAACTGATACGTACCCGGCGAATAGGTAGGGAAATTGCACTCGTAGATCGGATTCTTTCTCCCACGTTGCTTCTCTTTCAGTGTGGTTACTCCACTGAACTTTACACATTCCGATAATCTTGCTTCGGGTCTCTTTTGTGTCCCATCCCAATATCTTGATTGGATGTTCTCTATACTCGAGTGTATCTTGTATATCAAGTGCATTAGTGGGCACAACCTCTTCTGGTACTCGTAAACATTTACGTAGCTGAGATACGTGGAACACAGGATGTACCCCTATTAACTCTTTAGATAGGTCTAGTTTATATGCAAGCTTTCCAACCTTCTCAGTAATTTGGTATGGTCCCACGAATCTTGGTGCAAGCTTTCCTTTCTTATGAAATTTGATGGTGCCCCGAAGTGGGAATACTTTTAGGTAAACAAAATCTCCTACCTCAAATGCGAGGTCTCTTCGCCTTTTATCTGCATAACTCTTGTATCGAGTTTGTGCTATCTTTAGATTTTCTCGAACCTGATTCACCCCTTCCTCTGCTTCCTTAATTTTTGCGGGTCCAAAGAGTGATCTTTCTCCAGGGTTAGACCACATTAACGGAGTCTGGCATGGTTGAAGGACCGAGAAGCTAACCGAAAGCGACCAGAGGGGGGGGGGGTGAATGGGAGCTTCAAAATTTCCTTACGGAAACTAGATGCCACTGTCCCAAAATCGACCCCAAGAGCGAACCCTAGAGCTTGCTAATGTCCACGACCCTATATGTAGGGTGGATGCTTCCTAGAAGCACAGCGAGACACTAGACAACTCTAGAAAGCCAACGCAAAAGACGGAATTCAATTCCGACAACGAACGAGCGAACCGCGGACGAAACCGTGCGAAACCAGACGCATCGGACGCTGGCCTGCGTCCGATGCCAGACCACCGGAAGCGTCCGATGCAGACTGGACGGTTCTGGAACCTTACTGTTCCACCATCGGACGCTGTGAACAGTAATCACCCAGCGTCCGATGCAAAGGCTCCGGCGCGTCCGATGGACAACGGACGCGTCCGATGCCTAGCGTCCGATGCAAACTAAAACGCCGAAAACGTGACACGCGTCACCGGAGCGTCCGATGCTAGGGACCCTAGCGTCCGATGCTCCCGTGATAGCGTCCGATGCTCCCGAAAACAGCGCAGTTCTTTGATGATTCAACCCGATCTCCTCTAAATCAAAAGCTCTAGGCCTAGGATTCGATCTGAGGGGTCACAAGGATGTTAGTGAGCTATCTCTAAGAGATCATGGCTCGAACCTAACTCCAAATCGGTGAATCAAGAAATTTCGGGGCATGGAGGCAAGAACGCAATCCAAAACGAAAATCGATCGATCTCCTAGACCGTGAGGTTAGAGTTTAATTCCTTCGGTGGAAAGGAGAGCCTCACGATCTAGAACAACTTGGTTCAAACGGTTTTGCAAAAGATGAACCGAGCAAGAGAGATCAAGCGACGGGAAAATCGTGGAGAAAAAGGATTCCGCGAAGAACACAAAGAAAACGCGAATCACAGCCACGAACTCGAATTAAGGACGCAAATCAAGCCATCGATCTGTGCTCCAAGGTGAGGATACGGCCTCACTTCCTCAAATCAACAGTACACAGAGTGGAGTCTCTCTGCGGATCTCAACTAGCTAGAGCAGGGGATGGGAGAGTGGAAACCCTAGGTGCTAGGAAGCAAATGACTGCGCTAACTGAGATTGAGATAGGGAGGAGGGTGTCTCCCCTAGACTACTTATACTAACCTAGCCTAAGTCTATTTCCTACTCTACCCCTCTCTACTCTAATTACAGAGCGGACCAGCCTAACCCTAAGGCTATTCTAGTCCACCCGCTGGTGGTAGGTAGATCCGACGGCCACGCCCGCACGGTCTTCCGCGTCGCCTCCACGCAACCTTCAGATCGCCGCCACGTGCCGCCACCACTCTGCACCCCCGGTTTTGCGGCCCAAACCGGGAAACCAGCCTCCAGCCCGAGTTTTGTGGCCAAACTCGGGAAACCAGTCCGCGCCCGAGTTTTGAGGCCCAAACTCGGAAACCGTCCGCGCCCGAGTTTTGAGGCCCAAACTCGGAAACCGGCCCACGCCCAGGTTTTGAGGCTCAACCTGGAAACCGTCGCGCCCAGGTTTTGTGGCTCAACCTGGAAACCCAGCACCCAGGTTTTGAGGCCCAAACCTGGAAACCGTCCACCGTTGGTTTTTCCCGGGCTCTACCAACAAACCGGCGTCGTAGAGGGGATGCACCGCCTGTGCACCCCTTCCACCGACATGATCGCACTTCTCCGCCTGTCGCTGTCGCAGGCTGCCAGCCACCACAGCTGATCCTCCGGCCTCCAGTCCATCAGTCCAAGTCCACGTCCGCCCTTCACCGTCCGATACATCGGCATGGCACGTCCGCCGCACGGCACGCCCATCCTTCATCGCGCCCGGTCCGTCGGCACGGCACGTCGCAACTTGACCTTCACCCGCCATCGATCACTGTCTCCGTGCTCGACACCTGCACAACACAAGCCAAAGAACATGCGCATCATCTCCATTGACAATCACTCATCACACAGAGACTCGGCATACACCCATGTATCCGCAATCTCCCCCTTGATGAGTGCATTGTCAACTCCACAACAAATCATGAATAAGAAGAAGGAGGTAGGAAGGAGTGGGAAGAGAAAACCCAACCAAATGACCCAAAAGCCTTAACAAAAGCCGAAGAAGGTCAAGTGGATGAAGCAAAAACTTGGTCCCCAAAGACATGGGCAACGGCTTGACGCAACCAAGCAAAGCAAAGCTAGCCCTCAAGAAGAGGTAGAACAGGCTCAACACCGCTAGCAGATACCAATTGAAGATCGGAGGACAACAGAAGCAAAATGCTAGTCCCTCAAGATAGAGGCACAGAGGCTCAACACAACTAGCAAGAAAATCACTCCGAACCAATTGAAAATCAACCCAAACCAAATGGGAAAGCACACCAGACGATACCAATTGAAGGCCAAATGAAAAAGCTTATGAAAGCTCATGAGAAGCTAGGAACGTTTGCTAGTCCCTCAAGATAGAGGCAATGGCTCAACACAACTAGCAAACTCCCCCTCGACAAATGCAAGCAACTAGGACAAAAGATTTTCAGGGCATATGATTTGCGTAAATTTCTCCCCCTAGTTGAAAATGCACTTATCAAGGCCAAAAGGTATCGGAGAAGCAACTCTCTTCACATAAACTCCCCCTGAACACAAGATCTCCTTCCACAATGCATATGAAGTTAAAATGCAAGTTAGGAGCTTCAAGTATATAGTCAAAAGAGTGCAAAGATGCTCTAATCAGTATAGCTCCAACATCTCAATTAAGCACTCAAATAGCAAAGGCTCAAACTGATCACTTATACGAAATATGAAGCATATGAGCATGTGAGCAGTTTTAAGCCAAAAGGATAGTCACCATCAAAATAGCACTAGACATGTATAGAAGGAATCCAAACAAGTGCTAAGCATATATACAAGGTGAACTACCCCTAGCAAAGTTCAATCATCATGCATAGGAATGAAGCATATACTTGTGATTTCAAATTCATATCGGAGTTGCAGCGGTAAAAGAATTCACAAGTTCATTTTTAGCATGTGATTGCGAGAGGTTGAAAGCTTGTCATCGCCTAACTTTTCAACCGTGCGAAGCCTATGCCGAAGCAATCAGAAGCTTAAAGCAACGGTTTCGGTCATACACTACATGGCTCAAGTTTAACTCAAAGTGCAATGAGAAACAGTCTCAATACCATGAGGTGTTGACAAGCAATCCCATCTCGATCTTTTCAATTCAACAATACTTGGTTCAGATTTTAAGCAAGTTATGAACAACCAAGCAAGTGAATGACTCAGAACTAGAGACATAGCAACCTAGCATATATGAAAAGCAGGAATGGACTCAACACACCCTACACATGCTAGTTGCATATCTCAATGGTGAACATTTTCAGATTTATATACATTAGGCATAATTCACCATTCCAAAAAATAGCTCGCTCATAACATGTAACAGTGATCAGAAAGAGCATAAGCTACAAGCATCATCATAAGTATCGGAGCAATACTAACAAGAGCATAATTACATTCTAGTGAATATAGACATGAAGCTCAGAATGTAAATGCGTATGCCCGACACAAAACTGAACGAAAGAAGATACCAAAAGGAGAGACTCAAGAAACTCAAAAGAAAAGAGCCTCAAAATAAAAGAGTCAGTCTGTACATCTCAAAATGCTTCCCCCATCTAAAAGGGGAAACACACACCAAGCTCACCCCTCAACCTATTAAAGGTTGATTCGTCTAAAGGCTTGGTGAAAATATCAGCCAATTGGTGATGAGTATCGACATGGCGAAGGTCGATATCACCCTTCTCCTGGTGGTCTCGCAAGAAATGAAAGCGCACATCAATGTGTTTGGTTTTCGAGTGAAGCACAGGGTTCTTAGCAACGCTAATGGCACTCGTGCTGTCACAAAGCAAAGGAACTCGAGTAAAGCTCAAACCAAAATCACGCAAAGTGGCCATCATCCAGAGTAACTGGGAACAGCAGCTAGCCGCAGCAACATATTCAGCCTCCGTGGTAGACTGAGCGACACTAGACTGCTTGCGAGAAGACCACGACACAAGAGAAGATCCAATAAACTGGCAAGTCCCTGAAGTGGACTTGCGCTCAATGCGACAACCAGCAAAATCAGCATCAGAAAAGCCACAAAGCGAGAGGGTGGAGGAAGCAGAATACCAAATCCCGAGCTCGGGCGTGAAACGAAGGTACCTGAAGATGCGCTTCACCGCCTGACGGTGAGAAATGCGTGGCGAAGCCTGAAAGCGTGCGCACAAGCACACGGCGAACTGAATGTCCGGCCGTGTCGCCGTCAGGTAGAGCAGCGATCCAATCATGCTGCGGTACTCCTTCTGGTCCACTGCTTCTCCATCCGTGTCGGCATCCAGGGCAGTCGTCGTCGACATGGGCGTCGGAAGAGGCTTAGCCTCACCCATGTCGAACCGCTTCAGCAAGTCCCTTGTGTACTTGCCCTGGTGCACAAACGTCCCCTCTCGGGATTGCTTAATTTGCAACCCGAGAAAGAAAGTCAGCTCGCCCATCATGCTCATCTCGAACTCCCTGCTCATAGTATCTGCAAACTTGGCAACCAAAGCGTGAGAAGAACCACCGAAAATGATATCATCCACGTAAATTTGGACCAAGAGAGTATCTTTGCCTTGCTTGAGGAGAAAGAGCGTTTTATCTACACATCCCATTTTAAAACCCTTAGCTAGCAAAAAGGTTTTTAATCTCTCATACCAGGCTCTAGGGGCTTGTTTCAAACCATACAAAGCTTTGTGGAGTTTAAAGACATGGTTTGGAAACTTGGGATTTTCAAAACCGGGGGGTTGCTGGACATAGACCTCCTCCTCAATATAGCCGTTTAAGAAGGCACTCTTGACATCCATTTGAAAAAGTTTGAAACCCATGGATGCAGCATAAGCCAAGAGTATCCTAATAGCCTCCAAACGAGCTACAGGAGCGAAGGTCTCCTCATAATCTATCCCCTCCTTCTGACTATAACCCTTCGCTACAAGCCGGGCCTTGTTTCTCACAATGTGGCCCTCCTCTCCTTGCTTGTTTTTAAATACCCATTTTGTCCCAATAGGTTTACAGTCAGGAGGTGGTGGCACTAGAACCCAAACCCGATTTCGCTCAAAGTTCTCTAGCTCCTCATGCATGGCATTGACCCAATCCGGATCCGTCAATGCGTGTCCAACATCTCGGGGCTCAAAAGACGCAACAAAAGCAGAATGAGCAAAGTGCGAGATGTGCTGTGACCTGGAGCGAGTAACTCGCTCGTCGATGTCGCCGATCATCTGTTCAGGGGGGTGCTGGCGCTGGATGTGTCGTGGCGCCTCCCGGGAAGAAGTAACCTCCCCCTCAACAGTAGCTGGTTCCACCCCGGGTACAAAAGGTACCGCGCGAGGTGGATCCCACGGCCCCCAGGAAGAAGACGTCTCGGGGCCACGGGTCGTCGTCGAAGCCGCTCCCGGCGGCGCGGCAGGCGGAGGGGGTGCTGGATCATCTATACCTTCAGCACCCTCTTCCTCGTCATCGAAAAGAGGCTCTCCAACCTCGTGATCACCTGCACGCTCAAAACGAGAAGAAGGAGAAACAAGAGTCTCGTCGAAGGTGACATCTGATGTCTCCATGACTCGGTTAGTGTCAAGGTTAAGTACACGATAAGCTCGAGTGTGAGTGCCATAACCCAAAAACACACCGTCAGAAGAACGAGACTCAAACTTGTCTAGGTTGCCTTTTTTCAATATAAAACAGTGGCAACCAAAGACTCTAAAATAACTCACCTTGGGCTGGCGACCAAAACGCAACTCATAAGAGGTCTTCTTCAAAAACACTCTCAGAAAAATGCGATTCGAAATATAGCATGCAGTGTTCATAGCTTCGGCCCAATAGCGCCTAGGAGTCCTATGCTCATCAAGCATCGTCCTGGCCATCTCAACAAGGGTCCGATTCTTCCTCTCTACAACACCATTTTGGGGTGGTGTATAGGGAGAAGAAAACTGATGCTCCAAACCAAGGCGTTTACAAAACTTCTCAAAATCCGAATTTTTAAACTCGGAACCATTATCACTTCTAATCGCTCGCATCGAGTTCAAAGGGAACTCGTTCTGAAGACGCAAAATCAGATCGCGAGCGAAGGAGAATGTCTCGGACTTCTCAACTAAAAAGAAGACCCACGAATACCTCGAAAAGTCGTCAACAATAACAAGCACATACCACTTCCCACCAACCGAGCTCACCCGAGCCGGACCAACAAGGTCCATATGCAAAAGCTCTCCGGGGTGCGAGGTCATAACCTTGGTCAAAGGATGGTGGGGAGCAGCAACCATCTTTCCATGCCGGCAAGCATGGCAAACTAGATCCTTCTCCAACGAAAGCTTGGGCAATCCTCGGATTAAGCCAAGTGAGCTAAGTCTTGCAAGCAAGTCAAAACTCAGGTGACCGAGCCTCCTATGCCACTTCCAAAGATCAGAAGAAGAAGGACTAGCCAAAAGACAGCGAGAAGATCCAAACGACTTTGAGAAATTCGCGCGAAAGACATTCCCAAAGGGTGAAATCAGACATACAAGATCACCCTGAGGATCTAAGATCCGGCTAAGGTTCGGTTTGAAACGAATCTCATAGCCTTCACGAAAAAGTTGCGAAACAGAAAGCAAGTTAAAATGCAGGTTAGAAACAAGAGCAACCTCGCGCAACACAAAGTGCTCATTAACCCGCACTGCACCAACGGACAATACCTTGCCCTTACCTTTGTCGCCGAAGGTTATGTACTCCTTTCCGGCGACCGGACTATGGCTGGAGAACCATTTGGCATTTCCGGTCATGTGCCTCGAGCAACCGGAATCCACAAGCCAAATGTCCTCCAACCGCTCCTCCTACATCAATAAAAAGACATAGGGTGAACATACGGTCCAACACTGGGGTTAGTAAGATAAGAAGGAAACCAGTGTTGGGCCGGCTGCTCAAAAGAACGGTCAGTGTAAAAACCAACCTGTCTAGGGGGATAGCGATCACCACGCACAGGAAAACGTGGTCCGCTGGGGAAGAAGCGCTCACCGCGAAACTCTACCTGCGGTGGGACAAAGCGCTCAACAAAGCCTCCGCCACGGGGTCCGTTACCTGCAAAAGCAGGACCCCGTCGGGCACGCTCTCTACGAGGTCTACGCCTAGGAGCCTGCTGCTCAACTCTAGCGTCTCTCCTCGGAGCTCTCTCCTGCCTAGGCCTCACAAACTGAGGTGCTCTACCTCTAGGCCTAGTCTCCCTCCTAGGGGCTCTCTCCTGCTGCCTAGGCTGGGTATGCTTCCCTCCAGACCTAGCAGCTCTCCCCTGAGGCTTCGGAGCATGTCCACCACGAGCTGGGTGAAACATGTCCGGGTTCTGCATCTCCCTAGCACGGCGCGCCTCTCTCCTGCGCCTAAAGCAGAACTCACTCAGGTGACCATCCCGCCCACAAAAGTCACACTGAAACCTCACCGCGCGCAAAGGGGGTTGTTGGTTTGCAGGGATGTGGGTATGGTTCACCTTGCCCTTGCCCTTCTGTGGCAACTCCTCTCGGATGGGTGGCATTGTGTCAAGCTTGTTCTTTAGGTGATTGGGCTTGGGTTGCCATTGTGGATTCTTGGGTGGAGCCTTGGGGGGTTCAACTACAACTCCATCCTTGGTGACAGGCTTGGCAGGCTCTTTGGGTGGAAGCTTGGTTAGTTTGGGAGTAGTGGTGAAGTTGTGCTTCTCACAGGGGTTCAGACCACTAGACTCTCCAATCTTACCAAAAGCTGAAAGATCAACACTCTGGCCAAGACCTACACCAGGAGCCCCAGCAGCTCGCTTGAATTGGGAGATCATCATCCCGAGCTGAGGCTCACCACAAGACACCCATGACAAGACGGTCCGAAGGTATGTGTTTTCCTCCTCGGTACGCACCTTGTCATGCCTCACATTGGCCATCTCCTGCTCCAGGCCCTCACACAAAGCACACCTCTTGACACAAGTGCTATCCGAGCCGGCCTTCTCAAAAGACTCAAGCTTGGCATTCTTCTCTGCCAACTCGGATTGCAAGACAGGACAAGTCTTGCACGCACCCAACAGCTGCGGTCTAGCTCGGAGCTCATCCACCTCATCTACCAGCGCAGCATGCTTACTCCTCAGAGTGAGAAGATCCGTCATGTGCGCGGCGCAACTCTCGCACTCCAACTCCTCCGACACAACCACGGTGGACCGAGCGAACTCAAGCTCCTTCACCGTGTCCTCCCACTTCTGCCTAAACTCCTTGCGCTCTCTAGCGGCACGCCTAAGCAACTTGTCTTGACTAAGGAGGGCAGCAGTCAACTTCTCAACCTCGGAGGAAAGCTCGTCGTAGGTGAGAGATACCTGGGAGGTGTCGTCGTCGTCGTCGTTCCGAGGGGTACGCTCCTGGCTCGCCGTCGACCTCATCTCCGAGCGCCATGGTACACAGGCCTTCGTCGCCGGCGAAGAAGCACAAGCCGTTGAACGTGTCCTCCAGCTTCTTCTTCTCGGACTCGTCATCACTCGATCGAGCGGAGTCGTCATCCGAGCCGTCGACGTCGCTGAGCGTGGCGAAGAACGCTCGCTGCTCAGCCTGCTGCTTCTCCAAGTACTTCTTCTTGATGTACTCTTTGTTGAAGCCGCCCCGCTTCTTGTGCCTTGGGGGAACGTGCTTCTCCTTGTACTTGGAGTCGCGCCTGTGGCTGTGATCGCCCTTCCCAAGATGCTTGTTCTTCTTCTTGGGGCAGTCGGCGATGAAGTGGTCGGGGTCGCCGCACTCGTAGCATCCGGTGCGTCCTCCTCCGCGACGACGGTTCATGCGGTTGTTGTGGAACCGCGAGAACCGGTTGGCAAGCAAAGCCAACTCGTCGTCTCCCAAAGACTCCAGCTGGTCCTCTGTCACAGAAAAGAGAGAAGAAAGCGCAAAGCCAGCTGAGGGGTTAGAGGAAGAGCCGGAAACCAAAGCCATGGACGGGCGAGAAGGATTTTCAAAAGAAGCCCTCGCCATAGCATCAATCTCACTGGACTTGAGCTTACTGAAGAGCTCGTCGCAGGTGAGAGTCTCATAGTTCGGCGATTCGATGATTGCCTGAACCTTGGAGTCCCACACCGAACGGTCAAGAGTGTGCAAAAGCTTCAAAGCACGCTCATGATCGTCAAATGGCAACTGCTCTCTGTTAGCCCTCATCCTGTTGACAATCACCTGAAAGCGAGCGAATAAACTTTCTATGCTCTCGCCAGGTTGATGTCTAAAGTTCTCATACTCTCGCTTGAACGACTCGTAGAGTCGGGTTTTGACTTGAGAGGTGCCCTCATGAAAACGCATGAGAGTATCCCAGATCTCCCGAGCCGTAGCGAGGTGAGAAACGCGATCAAACTCACCCATGCTCAAACAAGAGAAAAGAGCATTACGGGCTCGGCTATTGGCATCGTGCTCATCGATCTGCTGTTGATTCACACGAGCAGCCAAGACCACGTAATCAGGGGAGTTGCAAATATCCCAGATCGAAGCGCCCAAGCTCTGCAAATAGGCCGACATACGTATCTTCCAATACGCATAGTTCGTCCCATCGAAAAACGGCGGTTTGCCCACGCCGCGATCCATGTCGCCTTCGGTGGATCTGGAACCGGCTAAGGTGGAAGATCCTTAACCCGCTCCGATACCAATTGAAGGACCGAGAAGCTAACCGAAAGCGACCAGAGGGGGGGGGTGAATGGGAGCTTCAAAATTTCCTTACGGAAACTAGATGCCACTGTCCCAAAATCGACCCCAAGAGCGAACCCTAGAGCTTGCTAATGTCCACGACCCTATATGTAGGGTGGATGCTTCCTAGAAGCACAGCGAGACACTAGACAACTCTAGAAAGCCAACGCAAAAGACGGAATTCAATTCCGACAACGAACGAGCGAACCGCGGACGAAACCGTGCGAAACCAGACGCATCGGACGCTGGCCTGCGTCCGATGCCAGACCACCGGAAGCGTCCGATGCAGACTGGACGGTTCTGGAACCTTACTGTTCCACCATCGGACGCTGTGAACAGTAATCACCCAGCGTCCGATGCAAAGGCTCCGGCGCGTCCGATGGACAACGGACGCGTCCGATGCCTAGCGTCCGATGCAAACTAAAACGCCGAAAACGTGACACGCGTCACCGGAGCGTCCGATGCTAGGGACCCTAGCGTCCGATGCTCCCGTGATAGCGTCCGATGCTCCCGAAAACAGCGCAGTTCTTTGATGATTCAACCCGATCTCCTCTAAATCAAAAGCTCTAGGCCTAGGATTCGATCTGAGGGGTCACAAGGATGTTAGTGAGCTATCTCTAAGAGATCATGGCTCGAACCTAACTCCAAATCGGTGAATCAAGAAATTTCGGGGCATGGAGGCAAGAACGCAATCCAAAACGAAAATCGATCGATCTCCTAGACCGTGAGGTTAGAGTTTAATTCCTTCGGTGGAAAGGAGAGCCTCACGATCTAGAACAACTTGGTTCAAACGGTTTTGCAAAAGATGAACCGAGCAGAGAGATCAAGCGACGGGAAAATCGTGGAGAAAAAGGATTCCGCGAAGAACACAAAGAAAACGCGAATCACAGCCACGAACTCGAATTAAGGACGCAAATCAAGCCATCGATCTGTGCTCCAAGGTGAGGATACGGCCTCACTTCCTCAAATCAACAGTACACAGAGTGGAGTCTCTCTGCGGATCTCAACTAGCTAGAGCAGGGGATGGGAGAGTGGAAACCCTAGGTGCTAGGAAGCAAATGACTGCGCTAACTGAGATTGAGATAGGGAGGAGGGTGTCTCCCCTAGACTACTTATACTAACCTAGCCTAAGTCTATTTCCTACTCTACCCCTCTCTACTCTAATTACAGAGCGGACCAGCCTAACCCTAAGGCTATTCTAGTCCACCCGCTGGTGGTAGGTAGATCCGACGGCCACGCCCGCACGGTCTTCCGCGTCGCCTCCACGCAACCTTCAGATCGCCGCCACGTGCCGCCACCACTCTGCACCCCCGGTTTTGCGGCCCAAACCGGGAAACCAGCCTCCAGCCCGAGTTTTGTGGCCAAACTCGGAAACCGTCCGCGCCCGAGTTTTGAGGCCCAAACTCGGAAACCGTCCGCGCCCGAGTTTTGAGGCCCAAACTCGGAAACCGGCCCACGCCCAGGTTTTGAGGCTCAACCTGGAAACCGTCGCGCCCAGGTTTTGTGGCTCAACCTGGAAACCCAGCACCCAGGTTTTGAGGCCCAAACCTGGAAACCGTCCACCGTTGGTTTTTCCCGGGCTCTACCAACAAACCGGCGTCGTAGAGGGGATGCACCGCCTGTGCACCCCTTCCACCGACATGATCGCACTTCTCCGCCTGTCGCTGTCGCAGGCTGCCAGCCACCACAGCTGATCCTCCGGCCTCGAGTCCATCAGTCCAAGTCCACGTCCGCCCTTCACCGTCCGATACATCGGCATGGCACGTCCGCCGCACGGCACGCCCATCCTTCATCGCGCCCGGTCCGTCGGCACGGCACGTCGCAACTTGACCTTCACCCGCCATCGATCACTGTCTCCGTGCTCGACACCTGCACAACACAAGCCAAAGAACATGCGCATCATCTCCATTGACAATCACTCATCACACAGAGACTCGGCATACACCCATGTATCCGCAATGGTCTTCCGTACAAGGCTTCAAATGGGGACATCTTAATGCTAGCTTGGTAGCTGTTGTTATATGCAAATTCTGCATGTGCTAAACATTTCTCCCAATCCTTACCATAATTTAGCACACTGGCTCGGAGCATATCTTCCAGTATTTGATTTACTCTTTCTGTTTGCCCGTCGGTTTGTGGGTGGTAAGCTGTGCTGTAATCAAGTTTCGTCCCAATTGTCTTATGCAACGATTTCCAGAATTGAGAAGTAAATTGCGGGCCTCGATCGGATACGATGCTTGATGGTGCCCCATGAAGTTTAAGGACATGCTCCACATACAGATCGGCTAGCTTGTCGGTATGGTGAGTGGCCTGAACAGGTATGAAGTGAGCAACTTTGGTTAACCGATCCACGATTACCCAAATAGCGTCGCTCCCTTTTTGTGTCCTTGGAAGTCCAACAATAAAATCCATGGTTATGCATTCCGATTTCCACTGTGGTATATCCAGTGGTTTGAGTAATCCCGGGGGTCTTCCATGCTCAGCTTTAACCCTGCTGCATGTGTCGCATTTTGCCACGTGTTCTGCTACCGAGGTTTTCATGCCTTTCCACCAGAAGTGTTTCGTCAAATCTTGGTACATTTTGGCTCCTCCAGGGTGAATATTATACTTAGAGTCATGTGCCTCAGTCAATATCTCATTACGAAGCTCCGGGTTATTGGGTACACATATTCGATCCTTGTACCAAAGAGTTCCTTGGTCATCTTCTCGGTGATCGGTGCGACACCCAAGCTTCATCAAACCCCGGATGTACTCCATTTCCTCACAATTCTCCTGAGCTTTGCGGATTCTATCTGTGAGGTTGTATTGGATCCGTAACTCATTCAGCATTCCATGCGGTAGGATCTCTAATTGGAAGTGATCAATTTCCTCCTTCAGTTCAGCTGGCACAGATTCTGCTATTAGGGTGTGACAATAACTCTTGCGACTGAGTGCATCTGCCACAACATTGGCCTTTCCTGGGTGATAGTGAATTTCTAGATCATAGTCTTTAATAAGTTCGAGCCATCGGCGCTGCCTCATATTTAGGTCTTCTTGAGTAAAGAAATATTTCAGGCTCTTGTGATCGGTATAAATATCGCACTTGTTGCCTATCAAATAGTGCCTCCAAATCTTTAGTGCATGTACTACAGCTGCAAGCTCGAGATCATGAGTGGGATACCGCTGTTCGTGATCTTTTAGCTGTCGGGAGGCATAGGCTATAGCCTTTCCATTCTGCATCAGAACACACCCGAGTCCTTGACGGGAGGCGTCACAATAGACTACGAAACTCTGATTGATGTCTGGCAGAGCTAAGACAGGGGTGGTAGTGAGTCTCTTCTTTAGCTCAAGAAAACTATTCTCACATTCATCTGACCATTCAAAGTTCTGTGTCTTTTTCAACAGATTGGTCATCGGGCGAGCGATCTTTGAGAAATTCTCAATGAATCGGCGATAATATCCCGCCAGTCCCAGAAAACTTCTGATCTCACCCACATTACGAGGTGATTCCCAATTTCTGATAGCTTCTATTTTCGTGGGATCAACAGCTACTCCTTCAGCTGATAGTACGTGTCCCAGAAATGTCACTTCTTCAAGCTAGAACTCTCATTTGCTGAACTTAGCATAAAGCAGATTTTGTGCCAATCTTTCAAGTACAGTCCTCAAATGCAGCTCATGCTCTTCCGTTGTGGCTGAGTATATAAGAATGTCGTCAATGAATACTACGACAAACTTATCTAACTCCTCCATAAACACCTTATTCATCATGTTCATGAAATAGGCAGGTGCATTCGTAAGTCCAAATGGCACTACTGTGAACTCATACTGCCCATACCTCGTGACAAAAGCTGTTTTGGAAATATCAATTTCTCTGATCCTCATCTGATGATACCCTGATCGGAGGTCAATCTTGGAAAAGTACTTAGCATTTCGCAACTGATCAAGCAGGTCATCAATCCTCGGCAACGGGTATTTGTTCTTGATAGTCACCGCATTCAGGCTCCTATAATCAACACACATCCTCATTGTGCCATCCTTCTTCCTCACAAATAGTACAGGAGAACCCCAAGGTGATGCACTAGGCCTGATATATCCCTTATCAGCAAGTTCCTTCAATTGTTTCTTTAATTCAGCTAATTCATCAACAGACATGCGATATGGTCTTTTGGCTATAGGCCCTGTTCCCGGCAATAAATTGATCACAAACTCCACTTCCCGTTCCGGAGGCATCCCTGGTATTTCTTCCGGAAAAACATCGGCATGGTCTCTGACTATGGGCACATCATCTACTGTCAAAGGTTTGTCCCGGGGTGTAACCTTGGTTTTAAGGGCACATAGAAGGGTAGCAGTTTTCTCGGCTTGGGGTGTGCATCGAACGGCTTGGCCTGTTGGATGAGTTATTTGAATGTATCTGGGTGAGCAAGATATAATACTCTGGTGCTTGGTTAACCAGTCCATTCCTAAAATAACCTCTAAGCTGGTATAAGGTAGTAGGGTTAGGTCGGCTGTGAAAACTAATCCCTCGATGGTTAATTTCACTCCCTTACATATATGGGTACTCTTTAGGTCTCCTAAGGGTGAGCTAGTTATGATTGGAAGTTGGCGTGGGCTGACCGGAATGCAATGCTCATGTGCAAACTTTGATGATATGTAAGAACATGTAGCTCCTGAATCAAAAAGAACCGATGCTCTAATGCCGTTAACCAAAAACATACCGTATACCACATCTGGGGCATCTTGGGCATCCTCAGCATTCAGGTGAGTAAGGCGACCACGGGAAGCAGATTCCCGGGGTTGAGGTTGAGCTCTTGGTGGTGCCTTTTGGGCTTTGGCATTTTCTGGGCAGTTGGCAATCTTGTGGCCAGGCTGTCCACACTTGAAACATGTCCAAGGCATACCACTGGTGGAAGTTGGTGTGGGTGCCTTCCAAGTAGATGCATTCTGAGCAGTACGGTCTTGTGACGCACGAAAGCTTCCTGAACGATCCTGAGTGCGAGCCGGAGTACGGTCTTGGTATGAGCGAGAGTATTGAGCAGAATGTGAGCCTCCGCTCCTACTGGAACCAGGGCGAGAGTAGCTGGTGACATGGGTCATTCGTGCCTTCTTGCGCTCAGGGTGACGAAAGGAACTATCTGCTTTGCGCTTCCTCTCTCTGAACTCTTCTCCAGCTTCATTCCGATCCTTTTCGATCTGGATGCTGCGATCTATGAGGTCGCGCAGAGTGTGACTTTTAACTCCTCCCATATTCACCTTGATGCGGGAACTGAGACCCTTGCGATAGTAGTACAACTTCTCTTCTTCGCTGGTCACTATAGAAAGTGGCGCAAAGCGAAGTAGGTTGGTGAAGCGGGTGGTGTACTCAGTAACCTTCTCATTCCCCATCTTAATGTTACGAAACTCTTCTGCCTTAGCTTGCATCACGCCTTCAGGAACGTGATAGTCAGTGAAAGCTTCCACGAACTCATCCCAAGTAATCCCAGCTGGATTCTCATGAGAGTCACTGAAACTGTCCCACCAAGCGCGGGCTGCACCAGTGAGCTGATGGGTAGCGGCTCCAACACACTCTTCATCGGACAGCTTGGTAAGGTCGAGCTTCTTTTCCATCTCACGTAGCCAGTCGTTGGCAGCGAGTGGATCAGGATCGGTGCCATCATAGGTAGGTGGCCTGAGTTTGATGAATCCTTCAAGCTTCCTCTGAGAGTCATTGTATTGACCACCATTGCGTCGATTCGCACCTTCCACGAGTGCAGCTAGCAGCTGAGTTTGTTGAGCCATCACTTCAGCCAGACTTGGTGGTGCTGGCGGTGGTGGAGGCGGTGGTGCCGCGCCGATTGGCACGTGATCATCAGCGGGAACATGGTCATCCTCTGCTGGTGGTGGCGTCTGCTCCATATTGAATGGTACTCCACGTCTTCCTCCACGGCCACGACCGTTTCCCGCTCCGCGTCCTCGTCCACGGAGTCGCCCAGCTCTTACAGCGGGTTCAGGAGTCAGATCACGCGGGTGACTCAGACGTACTGAGCGGCGTAGCGACACCTGTGTCATAAAATAGATAGAGTTTTAGTATATATATTAACTGTTTAAACATTGCTTACAAGTTTTATTAGAGTCAGTTCAACGATTTACAGAAACATTATTCTATCCTGCACTCAAACAAAGAAGCGATAAAGATCCATAAGACGCAATAAAATCCGAACACTCATAACATGTTTGTCTTATTTAATAATTAACTTATTCGTACTACGCATCGTGGGTACAACTCGGGAATACATCTCATGGGTGACACACACTGGAACTCATCACATGACCACGCAGGGTCATCACTCACACCTACTCCTGCCCGTACACTGCTTCCGGGAAGCGACTGTCCTCAGCTTCGATGTCCTCGTTAGTCTTGTGGAGTCGGGCTACATACTTAAGTGCTTCGGCAAGCTCTTCAGTAGGCTTGGCTCCAGGTAGAACAGGGCAAGCGCTGAGGTTGAGTCGGGTGGGTGTCAGCTCAAATTCCTTAGTCCTGGGTCGGATTTTGACGCGTTCTTCTTTGGGTAGTTTCTCCCAAATGCTCTTCATCTCCCTGAGTCGTTTTCTGTCTAACTTCTTCCAGGCATCCCGAGTTCGCTCGCATTTCTCTTGTAAGTACTCTGTGTTCTTGACATATTCTATCAGGTGACCTTGGTTACGCAATGCTTTCACCTGCATCTCCTTGACTTCTTATTCCAGGGCCTTCACCTTGTTTTGAAGTTTCAGAAACTCCATGCCTTGATTCTTCTTCCGGTTCCAACTCTGGTTCAATGCTTCGGTCCTTTCTTCTAGATTTCTTTGCAATTCCAGCACTCGACAGTCCAGATACCAGTTGTCGTTTCCCAAATCTGCAGCCTTGTATCGCAGATCTGTCACTTCCGCCTTGTGCCTTTCCTCTTGTCGCTCCAACTTGTCTTGTAGTTTTGCTATAGTAGCTCTTAGTTCCTCCTGAACGGATCTCTCAATCTTGGTCGCTTCCTGGCACTCCATCAGGTGGTTGCGAGCTGCAGTTTGTTTGAGCTCAAGGTGACTTGCATAGCTGTTCAGGTCATACAAATGGTAAGCTGTGGTGCGCAGGCAGGGATCGGCTTCGGCAAGTACAGTCTGGGTATAGGCATGCTCCTGCTCAACCTGAGTGAGGTGAGGGTGTAAGGCCTGGGGTAGTAACCGGAACTCTGTTTTCTTCAAGTGGTCTCTGTTGTCTCGTGTTACAACCTTGAGTGCTTGAAAGGACACTGTCTGCACGCACTCATCAATGGTCTCTCCAATCACCATCTCTGAGTAAGCTGGAACGGATGACAGGGTTTGACTTGCGGGTATCTCCAGTCTAGCCACTATAGGTGCCCTGAGTCCGCCCTCGGGTGCTGGCTCTCCAGAGCAAGTATACAGAATTTGATCAACTGGGACTCCTAATGCCATAAGGACTTCACGCAGGGTAAGTGGGATTCCTGCGATCCCTTCGCCGTTGGAAACACACTTTGCAGTAAGGCTGAGCAAAGGTCCTAGCGGCGGATACACCGGGGTTGTCTCGATCTGCACGTATCAAAAGCTAAGGTTAGCAAGTCCATAGTAAGATAAGCCTTGCATTGAAAAAGTAAATGCAGGGTCGGTATATAACCGAAGGAGAGTGGCTTCCTGTTTCTAACGTCCATTTTCTAGGGTTTTCGTCCTAAGGTCAAGTATGGCTCTGATACCAACTGAAATGACCAGATTTTCCACGAAGGGAAAATCCACAGAGTCAAGTGTAATAAAACTCTTTCGAGTCAAATTACCCGATAATCCAGTCAAATATCATAATCCATACTTCGAATAATAAAAGTACTTAATACGATAATACATTTATTACATCGCCAACAGGCGAAATTTTAGATAAACATCATCCGGAACAGCTTGAAGTAGACGAAGAAGCGCGATCGAACTCCAACTTGAGCGTAGAAGCGAAACCCCCCCTATTCCTCGAACCCCTCGGAGTGGTACTCCTCCTCGGAACCTAAAACCTCAATTTTCAGTACGATTTGTACTGGCCACACTTTCCCATCCTATATGATTTATATGTGGTAGTGGATGCAACAGGTAAATGAAATTCAGACCTAGCAGGCTGGGTTTTCCTATGCATAACAGTATAATAATTATGTATGTTTATCATGTTTCACCATTTTAACTTATCACCGTATCCATCACCAATTTACCATTCCCTCACACACACACATACTCTCGCTCAGTCGACAGAGGCCAGCTCCCTCCCAGCCTTTGTCTCAACGGCCCGCAGTCTCACCTGACTCACGGCCGGCAGACTCTTACCAGAGGGAGAAAAGAGAAGCTCTCACTAGTCGGAAACAAGTCAGGGAAAAAGTCCGCAGCCAACAAGTTGGCTAACGTATCGATCGATCAACCATACACTCTGCAGAGGTTCTACAATATCCACAAGATCGCCATCATCAGCACCCCGGATGTGCCTAGGCGGATACCGGCCGCTTGCCAGCCTAGAGTAATGCCACCCTACCACTCAG
Source organism: Coix lacryma-jobi var. lacryma-jobi (assembly GCA_009763385.1). Lineage (NCBI taxonomy): Eukaryota > Viridiplantae > Streptophyta > Magnoliopsida > Poales > Poaceae > Coix > Coix lacryma-jobi. The sequence goes on from CM019826.1 coordinate 76,000,125, forward strand.
CCCTGGATTCATCCCAAGTATGTCTGGGATGGCTAAGTCTGTGAAGTCATGTTCCCTCTCCCGAAGTGGGGGCCGTGATCGTCTCGGAAGGGTGTGGGACTCTGATACCCGTACCTTCCTCGCACTCTCTCGCCTAGCAGTAGTGGCATTACCCTACCAGGTAGTCCGACCGTCCTCGTCCATAAGGAGCGAGTGGCATGTAAAGGTATTCCCCGTGGTCAGGTCCCCGTTCCACCTAGGGTGACTAAGCCGGAATGTCCCCTCAAAGGTTTTCATTATATGTGCCACCACAGCACGCTCCTGATCTGGGCTCCACCAGCGGCTCACACCCAGATCCACCTCATGTCACCATTTAACCCGCCACAGGTTTCACACCACAGGGGCATCCAGATATGCCCCACGGCAAGACTCGCACCAGGCTCGTCATATATTCCGGCTTGGTCGACACAACCCTCACCACCATACTCACCCAAAACACACGCAGCACACTCCCCGATATACACCGTATAACATTATGCACCGGTTTTCACCGTAGCTCAAATAAATATAATCAAGATAGTATTTACAGTGCGTGTGTCTATCCTATCAGCTGGGTAGCAGGGGATAGGTTGCGTCAAGGTATGGGCTTACAAGCAATCTATCATGCAAGTCCTATACTGAGCATCAGTAAATTAGAAATGTAATTTAGCATGCGTAATGGGATCTACGAGGTTGGATGGGCTGTGGCACCTTGAGATTGATCGTGGTCTTGTTCCTCCTCGTAGACGTGATCCTCGTTGTCAGGCGTCCCTTCCGGCTCTGAAAACTTACGAAAATGGTCGCATTAGCGACATCTATAGAATAGCACAAAGAACGAATGAAAATTCAAAAGATCCAAATGCACTCAAACATGGTACCAATAGGTAGATCTCGATTTTAGATGAATTGAGCAACTTGAACCACTATTTTTGGAGTCTGTATGAATTAGTTATGAATTTCCGAAGTTTATTCTATTTTGTGAAAATAACAAATGGCCGATTTAACCAGGTGCTGACACGTGTCGCTCTGTGACTGGTCCGTTTGGTGTCAGTGAATGACAGGTGGGTCCCACGGTCAATGTTGACTCGGTCACCGGATGCTGATGTCAGCATGACGTCAGCGTCACGTCATCTCGGACGCTTCTGTTCGCGTCCCTTGAGTGAGTCGAGGCCTCCCTCGGTCGGTGATGCCGAGGTCGCTACCCTCGAGTAAGTCGAGGCCTCCCTCGGTCGGTGATGCCGAGGTCGCTACCCTCGAGTAAGTCGAGGCCTCCCTCGGCCTCGAGCCTCGGGCGAATCGGTGTTTTGCACCGAGGCCTCCTTCGCCCTCGAGCCTCGGGCGAATCGGTGTTTTGCACCGAGCCCTCCTTCAACCTCGAGCCTCGGGCGAATCGGTGTTTTGCACCGAGCCCTCCTTCAACCTCGAGCCTCGGGCGAATCGGTGTTTTGCACCGAGGCCTCCTTCAACCTCGAGCCTCGGGCGAATCGGTGTTTTGCACCGAGGCCTCCTTCAACCTCGAGCCTCGGGCGAATCGGTGTTTTGCACCGAGGCCTCCTTCAACCTCGAGCCTCGGGCGAATCGGTGTTTTGCACCGAGGCCTCCTTCATCCTCAGCCTCGGGCGAATCAGTGTTTTCTCCCCTTTCTCCTCTGTTTTGTTACGGCGGCGCTCCGCCAACGGCGCGCTTGCGCTGGTGCTCAGCTTCGCCTCCCCGGATTCGATTCTGTGCTTCAGCGTGCCCGTGCTTCTACGGCGGCTCGATCCAAGCCACCAATTCCGTGATCTGGTGATCCTAGCGTCCAGCGTGGGTGTCTCGGCGGCGGAGCCGCGGCGGTGTTATGCCGTTTGGCTAGCTCCGCTCCTCCCCAACCAAATTCAATCATACGGTCTCCTTCCCATCTCCTCTACTGCCTCTAGATCATGCTGCTACCACCAGTAATCTCGGCAGCAGCTCCATGCGTATGATCCCGCACGGCGGCACATAGCGGCGCGACCATGCGACATCAGAACAAGCTCATGAACGGGCACCAGTTAATTCTACGACGCGCTCGGTGTTCTCCATCTCTCGGTGATGCTATACGGCCAGTTAGTTTCCCAAAACGAGGTCCGTGGCAACTGGAGCACAGGCTCGCCATGGCATGCCCAGCCGCGACGGCGTCTCGCCCTCTCTGCTAGAGGGCTCCTCGGTTTATGGCTTCAACTAACGCGTGCACGGGATCTACCTCGAGTGGTGATCTCAATCGGCTATCCAGCATCGTCTCCAGAGGCTATAGCGTTTGGGACACTGGTTCGCCGCGACGCGTCAGTCCGCGGCGACGTGTATGTGTTTCATCGTCGTGAGCTCGGTCTCCCTACTTAATTCGGGTGCGGTTCATGAGGCAGCAACGTGTGCGCGGTGGCGTGAGTTCACTCCGAGCCGGTAGAGGCTCTGGCCTGCGCGCTCCGGTACGGGCGCCATGGCCGATGCAGAGGACGAAGATGGCGGAGGTGGCATGTGGCTTACCGTGGTGGCGGTGAAGATAGGATAGCGGTGCAGGGCGATTCGAGGCCGTGAAGCTCCGGTTGCAGTGCCGTGCAGCTCCTGGTTCTCCCCGTGCTCCGCTCGCGGTCCTCTTCCTCGGCGCCGACGGATTCCGCGGCGGCGCCCTGCCGTCTCCCGCCTCCGGCTTCCTTCCTCCCCCGCCCTCGAATTTCTCTCACGGTGTGTGACGGGGTTGTTGCGCCACGGTGTGGCGATGCTGGTGAAGGGAGTCGCCGAGGGTAGGTGGGGATTTATAGCCGGCGGCTCATGTGGTGGCGGACAGAGATCAGGTGGGGTCTGCTCGATCGGAGGGCCGTGAGGTGTTCGGAGTTCGCACGGCTCTAATTCGAACAGTGGGGAACAGGCTGGCGAGTTTGTTAGAGCCGGTCGGCCGAGGGGGCATGGTGGGGCCGCCTCTGTCGCCGTGCTCTGCCTTCCGACTTGCGGAAGAAGAAGAACAGTGCGACGCTCGCTGACGCGTGGGGTCGGGTTGTCGGCGCTACAGAGCTAGCGTGGGCGGTACTCAAGCGATGGCGAAGCAGCTCCGCGCGCGGTTGGGCTCGGTCGTGCGGACGCTGGGCCGGTCGTGTGTGCCTGGGCCGCGAGCGTGCACGCGAGGCTGGTGCCACGCGCTGTGCTGGTCGGTTGGGCCGTGTGCGGTGTTCTGGCCCAACCGGCCTCCTCTCCATTTCTTCTTTCTTTTACATTTTCATTTGTTTGTTTTATTCCAGATTAGTTTAGTGTTTAAACTAATTCTATCCAATTGTATTGTCTTTAGGTTGAGGATTATGGGATTTTCATGTAACAGTTTATATAGATTATGTTTATATATGTTTAATGCATTTCACACAAAAGTCCAAGAAGAGCCAAATCACATATGCTTATTAATTGGTTAGTTAGTTATTTACTATGCTACTAATGTTAATGCATATGCTTAAGGATGATTACAAGTAAGTTGTCTCACTCATCATGCAAGGTAAAAAGAAAAGAAAAATTTTGTGGTTGGGATTTTTGAGGTAGAAATTTGTGGGTTGTTACATCGATCGATGGGAAAAACTGGAGAAAAGATGAACGCGAAGAACAACTCAAGAACGTGAATCACAACCACGAATTCCAACTGGAAATTGTCCCCACGAGGAGACAACGGGAATCTGGTACCATTTATGCAAAATCCAAATACAAAAAGGTATGATTAGTCGTCTCTGTGGATCTCAGTAGCTACAGCAGAGAATGGGAAGTAGGAAACCCTAGAGAAGAATAGCAAATGACTGAGATAGTTTGGAGGGAGGGGTTTCCTCTCCTAATATAGCCTAATACAATTATTCCCCTTCTACCCTACTGCTAATGAGCAAGCAGGCTAACCCTAAGGGTATTGCTGTCCAACTCGAGGTGTAGTCAATCCGACGGCCATGGCCGCACATCCATTAGCCTCGCCTCGACCCGACCTCACCCGATGCCGTGACGCCACTCGTCGTCCGTTCTTTTTCCTGGACCTCCCCCTGGTTTTAAGGCTGAAACCGGGAAACCAGTCATCAGACTGAGTTTTGTGGCCCAAACTCAGCAAACCACCATCGCCAAGGTTTTGTGGCCTAAACCTAGAAACCGTCCTCAACCCGAGTTTTGAGGCCCAAACTCATAAACCGAAAAGCACCCAGGTTTTGAGGCCCAAACCTAGAAACCATCCACCCGATGGTTTCTTGGGGGCTCTACCACCAAACCGAAGCTATAGAGGGATGCACTACCCGTGCACCCTGTCCACCCACATGTCTTCACTTGTCGCTGTCCCAGGCTATCAGCCACCACAGCTGATCCTCAGGACACCGGTCCGTCAGTCCAAGCCTCACGTCCGCCCTTCACTGCTGCGGGTCCATCGGCACGACACGTCTCTACTTGACCTTCACCTTGCCATTGATCACCGTCTCTGAGCTCTACACCTGCACAACACAAGCCAAAGAACATGCGCATCATACCAGTTGACAATCACTCATCATCTCAAGATCCGGCATACACCCATGTATCCGCACACGTGCCATGGGAAGGGCTATGTGGCTTCCTAATGTAACACCTCAAGTGTTTACATGAATAAAATGATGTCATGTCATCATAAGCATTTCATAGCATCATGTGCTAGCTCACTTTGAGATGCATTCACTAAAATGAGTTTAATTCCTAATGTGTGAGCATCTTTGTTTATATGCTTGTGCTGCAGCTCAAAAACCTAATTTAGAGTGTCATTATGAAGTAACTTGTGTTCATTCCCACTTGACTAAAGTCAGGTAAAGGCATGAATCCAAGTTCAACAATTCAAAAGAAACTAAAATCTATTTAGCCAAAACTGGGAAAAACATTAAATTCCTATATAAGTTAATTAACCCTTTCTAGTTAACTCAAAATTTGTGCATATTTAGGGGTGGACCCTAAAAGCTTTTTGGTATATATTGAGGAGAGGTACAACTTTGGTATTCAAAGTTTTCAAAGTTTCTGTACAAAATTTCAAGTAATTATGAATTTACTCAAACCCTGGAAATGGTTCCCTTTTGACTTTAAACTTGCATTTCAAAAACTATTTGAAATCTGAGTTTGAGATCTACATCAAAGTGGTAGAGAATTTCATAATGAACATTTCATACATTGACCATTTTTCAAGTATCAATGCAAAATAAAAAGTAATTTTTCTTTTACTACAAAACCCTAGTTCTGTCCCCTTTTCAAATTTCCAATTTGAAATGGATTTGAACTATTTTGATCAAATTGACTTATTTCCATTTGGAATCAGCTATAGGGTGTTAAAGCAAAGTTGTGCAACTTTTCAAACTCTACCTTTCATATATTGGCAAAATTTGAAGTTGTTCAGGAAATTCAAAAGAAATTTTGAAATTCAGTTTGGTCCAAATTTGAAATAGAACTCTATTTCAAAATCCAGGAAGAATTTGACTTTGATTCTTAAAGCAAACTTGTAGAACACAAAATTTGGAGCAACTTTTGTTTTAAGGGTTTTTGGCGTGCAGTACAAAAATCTGGAGAAATTAGAAAATGGGTAAACCTGATCCTGTAGCTACAGGATGGGGAATGCACCTGCCGGAGCAGGGCAGGCCGCCGCGTGCACCGCTGCCGTGGCCTGGCCGTCTCCGCGTCGCTCCGCGTGTCCGGCCACGCAGCTACCTTCCTCTCTGGTTCACTCAGCGTGGTGGCAAGTCCTGAGAGCGCCCCCAACCTCCCATCGTCCGCGTCCGCCACCTCCTTTTTCTCCTCCTCTGTTTTCCAGTCAAGCTCCGGCGAGCTCGTTTACCTTCGTCGCTGCGTCGCGGTCCTCTCCATTTCCCAGATAGCTCCGCCTAGATCTCTTGCTTCTCCTGAGCTAGCTAACCCAAGCCCTAGAGCTTGCAATCACCGTCGCCGCGGTCTTCTTCCTCGCTGCCGGCAGGGAGCCGCCGCGGGTACCCTGGTCGTGGTCACGGTAAGCCGGAGTTCCTCCGGTCAAACCGATTAATGTTTTAGCTTCGTGATGTGTTGTGGCTCACGTTCGGCTCGCTTTTGAAGTCTCTACCACCCTGGCTTGAGCAGTCCGCGGAGGTTGCCGCCGGTGCCAGCTTTGTCATCGCCGCCGCCATCGTCCACCTCGGTCCAGTGCTCCTCGAGTCAAGGTAAGGTGCGCATCGTAGTCGTGATGAGTTCCTATGCGTGTTGCGATCCCTAGTTTAGTCTCTACCTGGTCATCTGGGTTGTTTCGCGTGGCTCGCCGTCGGCGCAAGCGCCGCCATGGCCGCCATCGTGGACCATGTTACTCGGCGTCATCTCCATGTGAGACTGGGTGCGCATCATAGTCGCAGAGAGTGCCTAAGTGCGGTGCTGCTCTTGTTTCGGTCTCTACCGAGCCCTAGAGGCCGGAACGTTGAGTCGCCGCCGCGCTTGACATGGCCGAGCCGCTATGCTCGCCGGCGAGTGCCTTCCGGTGACCTAGAAGCCTAACCGTCTCCTCCAGTGGGTTCGCGGGGTCGAGCTTCAGGGTTTGGTGGCCTTGTCGTCGTCGGGGAGTCCACCGCCGGCGAGAGAGCCGGCGGTCAGCGCGGCCGGCAGCCGGTCAAGGCCGGCCGAGCTCTGGTCTGGGCGTGAAGGAGAAGAGCAGAGGCTGACACCTGGGGCCCAGTCGTCAGCGACTCTGGGCCGAAGTTGGGCCGAGCCCAATAGGGTTTAGAAAAGTTTTTCTTTTTCTGAAATGGGTGAATAGTGTTAGGTTTTGTCTTTTTGATATGTTTTTGTAGGAAGCTCCAAAAATTGGGAAATTTTTTGTGTAGCTTTCTCAAGCTGTCTAATATTTATGAAAAATATGAAACTTGAGTTTTGAACAAATTTTGAAAGTGGTTTAAATAGGCCTTTTAATTAATAAATGGACTTTGATGATTTTTGTAGGCTTATTTAAATGTCCAACAATCATGAAACTATTTTTGTCACTGTTTTGAGCTGAAAATGTATCATCACAAAAGTTTTGAGCTCTGTTGGAGAAAATAGATTTTATTCTTATTTCTATGCCATAATTAATTATTTAAATGTTATAATTTGATTTAATTCTGCAGGTTTAAATTGTTGTTCAAAAATTGTGATATTTGTTTTACCACTGTTATTTGATATAATATATCATCTCTAAAATGTTGAACTAATTTGGGCATAGTTTGCTTCACAACTTAATTTTTGTGCTAATTAAATTGCTTTCTTTATGAATAAGTGATGTTGTTTAACATGAAAACCTAAGTTTCATTATGGTAGATTTGGGGGTTAAGTTAGGTGAATTATCTTGATCTGCTGAGTGAATTATCTTGATCTGCTGCTTGATGCAGGCAAGAGTCACTCCTGTAAACCATGTATATTTATACAAGTTAGTTTTGTTGGTTTGCAACTATACCGTGATGGAAAGTTGTTGCGAGTTAAATGTTTATAACTTAGTTAATTTCCATCTTTACCATGATCATGACATGAGCATCTCATTAAGCATGCACTCCTTTATCGTGTAGTTTCCGAAGGGGTCGATTGTCCGGACGAGGTTGGTCCAGAGAGTTCGGAGTGTCCTGTTGATTCGGAATATCAGGAGTTCCAGACTCTTTCAGTCAACGAAGGCAAGCCCCGGTTCATTTAACCATTTCCTTGGATTTACAATTACATTTACTTTCGATAACCTGATGCATTAAATGATTATCAAATAAATGCTTTAAACCTGTTGATGCATGATCAACCTTGTTATCGATCTATCATTCCTTGATACCTACTTTATGCAAATGATAGAAAGGCTTAGCCTTGCTTTATGAAGCTTTTGATAAATGTTTTCGATACTTATCGTTTTGAAATGATAATGAGAAAGAAGGATGGTTAAGACCAAACGGGCACATGCATCGACCCTTGGATCGATGTATGGTGACCCGGATGTGTCAATTTAGGGTTAACCGTTGTTGGCCTGCTAGATTGTGAAACTATGAAGTACCGATCATATGCTACGGTAAGCCCTACCTTGGTGGTTCTTAAATGAGAACGGCTAATCGCGCACTGGGAGTGGAGAGATGGCGAGTGTACTAGCTACCCTCGTGGGTTAAAGTCCCGGATTGGAGGTGTACAAGTACTCTCGGGTGGCGCGGACCCGGTCTTGTTTGGAGGATCCGAGATTGGGGTTGGTATATGTGTGATCACGGGTCTACATATATCGTATGATCGTGGAAAACTCCATGATCTGGTTGAATCGGTTCAAATCGTGGTGCTCCTCGGTTAAGGAGACTCAATCTTCTGACCCGCACCGTAGAATGAAAACGAAACTGGTTTAAGAAAGAATGATAATGATCTTTCATTAATGTTCACTTTCAATTCTTACTATGTACTTAAATGATTAAATAAAAATTTGGATCTAGGATTTCTCTAGTATGCTTTTATGCAAATGAAAAGTACTGTTGAGCCATCCCAAGCCAGCATACCTGTTCCTTCTCTTCTCATTTCGCGTAAGCCTTGTTGAGTACCTTTGTACTCAGGGTTTGTTAACCCCTGTTGCAGGTGACGTTCACGAACAGCCTTGCTTTGAGGCTTGTTGCGTGACCGTTGTGGCAGAACCTCCCGGTAATGTGGCCCACCTGCACACGTCACCGTCTCCCCGAGCTCTAATGACTGTGCATATGTACCACATCACCGGAAAGATCTGTCGGGTGTCCCCGAGAGAACCCCGAATTATCCACGAACCACAGGATCATCATCATGAAGGTTGGAATAATTACAACATTACAACAGTTGATACAAAATACCATCGGAGTGCGGAAGAAAGATAAATAACTTTACAAATCCATGAATAAGTTACTTTTTACATAAACGTAACTGGTATTGCGGAAGTAGAATAGTATTACGGAACCACACTTAGGCGGAGTACCTAAGTTGGAGAAGAAGAACAACCAGATCACGTCAAGCCCACTGACATGATCATGATCAACATCACCTATTAGAAACCTGCAACAGGGGTTAACAAACCCTGAGTACGGTCGATACTCAGCAAGACTTACTCGTCAACACAAAAGACTTCAGGTTCATGCTGGTTTGGGTAGGCTCAACAGAATTTTTCATTTGCATAAAAGCTTACTAAGTAAACCTAGACCCAAATTTTACTTATACATTTAAGTATATAGCAAGAATTAAAGGTGACTATTCATGAAAGATCATCTTCATTCTTTCTTAAACCAGTTCCATTTTTATTCTACCGTGCAGGTCGAAAGATTGAGTCTCCTTAACCGAGGAGCACGACGATTCAAACCGATTCAACCAGATCTGGAAGTTTTCCACGATCATACGATATATGTAGACCCGTGATCACACATATACCAACCCCAACCTCGGATCCTCCAAACAAGACCGGGTCCGCGCCACCCGAGAGTACTTGTACACCTCCAATCCGGGACTTCGACCCACGATGGTAGCTAGTACTCCCGCCATCTCTCCACTCCCAGTGCGCAATTAGCTGTTCTCATTTAAGAACCACCAAGGCAGGGCTTACCGTAGCATATGATCGGTACTTCACAGTTTCTCAATCTAGTAGGCCAACAACGGTTCCCCTAATCCGACACATCCGGGTCACCCTACACCAACCCGAGGTTCGATGTATGTGCCCGTCTGGTCTTAACCATCATTCTTTCTCGTTATCAATCCAAAACGATAAGTATCAAAACATTTTTCAAAAGCTACATAAAGCAGGGCTAAGCATTTCTATCATTTGCATAAAGCAGGTATCAAGGAATGATATATTGATAACAAGGTTGGTCATGCATCAACAGGTTTAAAGCATTTATTTGATAAACATTTTATGCATCAGGTTATCGAAAGTAAGTGTAATTGTAAATCCAAGGAAAGGGTTAAATGAACCGGGGCTTGCCTTCGTTGCAGGGAAGATAAGATCCAAGAAGAATCCACACAAGTTAGTTCCTTTGCTGATTTGAAGTTAAGTCTTCTCGACGAAGCTTGTCCAACAAGAATCTCCTTCCGAGGCTTGTTCGACAAGGGTGATCACCAAAGCTTGATCAACATGACTCCAACACTCTCGGATACTACACGTAGATAAATGATGTATGCTTTAGCATGATGCCATGTGATGTAAGCTAAGGTACAGGACAAATCAAAAGTAAAACAGAAGATAACACAAGATAAGGAAAGTCGAGTACAACTTTTCTTCGCGGTAAAGTTGCAAACCAACAAAACCAACTTGCAACTCACCAACTAAGATTCCTAGCTATACATACAACTTCCATCAAGCACCTTTAGGAAGATAACTAAGGATGACTAAGGTTCATTAAAACATCACTTAAGCCATAGGAACACAAGATGAGAGGTGTCCCATGGTCTTCAAACAATAATCCAAAGTCACACAAGATGTAAACACTGCTGTTCACACTTTGGATAGATTACACCACTTATACTAATCAAGCCATAACTAGAGCTTCTAAGATTCAAAAGGGGTGATCCTAGACAATCTAGAAAGCTTATGAAAAACTCTAAAACTTTCCTATTAAACTTAACAGGTGATTCAAAACTTAATTAGTTCAAACAACTATAAACATTCAAACGATTAAATAAATCATATAAATAAGAATAAATTTTATTTTCTTCAACAGACCTCAAAATTTTTGTGAAGATACATTTTCACCTAAAAACAGTGCCAAAAATAGTTTCATGATTTTTGGACCTTTAAATAGGCCTACAAAAATCATCAAAGTCCATTTATTAATTAAAAGCCATATTTAAATCAGTTTGAAAATTTGCTCAAAACCCAAGTTTCATATTTTTCATAAACACTAGACAGCTTGACAAAGCTACTCAAAAATTTTCACAATTTTTGCAGCTTCCTACAAAAAGATATCAAAAAGACAAAACACAACACTATTCACTCATAACAGAAAAAGGAAAAACCATCTCTAACTCTTACTGAGCTCGGCCCAGTTCAACCCACGGCCGCGGACATCCGAGCCTCAGGCCTCAGCCTCAGCTCTCCTTCTCCGACTCGACCGAGGCTGACAGGCCCTTCTTCTCCGCCTCGCCCGAGGCCAGCGCCCGGCCAGCCTCGACCGGCTGCTGACACCCGAGCCCCAGGCGTCAGGTTCTCTTTCTTCGCTTCGTGCCGAGGCCAGCTGGTTCTCCTTCTCCGCCTCGCCCGAGGCCAGCTGCCGAAGGCTTTGACTTAACGCGCGCCCACGTTGACCGACCTTCAACCTCATCGCCGACGAGGCCTCCGGCGACGGCGAGGCCTTCCACATCTTCGCCTGGATCTCGCACACCGATTCCACTCTTTTCCCGACCTCGCACTCACTCGACTCCGAGCGGACGACGGCCATGGCGGCTCGGCCATACCGAGCACGGCGGCGACACAGCGCTCCGGCTGCTAGGGCTCGGTAGCGACCTAGCCGAGGGTGGCATCGCACTTGGGCACTTACTGCGACCGTGATGTGCACCTAAACTTGCTCAGAGACTGCTCCAAGCAACCTGGTCCATGCTGGCGGCCATGGCGGCGCTTGCGCCGACGGCAAGCCACGCGGACCGATCACGGTGGCCCGGTAGAGACCAAACTAGGAAGCGCAACACACCGAGGAGCTCATGACGACTACGATGCTCACCTTGCCTTGACTCGAGGAGCACTGGACCAAGGTTGGCGACGGCGGCGGCGATGGCGAAGCTTGCACCGGCGGCAACCTCCACGGACTACTCAAGATAGGGCAGAAGAGACTTCACAAGCGAGTGGATCATGATTAGCGAAGCAAGGCGGAGCTGTTGGTGTGACCGGTTTGGCCGGAGAGGCTCCGAGCCAGGCTGGCCATGGCGGAAGTTTGCGCGGCGGAGCTCCGGTCGGTGCTGGAGAAGACGACCACAGCGGTGACGCTACGGTTCACCGGAGTAGGCTAGCGAAGGCTCAAACGAAAGCTCAGGAGGCGGCGGGATCAGAGGCACGGCCAACTTGGCCGGAGACGGCGTAACGACGGCGAGGTGTGGAGGTGGAGCTTGGCGATTTCAGAGGAGCAGAGGAGGAAAACGGGGATGGTACCGGCGATGGAGAGGCTTATATAGCCGGTTGCGAGCGCGGAGCGTTGGACACGCCATAGGCGGTCGCAGCAGTGCAAGCAGGAGGTGTCCTGGTGGCGTGGCATGGTCGGCAGAGGTAACGGTGGTGTGGCGGCCGGCGAGCAGAGCACGATTCTGCTCTGATATTTTCCCCCTCCGGTACTGTTCATCAGAGAACATCTTGATCTTCTTTCCCCTATTTCTCCCAAAAACACTATACAACAGGAAAGAATGTTGTTCCAAAAAATTAGGATCTACAACTTTCATTTAAGGAGCACAACCAAAATCTGCCTAAATTTTGAAATCACCTTTTGAATTTGAAAAGCATTCAAACTTAGATTCAAAATTACTTTTGAATTTTCTGAACAACTTCAAATTTAACCAACATAAAAGGTGTTCCTTATAAAATTATCTACAACTTTAGTTTTGGTCCCATATCAAAATTATACTAAATTTTGAAACTACACAAAAGAGGATAAAACTAGGTTTTGGGAATTGATTTTCAATTTGAAACCACATCAAACTTGTTTTCCAAATCACTTCAGATTTTCTTTAGTAACTTGAAAATCTATCTTAATAAAAGTTGTTTCTTTTAATCCTCTCTACAACTTTGATTAAAAGACCCAAGTCTAATTCTTTTTAGTTTTTGAAATCTAGTTTTAGGGTCAAATTTATGGTTTAAAAGATTCAAGTTTATTCAAACTTTTGTACAGAAACCTTGAATCCTTTAAATACCAAAGTTGTGCCTCTCAACAAGAGCTACAACTTTGCTTTTGAAATCATTTTGAAATTTGACATACTTTCTGACTTATTAAAAAGGGGACAAAAAGAGAGATTTAAAAACCAAGGTTTTCTCACTTGCCCCTTTCATGAAACACCAAACATCACAATCAAGCCACATATATCTCAAACATGGAAATCAACACTTAAAAACATACAACACTCTTGTCAAACATATAAAGCATCACATTTCTGCCTTAAACATGAAAACATGAAATGCTTTTATGCCATGATGCCAGATGATTATGCATACTAAACAACTTAATTAGAATTTTAATTAATGCTTAACACCAGGGGTGTTACAACCCTTCCCCCTTAAAGAAATCTCGTCCCGAGATTTAAGAAGCACTTAACGGTTGGGTTGGGTAATGGAAAAGGAAATGTGCCACACTTGTTTACTCACAAGGAGTTCACAAGGCAACTGGGTAGGGGTTCAAGATTACAACCGGGATTAGAACACAGTTGCAAGTAGCAGGGTAGAAAATATCTGGGTGGAGCAAGAAAGATTTTCAAGAATCCAGAGAGAGCGTACATTAGTTGTGGGCTATAATGGATCATAACTGTAGACCTCGATACCTGCGCGCACCCAGCGGACACTAGTGTGATCCGGACACACGAGATTCCCTAGGTTCCGACGCGGCACCGTGGTCACCAATCATGGCACCACAATAGAGCACAACTTCTATATCTCTCATTTCTCATTGAGGAAATTATAACCAAAACAAGGGTTGGCTATAATTACAAGGAAAATGGCTTTGAACTCCCTTTTGGGCATCGAGAAAGGAAAGCACTTTAACGATGGACTAGAAAGAATCATGACTATAGGCGTGGATATTAGCGAGCACCCGACAATAACGCCCTATGGTGGCCGTCCATAGGTGACCCTAGGTTCCCACGCTTTTATCCAGTCCACGGATCATGGTTCTTTCAAAGAACACAATTTCAGTAACTTTCGACCACCATTCGTCGTTTTCATGACACCAAGCAACTAGCACGTGCCAATTTCAAGGCATGACACGCGCACTCCAGAAGAACCAAGGATTTTACCATGATTCTAGATTTTTATGTGGTGGAATGTATGAACGATATCCAAAAGTTTCCAAGGATTAGGAACTTATGGAACAAAAGTATCAAGGGTAGCAGAATCTAGGGACGATCAGGTATCGGGGATCATAGGTGCACTCAGAATTTAGAGAAGAAGCACATTTTATCATTATGCATGATATGATATATGCTCGTCCTATACGACCTCTCATGGACAGGAGCTTTCTATCTCCAACATGTTAGTTAGGTATAGGCCTTTACTTTACACTTTAGTTTCACGGACTTGGTGTAGGTGTTGATTATCTCTTCCATCACGTTTTGGCGAGGAGTTGACTCTTCAATAATCCTCAGTAAATGAGTTGAAAGCTTCTTGGTACCTGCTGTTGGAGTCACTAGTATAATCTTCACGAAGTCTTCCAGCAAGCAAGAAACTTAGGGAAGGATCATTTTTAACTTGTTACTTCCAAAAACTTTTAGATTAAGAAACCATTTTGAAGTTTTTCAAAAGTAATGTTGCAACCAGTCTTTCCTTGATGACAATCCGGCTCTGATACCATTCTGTGGCAGAACCTCCCGGTAATGTGGCCCACCTGCATACGTCACCGTCTCCTCGAGCTCTAATGACTGTGCATATGTACCACATCACCGGAAAGATCTGTCGGGTGTCCCCGAGAGAACCCCGAATTATCCACGAACCACAGGATCATCATCATGAAGGTTGGAATAATTACAACATTACAATAGTTGATACAAAATACCATCGGAGTGCGGAAGAAAGATAAATAACTTTACAAAACCATGAATAAGTTACTTTTTACATAAACGTAACTGGTATTGCGGAAGTAGAATAGTATTATGGAACCACACTTAGGCGGAGTACCTAAGTTGGAGAAGAAGAACAACCAGATCACGTCAAGCCCACTGACATGATCATGATCAACATCACCTATTAGAAACCTGCAACAGGGGTTAACAAACCCTGAGTACGGTCGATACTCAGCAAGACTTACCCGTCAACAGAAAAGACTTCAGGTTCATGCTGGTTTGGGTAGGCTCAACAGAATTTTTCATTTGCATAAAAGCTTACTAAGTAAACCTAGACCCAAATTTTACTTATACATTTAAGTATATAGCAAGAATTAAAGGTGACTATTCATGAAAGATCATCTTCATTCTTTCTTAAACCAGTTCCATTTTTATTCTACCGTGCAGGTCGAAAGATTGAGTCTCCTTAACCGAGGAGCACGACGATTCGAACCGATTCAACCAGATCTGGAAGTTTTCCACGATCATACGATATATGTAGACCCGTGATCACACATATACCAACCCCAACCTCGGATCCTCCAAACAAGACCGGGTCCACGCCACCCGAGAGTACTTGTACACCTCCAATCCGGGACTTCGACCCACGAGGGTAGCTAGTACTCCCGCCATCTCTCCACTCCCAGTGCGCGATTAGCCGTTCTCATTTAAGAACCACCAAGGCAGGGCTTACCGTAGCATATGATCGGTACTTCACAGTTTCTCAATCTAGCAGGCCAACAACGGTTACCCTAATCCGACACATCCGGGTCACCCTACACCAACCCGAGGTTCGATGTATGTGCCTGTCTGGTCTTAACCATCATTCTTTCTCGTTATCAATCCAAAACGATAAGTATCAAAACATTTTTCAAAAGCATCATAAAGCAGGGCTAAGCATTTCTATCATTTGCATAAAGCAGGTATCAAGGAATGATATATTGATAACAAGGATGGTCATGCATCAACAGGTTTAAAGCATTTATTTGATAAACATTTTATGCATCAAGTTATCGAAAGTAAGTGTAATTGTAAATCCAAGGAAAGGGTTAAATGAACCGGGGCTTGCCTTCGTTGCAGGGAAGATAAGATCCAAGAAGAATCCACACAAGTTAGTTCCTTTGCTGATTTGAAGTTAAGTCTTCTCGACGAAGCTTGTCCAACAAGAATCTCCTTCCGAGGCTTGTTCGACAAGGGTGATCACCAAAGCTTGATCAACATGACTCCAACACTCTCGGATACTACACGTAGATAAATGATGTATGCTTTAGCATGATGCCATGTGATGTATGCTAAGGTACAGGACAAATCAAAAGTAAAACAGAAGATAACACAAGATAAGGAAAGTCGAGTACAACTTTCCTTCGCGGTAAAGTTGCAAACCAACAAAACCAACTTGCAACTCACCAACTAAGATTCCTAGCTATACATACAACTTCCTTCAAGCACCTTTAGGAAGATAACTAAGGATGACTAAGGTTCATTAAAACATCAATTAAGCCATTGGAACACAAGATGAGAGGTGTCCCATGGTCTTCAAACAATAATCCAAAGTCACACAAGATGTAAACACTGCTGTTCACACTTTGGATAGATTACACCACTTATACTAATCAAGCCATAACTAGAGCTTCTAAGATTCAAAAGGGGTGATCCTAGACAATCTAGAAAGCTTATGAAAAACTCTAAAACTTTCCTATTAAACTTAACAGGTGATTCACAACTTAATTAGTTCAAACAACTATAAACATTCAAACGATTAAATAAAGCATATAAATAAGAATAAATTTTATTTTCTTCAACAGACCTCAAAATTTTTGTGAAGATACATTTTCACCTAAAAACAGTGCCAAAAATAGTTTCATGATTTTTGGACCTTTAAATAGGCCTACAAAAATCATCAAATCCATTTATTAATTAAAAGCCACATTTAAATCAGTTTCAAAATTTGTTCAAAACCCAAGTTTCATATTTTTCATAAATACTAGACAGCTTGGCAAAGCTACTCAAAAAGTTTCACAATTTTTGTAGCTTCCTACCAAAAGATATCAAAAAGATAAAACACAACACTATTCACTCATAACAGAAAAAGGAAAAACCATCTCTAACTCTTACTGGGCTCGGCCCAGTTCAACCCACGGCCGCGACATCCGAGCCTCAGGCCTCAGCCTCAGCTCTCCTTCTCCGACTCGCCCGAGGCTGACAGGCCCTTCTTCTCCGCCTCGCCCGAGGCCAGCGCCCGGCCAGCCTCGACCGGCTGCTGACACCCGAGCCCCAGGCGTCAGGTTCTCTTTCTTCGCTTCGCGCCGAGGCCAGCTGGTTCTCCTTCTCCGCCTCGCCCGAGGCCAGCTGCCGAAGGCTTTGACTTAACGCGCGCCCACGTTGACCGACCTTCAACCTCATCGCCGACGAGGCCTCCGGCGACGGCGAGGCCTTCCACATCTTCGCCTGGATCTCGCGCACCGATTCCACTCTTTTCCCGACCTCGCACTCACTCGACTCCGAGCGGACGACGGCCATGGCGGCTCGGCCATACCGAGCACGGCGGCGACACGGCGCTCCGGCTGCTAGGGCTCGGTAGCGACCTAGCCGAGGGTGGCATCGCACTTGGGCACTTACTGCGACCGTGATGTGCACCTAAACTTGCTCAGAGACTGCTCCAAGCAACCTGGTCCATGCTGGCGGCCATGGCGGCGCTTGCGCCGACGGCAAGCCACGCGGACCGATCACGGTGGCCCGGTAGAGACCAAACTAGGAAGCGCAACACACCGAGGAGCTCATGACGACTACGGTGCTCACCTTGCCTTGACTCGAGGAGCACTGGACCAAGGTTGGCGACGGCGGCGGCGATGGCGAAGCTTGCACCGGTGGCAACCTCCGCGGACTACTCAAGATAGGGCAGAAGAGACTTCACAAGCGAGTGGATCATGATTAGCGAAGCAAGGCGGAGCTGTTGGTGTGACCGGTTTGGACGGAGAGGCTCCGAGCCAGGCTGGCCATGGCGGAAGTTTGCGCGGCGGAGCTCCGGTCGGTGCTGGAGAAGACGACCACAGCGGTGACGCTACGGTTCACCGGAGTAGGCTAGCGAAGGCTCAAACGAAAGCTCAGGAGGCGGCGGGATCAGAGGCACGGCCAACTTGGCCGGAGACGGCGTAACGACGGCGAGGTGTGGAGGTGGAGCTTGGCGATTTCAGAGGAGGAGAGGAGGAAAACGGGGATGGTACCGGCGATGGAGAGGCTTATATAGCCGGTTGCGAGCGCGGAGCGTTGGACACGCCATAGGCGGTCGCAGCAGTGCAAGCAAGAGGTGTCCTGGTGGCGTGGCATGGTCGGCAGAGGTAACGGCGGTGTGGCGGCCGGCGAGCAGAGCACGATTCTGCTCTGATATTTTCCCCCTCCGGTACTGTTCATCAGAGAACATCTTGATCTTCTTTCTCCTATTTCTCCCAAAAACACTATACAACAGAAAAAACTCCCAACATGAAAGTTGTTCCAAAAAAATTAGGATCTACAACTTTCATTTAAGGAGCACAACCAAAATCTACCTAAATTTTGAAATCACCTTTTGAATTTGAAAAGCATTCAAACTTAGATTCAAAATTACTTTTGAATTTTCTGAACAACTTCAAATTTAACCAACATAAAAGGTGTTCCTTATAAAATTATCTACAACTTTGGTTTTGGTCCCATATCAAAATTATACTAAATTTTGAAACTACACAAAAGGGGATAAAACTAGGTTTTGGGAATTGATTTTCAATTTGAAACCACATCAAACTTGTTTTCCAAATCACTTCAGATTTTCTTTAGTAACTTGAAAATCTATCTTAATAAAAGTTGTTTCTTTTAATCCTCTCTACAACTTTGATTAAAAGACCCAAGTCTAATTCTTTTTAGTTTTTGAAATCTAGTTTTGGGGTCAAATTTAGGGTTTAAAAGATTCAAGTTTATTCAAACTTTTGTACAGAAACCTTGAATCCTTTAAATACCAAAGTTGTGCCTCTCAACAAGAGCTACAACTTTGCTTTTGAAATCATTTTGAAATTTGACATACTTTTTGACTTATTAAAAAGGGGACAAAAAGAGAGATTTAAAAACCAAGGTTTTCTCACTTGCCCCTTTCATGAAACACCAAACATCACAATCAAGCCACATATATCTCAAACATGGAAATCAACACTTAAAAACATAAAACACTCTTGTCAAACATATAAAGCATCACATTTATGCCTTAAACATGAAAACATGAAATGCTTTTATGCCATGATGCCAGATGATTATGCATACTAAACAACTTAATTAGAATTTTAATTAATGCTTAACACCAGGGGTGTTACCACCGTCATTGAGGAGGACGTGTCCGGGGAGGAGTAATGCAACCCTTAGGCGGGGTTGTTTGTGTGAAATACAGTTTTATTAATGTTGCTTCCACTATCTAGGGTGAAGTTTGAAACTATGGTTTGTAATAACTACGCGAGTTTGAACAACTGGTTTGTAAAACTTATGGTGTAATACTTCCGCACTTTTATCTCTGATGTATATTATTTGTGAAATGTTGTAATATTGCCTTGACTCTTGCAATGATCCCGGAAGTGTAAGAAAACGTGGATGAGTCGGGTTACCCGATGACACGTAATGGGTCTTTTGGGTTATGGGGCACAGTGTATGACTGTCTAAGGTCTGTTGGACAAGGACAGGTACACGTGGGCCCTAATAATTCAGGAGGTTCCATCACACCTAAAAGCCTTAGCTCAAATACTTCACTCGTGTTTGACACGGTGAAAGCAAAAATCGAATGAATGTCCATCTTTCTTGCAAAAGGTGCAATGGAATATCGGATTGGGAACATGAGTCCCAAAAATTTGTGAAACACCCTTGTCATGAGAAATCCCTTGGACATCACTCGAAGAAACAACAAGGTTAGGAGTAGCTATGAAAGAGCTATCCGAAACCTTGGCACTAATGCTATACTCAAAAGACTCACGCGCAACACAAGAACTCAACTCCGGTTGCAAAGAAGCAAACATGGAAACATCAACATCGGAGTTGCAAGAATTGCGTGAATCAAATGACTTAGCACAAAGACTCTTACATCTTTTGGCTAAAACCTCATTCTAAAACTTGAGGCGATCACATGTACCACAAGGAGTGTTTCTTAAGTTTTCCATCTCCTTTTCAATTCACTCGGCATATGTGATTGTTGACACCTAATGTGGCAAACGGGTAAATCACAAGCATACGGTTGTCAATGTAGCCTTCACCGGGAGTATTCCAGATATCGTATTTTCCACGGGGAATATGAAGAGAACTAACTAGAATCAAGGTCGTCCTATGATGAGATAGAAGAGCCTATGAAAGCTCAGTAGAGAGGATCTCTATAACATCCTCTGTCTGGTATAGCAAAAAGATATATGCGGCGTTCTCTACCCTTGCTCACTAGGGGCGGCAGTAGCAGCTGAAGCCCGTGAAAGCAGCCCAACTCCGTTACTCAGTCCTACTTTTTATGAACTTGCCTATAAACACGTGGTGGACTCCAGAGACCAGATTCGGGGCTGTCACCACCCGCTGGCTACCACTATCTATCCGTGCGACAAGCAGCATATACTGGTAAGATATAGCCTAAACACCGTGTTTACGCCAACCTTACTACTCTAACCCGGATCCTAAGGCTAAAGCACTCTACGAATAGAACAACGTACCCATGAAACACAAGTATATAACTTAATGCTAAACAAGATATTGAATATTAAAGAAGATCTCAGATGTTTACTTACAAAGAAGAGCGCATCCGCTGAGGTACACCGCGGAGGAGACTCCTTACAGGCCCGGGACTTCCTCCAGATGACTCCCTCACTCTCTCCTCACTCGCATAGCACTACGCCAGAGCTTCGCTAATGCTTCTCAAGTGTAGCTAACTCTACTATGTCATCGATGAGAGAGGGGGGTAAGGGGGTATTTATAGGTGGAGGTGGAGTAGGGGCTACTCCATCGCCACATCATCGATCCGCATGATCCCCTCTCTCCACCGTTGGATTGTAACTAACTCCAAATGGATGGCCACCGCACTTGGAGGTTGATTCACCGTGAAGGAACCTTGATTCACCATGAAGGAATCTTGGGAGGTACACTTGGGGGTCGGGCGACCCCCCTATGATAGGTTGGCCCCACCTTGGTATGTGTAGGTGATGTCCCTACTTGTCATTTGGTGTTTGGCATGTTGGAATGTGTAATGATCACTTTGGATGCTTTGTTGTGGGCCCATTGATCCATGTGAATTCATCTTCCACCATTGAGAGAAAGCACAATTATGATCCAAGGGTGGCGAAGCACTTTGGGAGGCTTGACATGGACCATGACACGTGGCAGGACCCTGGTGGGCACATAGGGGGGTCGGGCGACCCCCTTATGTGGGTCCCACCGGTTCACTTGGTCATATTCCTTCACTTGGGAGCTTAGCATGGTTGATGCCACTTGGTAGAGCCCTGGTTGGGACATAAGGTGGTCGGGCGACCCCATTATGTGGCCAAATCAGCTCATCTTTTGGAGGTGGCTTCTAGAAGCATAGTTTTTGATGTTGGTTTGGACATTTTCCATACTTGGTGGGTCGGCCAACGTGTCATGTTAGGCTTCCCAAGCTTGGTTTTCACCCACTTTGCACCTACATTCAAATAGAGAACATGTACATGTGGAACCAAGTCTTTTGTACCAAAATATGCTTATGCTATGCTTAGCTTCCTTCTATTCCGAGGTTGTTCATGGTGTTTTGAGCATGTTATTTTGGTGATATGTCACCGTCAACAGTGGTACGCAAGAGTTCAATTTCTTTCTCAAGGTTGGCACTCATATATCATTGTGCTCAACCAACTTGGCGCTTATATCATCGCGCATTTGTTTCAAAACCAAAACTTCTTTTTCTAAATCAATGCAAGATGTGCAAATGAAATCGGTGAAAGAAGCATCACCATTCACATGAAGCAAAGAATCATGGTTAGTACAAGAACTAAGGCAAGCATTAGCATTCAAAGAACATGAGCTACAAAGCCTAGAATTTATTTCAATAATTTCAGCCCTAGCATGCTCATGTTAATGCAAACTAGACATGGTTTGGAAGCATTGGATTTTAACATTTCATTTTCAGATTTTAAGCTAGCAAGAGAAAAGCATAGCTCATCATCCTTCCTAACCATGTCACTACAAGAGGTGCAAGGTAAAGACACACTAGACTTCCAATGAGAAAGACCAATGGAGCATTTTAATTTCTTTATCTTTCTACACAGGGTATCACAAAGCTCATCATATCTTATGTTATCATCATAGCAAGCATCAAATTGTTGGGACAAAATCCCAAGACTAGCGGCAAGTGTACCTTTCTTGGCTTTGCCAAGTTCACGTATACGATCCTCCGTTGAATGCTCATCATCTCCTAGGAAGTCCAGCAAAGCATCCACCTCACTCTTTGCCTCAAGAGCCGCACTCCTCCTTCTTCCGGAAATGTCATCCTCGATCGCATGTCCATGATTCAAACCTGAGGACAAAGACACACTAGTAGAGGAACTTGGTGCCATTTGCAAAAGCACCGTTAGTGTTAGCAAGATAAAAGCTCAACACCTCGACAAACAAAGCCGGAAGCAAAATCACTCTGAAAGGTTGCCTTCGTAGATCCAGAACCGGTTAAGGTAGAGAGATCCTTAACTGGCCCCGATACCAATTGAAGGACCAGAAACGGTGACCAGAGGCGGGGGGGGGGGGGGGGGTGAATGGGAGCCATAAAATTTCTTTCAATATTTAGGCCACTGTCCCGGAAAATCAACCCCAAAAGCTAAGAGCAAAAACCATGATGACCACGACCCAAATGATTGGGTGGATGTTCCCTTAGAACACAGCGGGTCACCACAATGTAGGACAAGCAAGCTCCTAGAACAATCGAACCTCCGATAACGGAACACCCCACTCCTATGTAGAAGAGGAAAGTGTTCGACCAAAACTACTTAGGCCAACTGCTGGCTAAAGCACCTTGGAAAGATCCTTATGAAGTTAGGAAACCAACGCAATAGATGGATCTCAAATCGGAGCCCGAACACAAAAGATATGGACGCTAAAAGCGTTGAAACTCCAAAAGCGGAACAACCAACTCCTATGGAGAAGAAGGAAGTGTCGAACCAAAAATACTTAGTACAATGGTGGAAAAAGTAACTTGAAAAGATCCTTATGAAGTTAGGAAACCAACGCAACAAACGGATCTCAAATCGGAGCTCGAATGCAAAAGATACGGACGAAAATAGCAAAACTGTGCAGTGACGGGCTGCTAGTGAACCGTGGACTGTCCGCTAGTGAACCCCGGACAGTCGGGGAATGAGGCCTGGACAGTTCACTGTTCAAAAACGAAAACAGCAACCTTGCTGCCCGTGAACAGCCCCGACCCCCAGACAGTCCGGGGATGAGTGCCGGACAGTCCGGGAATACCTAGAATGCCTAAAAACAGCCCGTATCAAACTCAAATTCAATTGGAACTCAACCAAATCGAACGGGGCTGCAACCAAACTTCACCCAAGTGTTCCTCTCCATGTTGGCAAGCTAATCCTAGGATATCATTGCTCCAAACCAACTCATCCATGAGAAATCCGAAGAACACTAGAAAAGGGAAATGTTCGGAGAACGGACGCGAAAACAGCCTGATCTATGTGCTCGTGAGGTTTGGGAAGAAATCCTTCGGTTGAAAGATGACACTCAGCTACTAGAACAACTTGATTCAAATGGAATCAAAAACCACCTCTCAGAGAGGGAGAACAAGGCAAATCTTCGGGAGGGGAAAAACCAAAATGCGAAGAACAAAAACGCGAATTCGATCCAAATTAGAGACTACAAAGAGGAGCACAAAATTGATCCTTAGATTTCAAGAAGATGAAGGATTGTATAGCACACGGTGTCGGGTTACAAGCCACTCCTCGCAACAACAAAGCTTGTATGGCGGAAAGCTCAAGAACAAGAGCCACTCCTCTCTCTAACCCTAGCCTCTCCTCACAATTACAAAATGAGTATGGCAACCTCCAAGGATGGCTGCCCTAGCCGCACCTTCACATATATATAGACGCACGTCCGAAGACAAAAAAACCCTTACATGAAGCACTCAACCCAAATACGCCCTACGGCTAAAACCGTCCAACCCGGTCAGTTTTCATCCGACGGCCATGCGCCTTCTGATCATTCACTTTGCCTCGACACAAGCTCCAGGATGCCGCCACGTGCCGTCACGTCGACCACCGCGCCTTCCTCACCGATAGCTTCGCGGCAACGCAAGCCTTTCGGCGTCGCCACACGTTGACCATTCCGCATAGGAACCTCCACCCAGTTTTGAGGCCCAAACCGGTAAACCCGCCAGCCCAGGTTTTGAGGCCCAAACCGGTAAACCCGCCATCCCATGTTTTGAGGCCCAAACCTAGAAACCGTCCACCCCGAGTTTGAGGCCCAAACTCAGAATCCCGCCGCCCCGAGTTTTGAGGCCCAAACTCGGAAACCGTCTATGGCAGCTTTCTGAGGCTCTACTACCGAACCCGCGCCATAGACGGGATGTGGTTCGCACACACCGACCACCAGCACCGATGCTAATGCATGTCCATCCTCCACGCCGGGCACAATGCCTTTGCCTTCCTTCTTGACTCGGTCGACGGCACTTGCACCGCACGCAAGCCCGTGTCCGACCTCCCGCCATGTGCCACGACGCCATCGTCTTCCTCCCGACTCGGCCGATGCATCGCACATCCCAATGTGTTCTTGCTCGCCGATGCCACGTGCCAGCTACCACAACTGGTCCTCCGGCCTCCTGGTCCATCGGTCCAAGCCTCACGTCCGCCCTTCACCGCTCCGAGTACATCGGCATGGCACGTCCGCCCCATGGCACGCCCATGCTTCACCGCTCCCGGTCCGTCAGCATGACACGTCTCTACTTGACCTTCACCTCGCCATCGACCACGCTCTCCGAGCTCCACACCTGCACGTCAACACAGCCAAAGAGACACATGTTGCACACGCACACCAACCCGGTAACACACCACAACTCAACGCCATCGGTTAGTCATAAACATTAAGCGCATAGAGAGATATGGACTCAACCGGGAAAAGCCTCAAACCTTCCTCATAAATGTCAATCATTCATCATATATGTTCTCAATCTCCCCCTTGATGAATGCATTGACTAACAATAAAATCAGAAAGGAAGGGTTTGAAGGCAAGCCTCATTGAAGTATCCAAAAGCCAAGTAAAAGCAAACACAAGGCCACTGATATGAGGAAGGATCATGAAAACTGCAAATTAAAACTCTTGGTCCCGAAAGAAATGGGAAAAGTTAGCAAAGCCTCCACACAGCAGAAGAGTCAAGTGAAAACAGGAGCTTCATGAAATCCCAAAAGGGCATGAAATCCCAAAAGGCACTCAAAAACCATTCTCAAATAAATTGTCAAACAATCATCACAAAAGAAACCATGGTTCTTATCCACTTGGGTTTCAAAATTTCTTCCCCTTGATGATTGAATTGACAAAAGCTAGGCACAAGAGATGGTTTGAGATACCAAGACCGAAAACTTGGTCCCCAAAGACATGGGCAATGGCTCAACGCAACCAAGCAAAATCCGAGCCAATCTCCACAAAAGAGTGAAAACTCAGACAAAGAGCGAAAGACTTGGTTCCCAAAGACATGGGCAATGACTCGACGCAACCAAGTCAAAAATGAGCTAACCCTCAAGAAGAGGCAGAAATAGGCTCAACACCACGAGCTCAAAACACTCCATACCAATCGAAAATACCAAGCAAAAACTGCTAGTCCCTCAAGACAGAGGCAAAATAGCTCAACACGACTAGCAGGCTCGATACCAACTGAGAAAACACAAAGAGAAGCTCAAAACCAATTGAAACACAAAATGGATACCAACTAAAAGACCATAAAAGAGCTAAACTCCCCCTAGCTCAAACTCTCCCGAAAGTGCACGACTCTCCCCTTTGTGCCAACACACAAACTCCCCCTTGCAAATAGCTTCTCCCCCTTGACAGAAGGAAACAAGCTGAGGGGTTTTGAAATTTCTCCACAAAGTTCACACAAACACAAATCAATTCATCAACAGAATGCACATGGGGGTAACCACAGTGATCTGAAAGTGTATTGGAGCTGCGAGTATGATCACTAAGCTAAAAATGCACGAAATGCACAATGCAACAGCTTCAAGTGTATAGCAATCAGAATGAAAAGATGCTCAAAAGGGTGCTGCCCTAAAAATGTAGCAACCAATACAAATGCTAGCAAAGTCTCAAACTGATCAAATGAATATGAAATATGAACAATTGAGCATATGAGTAGTTTTAAGCCATTCAAAAGGAGTTCACCACTAAAATAACACTTAGCATGAATAGACAGGAAATCAAACAAGTGCTAACTCAAGTACAAAAGGTGAACTACCCCTAGCAAAGTTCAATCATCATGCCATAGAATGAAGCATAGACTTGTGTTATTTTCAAATTTTATCAAAGATTGCAGCGGTATTAACACAAGTTCATATTAAAGCATGTGATTGCGAGAGGTTGAAAGCATGGTCATTGCCAAACTTTTCAACCAGGCTAAGCCTATGCAAGAAAAGCAATCGGATGCTTAAAGCACCGGTTTCGGTCTTACACTACATGACTCAAGTTTAACTCAATTGTGCAATGAGAAACAGTCTCGATACCGTGAGGTGCTGACACATGCAATCCCATCTTGATTTTTTCATTTCACTTAGACTTGGATCAAATTTTAAGCACAAGGTAATATGAACAATCCAAGCAAGTGAATGACTCAGTGCAAGAGACATAGCAACCTAGCATACAAAAGATAGCACAAGTGATCTCAACACATCATACCCATGCTAGTTGCCACTCTCAATGGTGAACAAATTTAAAGGTTTCATAGTTGATTAATCAAGTTCACCATTTGCAAAATAGCTTAGCTCATAACATGTATCAAGTGATCAAAAAGAGCCTAAGCTACAAGCATCATCATGAATAAATAGAGCATTCCAAAAAGAGCAAAGTCTCATTCTCATTACTATATACATGAAGCTCTAAAATGCACTAAATACATGATGAAATGCATGCAAAAGCTAGTTGATAAGAATCAGAACAAAAGCTAGTCTAAAAAAAACCCCAAAACAAAAGGGGTATCAGAGAAGTCAAACTAAGATACAACAAGCAAAATGCTTCCCAAACTAAAAGGGAAAAACACACCAAACTCACAAGAGATGAGCCAAGAAACGCTCAAGCGAACAACCATCAAAATCCACAACGGAAAGACCACACAACATAAAGAGGTCGAAGAAGGAGAGTACCAAAACCCGAACTCAGAAGTATGTCGGACGTACCTCATGTAGTGCTTGACTGTCCGCTGGTGTGATACCCGAGGGGATGCCTGAATCTGCTGAAATCTCCGAGGCGCCTGCCTCGCCGAAGTCGTCTCCCCCTCGCCAGATGTTGTCGCTCTCATAGGTGCAGCTAGTGCTCGCTGGAGAGCTGCTCGAACGGTACCCCAAGTTGTGGAAGAAGTGGGATCGGGTCCGTGAGCCGAAATGCCCTCTCCAAGCTCCTGTTCTCCTGCAAGCTCAAAGGCAGAAGAAACACAAGGCATTGTCTTGTCCAGTGTGACCTCAAGGCCTGCACAAAACAGTTAGTCACATAAAAGCATAAGGTAAACTCTCGACTAAGAGGCCTACCTAAGAATGATACCGCAAGGAGATCTGAACTCAAACTAGTCATGACTACCAAGCAACAGGATAAAGCACTATGGAGCAAAATGCAACCTAGAGACAAGATCAACCCAAATACAGCCTAAACCTCAACACATGCTACAATGCAAGATAATGATATCAATAGATCCAGAAGCAAGTAACATGATAAAAGTGTGGAAAGGCTAGCGCTCGAACTAAACATATCAATAGAGTACATGTAGCTAACCAAAACTAGCACCTGAAAAGTGACACCTAATGAACAACATACCACTACAAATCAAGCTCATGGAGAAATATGGTAAAACATGGCACAATGTTCATGAGGATCACAAACTAGCATGAAAAGTGGGTTAGCCACCAAAGATGTACAAAAAGCTAGCATGACATGATATACATGATAGCACAAGCTAGACTAAAACAAAACATGATAGAAAAGAAAATGTACATGCAAGAACTATACACGTGAGCACATGAAAGACCATCTCATACCACAAGAAATAGATCATGGATGTACAAGGTATGAGTGTATAAAAAAGCTCACCAAGCTGCAAAAGCCTCTTTGGAGAAAATTCTAAGCGGGGTGTAGAGAACCATCAAATCTTGATCACATCTAAAAGATCAAGTTCCATTAGGTGCATGTTCTCCACCCCGCGTCCTCATATCTACACACAAGAGCACAAAGTAACCCGAGTCTTGGATCCCGAAGGGTTAGCAAGCACGTACTTGAGAACCCAAGACTTGGACACACATCTCAAAGAAGCCCTCAACTTATCATGTGGGTTAGCATGATGCAAATATTTGTTCAAATGCAATTTTGAAACCTCCATGGAAACATTCCTCAAAAGGACACTCGAGGAAAAGAACAAGTCGTACCACGGGTAAAGAGGCAAACATCTCCCAAGGTTTTTTGAGAAGAACCAATAGAAGCACCATGGGAAGCATGACGTGGACCAACACAAGAAGCACTAGAAGCATGTCCACGACCACGACCTAACCCACTAGAAAAGGAGTCATAAAACCCATCAACAAAGAGGGGCTTCTTACTAGGAGCACAAGCGTTCATGCCATGAGAAGGGCTATGAACCACCAACTTCCTAGAAGAGCGAGCTTGGCGCAATCGTTTGGCACACCGATAGCAAAAACTTTCGTGATGCCCATGTTTCTCACAAAAAGAGGAATGGTACAAAGGCCAATTGGAAGGCACACCATTCCTTAACAAGTGAGAAGTCCTTTGGGACTTAGAACAAGAAGCATAAACATTCAACTTGGTGGCAATACTAGGACCACACGTGCCATGGGAAGGGCTACGTGGCTTCCTAAAAGCCTTAACTCGAATACTTCACTCGTGTTTGACACGGCGAAAGAAAAAATCGAATGAATGTCCATCTTTCTTGCAAAAGGTGCAATGGATTATCGGATTGGGAACATGAGTCCCAAAAATGTGTGAAACACCCTTGTCATGAGAAATCCCTTGGACATCACTCGAAGAAACAACAAGGTTAGGAGTACCTATAAAAGAGCTATCCGAAACCTTGACACTAATGCTATAGTCAGAAGACTCACACGCAACACAAGAACTCAACTCTGGTTGCAAAGAAGCAAACTTGGAAACATCAACATCGGAGTTGCAAGAATTGCGTGAATCAATTGACTTATCACAAAGACTCTTGCATCTTTTGGCTAAAACCTCATTCTCAAACATGAGGCGATCACAAGTATGACAAGGAGTGTTTCTCAAGTTTTCCATATCCTTTTCAATGCACTTGGCATATGTGGTACGCAAGAGTTCAATTTCTTTCTCAAGGTTGGCACTCATATCATTGTGCTCAACTAACTTGGCGCTCATATCATCGCGCATTTGTTTCAAAACCAAAACTTATTTTTTCTAAATCAATGCAAGATGTGCAAATGAAATTGGTGGAAGAAACATCACCATTCACATCAAGCAAAGAATCATGGTTAGTACAAGAAGTAAGGCAAGCATTAGCATTCAAAGAGCATGAGCTACAAGGCCTAGAATTTATTTCAATAATTTCAGCCCTAGCATGCTCATGTTCATCTACACATGTGGTGTGAGTCAATTTTAGTTAATTAATTTCAGCATGCAAAGACTCATATGAAACACATGGTAACAAAGCATTTGACTTAAGCAAGGCTATTTCAGTTTTAGCACAATCAAGGTCCTTGCGCAAGTCAATGCAAACTAGACATGGTTTGGAAGCATTGGATTTTAACATTTCATTTTTAGATTTGAAGCTAGCAAGAGAAAAGCATAGCTCATCATCCTTCCTAACCATGTCACTACAAGAGGTGCAAGGTAAAGACGCACTAGACTTCTAATGAGAAAGACCACATTTGAACCTAGCAATGGAGCATTTCAATTTCTTGATCTTTCTACACAAGGTATCACAAAGCTCATCATATCTTATGTTAAGATCATAGCAAGCATCAAATCATTGGAACAAAATCCCAAGACTAGCGGCAAGTGTACCTTTCTTGGCCTTGCCAAGTTCACATATACGATCCTCCGTTGAATGCTCATCATCTCCTATGAAGTCCCGCAAAGCATCCACCTCACATTTTGCCTCAAGAGCCGCACTCCTCCTTCTTCCAAAAATGTCATCCTTGATCGCATGTCCATGACTCAAACCTAACGACAAAGACACACTAGTAGAGGAACTTGGTGCCATTTGCAAAAGCACCATTAGTGTTAGCAAGATAAAAGCTCAACACCTCGACAAACAAAGTCGGAAGAAAAATCACTCTAAAATGTCGCCTTCGCGGATCCGGAACCGGTTAAGCTAGAGAGATCCTTAATTGGCTCTGATACCAATTGAAGGACCAATAACGCTGACCAGAGGGGTGGTGAATGGGAGCTATAAAATTTCTTTCAATATTTAGGCCACTGTCCCAGAAAATCAACCCCAAAAGCTAAGAGATAAAACCATGATGACCACGACCCAAATTATTGGGTGGATGTTCCCTTAGAACACAATGGGTCACCACAATGTCGCTCAAGCAAGCTCCTAGAGCAATCGAACCTCCGATAACGGAACACCGCACTCGAATGGAGAAGAGGAAAGTGTCCGACCAAAATTACTTAGGCTAACTAGTGATTAAAGCACCTTGGAAAGATTCTTATGAAGTTAAGAAACCAACACAACAGACGGATCTCAAATCGGAGCCCGAACACAAAAGATATGGACACTAAAAGCGTTGAAGCTCCGAAAGTGGAACAACCAACTCCTATGGAGAAGAAGGAAGTGTCCAACCAAAAATACATAGGACAATGGTGGCAAAAGTACCTTGAAAAGATCCTTGTGATGTTTGGAAACCAATGCAACAAACGGATCTCAAATCGGGACATGAATGCAAAAGATACGAACAAAAACAGCAAAACTGTGCACTGGCGGACTGTCTGCTAGTGAACCGCGAACTGTCCGCTAGTGAACGCCGGACAGTCCGGAATGAGGCCCAAACAGTCCACTGTTCAAAAATGAAAACAGCAAGCTTGCTGCCCGTGAACAGCCCCGACCCCCGGACAGTCCGGGGATGAGTGTCGGACAGTCTGGGAATGACCAGAATGCCTAAAAACACCATGTATCAAACTCAAATTCGATTGGAACTCAACCAAATCGAATGGGGCTGCAACCAAACTTCACCCAAGTGTTGCACTTCGTGTTGGGAAGCTAATCCTAGGATATCATCATTCCAAACCAAGTCATTCGTGAGAAATCCGAAGAACACTAGAAAAGGGAAAAGTTTGGAGAACGAACCGCGAAAATAGCCCGAACTATGTGCTCGTGAGGTTTGGGACGAAATCCTTCAGTGGAAAGATGACACTCAAGTACTAGCACAACTTGATTCAAACAAAATCGAAAACCACATCTCGGAGAGGGAGAACGAGGCACATCTCAGAGCCCCTTCACATATATATAGGTGCACGTCCGAAGACAACAACACCCTTACATGAAGCACTCAACCCAAATACCCCCTAGGGGTAAAACTGTCCAACCCGGTCAGTTTTCATCTGACGGCCACGCGCCTTCTCATCCTTCGCTTCCCCTAGACGCAAGCTCCAAGATGCCGCCACATGCCATCACGCCGACCACCGCGCCTTCCTTACCGATAGGTTCGCCGCAACGCAAGCCTCTCGGTGCCGCCACGCATTGACCGTTCCGCATACGAACCTCCGCCCAGTTTTTAGGCCCAAACCGGTAAACCCGCCAGCCCAGGTTTTGAGGCCCAAACCTAGAAACCGTCCACCCCGAGTTTTGAGGCCCAAACTCGGAAACCCGCCACCCCAAGTTTTGAGGCCCAAACTCAAAAACCATCGATGGTAGCTTTCTGAGGCTGAACTTCAGAACCTGCACCATAGAAGGGATGTGGTTTGCACACGCCGAACACCGGCACCGATGCCGATGCATGTCCAGCCTCCACGCTGGGCACAACGCCTTCGCCTTCCTTCTTGACTCGGCCGACGGCACTTGTGCCGCACGCAAGCCCGTGTCCGACCTCCCGCGAAGTGCCATGACGCCATCGTCTTCCTCCCCACTTGGCCGATGCATCACACATCCCCATGTGCTCTTGCTTGCCGATGCCATGTGCCAGCTACACAGCTGGTCCTCTGACCTCCTGGTCCGTCGGTCCAAGCCTCACGTCTACCCTTCACCGCTCCGGGTACATTGGCATGGCACGTCCGCCGCACGACACGCCCATCCTTCACCGCTCCCGGTCCGTCGGCATGGCATGTCTCTACTTGATCTTCACCTCGCCATCGACCACTGTCTCCGAGCTCCACACCTACACATCAACACAGCCAAGAGACACTTGTTGCACATGCACACCAACCCGGTAACACACCACAACTCAACACCACTGGTTAGTCATAAACATTAAGCGCATAGCGAGATATGGACTCAACGGGGAAAAGACTCTAACGTTCCTCATAAATGTCAATCATTCATCATATATGTTCTCACCGGCCAAAACCCTAGGAGTAGGAGTAATGTAGAACTCGGCGGAACCTTCAATCAGGCAGTGCTGCATCGACGAGTCCGACCTACGGTTTGCTTGAAAGTTTCACCAATGGCTCGTGTTACTGTTTAATAAGGTTGTATTTGGCATCGACCAAACTCTTGTTTAAGATATGACATGGGTTAGTTATTGTTTTAAGCTCGTCTTTTGTAAGATTGTCTTGACTTCGATCAATCTCTTACCTTAGTCGATCTTGACTAGTTATCGGCTCTATTAGTTTTGGCAGTCTAATAGATTAATTAAGTTATTGATATTGTTCATGCTTTTAAGATGTTTTCTTTTCGTTTCAACAATATTCTGCCCAATCAAGATTGACAAACTAGCTTAAGCTTAAAAGTTGTTTAGTTTCGGCTATCCAAAATCTTTCCACGTTTATATCAAAGGAAATAGCCGATCTAAACCCTTTATCGACTAATTTGTCAATCTTGATTGTTACATGTTGTGTATTCGAGATATCTGTTCAACCTATGGTTTAATCTAAGAGTGAGTAGATTTGGTTTAATATGCTTATTATGGCTGTATTTTCGAACCCCACTGATATGCATGTTAGAGTAAGTTTACTTAATTCTAGGTTAAATCATAGTTCTGACATATAGATCTTGTTCGTGCTTCATGGACCCTGTGGCAGAACCGTCCTGATTATAAGGACTCAAGTATCGTCTTAGTCAATTACGTCTGACCTCGACCCGCACTTGAAGCCATATAACCCCGGTAGTCCAGAAATCTCGATGGATTTCAACATCGTACAACATACAGGATCGCATCGTTCAAGTATTACATTCGAAAGGATACAACACAGATAAACGAAATCGGATTCAAAACATTAGAGTGCGAATTTAAAATCGAGTTATTACAATACCGAATTTAAAGTGCGGAAGCTTAAATAAGTTTTGAAACACGACCACCACACATGTGGTCCAAATAAAACATTGTTTGATAACTCCAACTCAACACAACTCACTCCTCCCTTTTTAAGTAATGTGCCACCAGTAGTCTCAGACCAGCAAAAGAAAAGGGGAAGCTTCTGGATGATCCTGCCCTGGGCCTACTCCTCATCACCTTCCACTGGTTAGAGGCAGTGCTTACAATAGCCATAGTAGACCTGGCCATCTGCAACAACGGGATAAACCCTGAGTACGGGAATGTACTCAGCTAGACTTACCTGTCCAACTAAAAATAAAGACACCAAGGATATGCAAGGCCTTTTTGGTGGAGCTGGGACCTTTAGTTGCGAAAAGCTCACAATTAAGATAAGGAGTATTAATGACATTGATGAGCTGTCAGTTTTTGACCTATCTCTTACTCTAGGTTCGCACCTGAACTATTACACACACTTGAGTCTAACAAGCAATAATATAACCATATCCAGTTGACTTATCCACATTTTAGTTGAACCTTTAAGACATTACGTGGAGTTGCATCGTGGTGAAGCTCGCCATAGTTTCCCACTAACCGGGGGAGACGGCGACTCGAATCGAATTCCAAACCAGCTGGTGAAAGACCTTTAACACCAGCCCACACTTTCCCCGTCGGGTCCATGCATTGGGCAACCGCTCGATGCTTGTTCATTGTGGTAATCGTCGCGGCTCACAGCACGGACCACCCAATTGGAACTATACGATGGTCATTCCGAGGCAGATCGTGTTTCCATACTAGAGGGTGCGACACGGGTTGAGACCGGCCCGAACAACATCTAACCGGCTTTGGGGTCGATGATTACGGCACCGACATATCCCTAAGTAAAAGGGCGCGTTCAAAAATGAACGAGGGCCAACATCGATACAAACCTACACGATCCAACGGACGGACTGCCTCAAGTTTCCAAACTTGTGCGTTGCCTTCCAGTTGACCGCATTTCACTACAACTTAGGTTCTTTTCCACGATAGCAAATATAGCCAACCGTGATCCGGTAAATACCCACCAGGGGTATTACGGGAACATCCTTAACTACTACTTTTATTTAGCAGACTAAGCAATTCTACATATAAATAAGTAACAGGATAACAAGGCAGGTAATAATCAATAATCAAAGAATGGTAATGCAACAAGTAGCATTCAATCAACTCCTAACCTAATG
The DNA here is from genome assembly GCA_009763385.1 of Coix lacryma-jobi var. lacryma-jobi. NCBI lineage: Eukaryota > Viridiplantae > Streptophyta > Magnoliopsida > Poales > Poaceae > Coix > Coix lacryma-jobi. The sequence goes on from CM019826.1 coordinate 76,034,713, forward strand.
CATCACAATTTAAAAGGACTCAAGTAATTTTAATTGCAAAAGATAGGAGGCTTAATATGCTCCGGGGCTTGCCTTGAGTGAAGACCGAGGCCTCGTGGGAGGGGCACTCGGGCAAGTTAGTGTCTGCCGCGGGGTTGACTTCCTCGGTTCTTGGCAGCTCCTGGATCTCCTGCTCGACGTTTTCTTCCGGTTCCTGACTGGGCTCCGGGACTGTCGATCCTATTGCATGCAACGAATAATAAATAAATAAATAAAAAGCGGGGTGCGAGATGTGGTGGTATGAAAAAGTAACATTTCTTGCAAACCAACAAAACCAACTTGTTGAACCACTTTTGACATTGAGGTAAATACTTATTTATCTCATAAAACAAAATCCATTATTTCATCTATTTCTTATTTAATAATCCAAAAGAAACTCAGGGTTGAACTGCAAGTGCAATTTTCTGAACTCAGAAAAATCCACAAAAATTCCAGAAAGGCATTGACACCTACTGGACTTTACTGACCAAATTCCAGCAAGAGACAAAACACAGAACAACGGCTACAAAAAGATGAAATATACTGCTCAACAAGTGCTTTGAACTAACTATTCACACGAAAAGTGTCAAACAGCAGATTTCATACTTTCCAAGCTTCCTTTACTCATAAACATTCTACTGTAGAAAATTTACTATTAGGGCATAAATACACAAAGCTACGCAAAATAAACAAATCTATTCCAAAATAACCCCATTGAACTACAACCCTACTGGAAAAGGGTGCTAAACTCATTTTCACATTTTTTCCAGATTCTACTTCACATTTCATATTTATCAAGAAAGATCCATGAACAGAAACATTATATTATATCCTACATGAATTTCTTAAGAAAAACACAGAAAAGTACATTTATAAAGCAACTTCATTTTTCTTCACACAACCAACCATGCTTATATTTTTCCTAACTAAAACATCATACACAGAGACTGTATGAATTTTCCCATAATTTATTTTGACGTATAAGTCACCTTAACATTTATTTCAAGAAAACAGCTAAAAAGGACTTAAAATCATAACAGAAACTTTTCTACATAAACAGTGCCTCATACATTTTTCATAGATACATAACATGTAACATGATAAGAAACCTACACAAACTTTTCCATGAATTATCTCAACCAGAAAACACCTATTTCCATTTATCCAAGCAAAAGCACATAAACTGAATTAAATAAAAACAGTAAAATAAACTTTCACCAAAAATACTTTCATATTTTTCCATGATAGATCTACTCATAAACAAGCTAACAAAACTGAAAGTACTTCATTTGGACTTTTAAAACGTGCTACACAAAAATAATAAGCTTTTCTGGAAATTAAAAACAAAAAGGAAAAAACATTTGAATTTCCCGGCGCAACTCGCGTAGACTTGGCCCATAGACCAAGAGTGGCTGACGTGTGGGGCCGGCCAGGTCAATGGGCCCATGTGTCGGTGAAAGCCGAACAGGGGATGAGGGTTGACCGGCGATTGCTCGCCGCCGGTGGGATTGCCGGCGGTGAGGTTAGGCTCGATGAGTTCGTCTCGACAAGGCGGACCCATCGGTGGTGATGGTTTGGCCAGTGGGTGGCCGTTGCTCGCCGGCGATGAGCCATGGCGGACGGTGGCGGCGGTGGTGCTCGGCTTGGGCGTTTCCGGTGGTCGCCGATGAAATTGGTGGAGGCAAAAGCTTAAGTGAACCCTAGGGAGGCTATTCGAAGGGTTGGTTCGACCGGTGAAGCTCCGATGGAGCTCGACCACGCGCATGGCCATGGCAGCGTCCATGGCACTCGGTTGGGCCAGAGGGGAAGGCTAGAGGGCAGTAGAGTTGAGGCTAGGTGATGTTCTCACCTTGCCTTGGCGTGGCGAAGCTCGACGGGGAAGAGGGGACTCAGCGGAGGTTTGGTCGGGGACGAACGGCTCCGGGCTCCGAGCGGCGCTGATGGCGACCGCGGCGGCGCTGCTCGGACTCCGGCGTCGGTGAAGCTCGCGAGGTGGTGCTAGCGTGAGCACCGGGTGTCCGGGGTGTAGGCGGAGTGGTGAACGGGAGGAAACGATCGGAGGTGGATGGGTGAGGTTGGAACGGCGGGGTGCTCTTGCGGTGTTGAACGGCGGCGAGCACGAGCGTTCGCGCTCGCGTTCGTTCGCAGAGAGGAGGGGAGAGCTGGTAGGCGAGCGAGTGCGAATGATAGAGTGAGTGAGGGAGCAAAGGGAGGTGCTCGGGTTTTGCTCGACGGAGCGGGCGGACGGCCGGTCGTGGCGGGGGCCACGGCGTGGCGTGCGGCGAGCGGCGGCACGGCAAGCGAGAGCAGCGCGGCAGGCGAGGCGGAGCGGGAGTGGGTGAGGTGGATTGTGGCGTGCTCGGACACACGAAGATCGAGTGGAGAGTGGCCAGGGGGGATTCGGCGCAGAGATCGTCGGCCACGCGGCGGCTTGGCCGGCGTACAGGGCGGCGCGGTCGGGGCGACCAGCGCGCGGCGTGCAGGCGAGTGCATGCGCGGGGTGGAGCGGCGCGGCTGGGCCTGGGCCAAAAAGGCCGGATGGGCCGAATGGCTGGCGCCGGGAAAAAGTTGTTTTTCCTTTTTCTTTTTCCAAAACCTTTTCAAACTTTGACCATTCAAAACAGTTCCAAAAACTTCAAACTAGGTTTTGACCCAAAAATAAAAGTTGCTCAAAATAATTTTCTCTACAACTTTCATACAAGACACTTTTTCTGAAAACCATTTTTACAACCTCCACATAAATAAAGCCAATTTTTGAGACATAATTCATTTTGTTTATCTCATTTTTATTTGATGAATAATTTTGAACTAAATCAAAGTGTCAACATGAAAAGTACTAGCCTCATTATTCTCTATTTTATAAAACTATTTGCCAAGTCAGAAAGTCACTCAAACAACCAAGTCCAATAAAACCAAAATCCAGACAATAAATCAGGGACAAAAGCACTTTGATGCACATGAAATGATGCAATGCATTGCTTATGCATTTTAGTAGCTTTATGTAGTTCCTAATGCAGTGCTTGACACTAGGGTGTCACAGCCCTTCCCCCCTTAAAGAAATCTCGTCCCGAGATTTGAGTTATGTACCAATCTTTATAAAAAGTGGGATAGTTCACTCGCAAGTACTCCTCGGTTTCCCAAGTCGCATCGTTGGGTCCGTGGTTGCTCCAGAGGATCTTGTAAGTCTTCACCGTTTGGTTGTGAGTTTCTCGGGTCTTGGTGTCCAACATCTCCTTAGGCTGTTCATAGTACTCTAGATCGGATCTTATAGTAACATCCGGGATCTGAACTTCCTCTCGTTCCGGGACTCGTAGACACTTCTTTAACTGAGATACATGAAACACAGGAAAGACTGCGCTCATCTCTGGGGGTAACTGTACTGAAGGACCGAGAAAGCACAAACAAGGCGACCAGAGGGGGGGTGAATGGGAGCCAATCAAATTTCTCTCTAAACTTTGGCCAAGTGTCCCAAAATCCACCCCGAGAAACGGCGACCTAAACCGTGATGCTCACGACCCTTGGAAGAGGGTGGATGATCCTTAAGATCACAGCGGAGCACCACCAAGAAGAAGCAAACCAAACTCCAAAACTTCCGGCTCGAACACAACCCCAAAAACCAAGTCCCGAACGTAGATAGACGGCTACGTCGAGAAGTCCCTGATGCTAACGAGTAGCAAAGATACCTAGAGAGGTTCCTTGGTCAACTCTAGGGCCAAACGAGAAGTCCGGAAACCAAGCGTAGAAGCCGGGAGAGCAAACGCACTAAACCGGAGCACTCAGGCAAGTCCCGGACTGTCCGCGCTCAGGTCGCGGACTGTCCGCCGGCCAAACGAGCAAAAACACAGTGCTGCTGCAAGTCCACTGGACGTTCCCGGACTGTCCGCGAGACCCAACGGCGGACTGTCCGCCGGTCAAATGCTAAAACAGCGAAGATGCTGAACAGTCCCTGGACGACTCCCGGACTGTCCGCGAGTTCCTTCGGCGGACTGTCCGCCAGTCAAGGAACAGTAACGCGACCGAGACCCGCAGCCACTGACCTGGCTCGATCCCGACGCACGGACTGTCCGCGGGTCCAACGACGGACTGTCTGCGGATGAACAGAGAGGACGATTTCAGTCGCCCTTCTCCCAAAACCTCTCAAATCTGATCCAAATCAAAATCCCACATTCCCCAACTTGGAGAAGATGATCATGGGGTAGTTAGGAAACTATCCCCAAGAAATCATCAGCTCAAATCAGCCAAATCACCGGGAAATCAAAAGGGAAGGTGGATGAACGGAAAAAGCGCCACGAAAACGAAATCGTCCCGATCTATTCGATCATGAGGAGTTAGCTGAATTCCTTTGGTCGAAATGACCTCCTCAATGATACGAACAAATTGGTTCAAACGGATTTCGCAAAGACGCAACGGAGAGGGAGATCGAGTGACGGGAAAATCGCGAAGAAACGAAGAACGCGAAGAACACGAATCAAATCACGAATCAAGTCATCGATCTGCACTGCAAAGGTGAGGATACGGCCTCACTTCCTCACAATCAACAGTACACAGAGGCAAGTCTCTCTGCGGATCTCAGCTAGCTACAGCAGGGAATGGGAGAGCCGGAAACCCTAAGGCGAAAGAGCAAATGACTGAGATAAGGGGAGGAGGGTGTCTCCCCGACTACTTATCCTAATTCTAGTCTAAGTACAATTCCTACTCTACCCCTCTCTATTCTAATTAAAGAGCGAACCAGCTAAACCCTAGGGTTATTCTGGACAACCTCGGTGGTAGGTGTATCCGACGGCCACGCCCGCACAACTCGTCCGCGTTGCCTCCACGCAACCTTCCGATTGCCGCCACGTGCCGCCCTCGCTCTGCACCCCCGGTTTTGTGGCCCAAACCGGGAAACCAGCCTTTTCCAGCCAACCCCCGGTTTTGAGGCCCAAACCGGGAAACCAGCCCACCAGCTTCTGAGTTTTGAGGCCAAACTCAGCAAACCCTCAGCGCCCAGGTTTTGAGGGCCAAACCTGGAAACCGTCCTCAGCCCGAGTTTTGTGGCCAAACTCGGAAACACTCAGCCCGAGTTTTGTGGCCAAACTCAGAAACCGTCCACGCCCAGGTTTTGAGGCCCAAACCTGGAAACCGTCCATCCGATGGTTTTTCTCTGGCTCGACCACCAAACCGAAGCTGTAGAGGGGATGCACCGCCCGTGCACCCCGTCCACCGAAATGTGTCCCCAGGTCCTCGACCCGAGCAACACCGTGCCCCGCAAGTCTTCACTTGTCGCTGTCCCAGGCTGCCAGCCACCACAGCTGATCCTCAGGCACTCTGGTCCCTCAGTCCAAGCCTCACGTCCGCCCTTCACCGCTCGGTTCATCGGCATGGCACGTCCGCCGCACGGCACGCCCATCCTTCACCGCACCCGGTCCGTCGGCACGACCCGTCTCAACTTGACCTTCACCTTGCCCTCGATCACTGTCTCCGTGCTCGGCACCTGCACAACACAAGCCAAAGACCCTGTGATCAAACCCGTTGACAATCACTCATCACTCAGAGACTCGGCATACACCCATGTATCCGCAATCTCCCCCTTGATGAGTGCATTGTCAACTACTCACATAAATCATAATGGAAAGAAGAAAAGAGGAAGGAAGAAGAAGAGAGAACTCGACCAAATGACCCAAAAGCCTAGCAAAGCCGAAAAAGGTCAAGTGGAAAGAGCAAAAGAACTTGGTCCCCAAAGACATGGGCAACGGCTCGATGCAACCAAGCAAAGCAAAGCTAGCCCTCAAGAAGAGGTAGAACAGGCTCAACACCGCTAGCAGATACCAATTGGAAACTCCAGAGAAAAGAGCTCAAAACCAATTGAAGCCGAATGAAAATCGAAGCAAAATGCTAGTCCCTCAAGATAGAGGCAAAGAGGCTCAACACAACTAGCACAGAAAGCTCAAAACCAATGCCTTTCGGCCAAACATGCTCCGAACCAATTGGAATGACTCCAAACCAAAAGAGAACCAATCGATCGAAAAACCCTGAAAATGTTTTGCTAGTCCCTCAAGATAGAAGCAAAGGCTCAACACAACTAGCAAAACTCCCCCTCGACAAGTGCAATCAACTAGGAAAACTCCCCTTAGTTGAACATCCAGGAGTATATGATTTGCAAAAACTCTCCCCCTTAGTTGAAAATGCACTTATCAAGAAAAGCATCAAGGCAAGAAACTCCCCCTTCCAACATGCATATGAAGTCAGAAATGCAAGTTAGTAGCTTCAGGCATATATTCACAAGAGTGCAAAGATGCTCTAAACAGTAGAACTCCAATGACTCAACTAGGCACTCAAATAGCAAAGGCTCAAACTGATCACACATACGAAATATGAACATATGAGCATGTGAGCAGTTTTTAGCCAACAAGGGAGTCACCATCAAAATAGCACTACACATGTATAGACAGGAATCCAAACGAGTGCTAAACATGTATACAAGGTGAACTACCCCTAGCAAAGTTCAATCATCATGCATAGGAATGAAGCATATACTTGTGATTTCATTTTTATATCGGAGTTGCAGCGGTGAAATTACACAAGTTGAATCATTTGCATGTGATTGCGAGAGGTTGAAAGCTTGTCTTTGCCTAACTTTTCAACCGAGCGAAGCCTATGCCGAAGCAATCAGAAGCTTAAAGCTGCGGTTTCGGTCATACACTACACGGCTCAAGTTTAACTCAAAGTGCAATGAGAAACTGTCTCGATACCGTGATGTGTTGACAAGCAGTCCCATCTCGATCTTTTCAATTCACTAAGACTTGGTTCAAATTTTAAGTAAGATATGAACAGACCAAGCAAGTGAATGACTCAAAACTAGAGACATAGCAACCTAGCATATATGAAAAGCACGAGTGAACTCAACACATCCTACACATGCTAGTTGCATATCTCAATGGTGAACATTTTCAGATTTTAAGTTATTAAGCAAATTCACCATTTCAAAAATGTTTCAGCTCACAACATGTACTAGTGATCAGAAAGAGCATATGCTACAAGCATCAACATAAGCATCGGAGCATACTACATAGAGCATAGTTACATTCTAGTGATTATAGACATGAAGCTCAGAATGTAAATGCGTATGCTAAAATGCAAGAGAAAAGAAAGATAACCGAAAGAAAGTCAGTCTACTATACAAGATCCAAAATGTTTCCCCCATCTAAAAGGGGAAACACACACCAAGCTCACCCCTCAACCGATTAAAGGTTGATTCGTCTAAAGGCTTGGTGAAAATATCAGCCAGTTGATGATGAGTATCGACATGGCGAAGGTCGATATCACCTTTCTCCTGGTGGTCTCGCAAGAAATGAAAGCGCACATCAATGTGTTTGGTCTTTGAGTGAAGCACGGGGTTCTTAGCAACGCTAATAGCACTCGTGCTGTCACAAAGCAAAGGAACCCGAGTAAAGCTCAGACCAAAATCACGCAAAGTGGCCATCATCCAAAGCAACTGGGAACAGCAGCTAGCCGCAGCAACATATTTAGCCTCTGTAGTGGACTGAGCGACACTAGACTGCTTGTGAGAAGACCACGAAACAAGAGAAGAACCAATAAACTGGCAAGTCCCAGAAGTGGACTTGCGCTCAATACGGCAACCAGCAAAATCGGCATCCGAATAACCGCAAAGGGAGAGGGTGGAGGAAGCAGAATACCAAATCCCGAACTCAGGTGAGAAACGAAGGTACCTGAAAATCCGCTTCACCGCTTGCGGTGAGAGGTGCGCGGCGATGCCTGAAAGCACGCACACAGACACTCCGCGAACTGGATGTCCGGGCGTGTCGCCATGAGGTAGAGGAGCGACCCGATCATGCTTCGGTACTCCTTCTGGTCCACTGCTTCTCCATCCACATCCGTATCCAGGGCAGTCATCGTCGACATGGGTGTTGGAAGAGGCTTGGCCTCACCCATATCGAACCGCTTCAGCAAGTCCTTGGTGTACTTGCCCTGGTGCACAAACGTCCCCTCTCGGGATTGCTTAATTTGCAACCCGAGAAAGAATGTCAGCTCGCCCATCATGCTCATCTCGAACTCCCTGCTCATAATATCTGCAAACTTGGCAACCAAAGCGTGAGAAGAACCACCGAAAATGATATCATCCACGTAAATCTGGACCAAGAGAGTGTCTTTGCCTTGCTTGAGGAGAAAGAGCGTTTTATCTACACATCCCATTTTAAAACCCTTAGTAAGCAAAAAGGTTTTCAATCTATCATACCAGGCTCTAAGGGCTTGTTTCAAAGCATATAAAGCTTTGTGAAGTTTAAAAACATGGTTTGGAAACTTGGGATTTTCAAAACCGGGGGGTTGCTCAACATACACTTCTTCTTCTATGTAACCGTTTAAGAAGGCACTCTTGACATCCATTTGAAAGAGTTTAAAACCTTTGGATGCAGCAAAAGCCAAGAGTATCCTAATAGCCTCCAAATGAGCTACAGGAGCAAAAGTCTCCTCAAAGTCTATCCCCTCCTTCTGACTATAACCCTTGGCCACAAGACGCGCTTTGTTCCTCACAATGTGGCCGTCCTCTCCTTGTTTATTTTTGAAAACCCATTTTGTCCCAATAGGATTACAGTTAGGAGGAGGAGGAACTAGAACCCAAACCCGATTTCTCTCAAAGTTTTCTAACTCCTCATGCATGGCATTGACCCAATCCGGATCCGACAAAGCGTGTCCAACATCTCGGGGCTCAAAATTAGCAACAAAAGCAGAATGAGCGAAGTGAGAGATGTGCTGTGACCTGGACCGAGTAACCCGTTCGTCGATGCTGCCGATCATCTGCTGAGGCGGGTGCTGGCGCTGAATGTGTCGTGGCGTCTCCCGGGCTGAAGTAGCCTCCCCCTCAACAGCAGCTGGTGCCTCCCCGGGTACAAATGGTACCGCTCGGGGTGGCGGATCCCACGGCCCCCAGGAAGAAGAGGTGTCGGGGCCGTGAGTCGTCGTCGAAGCCGCTCTTTGCGGCACGGCAGGTGGAGGGGGTGCTGGATCATCCATACCTTCAGCACCCTCGTCCTCGTCATCGAAAAGAGGCTCACCAACCTCATGATCACCTGCACGCTCAAAACGAGAAGAAGGACAAATGAGAGTCTCGTCGAAGGTGACATCTGATGTCTCCATGACTTAGTTAGTATCAAGGTTAAGTACACGATATGCGCGAGTATGAGTGCCATAACCCAAAAATACACCATCAGAAGAACGAGACTCAAATTTGTCCAGGTTGCCTTTCTTTAATATAAAACAATGGCAACCGAAGACTCTAAAATAACTCACTTTGGGCTGTCTACCAAAACGCAACTCATAAGAAGTTTTTTCAAGAACGCTCTCAGAAAAATGCGATTGGAAATGTAGCACGCAGTGTTCATAGCTTCGGCCCAATAACGCCTAGGAGTCCTATGCTCATCGAGCATCGTCCTGGCCATCTCAACAAGGGTCCGATTCTTCCTCTCTACAACACCATTTTGAGGCGGTGTGTAAGGGGAAGAAAACTGGTGCTCCAAACCCAAAGAGTTACAAAACTTTTCAAAATCCGAATTCTTGAATTCGGAACCATTATCACACCTAATGGCTCGCATCGAGTTCAAAGGGAACTCGTTCTGAAGATGCAAAATCAGATTGCGAACAAAGGAGAAAGTCTCGGTCTTCTCAGCTAAAAAGAAGACCCACGAATATCTCGAAAAGTCATCAACAACAACAAGCACATACCACTTCCCCCCAACCGAGCTCACCCGAGCCGGACCAACAAGGTCCATGTGCAAAAGCTCTCTAGGGCGCTTGGTCATGACCTGAGTCACTGGATGGTGGGGAGCGGCAACCATCTTCCCGTGTCTACAAGAGTGGCAAACAAGATCCTTCTCCATATGCAACTTGGGCAATCCTCGGATTAGGCCAAGTGAACTAAGCCTTGCAAGCAAGTCGAAGCTCAAATGTCCAAGTCTCCTATGCCACTTCCAAAGATCGGAGGAGGAAGGTCCAGCCACAAGACAACGAGAAGTGCCAAAAGACTCCGAGAAATTCGCACGAAAGACTTTTCCAAAGGGCGAAATCAAACACACAAGATTGCCCTGAGGATCCAAAATACGACTAAGATTCGGTTTAAAACGAATCTCATAGTCGTCGTCAAAAAGTTGTGAAACAGAAAGAAGATTAAAATGCAAGTTAGAGACAAGAGCAACATCGCGCAACACAAAGTGCTCATTAACTCGCACCGACCCGCGAGACAATACCTTACCTTTGCTATTGTCGCCGAAGGTTATGTACTCCTTTCCGGCGACAGGGCTAAGGCTGGAGAACCACTTGGCGTTTCCGGTCATGTGCCTCGAGCAACCGGAATCCACCAACCAAATATCCTCCAACCGTTTTACCTACATCAATAAAAAAACATAGGGTGAGCATACGGTCCAACACTGGGGTTAGTGAAGTAGGAAGAATACCAGTGTTGGGCCGGCTGCTCAAAAGAACGGTCAGCAGAAAAACCATTCCTAGACTGTCTACGAGGATAGCGATCACCACGCACAGGAAAACGTGGTCCACTGGGGAAGAAGCGCTCACCGCGATACTCCAAACGCGGTGGGGGAAAGCGCTCAACAAAGCCTCCGCCACGGGGTTCGTAGCCTGCAAAAGCAGGACCCTGTCGGGCACGCTCTCTACGAGGCCTAGGCCTAGCAACTTGAGGCACTGCGCCTCTAGGCCTAGCATCTCTCCTCGGAGCTCTTTGCTGCCTAGGCCTGGGGACTTGAGGTTCTGGACCTCTGGGCCTAGCAGCTCTCCTCTGGACGTCCGGCACATGCACACCATGGAAAGGGTGGTACATGTCCGGGTTGTCCATCTCCCTAGCACGGCGCGCCTCTCTCTTGCGCCGAAAGCAGAACTCGCTCAAGTGTCCATCTCTCCCACAGAAATCACAATGGTACCTCATCGCACGCAAAGGGGGTTATTGGTACTCATGGCTGTGGGTGTGGATCACTTTACCCTTCTGTGGCAAGCACTCCTCCTGAATGGGTGGCATTGTGTCAAGCTTCTTCTTGAGGTGGTTTGGCTTGGGTGCCCACAGTTGGTTCTTGGGCGGAGCTCTCGGGGGTTCCTCAAATACCCCATCCTTGGTGGTAGGCTTAGGTGGCTCCTTGGGTGGAAGCTTGGTCCGTTTGGGAGTAGTGGTGGAGTTGGGCTTCTCACTAGGATTCAGACCACTTCACTCTCCAATCTTCCCAAAAACAGAGAGATCAACACCCTGAGCAAGACCTACACTAGAACCTCCAGCAGCTCGCTTAAATTGGGAAATCATCATCCCGAGCTGCGGCTCACTACAAGAGACCCATGACAAGATAGTCCGAAGGTATGTGTTTTCTTCCTCGGTTTGCATCTTGCCATGCTTGACATTCGCAATCTCCTTCTCCAAGCCCTCACACAAAGCACACCTCATGACACAAGTGCTACCCGAGTTGGCCTTCTTTAAAGACTCAATCTTGGCATTCTTCTCTGCCAACTCGGATTGCAAGACAGGACAAGTCTTGCACGCACCCAACAAAGAAGGTCTAGCCTTCAGCTCATCCACCTCTCCTACCAACGCAGCATACTTACCTCTCAAAGTGAGAAGGTCAGTCATGTGCGTGGTGCACATCTCACACTCAGCCTCCTCCGACACGACCACGGTGGACTTTGCAAACTCAAGCTCCCTCACCGTGTCCTCCCACTTCTGCCTAAACTCCTTGCGCTCTCTAGCGGCACGCATAAGCAATTTATCTTGACTAAGAAGCGCGGCAGTAAGCTTCTCAACCTCAGCGGAAAGGTCGTCGTAGGTGAGAGATACCTGGGAGGTGTCGTCGTCGTCGTCGTCCCGAGAGGAGTGCTCTAGCTTGCCATCGACCTCATCACCAAGCGCCATGGTGCAGAAGCCGTCGTCGTCGGCGAAGAAGCAGAGGCCATTCAGCTTGTCCTCGATCCTCTTCTTCTTCTCGGACTCGTCATCGCTTGAGCAAGTGGAGTCATCATCCGAGACGTCGACGTCGCTGAGTGTGGCAAAGAACGCACGCTGCTCAGCCTGGGCCTTCTCCAAGTACTTCTTCTTGATGTACTACTTGTCGAAGCCACCCCTCCGCTTGTGCTTCAGGGGAACGTACTTCTCCTTGCGCTTGCCGAAGTCATACTTGTGCCCATGATCGCCCTTCCCCGAATGCTTGTTCTTCTTGGGGCAGTTGGCGATGAAGTGGTCGGGGTCGCCGCACTCGTAGCATCCCGAGCGTCCTCCTCCGCGGCGACGGTTCATGCGGTTGTTGTGGAACCGCATAAACCGGTTGGCAAGCAAAGCCAACTCCTCGTCTCCCAAAGACTCCAGCTGGTCCTCTGTGACAGAAAAAAGAGATGAAAGAGCAAAGCCACCAGAGGGGTTAGCAGAAGAGCCAGAAACCAAAGCCATAGTCGGTCCAGAAGGATTCGCATAAGAAGCCCTCGACATGGCGTCAATCTCACTGGACTTGAGCTTACTGAAGAGCTCATCGCAAGTGAGGGTCTCATAGTTAGGCGATTCGATGATCGCCTGGACCTCTGAGTCCCACACCGACTGATCGAGAGTGTGCAAAAGCTTCAAAGCTCTCTCATGATCGTCGAAAGGCAACTACTCCTTGTTAGCCCTCATCCTGTTGACAATCACCTGAAAGCGAGCGAATAAACTTTCTATGCTCTCGCCAGGCTGATGTCGAAAGTTCTCATACTCTCTCTTGAACGACTCGTAGAGTCGGGTTTTGACTTGAGAGGTGCCCTCAAGAAAGCGCATGAGGGTGGCCCAAATCTCCCGAGCCGTAGAGAGGTGAGAAACGCGATCAAACTCACCCATGCTCAAACAGGAGAACAAGGCGTTACGTGCCCAGCTATTGGCCTCGTGCTCATCGATCTGGAGCTGAGTGACACGAGCAGCCAAGACAACGTAATCATCCCTGTTGCAAATCTCCCAAACAGAAGAGCCCATGCTCTGAAGATAGCCCGACATGCGTATCTTCCAATACGCATAGTTCGTCCCATCAAAGAACGGCGGTTTGCCCACGCCGCAATCCATGTCGCCTTCTGTGGATCTGGAACCGGCTAAGGTGGAAGATCCTTAACCCGCTCCGATACCAATTGAAGGACCGAGAAAGCACAAACAAGGCGACCAGAGGGGGGGTGAATGGGAGCCAATCAAATTTCTCTCTAAACTTTGGCCAAGTGTCCCAAAATCCACCCCGAGAAACGGCGACCTAAACCGTGATGCTCACGACCCTTGGAAGAGGGTGGATGATCCTTAAGATCACAGCGGAGCACCACCAAGAAGAAGCAAACCAAACTCCAAAAGTTCCGGCTCGAACACAACCCCAAAAACCAAGTCCTGAACGTAGATAGACGGCTACGTCGAGAAGTCCCCAAATACTGATGCTAACGAGTAGCAAAGATACCTAGAGAGGTTCCTTGGTCAACTCTAGTGCCAAACGAGAAGTCCGGAAACGAAGCGTAGAAGCCGGGAGAGCAAACGCACTAAACCGGAGCACTCAGGCAAGTCCCGGACTGTCCGGCAGTACGGTCACGGACTGTCTGCCTAGTGGCGGACTGTCCGGGCTCAGGTCGCGGACTGTTCACCGGCCAAACGAGCAAAAACACAGTGCTGCTGCAAGTCCACTGGACGTTCCCGGACTGTCCGCGAGACCCAACGACGGACTGTCCGCCGGTCAAATGCTAAAACAGCGAAGATGTTGAACAGTCCCTGGATGACTCCCGGACTGTCCGCGAGTTCCTTCGGCGGACTGTCCGCCAGTCAAGGAACAGTAACGCGACCGAGACCCGCAGCCACTGACCTGGCTCGATCCCGACGCGCGGACTATCCGCGGGTCCAACGGCGGAATGTCCGCGGATGAACAGAGAGGGCGATTTCAGTCGCCCTTCTCCCAAAACCTCTCAAATCCGATCCAAATCAAAATCCCACATTCCCCAACTTGGAGAAGATGATCACGGGGTAGTTAGGATACTATCCCCAAGAAATCATCCGCTCAAATCAACCAAATCACCGGGAAATCAAAAGGGAAGGTGGATGAATGGAAAAAGTGCAACGAAAACGAAATCGTCCCGATCTATTCGATCATGAGGAGTTAGCTGAATTCCTTTGGTCAAAATGACCTCCTCAATGATACGAACAAATTGGTTCAAACGGATTTCGCAAAGACGCACCGGAGAGGGAGATCGAGTGACGGGAAAATCGCGAAGAAACGAAGAACGCGAAGAACACGAATCAAATCACGAATCAAGTCATCGATCTGCACTGCAAAGGTGAGGATACGGCCTCACTTCCTCACAATCAACAGTACACAGAGGCAAGTCTCTCTGCAGATCTCAGCTAGCTACAGCAGGGAATGGGAGAGCAGGAAACCCTAAGGCGAAAGAGCAAATGACTGAGATAAGGGGAGGAGGGTGTCTCCCCGACTACTCATCCTAATTCTAGTCTAAGTACAATTCCCACTCTACCCCTCTCTATTCTAATTACAGAGCGAACCAGCTAATCCCTAGGGTTATTCTGGACCAACTCGGTGGTAGGTGTATCCGACGGCCACGCCCGCACAACTCGTCCGCGTTGCCTCCACGCAACCTTCCGATTGCCGCCACGTGCCGCCCTCGCTCTGCACCCCCGGTTTTGTGGCCCAAACCGGGAAATCAGCCTTTTCCAGCCAACCCCCGGTTTTGAGGCCCAAACCAGGAAACCAACCCACCAGCTTCTGAGTTTTGAGGCCAAACTCAGCAAACCCTCAGCGCCCAGGTTTTGAGGCCCAAACCTGGAAACCGTCCTCAGCCCGAGTTTTGTGGCCAAACTCGGAAACCCTCAGCCCGAGTTTTGTGGCCAAACTCGGAAACCGTCCACGCCCAGGTTTTGAGGCCCAAACCTGGAAACCGTCCATCCGATGGTTTTTCTCTCACTCTACCACCAAACCAATGCTGTAGAGGGGATGCACCGCCCGTGCACCCCGTCACCGTCACGTGTCCCTAGGTCCTCGACCCGAGCAACACCGTGCCCCGCAAGTCTTCACTTGTCGCTGTCCCAGGCTGCCAGCCACCACAGCTGATCCTCAGGCACTCTGGTCCCTCAGTCCAAGCCTCATGTCCGCCCTTCACCGCTCGGTTCATCGGCATGGCACGTCCGCCGCACGGCACGCCCATCCTTCACCGCACCCGGTCCGTCGGCACGACCCGTCTCAACTTGACCTTCACCTTGCCCTCGATCACAGTCTCCGTGCTCGGCACCTGCACAACACAAGCCAAAGACCCTGCGATCAAACCCGTTGACAATCACTCATCACTCAGAGACTCGGCATACACCCATGTATCCGCATGTACTTCATAGGCCACTTCTCCCTTTTTAGCTACGATCTGATACGGTCCCACGTATCGAGGTGCTAACTTTTTCTTGATTCCAAAACGTTGGACCTTTCTCATAGGTGAGACCTTGAGATAAACATAATCTCCTACTTGAAATTCCAAGGGTCTCCTTCGTGTGTCAGCGTAGCTTTTCTGTTGGGACTGTGCTGCCTTGATATGTTGTTGTACGATTTCCACAATCTCCTCAGCATCCTTTACATAATCTGACCTATAAAATCCTCGATCTCCTGATTCAACCCAATTTACCGGGGTTCTGCATCTTCGTCCATATAAGACTTCGAAAGGTGCCATCTTTATACTTTCCTGGTAGCTATTGTTATAAGAGAACTCGGCGAGGGGTAATCTCTTTTCCCATGACTCTCCGGAGGATAAAACACAAGCTCTGAGGATATCTTCCCGAATTTGATTCACCCTTTCTGTCTGTCATGCGGTTTGGGGATGATAAGCGGAACTTCTTACCAGCTTGGTCCTAGCTCTTTGTGCAACTGTTCCCAAAAACGCGCTATGAACTGGGGTCCTCTATCAGAGACAATCCTTTTTGGAACTCCATGTAACCTCAAGATGTTCTGAATGTACAAGTCTGCATACTGATGAGGTCGGTGGGTAGTCTTAACTGGGATGAAGTGAGCCACTTTAGATAACCGATCTACGATAACCCAGATAGAATCGTTTCCTTTATGAGTGGTGGGAAGGCCGGTGACGAAATCCATACTAATCTCTTCCCACTTCCATTATGGGATCGATAAAGGTTGTAACAGCCCGGCACGTCTCAGGTGTATAGCCTTTATCCTGCAGCAAGTATCACACCTTGCGACATGAGCTGCTATTTCTTTCTTCATCCTGGACCACCAATACCTGGTTCTCAGATCTTGGTACATCTTACTGCTTCCTGGATGGATAGATAACTTTGAATTATGGGCTTCATTCAAAATTCTTTCTTTCAGCTCCGTATCCTTAGGAACAACCAACCTCTGATTATACCACAGAATTCCTTGTTCATCGGTCCTGAAGTTCAAAGAATTATTGGTTTCCAACCTCTTCTTAATCTGACAGATCTCTTCATCGGTCTTTTGTCCTTCGATGATGTCACTTTCTAAGGTGCACTGAAGAGTGATATTGTTTAGCATAACGGGGTGCATAAGGTTGAATCCATCTTCCAAAAGTGGTTGTAGGGAGTTGCAATGAGTCTTGCGACTCAAGGCATCGGCTACAACGTTCGCTTTTCCCGGGCGGTAATGCACTTCAAGGTTGTAATCCTTAATCAATTCAAACCATCTTCTCTGCCTCATGTTCAACTCTGGCTGGGTGAAGATATATTTCAGAGTTTTATGATTTGTGTAAACATGACATAGGTTGCCCATAAGATAATGCCTCCAGATCTTGAGTGCATGCACTACGGCTGCCAATTCCAAGTCATGAGTGGGGTAATTCTCTTCATGCGGTCTCAACTGGCGGGAAGCATAGGCGATAACTCTTCCATTCTGCATGAGTACACATCCAAGTCCGATCTTGGATGCGTCACAAAACACATCAAAAGGTTCCTCCAAGTTTGGCTGAGCCAACACGGGTGCGGAAGTCAACAACGTTCGCAGAGTGCGGAAAGCTATTTCGCACTCTGGAGTCCATTCGAACCTCTTGTTTTTCTGCGTCAGACGGGTCATAGGTTTGGCTATTCTCGAAAAATCCGGAATAAACCGACGGTAATATCCGGCCAAACCCAAAAAGCTGCGAACCTAAAAAACACTTGTGGGCGCTTCCCAATCCATGACCTCCTGTACCTTAGACGGGTCTACAGAGATTCCTTCCTCTGAAATGATGTGGCCAAGGAAAGGTACCTTCTTAAGCCAAAATTCACACTTGTTGAACTTAGCATACATCTTATGCTCTCGAAGTCGGGTCAAAACAACTCGTAGGTGCTCCGCATGATCCTTTTTATTCTCAGAGTATACCAAGATATCATCGATGAACACCACAACAAACTTATCCAACTCGGGCATGAAGACCGAATTCATCAGGTACATGAAATGTACCGGTGCATTGGTTAATCCAAAGGACATAACTAGATACTCATAAAGTCCATATCTGGTGGAGAAAGCTATTTTTGGTATATCCTCTCTTCTGATCTTAATCTGATGGTAACCTAACCTCAAGTCGATCTTGGAGAACACTTTTGCCTTTGATAACTGAACAAACAAGACGTTGATTCGGGGTAAGGGATACTTGTTCTTTATAGTTACTGCATTAAGCGGCCTGTAGTCCACACACATCCTTAAAGTTTTATCCTTCTTCTTTACGAAGATGGCGGGACATCCCCAAGGTGACGAACTAGGGTGTATCAAGCCTTTATCCAAAAGCTCTTGCAACTGAACCTTGAGCTCCGCTAGCTCGTTAGCGGGCATCCTATACGACCTTCGAGATATGGGTGCCGTTCCAGGGACTAACTCTATAGCAAATTCCACATCCCTATCTGGCGGTAGTCCTGGCAACTCATCAGGAAAGACATCTGGAAACTCACATACTATCGGGATCTCGGCTATCTGCTTCGCCGTGATATTGAACAACACTCCGATCTCATGAGGGTTTCGGGGTAACTTAAACCGAAAGGTAGACCCACTTCGAGGGCTAACCATAGAAACTACTCGCTCTGTGACATCAAGATTCACCTTCCAGAGTTTCATCCAACCCATACCCTAGATCACATCCAAACCCAGACCAGGGATTACGATGGGATCCACTATGGCCTTCTTATCCCCAAAAGTCATTTCCACTCCTTTAGCCATTTTACGCGCGGAGAGAACAACTCCGACGGAACTTATCTGATATCCCCGATCTAACTCTACCAACTCAAGATTACTTCTTATAACAAAGTTCTCACTTATGAAAAAATGCAATGCTCCAGAATCGAACAACACAACTGCGGGGTATTGATTAACAAGAAACGTACCAGCGGTGACAGGTTCTCCTTCTGGTACTTCCTCCACGGTGGTGAAATGCACATTGCCGGTGCGAGGTCGTGGCTGGGTGTACGGCTTCTTTGGTTGGGGGCACTGACGTGACAGATGTCCAGTCTGACCACAGTTGTAGCCTGGTCCAATCACATACGGGGTCTTGGGACCTCCTGCACTTCCTGCCTTAGTCTTGTTCTGCATCAGAGGAGCGGTGTAGGGCTTCTAAAAACCGGGACGAGGGCGGTTGGTGGTGATGTTCCTCTGCGGGGGACGGAATCTTGCTCCTGCAACCGGTGGGCGATATAGGGCGCGTGCTCTGAAAGGGGTCCTCTGCGTCGGCGTCGATCATCGGCTCGTCAATGTGAGCCTCCTCCGGTGGAACGTCGGGACCAAGGACCTCTCCGTCCTGGGGGTCCTGGGCCTCGGCTGTGGGAACCTCGGCAGCTGCTGAGGCGGCGGCCTCCTGTGCGGCGTGGTGCATCTGATGGACTGCCTCGTGGAGCTGGTCGATATAGGCCTGCTGGCCATGGATCTGCTGTATCAAGAGGTGAGCTCCCTCTCTGAGCTGGTCGAGCGCGGTACGGGCCTCATCCCTCTGAAGGGCGGTAGTCAGTTTCATCTGCTCAACTATGGTCCTGGTAGTGGTCTCTGCACCTGCAGTAGCACGTGGATCGTCACGCTCGAGAGTGATCTGGTGAATCTTCTCCTAAAGACGGGCTACCTTAGCATCAAACTCTTCCTGCAGTTTCCTCTTGCTCTGGTAGGTGGCGGTGAGGGTGAAGGACACGCTCTCGAGAGTGCGCTCCAAACTCTCACATACACCTAACAAATCTCCGGTGGCGCTCATCGCAGGCGTCTCGCAGTAGAACCTCTCCTCTGGGCTCCCTGTCAAGACTGACTCCAAAGTCTGCTTCCAGCGCAATGGAAAAAGTGATCCACGGGGGAACACTCCTGCCATAGCACTAGCTAGGTCGGCGGGAAAACGGGCGATGATATCCTTCAGCATCAGGTATGCTGCCCTGTTAGCTCCATCCTTGGCACAACTGCCTCTGGTGATCTCTGTCCATCCTGTCCAGTGAGGCTTGGCAGTCAAAGCTTTGACTTTGATCTCCACCATGACCAACGAATCCTGCCCGTAGATCTCCTTCTGCCACGAGTACCTAGGCTCCTGTCCCTCCTCATAGCCCACGGCCTGCAGAATCCTCCAAAGGATAGTCGGCAACCCGAAGTAGGACAAGAACGTCTTCCGGGTCAACCTGGTGGCCAAACGGTGACGCGGAACTCCTCTTCCTCCGGTGGCCTTGCGAGCAGTCAGCTTAGTCCGGGCCATCTGTAGAAACAAAAGGGTTTCAAACTCTAGTGAGACGGATATTAAGTTGGCAAATTTTTATATAAAGGAGACAACTTTTAATTAAGGGGAGGTAATGTAAATGCAAGAATTTAAACATGATGCATGATCGTACTTACGTTCTCACTCACTAACATGACTCGTAAGTCCTAACGTTCTAGTTGGTGGCAAGAACGATCTCTCATGTGTTATCTACACGTTCTACTCGATCGCATAGTTAGTGTACCTGTAGAAGATTCATTTCAGCCCAAAGCAATCCCAATGGTAAAACAACTGAGTATTGGCTAATATGCGCAAAATGCATAGAAGCCAACACTAAACACTATGCACCAAAAGAGAAAACACCCTCAAAACATTGATACCCTCGTATGTGTCCGCGTGGAGCTCGCACATACTTGGTATAATAACTCTCACCTAGACCGACGATTGGACGGTCATGCTCTCATATCTCACAAAATCATTTTATGCATGTTTTCGCGATCGACGCATTCTCTTTTTCCCGAGAATGGACCAGCAAATAAAGATCCAGCATGAAGCAAAACCCTGAACCCTGTTAGCAGTTAAGCCACCTGATTCCTAATATAGGCTTCAGGACGAGACTGGGCACACTTAGTAATCGAAAATAGTTTTGAAATTCCCATTTTAGTTCGGAAATAGCTCCTTGCGGATGCAATAACTTGAACCATGCTCTGATACCAGCTGTGGTGGAACCGTCCTGATTATAAGGACTCAAGTACCATCTTAGTCAATTACGTCTGACATCGACCCGCACTTGAAGCCATATAACCCCGGTAGTCCGGAAATCTCGAAGGATTTCAACATCGTACAACATACAGGATCGCATCGTTCAAGTATTACATTCGAAAGGATACAACACAGATAAACGAAATCGGATTTAAAACATCAGAGTGCGAATTTAAAATCGAGTTATTACAATAGCGAATTTAAAGTGCGGAAGCTTAAATAAGTTTTGAAACACGACCACCACACATGTGGTCCAAATAAAATATTGTTTGATAACTCCAACTCAACACAACTCACTCCTCCCTTTTTAAGTAATGTGCCACCAGTAGTTTCAGACCAGCAAAAGAAAAGGGGAAGCTTCTGGACGACCCTGCCCTGGGCCTACTCCTCATCACCTTCCACTGGGTAGAGGCAGTGCTTACAATAGCCATAGTAGACCTGGCCATCTGCAACAACGGGATAAACCCTGAGTACGGGAATGTACTCAGCTAGACTTACCCGTCCAACTGAAAATAAAGACACCAAGGATATGCAAGTCCTTTTTGGTGGAGCTGGGATCTTTAGTTGCGGAAAGCTCACAATTAAGATAAGGAGTATTAATGACATTGATGAGCTATCAGTTTTTGACCTATCTCTTACTCTAGGTTCGCACCTGAACTATTACACACACTTGAGTCTAACAAGCAATAATATAACCATATCCAGTTGACTTATCCACATTTTAGTTGAACCTTTAAGACATTACGTGGAGTTGCATCGTGGTGAAGCTCGCCATAGTTTGCCACTAACCGGGGGAGACGGCGACTCGAATCGAATTCCAAACCAGCTGGTGAAAGACCTTTAATACCATCCCACACTTTGAAGGACCGAGAAAGCACAAACAAGGCGACCAGAGGGGGGGTGAATGGGAGCCAATCAAAATTCTCTTGAAACTTTGGCCAAGTGTCCCAAAATCAACCCCGAAAAGCTCGGACCCAAAATGTGAGGCTCACGACCCTTGGAAGAGGGTGGATGATCCCTAAGATCACAGCGGAGCACCACCAAGCGATAGCAAACCAAACGCCAAAAGCACCGGCACAAGTTTGCCCCTCAAAAACCAAGTCCGGAACGTAGATAGACGGCTACGTCGAGAAATCCCCAAATACCGATGCTAACGAGTAGCAAAGATACCTAGAGAGGTTCCTTGGTAAACTCTAGGGTCAAACGAGAAGTCCGGAAACCAAGCAAGCAAGCCGGGGCGAAGGTTGCACTGAAAAGCAAGCTTCAGCAGGGTCCCGGACTGTCCGCGGGTATGGTCCCGGACTGTCCGGGGTAACTACGGACTGTCCGCCACCAGGTCCCGGACTGTCCGCCGGCCAATCACCAGAAACAGCAAGGTTGCTGAACCCTTGCTGGAACAGTCCCGGACTGTCCGCGAGGTTGAACTGCGGACTGTCCGCCGTTCAAAAAACACAGCTCCAATAGCGCGGAGTCAGGCCACTGGTCCGGCCGACCCCGACGCGCGGACTGTCCGCGGTTCACCGGCGGACTGTCCGCGGATGAACAGAGAAGGCGATTTTGGTCGCCCCTCTCCCAAATCCCTCCAAATCCGATCCAACTCAAAATCCCAAGTTCCCTAACTTGGAGAAGATGATCACGGGGTAGTTAGCAGACTATCCCCAAGAAATCATCCGCTCAAATCGATCCAATCAACGGGAAATCAAAAGGAAAGGTGGATGAACGAAAAAGCGCCACAAAAACGAAATCAACCCGATCTACTTGTTCGTAAGGAGTTAGATAAATTTCTTCAGTGGAAATGATCTCCTTTCAAATACGAACAAGTTGATTCAAACGGATTTCGCAAAGACGCACCGGAGAGGGAGATCGAGTGACGGGAAAATCGCGGAGAAATGAAGAACGCGAAGAACACAACGAACTCGAATCAAAACACGAATTGACACATAGATCTTGCAGCGCAAAGGTGAGATTTTGGTCTCACTTCCTCAAATCAACAGTACACAGAGGTGAGTCTCTCTGCGGATCTCAGCTAGCTACATCAGGGGATGGGAGAGCAGGAAACCCTAGGAAGCAAGAGCAAATGAGATGGCTAAAACTGAGATGGGGGGAGGAGGGTGTCTCCCCGGCTACTTATCCTAATTCTAGTCTAAGTACAATTCCTACTCTACCCCTCTCTAATCTAATTACAGAGCGAACCAGCTAAACCCTAGGGTTATTCTGGACCAACTCGGTGGTAGGTGTATCCGACGACCACGCCCGCACAACTCGTCCGCGTTGCCTCCACGCAACCTTCCGATTGCCGCCACGTGCCGCCCTCACTCTGCACCCCCGGTTTTGTGGCCCAAACCGGGAAACCAGCCTTTTCCAGCTATCCCCCGGTTTTGAGGCCCAAACCGGGAAACCAGCCTCCAAGTCCAACGCCTGAGTTTTGTGGCCCAAACTCCGAAACCCGCAACGCCCAGGTTTTGAGGCCCAAACCTGGAAACCGTCCTCAGCCCGAGTTTTGTGGCCAAACTCGGAAACCCTCAGCACCCAGGTTTTGAGGCCCAAACCTGGAAACCGTCCACCCGATGGTTTTTCCCTGGCTCTACCACCAAACCGAAGCTGTAGAGGGGATGCACCGCCCGTGCACCCCGTCCACCGACACGTGTCCCCAGGTCCTCGACCCGAGCAACACCGTGCCCCGGAAGTCTTCACTTGTCGCTGTCCCAGGCTGCCAGCCACCATAGCTGATCCTCAGGCACTCTGGTCCCTCAGTCCAAGCCTCACGTCCGCCCTTCACCGCTCGGTTCATCGGCATGGCACGTCCGCCGCACGGCACGCCCATCCTTCACCGCACCCGGTCCGTCGGCACGACCCGTCTCAACTTGACCTTCACCTTGCCCTCGATCACTGTCTCCGTGCTCGACACCTGCACAACACAAGCCAAAGACCCTGCGATCAAACCCGTTGACAATCACTCATCACTCAGAGACTCGGCATACACCCATGTATCCGCACACTTTCCCCGTCGGGTCCATACATTGGTCAACTGCTCGATGCTTGTTCGTGGTGGTAATCGTCGCGGCTCACAGCACGGACCACCCAATTGGAACTATACGATGGCCATTCCGAGGCAGATCGTGTTTCCATACTAGATGGAGCGACACGGGTTGAGACCGGCCCGAACAACGTCTAACCGGCTTTGGGGTCGATAATTACGGCACCGACATATCCCTAAGTAAAAGGGCGCGTTCAAAAATGAACGAGGGCCAACATCAATACAAACCTACACGATCCAACGGACGGACTGCCCCAAGTTTCCAAACTTGTGCGTTGCCATCCAGTTGACCGCATTTCACTACGACTCAGGTTCTTTTCCACGATAGCAAATATAGCCAACCGTGATCCGGTAAATACCCACCTGGGGTATTACGGGAACATCCTTAACTACTACTTTTATTTAGCAGACTAAGCAATTCTACATATAAATAAGTAACAGGATAACAAGGCAGGTAATAATCAATAATCAAGGAATGGTAATGCAGCAACTAGGATTCAATCAACTCCTAACCTAATGCATCACAATTTAAAAGGACTCAAGTAATTTTAATTTCAAAAGATAGGAGGCTTAATATGCTCCGGGGCTTGCCTTGAGTGAAGACCGAGGCCTCGTGGGAGGGGCACTCGGGCAAGTTAGTGTCTGCCGCGGGGTCGACTTCCTCGGTTCTTGGCAGCTCCTGGATCTCCTGCTCGATGTTTTCTTCCGGTTCCTGACTGGGCTTCGGGACGGTCGATCCTATTGCATGCAACGAATAATAAATAAATAAATAAAAAGCGGGGTGCGAGATGTGGTGGTATGAAAAAGTAACATTTCTTGCAAACCAACAAAATCAACTTGTTGAACCACTTTTGACATGGAGGTAAATACTTATTTATCTCATAAAACAAAATCCATTATTTCATCTATTTCTTATTTAATAATCCAAAAGAAACTCAGGGTTGAACTGCAAGTGCAATTTTCTGAACTCAGAAAAATCCACAAAAATTTCAGAAAGACATTGACACCTACTGGACTTTACTGACCAAATTCCAGCAAGAGACAAAACACACAACAGCGGCTACAAAAAGATGAAATATACTGCTCAACAAGTGCTTTGAACTAACTTTTCACACAAAAAGTGTCAAACAGCAGATTTCATAATTTTCCAAGCTTCCTTTACTCATAAACATTCTACTGTAGAAAATTTACTGTCAGGGCATAAATACCCAAACCTACGCAAAATAAACAAATCTATTCCAAAATAACCCCATTGAACTACAACCCTACTGGAAAAGGGTGCTAAACTCATTTTCACATTTTTCCCAGATTTTACTTCACATTTCATATTTATCAAGAAAGTTCCATGAACACAAACATTATATTATATCCTACATGAATGTCTTAAGAACAACACAGAAAAATACATTTATAAAGCAACTTCATTTTTCTTCACATAACCAACCATGCTTACATTTTTTCTAACTAAAACATCATACACAGAGACTGTATGAATTTTCCCATAATTTATTTTGACCTATAAGTCACCTTAACATTTATTTCAAGAAAACAGCTAAAAAGGACTTTAAATCATAACAGAAACTTTTCTACATAAACAGTGCCTCATACATTTTTCATAGATACATAACATGATAAGAAACCTACACAAAATTTTCCATGGATTATCTCAACCAGAAAACACCTATTTCCATGTATCCAAACAAAAGCACATAAACTGAATTAAATAAAAACAGTAAAATAAACTTTCACCAAAAATACTTTCATATTTTTCCATGATAGATCTACTCATAAACAAGCTAACAAAACTAAAAGTACTTTATTTGGACTTTTAAAATGTGCTACACAAAAATAATAAGCTTTTCTGGAAATTAAAAACAAAAAGGAAAAACATTTGAATTTCCCGGCCCAACTCGCGTAGACTTGGCCCATAGAAAAAGAGTGGCTGACGTGTGGGGCCGGCCAGGTCAACGGGCCCACGTGTCGGTGAAAGCCGAACAGGGGATGAGGGTTGACCGGCGATTGCTCGCCGCCGGTGGGGTTGCCGGCGGTGAGGTTAGGCTCGATGAGTTAGTCTCGACGAGGCGGACCCATCGGTGGTGATGGTTTGGCCAGTGGGTGGCCGTAGCTCGCCGGCGACGAGCCATGGCGGACGGTGGCGGCGTTGATGCTTAGCTTGGCCGTTTCCGGTGGTCGCCGATGAAATTGGTGGAGGCAAAAGCTTAAGTGAACCCTAGGGAGGCTATTCGAAGGGTTGGTTCGGCCGGTGAAGCTCTAATGGAGCTCGACTACGTGCATGGCCATGGCGGCATCCATGGCGCTCGGTTGGGCCAGAGGGGAAGGCTAGAGGGCGGTAGAGTTGAGGCTAGGTGGTGTTCTCACCTTGCCTTGGCGTGGCGAAGCTCGACGGGGAAGTGGGGACTCGGCGGAGGTTTGGTCGGGGACGAACGGCTCCGGGCTCCGAGTGGCGCTGATGGCGACCGCGGCGACGCTCCTCGGACTCCGGCGTCGGTGAAGCTCGGGAGGTGGTGCTAGCGTGAGCACCGGGTGTCCGGGGTGTAGGCGGTGTGGTGAGCGGGAGGAAACGATCGGAGGTGGATGGGTGAGGTTGGAACGGCGGGGTGCTCTTGTGGTGTCGAACGGCGGCGAGCACGATCGTTCACGCTCGCGTTCGTTCGCAGAGAGGAGGGGAGAGCTGGCAGGCGAGCGAGTGCGAATGAGAGAGCGAGTGAGGGAGCGAAGGGAGGTGCTCGGGTTTTGCTCGACGGAGCGGGCGGACGGCCGGTCGTGGCGGGGGCCACGGCGTGGCGTGCGGCGAGCGGTGGCACGGCAAGCGAGAGCAGCGCGGCAGGCAAGGCCGAGCGGGAGTGGGTGAGGCGGATTGTGGCGTGCTCGGACACGCGAAGATCGAGCGGAGAGTGGCAAGGGGGGATTCAGCGCAGAGATCGTCGGCCACGCGGCGGCTTGGCCGGCGTACGGCGCGGCGCGGTCGGGGCGACTGGCGCGCAGCGTGTGGGCGAGTGCGCGCGCGGGGTGGAGCGGCGCGGCTGGGCCTCGGCCAAAAAGGCCGGATGGGCCGAATGGCTGGCGCCGGGAAAAAGTTGTTTTTCCTTTTTCTTTTTCCAAAACCTTTTCAAACTTTGACCATTCAAAACAGTTCCAAAAACTTCAAACTAGGTTTTGACCCAAAAATAAAAGTTGCTCAAAATAATTTTTTCTACAACTTTCATATAAGACACTTTTTCTGAAAACCATTTTTACAACCTCCACATAAATAAAGCCAATTTTGGAGACATAATTCATTTTGTTTATCTCATTTTTATTTGATGAATAATTTTGAACTAAATCAAAATGTCAACATGAAAAGTACTAGCCTCATTATTCTCTATTTTATAAAACTATTTGCCAAGTCAGAAAGTCACTCAAACAACCAAGTCCAATAGAAACCAAAATCCAGACAATAAATCAGAGACAAAAGCACTTTGATTCACATCAAATGATGCAATGCATTGCTTATGCATTTTAGTAGCTATATGTAGTTCCTAATGCAGTGCTTGACACTAGGGTGTCATAGACCCTGTATCGGCTAAAATAGCCGATTCAGTCATGCTTTCTTCATAATGTACACGTCTAAGCGGTCTAGAACTAGTAGATTTGTTAGTCATGTCGGACGTAATCTAACTTTGTCATCATTATGGCTGCATGGTGACACCCCACTATTGATGTTCAAGTTATTTTGTTGACTATTTGTTATTATGGCTGCATGGAGACACCCCATTGTTACCAAATAAAATTGCCGATATGACTAGCCGATCAATTGGGTTTATGTTGTTTTATGTGTACATAGATCTTTACTTTCTTCATATTCTAAGGTAATCGGCTGTTCTTTTTTCTAATACTTTCTTCATATTCTTAATAGCCGTTTTGCTTCAAATAATGTCAATGTTTTTAATCTTTTCTTGGGAGTGGACTCTGTAATCAAAATCCTATGATAATGGCTATATCGAAGCCGCATAATTTGGAACTGTCTGGCATCAAATCGGCAGGTTCCATGATTTGGCATCTTTTTCTTCTCCTTGTCAACTGTAGGTCAAGTTGGCTGGAACGTCCTGAGGTCGTTCTCACCAAGAGATGGTACTGCTACGATTTTGAAGGTCCAGGAGGTCAAGACCTTGCTTTCGTACGGCTTCTGAGGATCATGGTCAGGTGTGTTGGCGCTCCATCAAAATTTTGTGTCAACACGGTTGTCCCACCGGTACTTCCGGTGGGTAGTCTGAAGCACGAGTATTTATACTTTTTCCCGTCCTTTTTGGATGAAATACTGACTCTCTCACTCACTCTGCGGATACATGGATTATGCCGAGTCTCTGAGTGATGAGTGATTGTCAACTGGGATAATGCGCATGTTCTTTGGCTTGTGTTGTGCAGGTGTCGAGCACGGATACAGTGATCAGAGGCAGGGTGAAGGTCAAGTAGAGACGTGCCATGCCAATGGACCGAGAGTGGAGAAGGGCGGACGTGAGGCTTGGACTAAGGGACCGGTGGCCCGAGGATTAGCTGTGGTGGCTGACAGCCTGGGACAGCGACGAGCGATGACTTGCGGGCATGGTGTTGCTAGAGCCGAGGACTTGGGGACACATGTCGGTGGACGGGGTGCACGGGCGGTGCATCCCTTCTACGGCTCGGTTTAGTGGTTGAGTCACAGAAAAACCACCGAGTGGACGGTTTCCAGGTTTAGGCCTCAAAACCTGGGCGCTGATGGTTTCCGAGTTTGGGCCACAAAACTCGGGCTGAGGACGGTTTTCAGGTTTGGGCCTCAAAACCTGGGTGCAGCGGGGTTCTGAGTTTGGGCCACAAAACTCAGGCGATGGACGGGTGGTTTCCTGGTTTGGGCCTCAAAACTGGGGGTTGGTCGTGAAGGCTGGTTTCCCGGTTTGGGCCTCAAAACCGGGGGCGAAGTCCGCGAAAAGGACGAGCGGAGCTGTGGCGGCACGTGACGGCAATCAGTGAGGTTGCGTCGAGGCAACGCTACCAGTTGTGCGGGCGTGGCCGTCGGATCACCAGCATCTTTGAGTTGGTCCAGAATAACCCTAGGGTTTAGCTGGTTCGCTCTGTAATTAGAGAGGGGTAGAGTAGGAATTAGAATTAGGATAAGTAGAGGGAGACACCCTCCTCCCATTCTATCTCAGTCATTTGCTGTTTGCTTCTAGGGTTTCCTGCTCTCCAAATCCCCTGCTGTAGCTACTGAGATCCGCAGAGAACCATACCTCTATGTATTGGAGATTTTGAGGAAGTGAGACCGTAATCTCACTGTTGTAACGTGTGGTAGCTACACGGTTGCAGATCGATGACTTGATTCGCGTTTTGTTCATGTTCTTCGTTTCTCCACGATTTTCCCGTCACTCGATCTCCCTCTCTACTGCGTCTTTGCAAAATCTGTTTGAATCAACTTGTTCTTTATAGTGAGGAGATCATTTCCACCGAAGGAATTTACCTAACTCCTCACGAGCAAGTAGATCGGGTTGATTTCGTTTTTGTGGCGCTTTTTCATTCATACTCCTCCCCTTTCGATTTCCCGGTGATTGGATTGATTTGAGCGGATGATTTCTTGGGGATAGTCTCGTAACTACCTCGTGATCATCCTCTCCAAGTTTGGGAACGTGGGATTGAGTTTTGATTCGAATTTGGGAAGAGTTGTGTGAGGGGCGACCGAAATCGCCCTCACTAGGAGGTCACGGACAGTCTGCCGTTCCTCCCGCGGATAGACCGTGCGTCGAGGACTTGGTCAGACCAGTGGCCGCGGGTCCTTGCTGTTTGGGTCTCGGTTGACCAGCGGACAGTCCGCCGGTATAAACCGCGGACAGTCCGGGACTGTCCAGGGGACTTTCAGAACCAGTGCGTGTTTGCATTTTTGACCGGCGGACAGTCCGCCGTAGGAACTCGCGGACAGACCGGGAGTCATCCAGAGACTGTTCAGCAACCTTGCTGTTTCGCTCAGTTGGCCGGCGGACAGTCCGCCATCCCCACGCGGACAATCTGCAGTAGGGGCGGACAGTCCGGGACCCCAGTGCCGGACAGTCCTGGATTCTGCTGAGTGTTGCATTTTAGTGCGTTTGCTCTCCCGGCTTCTTCGCTTGGTTTTCAGACTTCTCGTTTGGCCCTAGAGTTGATCAAGGAACCTCTGTAGGTATCCTTGCTACTAGTTAGCATAGGTATTTTAGAGTTTCTCGACGTAGCCGTCTATCTACGTTCGGGACTTGATTTTTGAGGGTTGAAGTTGCTCCGGAGCTTTTAGCGTTTGGTTTGCTATCGCTTTGTGGTGCCTCGCTGTGATCCTAGGGATCATCCACCCACTTCCAAGGGTCGTGGGCATCACAGTTTTGATCGAAGCTTTCGGGGACAAAAGGCCAAAGTTTCGAGAGAAATTTTTGTGCTCCCATTCACCCCCCCTCAGGTCGCCTTGCTATTGCATTCTCGGTCCTTCAATTGGTATCAGAGCAGGTTAAGGATCTTCCACCTTAGCCGGTTCCAGATCCACAGAAGGCGACATGAATCGCGGCGTGGGCAAACCGCCGTTCTTCGATGGGACGAACTATGTGTATTGGAAGATACGCATGTCGGCCTATCTGCAGAGTTTGGGTGCTTCCATCTGGGATATTTGCAACTCTGCCGATTACGTGATCTTGGCTGCACGTGCTACTCAGCACTAGATTGATGAGCACGATGCAAATAGCCAAGCCCGTAATGCTCTTTTGTCATGTCTGAGCATGAGTGAGTTTGATCGCGTTTCTCACCTCGCTACAGCTCGGGAGATTTGGGCTACTCTCATGCGTTTCCATGAGGGAACCACTCAAGTCAAAACCCGTCTCTACGAGTCGTTCAAGCGAGAGTATGAGAACTTTCGACACATGCCTGGCGAGAGCATAGAAAGTTTATTCGCTCGCTTTCAGGTGATTGTCAACAGGATGTGGGCTAACAAGGAGCTGTTGCATTTCGACGATCATGAGAGAGCTCTCAAGCTACTCCATACTCTTGATCGATCGATGTGGGATTCCAAGGTTCAGGCGATCATCGAATCGCCTAACTATGAGACCCTCACGTGCGACGAGCTCTTTAGTAAGCTCAAGTTCAGTGAGATCGATGCCATGGCGAGGGCTTCTTATGAAAATCCTTCTGGCCCATCAATGGCTTTGCTTTCTGGCTCTTCTGCTAACCCCTCTGGAGGTGTTGCACTCTCTTCTCTCTTTTCTATCACAGAGGAGCAGCTGGAGTCTTTGGGGGATGACGAGTTGGCTTTGCTCGCCAACCGGTTCTCACGGTTTCACAACAACCGCATGAACCATCGCCGCGGAGGAGGACGCTCAGGATGCTTCGAGTGCGGCGACCCCAACCACTTCATCGCCAATTGCCCGAAGAAGAACAAGAAGGTCTTCGGCAAGGCGGATCATGGGCACAAGTACGACTCCGGCAAGCGCAAGGAGAAGTATGTCCCCGCAAGGCACAAGCGGATGGGCGGCTTCAACAAGGAGTACATCAAGACCAAGTACATGGAGAAGGCTCAGGCTGAGCAGTGTGCATTCTTCGCCATGCTCAGCGACGTCGATGACTCGGATGACGACTCCGCTTCCTCAAGTGATGACGAGTCCTAGAAGAAGAAGAAGATCGAGGACAAGCTCAATGGCCTCTGCTTCTTCACCGACGATGAGGGCTTCTGCACCATGGCTCTCGGCAAGGAGGTCGACGGCGAGTTGGAGGACACCCCTCGGAATGACGACGACGACGACGACACCTCCCAGGTATCTCAGACCCCCAACGAGCTTTCTGCTGAGGTCGAGAAGCTTACTGCTGCGCTCCTTAGTCAGGATAAGTTGCTTAGGCGTGCTGCTAGAGAGCGCAAGGAGTTTAGGCAGAAGTGGGAGGATATGGTGAAGGAACTTGAATCTGTTGAGTCCACCGTAGTTGTTACCGATGAGGGGGAGTGTGAGATGTGCACCACTCGCATGACTGACCTTCTCACTTTGAGAAGCAAGTATGCTGTGTTGGTAGGAGAGGTGGATGAGCTGAAGGCTAGATCCTCGCTGTTGGGTGCGTGCAAGTCCTGTGCAGGCTTGCAATCTGAGTTGGCAGAGAACAATGCCAAGATTGTGTCTCTTGAAAAGGCCAGCTCGGATAGCACATGTGTGACTAGGTGCGTTCTTTGTGATGGTTTGGAGATGGAGATTGCGAATGTGAAGCATGACAAGATGCAAACTGAGGAGGAAAACACATACCTTCGGACCATCTTGTCATGGGTATCGAGTGGTGAGCCGCAACTTGGGATGATGATCTCCCAGTTCAAGCATGCTGCAGGAGGTCCAGGTGTAGGCTTTGCTCCGGGTGTTGATGTGTCATCTTTTGGGAAGAATGGAGAGTCGAGTGGTCTAAACCCATGTGAGAAGCCCAACTCCACCACTACTCCCAAGCTTACCAAGATTCCACCCAAAGAGCCTTTCAAGCCTAACGCCAAGGATGGTGTATTTGAGGAACCTCCAAGAGCTCCACCCAAGAAACAATCATGGGCTCCAAAACCAAACCACCTCAAGAACAAGCTTGACACCATGCCACCCATCCAAGAGGAGCTTTTGCCACAGAAGGGCAAAGTGATCCACACCCACTACCGTGAGTACCAACAACCCCATATGAGAGCGGTGAGGTACCATTGTGAGCATTGTGGGAGAGATGGACACTTGAGTGAGTTTTGCTTTCGGCGCAAGAGAGAGGCGCCCCGTGCAAAGGAGATGAACAACATGGACATGTACCATCCCTTTCATGATGTACATGTGCCAAATGTTCAGAGGCGTGCTGCTAGGCCTAGAGGTCTGAAACCTCAATTTCCTAGGCCTAGACCGCGAGGAGGCCGTGCCTGGCGGGAGCCTGCAGTTGTGGGCTATGGACCCTGTGGCGGTGGCTTTGTAGTTGAGCATTTTCCACCACCGCGTTTTAAGTATCGCGATGGACGCTCCTCCCTTAGCGGACCACGTTTTCCTCTACGTGGTGATCGCTCTTCTCGTAGACGTGCTAGGAATGGTTTTTCTGCTAACCGTTCTTTTGAGCAGCCGACCCAACACTGGTATTCTCCCTATTTCACTAACCCCAGTGTTGGAGCGTATGCTCACCCTATGTCTTTTTATTGATGTAGGTAAAATGATTGGAGAACGTTTGGTTCGTTGATTCCGGGTGTTCGAGGCACATGACCGGAAACGCCAAGTGGTTCTCTAGTCTTAGTCCAGTCGCCAGAAGAGAGTTTATCACCTTCGGCGACAATAGTAAAGGTAAAGTGTTGTCTCGTGGGTCGGTGCGAGTTAATGAGCACTTTGTGTTGCGCGATGTTGCTCTTGTTTCTAACTTGCATTTTAACCTTCTTTCTATTTCACAACTCTTTGATGACGACTATGAGATTCGTTTTAAGCTGAATCTCAGTCGTATTTTGGATCCTCAGGGCAATCTTGTTTGTGTGATTTCGCCCTTTGGAAAAGTCTTTTGTGTGGATTTCTTGGAATTGTTTGGCATTTCTCATTGTCTTTTGGCTGGACCCTCCTCATCTGATCT
The DNA here is from genome assembly GCA_009763385.1 of Coix lacryma-jobi var. lacryma-jobi. NCBI lineage: Eukaryota > Viridiplantae > Streptophyta > Magnoliopsida > Poales > Poaceae > Coix > Coix lacryma-jobi. The sequence continues at coordinate 76,067,798 of CM019826.1, forward strand.
TTGGAAGTGGCATAGGAGACTAGGACACTTGAGCTTCGACTTGCTTGCAAGGCTTAGTTCACTTGGCCTAATCCAAGGATTGCCCAAGTTATCCATGGAGAAGGATCTTGTTTGCCATTCTTGTAGACATGGGAAGATGGTTTCCGCTCCCCACCATGCAGTGACTCAGGTCATGACCAAGCACCCTGGAGAGCTTTTGCACATAGACCTTGTTGGTCCAGCTCGGGTGAGCTCGGTTGGGCGGAAGTGGTATGTGCTTGTTGTTGTTGACGACTTTTCGAGATATTCGTGGATCTTCTTTTTAGCTGAGAAGACCGAGACTTTCTCCTTTGCTCGCAATCTGATTTTGCGTCTTCAGAACGAGTGATAATGGTTTCGAATTCAAGAATTCGGATTTTGAGAAGTTTTGTAACTCTTTGGGTTTAGAACATCAGTTTTCTTCCCCCTACACACCGCATTAGAATGGTGTTGTAGAAAGGAAGAATCAGACCCTTGTAGAGATGGCCAGGACGATGCTCGATGAGCATAGGACTCCTAGGCGATATTGGGCCGAAGCGATGAGCACTGCATGCTACATTTCCAATCGCATTTTTCTCTGAGCTTTCTTGAAAAAGACTTCTTATGAGTTGCGTTTTGGAAAACTGCCCAAGGTGAGTTACTTTAGAGTCTTTGGTTGCCATTGTTTTATACTTAAGAAAGGCAACCTGGACAAATTTGAGTCTCGTTCTTCTGACGGTGTGTTTTTGGGTTATGGCACTCATACTCGTGCTTATCGTGTGCTTAACCTTGATACTAACCGAGTCATGGAGACTATAGATGTCACCTTCAATGAGACCATGGTTTGTCCTTCTTCTCGTTTTGAGCGTGCAGGTGATCATGAGGTTGGTGAGCCTCTCTTTGATGACGAGGATGAGGGTGCTGAAGGTATAGATGATCTAGCACCCCCTCCACCTGCTGTGCCGTAAGGAGCGGCTTCTACTATGACTCATGGCCCCGACACTTTTTCATCTTGGGGGCCGTGGGATCCGCCACCCCGAGCGGTACCGTTTGTACCCGGGGAGGCACCAACTACTGTTGATGGAGAGATCACTTCTGCTCAGGAGGTGCCACGACATATCCAGCGCCAACACCCGCCTCAACAGATGATCGGCAGCATCGGTGAACGTGTCACTCGGTCAAGGTCACAACAAATCTCTCACTTTGCTCATTCTGCATTTGTTGCTGATTTTGAACCCCTTGATGTTGGACACGCTTTATCTGATCCAGATTGGGTCAATGCCATGCATGAGGAGTTAGAAAATTTGGAAAGAAATCGGGTTTGGGTTCTTGTTCGTCCTCCTCCTGAGTGTCATCCTATTGGGACAAAATGGGTTTTCAAAAACAAAGAAGGAGAGGATGGCCATGTTGTGAGAAACAAGGCCAGACTAGTAGCCTAGGGGTATAGTCAGAAGGAGGGGATAGACTATGAGGAGACTTTTGCTCCTGTAGCTCGTTTGGAGGCGATTAGGATACTCTTGGCTTTTGTTGCATCCAAAGGGTTTAATCTTTTTCAAATGGATGTCAAGAGTGCCTTCTTAAACGGCTACATAGAAGAGGAAGTGTATGTGAGAGAACCCCCCGGTTTTGAAAATCCCAAGTTTCTAAACCATGTTTTTAAACTTCACAAAGCTTTGTATGGTTTGAAACAAGCCCCTAGAGCCTGGTATGATAGGTTGAAAACCTTTTTGCTTGCTAAGGGTTTTAAAATGGGATGTGTGGATAAAACGCTTTTTCTCCTCAAGCAAGGCAATGATACTCTCTTGGTCCAAATTTACGTGGATGATATCATTTTCTGTGGTTCTTCTCACACTTTGGTTGCCAAGTTTGCAGACACTATGAGCAGGGAGTTTGAGATGAGCATGATGGACGAGTTGACGTTTTTCCTCGGGTTGCAAATCAAGCAATCCCGAGAGGGAACGTTTGTGCACCAGGGCAAGTACACTAAGGACATCCTGAAGAAGTTCGACATGGGTGAGGCCAAGCCTCTTCCAACACCCATGCCGACCACGGTGGCCCTAGATGCGGATGTGGATGGAGAAGCTATGGACCAGAAGGAGTACCGGAGTATGATCGGGTCGCTGCTGTACCTGACGGCGACACGCCCGGACATCCAGTTCGCGGTGTGTTTGTGCGCGCGATTTCAGTCATCGCCGCGCACTTCTCACCGTCAGATGGTCAAGCGTATTATGAGGTACTTATGCTTCACTCAAGAATTTGGGATTTGGTATTCTGCTTCTTCCACCCTCTCCCTTTGCGGTTATTCTGATGCCGATTTTGCTGGTTGTCGTATTGATCGCAAGTCCACTTCTGGGACTTGTCAGTTTATTGGTTCTTCTCTTGTATCGTGGTCTTCTCGCAAGCAGTCTAGTGTCGCCTAGTCTACCACGGAGGCTGAGTATGTTGCTGTGGCTAGCTGCTGTTTCCAGTTGCTTTGGATGATGGCCACTTTGCGTGATTTTGGTCTGAGCTTTTCTCGTGTTTCTTTGCTTTGTGACAACACAAGTGCTATTAGCGTTGCTAAGAACCCCGTGCTGCACTCTAAGACCAAACACATTGATGTGCGCTTTCATTTTCTGCGAGACCACTATGACAAGGGTGATATTGACCTTTGCCATGTCGATACTCATCATCAGTTGGCTGATATTTTCACCAAGCCTTTGGACCAATCGACTTTTGCTAGGTTGAGAGGTGAGCTTGGTATGTGTTTCCCCTTTTAGATGGGGGAAACATTTTGACTCTTGACTTTGTGATTTTCATTTTGGTTTCTTCATGCATCTTTGCATTTCATCTTGCATATTTACATTCAGAGCTTCATGAATATAATCTTTAGAATGAGGCTATGCTCTGTCTAGTATTTGCTCCGATGCTATATGATGATGCTTGTAGCTTATGCTCTTTCTGATCAGTAATGCATGTTGTGAGCTGAGCTATTTTTGAATGGTGAACCTGCTTAATGAACATAAAACTTGAAACTGTTCACCATTGAGATATGCAACTAGCATGTGTAGGATGTGTAGAATTCACTCGTGCTTTTCATATATGCTAGGTTGCTATGTCTCTAGTTCTGAGTCATTCACTTGCTTGGTATGTTCATATTCTGAGATAAAATTTGAACCAAGTTAAGTGAATTGGAAAGATCGAGACGGGACTGCTTGTCAGCACATCACAGTTTCGAGACTGTTTCTCATTGCACTTTGAGTTAAACTTGAGCTGTGTAGTGTATGACCGAAACTATTGCTTTAAGCTTCTGATTGCTTCTGCATAGGCTTCGCACAGTTGAAAAGTTAGGCGATGACAAGCTTTCAACCTCTCACAATCACGTGCTGAAATTTAAACTTGTGTAATTTAAACCGCTGCAACTCCGATAAAATTTGGATAGACAAGTCTATGTTAAACTCTATAGCATGATGATTGAACCTTGCTAGGGGTAGTTCACCTTGTATACATGATTAGCACTTGTTTGACTTCGTGTCTATACATGTTTGGTGCTATTTTGATGGTGAATACCTTTTGGCTGAAAACTGCTCACTTGTTCTCATTTTGCAATTGGTGATCAGTTTGAGCCTTTGCTAGCATTTGGTGCATTTTAATAAGTCATCAGATCAGCACTTTGTCGAGCATCTTCATATTCTATCGACTATACTCCTGAAGTTGCTAACTTGCATGTTGACTCATATGCATTTTGGAAGGGGGAGTTTTGCTTGATGGTGCATTTTCAACTAAGGGGGAGAAAATATTGACAAATCATGAGTGCCTTGTATGTTCAACTAAGGGGGAGCTTTCCGAGTTGAACTAAGGGGGAGATTTCCTAGTTGTGTGTACCATTCGAGGGGGAGTTTGCTCGCTGCTGTGTTCTCGAGCTGGTAACAGTTGGTTTGGAGCACTTTTGGTAGCTAGTTGTGTTGAGCCTTTGCCTCTTTCTTGAGGAACTAGCACCTTTGATCTTTTATGCTCTTCAGCTGATTTCTAGCTTTCTTCAGTTAGTACCGAGCTTCCTCGCTAGCGGTGTTGAGCCCGTTCTGCCTCTTCTTGAGGGCTAGCTCTGTTTTCCTTGAATTTAATTTGATTTTTTGATTGGTATCGAGCTTTCCTGCTAGCGGTGTTGAGCCTGTTCTACCTCTTCTTAAGGGCTAGCTTTGCTTTGCTTGGTTGCGTCGAGCCGTTGCCCATGTTTTTGGGAACCAAGTTGTTTCGCTCTTTCCATTTGACCTTCTTCGGCTTTGATAGGCTTTTGGGTCATTTGGTCGAGTTCTCTCTCTTTCTTCCTTCCTTCCTCTATTCTATTATGATTTGTGTTGGTAGTTGATAATGCACATCAAGGGGGAGATTGCGGAAACATGGGTGTATGCCGAGTCTCTGAGTGATGAGTGATTGTCAACTGGGATAATGCGCATGTTCTTTGGCTTGTGTTGTGCAGGTGTCGAGCATGGATACAGTGATCAGAGGCAAGGTGAAGGTCAAGTAGAGACGTGCCGTGCCGATGGACCGAGAGTGGTGAAGGGCGGACGTGAGGCTTGGACTGAGGGACCGGTGGCCCGAGGATCAGTTGTGGTGGCTAACAGCCTGGGACAGCGACGAGCGAAGACTTGCGGGCATGGTGTTGCTAGAGCCGAGGACTTGGGGACACATGTCGGTGGACGGGGTGCACGGGCGATGCATCCCTTCTACGGCTCGGTTTGGTGGTTGAGCCACAGAAAAACCACCGAGTATACGGTTTCCAGGTTTGGGCCTCAAAACCTGGGCGCTGATGGTTTCCGATTTTGGGCCACAAAACTCGGGCTGAGGACGGTTTCCAAGTTTGGGCCTCAAAACCTGGGTGCAGCGGGTTTCAGAGTTTGGGCCACAAAACTCAGGCGATGGATGGCTAGTTTCCCGGTTTGGGCCTCAAAAACGAGGGTTGGTCGTGAAGGCTGGTTTCCCGGTTTGGGCCTCTAAACAGGGGGAGAAGTCCGGGAAAAGGACGAGCGGAGCGGTGGTGGCACATGGCGGCAATAGGTGTGGTTGCGTCGAGGCAACGCTACCAGTTGTGCGGGCATGGCCGTCGGATCACCAGCATCTTTGAGTTGGTCCAGAATAACCCTAGGGTTTAGCTGGTTCGCTCTGTAATTAGAGAGGGGTAGAGTAGGAATTAGAATTAGGATAAGTAGAGGGAGACACCCTCATCCCATTCTATCTCAGTCATTTGCTCTTTGCTTCTAGGGTTTCCTACTCTCCCAATCCTCTGCTGTAGCTGCTGAGATCCGCAGAGAACCATACCTCTGTGTACTGGAGATTTTGAGGAAGTGAGACCGTAATCTCACTGTTGTAGCATGTGGTAGCTACACGGTTGCAAATCGATGACTTGATTCGCGTTTTGTTCGTGTTCTTCGCGTTCTTCGTTTCTCCGCGATTTTCCCATCACTCGATCTCCCTCTAACTGCGTCTTTGCGAAATCCGTTTGAATCAACTTGTTCTTTATAGTGAGGAGATCATTTCCACCGAAGGAATTTACCTAACTCCTCACGAGCAAGTAGATCGGGTTGATTTCGTCTTCGTGTCGCTTTTTCATTCATACTCCTCCCCTTTCGATTTCCCGATGATTGGAATGATTTAAGCGGATGATTTCTTGCGGATAGTCTCCTAACTACCTCGTGATCATCATCTCCAAGTTTGGGAACGTGGGATTGAGTTTTGATTCGGATTTGGGAAGAGTTTTGTGAGGGGCGACCGAAATCGCCCTCACTGGGAGGTCACGGACAGTCCGCCGTTCCTCCCGCGGACAGTCCGCGCGTCGGGGACTTGGCCACACCAGTGCCCGCGGGTCCTTGCTGTTTGGGTCTCGGTTGACCGGCGGACAGTCCGCCGGTATAAACTGCGGACAGTCCTGGACTGTCCAGGGGACTTTCAGAACTAGTGCGTGTTTGCATTTTTGACCGGCGGACAGTCCGCCGTAGGAACTCGTGGACAGACCGGGAGTCGTCCAGAGACTGTTCAGCAACCTTGCTGTTTCGCTCAGTTCGCCGGCGGACAGTCCGCCATCCCCACGTGGACAGTCCGCAGTAGGGGCGGACAGTCTGGGACCCCAGGGCCGGACAGTCCGGGATTCTGCTGAGTGTTGCATTTTAGTGCATTTGCTATCCCGGCTTCTTCGCTTGGTTTTCGGACTTCTCGTTTGGCCCTAGAGTTGATCAAGGAACCTCTCTAGGTATCCTTGCTACTAGTTAGCATAGGTATTTGAGAGTTTCTTGACGTAGCCGTCTATCTACGTTCGGGACTTGATTTTAGAGAGTTGAACTTGCTCTGGAGCTTTTAGCATTTGGTTTGCTATCGCTTTGTGGTGCCTCGCTGTGATCCTAGGGATCATCCACCCTCTTCCAAGGGTCGTGGGCATCACAGTTTCGATCAAAGCTTTCAGGGGTTTATTTTGGGGACAAAAGGCCAAAGTTTCGAGAGAAATTTTTGTGCTCCCATTCACCCCCCCTCTCTGGTCGCCTTGCTATTGCATTCTCGGTCCTTCACACTCACTCGCTTTGCTTCAGCCACCAAGCGCAGACTCACTCACTCTCTCTCCCCCTTTGCTTTTGAGCTTCGATCCTCCATCGATTTGAGCTAGGGACGTGAGATTAGAAAGTGAGAGCTTCGATCTTCGACTTGAGCACTTGGTTTCGTCATCTCTCCGGCTTGGTTTGTGGTTTTTACACTTGGGTTCTTTGAACCCTAGCCGGCTAGGTGTTCTTCGTGGTTGCCTGGATTGACTCACTTGTGAGGGCATCCCGAAGCGTTTGTATCACCCTTCTTATTGGAAATCTCAGCTTCCTGTGTGGTTGCTTGAGGGAGGAGACCAAAGTGGTCATACCTTATTGGTCACCTCAACAACAAGGACGTAGGAACTCCTTCATGGGGATTGCCGAACCTCGGGATAAATCATTTCTCTTGTGTACTTGTTGTTGTGGTGGTAGCGTCGACTACCCTTGTTATTTGTATATCTCTCCTCTACTTCCACTTGACCGGAACAAGGTAATCATTCATCCATTGGCGAGGAGCAAAGCTTTGAGGAGCTCCGCTCCTTTATCAACATCATCCAAGAGGGTGTGGTGTATCATTGGTTTGAAACAAACAACTCAATCTTTCTCTGATTTCGTAGCCTCGTAGGGCACCAGAAGTGAAGGTTGGTTTGCACCAGAAGTTTTGGTCTACGACCTGAACTTCCGCTTCAAACCACCGGTACTTCCGGTTGGTATTTAACTTCCGCATTTGAGTTTGTGAGTTTCAGGAATTTCAAATACACCTATTCACCCCCCCTCTAGGCCAATTAGGTCCTTTCAATTGGTATCAATTCTAGGTTCCTCGGATAAACATTTGACCGCATGAGGAATTTCATTGGCCAAGATGGATGACAGCACAATGAAAGCTCTCATCAATCAAATCACTACTCAACTCTCTGAGTCGCTCAAATTTCACCAAAAAGAGCAAATGGACAAGATGCAAGAGCAAATTGACAAGTTGAAGGAGATGATCAAGCCAAATGAAGAATCACTCCAAGAAGGTGGTAGCAATAGGACTCCAAAGTCACCAAAGGAGTTTGCAAAAATCTGATTTGACTATAGCATGTCCAGCAAAAATCTCAGTTGAAGTTTGCCTATGGTCAACCCCGAGAAGCCACTGTCATTCAATGGTGTGAGATACACAGATTGGGCTCATAGGATGAAGTTACATCTTAGAGCTGCAAGGTGTTGGGAAGTAGTGGAATTAGGTGTCAACTTACCCACAGATGCTAGTGAGTGGACATCCAAAGATGCAGCAGACTTTCATCTCAATGCAACAGCTGCAAACTTTATCTTGCAATGTCTATCTCCGGAAGAGAACAACAAAGTCAATGACATGGTTAGTGCAAAGAAAACTTGGGATACTCTGAAGGTATCATTTGAAGGTGACAATAGTGTGAGAACAGGAAACATTGAGCTCCTTCTAGGACAAATTGAGAACTTCAAGATATGAGAAGGAGAAACCACTCAAGACATGTGCAATAGGTTCATGACCTTGATCAACAGGATTAGAGCACTTGGAGATACAAGATGGGATGACAATGTCGCAGCTAGAAACATATGTAGAGTGGAAAGGCAAAAGAACGACATGCTTGCCTTGGTCATCATGGAAAGAGAAAACTAACACACTATGACTCCACAAGAGATGCTAGCCAAGTTGATGCACCATGAAGTACTTGATGATGAAGTTATTGAAGCATCAAGGCATAAGAAGAGCATTGCCCTCATGGCATCACAAGGAAGTGAATGTCATTGCAACAAGAGGCATTGTGAGCACAAGAGCAACAACAACAACAACAATGATGATGATGATGACCTTGATGATGAGCAAGCTCTATTAGTAAGAGACTACAAGAAATTCTTGAGGATGAAGAAGGCAAAGTTTGGAAGAGGTGATGGAATCAAGACATACAAGAAGAGGTTTTGCTATGAGTTTGGTGATATTGGGCACTTTGCCGCAAATTGTCCAAACAAGGGAAAGAAGTTTAGGAACAATAAGCAAGGTGACAAGAAGGACAAGGGCAAGAGAAAAGGTGAAGCACACATGGGACAAGAATGGCAATCGAATGATGATAGTGAAGATGACAATGACAATGAAAAGAAGAGCATTGCCGCCATTGCTATGCATGAAACATCTTCATCAACTAAGTTCATCAGCGACCATGCTTCATCGACTTCTCTCTTCACTAACTAACCTTCATCACCATCACTCTTCGCAAACCTCTCCAACAACGACTATCACACTCCAACTTGTCTCATGGCAAAATGAGATAAGGTACCACCTAACTCTCCTACACATGCATCTAGTGATTGTGATAGTGATGATGAAGATGATGAAAACTATGCCGATAAATTAATTAAGAAATATGGGAAAGCTACAGGAACTAAAATTTTGAAGCCCATGTACAAAATAGATAGGCGTAAGTCATGAATTGAGTCGCAAGGTGAATTGCTCCTAGAGGAAAGAGAGAAGAACCAAGGACTTGAGGCATGCCTTACCATGGAAAACGGAAAGGTTGAGAAGTTAAATACAGAGTTGTCCATGGTTAAGGACTCATATGAGCGCATAACCAAGGAACACTCCTCACTTAATGACTCTTTGGCTAGTTTAAAGAATGAAAATAGTTTGACCCAAGAAAGCCTTACAAGCTTAAAAGATAAATATCAAATTCTTGAGCTAAACAATGAAACTTGTGGATACATGGGTGTATGCCGAGCCTCTAAGTGATGAGTGATTGTCAACTGGGATAATGCACATGTTCTTTGGCTTGTGTTGTGCAGGTGTCGAGCACGGATACAGTGATCAGAAGCAAGGTGAAGGTCAAGTAGGGACGTGCCGTGTCGATGGACCGAGAGTGGCGAAGGGCGGACGTAAGGCTTGGACTGAGGAACCGGTGGCCCGAGGATCAGCTGTGGTGGCCGACAGCCTGGGACAGCGACTAGCAAAGACTTGCGAGACGGTGTTGCTTGGGTCGAGGACCTGGGGACACGTGTCGGTGGACGGGGTGCACGGGCGATGCATCCCCTCTATGGCTCGGTTTGGTGGTTGAGCCACAGAAAAACCACCGAGTGGACGGTTTCCAGGTTTGGGCCTCAAAACCTGGGCGCTGATGGTTTCCGAGTTTGGGCCACAAAACTCGGGCTGAGGACGGTTTCCAGGTTTGGGCCTCAAAACCTGGGTGCTGCGGGTTTGCTGATTTTGGGCCACAAAACTCTGGGGATGGACTGCAGGTTTCCCGGTTTGGGCCTCAAAACCGGGGGTTGGTCGTGAAGGCTGGTTTCCCAGTTTGGGCCTCAAAACCAGGGGTGAAGTCCAGGAAAAGGACAAGCGGATCGGTGGCGCCACGTGGCGGCAATCGGTAAGGTTGCGTCGAGGCAACGCTACCAGTTGTGCGGGCGTGGCCGTCGGATTACCAGCATCTTCGAGTTGGTCCAGAATAACCCTAGGGTTTAGCTGGTTCTCTCTGTAATTAGAGAGGGGTAGAGTAGGAATTAGAATTAGGATAAGTTGAGGGAGACACCCTCCTCCCATGATCATCTCAGCCATTTGCTCTTTGCCTTCTAGGTTTTCCTGCTCTCCCAATCCCCTGCTGTAGCAACTGAGATCCGCAGAGAACCATACCTCTGTGTACTGGAGATTTTGAGGAAGTGAGACCGTAATCTCACTATTGTAGCGTGTGGTAACCACACTATTGCAGATCGATGTGTTGATTCATGTTTTGGTTCGTGTTCTTCGTGTTCTTCGTTTCTCCGCGATTTTTCCGTCACTCGATCTCCCTCCCTACTGCATCATTTTGAATTCCACTTGAATTAACTTGTTCTTTATAGTGAGGAGATCATTTCCACCGAAGGAATTTATCTAACTCCTAATGAACAAGTAGATCAGGTCAATTTTGTTTTCGTGGTGCTTTTTCGGTTCATACACCTTCCCCTTCGATTTCTCGTTGATTGAATCGATTTGAGCGGATGATTTCTTGGGGATAGTCTCCTAACTACCTCGTGATCATCTTCTCCATGTTTGGGAACGTGGGATTGTGATTTGATTCAGATTTTGGAGGTTGTGTGTGAAGGGCGACCGAAATCACCCTCACTGTGAGGTCGCCGACACTCTGCGGTTTGACCGGCGGACAGTACGCGCGTCTGGGACGAGCCGGACCAGTGGCTGTGTTCCTCGGCCGTTTTGCTTTCGAGTGACCGGCGGACAGTCCGCCGTTGGAGCTCGCGGACAGTCCGGGAGCTTCTAGGGGACTTGCAACAACAGTGCTGTTTCGGGGATTTTGCCGGTGGACAGTCCGCCATCCCCACGCGGACAGTCCGCGGTTGAGCCAGACAGTCCGGGACCGTACGGGCGGACAGTCCGGGAGTCGGCTGCTTGTTGAGGTTTAGTGCGTTTGCTCTCCCGACTTCTTCGCTTGGTTTCTAGACCTCTCGGTTGGCTTCTTAGTTCACCTAGGAACCTCTCTAAGTATCCTTGCTACTTGTTAGCATCAGTATTTGGGGATTTCCCGACGTAGCTTTCAATCTACGTTTGGGACTCGGTTTCTAGGGATCGAACTTGTGCCAGTGCTTTTGGCTTTTGGTTTGCTATCGTCTTGTGGTGCCTCGCTGTGATCCTAGGGATCATCCAGCCTCTTCCAAGGGTCGTGGGTATCACGGTTTTGATCGAAGCTCTTGGGGGTTGATTTGTGGGACAAAGGCCCAAGTTTCGAGAGAAATTTTTGAGCTCCAATTCACCCCCCCCCCTCTGGTCGTCTTGCTATTGCATCCTCGGTCCTTCAATTGGTATGGGAGCGGGTTAAGGATCTTCCACCTTAGCCGGTTCCAGATTCACAGAAGGCGACATGGATCGCGGCGTGGGCAAACCGCCGTTTTTCGATGGGACGAACTATGCGTATTGGAAGATACACATGTCGGCCTATCTGCAGAGTTTGGGTGCTTCCATCTGGGATATTTGCAACTCTGCCGATTACGTGGTCTTGGCTGCTCGTGTCTCTCAGCTTCAGATCGATGAGCACGATGCCAATAGCCGAGCCCGTAATGCTCTTTTCTCATGTCTGAGCATGAGTGAGTTTGATCGTGTTTCTCACCTCGCTACGGCTCGGGAGATTTGGGCTACCCTCATGCGTTTCCATGAGGGAACTACTCAAGTCAAAACCCATCTCTATGAGTCGTTCAAGCGATAGTATGAGAACTTTCAACACATGCCTGGCGAGAGCATAGAAAGTTTATTTGCTCGCTTTCAGGTGATTGTCAACAGGATGAGGGCTAACAAGGTGCTGTTGCCTTTCGATGATCATGAGAGAGCTCTCAAGCTACTCCATACTCTTGATCGGTCGGTGTGGGATTCCAAGGTTCCGGCGATTATCGAATCGCCTAACTATGAGACCCTCACATGCGACGAGCTCTTCAGTAAGCTCAAGTCCAGTGAGATCGATGCCATGGCAAGGGCTTCTTATGAGAATCCTTCTGGCCCGTCGATGGCTTTGCTTTCTGGCTCTTCTGCTAACACCTCTGGAGGCTTTGCACTTTCTTCTCTTCTTTCTATCATAGAGGAGCAGCTGGAGTTCATGGGGGATGACGAGCTGGCATTGCTCGCCAACCGGTTCTCGCAGTTCCACAACAACCGCATGAACTGTCGCCGCGGAGGAGGACGCTCGGGTTGTTTCGAGTGCGGCGACCCCAACCACTTCATCGCCAATTGCCCGAAGAAGAACAAGCAGACCTTCGGCAAGGCGGATCATGGGCACAAGTACGACTCCGGCAAGAGCAAGGAGAAGTACGTGTAACAGAACCGACCAATTTGCACCAGATTAAGCACTGAAAACCTCTGCTCTCGCAGAAATCATCGAGTACTTAAGCTCGTACAAACCCGGTAGTCCGGAAATCTCGAAGGATTTCAAATCATTCAACGACATCCAGCCAAGATCGTACTTGTTCCATGAATATGCTCACGGGTTACATCATAGTTGCATAAAGTTCAAATTACATTAGAGTACGAAATAATATTACAAATCATAGTTTTGATAGTAGTAGCGGAAGCAACATAGTCTTTAAAACATAAGTTTGGATTGTTCATAAATACGGTGCCATCAGTTGACCGGGTCCACAAAAGCAATGGATGAGATAAGTGTTGACCATGCCCTTGGTCTAGTCATAACCCGTTATCGGGTACAAGCAGTTCTCGCAGTAGCCATAAAAGCACTGGCCATCTGCAACAACAAGGGAAATAAACCCTGAGTACGAGAAGGTACTCAGCTAGACTTACCCGACAAAATCAGAAATAATGAGACACCAAGGATCATGTAGGCTATATAAGTGGGGTTGGCTGTACATAATCCTTTGCATGAAAGCTTTAGTACTAAAACTCAGTTTCAGATGTTGGCAATTGCTTTTAGTCATTAACTCTACCTTACTAGATTTGCACCTGTACTAAACAAGCACTTGCTAATTAATCAATCAAGAGTGACTATTTCATCAATAGCCTTTCAGATTCCATAACCATTTTAGTTCCATAAGTTCTACGGGAGATGATCTAAAGTCAACTGCTCACTGTCCAGGAGCGATGGCGATTATAATCGATTCCTACCCAGCTGGGGATAAAATGTCTCACACTCGCCCGGCACATTCCGGCTACGGCAGTCGTAAGCTACCAGTCAGGAGATTCGAGAACACAATGCGCGGGACGGCCATGGGCCCTTCTACACCGGGGGTTATCTCAGTGCCAGGTCGCTCAATCTATAACTGCCCACGGTCATGCCAGGTCGATCAGGCCCTACCTGCCCTCGGACCATGCCAGGTCGATCAGAATAGTTGCCCACGGTACAGCTGAGGCCCTGGGTGTTAGGCGTCAACATGTCCATCACCGGCTCGAATAACCTTCGGCTTCGCGGGAGGTACTCAGACCTACTCCGTTAATTGATCGACGCATTCAATTTGACTGAAGTTACATTCCCAAACGGGTCTTAGGCGACACAGACGGGAGACTACTAGCACACAGAACCCATGTCCTGCTGCTCTTACATCCTGCCTCCGTCTCAGATTAATTATCACATGGTTATCTCATGATAGCACAGGCCAAACATGATCAGTATCCACCTATTGCGGGAGACAGGAAATCACCTGACTTTTACCGGTCTAAGCAGGGCTAAGCATATAACGAGCCTAGACCTAAACAGGGATATCAAGATATATTGCAGGTGGACAAGGATAAGTAATAATGCATCAACGGTAGCAATCAATTCCTATAACCTAATGCAACATCCATCATCAGGTTAATTGTAAAGCATTTGCAAACCGTAGGAGTTAGAATGCTCCGGGGCTTGCCTTGCTCAAAGTTCGACGGACGGTGGTCGCGGCACTCTGGTAGCTCTTCGGCGTCTGACCCTCCGGCTTCCTCTGTCCGGTTCTCCTCCGGACTGGGTTCTTCCGGTGTCGACTGGGTCTGGATCTCCTCCGCTGATCCTGTATGATGCATAATGTGCATGAATAGGATGAATGCACATAGAATGCATATGTGATGCACATGATCAACAGCAATCAGGGGATAAGCACATGTCATCTACTGCATTCTCTTCAACAAGGTAGTCAACATTATCCCAACTATTTAACCTATCATAATCAACTTGTTAAGCTATGTTGTCACCACATCAAAGTATACTTAATGACTTTATTACCCTCTAATTACTTACTGAAATAAATCTATTTAAACATGCTTAAAACAGCAACCCATTCTAGACGGCTTCAGAAAAATCTACAAAAATTACTGGAAGTTAACAACACTCAAACTAGTTCTCTGTCAAATTTTCAACCCATTTGGATTTAAACTCTATCCCCTATGAAAAAGACAAATTCTACCGTGGAAAGATGCTTTGAACTACACACCCTAGCCAAAAGTGTCAAACAACAGATTTCATAATTTTCTTCTGAACTTCTTAGCACAAGAGCAGTCAGCAAAATTTACCAAGTCCATACTCTTCATATTTTAATTACTACAAAATAAACAAGAAAGCACATTTAACCATTTTAATTACTACTGCCCAAATAATTCACAGAACAACCTTATATTATATTTTTCCCTGAAACTATATATCCATACAAACCTAACAAAACTGGAATCACATTTTTCTGACTTATACATAATTAGTTATGCATTTTCCAAGTTAACAGCAACTTCCCAATTTAAATTAGTCTACACATACAAATATCACCAAAAATGCATTTAACATTTTTCACAGATAGATCTAATCATGCTGAACACAACAAAATTTGTTTCACAGGATTTGGACTTAAAATGAGCCTTGTAGGAATTTTTGAAGCCTTTACATAAATTCTGCAAAACTTATTTAAAAGAAAACTTGACCTAAAACGCTACGGACTCTCTACTTGATTCGGCCGAGGCACAAGACAGACGCTCGGCACACCCGGCTTAACTCAGCCGAGGCTCCGACACACTCAACCGACTCGGCCGAGGCTCGACACAACGCTCTGCACACCTAACCGACTCGGCCGAGGCTAACTGACTCAGCCGAGGCTAACTGACTCAGCCGAGGCTCGAGGCGAAGGCTCGGCGCACCCGGCTTTCCGAGGCCTACGGCACCCATATTTCCCCTTTTTCTCTCTCACATTCTCTCTTTGACTCGGTCGGCGAGGCTCACTGGTCAGACGACCAAGCGACTAGGCGAGACTAGGCTCGGCGGTCAACGGCGGAGTTTTGCACCGTGGTCGTTGACCGGCCCTAGCTCACCGGCGGCGAGGCTTTTGGCGACGTCAAGGCTACCACTGGACGCGGGTTTGCGAGACAAACACGACTGACTGACTTGCCGAGCCAGAGGGATACCGGAGC
This sequence comes from Coix lacryma-jobi var. lacryma-jobi, assembly GCA_009763385.1. NCBI lineage: Eukaryota > Viridiplantae > Streptophyta > Magnoliopsida > Poales > Poaceae > Coix > Coix lacryma-jobi. The sequence continues at coordinate 76,083,203 of CM019826.1, forward strand.
AAGCTCGACGGCGGCCATGGCGGAGCGGCGGCTCTGCGACTCGGCGGCGGAACTCTTCCCGGCGGGCTTGCGACTCGGCGAGACTAACACTAGCCCAAGCAAGTCATAAGCGACCTATTGGAGCAACTCTCAGGCTTCGGCATCCCCGGCATTGCCCGGATCGATGCACGGCGGCGGTCCATGGCGGACATGGCGGCGACACGGCTCGGTTCCGGCTGAACATGGCGGCAGAGAGGTCTCCATCGAAACCTAGGCAACTACGGCGGTAGAGAAGACTAGAACATGGCTCGGCTTGGGATAGCTTTGCCGGAGATGGCCGGTTCACGTGAAGGTCATGGCGGCGGCCATGGCTGAAGCTTGAGGATGGCATCCGCTGTTCCGGCGGCCAGAGAGGGAGAGAGGGGAAACCAACCCTTGCCGGAGAAAGAGGAGATCAGGGCGGAGAGACGGGCAAGAGGAATTGGACAGCGGTGAACGGTGGAGCGGGAAATTGCTCGCCGGAGTTCGGCGGGCGGCGGCGGCGTGGAGCTCTGGTGAAGATGGAGTGAAGCAGAGCGAGTGAGAGAGCGAGCGAGTGAGCGTGCAGAGCACGAGCGCGGAGTGGAGAGGATGCAAGAGAGCGGGAGGGCGCAGGTGCATTGCACCTGGCCGGTTGCCGTCGGGAGGAGCTCCCGACCGGCGCGGCGGCGTCAGGCATCGCGCGACACGCGGCGGGCGAGGACGGGGTGCATGGGGTGACATGGCGCTTGCTGCGCAAACCACGGGCGGCGAAGTCGGTGGTTTGGCCGGCCGGCGAGGCGATCTCGTGGCGGCGAGGCGTTTTCTGCCGGTGGAGGTGAGCGGTGCGCGCGCGGGGGAGAAGAGAGGGGCTGACAGGGGGTCCCACTGGGGTTTAAACTAATGAAGTTTGGTTTTAAAACTTTGATGCTCTATAACTCCTATATTGTGCCGAATTAGGAGAAGGTCCTAAAAGGAAAGTTGCTTAGAATTTTATAAGGAACAAATCATCTTTAAGGCTCCAGTCCAAATTCTGCTTAGAAAAAGAAATTTAGTGCTAAACCATTTTTCTAATGCAAGAAATCATAATTTAAATGCTTTTTCTGAGAAAGTGCTTTAAAGCAAAGTTGTTCCTTTCATCAAGATCTACAACTTTGTTATAAGGCACTTGGTCAGAAACAGAAAGCATAAAAAGGTTACACTAGAGACCAAACAAGGACTTAAGCACTTCAACAAACATATGCACATGAAAAGATGAGATGCTATGCTTATGCCATGACAAATTATGCAGTTTAAGGAATGCTTAACACCTAGGGTGTTACAGCCCTCCCCTCCTTAAAAGAAATCTCGTCCTGAGATTTGGATTACGAACCATTGCTTATAAAAGTGTGGGTACACCTCCTTTAGATAGTCATCCGTCTCCCAAGTAGCATCCCGATCATCTTGCTCACTCCAAGATACCTTATATTGCTTCACAACTCTTCCGCGAGTTACTCTCTCTTTCTCATCGAGCACTCGATAAGGCTTCACTGAGTAGGTGAGGTCAGATTGCAACTTGATACGGGCTGGTTGTACCTCTTCTTCTGGTACTCGAAGACATTTCTTTAATTGTGACACATGGAATACAGGGATTATAGCCTTTAAATGTTCTGGTAATTGCAATCGATAAGCCACTTCTCCCCTCCTTTGCACTATCCGATAGGGTCCCACAAATCTTGGTGCTAACTTCCTCTTAACACCAAAACATTTTACACCCTTCATTGGTGAAACCTTCAAATAGACATAGTCACCAACATTAAATTCAAGTGGTTTCCTTCGCTTATCAGCATAGCTTTTCTGACGAGATTGTGCAGACGCGATATGTTGCTGAATCGTTCTAACTTGTTCTTCTGCTTCTTTAACAAAGTCAATACCATAGTACCGACGTTCCCCTGGTTCTACCCAGTTTATCGGTGTTCTGCATCTTCTACCATACAGAGCTTCAAAAGGAGCCATCTGTATACTTTCTTGATAACTATTGTTGTAGGCAAACTCTGCTAATGGTAACCATTTTTCCCAAGAACCTTTTGCTGATAAAACACAGGCTCTTAACATATCCTCTAGAACTTGATTCACTCTCTCTGTCTGCCCTGATGTTTGCGGATGATAGGCTGAGCTTTGGACTAAATCCGTGCCTAACTCCTTCTGCAACTTTTCCCAAAACGGTGCAGTAAACTGTGGTCCGCGATCAGAGACTATAACCTTTGGTACACCGTGCAGTCGCACAATCTGACTTATGTAGATCTCTGCATAATCTGGGGCCTTATAGTTGGTCTTGACTGGAATGAAATGTGCGGTCTTTGTGAGACGATCCACAATTACCCAAATTGAATCATTACCTTTCTGAGTCGTGGGTAAACCAATAATGAAATCCATACTCACTTCTTCCCACTTCCATTCAGGTATAGCTAATGGCTGAAGCATTCCAGCTGGTTTCAAATGAATAGCTTTTACTCGGCAACACGTGTCACACCTTGCAACATAAGCAGCAATTTCTTTCTTCATTTTGGTCCACCAAAATCTCGGGCGCAAATCTTGGTACATTTTTGTACTTCCAGGATGAATAGATAATTTGGACAAATGTGCTTCATCCATGATCTGATTCCTGAGTTCTCTATCCTTAGGCACCACTAATCGCTGGTTAAACCATAGAACTCCATTTTCGTCAACTCGAAAATGCTTATCGGCCTCTTTTTCATCCTTGAGCCTTTCCTTAATATGATAGATCCCTTTATCGGTTTTCTGGCCTTCTATAATTTGGTCAACTAACGCATTGCGCAACTCTAAATCATGTAGCACTGCAGCATGTGTTAAGCTGAACTCATCCTCTGGTAGAAGCTTCATAGCATTACAGTGTGATTTCCGGCTCAGAGCATCGGCCACGACATTTGCCTTGCCTAGATGATAGTGAATTTGAAGATTATAATCCTTAATCAATTCCAGCCATCTTCTTTGCCTCATATTCAATTCTGCTTGCGTGAAAATATATTTAAGACTCTTGTGGTCTGTGTACATATTGCAGACATTCCTAAGTAGATAGTGTCTCCAAATCTTCAACGCATGTACAACGGCAGCTAATTCCAGATCGTGAGTTGGGTAATTCACTTCATGCTTTCGCAATTGCCGCAAAGCATACGCAATCACTCTGCCGTCTTGCATGAGAACACAACCTAGGCCTACCTTTGACGCATCACAAAAGACATCAAAGGGTTTCTCAACATCCGGTTGAGCTAAAACTGGAGCAGTGGTCAACAGCTTCCGCAAGGTACGGAAAGCAGTTTCGCACTTCTCGGTCCATTCAAATTTCTGATTCTTTTGCAACAAACTGGTCATTGGCTTGGCAATCTTGGAGAATTCTTGAATAAAACGGCGGTAATATCCTGCTAAGCCCAAGAAACTACGAATCTCACCAACTGAAGTAGGAGCTTTCCAGTCCATGACTTCCTGTACTTTGCTAGGGTCAACTGAAATTCCTTCTTCTGACAGAATATGACCAAGAAATTGTACTTTCCTCATCCAAAACTCGCACTTGCTGAATTTAGCATAGAGCTTGTGTTCCCTGAGTCTAGATAAGACAACCCTCAAATGTTCTGCATGATCTTCTGCATTTTTCGAGCAAACCAGAATATCGTCAATGAACACTACCACAAACTTGTCCAATTCTGGCATGAACACAGAGTTCATCAAACTCATGAAGTATGCTGGAGCATTTGTTAATCCAAAGGACATGACAAGATACTCATATAACCCGTATCTGGTTGAGAAAGCGGTCTTTGGAATATCCTACGGTCGGATTCGAATCTGATGATAACCTGACCTCAAATCGATCTTGGAGAACATCTTGGCTCTTGATAGCTGATCAAAAAGGATATCTATTCTGGGTAGCGGATACTTATTCTTAATAGTCACAACATTGAGTGGACGATAATCCACACACATGCGTAAAGACTTATCCTTCTTCTTGACAAACAGAGCTGGGCAACCCCATTCTGATACACTAGGTTGAATGAATCCCTTGTCCAAGAGTTCCTTGATCTGGGTCTTGAGTTCTGCCAGCTCATTAGGCGGCATTCGATACGGTCTCCTAGAGATTGGTGCAGTTCCTGGTAACAACTCTATCACAAACTCCACTGCTCTCTTTGGTGGTAACCCTGGTAACTCATCTGGAAAAACGTCCGGAAAATCCCTAACAACTGGAATTTTGGAGAGGTCTTCTATAGCAAGAGTACAAGATAAGTCAACAAGATCGGCACCTCGAGGAAGAGATACGCGAAGCTTGTTACCTGTCCGATAATCAGATAAGGTAAGAGTTCTGTTTGCAGTGTCTAACACCGCATTCCACATGGTCATCCAACTCATTCCTAAGACTACATCCATACTTAGTCCTGGCAAAATCACTAAGTTGGCTCCAAATTTATGCCCTCCAATATCGATGGTCACATTACACACCATCTGCTCCCCACGGAGCTCACGCGAAACCCATAATCCATTTCAGAGATTTCTTGATTATGCTTTTGTGCAAATGCCTTGCTCATGAAAGAATGCGATGATCCAGTATCAAACAAAACAACTGCAGGATGATGGTTCACGAGACACATACCGGCAGTCACAGGTTCTCCTGCACGAGCTTCTTCAGCAGTCATGTTATGCAGACGCGCTGGATAATTAGCCTGCTGCTTCTTGGGATGTGGGCAATACCTTGCAAAGTGCCCATCTTGGTTGCAATTGTAACACGGCCCACGAACTGAAGGTTTTCCTCCGGTCGAGCTGCCCTGACCTCCATGAGCTTGATTAGCAGCTACTTTGTATGGCCTCTGATTACGCTGAGCTTGCGGCTGATTCTTCTTTTGCGGTGGCCTGAAACGTGCCCCCGGCGCTGGTGGTCGATACTGGTTACGCTGAGCTGGTGGTCCTCTAGGTTGGGACGGTCCTGAATCAAAGGTCCTCTTCCGAGCCTTACTTGCAGCATGCTTGTTGTTATGACCCTCTTGAATCAGGCAGTCACTTATGAAGTCATTGAAGGTGGTACGGGAAGATGTACCCACTGACTTTGCCATTTTAGTGTTCAAGCCTCTCTTGAAACTAGCAATCTTCTTAGCATCTGTGTCGACGAAGTCTGGAACATATCGAGACAGCGAGTTGAACAAGTGATGATATTTGGTCACTGATCGAGTTCCTTGTGTTAAGCTCATGAATTCAGCCACCTTCATCTGAGTCAAGCCTGGCGGAATATAGTGCCCACGAACAGCATTAGTGAACACTCTCCAGGTGATGGAAACATTGGCAGGGTAGGTGGTACGGTGATGTCCCCACCAAATTCCGGCTGGTCCTTGTAGCTGATGTGCAGCATATTCTGCCTTCAACTCCTCTGTAAGCCTGAGCAGTCGAAACTTCTGCTCCATTGTATGCAACCACTCTTCTGCTTCTAGAGGTTCTGTGGCTTCCTTGAAAATTGGCGGCCTTGTGTTCAGAAAATCCTTGAACGAGCTGTACTGATTCGGCTCAGGGCGTTGATGGTTATTCGCCAAATTCACTCGCAGCAAAGCTTCGATGTTGCGTTGACTTCCAAGAAATTGAGCAAAAAGCTACTCAGCCGTGGGTGGTGGAGGAGGTGGTGGATTGCGGTTCTCCCTGCTATCATCATTACCACCACTACCACCCGCTCCACTGCGAGTCATCGTCATATCCATAGGTCCATCACACAACCTTACATCCACATGATAACCCCAAAAGATCAAGCGCTAGGACATGAGACAAGATCACTACGCGCTAACACTAACTAGTCTACTCCCTAATGGCACCATCGTCATCATCGTCGTTGTCATCATCATCACTCGAGATGTTCGAAGAACCACTGGACGAAGCATGAGAATCCGGGTCCTCCTGAGGAAGGATAGGGTTCCTCTCATTCTCACGGCGATGAATCTCCTCATGTAGGCGATCATTGTAGTCCTGGAGATGATGAAGTTGCAGCTCCAATTCTCCAACCTGTAGCCTGAGAAGCCTGTTCTGCTCAGTCGCGCGCATACCCTCGAGACAAATACTACGTAGCGACTCCTCAGTCTCGGCCATGATGGTGGATAAGAAGGTCGTCATACCCTGCTGGTCACTGAGCTGTTGTGCCGTCTCCTGCTCCCTCTGACGAGCCTGGTCTCTCTCAACGGTCATGTGAGCTAGCTGAGTGGTAAGAAGGTCGACCTCTGTAGCATGCGCCTCCTGACCCTGGTGATGTGCAGCTATCTACTCACTAAGGATGTGGTCTAGGTGGTCGTAGCTACGTGACAGACACCCGTAGGTAGCCATGAGTGCAGCCATCGCACTCCCAGCTAGCCCTGCGCAGTGCTCACGCTCTGAAGAACTGGTCCCCAACACAGTGGTACCCGGCTGACGCCACACTGACTGGTACGGATCTGCTGTAGGGAAGACACCGGCTGTGGCCTGGGCAACTACCTCTGGATGATCCTCCATGATGTCCCGAAGAACAGTGTACGCAACTTGGTTGGCTCCATCCCAAGGAGTCCTGCCCTGAAGAGCAAACACCCTGCGGCACCACACATGATGCTGCGGATCACGGCTGGGCACGTCCACCTCAACTGTGTACATGTAGCGATCCTCTGAAAACTGAACTCGATGCCACTCATATTGCGGCTCTTGGCCCTCCTGGTATCCGACTAAGTGCAGCACCGTCCACAAAAGAGTAGGCATGCCGAACTCCTCCAGAAAATCCTAACTGTAACAGAACCGACCAATTTGCACCAGATTAAGCACTGAAAACCTCTGCTCTCGCAGAAATCATCGAGTACTTAAGCTCGTACAAACCCGGTAGTCCGGAAATCTCGAAGGATTTCAAATCATTCAACGACATCCAGCCAAGATCGTACTTGTTCCACGAATATGCTCACGGGTTACATCATAGTTGCATAAAGTTCAAATTACATCGGAGTACGAAATAATATTACAAACCATAGTTTTGATAGTAGTAGCGGAAGCAACATAGTATTTAAAACATAAGTTTGGATTGTTCATAAATACGGTGCCATCAGTTGACCGGGTCCACAAAAGCAATGGATGAGATAAGTGTTGACCATGCCCTTGGTCTAGTCATCACCCGTTACCGGGTACAAGCAGTTCTCGCAGTAGCCATAAAAGCACTGGCCATCTGCAACAACAAGGGAAATAAACCCTGAGGACGAGAAGGTACTCAGCTAGACTTACCCGACAAAATAAGAAATAATGAGACACCAAGGATCATGTAGGCTATATAAGTAGGGTTGGCTGTACATACTCCTTTGCATGAAAGCTTTAGTACTAAAACTCAGTTTCAGATGTTGGCAATTGCTTTTAGTCATTAACTCTACCTTACTAGATTTGCACCTGTACTAAACAAGCACTTGCTAATTAATCAATCAAGAGTGACTATTTCATCAATAGCCTTTCAGATTCCATAACCATTTTAGTTCCATAAGTTCTATGGGAGATGATCTAAAGACAACTGCTCACTGTCCAGGAGCGATGGCGATTATAATCGATTCCTACCCAGCTGGGGATAAAATGTCTCACACTCGCCCGGCACATTCCGGCTACGGCAGTCGTAAGCTACCAGTCAGGAGATTCGAGAACACAATGCGCGGGACGGCCATGGGCCCTTCTACACCGGGGGTTATCTCAGTGCCAAGTCGCTCAATCTATAACTGCCCACGGTCATGCCAGGTCGATCAGGCCCTGCCTGCCCTCGGACCATGCGAGGTCGATCAGAATATTTGCCCACGGTACAGCTGAGGCCCTTGGTGTTAGGTGTCAACATCTCCATCACCGGCTCGAATAACCTTACTCGGCTTCGCGGGAGGTACTCAGACCTACTCCGTTAAGTGATCGACGCGTTCAATTTGACTGAAGTTACATTCCCGAACGGGTCCTAGGCGACACAGACGGGAGACTACTAGCACACAGAACCCATGTCCTGCTGCTCTTACATCCCGCCTCCGTCTCAGATTAATTATCACATGGTTATCTCATGATAGCACAGGCTAAACATGATCAGTATCCACCTATTGCGGGAGACAGGAAATCACCCGACTTTTACCGGTCTAAGCAGGGCTAAGCATATAACGAGCCTAGACCTAAACAGGGATATCAAGATATATTGCAGGTGGACAAGGATAAGTAATAATGCATCAACGGTAGCAATCAATTCCTATAACCTAATGCAACATCCATCATCAGGTTAATTGTAAAGCATTTGCAAACCGTAGGAGTTAGAATGCTCTGGGGCTTGCCTTGCTCAAAGTTCGACGGACGGTGGTCGCGGCACTCTGGTAGCTCGTCGGCGTCTGACCCTCCGGCTTCCTCTGTCCGGTTCTCCTCCGGTCTGGGTTCTTCCGGTGTCGACTCGGTCTGGATCTCCTCCGCTGATCCTGTATGATGCATAATGTGCATGAATAGGATGAATGCACATAGAATGCATATGTGATGCACATGATCAACAGCAATCAGGGGATAAGCACATGTCATCTACTGCATTCTCTTCAACAAGGTAGTCAACATTATCCCAACTATTTAACCTATCATAATTAACTTGTTAAGCTATTTTGTCGCCACATCAAAGTATACTTAATGAGTTTATTACCCTCTAATTACTTACTGAAATAAATCTATTTAAACATGCTTAAAACAGCAACCCATTCTAGACGGCTTCAGAAAAATCTACAAAAATTACTGGAAGTTAACAACACTCAAACTAGTTCTCTGTCAAATTTTCAACCCATTTGGATTTAAACTCTATCCCCTATGAAAAAGACAAATTCTACCGTGGAAAGGTGCTTTGAACTACATACCCTAGCCAAAAGTGTCAAACAACAGATTTCATAATTTTTTCTGAACTTCTTAGCACAAGAGCAGTCAGCAAAATTTACCAAGTCCATACTCTTCATATTTTAATTACTACAAAATAAACAAGAAAGCAGCATTTAACCATTTTAATTACTACTGCCCAAATAATTCACAGAACAACCTTATATTATATTTTTCCCTGAAACTATATATCCATACAAACCTAACAAAACTGGAATCACATTTTTCTGACTTATAAATAATTAGTTATGCATTTTTCAAGTTAACAACAACTTCCCAATTTAAATTAGTCTACACATACAAATATCACCAAAAATGCATTTAACATTTTTCACAGATAGATCTAATCATGCTGAACACAACAAAATTTGTTTCACAGGATTTGGACTTAAAATGAGCCTTGTAGGAATTTTTGAAGCCTTTACATAAATTCTGCAAAAATTATTTAAAAGAAAACTTGACCTAAAACGCTACGGACTCTCTACTTTATTCGGCCGACGCACAAGACAGACGCTCGGCACACCCGGCTTAACTCAGGCGAGGCTCCGACACACTCAACCGACTCGGCCGAGGCTCGACACAACGCTCTGCACACCTAACCGACTCGGCCGAGGCTAACTGACTCAGCCGAGGCTAACTGACTCAGCCGAGGCTCGAGGCGAAGGCTCGGCGCACCCGGCTTTCCGAGGCCTACGGCACCCATATTTCCCCTTTTTCTCTCTCACATTCTCTCTTTGACTCGGTCGGCGAGGCTCACTGGTCAGACGACCAAGCGACTAGGCGAGACTAGGCTCGGCGGTCAACGGCGGAGTTTTGCGCCGTGGTCGTTGACCGGCCCTAGCTCACCGGCGGCGAGGCTTTTGGCGACATCGAGGCTACCACTGGACGCAGGTTTGCGAGACGAACACGACTGACTGACTTGCCGAGCCAGAGGGATACCGGAGCAAGCTCGATGGCGGCCATGGCGGAGCGGCGGCTCTGCGACTCGGCGGCGGAACTCTTCCCGGCGGGCTTGCGACTCGGCGAGACTAACACTAGCCCAAGCAAGTCATAAGCGACCTATTGGAGCAACTCTCAGGCTTCGGCATCCCCGGCATTGCCCGGATCGATGCACGGCGGCGGTCCATGGCGGACATGGCGGCGACACGGCTCGGTTCCGGCTGAACATGGCGGCAGAGAGGTCTCCATCGAAACCTAGGCAACTACGGCGGTAGAGAAGACTAGAACATGGCTCGGCTTGGGATAGCTTTGCCGGAGATGGCCGGTTCACGTGAAGGTCATGGCGGCGGCCATGGCTGAAGCTTGAGGATGGCATCCGCTGTTCCGGCGGCCAGAGAGGGAGAGAGGGGAAACCAACCCTTGCCGGAGAAAGAGGAGATCAGGGCGGAGAGACGGGCAAGAGGAATTGGACAGCGGTGAACGGTGGAGCGGGAAATTGCTCGCCGGAGTTCGGCGGGCGGCGGCGGCGTGGAGCTCTGGTGAAGATGGAGGGAAGCAGAGCGAGTGAGAGAGCGAGCGAGTGAGCGTGCAGAGCACGAGCGCGGAGTGGAGAGGATGCAAGAGAGCGGGAGGGCGCTGGTCCATTGCACCTGGCCGGTTGCCGTCGGGAGGAGCTCCCGACCGGCGCGGCGGCGTCAGGCATCGCGCGACACGCGGCGGGCGAGGACGGGGTGCATGGGGTGACGTGGCGCTTGCTGCGCAAACCACGGGCGGCGAAGTCGGTGGTTTGCCGGCCGGCGAGGCGGTTTCTGCCGGTGGAGGTGAGCGGCGCGCGCGCGGGGGAGAAGAGAGGGGCTGACAGGGGGTCCCATTGGGGTTTAAACTAATGAAGTTTGGTTTTAAAACTTTGATGCTCTATAACTCCTATACTATGCCGAATTAGGAGAAGGTCCTAAAAGCAAAGTTGCTTAGAATTTTATAAGGAACAAATCATCTTTAAGGCTCCAGTCCAAATTCTGCTTAGAAAAAGAAATTTAGTGCTAAACTATTTTTCTCATGCAAGAAATCATAATTTAAAGGCTTTTTCTGAGAAAGTGCTTTAAAGCAAAGTTGTTCCTTTCATCAAGATCTACAACTTTGTTATAAGGCACTTGGTCAGAAACAGAAAGCATAAAAAGGTTACACTAGAGACCAAACAAGGACTTAAGCACTTCAACAAACATATGCACATGAAAAGATGAGATGCTATGCTTATGCCATGACAAATTATGCAGTTTAAGGAATGCTTAACACCTAGGGTGTTACAGTACGTCCCCGCGAAGCACAAGCGGAAGGGCGGCTTCAACAAGGAGTACATCAAGACGAAGTACTTGGAGAAGGCCCAGGCTGAGCAGCATGCATTCTTTGCCACGCTCAGCGACGTCGATGACTCGGATGACGACTCCGCTTCTCAAGCGACGACGAGTCCGAGAAGAAGAAGAGGATCGAGGACAAGCTCAATGGCTCTGCTTATTCACCGACGACGAGGGCTTCTGCACCATGGCCCTCGACAAGGAGGTCGATGGCAAGCCGGAGGACATCCCTCAGAACGACGACGACGACGACGACGACACCTCCCAGGTATCTCTGACCCCCGATGAGCTTTCTGCTGAGGTCGAGAAACTTACTGCCGCTCTCCTTAGTCAAGATAAGTTGCTTAAGCGCGCTGCTAGAGAGCGTAAGGAGTTTAGGCAGAAGTGGGAGGATACGGTGAAGGAGCTTGAGTTTGCCAAGTCCACCATGGTCGTTTCTGAGGAGGGTGAGTGCGAGATGTGCACCACGCACATGACTGACCTTCTCACTTTGAGAGGTAAGTATGTTGCATTGGTAGGAGAGGTGGATGAGCTGAAGGCTAGATCCTTGCTGTTGGGTGCGTGCAAGTCCTGTGCGGGCTTGCAATCCGAGTTGGCAGAGAAGAATGCCAAGATTGTGTCTCTTGAGAAGGCCAGCTCGGATAACACGTGTGTGACTAGGTGTGTTCTTTGTGAGGGTTTGGAGATGGAGATTGCAAATGTGAAGCATGACAAGATGCAAACCGAGGAGGAAAACACATACCTTCGGACCATCTTGTTATGGGTGTCGAGTGGTGAGCCGCAGCTTGGGATGATGATCTCCCAGTTCAAGCGTGCTGCTGGAGGTCCAGGTGTAGGCTTTGCTCAGGGTGTTGATCATTCATCTTTTGGCAAAATTGGAGAGTCGAGTGGTCTAAACCCATGTGAGAAGCCCAACTCCACCACTACTCCCAAGCTTACCAAGATTCCACCCAAAGAGCCTCTCAAGCCTAACACCAAGGATGGGGTTTTTGTTGAACCCCCGAGAGCTCCACCCAAGAAACAATCATTGGCTCCAAAACCAAACCACCTCAAGAACAAGCTAGACACAATGCCACCCATCCAGGAGGAGCTTATGCCACAGAAGGGCAAAGTGATCCACACCCACTACCGTGAGTACCAACAAACCCCTATGAGAGCGGTGAGGTACCATTGTGAGCACTGTGGAAGAGATGGACACTTGAGTGAGTTTTGCTTTCGGCGCAAGAGAGAGGCGCGCCGTGCAAAGGAGATGAACAACCCAGACATGTACCATCCTTTCCATGATGTACATGTGTCGAATGTTCAGAGGCGTGCTACTAGGCCTAGAAGTCCAAAACCTCAAGTTCCTAGGCCAAGGCAGCGAGGAGGTCGTGCCTGGCGGGAGCCTGCAGTTGTAGGCTATGGACCCCGCGGCGGTTTCTTTGTAGTTGAGCGTTTTCCACCACCGCGTTTCAAGTATCGCGATGGACGCTACTCCCTTAGCGGACCACGTTTTCCTCAGCGTGGTGATCGCTTTCCCCGTAGGCGTGCTAGGAATGGTTTTTCTGCTAATCATTCTTTTGAGCAGCCGGCCCAACACTGGTATTCTTCTTACTTCACTAACCCCAGTGTTGGACCGTATGCTCACCCTATGTCTTTTTATTGATGTAGGTAAAACGATTGGAGAACGTTTGGTTGGTGGATTCCGGCTGTTCGAGGCACATGACCGGAAACGCCAAGTGGTTCTCCAGTCTTAGTCCAGTCGCCGGAAAGGAGTTTATCACCTTCGGCGACAATAGCAAAGGTAAAGTGTTGTCTCGTGGGTCGGTGCGAGTTAATGAGCACTTTGTGTTGCGCGATGTTGCTCTTGTTTCTAACTTGCATTTTAACCTTCTTTCTGTTTCGCAACTCTTTGATGACGACTATTTGATTCGTTTTAAGCCGAATCTCAGTCGTATTTTGGATCCTCAGGGCAATCTTGTTTGTGTGATTTTGCCCTTTGGGAAAGTCTTTCGTGCGGATTTCTCGGAGTCATTTGGAGTTTCTCGTTGTCTTTTGGCTGGACCCTCCTCCTCTGATCTTTAGAAGTGGCATAGGAAACTAGGACATTTGAGCTTCGACTTCCTTGCAAGACTTAGCTCACTTGGACTAATCCGAGGATTGCCCATGTTATCCATGGAGAAGGATCTTGTTTGCCATTCTTGTAGACATGGGAAGATGGTTGCCGCTCCCCACCATCCGGTGACTAAGGTCATGACCAAGCGCCCTGGAGATCTGTAACACCCCTGGTGTTAACCATTAATTAAAATTCTAATTAAGTTGTTTAGTATGCATAATCATCTGGCATCATGGCATAAAAGCATTTCATGTTTTCATGTTTAAGGCATAAATGTGATGCTTTATTTGTTTGACCAGAGTGTTGTATGTTTTTGAGTGTTGTTTTCCATGTTTGATATATATGTGGCTTGATTGTGATGTTTGGTGTTACATGAAAGGGGCAAGTGAGAAAACCTTGGTTTTTAAATCTCTCTTTTTGTCCCCTTTTTAATAAGTCAAAAAGTATGTCAAATTTCAAAATGATTTCAAAAGCAAAGTTGTAGCTCTTGTTGAGAGGCACAACTTTGGTGTTTAAAGGATTCAAGGTTTCTGTACAAAGGTTTGAATAAACTTGAAATCTTTTAAACCCTAAATTTGACCCCAAAACTAGATTTCAAAAACTAAAAAGAATTAGACTTGGGTCTTTTAATCAAAGTTGTAGAGAGGATTAAAAGAAACAACTTTTATTAACATAGATTTTCAAGTTATTATAGAAAATCTGAAGTGATTTGGAAAACAAGTTGATGTGGTTTCAAATTGAAAATCAATTCCCAAAACCTAGTTTTATCCCCTTTTGTGTAGTTTCAAAATTAAGTATAATTTTTATATGGGACCAAAACCAAAGTTGTAGATAATTTTATAAGGAACACCTTTTATGTTGGTAAAATTTGAAGTTCTTCAGAAAATTCAAAAGTAATTTTGAATCTAAGTTTGAATGCTTTTCAAATTCAAAAGGTGATTTTAAAATCTAGGCAGATTTTTGTTGTGCTCCTTAAATGAAAGTTGTAGATCCTAATTTTTGGAACAACTTTCATGTTGGGAGTTTTTCCTGTTGTATAGTGTTTTTGGGAGAAATAGGGGAAAGAAGATCAAGATGTTCTCTGATGAACAGTAACCGGAGGGGGAAGATATTAGAGCAGAGTCGTGCTCTGCTCGCCGGCCACCACACCGCCGTCTCCTCTGCCGACCATGCCACGCCACCAGGACACCTCCTGCTTGCACTACTGCGACCGCCTATGGCGTGTCCAACGTTCCGCGCTCGTCGTCGAAATCTTGCCACGCAGCCCCGACGAGCACCTTCCTGGCTCGAGCTGCAAATTCACCATCCCTGCTTGATCTCATCCCGTTTGACCGCGGGTATAAATACCCTACGTCCTTGCGCATCTCCAGAACCCTTTCGCTCAAACTCTAATCACTCAGAGAGCAAGAAATCAACGTTCTTCCGTCCGCCATTGGAAAAAAGCTCCGCCGAGCTCAATCGTGCAGTGGTCCGATCCACTGGGCACTTCTCTACCCACTTTGCCTTGCGTTGGTGTTTCATCTTGATCCCAGAAACATCATCGGCTCACTGGTTCCATGTGTGATGCCCAGGACTTGCCGGGACCAGCGCCTCTTCGCCGGAGTTGCCGCCGAAGCTCTCTGCGCCGTGGATCTCCTACCTCCGCTTCTCCTCCGCTCCAACCGGCTAGAGCATCGGAATCAGGGTGAGCTAATAGGGTTTCCCATCCTCTCCGTTCCCTCGCTACCGACATAGGTTCGTCGGAGAACCCCGCCAAGATCCAGTCCGCCGCCACGGCCGGACAGACATCTATGGGGTGGTAGCGTTTAGGTTTTGTAGCACCATCGACTGCGGTTGCTCCGCCGGAGTCGATGCGCGCGTTAGTTAGATCTCTTCTAGTCGGAGTCGGCCGGCGTAAGGCCTGTCGGCGCTCGGTTCGCCGTCGTGCGCACCGGCCATGGTCGGGGACCTGGTGTTTGTGAAGACCGGTTTTTGCAGGGTGTTAGATGAAAAGTCGCAGACTCAGGTGAATAGCACTCTGGACTACGGGTTGTTTTAGCGTTAGCCGAAGGGCTTTTCTGCAAAGCTGTCAGGACACACCGTCTCGCTCGAGCCAGGTCTCGAGCGGACATATGGACACGTGCTCACCGTCTCGAGCTATGCCTTGAGCAGGCGCACCCTCCGCTTCGCTCGAGCCAAGCCTCGGGCGAATGCGTTCACCGTCCCGCCCGAGCTAGGCCTCGGACGGACGAGCGTTTTCCGTCCCGCCCGAGCTAGGCCTCGGACGGACGAGCGTTTTCCGTCTCGCCCGAGCCTCGAGTCAGGCCTCGGACGGGCGATGGCTTTCCGTATCGCCCGAGCCTCCGAGCCAGGCCTCGGATAGACGGTTGTTTTTTTTCGTCTCGCTCGAGCTAGGCCTCGAGCAGCCACACGGGCGCTGTCTCACTCGAGCCGGGCCTCGAGCGAACGCACACACACCCACCGCCGTGCGCTCGCCCCACGCTGGGTCGAGGCTGGCCGGGTGCTGGCCTCGGGCGAGGCGGAGAAGAAGGGCTTGTCAGCCTCGGGCGAGTCGGAGAAGGAGGGCTGAGGCTGAGGCCTGAGGCTCGGATAGCAGCAGCCGTGGGTTTTACTGGGCCGAGCCCAGTAAGAGTTAGAGATGGTTTTTCCTTTTTGCTGTTACGAGTGAATAGTGTTAGGTTTTGTCTTTTTGATATCTTTTTGTAGGAAGCTCCAAAAATTTTGAAAATTTTTGTGTGGCTTTCTCAAGCTGCCTGATATTTAAGAAAAATATAAAACTTGAGTTTTGAACAAATTTTGAAACTGATTTAAATATGGCTTTTAATTAATAAATGGACTTTGATGATTTTTGTAGGCCTATTTAAGGGTCCAAAAATCATGAAACTATTTTTTGGCACTGTTTTTAGGTGAAAATGTATCTTCACAAAAATTTTGAGGTCTGTTGAAAAAAATAAAATTTATTCTTATTTATATGCTTTATTTAATCGTTTGAATGTTTATAGTTGTTTGAACTAATTAAGTTGTGAATCACCTGTTAAGTTTAATAGGAAAGTTTTAGAGTTTTTCATAAGCTTTCTAGATTGTCTAGAATCACCCCTTTTAAATATTAGAAGCTCTAGTTATGGCTTGATTAGTATAAGTGGTGTAATCTATCCAAAGTGTGAACAGCAGTGTTTACATCTTGTGTGACTTTGGATTATTGTTTGAAGACCATGGGACACCTCTCATCTTGTGTTCCTATGGCTTAAGTGATGTTTTAATGAACCTTAGTCATCCTTAGTTATCTTCCTAAAGGTGCTTGATGGAAGTTGTACGTATAGCTAGGAATCTTAGTTGGTGAGTTGCAAGTTGGTTTTGTTGGTTTGCAACTTTACCACGAAGGAAAGTTGTACTCGACTTTCCTTATCTTGTGTTATCTTCTGTTTTACTTTTGATTTGTCCTGTACCTTAGCATACATCACATGGCATCATACGAAGCATACATCATTTATCTACGTATAGCATCCGAGAGTGTTGGAGTCATGTTGATCAAGCTTTGGTGATCACCCTTGTCGAACAAGCCTCGGAAGGAGATTCTTGTTGGACAAGCTTCGTCGAGAAGACTTAACTTCAAATCAGCAAAGGAACTAACTTGTGTGGATTCTTCTTGGATCTTATCTTCCGTGCAACGAAGGCAAGCCCCGGTGCATTTTAACCCTACCTCGCTTTTACAAAAGTTTTCTTAAAATGCTTTTGAGTTCAACTACTGCATTAGGTTATAGGAGTTGTGTGATGGCCTATTACCTGCACTATTTACCTCCACCTGAAGATACACCTGCCTTGTTTAAAAACTATTTACAACAATGCTTAGCCACGCTATACAATAGATTTGCAATAAAATGCCAATTTCAAAAGTGTGATCACTTAAAGAATATTTATGGGATTTTGGCTTTACTCCCGACTGTTGGCTAAGTATCTGATCCGTACCTAGTCAACGGCAAGGAGAGGTTGTCCTAGCATACAGTGCCGTCATGTTGTAGTCCGGGACTCAACAGTTGACACCGACCGGGACAGGGTTGAAAAACTGACAGGACTGTTACGCTTGGGTGAGATATAACCAAGGTACGGTTCCTGGCGGAAAAAATAGGGACCATCCGTGTGGGGCCCTGCTGGCTAAGACTTGTAACTATTCACATACTTCGGAAAGCTCTGGCTCCGAGGAATCCTTTATTGGGACCGACAACCGCGCACTGGGAGTGGAAAGATGGCGGAAGTAGCTTGTACCCACGTGGTCGTCGTACCTGGATATGAGTGGTGTACTGTACTTCCGGGTGGCGTAGGACTGGGTCCAATATTGGAGGAATCGTGGTAGACGAGTTGGCATATGCAAGCTTGGGTGCTACATATGCAGTGTGGATAGGAATCCTCAGCTAAGTATTATTTATCCGGATTAACGTTGCTCCTCGGTTATGGAGACTTGGTCACTCACTGTCAACGGAGAGTGGTTCTCAACTAGGTATGTTTTGAAAAGTAAAATGAATCATGAACAATGAAGAATTGAGAAATACTTGAATCTTTCCAAAAATAAAACAAGATTTACAAAACGCTTTTCTGCAAAATATTTGATCTTGCTTAAGCCTTACCTTGACTACCTAAGCCTCTCATTCGTGAGTCTTCTCCCCTTTCTCTTTAGTCGGGTAAGTCTTGTTGAGTACCCCAGTACTCAGGGTTTGTTAACCCTTGTTGCAGGTTTCTAATAAGTGATGTTGATCATGATCATGTCAGTGGGCTTGACGTGATCTGGTTGTTCTTCTTCTCCAACTTAGGTACTCCGCCTAAGTGTGGTTCCGTAATACTATTATGCTTCCACAATACAGGTTATGTTTATGTAAAAGTAACTTATTCATGTTTTATAAAGGTTATCTATCTTGCTTCCGCACTCCGATGTATTTTGTATCAACTGTTGTAATGTTGTAATTATTCCAACCTTCATGATGATGATCCTGTGGTTTGTGGATAATTCGGGGTTCTCTCGGGGACACCCGACAGATCTTTCCAGTGATGTGGTACATGTGCACAGTCATTAGGGCTCGGGGAGACGGTGACGTGTGCAGGTGGGCCACATTAATGGGAGGTTCTGCCACAAGATCTTTTGCACATGGACCTTGTTGGTCCGGCTCGGGTGAGCTCGGTTGGGGGGAAGTGGTATTTGCTTGTTGTTGTTGACGACTTTTCGAGATATTCGTGGATTTTCTTTTTAGCTGAGAAAACTAAGAATTTCTCCTTTGCTCACAATCTGATTTTGCGTCTTCAGAACGAGTTCCCTTTGAACTCGATGCGAGCTATTAGGAGTGATAATGGTTCCGAGTTCAAAAACTCGGATTTTGAGAAGTTTTGTAACTCTTTTGGTTTAGAGCATCAGTTTTCTTCTCCCTACACACCGCCTCAGAATGGTGTTGTAGAAAGGAAGAATCAGACCCTTGTAGAGATGGCCAGGACGATGCTCGATGAGCATAGGACTCCAATGCGATATTGGGCCGAAGCTATGAGCACTGCATGCTACAATTCCAATCGCATTTTTCTCTGAGCTTTCTTGAAAAAGACTTCTTACGAGTTGCGTTTTGGAAGACAACCCAAAGTGAGTTATTTTAGAGTCTTTGGTTGCCATTGTTTTATACTCAAAAAGGGCAACTTGGACAAGTTTGAGTCTCGTTCTTCTCACGGTGTATTTTTGGGTTATGGCACTCATACTCGTGCATATCATGTACTTAACCTTGATACTAACTGAGTCATGGAGACATCCGATGTCACCTTCGACGACACCATGGTTTGTCCTTCTTCTCGTTTTGAGCGTGCAGGTGATCATGAGGTTAGCGAACCTCTTTTTGTTGATGAGGAAGAAGGTGCTGAAGGGATGGATGACCCAGCACCTCCTCCACCTGCTGTGCCGCAAAGAGCGGCTTCTACTACGACTCACGGCCCCGATCCCTCATCTTCGACTTGGGGGCCGTGGGATCCGCCACCCCGAGCGGTACCTTTTGTACCCGGGGAGGCACCAGCTGCTGTTGAGCGGGAGTTCACTTCTTCTCGGGAGGCGCCACGACATATCCAGCGCCAACACCCGCCTCAACAGATGATCGACAGCATCGGCGAACGTGTCACTCGGTCAAGGTCACAACAAATCTCTCACTTTGCTCATTCTACATTTGTTGCTGATTTTGAACCCCGAGATGTTGGACACGCTTTATCTGATCCAGATTGGGTCAATGCCATGCATGAGGAGTTAGAAAATTTTGAAATAAATCGGGTTTGGGTTCTTGTTCCTCCTCCTCCTGAGTGTCATCCTATTGGGATAAAATGGGTTTTCAAAAACAAACAAGGAGAGGATGGCCATGTTGTGAGAAACTAGGCCAGACTAGTAGCCCAGGGGTATAGTCAGAAGGAGGGGATAGACTATGAGGAGACTTTTGCTCCTGTAGCTCGTTTGGAGGCAATTAGGATACTCTTGGGTTTTGCTGCTTCCAAAGGGTTTAAACTTTTTCAAATGGATGTCAAGAGTGCCTTCTTAAACGGCAACATAGAAGACGAAGTGTATGTGAGACAACCCCCCGGTTTCGAAAATCCCAAGTTTCCAAACCATGTCTTTAAACTTCACAAAGCTTTATATGGTTTGAAACAAGCCACTAGAGCCTCCTATGATAGGTTGAAAACCTTTTTGCTTGCTAAGGGTTTTAAAATGGGATGTGTGGATAAAACGCTCATTCTCCTCAAGCAAGGCAATGATACTCTCTTGGTCCAGATTTATATGGATGATATCATTTTCGGTGGTTCTTCTCACGCTTTGGTTGCCAAGTTTGCAGACACTATGAGCAGGGAGTTTGAGATGAGCATGATTGGCGAGTTGACATTTTTCCTCAGGTTGCAAATCAACCAATCCCGAGAGGGGACGTTCGTGCACCAGAGCAAGTAGACCAAGGACATCCTGAAGAAGTTTGACATGGGTGAGGCCAAGCCTCTTCCAACACCCATGCCGACCACAGCGGCCCTGGATGCGGATGTGGATGGAGAAGCTGTGGACCAGAAGGAGTACCGGAGTATGATCAGGTCGCTGCTGTACCTGACGGCGACACGCCCGGACATCCAGTTCACGGTGTGTCTGTGCGCTCGATTTCAGTCGTCGCCGCGCACTTCTCACTCTCAGGCGGTCAAGCGCATTATGAGGTACTTATGCTTCACTCCAGAATTTGGGATTTGGTACTCTGCTTCCTCCAACCTCTCCCTTTGCGGTTATTCTGATGCCGATTTTGCTGGTTGCCGCGTTTAGTGCAAGTCCACTTCTGGGACTTGTCAGTTTATTGGTACTTCTCTTGTATCGTGGTCTTCTCGCAAGCAGTCTAGTGTCGCCCAGTCTACCATGGAGATTGAGTATGTTGCTGCGGCTAGCTGCTGCTCCCAGTTGCTTTGGATGATGGCCACTTTGCGTGATTTTGGTCTGAGCTTTTCTCGCGTTCCTTTGCTTTGTGACAGCACAAGTGCGATTAGCGTTGCTAAGAACCCCGTGCTGCACTCTAAGACCAAACACATCGATGTGCACTTCCATTTTCTGCGAGACCACTATGAGAAGGGTGATATCGACCTTCGCCATGTCGATACTCATCATCAGTTGGCTGATATTTTCACCAAGCCTTTGGACCAATCAACGTTTGCTAGGTTGAGAGGTGAGCTTGGTGTGTGTTTCCCCATTTAGATGGGGGAAACATTTTGACTCTTGTATCATAACCTGACTTTGTGTTTTTCATTCGATATCTTTTCTGCATGTCATCTTGCATATCTACATTCAGAGCTTCATGAATGTACTCTTTAGATCGTGACTATGCTCTGTATAGTGTATGTTTCGATGCTTTATGATGATGCTTGTAGCTTATGCTCTTTTTGATCACTAATACATGTTGTGAGCTGAGCTATTGTTAGATGGTGAACCTGCTTAAAGAACATAAAACTTGACACTGTTCACCATTGAGATATGCAACTAGCATGTGTAGAATGTGTAGGATTCACTCGTGCTTTTCATATATGCTAGGTTGCTATGTCTCTAGTTCTGAGTCATTCACTTGCTTGGTATGTTTTTTTTCTGAGATAAAATTTGAACCAAGTTAAGTGAATTCGAAAGATCGAGATGGGATTGTTTGTCAGCACCTCACAGTTTGGAGATTGTTTCTCATTGCACTTTGAGTTAAACTTGAGCTGTGTAGTGTATGACCGAAACTGTTGCTTTTAGCTTCTAATTGCTTCTGCATAGGCTTCGCACAGTTGAAAAGTTAGGCGATGACAAGCTTTCAACCTCTCGCAATCACATGCTGAAATTGAACTTGTGTAATTTAACCGCTGCAACTCCGATAAAATTTGGAAACTCAAGTCTATGCTTCTTTCTATAGCATGATGTTTGAACTATGCTAGGGGTAGTTCACCTTGTATACATGTTTAACACTTGTTTGACTTCCTGTCTATACATGTTCAGTGCTATTTTGATGGTGAATACCTTTTCGGCTAAAAATTGTTCACTTTGCTCACATGTTCATATTTCGTAGTTGGTGATCAGTTTGAGCCTTTGCCAGCATTCTGTGCATTTTTAATGAGTCATCAGATCAGCACTTTGTCGTGCATCTTCATATTCTGTCGACTATATTCCTGAAGCTGCTAACTTGCATTTTGACTCATTTGCATTTTGGAAGGGGGAGTTCTTTTGTCAAGGGGGAGTTTCTTGATAGTGCATTTTCAACTAAGGGGGAGAAAATCTTGCAAATCATGTGTTCTCCGTCTCCGACCTTGGGGGAGAAATGTTTTCCTGGTTGCGTGCACTATTTGAGGGGGAGTTTGCTCGTTCTTTGAGCTTTCCAATTGGTTCGAAGCACTTTTGATAGCTAGTTGTGTTGAGCCTTTGCCTCTTTCTTGAGGGACTAGCGTCTTTGTGTTTGTGCTTGTTCAGTTGGTATTGAGCTTTCTCGCTAGCGGTGTTGAGCCTGTTCTACCTCTTCTTGAGGGCTAGCTCTATCTTTGCTTAGATTTCAATTGATTTTTCGATTGGTATCGAGGTTTCCTGCTAGCGGTGTTGAACCTGTTCTACCTCTTCTTGAGGGCTTGCTTTGTTTTGCTTGGTTGCGTCGAGCCGTTGCCCATGTCTTTGGAAACCAAGTTGTTTCGCTCTTTCCACTTGACCTTCTTTGGCTTTGACATGCTTTTGGGTCATTTGCTTGAGTTCTCTCTCTTTCTTCCTCCCTTCCTCTATTCCATTATGATTTGTGTTGGTAGTTGACAATGCACTCATCAAGGGGGAGATTGCGGATACATGGGTGTATGCCGAGTCTCTGAGTGATGAGTGATTGTCAACTGGTATAATGTGCATGTTCTTTGGCTTGTGTTGTGCAGGTGTCAAGAACGGATACAGTGATCAGAGGCAAGGTGAAGGTCAAGTAGAGACGTGTCGTGTTGATGGACCGAGAGTGGCGAAGGGCGGACGTAAGGCTTGGACTGATGGACCGGTGGCCCGAGGATCAGCTGTGGTGGCTGACAGCCTGGGACAGCGACGAGCGAAGACTTGCGGGCACGGTGTTGCTTGGGTCGAGGACCTGGGGACACGTGTCAGTGGACGGGGTGCATGAGCGGTGCATCCCCTCTACAGCTCAGTTTGGTGGTTGAGCCACAGAAAAACCACCGAGTGGACGGTTTCCAGGTTTGGGCCTCAAAACTCGGGCTGAGGACGGTATCCAGGTTTGGGCCTCAAAACCTGGGTGCTGCGGGTTTGCTGAGTTTGGGCCACAAAACTCAGGCGATGGACTGCGGGTTTCCCGGTTTGGGCCTCAAATCCGGGGGTTGGTCGTGAAGGCTGGTTTCCCGGTTTGGGCCTCAAAACCGGGGGCAAAGTCCAGGAAAAGGACAAGCGGAGAGGTGGTGGCACGTGGCGGCAATCGGTGAGGTTGCGTCGAGGCAACGCTACCAGTTTTGCGGGCGTGGCCGTCGGATTACCAGCATCTCCGAGTTGGTCCAGAATAACCCTAGGGTTTAGCTGGTTCACTCTGTAATTAGAGAGGGGTAGAGTAGGAATTAGAATTAGGATAAGTAGAGGGAGACACCCTCCTCCCATAATCATCTCAGCCATTTGCTCTTTGCCTTTTAGGTTTTCCTGCTCTCCCAATCCCCTGCTGTATCAACTGAGATCCGCAGAGAACCATACCTCTGTGTACTGGAGATTTTGAGGAAGTGAGACCGTAATCTCACTATTGTAGCGTGTGGTAGCCACACGGTTGCAGATCGATGTGTTGATTCGCGTTTTGGTTCATGTTCTTTGCGTTCTTTGTTTCTCCGCGATTTTCCCGTCACTCGATCTCCCTCCCTACTGCATCTTTTCGAATTCCACTTGAATCAACATGTTCTTTATAGTGAGGAGATCATTTCCACCGAAGGAATTTATCTAACTCCTCACGAACAAGTAGATCGGGTCGATTTCATTTTCGTGGTGCTTTTTCGATTCATACACCTTCCCCTTCGATTTCCCGTTGATTGAATCGATTTGAGTGGATGATTTCTTGGGGATAGTCTCCTAACTACCTCGTGATCATCTTCTCCAAGTTTGGGAACGTGGGATTGTGATTTGATTTGGATTTTGGAGGTTGTGTGTGAAGGGCGACCGAAATCGCCCTCACTGTGAGGTCGCGGACAGTCCGCGGTTTGACCGGCGGAAAGTCCGTGCGTCGGGGACGAGCCGGACCAGTGGCTGTGTTCCTCGGCCGTTTTGCTTTCGAGTGACCGGTGGACAGTCCGCCGTTGGAGCTCGCGGACAGTCCGGGAGCTTCCAGGGGACTTGCAGCAACAATGTTGTTTTGGGGATTTTGCCGGCGGACAGTCCGCCATCCCCCCGCGGACAGTCCGCGGTTAAGCCGGACAGTCCGGGACCGTACTAGCTGACAGTCCGGGAGTCGGCTGCTTGTTGAGGTTTAGTGCGTTTGCTCTCCCGACTTCTTCGCTTGATTTCCGGACCTCTCGGTTGGCTTCTTAGTTCACCTAGGAACCTCTCTAAGTATCCTTGCTACTTGTTAGCATCGGTATTTGGGGATTTCCCGACGTAGCTTTCAATCTACGTTTGGGACTCGGTTTCTAGGGATCGAACTTGTGCCGGTGCTTTTTGCTTTTGCTTTGCTATCGTCTTGTGGTGCCTCGCTGTGATCCTAGGGATCATCCACCCTCTTCCAAGGGTCATGGGTATCACAGTTTTGATCGAAGCTCTTGGGGGTTGATTTGTGGGACAAAGGCCAATGTTTCGAGAGAAATTTTTGAGCTCCCATTCACCACCCCTCTGGTCGCCTTGCTATTGCATTCTCGGGCCTTCAAAACTATTTGGAAAAGCACCTCTACCATTTTTAATGAATCTAAAGGATCAACTAGCAAAGGTTGTGAAAGATGCTTTAATGTTAATATAAATGCTTGTGAGACTAACCTTGTTGAGCTAGAGAAGAAGAACAAGGAGATACAAAGGTTGAACACAATAGTGAGGGTTGGTTGCAAGTGCAAGGAGAAGCAACAAACCACGGTGTACAACCCATCAAGAAACCCCATGATCAAGGATGGCATTGGCTAGAATATGTATGATGGTAAAGCCAATGGAAGGAACATGGTAAATGGGGTGGCTTATGTGAAGTTCAAAAAAGGTGCGCCACATGTTGATCTCATCTACAAAGTGAACAATGTACCTACTCCCACAAGCACTCTTGACAACAAGAAGAAGAATCAAGTTAAAGTCCCAAAGAAACAAGTGCCTATCTCAAGAAATCACATTAGTGATTACATGTGTGTTGACGGTTCTTAACAACATATTTCTACCGCCAACATGACCCATAAAAAGGAAGAAAGTCACATATTCTACTTACATATACCTTTACCGCTAACCAATTTCCACATGTATTGCAAAAGTATGTTTTGTAGACCATAAACTTGTATACAGGTGGAAAGCGGATAAAAAGGCGCAATTCGACACGATCAAATGCGCAAAACAACAAGAGGAATAAAAGCCCATACAAAAGTGCTACAAACTTCAACCAGATTCAGACTCAGCACGACGTTTCAGGCCAAATGGGCTTTGGCCCAGCCCACGGGGGCCCAGCCAGGGGGCGGCCCCCCCTAGAGACGCCACGTGGCCACCGCCTTTGCAGAGGCGGTGCAATCAATGCCCCTAAGGCGGTTGTCGGTGCTTTTTGCAGAATGCCCCCTCCGAAACCGACCTCAAGGCACTATATAAGGAGGGGGGGGGAGGAATATCAACAAAGCATCATTCCTTCATTCCTCAAGATGTAGTCCACATCAAGATACAAGAGAAGATGTAGACAGGAAGAGCTTCACTCATATCCTTAGCCTTTAGGTTAGGAATAGAATAGGGAGCGAGATAGAGAGTAGAGTAAGAGAAGTAGCAAGTGACCGGCTCCATCCCCTAGTTGCACTAGTCGGGAGGCCGAAGCATTGACTACTTCCTGCACTGTAGCTCTGCAACCCGACTTACTACATTGGAGTAAGAAAAGGTTGAGTTCTACTTTTGTTCTAGTAAGTTCTTGAGCATTGTTATCTTGTTCTTACAATCTTGCGGGTTCGTTGTCCATCTTTTGGTGGATACTCTAGTAGAGGAACCTCTGAATCATTTGGAGGGGTTCCTGGCCAACGCTAGAGTAGTAGCTAATAGCGTAGACGTGGTGTCTAAGCTAAGAGCTACCCTCGTTTGCCTCGTATCCCACGGGTGAGGGGTCGGCGGCAGGTGGTGACAGCCCTGTTTGCCCTTAGTTTCCCCCCACGTTCGGATACGGCGTAGAGCTATAGGCTGGAGTTACTTGGCAGACCAGGTATAAGCCGGTGCCCGAAGTAAGGTTGTGAAAACACGTTACCTTGTTTGAGGCTTCTAAGCATTAGAAGAACCTCGTTACCCAAGTCATTCCCCTCTTTTCTCTCTAGGGTTTATTAGATCCGTGACCTTGAACACTTTCGTTCCCTAAGAAATTACGATACCCTGTATACCACCGGGTGAAATGCTACAACGGTATTTCCGTGCGCTTGCGGACTTTGGCTGCTTCGCTAAGATTTACCAACTATCGTGCGGTATATGTTTGGCATATCACAAGGCAATGGCGCTATCCTTGTGGCATGTTAAGAAATACCGACACGGCACTTCTTGGCGCTTTTGCTGAGGATAGCTTAAAACCCTATCTTCTGTGATTGCGTTAAGAAATGTCAACAAGCATTTCTGGCGCCGTTGCCGGGGATGGATCGTAAGGTCCATTCTTAGTAACGACGTTAGTAAATGTCAACAAGCATTTCTGGCGCCGTTGCCGGGGAACGGTTGTCGTTTTTAGTCTCTGAACCTAGTTGCCCATGTATCCTTGTGTTGAAAAAAAAATCTTTATCTTTTATCCTATGAAACACAAATACCATTCCCGTAAACCTACCACCATGAAGCTGGATTCAAAGCCAATCCCTTTTTGCTTCATCAGAGGAGTTCCACAACCCAACCACACCTTGTTTGAGGAGGCAAATTGCTTTTTCTCGTTCACTTCACACTTGGGTGAAATTGAACGACCTTTAACCTCGCTCAAACCAAAGTCATGTCCCTCTGGCCTAACAATTGTTGTTCTCGATGGTGGCCGAGAATCAACAAGTGGTTCTGCATGACACATCTTTGGAGAATAAAAACTCCCCTGGCCAAGGACATGCCCGAAACAACAACCCTAGAGACCAAACCAGATTCCACTTTTGAGCATGTTAACCTTACTTTTGAAACGTCTCATGTTTCATGCTCACCCATGGAGTCTCTAGAGTTTGATTTGTTTCGGACCATATGCATCTATGTGGATCACAACCATTCTTGATTCTTGTTGTCTAACTTTTCGAGAGGATGGTTGTGGATGCCTATGTTTTTCATAGACATTGCAAACCCCGTAGTCGCATGATGGTGTTGACCTTGCAGCTTGAACGCTTGTGCTCAATGTTCGGTGGTGTAGCTGGGAACTACACCACCATTAATAGCTGCAAGACGAGATTCCCATGGTCAAGCTTATGACCCTAATCAAAGCACTGCCGGGAGATACCCCGGATTATCATAAAAAAATAGTTATCATGCATAAATTCCTTCTAAAAAATAATAATAAAAACTTGCAAAAAAAAATTAATAAAATATGAAAAAGAAAAAAAATCTTATATTGCTTTTGCATGAACTCTTGCAAAATGGGTTTGAAAACTTTAAAATAAAAAGAGGCATGCATTTACAAAAAATATAATAAAATAAAGTAAACACCACCTTTCCTTTTTAAATAAAAGCAAGTTTATATTATCAAGTTAGTATGCACCTTCGGGTATTCTTGTCACTAACCATTTCAGGTGGAGACTAAGAAGAACAAGGATGCATACAAACAATAAGGAGCTACATCAACCTTAACCTTGGATGACCCTCGGTGATGGAATGCACTTAAAGGAAACCCTAACTCAACACTTAGCTTTTACACAAAAGTTCAAGTGTGGGGGAGGACGACAAGAACATCATAAACACTAAAGGTTATGCTAGCTCACCTTGCTAAAAAAAAGGGAAGAAGGAGAAGGACTTGGGCCATCACAAACGCCCATGTGCCTTCCAAAAAAAATGAAAAAAAAGAGATTGAAAAAAAAATATTTATATATCTAAAAAAAAGAGAATGGGAAAGGAAGGAGGAGCAGAGTGGTCTCATCATGATCCACCTGACTCCACCTCGTGCATACAAGTCTTGGTACACTTATCATCTCATACAAGACTTGCATCGCCATATTCCACGACCTTTGCTGATGACATCAAGGCCCATGGTCTATACACATTACTCGTGTATGTGTGTGTGACCAAAGCCTTGGTGCCCACCTGAGTACGATCTTCAAAACACCGCTACAGCTGGTTCAAAATTCAAGACTACAGATGCTGCCGATAAAACACACTCAGGTATGCAAAGGTAATAAATGTTCACCAACCCATTTGCTCATATTTGTCCCTTTACTTTTAAAATTCATGCTTCCTTTTCTTATGCCATATGCTCTAGTTTGGATGGATTCCAACGATACATCCATAGGCTCTTTAAATTAAGCATGGTGCTTAGGTTAAACTAGCCTCCTTTAATCAAGTTTAAACATGGTGTTTAATTTTGATTAATGAACTTTGAGTTGTTGACATAAATAATAGAAATAATTCTTTTGCTAGAGATAAACCAAGGCTAGATTTGTGCAGCATGCTTTACCTTAGCCTTGTTTGAGTTAAAGAAGCTTGGTGAACAAATAAACTCTTGAAAAAAAAACTCTCTCGCTTTCTCTTTTCAAAATAATGGCAACCTTTTTTGATCCATGTTCTTATGAGCTTTGTGTTTCTCAATTACCCTTAAGCATGGATATGTTCTTTCTCTCTGTTGCTATCAAAAAAAATTTATGATGATAATAATAATAATAAAATAATAATAACTTTAGCCAATAAAAAAATTAAAATTTTGGGTTCTCGGTAATCAAGCCGATAGAACCTTTGCTTGTTGTTGTTTGTTTTTGTTTGTTTAATAAAGACAGGTACAGGCACAAGTGTGGGGGAGATCTCTCGAGCATAAACTCGCACGAACTCGAGATCTCCCCAACACAGTGCACAAACACCATCTGAACCATCATGCGAAGGACAAGTATGAATTCAACTTTTACAAAACTCCTTCATCTTCAACGGTGGTTTGTGCAACTCTACTCTCATGTTGTTCCTAAGTTTTTAATTTTAAAATAAATAAAATTAAAGATGCAAAACTTTTGGACATCA
The DNA here is from genome assembly GCA_009763385.1 of Coix lacryma-jobi var. lacryma-jobi. Classification (NCBI taxonomy): domain Eukaryota; kingdom Viridiplantae; phylum Streptophyta; class Magnoliopsida; order Poales; family Poaceae; genus Coix; species Coix lacryma-jobi. The sequence goes on from CM019826.1 coordinate 76,112,292, forward strand.
TATAAATTCCACTCTTATATGTGATGTAAGATATGAGCTTCTTCCTCGTTGAAATGATGAATAGTTGCTCTGTTTTATTTCTCACCTATGCCTAGCTTATAACTTAGTTTCCACCAAGATTTGGGTTTATTGGTAAATAGCTCACTTAAGAACTTGAAACTAGTGGGATGCATATGCTTACTCTAGTCTAAAGTTGTTGCTAGTTATGACTTGGTATAAACAGAGAATTGCTATGACTTTGTTTTAAGAAAAGCGTGACATCCGGTGAATTATTTCAAAAAAAAAAACTTAAAATTCAAAAGTCCTCATGTGCTGCTTATACTCACATTGAGCTTTGTCAAATTGTTGTGACCAATGTTGTAGATTCTTGTCATGTACTTATGATTTGAGATTCACGCACACTTGTCATCCATCAAATAAAACTCTTGTCAATTTTTCTTTCTCAAAGAGAATTCAAGAAGGAGCTATGGGCTATGCAAAAAAAAATGATGAATATCCATGCCAAAAGGCATGTTGGAAAAAATGGGCAAGTGCCCGCTGTAGAATTAGGGGTATGCAAATACCCACAGAAAAGGAAAAAAAATGAATATCCATGCCAAAAGGCATGTTGGAAAAAATGGGCACGTGCCCGCCAAAGTAGAATTAGCCGAAAAGATAGCCCATACTCTCAAAGGAATTCTAAAAGAGAAGAGACTTGACAAAGAGTTCAAAAAGAACAAAAATATACCACGCACTTGCACATCTCAATCAAAATTTTATGACTTGCATCTCCAATGGTTCGGTTTTTGACTTAGCAATAAATGTGAAACATTTGAGGAACTTACTTTGATTTTCAAAAAAAAAAACTCCGGATTAAAAGCTGCTCTAAGAACAAAAGAAAAGCATCTCTGTGAAAACCAGTCTGACATGCAGCAACCAAGGATTGGAGGAGGCTAACAAGCCCCACAGGTAACAAGGTACAAGGGTGAGTAATCAACCAGTATATAAAAACCCTGGTAGACACTTTGGTATAAACCTGGCATTAGTGAAAAATAACCGGCATCGAAGCAACTCCTGATCAACAACCATATCCTTAGCTTTTGCTCGAGGACGAGCAAAGGGTAAGTGTGGGGGAGTTTGTTGACGGTTCTTAACAACATATTTCTACCGCCAACATGACCCATAAAAAGGAAGAAAGTCACATATTCTACTCACATATACCTTTACCGCTAACCAATTTCCACATGTATTGCAAAAGTATGTTTTGTAGACCATAAACTTGTATACAGGTGGAAAGCGGATAAAAAGGAGCAATTCGACACGATCAAATGCGCAAAACAACAAGAGGAATAAAAGCCCATACAAAAGTGCTACAAACTTCAACCAGATTCAGACTCAGCACGACGTTTCAGGCCAAATGGGCTTTGGCCCAGCCCACGGGGGCCCAGCCAGGGGTCGGCCGCCCCCTGGGTCGGCCGCCCCCCTGGAGACGCCGCGTGGCCACTGCCTTTGCAGAGGCGGTGCAATCAATGCCCCTAAGGCGGTTGTCGGTGCTTTTTGCAGAATGCCCCCTCCGAAACCGACCTCAAGGCACTATATAAGGAGGGGGAGGAATATCAACAAAGCATCATTCCTTCATTCCTCAAGATGTAGTCCACATCAAGATACAAGAGAAGATGTAGAGAGGAAGAGCTTCACTCATATCCTTAGCATTTAGGTTAGGAATAGAATAGGGAGCGAGATAGAGAGTAGAGTAAGAGAAGTAGCAAGTGACCGGCTCCATCCCCTAGTTGCACTAGTCGGGAGGCCGAAGCATTGACTACTTCCTGCACTGTACCTCTGCAACCCGACTTACTACATTGGAGTAAGAAAAGGTTGAGTTCTACTTTTGTTCTAGTAAGTTCTTGAGCATTGTTATCTTGTTCTTACAATCTTGCGGGTTCGTTATCCATCTTTTGGTGGATACTCTAGTAGAGGAACCTCTGAATCATTTGGAGGGGTTCCTGGCCAACGCTAGAGTAGTAGCTAATAGCGTAGACGTGGTGTCTAAGCTAAGAGCTACCCTCATTTGCCTCGTTTCCCACGGGTGAGGGGTCGGCGGCAGGTGGTGACAGCCCTGTTTGCCCTTAGTTTCCCCCACGTTCGGATACGGCATAGAGCTATAGGCCGGAGTTACTTGGCAGACCAGGTATAAGCCGGTGCCCGAAGTAAGGTTGTGAAAGCACGTTACCTTGTTTGAGGCTTCTAAGCATTAGAAGAACCTCGTTACCCAAGTCATTCCCCTCTTTTCTCTCTAGGGTTTATTAGATCCGTGACCTTGAACACTTCCGTTCCCTGAGAAATTACGATACCCTGTATACCACCGGGTGAAATGCTACAACGGTATTTCCGTGCGCTTGCGGACTTTGGCTGCTTCGCTAAGATTTACCAACTATCGTGCGGTATATGCTTGGCATATCACAAGGCAATGGCGCTATCCTTGTGGCATGTTAAGAAATACCGACACGGCACTTCTTGGCGCTTTTGCTGAGGATAGCTTAAAACCCTATCTTCTGTGATTGCGTTAAGAAATGTCAACAAGCATTTCTGGCGCCGTTGCCGGGGATGGATCGTAAGGTCCATTCTTAGTAACGACGTTAGTAAATGTCAACAATGTGTTGTTGGGACAAGGATGGAAAGATTGTGGTGAAGTATTTGGGCGCTCTCAAGAAGAGGAAAATCATGAGAAGTGTTTGGGTGCCCAAATCTTATGTGTCTAACCCCCTAGGTTCCATCTGGGACCTAAAACAAAAGCTTAAATGTGTTTTGTAGGAATACTCCTCCGATGGATCAAGTTGGGTACTTGATAGTGGATGTACAAATCATATGACCGGAGAGAAGAAGATGTTCACCTCCTTTCAACCAAATCAAATATCATCAGAAAAGATTGTCTTTGGTGATAATAGCAAAGGAGAAACCCTTGGTTTGGGTAAAATTGCTATCTCAAATGATCATTCTATTTCAAATGTATTACTTGTGAATTTGTTGGGATACAATTTGTTATCGGTCTCACAACTTTGTGAAATTGGTAACAATTGTCTGTTTACAGATAAGGGTGTGGAAGTCACTAGAAGGGCGGATTCCTCTATTGCTTTTTACAGGGTCAATTAAAGGGAAAGCTCTACCTAGTTGATTTTTCAACTACTAGAGTGGGGTCAGAGACTTGTTTAGTGGCAAAATATAGCATGGGTTGGTTATGGCATCGCCGACTAGCTCATGTTGGGATGAGGAACTTGGCCGACCTTCAAAGAGGTGAACACATTCTTGGGCTAACGAATGTTTCGTTTGAGAAAGATAGAATATGCAGTGTATGTCAAGCGGGGAAGCAAGTTGGAGCAAAACATCCCGCCAAAAACATCATGACAACTACAATAATCCTAGAGTTACTTCACATGGACTTATTCAGACCCAATGCTTATATAAGCATTGGAGGTAACAAATATGATTTTGTAATTGTTGATGACTATTCTCGCTTCACGTGGGTGTTCTGTTTGAGAGATAAAGGTGAAACCCATGGTGTCTTCAAGAAGTTTGCAAGAAGGGCGCAAAATGAGTTTGATGTGAAGATCAAGAAAGTGAGAGGTGACAATGGGATAGAGTTCTGAAACACCAACATTCAAGAGTTCTTGGATGATGAAGGCATCAAGCATGAGTTTTTGGTTCCATACACTCCACAACAAAATGGTGTTGTGGAGAGGAAGAACCGAACTCTCATTGAAGCCGCAAGAGCAATGTTGGATGAATACAATACTCCGGAGAAAGATTATTGTGCAGAGGCGGTCAACACAACATGTCATGCTATCAACCGCCTATATCTCCACAAGATAAGGAAGATGACCGCCTACGAGCTTCTCACCGGTAAAAGGCCTAAGGTGGATTACTTTAGAGTTTTTGGATGCAAGTGTTTCATACTTAATAAGAAATGCAGAAGCTCTAAGTTTGCACCAAAGGTTGATGAAGGTTTCCTTCTTGGTTATGGTACTAACAAACATGGATATCGCATTTTCAATAAGACCTCCGGTCAAATTGAAATAGCAGTAGACGTGAATTTTGATGAAAGCGACGGCTCCCAAAAGGAGCAAGTCAATGCTGAAATTGTAAGTCAAGAAGAACCTTCTCAAAAAATAATAAAGAAGCTTGCAACCGGTGAAATGAAGCCCATGGAAGTTGAAGATGATGATGCACTTATGCAAGTCAATCATGATCCAAGCATGCATCATGGGCCAACCAATTGTCATGATGTCATTCCGACCTCAAGTAGAGATCATGGTTCAAGCATACAAGCAAATGAAGGGTCAAACCAAGAAGAAGAAAATCACCAAGACAATCACCAAGATGCACAATTCAACAATGACAATGATACTGAAGATGATGGTCCAATACAAAGAAGATGTCAAGTGCCTCATCCAAGAGTACGTCATGAAGGACCGAGAAAGCACTAGCAAGGCGACCAGAGGGGGGGTGAATGGGAGCTCAAAAATTTCTCTCGAAACTTTGGCCAAATGTCCCAAAATCAACCCCGAGAAAACGCGACCGAAACCGTGATGCCCACGACCCTTGGAAGAGGGTGGATGATCCCTAGGATCACAGCGAGGCACCACAAGAAGATAGCAAACCAAAACGCCAAAAGCTCCGGCTCGAACACAACCCTAAAAACCAAGTCCCGAACGTAGATTGATGGCTACGTCAAGAAACTCCTAAATACCTATGCTAACAAGTAGCAAAGATACCTAGAGAGGTTCCTTGGTCAACTCTAGGGCCAAATGAGAAGTCCGGAAACCAAGCGAATAAGCCGGGAGAGCAAATGCACTAAACCGGAGCAAACAGCCGATTCGCGGACTGTCCACTAGTACGGTCGCGGACTGTCTACCCAGTGGCGGACTGTTCGGGCTCAGGTCGCGGACTGTCCGCCGGCCAAAAGAGCAAAACCGATGTGCTGCTGCAAGTCCCCTGGACAGTCCGGGACTGTCCGCGGCTTTGAACTGCGGACTGTCCGCCATTCAACCAAAAGCCAAATCAGCCGAAGGACAGTGCCACTGGTCTGGCTCATCCCCGACGCGCGGACTGTCCGCGCCCTGAGTGGCGGACTGTCCGCGGTCACTCAGGGAGGGCAATTTTGTTCGCCGTTGACCCAAATCAATCCCAAATCGAATCAACTCACAATCCCACATTCCCAAACTTGGAGAGAATGATCACGGAGTAGTTAGGAGACTATCCCCAAGAAATCATCTGCTCAAATCGACTCAATTACCGGGAAATCGAAAGGGGAGGAGTATGAACGAAAAAGCGCAACGAAAACGAAATCAACCCGATCTACTTGTTCGTAAGGAGTTAGATGAATTCCTTCGGTGGAAATGATCTCCTTTCAAATACGAACAAGTTGATTCAAACGGATTTCGCCAAGACGCACGGGAGAGGGAGATCGAGTGACGAGAAAATCGCGGAGAAATGAAAAATGCGAATCAACACATTGATCTGCAACCGTGTGGCTACCACACGCTACAACAGTGAGGTTAAGGCCTCACTTCCTCAAAATCTCCAGTACACAGAGGTATGGTTCTCTGCGGATCTCAGCTAGCTACAGCAGGGGATTGGGAGAGCAGGAAACCCTAGAAGCAAAGAGCAAATGACTGAGATAGTTGGGGAGGAGGGTGTCTCCCCATACTTAACCTATTCCTAATTCCTACTCTATCCCTATTCTACCCCTCACTACTTATAGAGCGAGCCAGCTAAACCCTAAGGTTATTCGGGACCAACTCGGTGGTAGGTAGATCCGACGGCCACGCCTGCATAACTCGTAGCGTTGCCTCGACGCAACCTCCCGATTGCCGCCACGTGCCGCCACCGCTCCGCGTCCTTTTCCTGGACGTCGCACCCCCGGTTTTGAGGCCCAAACCGGGAAACCAGCCTTCACAGCCAACCCCTGGTTTTGAGGCCCAAACCGAGAAACCAGCCCACCAGCATCTGAGTTTTGAGGCCCAAACTCAGCAAACCCGCAGCACCCAGGTTTTGAGGCCCAAACCTGGAAACCGTCCTCAGCCCGAGTTTTGTGGCCAAACTCGAAAACCATCAGCGCCCAGGTTTTGAGGCCCAAACCTGGAAACCGTCCACCCGATGGTTTTTCTCTGGCTCTACCACCAAACCGACGTCGTAGATGGGATGCACCTCCCGTGCACCCCATCCACCGACACGTGTCCCCAAGTCCACGACTTAGGCAACACATGACCGCAAGTCTTCGCTTGTAGCTGCCACAGGCTGCCAGCCACCACAGCTGATCCTCGGGCCTCTGGTCCCTCAGTCCAAGCCTCACGTCCGCCCTTCGCCACTCTCGGTCCATCGGCTCGGCACGTCTCTACTTGACCTTCACCACGCCTTCGATCACTGTATCCGTGCTCAACACCTGCACAACACAAGCCAAAGAACATGCGCATCATCCCAGTTGACAATCACTCATCACTCAGAGACCCGACATACACCCATGTATCCGCAATCTCCCCCTTGATGAGTGCATTGTCAACTACCAACACAAATCATAAAAGAAAGAGAAGAAGGAAGAAGGAGAAGAGAGAACTCGACCAAATGACCCAAAAGCATAGCAAAGCCGAAGAAGGTCAAGTGGAAAGAGCGAAAGAACTTGGTCCCCAAAGACATGGGCAATGGCTCGACGCAACCAAGCAAAGCAAAGCTAGCCCTCAAGAAGAGGTAGAACAGGCTCAACACCGCTAGCAAAAACCAATCGAAAATATCGAAGCAAAATGCTAGTCCCTCAGGATAAAGGCACAGAGGCTCAACACAACTAGCAAAGAAAGCTCGATACCGACTGTTACCAAAAAGAGTTCGACACCAATTTAAAATCTGAAAAGCAAATGCTAGTCCCTCAAGAAAGAGGCTAAGGCTCAACGCAACTAGCAAACCGCTCCAAACCAATTGAAAATGTCAAAGACTCAACCGGAAATAAACTCCCCCTCGAATAGTGCAAACAACCAGGAAATATGATTTGCAATTTCTCCCCCTTAGTTGAAAATGCACTTGTCAAGAGTCAAAGCTCCCCCTCAGAAAATGCAGCACAAAGTGCTAACACGTAGATTTCTCCCCTTCCAAGATGCATATGAGTCAGAATGCACGTTAGGAGCTTTAGGAGTATAGTCAAAAGAGTGCAAAGATTCTCTATAGAGTTCTGATCCGATGACTCAGAAAAATGAACAGAATGCTAGCAAAGGCTCAAACTGATCACTAAGTCTGAAATGAGAGCAAAAGAGCAGTTTGTAGCCGAAAAGGTATTCACCATCAAAATAGCACAGACATGTATAGACAGGAAGTCAAACAAGTGCTAATCATGTATTCAAGGTGAACTACCCCTAGCATAGTTCAAACATCACGCTGATACCCATTTAGGCATATACTTGTGATTTCAGATTTTAATCGGAGTTGCAGCGGTGAAATTACACAAGCTCAGAAAACAGCATGTGACTGCGAGAGGTTGAATGCTTGTTATTGCCTAACTTTCCAACTGTGCGAAGCCTATGCATAAGCAATCAGAAGCTTAAAGTGATAGTTTCGGTCATACACTACACAGCTCAAGTTTAACTCAAAGTGCAATGAGAAACAGTCTCGAAACTGGGAGGTGCTAACAAGCAAACCCATCTCGATCTTTCCAATTTACTTAACTTGGTTCAGATTTTAAACAGAATATGACATACCAAGCAAGTGAATGACTCAACACTAGAGACATACCAACCTAGCATATATGTAAAACATATGTGACTTCAACACATCCTACACATGCTAGTTGCATATCTCAATGGTGAACATTTTCAGGTTTTTAAGTTCATTATCAAATTCACCATTCAAAAATAGCTCAGCTCATAGTATGTACTAGTGATCAGAAAGAGCATAAGCTACAGCATCAACATAAACCATCGGAGCAAAAACTACACAGAGCATAGTTACATTCTTCAGATTATACATATGAAGCTCAAAATTTAAAAGCGTATGCTAAAATGCAAAAGATGCACGAGTAAATCAAAGAGAAGCAAAAACAACTGAAAACAAAAAGTCAGTGTATCATACAAAATCCAAAGTGTTTCCCCCATCTAAAAGGGGAAACACACACCAAGCTCACCTCTCAACCCATTAAAGGTTGATTTGTCGAAAGGCTTGGTAAAAATATCAGCAAGCTGATGATGAGTATCAACATGGCGAAGGTCGATATCACCCTTCTCATAGTAGTCTCGCAGAAAATGAAAGCGCACATCAACGTGTTTGGTTTTCGAGTGAAGCACGGGGTTCTTAGCAACGCTAATCGCACTCGTGCTGTCACAAAGCAAAGGAACACGAGAAAAGCTCAGACCAAAATCATGCAAAGTGGCCATCATTTAGAGTAACTGGGAACAGCAGCTAGCCGCAGCAACATACTCAGCCTCCGTGGTAGACTGAGCGACGCTAGACAGCTTGCGAGAAGACCACGAAACAAGAGAAGAACCAATAAACTGGCAAGTCCCAGAAGTGGACTTGCGATCAATAAGGCAACCAGCAAAATCGGCATTGGAATAACCGCAAAGGGAAAGGGTGGAGGAAGTAGAATACCAAATCCCGAATTCTGGAGAGAAGGATAAGTACCTCATAATGCGCTTGACCGCCTGACGGTGAGAGGTGCGCGGCGATGCCTGAAAGCGCGCACAGAGGCACACCGCGAACTGGATGTCCGGGCGTGTCACCGTCAGGTACAGCAGCGACCCGATCATACTCCGGTACTCCTTCTGGTCCACTGCTTCTCCCTCCTTGTCCGCATCCAGGGCCGTTGTGGTCGCCATGGGTGTTGGAAGAGGCTTGGCCTCACCCATGTCGAACTTCTTCAGGATATCTCTGGTATACTTGCCCTGGTGCACAAACGTTCCTTCCCGGGTTTGCTTGATTTGCAACCCGAGGAAAAACGTCAACTCACCCATCATGCTCATCTCGAGCTCCCTGCTCATAATGTCTGCAAACTTGGCAACCAAAGCGTGAGAAGAACCACCGAAAATGATATCATCCACGTAAATTTGGACCAAGAGAGTATCAGTGCCTTGCTTGAGGAGAAAGAGCGTTTTATCCACACATCCCATTTTAAAACCCTTAGCAAGCAAAAAGGTTTTCAACCTATCATACCAGGCTCTAGGAGCTTGTTTCAAACCATACAAAGCTTTGTGAAGTTTAAAGACATGGTTTGGAAACTTGGGATTTTCGAAACCGGGGGGTTGTCTAACATACACCTCCTCTTCTAGGTAGCCGTTTAAGAAGGCACTCTTGACATCCATTTGAAAAAGTTTGAAACCTTTGGATGCAGCAAAAGCCAAGAGTATCCTAATAGCCTCCAAACGTGCTACAGGAGCAAATGTCTCCTCATAGTCTATCCCCTCCTTCTGACTATATCCCTGTGCTACGAGTCTGGCCTTGTTTCTCACACCATGGCCATCTTCTCCCTGTTTGTTTTTGAAAACCCATTTTGTCCCAATTGGATGACACTCAAAAGGTGGAGACACTAGAACCCAAACCCGATTTCTCTCAAAGTTCTTAAGATCCTCATGCATGGCATTGACCCAATCAGGATCCGTCAAAGCGTGTCCAACATCCCGGGGTTCAAAATCAGTAACAAATGCAGAATGAACAAAGTGAGAGATTTGCCTTGATCGGGTGACACGTTCATCGATGCTGCCGATCATCTACTGAGGTGGGTGCTGGCGCTGAATATGTCGTGGCACCTCCCTTGCCGAAGTGGCCTCCCCCTCAACAGCAGCTGGTGCCTCCTCGGGTACAAAGGGTACCGCTCGAGGTGGCGGATCCCACGGCCCCTAGGAAGACGATGTGTCGGGGCCGTGAGTCATCGTAGAGGCCGCTCTTTGCGTCTCAGCAGGTGGAGGAGGTGTTGGGTCATCTATCCCTTCAGCACCTTCTTCTTCATCATCGAAAAGAGGTTCGCCAACCTCATGATCACCTGCACGCTCAAAACGAGAAGAAGGACAAACCATGGTCTCGTCAAAGGTGACATCGGATGTCTCCATGACTCGGTTAGTGTCAAGGTTAAGTACACAATAAGCTCGAGTGTGAGTGCCATAACCCAAAAACACACCGTCAGAAGAATGAGACTCAAACTTGTCTAAGTTGCCCTTTTTGTGTATAAAACAATGGCAACCAAAAACTCAAAAATAACTCACCTTGGGTAGTTTTCCAAAACGCAACTCATAAGAGGTCTTTTTCAAGAAAGCTCGAAGAAAAATGCGATTGGAAATATAGCATGCAGTGTTCATAGCTTTGGCCCAATATCGCCTAGGAGTCCTATGCTCATCGAGCATCGTCCTGGCCATCTCTACAAGGGTCCGATTCTTCCTTTCTACAACACCATTCTGAGGCGGTGTGTAGGGGGAACAAAACTGATGCTCTAACCCAAAAGAGTCACAAAACTTCTCAAAATCTGAATTCTTGAATTCGGAACCATTATCACTCCGAATTGCTCGCATAGAGTTCAAAGGGAACTCATTCTGAAGACGCAAAATCAGATTGCGAGCAAAAGAGAAAGTCTCGGTTTTCTCAGCTAAAAAGAAAACCCACGAATATCTCGAAAAATCGGCGACAACAACAAGCACATACCACTTTCCCCCACCCGAGCTCACCCGAGCCGGACCAACAAGGTCCATGTGTAAAAGCTCTCCAGGGCGCATAGTCATGACCTGAGTCACTGGATGGTGGGGAGCGGCTACCATCTTCTCATGTCTACAAGAATGGCAAACAAGATCCTTCTCCATGGATAACTTGGGCAATCCTCGGATTAAGCCAAGTGAACTAAGCCTTGCAAGCAAGTCGAAGCTCAGGTGACCTAGTCTCCTATGCCATTTCCAAAGATCAGAGGAGGAAGGTCCAGCCAAAAGACAACAAGAAATTCCGAATGACTCCGACAAATCCGCACGAAAGACTTTTCCAAAGGGCGAAATCACACATACAAGATTGCCCTGAGGATCCAAAATACGACTGAGATTCGGTTTAAAACGAATCTCATAGTTGTCGTCAAAGAGTTGCGAAACAGAAAGGAGGTTAAAATGCAAGTTAGAAACAAGAGCAACATCGTGCAACACAAAGAGCTCATTAACTCGCATAGACCCACGAGACAGCACCTTACCTTTGCTGTTGTCGCCGAAGGTGATATACTCCTTTCCGGCGACTGGACTAAGACTGGAGAACCACTTGGCATTTCCGGTCATGTGCCTCGAACACCTGGAATCCACCAACCAAACGTTCTCCAATCGTTTTACCTACATCAATAAAAAGACATAGGGTGAGGATATGGGCCAACACTGGGGTTAGTGAAGTAAGGAGAATACCAGTGTTGGGCCGGCTGCTCAAAAGAACGGTTAGCGAAAAAACCATTCCTAGCACACCTACGAAAGAAGCGATCACCACGTTTAGAAGAATGTGGTCCGCTCGGGAAGGAGCGCTCACCGCGATACTCAAAACGCGGTGGGGGAAAACGCTCAATTGCAAAGCCACCGCCACAGGGTCCATAGCCTACAACTGCAGGCTCCCGCCGGGCACGCTCTCTACGAGGCCTAGGCCTAGGAACTTGAGGCACAACACCTCTAGGCCTAGCATCTCTCCTCGGAGCTCTCCTCTGTCTAGGCCTGGGAACTTGAGGTTCTGGACCTCTGGGCCTAGCAGCACGTCTCGGGGCTCTCCTCTGAACATTCGGCACATGTACATCATGGAAAGGATGGTACACGTCCGTGTTGTTCATCTCCTTTGCATGGCGCGCCTCTCTCTTGTGCCGAAAGCAGAACTCACTCAGGTGTCCATCCCTCCCACAATGCTCACAGTGGTACCTCACCGCTCTCAAAGGGGGTTGTTGGTACTTATGGTTGTGGGTATGGATTACCTTGCCCTTCTGTGGCAACTCCTCCTGGATAGGTGGCATTGTGTCCAGCTTGTTTTTCAAGTGGTTGGGTTTAGGATTGGTTCTTGGGTGGAGCTCTTAGAGGTTCCTCAAACACCCCATCCTTGGTGTTAGGCTTGAGAGGCTCTTTGGGTGGAAGCTTGGTTAGTTTGAGAGTAGTGGTGGAGTTGGGTTTCTCACTCGGGTTCAAACCACTTGACTCTCCAATCTTCCCAAAAGCAGAAAGATCAACACCTGGAGCAAAGCCTACACCGGGACCTCCAGCAGCTCGCTTGAATTGGGAGATCATCATCCCGAGCTGCGGCTCACCACAAGACACCCATGACAAGATGGTCCGAAGGTATGTGTTTTCCTCCTCGGTTTGCATCTTGTCATGCTTCACATTGGCAATCTCCATCTCCAAACCCTCACACAAAGCGCACCTAGTCACACCAGTGCTACCCTAGCTGGCCTCCTCAAGAGACACAATCTTGGCATTCTTCTCTGCCAACTCGGATTGCAAGACAGGACAAGTCTTGCACGCACCCAGCAGCATGGGTCTAGCACGGAGCTCATCCACCTCTCCTACCAACGCAACATACTTACTTCTCAAAGTGAGAAGATCAGTCATGTGCGTGGTGCGCGCCTCACACTCCTCCTCATCAGTAACGACCATGGTGGACTTGACAAAATCAAGCTCCTTCACTGTATCCTCCCACTTCTGCCTAAACTCCTTGCGCTCTCTAGCGGCTCGCCTAAGCAACTTATCCTGACTAAGGAGCGCAGCAGTAAGTTTCTCAACCTCAGCGGAAAGCTCATCGTGGGTCAGAGATACCTGGGAGGTGTCGTCGTCGTCGTTCCGAGGGGAGTTCACCAGCTCGCCGTCGACCTCCTTGCCGAGGGCCATGGTGCAGAGGCCGTCGTCGTTGGCGAAGAAGCAGAGACCGTTCAGCTTGTCCTCGATCCTCTTCTTCTTCTCAGACTCATCGTCGCTTGAGCAAGCCGAGTCGTCATCCGAGCCAACGACGTCACTGAGCGTGGCGAAGAACGCACGCTGCTCAGCCTAGGCCTTCTCCAAGTACTTCTTCTTGATGTACTCCTTGTCGAAGCCGCCCCTCCGCTTGTGCCTCGTGGGGACGTACTTCTCCTTGTGCTTGCCGGGGTCGTACTTGTGCCCATGATCGCCCTTCCTAGAATGCTTGTTCTTCTTGGGACAGTTGGCGATGAAGTGGTCGGGGTCGCCGCACTCATAGCATCCTGAGCGTCCTCCTCCGCGGCGACGGTTCATGCGGTTATTGTGGAACCGCGAGAACCGGTTGGCGAGCATTGCCAACACGTCATCCCCTAAAGACTCCAGCTGGTCCTCTGTGATAGAAAAGAGAGAAGAAAGAGCAAAGCCTCCAGAGAGGTTAGCAGAAGAGCCAGAAACCAAAGCCATCCACGGGCCAGAAGGATTTTCATAAGAAGCCCTCGCCATAGCGTCGATCTCACTGGACTTGAGCTTACTAAAGAGCTCATCGCACGTGAGGGTCTCATAGTTAGGTGATTCGATGATCGCCTAAACTTTGGAATCCCACACCGATCGATCAAGAGTATGCAAAAGCTTCAAAGCCCTCTCATTATCGTCGAAAGGCAACAACTCCTTGTAAGCCCTCATCCTGTTGACAATCACCAGAAAGCGAGCGAATAAACTCTCTATGCTCTCGCCAGGCATATGTCGAAAGTTCTCATACTCTCGCTTGAATGACTCGTAGAGTCGGGTTTTGACTTGAGAGGTTCCCTCATGAAAGCGCATGAGGGTAGCCCAAATCTCCCGAGCCGTAGCGAGGTGAGAAACACGATCAAACTCACTCATGCTCAAGCATGAGAAAAGAGCATTACGTGCTCGGCTATTGACATCGTGCTCATCGATCTGATGCTGAGTCACACGAGTAGCCAAGACAACGTAATCGGCAGAGTTGCAAATATCCCAGATGGAAGCACCCAAACTCTGCAGATAGGCCGACATGCGTATCTTCCAATACGCATAGTTCGTCCCATCGAAAAATGGTGGTTTGCCCACGCCGCGATCCATGTCGCCTTCTGTAGATCTGGAACCAGCTAAGGTGGAAGATCCTTAACCCGCTCCGATACCAATTGAAGGACCGAGAAAGCACTAGCAAGGCAACCAGAGGGGAGGTGAATGGGAGCTCAAAAATTTCTCTCGAAACTTTGGCCAAATGTCCCAAAATCAACCCCGAGAAAACGCGACCGAAACCGTGATGCACACGACCCATGGAAGAGGGTGGATGATCCCTAGGATCACAGCGAGGCACCACAAGAAGATAGCAAACCAAAACGCAAAAAGCTCCGGCTCGAACACAACCCCAAAAACCAAGTCTCGAACGTAGATTGATGGCTACGTCGAGAAACTTCTAAATACCTATGCTAACAAGTAGCAAAGATACCTAGAGAGGTTCCTTGGTCAACTCTAGGGCCAAATGAGAAGTCCGGAAATCAAGCGAATAAGCCGGGAGAGCAAATGCACTAAACCGGAGCAAACAGCCGATTCGCGGACTGTCCGCTAGTACGGTCGCGGACTGTCTGCCCAGTGGCGGACTGTCCGGGCTCAGGTCGCGGACTGTCCGCCGGCCAAAAGAGCAAAACCGAGGTGCTGCTGCAAGTCCCCTGGACAGTCCTGGACTGTCCGCGGCTTTGAACTGTGGACTGTCCGCCGTTCAACCAAAAGCCAAATCAGCCAAAGGACAGTGCCACTAGTCTGGCTCGTCCCCGACGCGCGGACTGTCTGCGCCCTGAGTGGTGGACTGTCCGCGGTCACTCAGGGAGGGCGATTTTGTTCGCCCTTGACCCAAATCAATCCCAAATCGAATCAACTCCCAATCCCACGTTCCCAAACTTGGAGAGAATGATCATGGAGTAGTTAGGAGACTATCCCCAAGAAATCATCTGCTCAAATCGAGTCAATCACTGGGAAATCGAAAGGGGAGGAGTATGAACGAAAAAGCGCTATGAAAACGAAATCAACCCGATCTACTTGTTCGTAAGGAGTTAGATGAATTCCTTCGGTGGAAATGATTTCCTTTCAAATACGAACAAGTTGATTCAAACGGATTTTGCAAAGACGCATGGGAGAGGGAGATCGAGTGACGGGAAAATCACGGAGAAACGAAGAATGCGAAGAACACGAATCAAAACGCGAATCAACATATCGATCTGCAACCTAGTGGCTACCAAACGCTACAACAGTGAGGTTAAGGCCTCACTTCCTCAAAATCTCTAGTACACAGAGGTATGGTTCTCTGCGGATCTCAGCTAGCTACAGCAGGGGATTGGGAGAGCAGGAAACCCTAGAAGCAAAAAGCAAATGACTGAGATAGTTGGGGAGGAGGGTGTCTCCCCCTACTTAACCTATTCCTAATTCCTACTCTATTCCTATTCTACCCCTCACTAC
The DNA here is from genome assembly GCA_009763385.1 of Coix lacryma-jobi var. lacryma-jobi. NCBI lineage: Eukaryota > Viridiplantae > Streptophyta > Magnoliopsida > Poales > Poaceae > Coix > Coix lacryma-jobi. The sequence continues at coordinate 76,127,660 of CM019826.1, forward strand.
ATACAGAGCGAGCCAGCTAAACCCTAAGGTTATTCTGGACCAACTCGGTGGTAGGTAGATCCGACGGCCACGCCCGCACAACTCGTAGCGTTGCCACGACAGAACCTCCCGATTGCCGCCACGTGCCGCCACCGCTCCGCGTCCTTTTCCTGGACGTCGCACCCCCGGTTTTGAGGCCCAAACCGGGAAACCAGCCTTCACAGCCAACCCCTAGTTTTGAGGCCCAAACTGGGAAACCAGCCCACCAGCATCAGAGTTTTGAGGCCCAAACTCAGCAAACCCGCAGCACCCAGGTTTTGAGGCCCAAACCTGGAAACCGTCCTCAGCCCGAGTTTTGTGGCCAAACTCGGAAACCATCCGCGCCCAGGTTTTGAGGCCCAAACCTGGAAACCGTCCACCCGATGGTTTTTCTCTGGCTCTACCACCAAACCGACGTCGTAGATGGGATGCACCTCCCGTGCACCCCATCCAGCGACACGTGTCCCCAAGTCCACGACTCAGGCAACACATGACCACAAGTCTTCGCTTGTAGCTGCCACAGGCTGCCAGCCACCACAGCTGATCCTCGGGCCTCTGGTCCCTCAGTCCAAGCCTCACGTCCGCCCTTCGCCACTCTCGGTCCATCGGCACGGCACGTCTCTACTTGACCTTCACCACGCTTTCGATCACTGTATCCGTGCTCGACACCTGCACAACACAAGCCAAAGAACATGCGCATCATCCCAGTTGACAATCACTCATCACTCAGAGACCCGGCATACACCCATGTATCTGCACATCACACTATACAACGGGATCATCTCATTGACAACATTCTTGGAAGCATTCAAAGGGGAGTAACCACAAGATCAAGATTGGCAACCTTTTGTGAGCACTACTCTTTTGTCTCACCCATTGAGCCTAAAAGAGTAGAAGAAGCACTTGAAGATGAAGATTGGATAATGGCAATGCAAGAGGAGTTGAACAACTTCACCAGGAATGAAGTCTGGTCCCTAGTGGAAAGACCCAAACAAAATGTGATTGGAACAAAATGGGTCTTTCGCAACAAGCAAGTTGAGCATGGCGTGGTCACAAGAAACAAGGCACGCTTGGTAGCTCAAGGGTTTACACAAGTTGAAGGTTTGGACTTTGGAGAGACTTATGCACCCGTGGCAAGGCTAGAGTTAATTCGGATGTTACTAGCTTTTGTCGTTCATCATGACTTCAAGTTGTATCAAATGGATGTGAATAGTGCATTCCTCAACGGCCCCCTCTCCGAAGTGGTTTATGTAAAGCAACCATCTGGTTTTGAAGATCCCAAGCATCCGGACCATGTCTACAAGCTCGACAAAGCACTCTATGGGCTTAAGCAAGCCCCTAGAGCTTGGTATAATTGTCTCAAGGATTTCCTACTCAAACAAGGGTTTGAGATAGGAAAGGTGTTCCCACTTTATTTACTCACAAAGTCAATGATGATATTTTTATATGCCAAATATATGTCGATGACATTATATTTGGTAGTCCTAATGTGGCTTTTTGTAGGGAGTTTAGTAGGATCATGACTGAAAGGTTCGAGATGTCCATGATGGGGGAGTTGACGTACTTTCTTGGCTTCCAAATCAGGCAACTCAAGGATGGCACGTTCATCAGGCAAACCAAGTACACCAACGACATGTTGAAGAAGTTTGAAATGGACAAGGCCAAACCCATCAAGACACCAATGCCAACAAACATGACATCTTGACCTTGGAGGAGACATCAAAGCCGTAGATCAAAAGGTATATCGCTCCATGATTGGATCCTTGCTTTACCTTTGTGCATCTAGGCCCGATATTATGCTTAGTGTGTGCATGTGTGCAAGATTTCAAGCTAGCCCTAAAGAATGTCATCTTATAGCTGTTAAAAGAATCTTTAGATATTTAGTTCACTCACCCAACCTTGGCTTATGGTATCTCAAAGGCTCCACTTTCGATTTACTTGGCTATTCTGATTCGTACTATGCCGGTTGAAGGGTAGATTGAAAGAGCACTATCGGGACTTGCCAATTTATTGGTAGGTCTTTGGTGTCATGGAGTTCTAAAAAGCAAAATAGTGTTGCCTTGTCAACTGTCGAAGCCAAGTATGTGGCGGCCGGTGCTTGTTGTGCCCAACTACTTTGGATGAAGCAAACACTTAAAGGCTTCGGATGTGAGATGACCAAAATACCTTTTTTGTGTGACAATGAGAGTGCCATCAAACATGCAAATAATCCTATAAACCAATCTCGCACAAAACACATAGACATCCGACATCATTTCTTAAGACACCATGAAGCAAAAGGAGATATCGCAATGCACCATGTGAGCACCGAAAACCAACTAGCCAATATCTTCACAAAACCTCTTGATGAGTCAAGATTTTGTGCCTTAAGAAGTGAGCTAAAGGTTATTGACTCTAGAAATCTAACTTGATATCTTACACACACTTGATTCACTTAGATCTAGAGAAACTGTTTGCAAAAAGTTGTGTGCTCATTTTCAAAATCTATTTTATGCAACTCAAGTATGTCCATAGTTATGTGTTGATGTTTGAAATCTTGACAAAGTTGAGTTGGTTCTAAGTTGCCATAAGTTACCATCTTTCTAGGCATGGTTCTAGCCATTTTTGGGGCTTGAGGAGTACTTCCGGTCTCCAAACGGTAGTACCGCTCGCCCAGGGTGGTAGTACCGCTCCATGAGCAGTAGTACCTCTCCAATGGGCGGTGATACCGCTGGGTTTGACCGGTCCTTGACCAAGCCTAGTAGTGCAAGCGGTAGTATCGGTCCCCCGAGCGGTAGTACTGCTGGCCAAGCGGTAGTACCACCATCCCCAGGCGGTACCTCCGGTCAAGGAGCGGTAGTTCTGATGAAGTTTGACTGCATTTGACCGGGACATGCTTGGTTGACCGGTAGTACCGCTCCCCTGAGCAGTACCTCCGGTCATCTTCAGTCAAAAGTGCGGATACATGGGCATAGTCCGGGTCTTGTGATGATGAGTGATTGTCAACAAGATTGATGCGCATGTTCTTTGGCTTGTGTCTATGCAGCTGTCGAGCTCAGAGACGGTGATCAAAGGCAAGGTGAAGGTCAAGTAGAGACGTGTCGTGCCGATGGACCCGGAGCGGTGAAGGGTGGACGTGAGGCTTGGACCGATGAACTGGTGGCCTGAGGATCAGTTGTGGTAGCTAACAGCCTGGGACAGCGACAAGTGAAGACTTGTAGGTGGATGGGGTGCACGGGCGGTGCATCCCTCTACGACTTCAGTTTGGTTGTAGAGCCCCACAAAAACCATCAGTGGGCCTGTTTCCGAGTTTGGGCCTCAAAACTCGGGCTGAGGATGGTTTCCAGGTTTGGGCCTCAAAACCTGGGTGCTGACGGCTTTCTGAGTTTGGGCCACAAAACTCAGCCGGAGGACAGGTTTCCCGGTTTCAGCCTCAAAACCAGGGGGTCCAAAAAGGACGGTCGACGCGTGGCGGCGCGGAGAGGCTTGCGTTGCGGCAAAGCTATCCGTGAGGAAGGCGCGGTGGTCAACAGGAAGACACGTGGCGACATCCTGAGGATTGCGTCGAGGCGAAGCTAAGGGTGAGGAAGGCACGTGGTCGCAGGATCAAAACTCATCAGACTTGGACTGGGATACACCTAGCGTTGGCCGATTCGCTCTTGTATCTAGGGGTAGAAGGGGACTATTGTATTAGGTTATAAATGTTGGGAGCACACTTGCCCGACCTCCGCACTTGTGCAGGGGAAGGAGCGAAGGTGACCAAGCGTCGGATGCGGTAGCGAAGGTGAAACGGAAGTGGAAAGTGCTCGAATTCCCAAAAAGTCGTGGTTTACACTGTTCATCCCCTTGGTATTTATAGGGAATGCCAAGGGGTACGGGCCAAATTACAAAAGGGTACAGCAAAGATTCCTCGCCTCCGCGCAGGGAGGAAGGGCAGAAACGTAAACACACAGCTGGAGCGGAAACCCTAATCGGTCACACCCCGGCGCGCCGCCACCTGGCCCCCCGTTCACCTTCGGGGAGAGGTGCGGCGGTCTTGACCTTCGGCCGCGCTCACCTCCGGCTGCACTTGCCTCCCGGGAGAGGCAAGTGAACACGCTTGCTGCTTGCCTGGACCCTCGCTCCAAGCGAAGGTGGTGTCGACGGTCAGCGAAGGTTTCCTGCTGTGCGCCCATCGCCTCAGACCTGCACAGGAACACAGCAAGAGAGCGAGGGTTGATCCCGCATTCGGGGGTCAGGGTAGTGGCCTCCGATGGTAGAGAGACCCCGCAAGCACGCCAGGCGTTACGCGAGGGCTGATTTTGAGCACCAGTTCGGGCGGCGCTACTGTCGAGGGTCCTTTCCCCCAACAGTAGCCCCTCGTTGTCTTGGATCTAAAAGATTGTGTTTAGGCCCAAGCAGCGCCTTTAAAAACGGGACCCTCGGCAGCGACGCCCGCGGTTGCTTTGGGCCGGGCCGTTGTGGTGTTGTTTTATACTATTGAAGCCTGCTTCGTTTTTTGTGCCGCGTTCTTTGGTTGTCGTGCCGACTGTCGGGTGAGGGCTTCGTCTCCCGGCCTATAAATAGAAAGAGTGAGCGTGGAGTTTTGATTGTGCTCTTTGTTGCTATAGCCATCCTGTTGTTGCAATTTGCTTGTAGCGAAGGTTTGTTTGAGCTTGTCTGCGAGGGTTGAGACAGGCGTTGGTTGTGCGGTAGTGTTAGCAGTTGAAGAGATGGCAAGGTTGAAGCAAACTGCTCGTGCTGTTTCCCCCACAGCCGCGGATGAGGGGATTACCTTCGAGTTTGGTTTGAGCCGGGTTTGTGCAAGTGAGATTGCATCTTACGTGCGGTGGGGCTGGATTGAGGAGGGCAAGGCGAGGGCTAGCAGTGGGGAGACCGTGCCGAAGCCGGATGCAGACGAGGTTGTGGTGTTCGAAGAGTTCTTTTCGGCTGGCCTTCGCTTCCCAGCTGACCCCTTCGTGACTTCGGTCCTGCGTAGGTTCAACCTGCGGTTTCATCAGCTTACGCCTTCGTGCTTCACAAAGATGTCGGTCTACGTCTGGGCCTGCAGGTCTCAGGGGGTTGTCCCTCATGTCGAGGGTTTTGTTCGCACTCATCGCGTTCACATGCAGCCTCGCAAGATTATGGACAGCGAGGGCAGGACCAGCATTGGACAATTTGCGGTGTACACTTTTTGCCATCGCGCCGGCGCGGAGCTGCCGGTGCAAGCGCAGAAAAACAAGTGGAGCAGCGGGTGGCAGGAGTCCTGGTTTTATTACAAACTCAGTGACGGCTCCGAGCTTTGCGGCGAGCTTCCGGTGCTTGGAGATGTGGGCGCCGAAGCTAAGATGAGCATCGAGGCCCATGCTGCTGTTGATTGCCTGAGGGTCGTTGCGCGCTCTCAGTGCGCGCGTGATTTGGTGGAGGAATATTGCTGTGCCAAGATTTGGCCTCTTGGCCGAAGGCAGACTTGGTTCGTTGTGGAGAACGACCCAAGGTATGAAGGTAGGGGCTTGAAGAAGCCTAGTTTGGATCTGGAGAAGGTCTGGGAAAGAACTCTTAAGAAATTTCCGAGGCGCGAGGATGGGAACGAGGCTGTTTTCAAACGAGTTCAGCAGTGGACGGACGAGCTCGTGGGGAAGCTTTCCCCATTGGAAGTGAAGGCTATCCATAGCTTGATGGGCGGCGAAGGTCGCGTGAACAGAATGTTTGACATTCTTGGCGTTCGCTACGCCGACTGGCCGGCTCCTTCGAGCGACGACGCGCCGAAGAAGAGGAAGCGTAAGGCTTTGGGAGGGACGGAGATCGTCTCTCGGCCGAAGAGAGGGCGTGGTCGAGGCCGCGGGGGAGCTGGTGGCCGAGCGAAGGTGCTTGCGACAAAGGTCACTGCGGGCTCGGTTGCTGCGGGCACTTCTTTGGCCGCGGGCCGGAGCGGCCGAGGTGGCAGTTCAGTCGTGGGACGCATGCCTCGCGTTGGAGGGATCGTTGCTTTGGTCCAGACTTCGGGCGACGAGGATGAATCTGATGATGATGCGGAGGAAAAAGCAGAGGGGGAGACGGGCGAGGGCTCATCTGATGAAGGTAGCGAGGGCTCTTCTGAAGGGCATGACACGGATGAGGAGGTGTCCATTGGAGGCGGAGCCTCGCCGGTTGCTGGTGCGATGGTTACCCAGGGCGCAGATGAGCTTACACGAGATATTGAGCCAGGTAGCCCTCGACGAGGTGCGGTTCCCAGGTTCGCGGGCTCACACCTTTGGGTGGAGGGGTCAGAGTTTGATGGGGAACTTGACTCTGCGCGGTCCCGGGGAAAAAAAACCGTTTGGCGAGGCTAGCCGGTCGAGCCTTCCGGAATATGCCAGGAAGCTTGGGATTTCTGATCCGGCCACTGCGCTGTTCACCAGTCCGGACCTTCAGGATTGCCACTTGCAGTGTAGCCCGGAGGAAAGGCGTTTTTTGGGCCGGATCTTCGGCCGCATTTGTGTGCCGGAGGCGGAGGTTCTTCTTGCGGATCAAGCGGTTGGCGATACCTTCGATGATGTTGACGTCAAGTTGGCGGAGCTGATGCTTTTGAACCGCTCAGCGAGGCGGAAGGTTGGCTCCGACATGGAGTTTATGAGGAACCATATGACTGAACTTGAGAAGGAGAACAGCAAACTGGCGCGGAGCCTAGCGGGCAAGGAAGATGAAATGAGAATTGCTTCGGAGAAGGCTGCGAAGGCTCGAGAGGAGGCGGTTGAGCTGGCGAGGCGTAATGCTGATCTGATTGCCGCGGGAAAGGAGAAGGACAAAGCTTTAGCCGAGGCCGAGGGTCGGCTGGTTGATTTGAAGAACTCTTGGCGGGCGAGCATGGAGAACGTCAAACGTAAACTTGATTGTTGTCTGACCGAGGCTGGGGGTTCAGCCGGAGAGCCGTTGCCTGCGGTTGATGCAGAGGCCTTCGAGGGCTGGCTGGGCAACGAGCTTGATGTGTTTAGCTCGCTAGTCTCTAATGCAGCCGATTTTGGTGGCTACGCCGGGGCCTTGGCAATGGCGAGCACGCTTCGACTGGCGGATTGTGATCATCTTCGGAAGGTCAAAAGGCCGAGCCATGTCTTTCCGACGGTTGAAGAGGTTCGCCAGATGAAGGTTGATGACGCAGATGTCCGGAACTGTGCGATGCGTTTGCTTCGCAAGTTTTGGATCTCCGGAGGTGGCCGGGCTCTCGCCTTCGAAGAAGCTGCCGAGGCTACGCGCCAGGTTCGCTCCTTTGTTTAAGTTTTTTGGTCTGTGTTGGTTTCGTTTTAGAGGGGTTGTTTGTTGATTTTGGCGAGGTTTGTCCTTTATTTTGCTTGTAGGCTCGACGAGATGCGATGCCCTCACCGCCTGCGGAAGATGCAGCGAGGGGTGACCCTGAAGCCGCCCCTGAGCCAGGCTGTGCGGGGGTTACGCTCGCCGAGATCGAGGCGTTGACCGGGAGCGGGCCGATCGCGGAAGGAGATGCTGCGAAAGAAACCACGGCGGAGGAGGCGTCGGCTGGGACCTCGACTGCCACCGCTGGCGAGGGTGTGGACATCAATCGTGGGGAAGCTGGGCAGGTGTGATGCCTGGGTTTGTTGGGGCGAGGGAGGCCTTTTTGTAGATACTATGGTTGTTTGTAAAGACTTGGCGAGGCTGAGACATCTCGTATTTTTGTGCAACATGCAGGTTCCTGACGGAACCGTGCTAGACGTGTTCGACGTGACCCCGCTGATGTTGAACTACCAAGATGTTTTTATAACTGGTGAATCATGGGCTCGCGCTAGATTTAAATATCCTTCGCTTTCCTTTGAACGTTTTTGGTGGTCGAAGGTGCGGAGATATGATTTAAAGAATAGTAGGTCGAGTCGATTTTGGCGCGAGGCAGACTATACAGACCGCCAAGCCGATCGTTATTTGTTTGGGTCTTCGTCGACTTCGCAAGCTGTCGGTGATGATGATATTGACGAGAACACGGCTTTGGAATATTTGTTCGGTCGAAGGGAGCTTGAAATTGGTTCGGATGGGGCGCTTGTGATCCCGAAGGAGGAACCTTCGGAAGCTGTGACGAGGCATAGGTACATGTATAGGGCGAGGGTTTTGCCCGGGGAGCTGCCAATTGTCCCTGCAGCTCCTTTGTTGTGGGGACCCCTGGTTCCAGTGGAGGAGGGGGCTGAGATGGAGGCCGAAGGTTTGGATGATTTGGAGTTAATTGAGGGGAGCGGTGGTCCCTTGTAAAGATTTTTTATTTTGGGATATGTTTGTTGTTGTAACATTGTTTTGTAACGGTATGAGAAAAGCGTATGGGTTTTAGCGAGGCTCGCGCACTTGCTCGTGTACGCTTGTTTTGAAAAAACAGCGACGCCCCCTTTTTCTTTTAGCGAGGCTCGCGCACTTGCTCGTGTACGCTTGTTTTGAAAAAACAGCGACGCCCCCTTTTTCTTTTAGCGAGGCTCGCGCACTTGCTCGTGTACGCTTGTTTTGAAAAAACAGCGACGCCCCCTTTTTCTTTTAGCGAGGCTCGCGCACTTGCTCGTGTACGCTTGTTTTGAAAAAACAGCGACGTCCCCTTTTTCTTTTAGCGAGGCTCGCGCACTTGCTCGTGTACGCTTGTTTTGAAAAAACAGCGACGTCCCCTTTTTCTTTTAGCGAGGCTCGCGCACTTCTTTTTGATCGCGTTGATGCGCCGAGGCCTGGCTTGGAGGGCTCGGGCGGGACGGAGAAAGTGGGGCCCGCGCCGAGGCCTGTCTTGCAGGGCTCGGGCGAGACGGAGAAAGTGGCGGGGTGCTCGACTTTCCTCCCCTTATCATAGGCGGAGGTGAGTTTGCTTTTGCGAGCCCCTGTCGTTTGTGCCAGGGTGCTCGACTTTCCTCCCCTTATCTTAGGCGGAGGTGGGTCTGCTTTTGCGAGCCCCTGTCGTTTGTGCCAGGGTGCTCGACTTTCCTCCCCTTATCTTAGGCGGAGGTGAGATTGCTTTTGCGAGCCCCTGTCGATTGTGCCAGGGTGCTCGACTTTCCTCCCCTTATCTTAGGCGGAGGTGAGTTTGCTTTTGCGAGCCCCTGTCGTTTGTGCCAGGGTGCTCGACTTTCCTCCCCTTATCTTAGGCGGAGGTGAGTTTGCTTTTGCGAGCCCCTGTCGTTTGTGCCAGGGTGCTCGACTTTCCTCCCCTTATCTTAGGCGGAGGTGGGTCTGCTTTTGCGAGCCCCTGTCGTTTGTGCCAGGGTGCTCGACTTTCCTCCCCTTATCTTAGGCGGAGGTGAGATTGCTTTTGCGAGCCCCTGTCGATTGTGCCAGGGTGCTCGACTTTCCTCCCCTTATCTTAGGCGGAGGTGAGTTTGCTTTTGCGAGCCCCTGTCGTTTGTGCCAGGGTGCTCGACTTTCCTCCCCTTATCTTAGGCGGAGGTGAGTTTGCTTTTGCGAGCCCCTGTCGTTTGTGCCAGGGTGCTCGACTTTCCTCCCCTTATCTTAGGCGGAGGTGGGTCTGCTTTTGCGAGCCCCTGTCGTTTGTGCCAGGGTGCTCGACTTTCCTCCCCTTATCTTAGGCGGAGGTGAGATTGCTTTTGCGAGCCCCTGTCGATTGTGCCAGGGTGCTCGACTTTCCTCCCCTTATCTTAGGCGGAGGTGAGTTTGCTTTTGCGAGCCCCTGTCGATTGTGCCAGGGTGCTCGACTTTCCTCCCCTTATCTTAGGCGGAGGTGAAGTTTGCTTTGAAAAGAAAAGGAATGTTTTTCGAAGCAATCTTAGCGGGCTTCCATCGAATGTAGCGCTCTTGAAAGAGATCCGCTTTTTCGATGTTTGGGCGTAGAGGGTTAGAGATTTTACTTTTTTGGGGGTTGTAGCCTGTATTAATGCTTTGGATGCTGCCTCGTTAAAAAACCTTACGCCCCTTCGTAAGGAAAAAGAGTGCAGCTCCTGTTTTTGTTGAATACATGAGTAGATAACATGAAAAGTATCAAAAATTACATAACGCGAGGGCTCGCTAAGGCTCCGCTATGGGTAGAATTTGCGAAGGTCGTCGATGTTCCAGGTGTGTGGTAGTATGTTACCTTCGCTGTCGGAGAGGTGGAAAGAGCCTGGGCGATTGCATTCTGCGATCAGGAACGGGCCTGTCCACTTAGGCTGGAACTTTCCCGCCGTGCTTGCGTTTTGTTTACGGATGAGGACGAGGTCACCCTTCTGCAGGTTCTTGATTCTGACCTTTTTATCTCTCCACTTCTTGGTCTCTTCCTGATATTTGCGAAGGTTGTGAACTGCGCTGCATCTTGTTTCTTCTAGCAAGTCCTTGTCGGTTAGTATGGCTGGCTCATCACTTGCGAGGGTTGTTCTTGGTGAGATGAATTTTAGTTCCTCTGGTAACACGGCTTCTTCGCCAAACAAAAGTTTGAAGGGTGTGAACTTGGTTGCTCTGCATTCGGAGGTATTGTGAGACCAGGTGACTGCAGTTAGCTCGTCTGCCCATTTGCCTTTGGGTCTGCCTTGCAATTTTTTGGATATGGATTGGAAGATTGTTGCGTTGGCTCTTTCGACTAGGCCGTTGGACTGCGGGTGTCGGACTGAGGCGAAGCATAGAATTGTTCCGATTTGTGCGCAGAACTCTTTGAAAACCTCGCTGTCAAACTGGGTGCCATTGTCGACGGTTAGATGTTGGGGGACTCCGAAGCGACAAACTATCTGCTGCCAGAAAAACCTTTTTACTGCGAGGGATGTTATGGAGGACAGCGGTCTTGTTTCGGTCCATTTGGTGAAATATTCCACGGCTACCACCGCGTAGCGAAGGTTTCCTGGGGCCGTCGGTAATGGGCCCACGAGATCCATTGCCCACCTTTGTAGGGGCCAGGTTGGGCGTATGAGGGTTGTGGGGGCCCCTGGGGTGTTTTGGTTTTTTGCTGTCAGTTGACAACCTTCGCACTTCTTGACGATGGTTTCAGCGTCTCTCAGCGCAGTTGGCCAGTAGAAACCTTGCCGGAAAGCCTTTCCTACTAATGCTCTTGGGCCATTGTGTGAACCGCATATACCTTCGTGGATGAGTTTGAGAATGTCGGTACCTTCGGATTGTGACACGCACTTGAGCCAAGGTGAGGTTACCGAAGCTTTGAGCAAGGTGTTATCCATAATCTTGTACCCTCGCACTCTTTGCTTTAGTCTGTTCTCTTCCTCTTTGGAGCTGGGTTCATGGAGTCCTTTGATGTAGGCCATGATAGGTGCTCTCCAATCCTCGCACTGAATTGTGTTGATCAGCTTGATGCTGATCTCGGAAGCTTCGAAGGCTGACTGAGTGGAAACCTCGTAGAACACGTCCGGAGGGAGCTGTAGCTGCTGCGCGGCTGCTTTGGCTAAGCAATCTGCTTCGCTGTTTTCAGTCCTCGATATTGCTTTTACGGTTATGCCGAGGAAAAAGGATTCTAACCTTCGTACATATTGAAAATACTTTTGAAGCTCTGGATCTTTTGCTTTGTAGTTCTTTTCAATATGCCCCGCAATGACTTGAGAGTCTGTGTTGATGAGTGCCCTTCGGACTGATAATGAACGCAACCTTGAAAGTGCCAGAATCACAGCCTCATATTCAGCGGAGTTGTTTGTGCATTTGAAGTCCAGCCTTCGTGCGTATCTCAGCTTCGACCCGGAGGGCGAGATTAGAATAGCCGAGGCACCGGCTCCAGTTGCGCCCCAGGCCCCGTCGACGTAAACGATCCAAAACTGGTCCTGCTGCAGCTCGCCGGGGCGAGGGTCGGGTGTCCATTCTGCTATGAAATCAGCCAGCACCTGTGATTTGATCGCTGTTCTGCCAACGAAGGTTACAGCATAACTATTAAGCTCGACTGCCCATTTTGCTATTCTTCCAACGGCTTCGTTATTTTTGAAAATGCTCTCGAGAGGGTACGTCGAAGGTACATGTATCTCGTGAGCCTGGAAATAGTGCTTGAGCTTTCTTGATGCCATGACGACGGCGTATGCTATTTTCTCAAGCTCCGAATAATTTCTCTTTGGGCCTTCGAGGGTTTCTGAAACATAGTAAATTGGGGCTTGTCTGGTTTTGTTGTTTTCGTGGAGCTCCTTGATGAGGACTGCGCTTGCAGCGTGTGGCGAAGCTGCGACGTAGAGTAACAACAAGTCTCCCCTGCTTGGGCTGGTTAAGGCAGTCAAGCTGGTCAGATATTTTTTCAGCTCCTCGAAGGCCTTTTGCTGCTGGGGGCCCCAGTGGAAAGGAGCATTGCTTCTGAGTGTTTCGAAAAATGGTAACCCTCGCTCTGCGGATCTTGAGATGAATCTGCTAAGTGCTGCCAAACGACCAGTCAGACGCTGAGCTGCTTTCTTGGTCGTCGGAGGTTCCATGTTCATGATGGCATCAATCTTCTCAGGGTTGGCCTCGATTCCTCTGGCTGAGACGATGCAACCTAGCAACTTGCCTTCGCTTACCCCGAAAACACATTTTTCTGGGTTTAGTTTCAGTCCGGCGTACCGGAGGTTGCTGAATACCCTCGATAGGTCTGGAATGTGGTTCTCTTTTAGTTCGCTTTGAACGACTAGGTCGTCGACATAGGCGGAGACTGCATGCTCATCCTTGAAAACTTCGGAGGTCATGCGAGCGAAGGTTGAGCCTGCATTTTTCAAACCTTCTGCCATTCTTCGGAAGCAAAAAGTGCCCGAGGGTGTGATAAAGCTTGTTTTTTCTTCGTCTTCTTCGTTCATCCAGATTTGGTGATAGCCTGAGAAGCAATCGAGGAGGGATAGCATTTGGCAGCCTGCCGCTCTGTCGACCAGGGTGCTTATGTTTGGGAGGGGGAAGTCATCCTTCGGACAGGCTTTGTTCAAGCAAGTGAAATCGACGCACATTCGCCATTTTTTATTCTTCTTTTGGACTAGGACCACATTTGAGAGCCAAGTTGGGTATTTGACTGGGCGAATGACGCCTGCGTCCAGAAGCCTTTTTACCTCAGCCTTCGCTGCCTCCTTTCTTTCTTCTGACATCTTGCGAAGCTTTTGTTTGATTGGGCGATAACCTGTCTTGATGTTCAGGCTATGCTCGATCATTGATCTGTTGACTCCTTTTAGGTCTTCGGCGGACCAAGCGAAGGTGTCGGAATTTTCTCTGAGGAAGGTGACGAGGTTGCCTTCTGATCGAGGGTCTAGATTGGCTGAGATGATCACCTTTCTTTCTCCATTACCCTCGAAGAGTTGGACTTGTTTGGTTTCGTCCTTTGGCGCCGCCTTCACTCTGTCATTGCAGGCCTCGCCTTCGACGCTGATACCGGGGGTTTGAGGTTTTGACAAATTATGTACATTGCGTTGCCCCGGAGCGACGTTCCCTTCAGCTGTCCTTGCAATGTCCTGGTCCCCGAATACCGCGACGACACCCTTCGGCGCGGGAAGTTTCATGCATAGGTAGGCGGGATGGATGACCGCATTGAACGCGTTTGTGACCCCTCGGCCAAAAATGGCATTGTATGGGTAGAACATGTCGACGACATCGAATGTTATGTGTTCCGTCCTGCAGTTGATTTGGTCGCCGAAGGTTACGGGCAGAGGAATTTTCCCGACGGCTCTTACTTGTTGACCACCGAAACCGTATAGGGGGTTGTCGGCCGGTTGCAGAAGATTTCTGTCAAGCTTCATGCTGTCGAAGGTTGAAGCGAACAAGATGTCAGCGGAGCTTCCAGTATCGACCAGTATTTTGGTGACGGTCCACCCAGCGAGGTTGGTTTCGATCACCATGGCATCTGTGTGAGGGTAATCTCTTAGCTTCATGTCACTGGAATCGAAGGTTATGGGGATGTGAGACCAGCGACCGAATTTATGTGGTCCTTCGACGGCCACGTGGTGAACGCGTCTGGCATGTTCCTTCCTCTGCCGTTTGTTGCCATGGTCTTCGTTTGAGCCTCCGGTGATAGCTAGAATGACACCGAAGGTCGATGTTGGATTGTTGATGGTTGTTTGGTTCGAGCCTTCGGCTTTCACAGGTTGTGGTGCTGGTAACGCGGGGATCGGCGGTGGTGGTGGCAGAGCGCTGGTGGCTTGGTGGGTTGTTGGAATTTGGTTTTGCGGGGTAGCTGGGTATGTGACTGTGTAAGGTGGGTTTTGGCGTTGTGGGGTGGTGGTTGGCTGATAATGGGTTTGGTTGTAGAGTGGGTGGTGGTTGTAGGGGGGTTGTTGCGAAGGTAGGCCGTAGTTTATGGGGGTATAGTGGTATGTTGGGTTTGGTGGGTGGAAGCTTGGTTTCCTTGTGTGGTTTATGGTTCGGGGGTCTGACATGGCAGGTTTCCCGGATTCCTGGAATTCTTTTCCTTTGGCGAAGCATTCGCATTGCTTTGTTGTGTGCCCCTTTCCCATTCCGCAGAAGTGACAATACATTTTGGCAGGATCTCGCTGCTGGTAGCGCTGGTTCGGCGGAGGTGGCAAAGCCTGCGGGGCTTGGCTGCTCGGGTGATGAGCGTCCCGTGTTTGATGTTCAGTAGCTTGTTGCTTTGTTGATCGCACCAACGTTGCTTTGCTCTTGGCGAGGGTTGCTTTCTCTCGGTTGAGGCCTCGGCTGTGGCCTCTGCTGAGACCTCCGAGCGTCGGACTTTGCTCTGAAATCCATATCAGCTCTACAGTATCTTTCCATTGTTTCATGCAACTCCTCGATCGAGTTTGCCGGTTTTCTGGCAAATTTTGAGGAGCATGGTCCTGGGCGCAAACCACTGACTGCAGCGAGGATGACAGCCTCGTCAGATATCCCAGGGGTCCTCGCTCTGATTTGAATGAACCTTCGCCAGTAATCTTGGAGCGGCTCGCGTTCCTCTTGCTTGCAGTTGAATAGCTCGATGGGGTTTAACGGGGCTGGAGTGATGCCCTTGAAGTTTGTACACAGCTTGTCTCTGAGGCAGGCCCAGGAATCCACAGTTCCGGGGCGAAGGTTGCTGTACCAAGTTTGTGCGATGTCTCGCAGAATGATGACAAAGGATTTGGCCATTGTTGATTCGTCACCGCCTGCTGCGGCAACCGCTGCTTCATAGCTCATGATGAACTGGCGAGGGTCGGAAAGTCCATCATAGCGAGGTAGGTTTTGTGGATTATAGCAAGGTGGCCAGGGCTGGGTTTGGAGTGTTTGGGAGAGTGGTGACTTTGGATCGTATGGCATTTGGTGTTGTTGATGCCTTCGCTGAATGCGAAGGTTTTGCTCTCTCTCATCTGGGTAGAGTTGGCGGAGGTTTGGGTGTCTCACAAGATATGGCTCTGGGTGTACTGGTGGTGGTGGGGGTGGCGGGTGGTGACGAAGGTTGTCTTGGTTTGGCTCCTCATTCCCCTCTCGCAACGGGGGTATCTCCTCATTGTTCCAGCCCTCGGCTTCGGCCTCTGCCGCGGCGAGGGACTCCTCCATGCGGCGAAGCTGCTCCCTGGCCTCGTCTGCCCTCTGTCTGATTGAGCGCAGTCGGTTGTGCCTCTCAAGCTGTTCCAGGCGCCTCTTCTTCTCTTGCAGCTCAGCCTCGAGCCTTTCAAGGGCCTCGAGGCCCACCTCTTCTTCTTCCCCTTCTCCTTCTCCCGAAGTGTGTGGGTGCGGCTGTGTCGCCACTCGGGCCTGGGGGCCCAGGGATTGGGGTTCCGGGGTGACATTTTCTCCTCCCGAGGGTTGTGCAATTTCCTCAGCAGGCGGGACCACCGCTGCCGCCTCTCTAGCAACGCGCTGGTCCCTCGCCGAAGGTGCCCTCCTGTTTCCCGCCATTTCAGACTTCGCCGCTCCCCACGGTCGGCGCCAAACTGTTGGGAGCACACTTGCCCGACCTCCGCACTTGTGCAGGGGAAGGAGCGAAGGTGACCAAGCGTCGGATGCGGTAGCGAAGGTGAAACGGAAGTGGAAAGTGCTCGAATTCCCAAAAAGTCGTGGTTTACACTGTTCATCCCCTTGGTATTTATAGGGAATGCCAAGGGGTACGGGCCAAATTACAAAAGGGTACAGCAAAGATTCCTCGCCTCCGCGCAGGGAGGAAGGGCAGAAACGTAAACACACAGCTGGAGCGGAAACCCTAATCGGTCACACCCCGGCGCGCCGCCACCTGGCCCCCCGTTCACCTTCGGGGAGAGGTGCGGCGGTCTTGACCTTCGGCCGCGCTCACCTCCGGCTGCACTTGCCTCCCGGGAGGGGCAAGTGAACACGCTTGCTGCTTGCCTGGACCCTCGCTCCAAGCGAAGGTGGTGTCGACGGTCAGCGAAGGTTTCCTGCTGTGCGCCCATCGCCTCAGACCTGCACAGGAACACAGCAAGAGAGCGAGGGTTGATCCCGCATTCGGGGGTCAGGGTAGTGGCCTCCGATGGTAGAGAGACCCCGCAAGCACGCCAGGCGTTACGCGAGGGCTGATTTTGAGCACCAGTTCGGGCGGCGCTACTGTCGAGGGTCCTTTCCCCCAACAATAAATAAGAGAGGTGCCCTATGATCCGCAAAGACAGCTAATCTTACCTCTGTGTATTTGGGATTTTGAGGAAGTGAGGCTGTAATCTCGTTGTCTCCTCGTGTGGAGGAGTTTCAGCTGGAATTCATGATCGATTCGTGTCATTGCTTTGTTCGCCCTCATCGTGGTTTGGTTTTCGATTCTGCTTGAACCAGCTTGTTCTAGATCGTGAGGCGCTTCTTTCAACCGAAGGAATTCACCTCTAATCTCTCGAGTTAGTAGATCGATCGATTCTCATCTCAGTTCGTGGTCTTTCCCTTTTTGCCGAGCTTTTTCGATCCATCGATTTGGAGATAGGTACGAGCCATGATCTTCTAGGAGTAGCTCACTATCCTCCTTGAGACTCCCCTCATCGAGTTTGAGACCTAGAGTCTTCGATTTAGAGAGATCAAGTTGAATCGGTAGAAGAACTATTCTGCGTCGGGGTGACCAAACGCTAGGATCGGGCTGACTGGACGCTCGGCAATGAGTCCGGTCTTTGAAGGTGTTCGCAGTTCATTTTCCCCCAACTTGACAGGACTCTCTCTCGCCCAGTGACCGGACGCGACTCTTGCACTGTTCATCCATCCGTGTTACTGACCAGACGCTCGTAGGGTTGTGACCGGACGCTCCTCTCTTATGAGTCCGGTACAACACAGAGAGCATCCAGAACCGACTTCTGCTGACCAGACGCATCCGATCATTCTTGACCGGACGCTGGCCAGAGTACGGTTTGTGTTGTTCAGCATGTTTTCGTTCATGGTTCGTTCGTCCATTGTCGGATTTGCTTCCCGGTTTTTGCATTGGACTTCTTGGATTGTGTAGTGTCCCGCTGTGCTTCTAGGAAGCATCCACCCTACATCTAGGGTCTTGGACACTAGCAAGTTCGAGTATTGCTTTTGGGGTGAATCTCTGGGACAAGGGCCATCGATTTCTCGAGAAGAAATTTGAGGCTCCCATTCACCCCCCCCTCTGGTCGCCAATTCGGTCCTTCAATTGGTATCAGAGCGGGTTAAGGATCTTCCACCTTAGCCAGTTCTAGATCCATAGAAGGCGGCATGGATCACGGCATCGGCAAACCGCCGTTTTCGATGGGACGAACTATGCGTATTGGAAGATATGTATGTTGGCCTATCTTCAGAGCATGAGTGCTTCAGTTTGGGAGATTTGCAATGCTGCCGATTACGTGGTCTTGGTTGCTCATGTGACTCAACAGCAAATCGATGAGCATGATGCCAATAGCCGAGCCCGTAATGCTCACCACGACAATGCAAGGGGATAACTGAGTTTGAGCATAACTGAGTTTGATCGCGTTTCTCACCTCACCACGGCTTGGGAGATTTGGGCGACTCTCATGCGCTTTCATGAGGGAACCACTCAAGTCAAAACCCATCTCTACGAGTCGCATAAGCGTGAGTATGAGAATTTTCGACACATGCCTGGCGAGAGCATAGATTGTTTATTCGCTCGCTTTCACGTAATTGTCAACAGGATGAGGGCTAACAAAGAGCTTTTGTCGTACGATGATCATGAGAGAGCTCTCAAGCTACTTCATACTCTCGATCGGTCAGTGTGGTTCTCCAAAGTTCATGCGATCATCAAATAACCTAACTATGAGACTCTCACTTGCGATGAGCTTTTCAGTAAGCTCAAGTCAAGTTAGATTGAAGCCATGACGAGGGCTTCTTATGAGAATCCTTCTGGCCCGTCTATGGCTTTGGTTTCTGGTTCTTCTGCTAAAACCCTCTGGCGGTTTTGCACTTTATTCTCTTCTTTATGTTACAAAGGAGCAGCTGGAGTTCATGGGAGATGACGAGTTGGCTTTGCTTGCCAACTGGTTCTCGCGGTTTCACAACAACCGCATGAACCGTCGCCGCGGAGGAGGACAAGCTGGATGCTTCGAGTGCAGCGACCCCATCCACTTCATCGCCAACTATCCTAAGAAGAACAAGCAGGCATTTGGCAAGGGCGATCATGACCACATGTACGACTTCGACAATCACAAGGAGAAGTACACCCCCACCAAGCACAAGTAGAAGCGTGGCTTGGACAACGACTACATCAAGTGGAAGTTCTTGGAGAAGGCCAAGGCTGAGCAGCGTGCTTTCTTCGCCACACTCAACGATGTCGACAACTCAGACAACGACTCCATTGCGTCAAGAGACGACGAGTCTGAGAAGAAGATGATCAAGGACAAGCTGAACGGTCTTTGCTTCTTCGCCGACAATGAGGGCTTCTATACCATGGCCCTTGGTGATGAGGTCAACAGCGAGCTGGAGGAGATCCCTCGGAACGACGACGATGATGACGACACCTCGCGGGTATCTCAAACTGCCAATGAACTTTCTGCCGAGGTCGAGAAACTTACTGCCGCTCTAATCAGTCAAGACAAGTTGCTACAACTTGCTGCTAGAGAGAGGAAGGAGTTTAGGCAGAAGTGGGAGGATGCGGTGAAGGAGCTTGAGTCTGCCAAGTCCACCATTGTAGTCACTGAGGAAAGTATGTTGCTTTGGTTGGAGAGGTCGATGAGCTTAGGGCTAGAACCACTTTGCTTGGTGCATGCAAGTCTTGTGCAGGCCTGCAATCTGAGTTGGCAGAGAAGAATGCCAAGATTAAATCTCTTGAGAAGACCAACTCAGGTAGCACTTGTGTGTCTAGGTGTGAATTGTGTGAGGGTTTGGAGATGGAGATGGCTAATGTAAGCATGACAAGATGCAAACCGAGCAAAAAAACACATACCTTCGGACCATCTTGTCATGAGTTTCTAGTGGAGGGCCGCAGCTTGGCATGATGATTGCCCAATTCAAGCGTGCTACTGGAAGTCCAGGTGCTGGCTTTTCTTAGGGTATGGAGAGTGCTACTTCTTTTGGGAAGATTGGTGAGTTTAGTGGACTTAAGCCGAGTGAGAATCCCAACTCCACCACTACTCCCAAACTAAACAAGATTCCACCGAAAGAGCCTCTCAAGCCTAACACCAAAGATGGAGTGTTTATGGAACCTCCAAGAGCTCCACCCAAGAAACAAACATGGGCCCTATGGGGATATTACCTCCGTATACCTCCATGGTGAAGGACCGAGAAAGCACAAACAAGGCGACCAGAGAGGGGGGGTGAATGGGAGCCAATCAAAATTCTTCCGAAACTTTGGCCAAGTGTCGCAAAATCAACCCCGAGAACCAACGACCAAAACCGTGATGCTCACGACCCTTGGAAGAGGGTGGATGATCCCTAGGACCACAGCGGAGCACCACAAAGCGATAGCAAACCAAACGCCAAAAGCACCGGCACAAGTTTGCCCCTCAAAAACCAAGTCCCGAACGTAGATAGACGGCTATGTCGAGAAATCCCCAAATACCGATGCTAACAAGTGGCAAAGATACCTAGAGACGTTCCTTGGCGAACTCTAGGGTCAAACGAGATGTCCGGAAACCAAGCGAGCAAGCCGGGAGAGCAAACGCACTAAGCCGGGGCACTCAGCAGGATCCCGGACTGTCCGCCCATGGCCGGACTGTCCGCGCCTGGGTGGCGGACTGTCTGCCGGCAGAAAATGCAAAACTGCAACCTTGCTGAAAACTCCCTGCACGGTTCCCGGACTGTCCGCGAGGAACATCGGCGGACTGTCCGCCGTTCAAAACGCACAGCTCCAACAGCGCGGAGTCAGGCCACTAGTCCGGCCGACCCCGACGCGCGGACTGTCTGCGGTTCACCGGCGGACTGTCCGCGGATGAACAGAGAGGGCGATTTTGATCGCCCCTCTCCCTAATCCCTCCAAATCCGATTCAACTCAAAATCCCAAGTTCCCAAACTTGGAGAAGATGATCACGGGGTAGTTAGGAGACTATCCCCAAGAAATCATCCGCTCAAATCAACCAAATCACTGGGAAATCAAAAGGGAAGGTGGATATACGGAAAAAATGCCACGAACACGAAATCGTCCCGATCTATTCGATCATGAGGAGTTAGATGAATTCCTTTGGTCGAAATGACCTCCTCAATGATACGAACAAATTGGTTCAAACGGATTCCGCAAAGACGCACCGGAGAGGGAGATCGAGTGACGGGAAAATCGCGGAGAAACGAAGAACGCGAAGAACACAACGAACTCGAATCAAAACGCGAATCGACACAACGATCTTGCACAGCAACGGTGACGATACGGCCTCACTTCCTCACAATCAACAGTACACAGAGGCAAGTCTCTCTGTGGATCTCAGCTAGCTACAGCAGGGGATGGGAGAGCAGGAAACCCTAAGTCGTAAGAGCAAATGAGATGGCTAAAACTGAGATAAAGGGAGGAGGGTGTCTCCCCGACTACTTATCCTAATTCTAGTCTAAGTACAATTCCTACTCTACCCCTCTCTAATCTAATTACAGAGCGAACCAACTGAACCCTAAGGTTATTCTGGACCAACTCGGTGGTAGGTGTATCCGACGGCCACGCCCGCACAACTCGTCCGCGTTGCCTCCACGCAACCTTCCGATTGCCGCCACGTGCCGCCCTCGCTTTGCACCCCCGGTTTTGTGGCCCAAACCAGGAAACCAGCCTTTTCCAGCTATCCCCCGGTTTTGAGGCCCAAACCGGGAAACCAGACTCCAAGTCCAACGCCTGAGTTTTGTGGCCCAAACTCAGAAACCTGCAGCGCCCAGGTTTTGAGGCCCAAACCTGGAAACCGTCCTCAGCCCGAGTTTTGTGGCCAAACACGGAAACCCTCAGCACCCAGGTTTTGAGGCCCAAACCTGGAAACCGTCCATCTGATGGTTTTTCCCTGGCTCTACCACCAAACCGAAGCTGTAGAGGGGATGCACCGCCCGTGCACCCCGTCCACCGACACGTGTCCCCAGGTCCTGGACCCGAGCAACACCATGCCCCGCAAGTCTTCAATTGTCGCTGTCCCAGGCTGCCAGCCACCACAGCTGATCCTCAGGCACTCTGGTCCCTCAGTCCAAGCCTCACGTCCGCCCTTCACCGCTCGGTTCATCGGCATGGCACGTCCGCCGCACGGCACGCCCATCCTTCACCGCACCCGGTCCGTCGGCACGACCCGTCTCAACTTGACCTTCACCTTGCCCTCGATCACTGTCTCCGTGCTCGACACCTGCATAACACAAGCCAAAGACCCTGCGATCAAACCCGTTGACAATCACTCATCACTCAGAGACTCGACATACACCCATGTATCCGCAATCTCCCCCTTGATGAGTGCATTGTCAACTACTCACACAAATCATAATAGAAAGAAGAAGAGGGAAGGAAGAAGAAGAGAGAACTCGACCAAATGACCCAAAAGCCTAGCAAAGCCGAAAAAGGTCAAGTGGAAAGAGCAAAAGAACTTGGTCCCCAAAGACATGGGCAACGGCTCGACGCAACCAAGCAAAGCAAAGCTAGCCCCCAAGAAGAGGTAGAACAGGCTCAACACCGCTAGCAGATACCAATTGGAAACTCCAGAGAAAAGAGCTCAAAACCAATTGAAGCCGAATGAAAATCGAAGCAAAATGCTAGTCCCTCAAGATAGAGGCACAGAGGCTCAACACAACTAGCACAGAAAGCTCAAAACCAATGCCTTTCGGCCAAACATGCTCCGAACCAATTGGAATGACTCCAAGCCAAAAGAGAACCAATCGATCGAAAAACCCTGAAAATGTTTACTAGTCCCTCAAGACAGAGGCAAAGGCTCAACACATCTAGCAAACTCCCCCTCGACAAGTGCAAGCAACTAGGAAAACTCCCTCTAGTTGAACATCCAGTAGTATATGATTTGCAAAAACTCTCCCCCTTAGTTGAAAATGCACTTATCAAGAAAGGCATCAAGGCAAGAAACTCCCCCTTCCAACATGCATATGAAGTCAGAAATGCAAGTTAGTAGCTTCAGGCATATATTCACAAGAGTGCAAAGATGTTCTAAACAGTAGAACTCCAATGACTCAACTAGGCACTCAAATAGCAAAGGCTCAAACTGATCACACATACGAAATATGAACATATGAGCATGTGAGCAGTTTTTAGCCAAAAAGGGAGTCACCATCAAAATAGCACTACACATGTATAGACAGGAATCCAAACGAGTGCTAATCATGTATACAAGGTGAACTGCCCCTAGCAAAGTTCAATCATCATGCATAGGAATGAAGCATATACTTGTGATTTCATAGTAATATCGGAGTTGCAGCGGTGAAAATTTCACAAGTTCAATTATTAGCATATGATTGCGAGAGGTTGAAAGCTTGTCATTGCCTAACTTTTCAACCGAGCGAAGCCTATGCCGAAGCAATCAAAAGCTTAAAGCTGCGGTTTCGGTCATACACTACACGGCTCAAGTTTAACTCAAAGTGCAATGAGAAACTGTCTCGATACCGTGATGTGTTGACAAGCAGTCCCATCTCGATCTTTTCAATTCACTAAGACTTGGTTCAAAATTTTAAGCAAGCTATGAACAGACCAAGCAAGTGAATGACTCAGAACTAGAGACATAGCAACCTAGCATATATGAAAAGCATGAATGGACTCAACACATCCTACACATGCTAGTTGCATATCTCAATGGTGAACATTTTCAGATTTTAAGTTATTAAGCAAATTCACCATTTCAAAAATAGCTCAGCTCACAACATGTACTAGTGATCAGAAAGGGCATAAGCTACAAGCATCAACATAAGCATCGGAGCATACTACATAGAGCATAGTTACATTCTAGTGATTATAGACATGAAGCTCAGAATGTAAATGCGTATGCCAAAATGCAAGAGAAAAGAAAGACAAACGAAAGAAAGTCAGTCTATTATACAAGATCCAAAATGTTTCCCCATCTAAAAGGGGAAACACACACCAAGCTCACCCCTCAACCGATTAAAGGTTGATTCGTCTAAAGGCTTGGTGAAAATATCAGCCAGTTGATGATGAGTATCGACATGGCGAAGGTCGATATCACCCTTCTCCTGGTGGTCTCGCAAGAAATGAAAACGCACATCAATGTGTTTGGTTTTCGAGTGAAGCACGGGGT
Source organism: Coix lacryma-jobi var. lacryma-jobi (assembly GCA_009763385.1). Taxonomy (NCBI): domain Eukaryota; kingdom Viridiplantae; phylum Streptophyta; class Magnoliopsida; order Poales; family Poaceae; genus Coix; species Coix lacryma-jobi. The sequence goes on from CM019826.1 coordinate 76,151,029, forward strand.
TCTTAGCAACGCTAATGGCACTCGTGCTGTCACAAAGCAAAGGAACACGAGTAAAGCTCAGACCAAAATCACGCAAAGTGGCCATCATCCAAAGCAACTGGGAACAGCAGCTAGCCGTAGCAACATATTCAGCCTCTGTAGTGGACTGAGTGACACTAGACTGCTTGCGAGAAGACCATGAAACAAGAGAAGAACCAATAAACTGGCAAGTCCCAGAAGTGGACTTGCGCTCAATATGGCAACCAGCAAAATCGGCATCCGAATAACCGCAAAGGGAGAGGGTAGAAGAAGCAGAATACCAAATCCCGAGCTCAGGTGTGAAACGAAGGTACCTGAAAATCCGCTTCACCGCCTGATGGTGAGAAGTGCGCGGAGACACCTGAAAGCGCGCACACAGACACACCGCGAACTGGATGTCCGGGCGTGTCGCCGTCAGGTAGAGGAGCGACCCAATCATGCTTCGGTACTCCTTCTGGTCCACTGTTTCTCCATCCACATCCGCATCCAGGGCAGTCATCGTCGACATGGGTGTTGGAAGAGGCTTGGCCTCACCCATATCGAACCGCTTCAGCAAGTCCTTGGTGTACTTGCCCTGGTGCACAAACGTCCCCTCTCGGGATTGCTTGATTTGCAACCCGAGAAAGAAGGTCAGCTCGCCCATCATGCTCATCTCGAACTCCCTGCTCATAATATCTGCAAACTTGGCAACCAAAGCGTGAGAAGAACCACCGAAAATGATATCATCCACGTAAATCTGGACCAAGAGAGTGTCTTTGCCTTTCTTGAGGAGAAAAAGTGTTTTATCTACACATCCCATTTTAAAACCCTTAGCAAGCAAAAAGGTTTTCAACCTATCATACCAGGCTCTAGGGGCTTGTTTCAAACCATATAAAGCTTTATGAAGTTTAAAAACATGGTTTGGAAACTTGGGATTTTCAAAACCGGGGGGTTGCTCAACGTACACTTCTTCTTCTATGTATCCGTTTAAGAAGGCACTCTTGACATCCATTTGAAAAAGTTTAATACCTTTGGATGCAGCAAAAGCCAAGAGTATCCTAATAGCCTCCAAACGAGCTACAGGAGCAAAAGTCTCCTCAAAGTCTATCCCCTCCTTCTGACTATAACCCTTGGCCACAAGACGCACTTTGTTCCTCACAATGTGGCCGTCCTCTCCTTGTTTATTTTTGAAAACCCATTTTGTCCCAATAGGATTACAGTTAGGAGGAGGAACTAGAACCCAAACCCGATTTCTCTCAAAGTTTTCTAACTCCTCATGCATGGCATTGACCCAATCCGGATCCGTCAAAGCGTGTCCAACATCTCGGGGCTCAAAATTAGCAACAAAAGCAGAATGAGCGAAGTGAGAGATGTGCTGTGACCTGGACCGAGTAACCCGTTCATCGATGCTGCCGATCATCTGCTGAGGCGGGTGCTGGCGCTGAATGTGTCGTGGCGCCTCCCGAGCTGAAGTAGCCTCCCCCTCAACAGCAGCTGGTGCCTCCCCAGGTACAAATGGTACCGCTCGGGGTGGCGGATCCCACGGCCCCCAGGAAGAAGAGGTGTCGGGGCCGTGAGTCGTCGTAGAAGCCGCTCTTTGCGGCACGGCAGGTGGAGGGAGTGCTGGATCATCCATACCTTCAGCAGCCTCGTCCTCATCATCAAAAAGAGGCTCGCCAACCTCATGGTCACCTGCACGCTCAAAGCGAGAAGAGGGACAAACAAGAGTCTCGTCGAAGGTGACATCTGATGTCTCCATGACTCGGTTAGTATCAAGGTTAAGTACACAATATGCGCGAGTGTGAGTGCCATAACCCAAAAATACACCGTCAGAAGAACGAGACTCAAATTTGTCCAGGTTGCCTTTTTTCAATATAAAACAATGGCAACCGAAGACTCTAAAATAACTTACCTTGGGCTGTTTTCCAAAACGCAACTCATAAGAAGTCTTCTTCAAGAAAGCTCTCAGAAAAATGCGATTGGAAATGTAACACGCAATGTTCATAGCTTCGGCCCAATAACGCCTAGGAATCCTATGCTCATCGAGCATCATCCTGGCCATCTCAACAAGGGTCCGATTCTTCCTCTCTACAACACCATTTTGAGGCGGTGTGTAAGGGGAAGAAAACTGGTGCTCGAAACCCAAAGAGTTACAAAACTTCTCAAAATCCGAATTCTTGAATTCGGAACCATTATCACTCCTAATTGCTCGCATTGAGTTCAAAGGGAACTCGTTCTGAAGACGCAAAATCAGATTGCGAGCAAAGGAGAAAGTCTCGGTCTTCTCAGCTAAAAAGAAGACCCACGAATATCTCGAAAAGTCATCAACAACAACAAGCACATACCACTTCCCCCCAACCGAGCTCACCCGAGCCGGACCAACAAGGTCCATGTGCAAAAGCTCTCCAGGGCGCTTGGTCATGACCTGAGTCACTGGATGGTGGGGAGCGGCAACCATCTTCCCATGTCTACAAGAGTGGCAAACAAGATCCTTCTCCATATGTAACTTGGGCAATCCTCGGATTAGGCCAAGTGAACTAAGCCTTGCAAGCAAGTCGAAGCTCAAATGTCCAAGTCTCCTATGCCACTTCCAAAGATCGGAGGAGGAAGGTCCAACCACAAGACAACGAGAAGTGTCGAAAGACTCCGAGAAATTCGCACGAAAGACTTTTCCAAAGGGCGAAATCAAACATACAAGATTGCCCTGAGGATCCAAAATACGACTGAGATTCGGTTTAAAACGAATCTCATAGTCGTCGTCAAAAAGTTGCGAAACAGAAAGCAAGTTAAAATGCAAGTTAGAAACAAGAGCAACATCGCGCAACACAAAGTGCTCATTAACTCGCATCGACCCGCGAGACAATACCTTACCTTTGCTATTGTCGCCGAAGGTTATGTACTCCTTTCTGGCAACAGGAGTAAGGCTGGAGAACCACTTGGCGTTTCCGGTCATGTGCCTCGAGCAACCGGAATCCACCAACCAAATGTCCTCCAACCGCTTTACCTACATCAATAAAAAGACATAGGGTGAGCATACGGTCCAACACTGGGGTTAGTGAAGTAGGAAGAATACCAGTGTTGGCCCAGCTGCTCAAAAGAACGGTTAGCAGAAAAACCATTCCTAGCTTGTCTACGAGGGAAGCGATCACCACGCACAGGAAAACGTGGTCCGCTGGGGAAGAAGCGCTCACCGCGATACTCCAAACGCGGTGGGGGAGAGCGCTCAACAAAGCCTCCGCCACGGGGTCCGTAGCCTGCAAAAGCAGGACCCCGTCGGGCACGCTCTCTACGAGGCCTAGGCCTAGCAACTTGAGGCACTGCGCCTCTAGGCCTAGCATCTCTCCTCGGAGCTCTCTGCTGCCTAGGCCTGGGGACTTGAGGTTCTGGACCTCTGGGCCTAGCAGCTCTCCTCTGGACGTCCGGCACATGCACACCATGGAAAGGGTGGTACATGTCCGGGTTGTCCATCTCCCAAGCACGGCGCGCCTCTCTCTTGCGCCTAAAGCAGAACTCGCTCAAGTGTCCATCTCTCCCACAGAAATCACAATGATACCTCACCACACGCAAAGGGGGTTGTTGGTAATCATGGCTGTGGGTGTGGATCACTTTGCCCTTCTATGGCAACTCCTCCTGGATGGGTGGCATTGTGTCAAGCTTATTCTTGAGGTGGTTTGGCATGGGTGCCCACACTTGGTTCTTCGGCGGAGCTCTCGGGGGTTCCTCAAACACCACATCCTTGGTGGTAGGCTTAGCAGGCTCTTTGGGTGGAAGCTTGGTAAGTTTGGGAGCAGTGGTGGAGTTGGGCTTCTCACTCGAGTTCAGACCACTCGACTCTCCAATCTTCCCAAAAGCAGAAAGATCAACACCCGGAGCAAAACCTACACCTGGAGCTCCAGCAGCTCGCTTAAATTGGGAGATCATCATCCCGAGCTGCGGCTCACCACAAGAGACCCATGACAAGATGGTCTGAAGGTATGTGTTTTCTTCCTCGGTTCGCATCTTGCCATGCTTCACATTGGCAATCTCCATCTCCAAGCCCTCGCACAAAACACATCTCGTGACACAAGTGCTATCCGAGCTGGCCTTCTCTAAAGACTCAATCTTGGCATTCTTCTCTGCCAACTTGGATTGCAAGACAGGACAAGTCTTGCAAGCACCCAACAGCTGCGGCCTAGCACGGAGCTCATCCACCTCTCCAACCAACGCAACATACTTTCCTCTCAAAGTGAGAAGATCAGTCATGTGCGTGGTGCACGACTCACACTCAACCTCCTCCGACACGACCACGGTGGACTTGGCAAACTCAAGCTCTCTCACCGTGTCCTCCCACTTCTGCCTAAACTACTTGCGCTCTCTAGCGGCACGCCTAAGCAACTTGTCCTGACTAAGGATTACGGCAGTAAGCTTCTCAACCTCGGCAGAGAGATCGTCATAGGTGAGGGAAACCTGGGAGGTGTCGTCGTCGTCGTCGTCGTCCCGAGGGGAGTGCTCCAGCTTGCCGTCGACCTCATCACCAAGCGCCATGGTGCAGAGGCCTCCGTCGTCGGCGAAGAAGCAGAGACCGTTCAACTTGTCCTCAATCCTCTTCTTCTTCTCGGACTCGTCATCGCTTGAGCAAGCGGAGTCGTCATCCGAGCCGTCGACGTCGTTGAGCGTGGCGAAGAACGCGCGCTGCTCAGCCTGGGCCTTCTCCAAGTACTTCTTCTTGATGTACTCCTTGTCGAAGCCGCCCCTCCGCTTGTGCCTCGGGGGAACGTACTTCTCCTTGCGCTTGCCGAAGTCGTACTTGTGCCCATGATCGCCCTTCCCTGAATGCTTGTTCTTCTTGGGGCAGTTGGCGATGAAGTGGTCGGGGTTGCCGCACTCATAGCATCCTGAGCGTCCTCCTCCGCGGCGACGGTTCATGCGGTTGTTGTGGAACCGCGTGAACCGGTTGGCGAGCATTGCCAACTCGTCATCCCCCAACGACTCAAGCTGGTCCTCTATGACAGAAAAGAGTGAAGAAAGTGCAAAGCCAGCAGAGGGGTTAGCAGAAGAGCCAGAAACCAAAGCCATAGTCGGGCCAGAAGGATTCGCATAAGAAGCCCTCGACATGGCGTCTATCTCACTGGACTTGAGCTTGCTAAAGAGCTCGTCGCAAGTGAGGGTCTCATAGTTAGGCGATTCGATGATCGCCTGGACCTTTGAGTCCCACACCGACCGATCGAGAGTGTGCAAAAGCTTCAAAGCTCTCTCATGATCGTCGAAAGGCAACTGCTCCTTGTTAGCCCTCATCCTGTTGACAATCACCTGAAAGCGAGCGAATAAACTTTCTATGCTCTCGCCAGGCTGATGTCGAAAGTTCTCATACTCTCTCTTGAACGACTCGTAGAGTCAGGTTTTGACTTGAGAGGTGCCCTCATGAAAACGCATGAGGGTGGCCCAAATCTCCCGAGCCGTAGAGAGCTGAGAAACGCGATCAAACTCTCCCATGCTCAAACACGAAAAGAGAGCATTACGGGCTCGGCTATTGGCATCGTGTTCATCGATCTGAAGCTGAGTGACACGAGCAGCCAAGACCACGTAATCGGCAGAGTTGCAAATATCCCAAATGGAAGCACCCAAACTCTGCAGATAGGCCGACATGCGTATCTTTCAATACGCATAGTTCGTCCCATCGAAAAACGGCGGTTTGCCCAAGCCGCGATCCAGGTCGCCTTCGGTGGATCTGGAACCGGCTAAGGTGAAAGATCCTTAACCCGCTCCGATACCAATTGAAGGACCGAGAAAGCACAAACAAGGCGGCCAGAGGGGGGGTGAATGGGATGGAGCCAATCAAAATTCTTCCGAAACTTTGGCCAAGTGTCCCAAAATCAACCCCGAGAAGCAACGACCGAAACCGTGATGCTCACGACCCTTGGAAGAGGGTGGATGATCCCTAGGACCACAGCGGAGCACCACAAAGCGATAGCAAACCAAACGCCAAAAGCACCGGCACAAGTTTGCCCCTCAAAAACCAAGTCCCGAACGTAGATAGACGGCTACGTCGAGAAATCCCCAAATACCGATGCTAACAAGTAGCAAAGATACCTAGAGAGGTTCCTTGGCGAACTCTAGGGTCAAAGGAGAAGTTCGGAAACCAAGCGAGCAAGCCGGGAGAGCAAACGCACTAAGCCGGGGCACTCAGCAGGATCCCGGACTGTCCGGACCTGGAGTCCCGGACTGTCCGCCCAAGGCCGGACTGTCCGCGCCTGGGTGGCGGACTGTCCGCCGGCAGAAAATGCAAAACTGCAACCTTGCTGCAAACTCCCTGGACGGTTCCCGGACTGTCCGCGAGGAACACCGGTGGACTGTCCGCCGTTCAAAAGGCACAGCTCCAACAGCGCGGAGTCAGGCCACTGGTCCGGCCGACCCCGACGCGCGGACTGTACGCGGTTCACCGGCGAACTGTCCGCGGATGAACAGAGAGGGCGATTTTGATCGCCCCTCTCCCTAATCCCTCCAAATCCGATTCAACTCAAAATCCCAAGTTCCCAAACTTGGAGAAGATGATCACGGGGTAGTTAGGAGACTATCCCCAAGAAATCATCCGCTCAAATCAACCAAATCACCGGGAAATCAAAAGGGAAGGTGGATGAACGGAAAAAACGCCACGAACACGAAATCATCTCGATCTATTCGATCATGAGGAGTTAGATGAATTCCTTTGGTCGAAATGACCTCCTCAATGATACGAACAAATTGGTTCAAACGGATTCCGCAAAGACGCACCGGAGAGGGAGATCGAGTGACGGGAAAATCGCGGAGAAACGAAGAACGCGAAGAACACAACAAACTCGAATCAAAACGCGAATCAACACAACGATCTTGCACAGCAACGGTGAGGATACGACCTCACTTCCTCATAATCAACAGTACACAGAGGCAAGTCTCTCTGCGGATCTCAGCTAGCTACAGCAGGGGATGGGAGAGCAGGAAACCCTAAGTCGTAAGAGCAAATGAGATGGCTAAAACTGAGATAAAGGGAGGAGGGTGTCTCCCCGACTACTTATCCTAATTCTAGTCTAAGTACAATTCCTACTCTACCCCTCTCTAATCTAATTACAGAGCGAACTAGCTGAACCCTAAGGTTGTTCTGGACCAACTCGGTGGTAGGTGTATCCGACGGCCACGCCCGCACAACTCATCCGCGTTGCCTCCACGCAACCTTCCGATTGCCGCCACGTGCCGCCCTCGCTCTGCACCCCCGGTTTTGTGGCCCAAACCGGGAAACCAGCCTTTCCCCCCAACTCATCTCGAAAAGTCATCAACAACAACAAGCACGTACCACTTCCCCCCAACCGAGCTCACCCGAGCCGGACCAACAAGGTCCATGTGCAAAAGCTCTCCTGGGCGCTTAGTCATGACCTGAGTCACTAGATGGTGGGGAGCGGCAACCATCTTCCCATGTCTACAAGAATGGCAAACAAGATCCTTCTCCATGGATAACTTGGGCAATCCTCGGATTAGGCCAAGTAAACTATGCCTTGCTAGCAGGTCGAAGCTCAAATGTCGTAGTCTCCTATGCCACTTCCAAAGATCAGAGGAGTAAGGACTTTCCAAAAGACAACGAGAAATGCCAAATGACTCCGAGAAATTCGCACGAAAGACTTTCCCAAAGGGAGAAATCATACATACAAGATTGCCCTGGGGATCCAAAATACGACTGAGATTCGGTTTAAAACGAATCTCATAGTCATCATCTAAGAGTTGCGAAACAAAAAGAAGGTTAAAATGCAAGTTAGAATCAAGAGCAACATCGCGGAACACAAAGTGCTCATTAACTCGCACCAACCCACGAGACAACACTTTACCTTTGCTATTGTCACCGAAGGTGATAAACTCCTTTCCGGCGACCGGACTAAGACTGGAGAACCAGTTGGCGTTTCCGGTCATGTGTCTCGAACAACCGGAATCCACCAACCAAACTTTCTTCAATCATTTTACCTACATCAATAAAAAGACATAGGGTGAGCATATGGTCCAACACTAGGGTTAGTGAAGTAGGGAGAATACTAGTGTTGGGCCGGATTCTCAAAAGAACTGTTAGCAGAAAAACCATTCCTAGCATGCCTATGGGAAGAGCGATCACCACGTAGAGGAAAACATGGTCCGCTAAGGGAGGAGCGTCCATCGCAATACTCAAAATGCGGTGGGGGAAAATGCTCAACTACAAAGCCACCGCCACGGGGTCCATAGCCCATAACAGCAGGCTCCCGCCGGGCACGACCTCCTCGTGGCCTAGGCCTAGGAACCTGAGGCATTGGACCTCTAGGCCTAGCATCATGCCTCTGAACATTCGGCACATGTACGTCATGGAAAGGATGGTACATGTCCGTGTTGTTCATCTCCTTTGCACGACGCGCCTCTCTCTTGCGCCGAAAGCAAAACTCACTCAAGTGTCCATCTCTCCCACAGTGCTCACAATGGTACCTCACCGCTCTCATAGGGGGTTGTTGGTACTCACGGTAGTGGGTGTGGATCACTTTGCCCTTCTGTGGCATAAGCTCCTCTTGGATAGGTGGCATTGTGTCAAGGTTGTTTTTCAGGTGGTTGGGCTTGTGATGCCATGTCTGTTTCTTGGGTGGAGCTCTCGGAGGTTCAACAACCATTCAATCCTTGGTGTTAGGCTTGAGAGGCTCTTTGGGTGGAATCTTAGTAAGCTTGGGAGTAGTGGTGGAGTTGGGCTTCTCACATGGGTTAAGACCGCTTGGCTCTCCAATCTTTCCAAAAGATGAAACATCAACACCCGGAGCAAAGCCTACACCAGGACCTCCAGCAGCACGCTTGAACTGGGAGATCATCATCCCAAGCTGCGGCTCACCACAAGACACCCATGACAAGATGGTCCGAAGGTATGTGTTTTCCTCCTCGGTTTGCAACTTGTCATGCTTCACGTTGGCTATCTCCATCTCTAAGCCCTCACAAAGAACACACCTAGCCACACATGTGCTACCCGAGCTGGCCTCTTCAAGAGACACAATCTTGGCATTCTTCTCAGCCAACTCAGATTGCAAGCCCGCACAAGACTTGCATGCACCCAACAGCGAGGATCTAGCCTTAAGCTCATCCACCTCTCCTACCAACACAACATACTTCCCTCTCAAAGTGAGAAGGTCAATCATGTTTGTGGTGCACATCTCACACTCCTCCTCGGTGACAACAACGGTGGTCTTGACAGATTCAAGTTCCTTCATCGTATCCTCCCACTTCTGCCTAAACTCCTTCCGCTCTCTAGCAGCACGCCTAAGCAACTTATCTTGACTAAGAAGGGCGGCAGTGAGCTTCTCGACCTCAGCAGAAAGCTCATCGGGGGTCAGAGATACCTAGGAGGTGTCGTCGTCATCGTCGTCGTTCCGAGGGATCTCCTCCAGCTCGCCGTTGACCTCCTTGCCGAGGGCCATGGTGTAGAAGCCCTCGTTCTCGGCGAAGAAGCAGAGGCCATTCAGCTTGTCCTCGATCCTCTTCTTCTTCTCAGACTCGTCATCGCTTGAGGAAGTGGAGTCGTTATCCGAGTCGTCGACGTTGTTGAGCATGGCGAAGAATGCACGCTGCTCAGCCTGGGCCTTCTCCAAGTACTTCATCTTGATGTACTCCTTGTTGAAGCCGCCCTTCCGCTTGTGCTTTGCGGGGACGTACTTCTCCTTGCGCTTGCCGAAGTCGTACTTGTGCCCATGATCCGCCTTGCCGAAGACTTGCTTGTTCTTCTTCGGGCAATTTGCGATGAATTGGGTGGGGTCGCCGCACTCAAAGCATCCAGAGCGTCCTCCTCCGCGATGACGGTTCAAGCGGTTGTTACCGCGAGAACCGGTTGGCGAGCAAAGCTAGCTCGTCATCCCCCATGAACTCCAGCTGCTCCTCTGTGACAGAAAGAAGAGAGGAAAGTGCAAAGCCTCCAGAGGTGTTAGCAGAAGAGTGTTGACACTTCTTAATGCAACCACTAGAACTAGACTATGGAGCCTAATCCCCGGCAACGGCACCAGAAATGGCAAACGGATATACCGCAAGCCTACGGTAGTCAATTGTAGCCTTTCACCGAGAGTATTCCAGGTATCGTATTTCCACAGGGAACGTGAAGTGGATTAACTAGAAGTAGGGTCATCAAAGGATGATCAAAGGGTATATGATAACTGGGATAGAGAGGTCTTCCTAATATCAATATCTCATACTCGTTTTCTTAGAGTACTGAGGTTTACCACCTCATTCCTTACTGGGGGCGAAGAACGAAACAACAGTTGATTAAAAGGTTCTCCACATAACAACTACTGAGGCAGCAATGCTGCTACCCAACTATTATTTTCAACTTGCCTACAACACTTGAGAGGAACTCCAAGCACTGGTTGTGTCTATCACCCTACCACCAGGCGTCTACACAAGTGCGACAAGAAGTCCACACTGGCAAGATATAGCCTAGACACCACGTCTACACTAATCTTACTACTCTTAAAGCTAAGCTTATTAGGCCTAGAGCACTTCAACAAAGTAAAGCAATGTGCCAAGTAAAAGAACTGTAGACTTAAATTACCAGACCAGAATATTAAATACTAGAAGGACTCAGATGTAATACTTACAAGAAGAATCGCATCTGCTGAGGCGCACCTTGGAGAAGACTCCCGACAGGCCGAGACTCCTCCGTGGAACTCCTCACTCCCTTCCCTCTCTTCTAACACTAAAGCTACTAAGTAGGCTTTCTCTCCTTGGATGCATCCAAATGAAGAGCTCTAGGGGGGTATTTATAGCTTGGAGGTGGAGTAGCGGCTACTCCGGTGCCACGTCAGCGATCCGCGTGCTCTCCTTCCTTGGCCATTGGATCAAACCGCCATAGTAACCGCCATGGATGGATGGCCTTGATTTCTTCACGTGTGAAACATGTGCAAACAACTGACATTGGATGGGGTTCACCCTGGGGTCGGCCGACCCCAGCCAATGACAGGTGGGCCCACCACTTTGCTTCTAGAAGGTGCTGATGTCACCAGGCTGAACAGTGCAGCCAGGGCCCACCAAGGGGGGGGTCGGCCGACCCCCCTATGATAGGACTGGCCCACCTTCTTCTCTCCCTTGGTGACCCCACATGTCATGGAGCAAGTCTTGTGATGATGGTTGCATTTGGTTTCGGTGTAGACCAATGAATCCATGTGCTTCTCATCTTGTACCATTGAGTAAAAGCACATGTTTGATCCAAGGGTTGATATTGGCTTGGACATGCTTCTCTTGGATCGTGCCATGTCACCCTGGCCGAGGTGGCCCCAAGGTTGGGTCGGCCGACCCTTTTGGTGGGCCCACCTGGCCTCATTTTGTTCATTTTGCCATCTCCTACAAGTTCACAAGCTAAGAGTACAAGTGGAACTTATTAGTGATAAATATGCTCATGATATGCTATACTTCCTTGAAACCGAGGACTGTTGATGGTATTTTGATAAGGTAAAACATGCTATAACTTCCGTCAACAAGATCCCCCACACTTGAATCTTTGCTCGTCCTCGAGTAAATGATAGAGAAAGTGAACAAGTGATTATTACATGCTTAAAATGATAATGATCATAAAGCATCATTCCTAACATAGTTTATACAAATGGGTTATGTGGTACTGTCTATCATATATCCTTTAGATGTTGAGAAAAGGAACAGATCTCAAAGCAAAGTCATCTCCCTGAATTCTTGTTCTTGGTACTTAGAGTTTTTAGGACAGTTTGAAAGGAAAACACATTGTTCATGTTTACTCCTCATATAGTACTCTCAAGACACTCTTATAGGTGTTTGGTTCCTCACCAAGGCATAGCATGTGATTGCCTTATTTTTGTTTTATCCTAATCTATCAGGCTTATGTGGAGCTTGGTAGGGATAAACAAAGTAGCATACTTGTTTTGCATATATTGTAAAGTCAAAACAAGGATCCAAGGAGAAGAATGTCATAATCCTAGATCAAGATGTGCATGTGTGTGGAAAGTATGTGGACTAGAATGCTCCTTTAATATAATCTCTCTCTCTACTTTATTTTAGCTCGAGACATGGCTAGCATTTTTCAACAATGGACCTTCATGTGTCCATATTTTTTTTAGTGGACCTTCATGTGTCCACAATATTTTTTTTATAGTGGACCTTCATGTGTCCACAACTTTTTTTTTTTGCTTAGCCTTAATGTCTCTTTTTACTAACCAGAGTTAGAGAGAGAGATATTGTAGAACTTTAATGTATGGAGCATCTATAGAGTGGAAATGAATGGCATGTGCAGGCATACTTCCAGTGTAGAAGTTGCATATATAGATGGTGTGTACGTGATCTTGATCTTGGGATTATGACAAAATTCTCAACTAGGGTCGACAAGGTTTGACCAAACTCAAGACAAAAACAAGTAGCAAGTGTGTAAAAGGTTTTGATCATATATGCATATGTATGGTTTTGGTAGGTATTTCTCACTATAGAGGAGTAAATGATACTATGGTTTTGAGATATTTTCAAAAACAAATCTCTAAGCACCTTAAACAAAAATAGGTTTGAGTCTTAAGCCAAGATTTATCTCACTTTTAACAACAACTTAGTCAATACGGTTTCCTAATTCAGTTTACCCATGAGTATAAACATATGTAAGAACATGGTTTTATGTCATTAACATTCTTAGCATAACATAACTCAAGTTACTTTGTAGCTTTTTATTTTGTTTTATTCAGAATATGGAATGAGTGTGAAACTGCTTGAACCGAGAGGAGAAAGGGGAAACGAACCAGACGGCAGTGTTGAGCTTACTGTGCCGAGGTTAGCTGGTGGGTCACCATGGTGGGGTCGGCCGACCCCACTAAATGGTGGTTTTCGTTGCCATTTCCTTTTTCCTCCATTTAGTTTTACATCTGCAAAAACACTTTTCAAAAAAATCAATAAAACGGGGGTCGCCCGACCCCTTGCTTACCTCTGTTTTGTGCACTGCAGCGTGTCAGCCTGTGCTCAGCAGTTCAATGTGGCTCAATGATGAAATTTGGGGGTCGTCCGACCCCCCCACACTTGAATTTTTCCATAAATGAACTCTGAACATGACGCAAAGGTAAAATGCAAAGCGCTCTACTGGTGGCAAACACACCAGTAGAGACGAGATATATTTTATTTATTCTCTAAGAAGGGAAATACAATAGAAATTTAAAAGGGAAATTCAAAAGAAATAAATCTAAGATGAAACTTGGAAATTCAAAATAAATTTAACATGGAACTTTATTCTAACCTAAGCTAAACTTATTTATGGTGATGGGGGGTCTAGGAGGTCATCCCGCCCCATAGCCCTAGCGAAGCGTTTGAGCTTCGCAGAGGTGCTAATCCTAAGATGGCGAAAGTCATCTTCTAAGTCTTTATTCGCCATCTTCAGCTCTGACACCGTCTCCTCCAACACCCTGTTCCTTGTTTGCAGGGTGGAGGTGACGTGCATCAGCTTCTCCAGATCTGTTTTCTCGTCTTCCTCCTCGAATTGTCCCGGCGGCCCCTTGATCGACGCGGGGTCTATCCTCCGCCGAATAGAAGCCTGGGACTCCAGGGACTCCCGCAGCTCACCCTTCTCTTCCGTGTTGAGAGAAGGGACGAGCACCTTCCCTCAGCCATGCACACCAGCCATGATCCGATGGGTCTTCCAAAACGTGGGCGTCGACGGGGAGTACGACGAAGTGTACTCCGTACTCCCCGTTGTCGTGGAGATCGCGCGCGGGTTCTCCTCCAGCGGTGCCTTCCCCTTTAGCGCGAGTTGGCCCGTGGTCGGCCTAGTCGGCGTGATGGAGCGGCTGGGGGATTTCCTGATCCCCCTTCTCGGAGTCAGCGAGCGGGACGATGCCGCCGCGCGAGGCGATGGACGGGGGGTGGTCGGCCGACCCCTGGTGGGATCGGGCGACCCCGCCACTGGCCCGGCCAGCCCCCCTGGTGGAGATACCATGGCCAGCGGCACCGCATCGATCACGTTGATCGCGAGGGCCTGCTCTAGATCTTCGGCTAGAGCCCATCGCGGCGTGGGTGTTGCAGGGCGCGTAGGCTTGCTAGTGGGTGCCATGGCTAGTGCTTTAGGTCACGGTGGAGAGTGCAGGGAAGGCTAGGAGGCTCTGGCTTTGCGTGGAATTGCGAGTAAGAGGAAGAAGGGGAGGGGTGCGAGGCTAAATAGCAGCTGCGGGCGACTATGACGCAGATTTTTTTCACGGGATCGTCACGGAAAGCTCGCAACTTCACAGAGGTTGTTGTGCCACCGTCCCATTCCCGCAAGGAGGGATCGCCCGACCCCTCAAGTTTTGAATTTGGGGTTTATCTCTAGGGGTTGTTATCCGCTCGCCGCGGTGAACTCATCTGCGAGTCGAAGCTCCCCGAGGTGGAGTCGCCCGACCCCTTGATGGGTGTCCGGTGCGGTGACGTCTCCCGCTCGAGCCCGACTACGAGATTGTGCAATCGTTGTTGCAGGTGGGCCCCATATAGGGATCGCCCGACCCCCTAACTGGAGTCTATGGGCCCCACCTCAAAGCCTAAGGTAAGTCTAGCCTATAACTTCTTGAACCTAGACATGAGATCGAGGACATGTAGCTTTTAGGATTTGGTTCAAGCAATGAAGACAAGAGACTTGTAGGTTTTAGGTTGTGTATAGTTTGAACTCTACCATGTCTACTTCATTTTCTATGGGATCATGTTCATGAAAAACTTTAAGACAGTGGCCATTTACCTTAAAGATGTTGCCGTCGGTGTCCTGAAGCGTGACCGCTCCATGCGTTGCGGCATCGATCACGAGGAATGGTTCTTCCCATTTGCTTTTTAGTTTTCCGTGGCCAAAGAGCTTGACCCTTGAGTTGAACATAAGAACCTTGTCTCCCGGATGGAACTCCTTTTGCTTGATCATCTTGTCATGCCATTTCTTGGTTCTCTCTTTATAGATCCTAACATTGTGATAGGCTTTCTCTCTCCATTCTTCCAGTTCAGAGATCTGCATTCTCCTATTTCTTCCAGCTGCGGGCAAATCCTTATTCCATCTCTTTATTGCCCAGTGTGCTCTATGCTCCAATTCCATGGGCAGATGGCATGTCTTGCCGTATACAAGTTGGTATGGGGTCATACCAATTGGAGTCTTGTATGCGGTCATGTATGCCCACAGTGCATCTGATAGCATGCTTCTCCATGTTGTCCCCATTTCATTGACAGTCTTTTGCATAATATTCTTGATTTGCTTGTTTGATGTTTCTGCTTGTCCGCTTGTTTGTGGGTCATAAGGTGTTCCAATATTGTGCCTTATCCCTCTTTCTGTTAAGTAGCGTCGTAACTTTCTGTCAATGAAGTGGCTTCCTCCATTTGCTGATTACTAACCTTGGGGTGCCAAACTGTGGGAATTTTATTTCCTTGAACATCTGCGTTGCGTGCAACGAATCCGCTGACTTGCACGACATGGCTTCAACCCATTTGGATACGTAGTCTACTGCCACCAGAATATACTCACAACCTTGAGACGGGGGGAAAGGACCCATGTAGTCAATTCCCCAGGCGTCAAACAGCTCTACTTGTAGGTTGTTTGTGAGTGGCATTGCATCACGGGCATTGATGTTCCCATGTTTCTGACACCTTGCACACTTCTTCACGAAGTCCTTGGTGTCTTCATACATGGTAGGCCAATAGAATCCACTTTGCCAAATCTTGGCATGGCTTCGGAATGTTCCATAATGGCCTCCATACTCTGCTCCACGACACTTCTCCATGATCTTGACTGCTTCGTTCATGGGCACACACCTTCTTAGTATGCCGTCTTGGCATACTCTATAGAGATACGGGTCATCCCATAGATGCACCGAGCTCTCCTTGATAAGCTTCTTTTTGTCGACTCCAGGTGGAACATAGCCTGAGACTATGTAGTTGACGATGTTTGCATACCACGGGTAGGTGTCAGAAACTTTGAGGAGTGTGTCGTCCCGAAGATAGTCGTTGATGGGTAGGTCCTGTTTATCCTCAGTTTGCATTCCAGACAAGTGGTCGGCTACAGAGTTCTCTACTCCCTTTTTATCTTTAATTTCTAGATCAAATTCTTGGAGGAGTAGGATCCATCTTATTAGCTGTGGTTTAGCATCTTTCTTAGTAAGTAGGTATTTCAGAGCTGCGTGATCGGTGTAGACGATCACCTTAGCTCCTACCAAGTAAGATCTAAACTTGTCTATAGCAAATACCACAACTAAAAGTTCTTTTTCTGTTGTTGCATAGTTTAGCTGTGGTCCGGTTAGCGTTTTACTAGCATAGGAAATGGCATCGTGTTTCTTATCCTGGGTCTG
Organism: Coix lacryma-jobi var. lacryma-jobi; assembly: GCA_009763385.1. Taxonomy (NCBI): domain Eukaryota; kingdom Viridiplantae; phylum Streptophyta; class Magnoliopsida; order Poales; family Poaceae; genus Coix; species Coix lacryma-jobi. Next base: position 76,167,303 of record CM019826.1, read on the forward strand.
TCCTAGGACAACTCCTACAGCATAGTCACTAGCATCGTACATTATCTCAAAAGGTAGCGACCAGTGAGGAGCTTGAATGACTGGTGCAGAGATAAGTGCTTTCTTGAGATGGTAAAAAGAGTCTAAGCATCTATCGTCAAAGTTAAAGGGTGCCTCTTTAGCTAGCAGGTTTGTTAGAGGTCTAGCAATTTGAGAAAAATCTTTTATAAACCTTCTATAAAAACTGGCATGGCCAAGGAAACTGCGAACGCCTTTAACATTCGTGGGAGGTGGGAGCTGTTCTATAACTTCTATTTTAGCTCTATCCACCTCTATTCCACGTTCAGATACTCTATGTCCTAGCACTATCCCTTCTCAAACCATGAAGTGGCATTTTTCCCAGTTCAAGATCAAGTGCTTTTCTTGACAGCATTGTAGGACACGGTCAAGATTCTCTAAGCAGTGATCAAAGGTTGTTCCATAGACTGAAAAGTCATCCATGAAAACTTCCATGATTTCTTCTTTCATATCCGAGAAGATGGACATCATGCACCTCTGAAATGAAGCAGGGGCATTGCACAGGACAAATGACATGCGCCTGTATGCATATGTCCCATAGGGGCATGTGAACGTGGTCTTACTTTGGTCGTCGGGATGGATCGGAATTTGATGGTACCCCGAATACCCATCAAGGAATCAAAAGAAGGAATGTTTGGCTAGCTGTTCCAACATCTCATCGATGAATGGCAACGGAAAGTGGTCTTTCTTTGTGGCCTTGTTAAGTTTTCGGTAGTCTATGCACATTCTCCATCCTGTGACGGTTCGTTGTGGAATCAATTCGTTGTTTTGATTTTTAACGACCGTCATTCCTCCTTTCTTAGGAACTACTTGGACGGGGCTGACCCACTCGCTATTTGGAACAGGGTAGATTATGCCCGCGTCCAAGAGCTTCAAGACCTCCTTCTTTACTACTTCTCTCATCGCATTGTTGAGCCTCCTTTGTGGCTCTCTGGAAGGTGTAGCATCAGGTTCGATCGGAATGCGATGTGTGCAAAGAGCGGGGCTAATTCCCTTGAGATCTTGCAACGAATATCCTAAGACGGATCGGTGTTTTTCTAGGACGGTGATGAGTTTAGAAACTTCTTCCGTTGTAAGTCGATCACTAATGATCACGGGAGTCTCTCTATCACCATTAAGGAAGGCATACTTAAGCCCAGAAGGAAGTGGCTTAAGCTCTATAGAGGCTTTTGGTGGAGGTTCAGACTCATCCAAGTCTAACGGTTCATCTAAATCAGTGTCTTCTTCTTGGATAAAGTCATGGGCGTCTTCTTCTAGATCGGGTTGAGATGTTTCTAGTGAATATACCGACATCACCTCCTCTATTGGATCAAGCTCGGGTTTTGGTTCGGCTATCGAATTAACGGAGCCGGCAAAAGGAACTGAAAGATCTAGATCCTTCCCAAGGTGACCCTTAAGGCTCCCTTCACGAAATCCCTCAATGAATCTCATGAGTGGTTGCCCAATTAACAAGTCGACTTCGTCTACGTCAAAGACGTAGAAGTTTGCGAGGAAGCTAACCTTGTTAATTGTGATAGAAATATTCTGTGCAATCCCGCAACTCTCGACCAATCTTCCAGAAGGAAGCTTAAGGAATTTATTGGTCGGGTTTAGTGGTTCCTCACTTAGGAGTGTTAACATCAACGATTTAGACATTAAATTTACTCCTACAGCGGGATCATAGAGGGAATCTACAGCCGTCTTGTTTATGGCACACGGTATGGATGTGAAACAGGACAGAAGCTTAACGACATCTAATGATGCTTCAGCCTCCCTGAACCATTCGTTGCTCATAATAGACATGAGCTCTTCGGCAGTCGCCTTAAGGTAACTTGCCTCAAACTGGGTTGGCATGTGGTTATTAGGAGCTCTACGGGCTGTGGATCTCTTCTGCACAGGTTGTTTCGAGACATTGCCATAATCGGCGAAAAGATCTGTCTCGATATTTAGAGGATAATCCAAAGGATGAATTACTTCTTCCTTTGGAGGAGTAGGTGGTTGTGGTTCAGGTTTGACAGCTTGGGGTATAGGTAAAGGAGTTTCGGCTGTCTTGGGTTCGTCCCTAGGAGTTTGATCTTCCTCTAGAGTTTCACCATGGTCATCGGTGTAGGGGGTGTTCTTGAGAATGGTCGCAAGGACTTCCTTACCTTCACTAATGGGTAAATGGAGGAAAGCTCCTTTAGAGGCTAAATCAAGGAATTGTGCAGAGTTTTGGCTAAGACCGAGATAGAAATGTTGCATAAGGGTTGGCTCAGTTATAGCTAAATCTGGGCCAGAGGAAGCTAAGTCTGTAAGTCGTGCCTAGGCCGCACCTAGAGATTCCTTCTCGTCTTGTTTGAAGTTTAGCACATCTCTACGAAGACGAGCTATGCGGGATATGGGAAAGTACGTTAAGCAGAACATGGCTTGCAGTTTCTCCCATTCTCCGTTCACAATACGAAGTAGCGAGTATACCAGCGTCTAGCTTTTCCTGTTAACGAGAACGGAAATAGCTTCCACTTAAGAGTGACTCGCCTCATCCCTTGGATGTGAATACATGAACAAAGTTGTTCGAAATCACGTAGGTGGGTATAAGGATTCTCATCTACTTCTCCTGAAAAGGGATTCTCCTGAACCATCGCTATGAGGCTAGGGCGAAGCTCATAGCGAACTGCCAAAACGGCATGAGATGAACTAGGCGGCTCCAACTCAGCGCCCGATGGAGCAGCGTAGTTAAAAAGGGTTGTTTGATCCATATTGATTTATGAAATAAAAGTTCTAATCAAACTACGATAACTTTAACGACTTTGTTCTAGCTAACACAGCTTCCGTTCCCCGGCAACGGCGCCAGAAAAGCTTATTGACACATCTTAATGCAACCACTAGAACTAGACTATGGAGCCTAATCCCCGGCAACGGCACCAGAAATGGCAAATGGTTACACCGCAAGCGTACGGTAGTCAATTGCAGCCTTTCACCTGGAGTATTCCAGGTATCGTATTTCCACAGGGAACGTGAAGTGGATTAACTAGAAGTAGGGTCATCAAAGGATGATCAAAGGGTATATGATAACTGGGATAGAGAGGTCTTCCAAATATCAATATCTGGTACTAGTTTTCTAAGAGTACTGAGGTTTACCACCTCATTCCTTACTGGGGGCGAAGGACGAAACAACAGTTGATTAAAAGGTTCTCCACCAAACAACTACTGAGGCGGCAATGCTGCTACCCAACTATTATTTTCAACTTGCCTACAACACTTGAGAGGAACTCCAAGCACTGGCTGTGTCTGTCACCCTACCACCAGGCGTCTACACAAGTGCGACAAGAAGTCCACACTTGCAAGATATAGCCTAGACACTACGTCTACACTAATCTTACTACTCTTAAAGCTAAGCTTATTAGGCCTAGAGCACTTCAACAAAGTAAAGCAATGTGCCAAGTAAAAGAACTGTAGACTTAAATTACCAGACCAGAATATTAAATACTAGAGGGACTCAGATGTAATACTTATAAGAAGAATCGCATCTGCTGAGGCGCACCTTGGAGAAGACTCCCGACAGGCCGGGACTCCTCCGTGGAACTCCTCACTCCCTTCCCTCTCTTCTAACACTAAAGCTACTAAGTAGGCTTTCTCTCCTTGGATGCATCCAAATGAAGAGCTCTAGGGGGGTATTTATAGCTTGGAGGTGGAGTAGCGGCTACTCCGATGCCACGTCAACGATCCGCGTGCTCTCCTTCCTTGGCCATTGGATCAAACCGCCATAGTAACCGCCATGGATGGATGGCCTTGATTTCTTCACGTGTGAAACATGTGCAAACAACTGACATTGGATGGGGTTCACCCTGGGGTCGGCCGACCTCAGCCAATGACAGGTGGGCCCACCACTTTGCTTCTAGAAGGAGTTGATGTCACCAGGATGAATAGTATAGCCAGGGCCCACCAAGGGGGGGGGGGGTCGGCCGACCCCCCTATGACAGGGTTGGCCCACCTTCTTCTCTCCCTTGGTGACCCCACATGTCATGGAGCAAGTCTTATGATGATGGTTGCATTTGGTTTCGGTGTGGACCAATGAATCCATGTGCTTCTCATCTTGTACCATTGAGTAAAAGCACATGTTTGATCCAAGGGTTGATATTGGCTTGAACATGCTTCTCTTGGATCGTGCCATGTCACCCTGGCCGAGGTGGCCCCAAGGTTGGGTCGACCGACCCCCTTGGTGGGCCCACCTGGCCTCATTTTGTTCATTTTGCCATCTCCTACAAGTTCACAAGCTAAGAGTACAAGTGGAACTTATTAGTGATAAATATGCTTATGATATGCTATACTTCCTTGAAACCGAGGCCTGTTGACGGTATTTTGATAAGGTAAAACATGCTATAACTTCCGTCAAAAAGGAGCCAGAAAGCAAAGCCATCGACGGGCCAGAAGGATTTTCATAAGAAGCCCTCGCCATGGCATCGATCTCACTGGACTTGAGCTTGCTGAAGAGCTCGTCGCACGTGAGGGTCTCATAGTTAGGCGATTCGATGATCGCCTGAACCTTGGAATCCCACACCGACCGATCAAGGGTATGTAAAAGGTTCAAAGCCCTCTCATGATCGTCGAAAGGCAACAGCTCCTTGTTAGCCCTCATCCTATTGACAATCACCTGAAAGCAAGCGAATAGACTTTCTATGCTCTCGCCAGGCATATGTCGAAAATTCTCATACTCTCGAATGAACGACTCGTAGAGACGGGTTTTGACTTGAGTCGTTCCCTCATGGAAACGCATGAGGGTAGCCCAAATCTCCCGAGCCGTAGCGAGGTGAGAGACGCGATCAAATTCACTCATGCTCAGGCATGAGAAAAGAGCATTACGGGCTCGTCTATTGGCATCATGCTCATCGATCTGATGCTGAGTAGCACGAGCAACCAAGACCACGTAATCAGCAGAGTTGCAAATATCCCAGATGGAAGCACCCAAACTCTGCAGATAGGCCGACATACTATCTTCCAATACGCATAGTTCGTCCCATCGAAAAACGGCGGTTTGCCCACGCCGCGATCCATGTCGCCTTCTATGGATCTGGAACTGGCTAAGGTGGAAGATCCTTAACCCGCTCCGATACCAATTGAAGGATCGAAAGTGCTACCAGAAAGCGACCAGAGGGGGTTGAATGGGAGCTTCAAATTTTCCTTTCGGAAACTTGTTGCCACTGTCCCAAGAATCAACCTCAAGAGAAAACCCTAGAGCTTGCAAGTGTCCACGACCCTAGATGTAGGGTGGATGCTTCCAAGAAGCACAGCGGGACACTATACAACTCTAGAAAGCCAACGTAAAAGCCAGAAGTCAAATCCGACAATGAACGAACGAACCACAGACGAGATAGCACAAAACAGGTCTGACCGGACTCTGCCTGCGTCCGGTCTAGTACCACCGGACGCGTCCGGTCGTGCCAAAATGGTTTTGGGAGCTTACTGTTTCAGACCGGACTAACAGAGGAAGCGTCCGGTCCCAACCATCCTAGTGTCCGGTCAACTGAAAAACACCCGATGAATAGTAGCAAGAGTGAGTCCGGTCAGTGATCAACGAGAGCGTCCGGTCAGCTACAGAAACTCTATGCGTGAGATTCATCCACCTGACGCGTCCGGTCAGCTCGATGCCAACGTCTGGTCGCCCCGACAGCCCCCTTTTCGTCCACCGATTCGATTCAAACTCTCCCAAAATGAAACCTCTAGGGTTCAAACTTGGAGAGATGAGTCACAAGGAGGATAGTGAGCTATCTCTAAGAGATCATGGCTCGATCCTATCTCCAAATCAATGAATCAAAGAATTTCGGGAAGGGGAGACAAAAAGCAACTTGAAACGAAAATCGATCGATCTACTAGCTCGTGAGGTTAGGGATGATTTCCTTCGGTGGAAAGAAGTGCCTCACGATCTAGAACAACTTGGTTCAAACGAATTTGCAAAAGACGCACCGAGTTGATAGATCAACCAACGGGAAAAACATGGAGAAAAGCAACCCGCGAAGAACAAGAACAAAACTCGCGCGAATCACAACTACGAATTTGCAACCGTGTGGCTACCACACGCTACAACAGTGATATTACGGTCTCACTTCCTCAAAATCTCACGAACACAGAGGTATGGTTCTCTTCTCTGTGGATCTCAGTTCGCTACAACAGAGGATGGGGAGAGCAGGAAAACCTAGAAGGCAAAATGGCAAATGACTGAGATCAGATGGGAGGTGGGTGTCTCCCTCTACTTATCCTAATTCTAATTCCCACTCTACACCTAACTAATTACAGAGCGAGCCAGCTACACCCTAGGGTTATTCTGGACCAACCCAAGGTAGGTGGTGATCCGATGGCCACGCCCGCACAACTGGTAGCGTTGCCTCGACGCAACATCACCGATTGCCGCCACGTGCTGCCTCCGCTCTGACCGTCCTTTTCTCGGACTTCACCCCCGGTTTTGAGGCCCAAACCGGGAAACCAGCCTTCATGACCAACCCCCGGTTTTGAGGCCCAGACCGGGAAACTAGCCGTCCATCGCCTGAGTTTTGTGGCCCAAACTCAGAAACCCGCAGCATCCAGGTTTTAAGGCCCAAACCTGGAAACCGTTAGCGCCCAAGTTTTGAGGCCGAAACCTGGAAACCGTCCAATCGGTGGTTTTTCTCTGGCTCAACCACCAAACCGAGCCGAGAAGGGATGCACCGCCCGTGCACCCCGTCCACCGACACGTGTCCCTAGGTCCTCGACCCAAGCAACACCGTGCCCGCAAGTCTTCGCTCGTCGCTGTCCCAGGCTGTCAGCCGCCACAGCTGATCCTCGGGCCACCGGTCCCTCCGTCCAAGCCTCACGTCCGCCCTTCGCCACTCTCGGTCCATCGGCACGGCACGTCTCTACTTGACCTTCACCTTGCCTTGGATCACTGTATCCGTGCTCGACACCTGCACAACACAAGCCAAAGAACATGCGCATTATCCCAGTTGACAATCACTCATCACTCGAGACTCGGCATACACCCATGTATCCGCATATGGCGGCCAGTAGTCCTCCCAAGTGACGTCCTGACCTCTCTACGCGTGCATGAGCGCCTGCCCTTTGCTCTACGAAGGGAAGGCTATGCTTGGGCTGAGACTTCCAGAGGCTATATGTCCAGTGCCTGTATGCGTTGTTTATGCTCTCGTTCTCCATGCGGTCTCCAAGCAGCCTGACTGATGCCGACGAAGGCTCAGAGTCGGGGTTGTTGTCACCATCGGACGCGTGCATGAGCGCCCGCCCTCTGCGCTACGGTGGCCAACAGCTCTCCCAAGGGATGTCCCGACCTCTCTACGCGTGCATGAGCGTCCGCCCTCTGCGCTACGATGGAAAGGCTAACTTGGGCTGAGAATTCTGAGGCTACACGCTCAGCGCTCGCATTCGCGCTACCCACGCGCTCGACGAACGGTCTCCATTCACCAAGGTCACGCCATGATCGAGCCTCTCAGAAAAGACCCTGTCTGTGGTACCTCCCTACGCGTGCACGAGCATCTGCCCTCTGCGTTACAGGATGCGAGCAGCGGTTCCTTGGGCGACGCCCTTGACTCCTACGCGCAAACGAGCTAAGCGCTCTACGCTACGGATCATGGGATAAACCAAGGCCGATCTGTTCATCGCTTCGACTCACGGATATTGGGTCTGCGGAATTCGGGGAATATGCAAAACACGCCAACTCGCTACAAGTTTTGCCTCTATTCGCCCAAGAGTCTATTTACAGACTATTCTCCTATGCAACGTTCTACTGCTGCCCGACAATGAAAGGATCTACATCGGGGACCAGGGCCTCCGCGGCCGGCTCCATCTCCGTCTCCATACGTTCCATGTCAGCACGACGACTCCAGGCTCGAGGACTTCGTCAAACTGTAGTCATCCTTCGCCACTGGTTTTTCTCCATATTTTATTTGTACATCATCATGTACTACTAGTCTCCATGTTTATTTTTCAGGAACTTCGCCTTCGCTCATCGCTGAAGCTCGAGAACTTCGCCGTCCCTCATCGTCGACCAGGCTCATCGCTGCCTTTGTCGCTGCCATCGCTCGACATCGACCAGGATCGTCGCCGCCTTCGTTCGTCGCCGCCTTCGCTCGTCATCGACCAGGATCGTCACTGCCTTCGCTCATCATTGTTCGGGCTCGTCCCCGACCCGCTCGCCGCCCAAGATCGGATCTACATCCGGCTCGTCACCGCCTTCGCTCGTCTGCGACCAGGCTCGTCACTGCCTTCATTCGTCGCCGCCTTCCCTCGTCGCAGTCATCGCTCGTTGCCGCCTTCTATTTTCTAAGCACAAGGTCATAGGTTCATCAATCTGTCGCCAACCAGGTTCATCGCCTTGGCCTTCGTCCATCGCCGACTAGGTTCATGGACTTCACCTTCGCTCGTCGTCGACCATGCTTAGAGACTTCATCTTTGCAAGTCGCCGACCAGGCTCGGGGACTTCGTCTTCGTTCGTCATCAACCAGGCTCGTTGCCTTCGCTGTTCATCACCTTCACTCGTCATCGCCTTCATTCGCCGTCGCCATCGCTCATCGCCTTCGCTCGTCGCCGCCTTCATTTGTCGCCGACCTGGCTCGAGGACTTCGCCTTCGCTCGTCGCCGACTAGGCTCGGGGACTTCGTCTTTGCGCGTCGCCCTCGCTTGTCGCCGCATTCGCTCGTCATCGCCTTCACTCATCGCCGGTGTGCATCAAGTCGCTCCATGCTGTTCGGATCAGGGTGCTGATTTTGGGCAGCTCATCGGGGCACTTGCTAAATGCTCTACAAGCTCGGCACCACGTGTCTTCAACACCTACTACCAAGCTCGGGGACTAAGTGGATACACTTGACCTTGCGGTGAATGTATTTTCTTTTTCTCTGACAATTCAAGGACGCTTCCGTCAAAGTGGACTTGCGCAGACTTCTACTAGGACCTCGTTGTTCCTTTCAGTCTTCCAAGCTCCAAGTGGATACACTTGACCAGAAGAATGCTCTTCAAAAATTTTCTTGAGCACCTTACATCCTACTGGCAAGCCTTACTTGATCGACATCAAGTTCACCTTCTCGAATCACCAGTCAAACTGGTCGACGTCGACTTCGCCTGCTCGGACAAGCTCAAGACGGCGTCGCCAATGGATACAAAGTGCTCGGGGACTAGTTGTGGGGATATTACCTCTGTATCCCCCATGGACCAACATGGGCCCTTCGTCAAGGACAGCCCAGCTCGCGAGGCCTTACAGCACGTGACCAGCTCGTCGTGCTCGTCATGGACTCTCACGAAGCCTTGCCCGTCAAGGAAGTGTAGGGATATGGGGATGCTACGCTAGCCGAACGCTTCCGGACTGTTAGCCGAATAGCTGAAAACAAAAATGCTGCGCTGGCCGAAAAACGGTTCTGCTACATTAGGCGAATGAACTAGCCGAACGCAAACTTTTCCGACCCCATAAACCAGGAACTACTTCTAGTTATAGATCACGGGATTACCACTAGACGCGCAGGTGCAGCGGAAGACGTCTCGGTGTAGACGTGCGCGTCGCAGCGATGTCGTCCAGATGTTCACGTCCGTCCTTCACGTCTCCACGTGCGGTTCGTCCTTGTGCTCCAGATGCAGCACCTCCGAGGTATCCACACGTACAGGGAGGAAGTGTCACGCCTCCAGACTGCTAGGTCTGCGAGGAGCAATAGGCGCGGGCATGGGGTGGGTGACGGCTGTCAACAATTGACGTGGTTCTCCCTCTTTAAAACCTTGGTCGCCCCACCTCCCTTTATATAGGCGTCCCTAATGAGCCCACCGACTTGGAGGCCCATTAGCAAACCCTAATCCCGGTCTGACTCGAGTCCAACTCGAATCAGGCTTCCATCCCCTTAAGCGTGCGACCCTATGGGTTCACGCACACATAGACATGGCCCGAGTACTCCTACTCGCCCAATAGTTGACAGCGGCCTCTAGCAAGACGTGTCAACTCCTATGTACGCGCAAAGATCATATCAGACGAACCATCACGATCACATACACGTAATTCCCTTGCCACACAATATTTGGTCCAACTCATAGGTTAACATTTAACCTAAGCACAGCCATGCATTTTATGATACAATCATTTGAGTGGTCCAGTGATATCTCTCTCGCATAGAGAGGGGCAAATCCCATGTTGATCGTCTATGTCTCACAGCATACTTCCTGACAAACCCGAAGACTATATTTATAACTACCTTGTTACGAAGTAGCATTTGATAGTCCCTAAGTAAGTCGATTCATATCTTGAGAACATACCACAATCTCAGGTCGAAGGACATAACGTATATGATGTGTAAAGAGATAATAAGAACATCTCACGCTGGGTCAGTCCATCCCCATGTCATACATGTGCCCACATTATTAGTTTGACATCTCCATGTCTATGACATGTGAAACATAGTCATCAACTAATACATCTGCTGATCTAATATTCATGTGTGTCCTCACATGAACTCCGATCAGGGACAACTATCGAATAACCATACAAGTAAAAGAGTTTCACAGACAATTCACATAATTGCCTATCAATACAAGTTGTCTTTAATGGATATTCAATGAACATATAATAAATCATGGATACAATAGAAATATCATCATCTCTATGATAACCTCTAGGGCATATTTCCAACAGTCTCCCACTTGCACTAGAGTTAATCTTTTAGATATCTAATACCCATAGACCTCACATGCGCCTCATGCTTAGGCTGTGGAAGAGCCTTTGTCAAAGGATCTGCTATATTCAAATCCGTATGTATTTTGCACATCTTAATTTCATCTCTTTTAATGAAGTCTCGAATGAGGTGAAATTTCCGCAGTACATGTTTGTTCTTCTGGTGATTCCTTGGCTCCTTAGCCTGTGCGATCGCCCCATTGCTATCACAATGTAAAGATAATGGGCTGGACGCATTTGAAAACACACCAAGATCAATGAGGAAACTCCTCATCCAAACACCTTCCTTTGCAGCTCCACTAGCTGCAATGTACTCGGCTTCTGCTGTAGAATTAGACACGGTCTCCTGCTTGGAACTTTTCCAACTGACTGCACCACCATTTATTATGAACACAAAACCTGATTGAGATTGTGAATCATCTGTGTCAGTTTGGAAGCTAGCATCGGTGTAACCATTTACAACGAGCTCCTCCTCACCTCCATAGATTAGGAACACATCTTTAGTCCTTCTCAAGTACTTAAGGATGTTTTTAGCAAGTGTCCAGTGACTCTCACCTGGATTAGCTTGATATCTGCTCACAACACTTAGAGCACATGAGACATCCAGGCGTGTACATATCATGGCATACATGATGGAACCAATAGCCGAAGCATATGGAACCTTACTCATGCGCACTCGCTCATCAGATGTCGAAGGACACTGTTTCTCGCTAAAGCGCATGCCATGTGACATAGGCAAGAACCCTTTCTTGGACTGTTCCATGTTGAACCGCTTCAACACCTTGTCAATGTACGTCTCTTGGCTTAATCCTATTAGCCTCTTTGACCTATCTCTATAGATCTTAATGCCCAGAATATATGTTGCTTCTCCTAAATCCTTCATAGAAAAACTATTATTCAGTGAAGTCTTTACGGTTTGCAACATCGGAATGTCATTCCCAATCAACAGTATGTCATCTACATACAAGATTAGAAACACAACAGCGCTCCCACTTTCCTTCTTGTAAACACAAGGTTCTTCTTCACTTTGATGGAAGCCAAACCCTTTGACCACCTCATCAAAATGAATATTCCAACTCCGAGATGCTTGCTTTAATCCATAAATAGATTTCTTAAGCTTGCATATTTTTCCAGCATTGCTAGGATCAACAAAACCTTCGGGCTGTATCATATACACGTCCTCTTCCAAATTTCCATTTAGAAAGGCTGTTTTAACATCCATCTGCCATATCTCATAGTCATAATAGGCAGCAATTGCTAGAATGATCCGGATAGATTTAAGCATCGCTACCGGCGAGAAAGTCTCATCTTAGTCAACTCCTTGAACTTGCCGAAAACCTTTTGCGACAAGTCGAGCTTTATAAATTTGGACGTTTCCATCCATATCCTTTTTCCTTTTATAGATCCATTTGCACTCTATGGGTCTTACCCCATCAGGCGGGTCAACCAAGTTCCAAACTTGATTAGCTCCCATGGAATCTATCTCGGATCTCATGGCACTATGCCATTTCTCGGAATCAGGGTCCATCATTGCCTCGGCAGAAGTTGCAGGTTCGTCATCGTCTAACAATAACACATCCCCAGGCAACTCACGGATTCCTGCCGACCTTTGTGGTTGGGGCGGGGTGTTTGTTGCCACAGGTAGCTCAACTTGTTCTGCTACATTAGCATCACTCGTGGAGTCAATCCCTGTTGGCTCATCTTGAACTTCTTCAAGATACACCTTCTGCCCTCTCTTGTCTCTTTTGAGAAACTCTTTCTCTAAGAAAACACCATTTCAAGCGACAAACACTTTGCCCTCTGTGCGGTTGTAGAAGTAATACCCTAAAGTTTCCTTTGGGTATCCCATGAAAAAGCACTTGTCCAACTTGGGTGTTTGTTTATCTGAAATAAGTCATTTGACATAAACTTCACAACCCCAAATCTTTAGAAAAGACAAACTGGGACTCTTACCAGTCCATATCTCATATGGTGTCTTAACTACGGACTTAGACGGTACCCTATTTAATGTGAAAGCGGCTGTTTCTAGAGCGTATCCCCAAAACTATAAAGGAAGGTCCGACTGGCTCATCATTGTGGCAGAACGTCCCGGTAATGTGGCCCACCTGCACACATCATCATCTCCCAGAGCTCTGATGATTGTGCATGTGTACCACGTTACTGGAAAGATCCGTCGGAAGTCCCCGAGAGAACCCCGAATAATCCACGAGTTACAGGATCATCCTCACCATGAGTGAAATAACTACAACATTACAACAATTGATACAAAATAACATCGGAGAGCGGAAGCAAGGTAAGATAAAATTTTACAAAGCATGAATAAGTTACATTTCAAATAAACTTTACTTGGATTGCAGAAGAAGAGCAGCACTATAGAACCTGACTTAGGTAGAGCACCTAAGTCGAAGAGAGAACCACCAGATCATATCGAGCCCACGGACATGATCCAGAAAGACACCACAAGCTAAAACCTGCAACAGGGGATTAACAAACCCTGAGTACATGAGGGTACTCAACAAGACTTACCCGACTAAGAAAAAGACTCCAAGGGCATGCTGGCTTAAGGGATGTAGTGGGGCTAGCAGAGGAGAAGGGCTTTGCAGAAAAGCTTTCTACTAGTTCATCCTATTTTCAAGTTTTAGCGGTGCATTAAGTTATTAAGCAGTATCCACTTTGCACCTATCTAAGTCAAACACTTGTTTAAGCATCACATCTCATGATAAACTTTTCTTGCCATCATCTTCACTTGATTAAACTACGCTGAGGGGGCGAGGACGAGTCTCCTTTTCTCGTGGAGCAAACAACGATTCGAACCGCTTGATCTACCCAGCTGGGCCTTCCTTATCACACGACATATGCGAGACCAAACTCGCATATATCAACCGTCCCGTGGATCCGCTCAAACCGGACCGGAGCCACGCCACCCGGGAGTACAGTACACCACCGCCCTACAACGGCCTTGCTGAGTCCGACCAACAGGGGACCGAGCAGGGTGGGTACACGCTACTCCTGCCATCTCTCCACTCCCAGTGCGCGGGTGCGCCGTTCCAGTAAGAGCATAGCCACAGTAGGGCTTACCGTAGCATGTGACCAGTACTAACAAATAGTTCTCGATCCAACGGGCCAACAGCGGACGGGTCCTAGGCGACACAGACGGAAACACTACACCAGGACTCCATTCCTGTGCAAGTTACCCGCCCGGTCTCAGTTTAATAGCTATCATCATATTGGGGTTCTCATGACCCATAAACAGAGTCGAAGAGAGAAAAGGTAAAACCTATATCTCGCGAATGATGAAACCATCGATCGACTTCTACCGAGGTCTAAGCATTGCTAAGCATTTGGAATCGTCTTATCGCTACTGATAGGTTATTATCAGGGGATTATCTGGAAATCAAGGTATTCATGCAGCAACGGTTTCATTCAACTCCTACTTACTTAATCCACATTCCACAAGACCTACAGTGTAATAAAATATTTGTAAAACAGAGAGTGGGCGTATGCATCGGGGCTTGCCTGTGTTGCAGAGAAGCCTAGGATCTCCGAAAGATCCACAGATGTTAGTTCCTTATGACTTGAAGTCGAATCCTCCCGAAGAAGCTTGTCCGACGAAGTTGATCAACTAGACCTCCTCGATCCGAAGCTTGCTCAACACGACCAACGACTCTCTCGTATGAACTACACGTATACAATGTTGTATGCTTAAGTATGATGCGATGCATGCTAAGGTGCAGGACAAACAAATGCATAACAAAAGTTAACACAGGATAAGAAAGGTCGAGGACAACTTTTTACTAAAGGACCAAGGCCAGATTCTCAAAGATTTGAAAGTTGTAGTTCAAGGGTAGATTCTAGGGTTTAAACAAATTTGATTTAATTCAAAATTCTGTACAGAACCTGTGTTAACTTCATATACCAAAGTTGTTTATTTCATCAGTATCTACAACTTTGTTTTAAGGGCCATGTCCAGATTCAGCTTGGATCATAGTGTTTATCATTGGGCCACTATAATGACTTGTGATTTCATGAACCATATGACTCTATAATCCTATCTTCACTATTGATTAGAGCAAAAGTTGACCCAACAAATAGTGCCTTAGTTGCCCCAAGTTTATTTAAGAAAGTTCATTTTAGAATTAACCAAAGTTTCTTAATTATAGTTTTGGATCGTCATTTCATGTGACACACATAGCACATTCATACAACATCAAACGTGGAAGTCATCACATATGATATGCTTATATGCCATGACACTAGATGATTATGCATACTAATCATCATACTTAGAGTTTTAATTAATGCTTAACACCGGGGGTGTTACAATCATAGACCGAACCATGTCTAACAAAGTTCGATAACGTCGCTCGGACACGCCGTTTCTCTAAGGCGTTCCGGGTGGCGTAAGTTGTGGAACAATTCCGCAACTCTTAAGATGATTGCTAAACTCGTGGCTCAAATATTCACCTCCACGATCAGATCGCAAGGCCTTAATTTTCTTGCCACGTTGATTCTCTACCTCATTCTGAAATTCTTTGAACTTTTCAAATGTCTCAGACTTATGCTTCATCAGATAGACATAGCCATATCTGCTAAAATCATCAGTGAAGGTTATGAAGTATTTAAATCTGCCTCTAGCTGTCGTACTCATTGGTCCGCATACATCAGTATGTACAAGTTCCAATAAGTCAGACGCCCTCTCAGGTAAACCTGTGAAAGGCGACTTGGTCATCTTGCCCAGCAAACAAGCTTCACATGTCTTGTATGATTCAAAATCAAACGAAGTTAGAAACCCAGCATCATGGAGCTTCTTCATGCGATTCTCACTTATATGAACCAAACGACAATGCCACATATAGGTAGGACTTAACTCATTACGCCGAGGCCTGAAGGACCGAGAAAGCACAAACAAGGCGACCAGAGGGGGGGTAAATAGGAGCCAATCAAATTTCTCTCTAAACTTTGGCCAAGTGTCCCAAAATCCACCCCGAGAAATGGCGACCTAAACCGTGATGCTCACGACCCTTGGAAGAGGGTGGATGATCCCTAAGATCACAGCGGAGCACCACCAAGAAGAAGCAAACCAAACTCCAAAAGTTCCGGCTCGAACACAACCCCAAAACCAAGTCCCGAACGTAGATAGACGGCTACGTCGAGAAGTCCCCAAATACCGATGCTAACGAGTAGCAAAGACACCTAGAGAGGTTCCATGGTCAACTCTAGGGCCAAACGAGAAGTCCGGAAACCAAGCGTAGAAGCCGGGAGAGCAAACGCACTAAACCGGAGCACTCAGGCAAGTCCCGGACTGTCCGGCAGTACGGTCGCGGACTGTCTACCCAGTGGCGGACTGTCCGGGCTCAGGTCGCGGACTGTCCGCCGGCCAAACGAGCAAAAACACAGTGCTGCTGCAAGTCCACTGGACGTTCCCGGACTGTCCGCGAGACCCAACGGCGGACTGTCCGCCGGTCAAATGCTAAAACAGCGAAGATGCTGAAACAGTCCCTGGACGACTCCCGGACTGTCCGCGAGTTCCTTCGGCAGACTGTCCGCCAGTCAAGGAACAGTAACGCGACCGAGACCCGCAGCCACTGACCTGGCTCGATCCCGACGCGCGGACTGTCCGCGGGTCCAACGGCGGACTGTCCGCGGATGGAACAGAGAGGGCGATTCGGTCGCCCTTCTCCCAAAACCTCTCAAATCCGATTCCAACTCAAATCCCAAGTCCCAAACTTGGAGAAGATGATCACAGGGTAGTTAGGAGACTATCCCCAAGAAATCATCCGCTCAAATCAACCAAATCACCGGGAAAATCAAAAGGGAGGTGGTGATGAACGGAAAAGCGCCACGAAAACGAAATCGTCCTGATCTATTCGATCATGAGGAGTTAGATGAATTCCTTTGGTCGAAATGACCTCCTCAATGATACGAACAAATTGGTTCAAACGGATTTTGCAAAGACGCACCGGAGAGGCAGATCGAGTGACGGGAAAATCGCGAAGAAACGAAGAACGTGAAGAACACGAATCAAAACGCGAATCAAGTCATCGATCTGCACTGCAAAGGTGAGGATACGGCCTCACTTCCTCACAATCAACAGTACACAGAGGCAAGTCTCTCTGTGTGAATCTCAGCTAGCTACAGCAGGGGATGGGGAGCAGGAAACCCTAAGTGCGAAAGAGCAAATGACTAAGATAGGGGAGGGAGGGTGTCTCCCCGACTACTTATCCTAATTCTAGCCTAAGTACAATTCCTACTCTACCCCTCTCTAATCTAATTACAGAGCGAACCAGCTAAACCCTAGGGTTATTCTGGACCACTCGGTGGTAGGTGTATCCGACGGCCACGCCCGCACAACTCGTCCGCGTTGCCTCCACGCAACCTTCCGATTGCCGCCACGTGCCGCCCTCGCTCTGCACCCACGGTTTGTGGCCCAAACCGGGAAACCAGCCTTTTCCAACCAACCCCCAGTTTTGAGGCCCAATCCGGGAAACCAGCCCACCAGCTTCTGAGTTTTGAGGCCAAACTCAGCAAACCCTCAGCGCCTAGTTTTGAGGCCCAAACCTGGAAACCGTCCTCAGCCCGAGTTTTGTGGCCAAACTCGGAAACCCTCAGCCCGAGTTTTGTGGCCAAACTCAGAAACCGTCCACGCCCAGGTTTTGAGGCCCAAACCTGGAAACCATTTATCTGATGGTTTTTCCCTGCTCTACCACCAAACCGAAGCTGTAGAGGGGATGCACCGCCCGTGCACCCCGTCCACCGACACGTGTCCCCAGGTCCTCGACCGCGGCAAACACCGTGCCCCGCAAGTCTTCACTTGTCGCTGTCCCAGGCTGCCAGCCACCACAACTGATCCTCAGGCACTCTGGTCCCTCAGTCCAAGCCTCACGTCCGCCCTTCACCGCTCGGTTCATCGGCATGGCACGTCCGTCGCACGGCACGCCCATCCTTCACCGCACCCGGTCCGTCGGCACGACCCGTCTCAACTTGACCTTCACCTTGCCCTCGATCACTGTCTCCGTGCTCGACACCTGCACAACATAAGCCAAAGACCCTGCGATCAAACCCGTTGACAATCACTCATCACTCAGAGACTCGGCATACACCCATGTATCCGCAAGGCCTTTTAGCAGTAATATTACAGATAAGTGCATCATCAAGATTTAAAATAAACAACCCATTCACAATGGATGCAAAAGCCACAAACATATCATTCTTAGAGATTATACAACCATTGTCTTTACTCGCAAATGAATAGCCATCCTTCTTCAAACATGAAGGTGACACAATGTTTCGACTTAAACATGGAACAAAATAACAATTATTTAACTCCAAAATAAATCCTGATGGGAGGTGTAGTTGCATCGTCCCGATGTTCAACGCAGCAACTCTTGCATTGTTGCCCACACGGAAATCAACCTCCCCTTTTCCAACGCTTCTACCTCTTATCATTCCCTGCATCGTATTGCAAATATGAGCAACCGAGCTGGTATCAAATACCCAAGAATTAATATAAGAGTTAGCGAGGAAAATATCTGTAATATAAACAGCAAGTGTATGAGCAGCGGGAGTACCTTTACCACCACCATCCTTCATCAAGGATGCTAAGTACACCTTGCAGTTCCTTTTCCAGTGACCTTTCCCCTTATAGTGGAAGCACTCAGAATTAGAAGTTGGTCCTACAGCGTCAGGTGCAGGAGGGTTTGGCTTGGAGATCACATCTTTGGCCTTGCCCTTGCCCTTTTTATTCTTCCAAAAGTTGCCCTTCCTTTTAAAGTTGGGCTTGTTTTGGATTGCCATCACATGGCTGCTGCCAGCACCTTTCTTGATTTCTGCCTTTGCTGTCTTAAGCATGCCACATAGCTCATTCAAGCCCCTCTCCGCGCCATGCATATGGTAGTTCGAGTTGAAGTTCCCATAGCTAGATGGGAGAGAGAGAGAGAATGAAGTCAGTAGCCAGTTCTGGACCAATTGGGAAGCCTAGCTTCTCCAACCTCTATGTGTAACCAACCATCTTGATCACATGTGGTCCAACTGCTGCACCCTCTGCTAGCTTAGTCTCAACAAGAGACTTAGAGACATTGAACCTTTCAGTTCTAGCCTGAGTCTGGAACATCTCATCCAGTGCCATGATCATATCGTAGGCTATATGGTTATTATCAAACTGCATCTGCAGATTTGGTTCCATGCTAGCAAGCATCAGGCATCCTACTTCAAGATCAACATCACATGCTTTCTTGTAAGCGGTTTTCTCAGTAGCAGGCGCATTATCAGCAGGTTCCTCTGGTAACGGGGTGTCTAGAATATCGTCCTTTTTCTCAGCCCTGAGAACAATTCTCAGGTTGCGGATCCAATCCGCATAGTTTGTTCCATTCAATTTATCTTTCTCAAGGATTGATCGTAAAGTAAATGGTGGATTGCTAGGTGCCATTGATCTACAACAAAAGTAAATGCAAAATACTAAGACAATGTATCCAAGACAGAGTAAATGATATTAATCATTAATAAAATACTCCCACTGAGATCAATATCCCTCTATTGAATCTCAATGATTCAAGATCCAAACTAACAAGTCTACTAGTGAGCTTTAGCATCACCGCTAGTGGACGTGGTAGATCGGTAAGCAACTCTTTGCTAATCATATCACATACGACTCTTGTTGTTAGCCAACATCTCTATGTGTGCTCAACTCCTTATGCTTCAAGGTCCCTAACCGTTAGGATGACCTTGTTCAAGCAACCAACCCTTCTGAAGTAAGTATCCGATACGAACTTGCCTGGTCAAGGAAAATCAGTGACACCCTAATTTCATAGGCGCACCACAGATTGTACAAGACATATGACAGTGCAAGGTTTGGGGAAGCATATGACTTGAACATTACTGAGGGATCGTTCTACACTTTCACTACCACATGTAGACAATAAACATGAATCATACGTGAAAGTAGAACATGATAAGAGAATAGCATAAACACAGATATGACTTGGTATAAGCCCAGTGTTTCTTTGGAGATCTCCATCTCTGTCAATCTGTTCACCATGATGATCTCCATCCACATGGTACATGCACGCCATCCTCCAATGATGAATCCACCGACTAGCTACAACTAGCATAATTAATAAAGTAATTACATAGTCGCATGTAGGATCATCATAATTTTGGAACGCAGGCCATTACATCAAATGGACAATATATATGTGGCTCCAGCCATATTGTCATAATCACGACATGGAAGTCATGAAACAATTACATACATGCATCTCATACACATAAGGGCTATACCAGTCATCAATCCCTGCAAAACAGAGTTAAACGTTCCCGACGTCTAATCTTGAATCGCAAGAAAACATAATTTTCCGAGCCTTATTTCGCAAATCTAAATTTGACAAAACCGGCTAAAGTGGGTAAAAATCGGATGTAAAATTTTCTGTAGATCGATTTTCGTTTAAAGATCATCTCAATCCGAGGTCGTATGCAAAAGTTACGGCCGTTTTACCGAACGACGCTCTTTTGCAGATGCCGCGGTACATCTCATGCACCCGGCTCTTGACCTAGATTCGATTTGATCAATCCAATTGATCTCCATCTTGCCATGATTGGATTTACATGTATCACTTAACTTCGATGGCGGAAATCCGACCGGTAGGAGTAGATCATTACATGACCAATACGGCAAGATCACGAATCAAGATCAGAAACTGATCTACAACCGCGCATATCTCTATATGCACACAACCAAATCTATAACGGGTAGTAACGGCTCCGATACCACTGTAGAGATATGGGGATGCTACGCTAGCTGAACGCTTCCGGACTGTTAGCTGAATAGCCGAAAACAAAAACGCCGCGCTAGCCGAAAAACGCGGTTCTGCTACATGTAGCCGAATGAACTAGCCGAACGCAAACTTTTCCGACCCCATAAACCAGGAACTACTACTAGTTATAGATCACGGGATTACCACTAGACGCGCAGGTGCAGCGGAAGACGTCTCGGTGTAGACATGCGCGTCGCAGCGATGTTGTCCAGATGTTCACGTCCATCCTTCACGTCTCCACGTGCGGTTCGTCCTTGTGCTCCAGATGCAGCACCTCCGAGGTATCCACACGTACAGGGAGGAAGCGTCACGCCTCCAGACTGCTAGGTCTATGAGGAGCAATAGGCGCGGGCATGGGGTGGGCGACGGCTGTCAACAATTGACGTGGTTCTCCCCCTTTAAAACCTTGGTCGCCTCACCTCTCTTTATATAGGCATCCCTAATGAGCCCACCGACTTGGAGGCCCATTAGCAAACCCTAATCCCGGTCTGACTCAAGTCCAACTCGAATCAGGCTTCCATCCCCTTAAGCGTGCGACCCTATGGGTTCACGCACACATAGACATGGCCCGAGTACTCCTACTCGCCCAATAGTTGACAGCGGCCTCTAGCAAGACGTGTCAACTCCTATGTACGCGCAAAGATCATATCAGACGAACCACCACGTTCACATACACGTAATTCCCTTGCCACACAATATTTGGTCCAACTCATAGGTTACCATTTAACCTAAGCACGGCCATGCATTTTATGATCCAATCATTTGAGTGGTTCAGTGATATCTCTCTCGCATAGAGAGGGGCAAATCCCATCTTGATCGTCTATGTCTCACAGCATACTTCCTGACAACCCAAAGACTATCTTTGTAACTACCCTGTTACGAAGTAGCGTTTGATAGTCCCTAAGTAAGTCGATTCATATCTTGAGAACATACCACAATCTCAGGTCGAAGGACATAACGTATATGATGTGTAAAGAGATAATAAGAACTTCTCACGTTGGGTCAGTCCAGCCCCATGTCATACATGTGCCCACATTATTAGTTTGACATCTCCATGTCTATGACTTGTGAAACATAGTCATCAACTAATACATGTGCTGATCTAATATTCATGTGTGTCCTCACATGAACTCCGATCAGGGACAACTATCGAATAACCATACAAGTAAAAGAGTTTCACAGACAATTCACATAATTGCCTATCAATACAAGTTGTCTTTAATGGATATTCAATGAACATATAATAAATCATGGATACAATAGAAAATCATCATCTCTCTATGATAACCTCTAGGGCATATTACCAACAGGAAGATCCTAGAGTTAGATCCGGATTTCTTGCCTTAAGGAACCGCTTGTAATCTGATAAGGACTTGACAACTGTAACCCTGCTCCCCGACTATATAAGGCGAGTAGGGACCCCCTCTCATCTCAGGTCCATCTGACCCGAGATCAACTCAGATCCCATCGGATCATCCAATCAGCAATACAAACCAGCCACTAGAACACAGGACGTAGGGTATTACGGTGACTTGCCGGCCCGAACCTATCTAAATCGCCGTCTCTTGTCCCTGTGTTCATGCTTTGCAGACGTCTCGCATGCCTCCACCGCTCAATCTACTACCTTGGGCATACCCTCGGTAGACTATCGACCATATTTCATCGACAGGCCCCAAAACCAAACCACTTGAGCAACAAGCTAGACACCATGCTACCAACCCAAGAGGAGCTCCTGCCACAAAAGAACCAAGTGATCCACACCCAATACCGTGAGTACCAACAACCCACTATGAGTGCGGTGAGGTACCATTGTGAGCGTTGTGGGAGAGATGGGCACTTGAGGGAGTTCTGCTTTCGGTGCAAGAGAGAGGAGCGTCGTGCAAAGGAGATGAACAACATGGACATGTACCATCCCTTCCATGATGTACATGTGCTGAATGTTCAAAGGAAGAATGCTAGGCCTAGAGGTCCAATGCCTCAAGGTCCTAGGTCACATGGAGGTTTTGCCCGGTGGGATCCTAGCTTTGTAGACTACGAACCCCGTGGTGGTGGTTTTTGTTTTGAGTGTTATCCCCAACCGTGTTTTTGCTGTCGCAGTGAGCGCTTTCCTCCTAGCGGACCATGCTTTCTTGTCTGTGGGGATCGCTTTCCCCGTAGGCACACTAGGAATGGTTTTACTACTAACCTTTCTTTTGAGCAACCCGGACAACACTAGTACACTTCCCATTTTACTCATCCCAGTGTTGGACTGTATGCTCACCCTATGTCTTTTTACTGATATAGGTAAGTCAATTGGAAAACGTTTGGTTGGTGGATTCCGGATGCTCAAGGCACATGACCGGAAACTCCAAGTGGTTCTCCAGTCTTAGTCCAATCACTAGCAAGGAGTTCATCACCTTCGGTAACAATAGCAAAGGTAAAGTGCTACCCGTGGTTCTGTGTGAGTTAATGAGCATTTTGTGTTGCGTGATGTTGCTCTTGTATCGAACTTGCATTTTAACCTTCTCTCTATTTCTCAACTCTTTGAGGATGACTATGAGATTCGTTTTAAGCCGAATCTCAGTCGTATTTTGGATCCTCAGGGCAATCTTGTATGTTTGATTTCACCCTTTGGGAAAGTCTTTCGTGCAAATTTCTCGGAGTCTTTTGGCATTTCTGGTTCTCTCTTGGCTGGATCGTCCTCTGATCTTTGGAAATGGCATAGGAGACTTGGTCACTTAAGCTTTGACTTGCTTGCAAGGTGTAACACCTCTGGTGTTTAGCATGTAATTAACTTGACATATCATCATTATCATCATTAAGCATCATGATTTCATGTGAATGCATTTTGCTAAGTGTATCATTTTATGTGAATTATCTCTATTGCAAAAACCCTATTAGCCCACTTCTCTCTACTTGGGCAAAATGGTAATTTCACCTCTGTGCCTAGCTTTGTGTAATTCTTGTTCAGTTGGATGTCTTGTAGTGTTGTTGTGTGGGCCAAAGTTCAAAAATCAGAATTTGATTTCAAATCTCTTTGCAAAACCCTGATTTCCAAATCCTGGATTTTATTCCCTCTTTTTGTAATTCAAAAATTATTCAAAATTTGGGATTGGTCCAAAAAGCAAAGTTGTAGATCTGTCAAAGAGAAACAACTTTGGTATTTACAAATTTTCAAGTTGCAGTACAAAGTTTTGAGTTATTTCAAATTCAATCAAACTCCAGTTTTTGTCCCCTTTTCAGTTTTCAAAATGAGTTCAAAAACTAATGAGTTTCTGGAAAAGTGTATAATAGCAAAGTTGTAGGTTTTGGTAAAAGGAACAACTTTCATGTTTACAGATTTTCAAGTTTCAGTTTGAAATCCAAGTAATTTGATTTGAATCAAGTTTGAAAAAGTGTCCCCTTTACTGTTTTCAAATATTGTTCAAAAACTATTTAGAATTTGAAAATGTTATATTGACAAAGTTGTAGATCTCATTTTTCTGAACAACTTTGATGTTTTGAGTTTTTGTTGCCCAGTTCAAATTTGGAAGTAATTTGCAAATTTCTGAAACTGCTCAAAGGTCAAACCCTAGCCTAGTCTACTGCTCATCTTCTCCGGTAGGGGGGAGGGGCCCGGCCATGGCCGCCTCGCCGGCGCGCGTGCGCCGCGCGCCTGGCTGCTCCCCACGCGCCTGCAAACTGTCGCCGATGTTCCTTTGTCCCCTCCGCGCCCGCACGCGAGCGCTGACCCGCGCTCACGGCCCCTACAGAGCTCCCGCGCGCCGCCGCCGCGTGGCCATCACCGGCGAGCGCACGCCCGAGCCCCGGCAGCACGCCATCACCCCGCAGAGCGCAATCGAGTGCGCACGCGCTCGCCGGCTCATCCACACCACCCCCCCGAGGCCTCTACGGCCCCTGGCCGTGCCTATAAGAAGGCCGCGGTGAGCCGACTACCTCACTCACCTCCGCCACCGTCGCCAGCCCACTCCAGCGCCTCCCGAGCTCAACCATCTAGCTCAGGAGCTCCGCCGTGTTCTTGTGCTGCTTCATCACCCTCCAATTTCACCTCTACCGCTCTCAATCGCCCGGCGTAGCTCGTCGTTGCCGTCTCCGGCGAGAACCCGGTGAGCTCGGGTTCGTGAAATTCGCCGTCTCCGGCCTTGATCATCTCCCTCCGACCACCGCATCACCTCCCTTACTCCCGTGCGACTCTAACCCGGCCATCGCGGCTCCGTTTGTTACACAGAGTCCACTGCGTCGATCGCCGCCGCTCGTCGTCCGCCGGTCACCGTCGACCGCCTCCACCGTCCATCCCCGTCCCTCACCGAGCTGCCCTATCAACGCCGGTGAGCCTCCTGTTGCCTCCCGTGCCCTCAGCGCTGCCGGAGTGTGCCAGGTGGCCGGCGTAAGCACGCCGCCGCGCTCGGGTCGCCGCCGCGAGCAGAGCACCGCCGTGCTCCGATTTTCTTTTATTTTCTACATGTGAATAGTGTTCTGTTTTCTCTTTTTTGTATGATTTTCTGTAGATCTCCAAAAATTCTGAAATTTTTGTGGTAGACTCTTTATGCTCTGAAGTATTTTATAAAAATATAAAACTTGAGTTTGGTGCAAAAATTTGAAAATGAAAAATCCCCCTTTTAATTGAAAAATGAAGGCTTTGGTATTTTTAGAGAGTGTTCTGTAGCTCCAAAAATCTTGAGATAAATTTTGCAAGCTAGTTGTGTCATGATGAGTCTCTGGTAAAATTTTGAAGTCTTTGGAACAAGTTGATTTTTGAGCTTTATTTTAATTAAGGAATAGTGCCTTTTGTTAATTAAATGTCTAGATTTAATTGAGCACCTTAATGACCTCCAAAAATTATGAAATTTGTTTTGCCATATACTTGTACCCTAATGAACTTGTGTGATTAATTTGGTAATTTTTGGAGTACCTTCATAAAATGACCTTTTTAAATAATTAAGAAAATAGAAAAGGTGATTAGGGTTAGCGTTGAATGCCCTGTGATGTGACTTTTGGGATTGCTTGATGTTCATAGACCCCCACCCTTTGGTCTATGATGTTTGAGATGCTATGTTTGGTTGATGCTTAGGATAGTTATGTTAAAGTCTAGTTAATCAATTTGCTTAAGGAAGAAATGGTTAACTTTTATGCTCAACCTAGATTCGTTTATGCCTTGCCTAAAGTAATCTTGAATCTGTGGTATTGTCTTGCACCTTAAGTCCATGTCATCATTCTCATGAGCATTCATCATTGCATCCGTATAGTTGACGAAGAAGGACCTGAAGTCGAGGTAGCCGTCGAAGGATCTGTCCCCGAGGCAACCCCGAGCTCCGACGCTTATACCTACCCCGACTCTGCTCTTTTTGCCATCCAAGGCAAGCCCCGGTGCATTTAACCCTACCTTGCTTTTATAAATGTTTTCTTTAAATGTTTTGAATTAAATTATTGCATTAGGTTGATAGGAGTTGAGTGGAATCCTATCTGATGCATTATCTACCTTGACCAATGATACACCCGATACCGCTTTCAAAAACTATTTGCAAAATGCTTAGCAATGCTATATGATAGATTTGCAATAAAAATGCCAATTTCAAAGTGTGATCACTTTAAGAATATTTATGGGAATTTCTGGTTTACTCCCACTATTGGCTAAGTATCTGATCCGTACTAGTAATGGGAGGAGAGGTGTCCTTGGTACGGTGGTTGTGTACCGTCATGTTGTAGTCCGGGACTCAACAGTTGACACCGACCGGGACAGGGTTGAAAAAACTGACAGGACCTGTACTCTCGGGTTAGAGTCCCGAGGGTGCGCTGGCTGGCTGGAAAATTTAGGGACCACCTGTATGGGGCCTGATTGACTAAGACTTGCAACTATTCACATACTACGGAAAGCTTCGGCTCCGAGGAATCCTTGATTGGACCGACAACCGCGCACTGGGAGTGGAGAGATGGCGGAAGTAGCATGTACCCACGTGGGTTAGAGTCCCGGATTGGAGTGGTGTACTGTACTTCCGGGTGGCGTAGGACCGGGCCCAATCTTGGAGGAATCGTGGTAGACGAGTTGGCATATGCAAGCTTGGTGCTACATATGCAGTGTGGATAGGGACCCTCAGCTGAGTATTATTTATCCGGATTAACGCTGCTCCTCGGTTATGGAGACTTAGTCACTGACTGTCAACAGGGAGTGGTTCTCAACTAGGTCTGTTTTGGAAAGTAAAATGAATCAAGGATTATGATGGAACAAGGTATACCGAATCTTTCAAAAATAAAATAAGGTTTACCAAAAATGCTTTTCTGCAAAATACTTGAACTTGCTTAAGCCTTACCTTGACTACCCTAAGCCTGCATTCCTGAGTCTTCTCCCTTTTCTTTAGTCGGTTAAGTCTTGTTGAGTACTTTGTACTCAGGGTTCTATTACCCATGTTGCAGGTATGGCAGATCCTCAGTATGCCTTGGACCCTGCTGTGTGACTGTGGTTCAGGAAGAGGCCGATGAGGCCGATGAGTGATTATTCACCCTCGGGCTGGGTGATGTATCTTTATCTTTAGTTGTTGTCATATGCTACCCTGCCAAATCTATCTATTTGAACTATGGTCTGTAATAACTTCACTTTAAGTTATGTTGAACACTGGTTTGTAAAACTATTGTTATTTAAGTCTTCCGCTATTTACTCCGATGTTATTTGTCAAAATGTTCAAGAGATTGTAACGAATTGTGAGATGATCCTGCGGACATCGGGCACTGATGTAGCCCAGTGGCGAACCCGGTCTTAATCTCTTGGCTGTACGGATCGACTGTCAGTGGTTGATAGTGATCAGTGGGCCATGGGATTAGGGCTGTTACGTCACAGAGTGGTATCGGAGCATCTCACTACGACGTTGCAATCTTTTTGCGAAAACTTCAAAAGGTTTTTGAGTCCAAAAACTAAACTTGACTATTTTGAGTCCAAATTGCTTCTCTCATCTCATCTTGTCTTTGGCAACTAGTAGCAAGACAACTTGTATAAGCCCTATGTACCTTACCTTAGTAGTTGCATTGCCTTGTTCCGTAGGAACGAATCATGCATCATGTCATAATCACTTAAGATATAACTTCCTCTCTAAGTCGGTTGGGTTAGTATGCCTTTACCTTTTCTTGCTAGCCTTTCTCACCTATAATCTCTTGTCCAGATATGGTCATCCTCAAGCGGACTGCTCGCAAGTCGACTGGACCGCATGGTGTGCCGCGTCACCAGCTGGCGCCACGCACCGGAGAAGAGACTGGAGAATCCTCCAACGGACGTCACTTGTCCCGCCGCACCCGCAAGCAGCTGAAGGAGGAGATCAAGAATCTCAAGGCTGAGATGGAGAACATGGAGCATGACTTCTATCTCTCCCGCATGGAGTTTTATGAGGCACGAGCTTCCTGGAGCAGGCCAATCGGAACACGGTTCGCGCTATCGAGCAGCGCAATGATGCTTGGACCCGCGAAGATGTCACCAGAGCCCAATTCCATGGACTGCAGCAGTACACTGCCCAGATCGAGCAGTACAATGATATACTTCATGAGGAGGTACATCAACTGTACGACCAGCTCCACCCCATGATTCCACCTGTTGCTGAGGATCCAGAAGATGGAGTCGTGGAGGAACCTGAAGTAGAACATGAGCCAGTCCAGAATGTAGAAGTGGAAACTGCTGAAGATGTTCACATTGAAGATGAAGATGAGGAGGAAGAGCCTGAGCTCATCATCGAAGATGAAGATGACGATGAAGAGATGATCATCATCGATGACGACTAGATTCGTTGTGTCTCTGTACCATCTGCTCACCTAAAGCCTTAAGTCTAGGTTTGGGACGTTAGTTGGTCTTCTGTCTAGTCGAGTCTGTATCGTGTCTTGTACCTTTCCTTTATCAGTTAGTCGAACCTCTGTATCAGTTATCTACCCTTGCATCAATGAATCTTATCAGTCAGTTTCGTTCAAAATCAATCTTTGGATGCTAAGTTCCCAAATTCTTAACAGATGCCTGTGAACACCCGCACTGGAGCCGGAAGTTCCGGAGGTGCCAACCTTCCAAACCCTCCACCAGTTCCTGCTACCCTGGCAGATGCCATTGCAGCCTTGGCCGCCGCTGCCAACCTAATGGCTCAGAACCAAGGACAGCAGAATGTTGGTCACCGTGGCGTCACAACCAAGAGACCACCTATGTGGAGTTCACTGAAACCCGTCCACCGGTTTTCACCAGAGCCGATGAACCCCTCGAAGCTGATGATTGGCTCCGCACCATGGAGCAGAAGTTTGGTCTCATCCGATGCACTGAAATCCAGAAGCCCCGGTTTGCTTCTCAGCAGCTTCGTGGTCCAGCAAGTGCTTGGGTATGCCAACCTCTTGGCTGCCCAGCCTGAAGGTCATGAGTTGACCTGGGAGGAGTTCCGCACCGCTTTCCGTGCACACCACATCCCATCAGGTCTGATGAAGATGAAGCTTGATCAGTTCCTAGCCCTGCAGCAGAAGGAATCCACAGTGATGCAGTATGTGGGTCAGTTCAACCACCTGAGCCAGTATGCCTCTGACTATGTCAACACGGATGAGAAGAAGAGAGATTGTTTTCTCAGGGGTCTGCACCCTAAGATTCGCAGAGGTCTGTCCAACAACCTCAACGGATCTTATCATGATGTCGTTGACCGTGCTGTCGCTTTCGAGGAAAGTAACCGCCAGTATCAGGAAGAGAAGAAGAAGAAGAAGGCTGGGTCTAGCAGCTTCTCCAACAACCATAAGCGCCCAAGAATCATCTATCACCCCAGCCATCACCAAAACCGTGCACCATACCCTCATCAGCAAGTGGTCGTTCGTACCGCGGCCACCACTCATAATGCCAACCAGCAAAGTGCCACTCAGCCGAACGCCCCTGGGTGTTCGTATCACCGCCCTCAAACAGCTTACAACCATCCATGCTACAACTGTGGCCAAGTTGGTCACTGGCTCGTGAGTGCCCAAAACCCAAGAAGAATGCCCAACATGCACAGAAAGGCCCTGGGGATCACAGCAGCAGCACCGTGCACCACAGCAGCACGTCCAGAAGGGCAAGCTTGTCAAGAAGCACGGGCAAGTCTACTTCACCACCGTCAGTAACATCCCAGAAGGAGAGCCCGTCATGCTCGGTAGGTTCCCTGTTGCAATCATCATCCTGCAGTCGTCTTGTTTGATTCTGGTGCATCGCATTCCTTCATCAGTCGCACTTTTGTCATCAAGCATGAGTTACCCATAGGGGAGTTAAAAGAAAGTTTTGTATACTTTCGCCTGGAGGGCGATAAATACTAAGGAAGTGGTCCGCAGTATACCAGTAATGTTGGGGGAACATGTCTTCCTACCACCATGATAGTACTGCGCAATCAAGAGATAGATGTCATCTTAGGCATGAATTGGATGTGTCAGTATAAAGCCATGATGAGACATCTTGAATAGAGTTGTGAGAGTGGATATTCCTAACAGTACCTCCAAACTCCTTCTCCAACTTCCTATGCCTCAAAAATCAGCAACCACCCAGTTGAATACCGCCTGTGTTCCGGAAGTCAGGGATATTCCCGTGGTCTGTGAGTTCCCTGATGTCTTCCCAGAAGATCTACCCGGTCTGCCTCCCGACCGTATGTTGAGTTTGCCATAGAGCTAAAGCCCGGGACTGCTCCTATATCCCGTAGAGCTTATCGAATGCCTCCCAGAGAGTTGGCAGAGCTGAAGATCCAATTGCGAGCTCTTGGACAAGGGTCTCATTCGCCCAAGTTCATCTCCTTGGGGCTGTCCTGCTATCTTTGTGAAGAAGAAGGACAAAAGTCTTCGTCTGTGCGTTGACTATCGCCCGCTCAACGAGGTCACTATCAAAATAAATATCCCTTGCCTCGCATTGACCTTCTTTTTGACCAGTTATCTGGAGCCAGAGTGTTCTCCAAATTGATCTCAGATCTGGCTATCACCAAATAAAAATCCGTCCAGAAGACATTCCTAAAACAGCTTTCACCACCAGATACGGCCTATATGAGTACTTGGTCATGTCCTTTGGCTTGACCAATGCCCCCGCTCATTTCATGTATCTCATGAACTCGTGTTCATGCCAGAGCTCGATAAATTTGTAGTCGTGTTCATTGACGACATCCTTGTCTATTCAAGAACTCCTGAAGATCACGCCAAGCATCTTCGAATCGTTCTTCTCGTCTCAGAGATCACCAGCTGTATGCCAAGTTCAGTAAATGCGAATTCTGGCTAGATCGAATTCAATTCCTTGGTCATGTCCTGTCCGCTGAAGGTGTGTCAGTTGACCCTGAAAAAGTGGCAGATATCTTGGATTGGAAGCCACCTACCACTGTCCGCGAAGTTCGCAGCTTCATGGGAATGGCTGGATACTATCGTCGTTTCATCCCAGATTTCTCCAGAGTTGCCAAGCCTATCACAGAGTTGTTGAAGAATTCCGTGGATTTCGTTTGGTCACCAGCCTGTGAGCAAGCCTTTCAAGCCTTGAAGAAACTGCTAACTACATCACCAGTCCTAGCTCAACCAGATATCGAGAAACCCTTCGATGTATACTGTGATGCATCTGGTACTGGTTTGGGCTGTGTTTTGATGCAAGAAGGACGAGTAATCGCTTATGCCTCACGACAGCTTAAGCGACATGAGGAAAACTACCCAACCCATGATCTTGAGCTAGCAGCAGTCGTGCATGCCTTGAAGATTTGGCATCACTATCTGTTAGGCAGTACCTGCAATATGTATACGGATCACAAGAGCCTAAAGTATATCTTCACTCAAGAAGAATTGAATATGAGGCAGAGAAGATGGCTTGAGCTGATTAAAGATTATGATCTCGAAGTACATTACCATCCTGGTAAGGCAAATGTAGTTGCCGATGCTCTCAGTCGCAAGTCATACTGCAACTGTCTGACGACGAAGCCCTATGATCTTTCCTTGTGCCATGAACTTGAAAGGATGGGTATCGAAATGATTTCGCAAGGAAGCCTGAACAATGTCAGCATAGAAACATCCATCAAGGATCAAGTCATTGCTGCTCAGAAGGATAACCCTGGAATCAAGCACATCATCGAAAAGGTCCAGACCGGAAAGACTGATTGTTTCAGGATCGATGAGTAGGAGGTTTGGTTCAAGAACCGTCTAGTAGTTCCCAAGGTGCCTGAATTGAGACAGTTAATCCTTGATGAAGCACACTTGACCAGATTCTCTATTCACCCGGCAGCAACAAGATGTACCAAGACTTAAAGCAGAGATTCTGGTGGACTAAAATGAAGATTGAGATTGCCCGGTATGTCGCTCAGTGTGATACCTGCCAAAGAGTCAAGGCAGTACACATGAAGCCTGGAGGAGAATTGCAACCCTTGTCAGTACCCGCTTGGAAATGGGACGACATTAGTATGGATTTTGTCAATGGACTACCCAAGACCCAGAAAGGTTTTGATTCCATTTGGGTAATCGTGGACCGACTCACTAAGCAAGCTCACTTTCTGCCAGTGAAGACCAGTTACACCGTCCCCATGTATGCCACTTTGTACAAGAATCACATAGTGAAACTTCATGGTATACCAAGACCATTGTCTCTGACCGTGCGTACCCAGTTTGTCGCTAAGTTTTGGAAAGCGTTCCATACCTCACTTGGAACCAAGCTCTTGCATAGTACGGCATACCATCCGCAAACAGATGGACAAACTGAGCGAGTCAACCAAGTGCTGGAGGACATGTTGAGAGCCTGTGTTCTTACCTTCGTAGATACTTGGGATGACTGTTTGCCTTTGGCAGAGTTCTCTTACAATAACAGTTACCAAGAGAGCATCAAGATGGCACCATTTGAAGCACTGTACGGTCGTCGTTGTCGTACACCCTCAGTTGGTCTGAGCCGGAGAAAGAGAATTTCTTTGGAGTTGACCTGGTCAAAGATATGGAAGAGAAAGTCAAGCAGATACAAGAGAATATGAAGATTGCCCAATCTCGACAGAAGAGCTACGCTGACAAGAGACGTCGACCTCTGAAGTTTCAAGTTGGAGATTATGTATATCTCAAGGTCTCACCAACCAAAGGAGTCACTCGTTTTGGGGTCAAAGGAAAGTTAGCACCCCGCTACATTGGTCCGTTTGAGATTTTGGAATGTTGTGGCAAAGTAGCTTACAAGCTGAAGTTGCCCGATCATCTCTCCGCTGTCCACAATGTTTTCCATGTCTCCCAGCTCAAGGGTGTCTCAGAGTACCAGAGATGTCATGGAAGTTGAAGGTGTCGAGCTAGAGCCTGATCTATCTTACTCAGAATATCCAGTTCGTGTGTTGGACCACAAGGACCGCGTTACTCGAAGAACCACCACGAGATGGTACAAAATCCAGTGGAACCAGCACTCTGAGAAGAAGCACTTGGGAATCTGAAGACTTCTTAGCAAAGAACTACCCCAACTTTCTCGAATCCCTGTCAGTGTAAGGTTTTGCCTTTATCCTTCTTTGTCCTTTCATAAGACGTGGAATCTCGGGGCGAGATTTCTTTAAGGGGGGAAGGCTGTAACACCTCTGGTGTTTAGCATGTAATTAACTTGACATATCATCATTATCATCATTAAGCATCATGATTTCATGTGAAATGCATTTTTGCTAAGTGTATCATTTTATGTGAATTATCTCTATTGCAAAAACCCTATTTAGCCCACTTCTCTCTACTTGGGCAAAATGGTAATTTCACCTCTGTGCCTAGCTTTGTGTAATTCTTGTTCAGTTGGATGTCTTGTAGTGTTGTTGTGTGGGCCAAAGTTCAAAAATCAGAATTTGATTTCAAATCTCTTTGCAAAACCCTGATTTCCAAATCCTGGATTTTATTCCCTCTTTTGTAATTCAAAAATTATTCAAAATTTGGGATTGGTCCAAAAAGCAAAGTTGTAGATCTGTCAAAGAGAAACAACTTTGGTATTTACAAATTTTCAAGTTGCAGTACAAAGTTTTGAGTTATTTCAAATTCAATCAAACTCCAGTTTTTGTCCCCTTTTCAGTTTTCAAAATGAGTTCAAAAACTAATGAGTTTCTGGAAAAGTGTATAATAGCAAAGTTGTAGGTTTTGGTAAAAGGAACAACTTTCATGTTTACAGATTTTCAAGTTTCAGTTTGAAATCCAAAGTAAATTTGATTTGAATCAAGTTTGAAAAAGTGTCCCCTTTACTGTTTTCAAATATTGTTCAAAAACTATTTAGAATTTGAAAATGTTTATATTGACAAAGTTGTAGATCTCATTTTTCTGAACAACTTTGATGTTTTGAGTTTTTTGTGCCCAGTTCAAATTTTGGAAGTAATTTGCAAATTTCTGAAACTGCTCAAAGGTCAAACCCTAGCCTAGTCTACTGCTCATCTTCTCCGGTAGGGGGGAGGGGCCCGCCATGGCCGCCTCGCCGGCGCCGCGTGCGCCGCGCGCCTGGCTGCCCCACGCGCCTGCAAACTGTCGCCGATGTTCCTTTGTCCCCTCCGCGCCCGCACGCGAGCGCTGACCCGCGCTCACGGCCCTACAGAGCTCCGCGCGCCGCCGCCGCGTGGCCATCACCGGCGAGCGCACGCCCGAGCCCCGGCAGCACGCCATCACCCCCGCCAGAGCGCAATCGAGTGCGCACGCGCTCGCCGTGCTCATCCACACCACCCCGAGGCCTCTACCGGCCCCTGGCCGTGCCTATAAGAAGGCCGCCGGTGAGCCCGACTACCTCACTCACCTCCGCCACCGTCGCCAGCCCACTCCAGCGCCTCCCGAGCTCAACCATCTAGCTCAGGAGCTCCGCCGTGTTCTTGTGCTGCTTCATCACCCTCCAATTTCACCTCTACCGCTCTCAATCGCCGGCGTAGCTCGTCGTTGCCGTCTCCGGCGAGAACCCGGTGAGCTCGGGTTCGTGAAATTCGCCGTCTCCGGCCATGATCATCTCCCTCCGACCACCGCATCACCTCCCTTACTCCGTGCGACTCTAACCCGGCCATCGCGGCTCCGTTTGTTACACAGAGTCGCCACTGCGTCGATCGCCGCCGCTCGTCGTCCGCCGGTCACCGTCGACCGCCTCCACCGTCCATCCCCGTCCCTCACCGAGCTGCCCTATCAACGCCGGTGAGCCTCCTGTTGCCCCGTGCCCTCAGCGCTGCCGCGGAGTGCCCAGGTTGGCCGGCGTAAGCACGCCGCCGCGCTCGGGTCGCCGCGGCGAGCAGAGCACCGCCGTGCTCCGATTTCTTTTTTATTTTCTACATGTGAATAGTGTTTGTTTTCTCTTTTTTGTATGATTTTCTGTAGATCTCCAAAAATTCTGAAATTTTTGTGGTAGACTCTTTATGCTCTGAAGTATTTTTAAAAAATATAAAACTTGAGTTTGGTGCAAAAATTTGAAAATGAAAAATCCCCCTTTTAATTGAAAAATGAAGGCTTTGGTATTTTTAGAGAGTTTCTGTAGCTCCAAAAATCTTGAGATAAATTTTGCAAGCTAGTTGTGTCATGATGAGTCTCTGGTAAAATTTTGAAGTCTTTTGGAACAAGTTGATTTTTGAGCTTTATTTTAATTAAGGAATAGTGCCTTTTGTTAATTAAATGTCTGGATTTAATTGAGCACCTTAATGACCTCCAAAAATTATGAAATTTGTTTTGCCATATACTTGTACCCTAATGAACTTGTGTGATTAATTTGGTAATT